>OU744338.1:73741966-75060412 GCA_916610165.2 Gymnosoma rotundatum | reverse complement strand
AGCTCTTAGTTGTGGCCAAACAGCTTTCCTCTTGAACGCATTCAAGAGCCCTGAAGGTTGTTTCAAGAAAAGCAAGCATTTTTGCGATTGCTGGTATAGACGTGTTTGTTTTGAGTGAAAGCTCCCACTCTTTACGAGTTTGATGATCAAGTTTTTGAGACGTGATGAAAACTAATATTGAGTCCCATGTACGTATATCGATATTAAGAGCTTTTAACTGAGACAGGCAGCTTCTGGTCGTGTCAAGTAGTTGTTGCACCGATTGAACGTTACCTGAAGTCGGTGGTATTGAAAACAAACGTTGTAGAATTTGGTCAGCAAGCTTTCTTTCATTATGGAACCTGCTCTCAAGAGCTTCCCATGCGATATCGTAGCTAGAATCAGCAGTTGGATATTCGTTGACAATTGAAAGCGGCGTACCCACACAAGAGCCTTGCAAGTATAAGAATTTTTGGATTTTTGTAAGTGAAGGGCTCTGGTGCACAAGAGATTTAAAGGTGTCTCTATAAGCTATCCATTCCAGATAATCTCCAGAAAATGTGGGCAGATTGATTTTAGGAAGTCGTGCGCTTGCACAGAATGCTTCGTTCCGGCTGCCTGTGGTAAAAGTACTGGCGTGGACGGTTGGAGTCTGTGGAGATTCAAATTCAAAATTTAGATCAAGCAGCATTGTTTTAAACGAAATATATGTATCATAACAAGTATGATACACATCATTACTGATGTACGGTACTTCTCTTTCAGGGAGAGATTTGTCTCTTAGGCTACATATGATCTGGTCGTGTCCATCCTTAAACGTGCGGTAGTTTTGTTCTAAATCCTCCAGAATAGTGTGTACATACCCTTTAGTCTTGGCTTCTCTCGGTTTTGAATTAAACGTAGTGGCCATACGTTGAATATGGCTCAACAAACTCATTTGGTCCTCAATTGCCTCAGCAGTTGATTCCATTTTGTTGTGAATTTAAGCGTGAAATTCGATGCAACAAAATGAACTATGTATCCGTAGCAAGACGGCAGTTACCTATTTTTTCTAATATGTGTGAAGTAGGTAAGCACAAAATAGCTTCCCGGGTTTCGGCACCAATAAATATGTAGGAGGTTTTCTGTATGAAAACTTGAACTTTAGGCTTTCTTCATTTATAATTAAAATATCAGTTTTTGTTCAATTTCAAAATTAATTTTATTTTATAATTTAAGCAAAGTTAAAAATTCTTAACTGTATTGAACAACCATCACCTTGTATTGATATTTTACTTCTAAGTGTTTTTGACTTCAAAAACTTTAAGAAAGAATGTACAAGTAAAAATTCTAACAACAAACATTAACTTAAATTTCAACAATTATACATAAAGCAAAAGTAATAAATGCCGCTAATCGTTAATCTGCTTAATCTTCAAAAGCAAAAAAAAACAAACGTTTTTGCTGCATTCCTATGTATGTATGTATATACGTTAGTAATTAATATTTGGTATGCAAAATTTTGTGCAGGGGTTTCAGTTGAATATAAAAGTTGAGAATGAATATTTTTGTTTGGGTGTAAAATTCCCAAACAGTTATTTTATACACGTTATTTTGAAAATTGTTCCCAGTATCAATATTGGAGAAAAATAAGATCTGAAGGTGTTTTTGGAGATGATCATACAAGTGATATTCTTGATGTAAATGAGTTTAACAACCAATCAGTTCTTCCACCAATTAGCAGCTCGGATAACTTTAATAACACTTTTAATGCAAATAATAGATTTTATTTTAGAAATGTTGATGAACTCGAGGTGTTTAAAGCATTAAATAGTATTAAATCTAACTCGGTTGGTCCGGATGGTATTCCATTAAAGTTTTTAAAACTTGTATTTCCATTTATATCAAAGTTTCTAACTTATTTGATCAACTCAGCAATAACCTATTCAGAATTTCCTAAACTTTGGAAAGTTGGTAGAGTTGTGCCCATACCAAAGGTAAAAACACCTTGCTCTCTTTCAGATTTTCGATCAATAAGTATTCTTTGTTCAAGTTCTAAAATTCTAGAAATAGTACTAAGAAACCAAATTCAAGATCATCTTAGCTCAGAAAATTTACTAAATCCTTATCAGTCTGGTTACAGGAAAGGCTATAACACAACGGGTCTGGTCTTAGATATTGCAGAGACATTGAGGCATAACATGGATAAATCGCACAGTTCTATACTTGTTACATTGGATTTAAGCAAGGCCTTTGATTCCTTAAATTGTGAATTATTATGTCATAAACTTAGTAATGAATTTAACTTTAATTATACGGCGCGTACCTTAATATCTTCATTTGTTAAGGGTAGAATGCAGTATGTTGAACTTAGAGGTCAAAGGTCGTCTACACTAGAAGTGTTTAGGGGTGTACCCCAAGGGTCTATTTTAGGACCACTACTATTTTTAATGTATATGAATGATCTCTACCGTATTATAAATTTTTGTAAATGCTATACGTATGCAGATGATATTCACTTATTAGGAGACGACTCTGGTTTGGGGTTAGATTATCTGGCCAATAATATTAATAATGAATTAAGAAATGTAGCAGACTGGACCAAACAAATTTTTTTGTCGCTAAATTCTTCTAAATCAAAGTGTATGTTTTTCTCCCACAGTTTATTCCCACCTATGATATCACTTAGAGAAGACCCCATTATATTTGTGTCGCATCATAAAGTTTTAGGAATATACCTTGATTGCAAACTTAACTTTTTATATCAAGTCAACAACATAGTATCAAGAGTGTCTTACGTATTAAGACGACTGTACAACTTGGGCATTTTTCTTCCTTTAATTGTGAAAAAGCGGGTAGCAATATCGTTGTGTCTTCCTCTATTTCTGTATGGGATTGAGGTTTTTTCAGGAATGTCACAACAAAACATTTCAAAACTTCGTATTTGCTTCAATAGAGTAGTACGATTTATTTATGGTCTTAACTATAGGGATCATATTTCAGCTTATGTAATTCGAACATTGGGCTCAGACTTTCAAACTTTTATAGACTTGCGAATAATTACTCATTTTTATAAAATAATGAAAAATGGTCAACCATCTTATATTTTTGAGAGATTCAGTTTTGGTCGCTCTTCTAGAACCAACATTTTGATATGTCCAATTCATTCTACTTTGTACATGAGCCGATCATTCTTGGTAAGAGTAGCAAGAATTTGGAATAATATACTTCCGCATGAAGTTCGAGGATTTGATAAAAATGTTGGTCAATTTATGAATATTGTAAAAAAATACTTATAAGCAAGCTGTTACGTTACTAATTAAAACTACTTATATCAGACTATTTGAAGATACTTTCATTTGAGTTTTTGTGTCATTATTTGTGCAAAAAAAGGGGGGGATTAAATTTATTATGTTTTTAAAATAAAATTATTTACATTAAACCTAAATTTAAATCTTAAATTGTAGTTGCCATGTAAAATACTGAATTCATTTGGCCTTGCGGCTTGTAATTCTTTGAATAAATGCATAAATAAATAAATAAATAAAAAATAAATTGACTTAACAACAAAATTTTCGATTTTGCTATTCAGTAACATTTTTAACGATATTCGCCGTTGCCAAAAACCAGCTGAAGTTGTTATCAAGTTGCTCATCGTTAAATAAGAGACTATAATTTTTGAATTGTTAAATCTGTCGACAAAATAGTTACGTACAACATGTGTTTATGTATGAACATTCATACATACACATAAGCATGACATCAATGTATGTTTTGATTCAAACACAAAATAAACACAGTTTGTTTTCGGGGAAGAATTTTTTGAGAAAATAAATTGAACTTTTAGTCGCCAAGCATAGGCCAAATATAATCGCAAAGCAAGAAACACACACAATCGATAAAAAAAATCGTCCCCTCTTATATCTACATATCAGACTATCAAACGTTTTCTTATGCAAAATGCGGAGTAGCCCTTTTTATAAAAAAGGGTATAATTGACGGTCAACATTTAACAAACTTCTAGTTACATTTTTTTCCATACAGTTGTTATTCAAAGCGTTACCGAACTTTATATTACCAATGTCTACAATGATTGTGAGTTAAATTTTAGAGACTCCTATTCCATATAATGTTCATTACATTCTGTTAGGCAATCTTAATGCACAAAATACCCTCTGGGGTGGTGGAATCATTTGGGAAAGATTCGCTGATGGCAAGGGTTTAGTAATTTTAAAAGACGGGTCCCTACTTTGTTTTCTGTTACATTATATTACGGTCTATCAATGGACGTTAGAAAACTTAACTTATCTTAAGGTCGACTCACATAAGGCTTTTAACAAATGAAGCATATCTTCTAGATTTTCACTTGTTATATCAAAGTAGTTCTGTTTCATTGGCTTCGAGATCAATCGCAAAATCTTCGAAGGGATTGCATAAAACTTTTTGAAAATAATTTGTTACGATCTTCTGCAATTAATACAGTTATTTCACTGATAAAAGGGCGTAACATCTCCCTTCCAAATAAACCTAAAACTCCCGACAGATCAAAGAAATACGTAACAATTGATGATAGTCTAAGAAAAAAGTGCAGATCCAAGCACTTTTAAACAACTAATGATGCAAGAGAGGCAGATTTTTTACCTAAAGTCAGAATTTTTTTTTTTTGGTTTTGAATGGAATAACTACTTATTCGGTTATAAGGCAGATTTCAGCATCTAATTTTGAAAGTGTAAATAAATCACGCTTGTCGTATTGTACTGATATATTTACCGCTGAAATGCTGGCGATAAAGTCAGCTTTTTTCTATTTCATTCATCATGGAGTCAAACCCTAACGAAAAACTACAACGGTTCCTATGTATATCATATTTCCAACCATGCTGAATAATGAAATGGATTCCTTCCCATATTGGAATACCGGGGAAAAAAAAATTTGCGGATAAAATTTAAAGAAACGCATTAAATATGGCGAATATCACTGAAACACCGTGTTTTCCTAGAGCCATGTTAAATCCTTTTAGAGCTTTGCAACTACAGCTACAACCAATACCACGTAGACCTAAGTAAATATAACAAAAAATTTTGCAGGAAGCATTATGATGGCTCACATAAGAATTGGGAAACCTCTCTTTATCTCCAGTTATGTTCTAACTGCAATATTCACTTAAACGTTCAACACGTTCTTACGGAATGTCCCCTATTTATACTAGATAAAGCCCTGGAGAATATCATTGATTGCTCTATTGAGGCGAGTTGGTTTAATGTACGGCAGTGTTTCCTGAAGCATAATATTCGAGACATTGATACTAAATGTACAACATTTTTGACCACAGTTGTGTATTTTATAAACATCATCTATTTAACCAACAAACTAAAAAAAATATAGATGATGTTTATAAAATACACAACTAAGGTAGATAGATGCAAAGAATGCTGATGAAGGTCGTAGCGGTCCAGAAAGTGCAGCATTTCATTCTGCTAGCGTGTAATTTTTCTTGTTTTCTTTGGAAAACGTCCGCATTCATTTGTAAAATAAATTTTCTTTCTAAAAAAAAAGATTTTTAGAAATTAAAAAGAAATTAACTTAAGCCAAAATAATTTCTCTTCATTTATAATATTCACAGTTCAAAAAATAATTCAAAAATTAAATTATAAGAATTTTTTTCCTTTGCTTTTAAAATGAATTTCTTATGTAATCAATTTAGCTTGAGGTATAAAAATCTCGAATTTTGATTTATAATTTGGGTAAAAATCACTGATCAGCTACACGAGCAGTAGCCAAATGGCCACAGAGATTACCATGAAATATTTACATTTGAAGAAATCAAATACAACGTAATTTATGTATATTCAAAAAAAATTCAAGTAAAGTGTAGAATTTCATCTAATAAACGGTTTCGAAATGTTTGATAAAGTAATGGAAAAATGTGTAAAAAGAGACATAGAGGAATATACGAAAAACAATTTGTGAAACGACAGTAAACTTCATAGTAAACAGGTGGAAATTTCTTAAGAAAAATATAAAAATTTTGGCTTTCGAAACAATAGACAGGAATACACAATACAAAAGCCTTAGAACTATGGTATTCATGATAGGGAATTGAATTGGTTTAGATCATATTTGAAAAATCTAAAGTAAATCACAAAAATCAATCACATAGAATTGAATGCTGTAGAGAACGACAACAAGGAACATTTACACTGAAAATATTTACACTGATCTTTATGGAAGCAGGGACAAAAGAAAAATGATGTGAGAATTTAGCAAAGGACATGTGTGATGTTAACAAATTAAGGCGAAATGAGAACAAAACTAATTTAATGTGATTAATATGCTATTCATATAACTTTTCAATAACTTTTCAAATATATACGAGTAAAATATATAGCTTTATTGGTAGAAAAAGACTTATGTGCGGTTTCTGTAATACAAACGAGCGACTCGTCTAGAAAATTTGTATGAAAAGCACTCAATTTTTTGAGTGATTCCTATACAAATTTTCTAGACAAGTCGCTCGCTTGCAATACAGAGACTGCACATTAATTCTAAAAGAGCTTATTAAATATAAATGTTATATATCGGGTTTTTAAACGTAAAAGAAAAAAATGTCTGTAACAGACAACAATAAAAAACAAAATTATTAAACAGCATTTCGAATATGGATCAACAGATATATAAACTACTGTACTGATCTACTGCTTATATGATTTAAAATACTATAAATGAAGCAATGCAAACAATACTAAAATGTAGGCCTGATACGTTAATGCGAACGAACATTCATTTTCTATATTTATATTAAAAACAAAAAGAAACTTTCGTGGCAATACATTAAGCCAGCTTGAAATTTCAAGCTATACGTGTGTTTTTTTTTTTACTAACACAAAAAGGAAAGTTTGATGGAAAAATAATGATTTGTTGTCGTGCTGCTTAATAGTGTGTTCATACATGCGTCCTTAAGGACAGGCTTCACTATCATACTCTATCGTACGATCCGTTAAAGACTGCATGTGTGCTCAAAATGTATGATAGTATGTGAAAAACTTTTTGAATAAAAATTCATAAAATATTTTTCTCTATGCGATCAGAGTTGATTTTCTTAAGATGAGGAAAAAAAAACATCAAAATATTAAAACCATATGTTTCTTGCATCTTTTTTTTTTTTTTTTGTGTAACACCGCTGATGCCATTTTGAAAAGATTTTTAAAGTAGGAATTCTGACAGATTTTTGTGTGATTAAATCGTACGATTGTTTATGAGAGTAAATCTTAGTCTTTATTGAGATCTTCGCAATAAATGCTATTATTGAACTAAATATTCAATGTTAATTTACAATTTTAATTATTTATTGCGCAACAAGTACGAAATTGTTAAAATGTTGAGCACAACTTAAAATACAACATTGTTCAGAAGTGTGTTTAGTAAGAAAAATTATCTACAATAATATATGTATGTCAACAAAATAAAACAAAACAAAAGAAAAACGAATTGAATTTTATAAAATAAAAATGTATGATAATTTTAAAACGTGTTTGCTATTCCATTTCGTATTCTTTCTCCTTCATGTCCCAATGTCACCCGGGGAAGCAACAAAGTATTATCCTCTAAGGGTTCTTCCGGCTCAACAGCGAGTTGATCTTTTCGTATGATATGTTGTAGCTTCTACAAATGTTGTGCAAAGCACAGCAAACATTTACAATTTGGACCACTTTTCGTAGACTATAATGTAATGTACCTAGCAAACATCGAAAGCGGCTTTTTAGCACTCCTATCGTCCGCTCTACAATATTACGGGCTGAAGCATGAGCAACATTAAATTTGTGCTATCTTGTATTATATGCTGCAGCTCTATATGGAGTCAATAAAATAGCTTCAAGGAGATATCCGCAATCTCCTAATAGTATGGAAGTTCGGTTGCCATTCTCGTATTCCCCGAGAAAATGCTGACGGGCTCTGCTTATATTCCATACAAAAGCATCGTGACTTGAACCGGGATACCTTGCGTCTACTGCTCTAATCAGCATATCACTATCACAAATCTTTGAATGAAAAATGCATTTAATTTTTTTTAATATATACCAGTTTATACTTACTATCATCGCATTCATACTAAAAAATCCTTTCCTGTTAAAATACAAATGCTCGTCAACAGTTGGTTTTATAATTTTTATATGAGTTCCATCGATGCACCCAATGATGGAAGGAATTTTATATTTATTGAAAAAATAGTTTCTAAGCCTTTGCAGAACATCCAGTACATTGGCCAACACAATCGACACTGTACTTCGGCCTAAACTAACAGTAGAATCGTTTCCAATTGACTTTTGATAACCGCTTCCCGCCAAAAATCGTAATGTTGCTGCTAGCTGAATAGCACACGAAATGTTACACGGAGGCAAGTAAACATCAACAATGTTCATCAACATTTGGAATGCTTCTTTATTCACACGGTATTGACTAACGAATCTTAATTAAATTTTCAAACAATTAAAATTTTCGTACTTTGTTGCAATATGTACTTACGCTATCTCCGGAAGTTCCAAGGGATTGCTATAATCTCTCAATATCTTTCGTTTGACTTTTTCATTCGATTCTTCCTCCATTAGTAAAAATAAAACGACAGCCTCAACCATTTTAAATTCCGTATAATTAAAATATCTTTAAAAAATGTTTTCAACACCAAAAAAGCAAATCTTTTTGATCAAATATTTTTAAAAAGATGTAAACAAAACAAAAACAGCTGTTTCGATTATGGGTTTTGTTTATTTTCGAATAAAGCCAAAATCCACACGGTTTCATGACACCGAATCAGAATCGATTTTCAATTCTGATAAATTACAATTCTGACTGGGATTCCACAACAACCCTGATTCCTTTTTTTTAATTTAACTTTTTCCAGTAAACTTAAAAAAAAACAATAATTCCGAATAAAATAATAGCGAATGTGTTTTCCAGCTGTCAAGTGCTTATTGCGCTAACTAAATTTTGTATGTCTGAACAACAAACAGAATGTGGAATCAATAAAAGTGTATGTATGAATACACTGTAAGGCCGGTTAACATAAGTTATCGAATTAAATATTTTTTTAATTTATTTTCCAAGAACAAGGTCTTTTTATTTTTTTATTTTTTCAATATTTCGCTACTCCCTTGTGTAGCATCATCAGGAAAAACAAATGTTTATTTGAACATAAAACAACAACAAAAAAGTTATATTTTTTTTAACTATCCATCGTAAAACAAAAAACAAAAGCAACGAATCAGGAAAGTTATGGTTGATTTTGCTTTTATGATTTTATCATTTATTGTCTTAAAACGGTTTATGTATCTTCTAATATCACTATTCCTTCTTAAATACTTATAATCCATATTAGTAGAAAAGTAACGTGCTCACTTAATATAGTTTTTTATTTGACCTTTTAATTAGTTATTTTTTAATTTATTTTCCAATCAAATTAAATTTAGGATTTTGAGAGGCATTAAATTTCAATACATAAACATAGAAAGGTAAAAATTTAGCTTGAAAAATATTTGTTCATGTCCAAATAACGAAATAGGGCCGACAGTATAGAATCTTAGGACTATTTGAAAGAAAAGAAAAGGATTTTTATTTTGTTTATGTGGTCATCGTAGTCATTACAGTTATAGGGTTTTTTGAAAGAAACACTTCTAAAATTTTCCAAAAGTTACGAGTATTTTGAATATAAAATAAAACTGTACCATATATTGTATTGAGTTTAAAAAAAATAAACAAACAATTTTTTAAGTTTTTGTGATATCAATAGACGTACAAATGACTTTATTTGTTAACATTAACATAATTTAACAATTTATTATTATTAATTTTTTATACATAAGTTTGACATTTGGGGTTTTGGCGAAAATTAACTATTTCGCCATCGAGAATTAATTACCAGGTGGATCTGATGGCAAATTCATCGACTTTGCCGGTAGTCTGTCTGTTTTTATACCCTTCACCACAAAAAGTGGAAAAAGGGTATATATATTCTGAGTTCTTATGTATTGCGAGGTCAATTGAGCGATCAGACTTTGTGTCGAAGGAGGTACTATTGAAAAACAGCAAGATCGGTTCATGTTCTTAGACACAGCGAGCAAAACCCCACGTCTACCTCTAATTTTTCCATACTATTTGAAACAATGAAGTATATATATATATATATATATATATATATATATATATATATGGGGCGATAGAGAATTAATAAATAAAAAAAATCCAAGAAAAAAATTTTTCGCTCGTCCATATTATCGGAGTTACGGACCTCTTTTTTTAAATATCAATATGGGAGATATTTAAATGGATCTTTAAAATGAATATTGTAGAAATTACAAACGGAATGACAAACTTAGTTATACCTTTTTTTCACTTTTTTTGTGGTGAAGGGTATAAAAAGGCAACGAATTAAACGAAAATAAAAACGTTACAATTTCAGTTCAACATACTTAGAGTCTAAGTAAAAAAGTTTTCAATTTAATTTTTATCTATTTTTGGTTTTTAGATACCAAACTCTATACAATGCTGGATATTTGTATATAACACAAGTGTAGTGTTCAAGTCTGGTACTGTACATTGAGTTTGTGTTCGTATTTTTTTAGTGCTTAAGCAAGCAATAAAGTATTTCAGTATTTGCAAACGTTATCTTCTTCACTATTAACTTTTATCTACATATAAAATACTTTAAAAGATTTTGTTGGTTACCAAGGGAACTGCGTTAAAGTGTTGAATGCAGGGATGTAACTGTGGCGCAAAATTGTTTATGCCCGCATTCGAAATTCCATGATTAACTTAAAATTAAGTTGACTCTTAGCTAACTAATTTACAACTAGCTTTAAATTTACTCAAAGAGAAGAGTCAATTTTTTTAATTGTGCCCAAATCCTTAACCATAAGACTCGGTTTTTTAGATGGTTGCGCCAAGTGTATTGTATTTGCAAATATCGTGAAGTGTCACAGTCAACGCTCGGTATTACAAATACTCATTATAATGAAGTCGCGATATAACGAATAAGTTTTATCTAAGTACTTAATACCTTATATAACGAACATTTTAAAATTTTTACACTCAATATAACGAATGATTGAAAAACTAACGACGGTTTACGCCGAAAGATACGACAGTAGTATAATATTTACTTGCGGAACAAACCCAATTCACTTAATACAGAAAAGATTGTTTAAGCAAAGACAAAACATTAAATAAAGTCGTTATAAGGCGGTTAGTTTTTTCTCATCTTTCTCAGTAACAACTTCAACTCTTTCATATGGAATATATATATGCGGCTTAAAGCTTTGTTAATTCTCGACAATGCTTTCAGCCATCCATCTGTAGGAGAGCTGGTTAAAAGTACAAGGGATGGGAAGATATGGACAATGTTTATGCCACCTAATCTAACACTTCTTATCCAGCCAATGGACCAGAATGTAATTTGGGTAGTAAAATTACATTACAAAAACAGCTTGCTTTCGAAACTTATAATCTCTTAAGTAGATGATGTTAGTTTTTTAAAATATCTAAACCTTTATATGTATCGTGTATGATTGCACACGCCTAGAAAAACGTCGATCAATATTCGCTAGACAAATGCTACAGCAAAGTTTCAATTTACAAAGATTCAGATTTTGATGAGGAGGTTGACATACATTTGGCAAGAACTTTGGAAGGAGATGAATTCGTTTCTATTCGACGTGGTGTTATACTATTGAGCATAGTTTTTTAAATGTTAGAATATCTAGCACCTAGTTTTCGTCGTTTTCTATTTACACACATTCGAATGTTCTGTTTTTCTAGATTCCTTTTGCCGCAGTAGAATTTAATATTTATAACCAAAATTATAATTTTAGGTCAGACGAAGAAAACGATTAGAATGAACAAAATAGTATGGAAATTGTAGTTCTAGTGACCGATAATGAAACAAACAATAACAAAAATAAAACATTTTAAAGTAATAAAATGTTTGGACAAGTGCATTCAATAGAGTTAGCAAAATAATACTTCTTTTTCGAAATCATTAGTTTTGAGAAAAATACAAGAAGAAGCTGTTCAAAAAAGTGTGCAAATAGAGTAGAAACAAACAACTTTGAATAATTTTGCATAAAAGTTATTTTCAACATTCAATTCAAATAAATATAGGTATGTGTATGGAGTAAATAAATCAAATAAATAATTTTTTCTATATAACGAGTTTTTCACCATAACGAATGGGTCTGACATTATATCATTCGCTATACCGGGCTTCGACTGTACTAATAATTTTAAAAGTGTTAACCGAACTTATTTCCTTTAAAAATAAAAATAAATTGGCCTGTCGAGGCTGTACATAGTACAAAGAAAAGTTGCACTTCAGGCAATAATACCTTTAGTTATTTTTATAACCGTGCTACATTCCTTAGGAAAGGGATGGACTAAAGATAAGATAGGTGGTAAAAGGAGAAAGATAGTTAGTTTTCTTCGCCGGCGAATTACTATAAAGAATTAACGACGAAGGAGGCTGCAGCTGTAATGTCAATTCTAAATATTTATTTATACCATTAAACAGAAAAAAAAATTTATTTTTTGATTGCGCAACCAGATTTGTAGTCGACGACAATAGCAGCCTCTGCATCTTCAATCCTAGTCAAATTTAATGAAGGAAAAAGCTATTTCTCTAATGTTCGAAATAAGAATAAGCCGAAATAATTACCAAGTTCTGACAAAAGCTCACTTCTAAAACTATATGCAATATTACTATCAAGAAGAGTTGAGAGCACAAACGTGGTCAATAATTCATAAGCCTCTTCGTAGTGAGGGAAACACTAATGATGGAAATGCTGCAACAATTTTTGGGGGTTTAAAAACCACTTTAAGCATAACTGACATTAAGAAGAAGTTTTCTTAATACCAATACCAAAACTAAAATCAATTATTTTCTATTTGGAGAATATACAGCAAAAATGTCTCAGCTAGTCGTCTCGCTATATCCATAAAGGAATATACATCAACGTTCCCAACCCTGCCTAACAGTAGAAAATAAAGATGTGCAAGTGATTTAAAGAGTTCCATTTTTCTAAAGAATTTTTTAGTAAAACTATTGACTCAGTAGTTGAAAGAACACATAGAGCGGTTTTGATTGTGATTAAAAACAACAACAAAAATGAAAACAAATTATTTCGTAAGTGTATTCGGATTTTTAAATTTATTATCGCTTGTTTTGGGAGACATCAATATTGTAACAAGAACAGAATGGAATGCCACGGATCCAGGCAGCGGACTGACACCTTTAAATTTACCAGCCGGTAGAGTTATTATTGCTCATACGGCTGGAAATAAATGTGATACAAAAGTAAGAACAAACATATTTCTTTTCTTTTTCCTAAAAAAAAATTTAACAGCAAACACACTAAAAAACGAAAATATCGTAAGTGTTCTGGCTTCCGAGTTCACAAGCACAAATGTGAAAACATTCACTTTCACAATTGGGTGCTGTTACCGTTCAAAACAAATCAGCTTTTTCCTTATAAATTAGCTGTTCTCTGTATGTACATATGTATGTATGTATGTATATAATAAAATTTCAATGGTTTTAAATTGGAAGAATTTTGCTTTATTTTAATAATTAATCTTTTAAAATAATAAAAAATGGTTTGTATAACATCATTAAATTTTTCTAAAAATCAACTGTGTGAAAACACTGAATGTGCAAAAATATAAAAAAATGTGAAAATCGGAACATTAAATTTTTTATTCATGAGATATATAGATTTCATGTACTTTCATAACGGCGCGGAAGCGAGGCAACATATGTACGTAAGTATATGTAGCGCTGATATCATTTATTGTTTGCTTTTGCTTAATTAATAATGGAACTTAAGATAAAATAATCTTAATGGGTTTTTGTACTGTTAGAAAACTGTATAGAGTCTTAAATACTTCCTTGTGAAATCCAAACATTTTTGTGATTACATCTGTTACTAAATCCTTTACGTAAGAAAAATGTGACAGTGTAAAAATTGTTTAACTAAATTTAAAGAACCTGCAAGGACAAAAATTCATTTGATTTTGCAGATGGTGATTGGGAAATACCGGATAACATGTCAGTTTGTCCGAAAAAAGAACTTGCGCTGGTAGTTCTTCATTGCAAGGAATAGTCCTTTGGACCGAATTTATTATTTTATGTTTAGATCTTATAAAAAAAATGCCAATACTTTTTTTTAGCAAATATAGCCGTCACTTACATATGTGGTTTTTTTTAGCTCCCTCCAGATTATTGGCTGACTAATCCATAATAGTTTTTTAGTTCTTTCAAGCAATTTGTCACACCTACTACACAGGTTTTGCAACATATATTTAGGACAACCTTTCATCTTATATTCATTCCAAATCTAATATGTATAATTATAGTAAAGCTTTTTATGAAAGATGTCATCTTTCGACGGTGCAAGGCAATTAAAAAGCACATCAAACATAACAATAATGGTTTGTGTTATTTTTACACAGACATGACATTGCAAAAACATATATTCAGTAAAAGCAATTATTTATATATTTTGCCATCATTAAAAAAAAAACAATAAAAATAAGAAAGAAACTTTCAATACCAAATATTCAATGGAAACTATGAAACATCTCTTTTGTTTTAAAAACTTTTTATATACGTCCGTAGATTGCTGAAACAAAACAGACACTGCATAATATTTATACGATGCAAGTGTGTATTAAAGAATAGAAAATTTATTTTGTTTTTGGTTTTACCAACCATCAAAAATAAATACATATGTACTTATTTTCCAATTAATCTGCTCCCAGGAAATCGCACAATATACGCGAATACGTTGCACATAAATGTGTTACATAATATTTGTCAAGATAGCTACCTGCAACTAATTGTGACAGTCGCATGCTGTTATTGAAAGCATTCAGACGTGTTAATTAATCAGCTGTATATTTTTCATAAAAACCTTCAATTAAATTAAATATTTCTTTGTGAGTTTATTAATAATGTCTTTAAAACGTAAAAAATATTGGGGTAATAATCCTCGATTTAAAATGCAGAGATCTGTTAGTAACAATCGGTTCGAGATACTCTCTGATCTAGGAGACGATAATGGTTCAAGCGTTGAAAGTGAAGTCGCCCACGTGGTTGTTAAAATTCGACCAATAGTTGTTGACAATTGTTATAAATTTACTGAGGTTATAAATCTTATTGGTAAATATAGAAGAATTTCCATCGGAACTAAATTAATACCGAATTCGAAAGCTGAGTATGATGAAACTGTAAAAAAACTAAAGATTGAAATTTTTTACTCATCCTATAAAAGACAATAAAAGCTTTGAGCTTTATGCTGTTCGGTTTACCACAAGTTAGCTCAGAAACCTTGAAAAGTGAATTTAAAGATGCATTCAACATATAATTGGTCAACGTAAAAGAAATAACAACTACGCGCTCGAACCCTGACGATGCAAACAAACAAAGCGGGAGGTTATTAAGATTAAATATGTTTACGGTATTGAAGTACACTGGAGATGGATCTTCAAATTGTTTTAGAGCTGAAGCCTGTATAGGATGTGGTGGAGCCCATGACTACTCAAACTGCCAACTTAATTAAAAAACAACAGAAGATGGTCCTGTTATACACAAATGTTTCAATTGCATTACAAAGAAATTAAAAAATATTAATCACCTTGCTGACGATCCTCACTGTCCTTCAAGAAAGGAATATTTACAGCTCCGACAAAGAACTACTAATAGCAGGCGACCAGTAGGACAAGTACGTCATGACGACATTGTTTCTATTTCATCAGAAGATATGCGGGATGAGGCAAGGGGTTACGAGATGCCATCTTCTTCTCGAAAAGTATCAGGTAAACGTCAAAATAATGTTACTTATGCCTCAGTAGCTGGCTCAAAACTAAGAACTCAACAAGACGATAATTTGTCAAATCAAAAAATTTTAGATATTTATTTCGAAGCTTTAGACGCATTAGGAAAATGCAATACCAAGTACGATAAAATGAGAGTGCTTGGAAATATGCTAAGATATGTTATATAAAAAGTCAATATGGAGCCTAAATGTTATGCATTGGAATGCTTAGAGCGTAACGACTCCAGCCTCGATAATAGAACTTGAACTTGTGTTACATCAAACTCAAATAGACATAGTTTGCATAAATGAAACAATTCTCAAAGGTAATCACAATTTCAAATTAAGAAACTTTAAAGTCTATAGAGAGGACCGTATTACACATGGTGGAGGGGTTTCGATTGCAATCAAAATAATATATAATATTATAATAATAGTTACCATAAATAATAGACCAATAAGATTTACTTCTGTTTATTGTCCAAACTATACAAATGATTTGATTATTTATGATATAAACATTTTAACCACAGATACAACTGATTATTTTATTTTCGGAGATTTAAATGCGCAGCATACAAACTGGAACTGTTTTAAAAATAACACGGCAGGCAATAAACTTTTTAATCATTAAATGTACTCTCGTTACTACATATATTCTCCAAATTCATTCACTCGTTTCGGTCAGCCGTCAAGTCCGACACGTGCATCTGTTGTTGATCTTCTTCTCACCAATTCCAACTTAGATTTTTCACTACAGGAAACACACCCAGAAATTCTAAATTCAGATCATACACCAGTGACTTGCACAATATTTGGTTCTTTAAGAGAAAACTCCACTAAAATTCCACTTTATCATAAAGCTAATTGGAAAGAAATAGGAAAATAGATAGATAATGAGTTTAGAAAAAATAACTTCCAAGGCACTGAATTATCGAACTCAAATGTGGAAGAAACACTTTCAAAAATTACTTACCTGGTACAAGAAGCATCTAAACAAATTCCACTTGGTAATTCACAAGTCTGGCATACTTTAATTTCGCAAAGAAATAAATTTAGGCGAAAACTTCAACGTTCAAATAATTACTCAGAGAGAAACATATTTATTTCTTTATTAAAACAGCTGACCACACTAATGAATTTAAACATAAACAATGGCAGAAATAACAGCTGGTATCAATATATACAAAAGCTTCCAACAGGTAATAAAAAGTTTTGGATGTTGACGAAAGCAATAAAAGACAATAAAATAAGCGTTTGCAGTTAAACAATAGATGGCGTTGTAAAGCATAGCAATATACAAAAAGCTGAAATAATTTCGGAAGTTTTCGAAAATTGTCACAGAACAACATGCAATATGACTTCCCCAGTAGATAATATTGTAGAAAAACACATAGACTGGTTAAATGCTCAAAGTATCACAGATGAAATGCATCAAAACTTGACGTCAGTGGAAGAAGTAAAATTCTTCATAGGTACACTGAAAAACTCAAAAGCACCTGGATTGGATGGAATAAAGCCGATTGTATTGAAAAATATGACAAATACTTTTTACACACTAATTACTCAAATTTTCAACTGGTGTTTGACAAAATTTTATTTCCCAAAAACTTTTAAAACAGCCAAAGTAGTCCCAATTTTAAAACAGGGAAAGGATGCAAAATCATCTAAAAGTTATCTTCCAATAAGCATGTTGAATTGCTTAGATAAAGTCTTCAAAAAAATCGTGTTACAAAGAATAAATGAATACACCGAAACTAATAGCATAATACAAAAACAGCTATTTGGTTTTCGAAAAGAACATTCAACTGTGCACCAAGTAAAGAGAATTGTAAACTTTATCTCAAATAACAAAGGTAACCGAAAAAGTACTAGAATAGTGCTGTTAGACGTAGAAAAAGCCTTTGATTCTATATGTCAAAATGGCTTAATTTTTAAACTCCATAAGTTTGGTTATCCAATTTACATACAAAAGATGATACAAAGTTTTCTGAATGAGAGATCCTTTGTAGTGAATATTGATACTGAATACTCCACCCAGCGCAATATCCCTGCGGAAGTTCCCTAGGGCTCGGTGTTATCACCTGTTTTGTACTCAATATATACATCGGATTTTGAAATACTCAAAGATCAATCAGTTGCACTGTACGCAGATGACACTGCCATCATAACAAGAGGTAAAGTTTCCAACGCTATAGTCAAAAGAATGAAAAAAAGTCTTTTACATGCTCAAAAATATTTAAAAAAAAAGTGGAAAATTAAAATAAATGAAAATAAAACTCAAACAATAATATTTCCTTTTAATAAATCACCGAAAAGAATACCCTCAATACCACTATCTGTGGAAGGAGTTGAAATTCCTCTCCTTGATACCATTAAATATTTTGGAATTGAATTAGATAAAAAATTGATTTTCAGACATCATGTTCTAAGAACCTGTGAAAAGGCAATTAAATGTGGAAGAGCCCTTTTTCCATTATTGAATCGAAAATCAACTTTGAATTATAAAAATAAAATCTTACTGTATAAAATGTGCACAAGGTCTATTATGACATATGGGTGTCAAATTTGGTCAAATAGATGTGCCAAGACCTATCTAAAGTAGTTGCAAATAATCCAGAACAAAAATTTAAAAATCATTTTTAATTTACCCAGAAGATACTCAACAAGTAGACTGCATCAAAATTTTCAACCAGATTTGCTTAAATCAGTAATATCTAATTTAACACAAAGATTTGAAGTTTGAAACAGAGCTTCAAAATATGATATAATAAGGAATTTGTAATATTAATTTTTTCTTCAACTTCAGCAATGAAGCTGATAGAAGGATTAATTCAGAATTTCTTTAAATCTTTACTAGGTTTTTCCCTATCTTTTTTTCCTAACACTGCGTTAATGTAAATACTTAATTATAGATATTTTTACACAATAAATTAAGTTTATATTTGTTGCAATACTTAATTAAGTAAGATCTCGAAAAACGTAATTATTGTAAATATTTTAAATGTATTGATGATAGTTAAAATAAATAAAAAAAAAAACTAATTGTGAAAAAATTAATATTTAAGCATCGATTTTCATTATTTATGGTGTATATTATTCTTAATATACCTAGCTTCCGCAATAAGAATATATTTGCCGCTTTAAATTAAGATAAAAAATTTTAATTTCTGAATTACTTAAAAAATTAAAAAAAAAAAAAGTCTGTAAGTATAACTGAAGTGTTGTTCCTATATTACAGGCGATCCACTCGTCCGAAAGGTTTTATGAAAAGCACTCAGTTTTTTAAGTTACATATTTCCTTATAAAGCACATTAAAAATAATTTTTTGGTTTTTCAAATTGAACAAGCCGTTTAAGAGTTATGTATATGAAATAATTTAGCGTGTATATATGTATGTATTAAGGTATCTTTAAAAAGAAAATTAATTTACTAGAAAGAAGAATTTAACAATTTAGTATAATTATAGGTTTTTAGTTTGATAACAAATAAACTTAAAAAATCAATCAATTGATTAACATTTGCAAACGGGTCTAATTTCAATTCTTAACGGAGTGATTTAAGTAATAGATAATAGATAGTTTGTAATAAGTAACCAATAATAAATAATAAAATGTGTGAAAATTAATCTCTGTGGGTACACTCTTTATGTTTTGACTCATTTTATTATTTGCTGGTATAGCGATAATAAGTGCATAATATTAGAGAAGTGTCAGACAGGATGTTAGTCATTGACGGGAACACAATAGGACAACAAGTTACGCTTGAAACTGACACAGAGTGTATCGTTATTATTATTTTTATTTTATTTTATTATTAGAAACATTTTTCACATAATTTAAAAAAAAATATTCAATTGATTTTTTTTTTTTTTAATTTTAATTTAGGAATCATGTAAAGAAGAAGTACGCAGCATTCAAAATTTTCATATGTCAAAAATGAATTTCAGTGATATTTCTTACAATTTTCTAATTCGAAACGATGGAAATGTATATGAAGGACGCAGTTGGAATTTTCAAGGTGCTGTTGTTAAAGGATATAATGCTGGTTCATTTGGGTTGGCATTTATAGGCAATTTTATCAACGAATTACCCAGCCAAAATGCATTGGGTGCAGCTAAATCTCTGTTGGAAAAATTGGTTACTACACAAAAGCTTAAAAGAGACTACAAAATTTATGGACACAGTCAACTAACGCCAACAATTAGTCCTGGTGATGCTCTCTTAGCAGAAATTAAAAAGTGGCCCAATTGGTCTAATCAAGTCTAAGTTTAATGTTTTGAATGATCTTTCTAAATAAAAGAAGTGGTAAATTTATTATGTATTGGTTTCAAATTACTTTCAAATTACTCATTTTTAAATCTTACGTAACATCCTAATCTAAATCAATTCGCTAAGCGCAACATAGTCTTGCAAGCAGCGTTTATGCAGAAACATTGTGAACATGATAGAACACTAGTGCCAAGATAACTTGTTTATAAAGTCCATTAAATAAAACTAAAACAAAAATATAATAGATAACAAAAAAAGTACCTCAAAAAATTATTAGCATATTGTACCGTTTTGTTTTACAAGTTGCCTTCTTTTAATTGCAAAATTAAATTATAACTTTTTTTAATTAGTTTATTTAGTCGCTTTGTTATTATACCGCTCGCAATTGTGATTTCTATTTTAAGACAGGTAAAAGCTTCTAGATGCTTCTAAAATAATATATGCAACACGGTATTGAAGCACTTAGTTCTTTATTATTACGTATCCGAATTTCTAATTCGAAATGTATCGTTTAATTAAAAAGAAAAAGCTGACTATTAAAGCACTCCAAAACTTCTTATTGAAACTTTTTCTGCAATGCTTTTTCGTAAAGATTCTTTCCAATTGAACATTGGTTGGGGACAACCGACCCACTATAATAGCTGTTTAATTTTTTTCGAAGATCTTTTGTCTTACCATTTGTGCGTTCCAGGTGCGGTATAAAAAGCCATCTTTTTTGTGATATTTCATTGCTGGTCGATCTTCTGGCTTTCCCCTTAACCCTTTATATTTTTTTGCCAATATGTGATCGATGCCGTGTACTCTCGTTAAGCCTTCATTGTATTGTGTAGGTATAAGGTTAATATGGAAATTTATTATTCGGATTCTTTTATGTTAATCTGCTTTGATTCTTCTTAATTCCATTAAATATAAATATTTCATGATATTCTCAATTTAAAACTACGAAATGAAATATATTACTCCCGAAAAAGCATAAAGCTAAATTTTTGTATTGAAAATACTTCTCCATTATTACGTACATTTAAACTTGATACACTTGGTAAAGTTCACTATATTTGGAGACCTTGTACTCCGTGCCTTTGCTTGAAGCTGTATGTGAAATTAAATACTTACCCAAATCAAAATAAAACTGTAATAAATTTACTGGACAGTGCCAATATAGAGCTAAAATATATTGCTGTGACATGCTGAAAAAGAAAAAATAAGAGAAAAACGCCACAATGGATGGAAGCGCCATCATAACCCTCACTTGGTAAATTCGCATTGTTCACAAATTTAAGTTATAAATTTTTGCAAATATTTTATTTAAGCATTTAGTTGGTTAATTTAATATACGCATCGCTAGCATTACATTTATTTAATTTTTTATAATTTATGTTGTTATTTGTTGTACGTTAAATTAGTATTACTTTTTAATTGATGAATGCATCTGTCATGCAACTGTTAAAAATTGAATATTTTATAAATCGAGCTTAGTTGTTTCGTTTGTAATACTTATTGAAAAGATAATATTTTAGTGTGTGGGCATTATAGAAATAGAATGAATATCTAGATAAATTAAAAAGAAACTTTAATATGGTTATTTCAAATGTTGCATAAGCTTGACATTGACAAAACCATTAAATGTGTAAATATTATACTTTTTTATATTTTAACTTAAAATTTTTTAAATTCAATCAAATATTGTTTATTTATGTTTGGTTTGTGAGTGTTTTTTTTAATACTTCAGTATTCGATTAATTAAATTAGAATAATGTATTTTCATTAAAAAAAAATTCACCTTTGGGTAACATATCTTAAAGCATACTTATGTGGTAAATTAAAAAGTAAAGCATCAAATGAGGTCGAGTAAAAAATCTTTCATATGTTTTTCTAATATTTAACAATATTTTTAAAGCCAATTATATGTTGCACATAATAAAATACATCAAACAATTTTAAATACATATATAAGTGTACATGTGTGTATGTGTCTGTCTTTAATATAATAGCATAATTCACAATCTTGTGCAAATGGTCTTGCATCATAGCATTTGCAAAATTGTGTAGCATATTTTTAGTCTGCACGAACAAAACTCACAGTAATGAGTAAAATATGCTACACAATGTGCAAATGCTATGATGCAAGACCATTTGCACAAGATTGTGAATTGGGCTAATGTGTTTTATAATTAATGTGTAGAAAGTAATAATTTTTTTGTTCTTATAAAATTTCAACTTATTATTTAAGAGTGAGAATTTTGCCGAGTACATATTTGGTTTGAATATTAGTTTCCATATAGAGCGACTTCAATATGCGGCAGCATGATTCCTGATTCCTTGGATTCCAATAAGTATAAAACTTTGTAATTATTTATTGGCATTTCTAATTTTTGAATTCTGCAAAGTGAATAACAATTATTAATAAACATAATATTAAAATAAAAAAATTATTATTTAAACCAAAAAAATGAAATGCAATACTGCGGCAAAAGCGTATCCATTTGACTATTTTGTTAATGTTTGAATTTTGTATACAAAATTTGGATAGAATCCACTGATGAGCTTTATGATCAATAGCTAATAGGCCATATTCATATGCTTTTCCCGCAGTAACGCATTTTAATTTTATTTTTAAATAAACATTATATTTTTTGTTCGAAGTGTGTACATTTGAAATTAGATATGAATTATTATATACGGTAATACTTGAGTTCGTTATTACATAAATATGAGTATTAGTGATCAGAGTAGACAATTAGATGCAAATTGGGGAAAAACTAATACCTAAAATACAATTGTAAATGCCATCACACACAACGTTTACCGTAATCTTTGCACTGCACCTGTATGTTTATTTGTAGCTCAAAGGAAGAAAAACAATGACGACTATTTGCAAATTAAAATATGCCATGTTTTCGAACAGGCCATTTTAATACAAACTATAAAATATAGTTTTAAGCCATAATATGTATAAAGAATTTGACATAGGATTCTTGTTGTTAGACTTAGTGGAGGGGTATGTATTCATCATATAAATCAATTATTTATCATCCAAATTTTGGATGATAAAGTGAAATAAATACAAGGACGGATAGTCTCCATGCAAGGGTATTACCCTACACTTGGAGAACTTCAGTAGATAAACTCTTCAAATTTAATTTAAGTAACTCTAACGTGTATTTCTTTGTTTTTGATATAAGTGGTGTAAAGCACTCTGCGAGTATTTACATAATAGTAACGAAGCTAAGTATAATTGAAACTAATAATTAATTTTTGACAAAGAAAATATTTATTCGTTTCATGATTTTTTTTTTTAATTTCTATGGACTAATATCGCCTTTTTAGAATAAATTAATATTTTTCGCAAATATCTATTTCTTTTTTATTAATCAAGTAAAAATTTCAGCCAATTTATTCTCACAAGCCCATAAAAGGAGTACTAACAATTTATAGCGAAGTAGATTTGTAATAATAAGTAGAAAAAATAAAAATAAAAGTACATCAATAATCGTCTATCAAATCTGTGGGGAAAACTACTACTAAAGCACCATGGTGTGACGAAGAAGTTGTTTTGAAAACAACAGGCTTATCAACAGTGCCAATTGAACTACATTAAAGACCTCACTTAACGGGGTTAGTAGCTAGGTCAGAGAGTCTTAAAAACAGGCCGTGATAAACTTCTGTATCATTGTGAAGTGTGTCTTAGAATGTCAATGCAAAAAAGCCGCAGACGCCCTGTCAACGGTAGTTTCTTGTTCATAGAGAATATTATAAACATGTGGAAAATCGGATCAAATTTGTGCACCTACAAATGCGTTGTGAATGTAATTGCCAAGTATGTGCTGTAAGTCCTAGCCAGCTAAAGTGGACAACTCTGCTAACACACACGGAAGTGGTGCTTTTTATGCGTATAAAGATCACAGAAGCAGCAAGGAAGGCTTTTAGAAAATTCTACGCAGGGGCTATCATCCATGTAACAAATCGTTAATCTAAAATACCTGCATCAAGCAGAAGTTTTTAGAGCAGATCTTTACACATTAAAGAAATTTCATTATTTCTAGATAGTGGATAGATCTGTCAGTATTGTATTTTATTTTTATTATTTTAATATTTAACATAAAACAATAGAAACGTAAACTGTACAAAGATTTTATTTTATTTATGAATTTTTTTCTTAGTAATAAATAGTAGTTTTATTTAAAAAACTTTCAATTTCCATATAATGATTGTTTTACAAATTTTTTTTTTTTTTCTTAGATATTCTACTGAATTATGTTACTTTCATTAGTTCTAACAAATATTGCAATATTTCTTTTAAAGACATTAGTATTTCTTTCTGTTTTAACATAATTTGGGAGCAAATTGTATAATTTTAAGGCCTTGAAGAAAAGCGATCTCTGCATTGCTGTTGATGTCACCTTTTGTAGTCTAAAACATTCTGCGTTTCTCAACAATATGGCTGAACTTCTCGAACGTACATCAATTGATCAACTAAATAGTCTGGAGCATTTCCCATCTTCATTTTATTAACGAAATTAAGTGTATTAAACTCTAGTCTTTGTTGTATGTTCAACCATTGAAGTGTGTCAAGCATCAGTTTTGTAGGCGTATACCTGTTGCATTTTAATATGGAACGCATAGCTTTGTTTTGAAGTTTCTGTAGTCTAAAAAAATTGTCGATCCAAATTCGAAGTGTGGTTTGATCATAGTATTGAAAATATTTACTGCTGTAATTATCGATACTTTGTTCCGCATTCTTCTAAAAAATCCAATTTTTTTCCAATTTTTTTGCATATATATTCCACGTGTTGCTTAAATTTTAATTCTTTGCCGATTATAAACCCGAGATATTTGATTTGCCTAACTTTTTCAATTATTTCATTATTTATTTTTAACATTATGTTACTGTTTATATTTATTTCCATCAATTTAGTTTTACTTTCATTTAACTTTAGTTTATTTTCTTTCAACCATTTGTTTATGCTGTTAATATCATGCATAATATTATCCATACATTGTATTTCGGTATCTCCTTCAGTATATATTAAAGTGTCATCAGCATACAAAACTACCTCGCATTTCTCTATAATATTCGGCATATCATTAATATATATTATGAAAAGTAATGCTCCTAAAATTGAACCCTGCGGAACACCAAATTCGTTTTCGATTTCTTCGGATTTAACACTGCTTACTTTTGTTATTTGCTTCCGATTTTTTAAATAAGATTTGAACCACCCTAATTCATTTTTTCTGATGCCATACATATAAAGTTTATTAATCAATAAATCTCTATCGATAGTCTCAAATGCCCTTTTAAGGTCCAAAAAAACTGCCATTATTTTCTTATTAGCATCTCTATACTTCCATTTATTAATAACATAGTTAACTGCGGTTTCGCATGAGCATTTTTTGCGAAAACCAGATTGGTATTTATATATCAAGTTATGTTGTTCCATATATTTTTCTAATTGTTCTTTGACAATTTTCTCTATAATTTTTTCACAAGTTTTCAAGGTATTTACTGGCCTGAATTCTTCACATTTGATTGTTTTTGACACTTTTTCTATTGGTGTTGGTGAATATTTCCAACTTTCAGGAAATATGCCAGTTTGGAGAGATTTATTTATAGCTTGTAGCATCTTTTTACCAATAATGTTCCAGTTGTCCAAGATTATTTTAACTGATACTTTATTAAAGTCTGGCTTGTCCTTTAAACACTTACAAATGCTTTTTAGTTCCATCATAGTTATAGTTTGAAATTTAAATCTAGAATATATCACAGGCATTTTAATTGTATATTGCACTTTTTCAATTGTATCTCTTATTGATTTAATACTCTTAACAAAATAATTATTAAATTGGTTAGCGATTTCATAATTATCTTTATACTCTATATCATTAAATATCACATTTTTTATCACATTAGATTTTTTCCTAAGGACTAAGTCTTTTATTTCTTTCCACATTTGTTTCTGGTCTTTAGCATTATTTATTTTTTTATTAATATATTTCTTTTTCCCATTTTCAATCTTTTTTTTTTTTGTACTTATTCCGTATTATCTTATAGTTATTCCATGCACATTCCGTGTTTTCAGATTTTGTAATTAGGTATTTTGTAATTTTTTCTCTCTTGAGTATTCTAATTTCATCACTAAACCAATTGTTAATATTATTCTTGACAGCAATAATTTTCTTGTTTGTGAACTTTTTAATTGTGTTCTCAAGACATGTATCAATTATATTCACGATTTCATTCACATTATCGCTGTCATTACACTCTGCTATTATATTAAGTTCTCTATTGAATATATTTTTGTTGTATTTAAAAATATCAACTGTTTTTTTATAACACTCTTTTGATTTTCATTTATGCATTTAATTTCTATGTCTATTGCTTCATGGTCTGTTATTTTATTTTCATTGTTTACGTTTGCTGTTACGTTGGCGTTATTTGTTATTACATAGTCTATTATAGTCTTTGAATTTTGCGTGATTCTAGTATAATCTTTTACTGTTTGTTTCATTCCGTTATCATTTAAACTACTCTCCAATCTGGTTTTATATGTCTCATCTATGCTCCAGTCTATGTTAAAATCACCTGCTATTATTATGTCACAATCTGCTTCACTTATATCCTCCATTATTTGTTCGAATACCTCACAAAATTCTGCTTCACTACTACTTGGTGATCTATATACAGCCATTATAATAAATTGTTTATTCTTAATTTTTGTCATATACGCACTTATCCAAAAATTAGAGTCCACTGTATTCTCATAAATTTTTTTCACGTCCCACTGCTTCTTAAAATATATAACAACTCCTCCTGTTCTACTGGAATTTGAGTATGTCATATAGTGATCATATTCTTTAATCTGTATTTCTCCTTCCTCTATGTCTTTCGTGAAATGTGTTTCAGTTAATATTATAAATTCTGGGTTTTGTTCAGTTACAACTATTTCTATTTGATTGTAGTTGTTAATTAATCCACATATGTTTGTGTAGATACCTTTAATTTTCTGTGATTGTTAAACAATTATACCTGGTCTTTTCTTTTTTATATTAAGTTTGTGTTGATAAACAGGACATTCTTTGTTTGATGAGACATGATTTTCGTCAAGACCCAAATTTAGCTTTTTATTTGCTCTAACGCAGTTAACACATTTATTAATAATATCTTTTTTGCAATTTTTAGACTCGTGGTTTCCATGGCATTTATAACAAGTTTCCTCATTTTTACAATCAACTGCCTTGTGGTTATATCCTTGACATTTAAAGCATTCTAATATTTCTGTTCCATCAAATATTCGACATTTTTCCCACCCAATATTTAATTTTTGTGCTGCCTTTATTTTTGAGTACGTTTCTTTGTCTACTTGTATTTTCTTGATGTAAATTGTTCTATTAAAACGCTTAAACTCGTAAGATTTTACAATTTTTAAATCATAGTCTTTTAATTGTTGATTTTGTGCCTTTATTTTTTTTTTATTAGTTCTTCATTTGTGTATTTAAATGACATATCAGTTATTATTATTGACATATCATTTTCTGCTGGATCCCTTATATCATACTTTTCACTCATTTTATTTTCTATTGCATTCTTAATTTTTTCTCTCTCATTGTCATTCTCACTTTGAATCACAATTGCTCCATTTCTTCTGTTTTCCACATTAGTTATTTTAAGATCAATTGGATCTACTTTATTGTTTAAGTCTTCTTTTGTTTTATCTACGTTCTGTTTTTCTTTGGGTTTTATTATTAGGGGAACTTGTTTTTTAATGTCTGGCAATACCGTGTTTTTTTTACTGTTTCAGCGAATGACATTTTTTGTTTATCATTTGTTTCTTTTATTACTTTTTTAATTTCATCACACATCTTTACATTGTTTTTTTCTATTGTGTTATATATATCATTGTTTTTTGCTTCAAAATTATTAACGATGCCGTAAAGTTTTTAACCTTGTTAACATTTTTTTCACATATTTTTTGTGCAATATCTATTTTCTTAAGTCGCTCTTCGTATCTTTTTTCAATTGCCTCCAATAGTTGTTTAACTTCATTTCCATTTTGCCTAAGTGACACTTGAAATTCACTTTTATATTCTGCCAAGTTTGTTTTGTTTTTGTTTACACCATCTTGGATTTCCTTTAAAACCAAATCATCAATCATAAATCATCACACATAAATCTTATAAATGATTTAGTTTCTAAAATTTTTAAGGAATATTGGTCAAGGCCAGAACATTTATCAGCACAGTGAAAAACCTTGCCACATACTCCTGCACATAATATGCCTGTTTCGCCACGAATTGTTTTCTTTATGGCATTCAGCCATTGCAGAGTCTCAATTTTTAATTGTATTTTTTTTTAATAGAAACTTTATGTTTTGTTTTATTCTTTTCTTTATTTTAAAGGATATTGCGCTTATCCTAAAGTTTTTATAGTTTTTTGCTAATTCTAAACCGATAAATATTTTATTTTTCACAAATTTACGGAGCTCGTTTTGTTTACGTTTTGTTTTCTCTCTTCTTCTTCTTCTTCCCCTCTTCGGAAATATAATTTAAAAGGCCCTTTTAAACTGAAAAAAACGCTTAAAATTTGAATATTCGTAGGCAATGAATTCCAAAGACGAATAGAAATGGTAAAGAGCTGCCACTCAGATACCAGAGTTCGATGTCTTAACTGAATTAAATCGTTAGATCTGTGGGAACGTGTAAACGAAATCCTTTCAAAAAGATTGTTAGGTTCTCTCGTATTGTTTTCTATTATATTATATTTCGTTTATACAAAGAATCACAAAACCTGGAATACGTGTAAACGAAATCCTTTCAAAAAGATTGTTAGGTTCTCTCGTATTGTTTTCTATTATATTATATTTTGTTTATACAAAGTATCACAAAACCTGGAATACGATTTAATTTTAAAGGAGGAAAGTTGATAGTAGATACAAGACTTCACCTCCTCACGAGCAGTATAAATAGAATAGAACCCACCTGCTCTGGAACCAGAGTGAGAAGAACTGGAGAACATTGCTTCGTGCAAAAAATCAAAAAATAAAATTCCTTTTAATTTATTTATTAAAAATATGTTTGCAAGTAATTAAATTTTGTGTTGTATTGTGTAAATTTCTTGAAGACTTTATAAAAACTAATCAATATAACAAAAAGAACAGAATTCGTTTCTTCTATATTGGAAGCACACAATTGAAAAGAATACATAAAAACTCTAACAAATTTTTTATATGAAATTTTTGCAAAATACTTTTCGATTGTCGAATCTTATATACCCTTCACCATATATGTGAATCTAGTTTATTAAAGTACCCATACTGGTATTCATATTGATATTTAAAAAAATTTTAAAATTATAAAGGCCCGTAACTCGGAAATTAATTATTCAAATATTTGCTATTGATTTATTTTATGTGTTTATAAAAATGCAGTTATGTTATATTCACTCAAAATGTACATACATATTTTGCGTCTTTTTTATAATTTCTGTTCGATCAACAACAAGAAAAGGGTTGGAATTTTCTGGAATATTTATACACAATTTTTATTTTATATTTGTATTTTTCGAAACTTTTCACCTTATGTAATTTAATTTATGTGCTGTTTCTGTATTACAGGCGATCAACTCGTCTGAAAAATTTATATGAAAAGCACTCAGTTTTTTGAGTTATTTCCATACAAATTTTTCAGACGAGTTGATCGCCTGTAATATAGAAACAGCACATTAGGCTTTTTGGTTGAGCCCCCAAATGTAATTGAAAAATGAAATTAATGGTGATAATTATACAAAATTAGAGATATTTATTATTTCATTTATTTTATTTTATAAAAAATGAGTAATTAAAATGATTAATATAAAAAATGTAAATAGTATTTGAGTTAAGTTAAACATTCAAATTTGAAAAGGTATTTTAACTTAAACAACTTTATTTAAGCACTTTGCATTTCTAAACAACTTTAAATTATACGACTTTGCACTTCTGAACTTCTTTCTAAATACGACTTTCTTCTCTTCTGTCTATCGACCGACTGACTTGACTATTTTTCATCTTTCTACTGATGTTCTATTCTTCTGTTCTCTTTGTTCTTTCTCATCAGTTACGAGCGACAATTTCTTTACTTAATATTTTTTTCTTATTTTTAAACCCTTCACCACAAAAAAGTGGAAAAAGGGTATAACTATGTTTGTCATTCCGTGTGTAATTTCTACAATATCCATCCGACCCCATAATATATATATATTCTGAATTCCTCTGCATGGCGAAGACGAAGTTTGATTTTAACAAAAATTTAATTAAAACACCACGCCCACCTCTAATTTTTAGTAACACATTTTCCTAATATATTTTTGCAATAAGTTGTGCGTAAATTGAGGCCAAATGTGTCAAGACTAAAAGTATCTATTTTAAACTCCGATATGCATATATGTATATTAAAGTCAATTGACACAATTTGACACAAAAATCAATTTTATATAGACAACTTATGGGAAATCTTACCTAATTTTTGTTATCAACGTATAAAAAACTTAAGAAAATGTTATTCTCTTAAGAAACTTCTAATGTTGTTGTGGACCATCTTCCTTGTGGAGAACATCCTGCGCTTTTGCGCCGAAGCCTTCTCTTACTGTTTCCTCCTCATGCGACCAATAGTTTGAAGATGTTGTTAAACCAGACATGCTTGGCATTGACTCTTCCATGAGAGTACTAGAGGCACAGCTTGTGATGCTACCAGACATTTGAGAATTACCCGCACTCGTCTGGTATGTGGCCGTAGTTCCTGCTGAACTAGTTGTAGTTTGATCAGTGGTACTCATTTGATCAAGCGACTCAGCAGACAAATCTTTAGACATCATTACTGGTGCGGAGGCATCAAGAGATGTGCTGCTAGCGCCAGCCCCCGGAAGTGTAGATTGCGTTACTACTCGCGTTGTAACAGTTGTGTGTTCACGTCCATCTGCATCCCGTCTGGTAGACGTAGTAGTGGTCGTTGTTGTAACACCATCTCTTAAAGTAACTCCTAGCTTGGACAAAACATCGTCTATCTGCTCCACCTCAATTGATTCTATGCTTTCTTCTCGTGTGGGCTGAAGTTTATCAACTTCTAAAGAATCTATATCTGATTTCGTGGTGCCATCTTTCGATATATCAAAACTGTCTTCCATGCTACTCGTAATGATTTCTAAACTCGGATTTATGTCTAAACTATCTATACTTCCTCTATCTGAGTCAGTCTTTGTTTTAGATATATCCGTTATCCGCGCGGAACTTTGAGCTTGTTCACACTCTTTCAACTTTTGTTTTAGCAACTTTTCGATATTTTGCATATTTTCGCCAGATTTTAAAACTTCAGCATGGGTTACGGTTCGGATTGCTTTTGTGACGACAACTTTGGCAGGATCCATGATTTGCTCGTGATCACTAACTTCTGATTTGTTAGATTCATCTGAACGAGACAACAAGGCCGCCTCCTCTTTAGCTTTGATTTCAATTAGATGAGCTTCGAGACAAGCATTTTCAAGGCCTTCAAATTCTTTAAGACTAGATATAGATATATCGTCACCTTGAGCAGCAGCACAACTGGTGCTATTTCGCAATAAGTACCGACGCTGAAAGCTACCATTGCTTGAATCGGTTGATCCTTGATGAGTCCGGTTGCGATTTTCCAGTGAAATGGCTTGCTCTAATGATTCGAATTCCTGTAAACTGTTCATAGAAATATCATCATGTTCTCCACGAACTGCGTAATACCGCCGAGCTGCCATAACATCATACTCTGGTGTGCTAGAAAATGAGTCTTTAAAGCTACTAATGCGGCTGCTTCCGATTTCAAACTCTCCATCTTCCTCTTTAATATCTTCCAGAACTCCTCCAGTTAGGTCGTATGGATATCTCATTTGGTTATCTGTTAATTGCATTTCAACCCAACGCTTATTGCTTGCAGCCAAATCTGTTGCAGTATCGCTTTCATCTTGGTTTTCGCTACCAGCGCCACCACTACTAGCAGTTGGCGGGCTTTCTTCAAACTCAAAATTAAGATCGTCGCGGAATATTTGGGAACCCAATTTAGGATCAGCGGGTGCAGATTTAATAATAATTTTTTCAACTTCTTCGTCATGCTTCGATTCGTATTTGGTAGAAGAAATGCGTATACTTTTACCTCCCAGATCATCTTCATTTGCTTCCTTAGCAACCTCTTCAATAATCACGAACTCGTCAGTGATATCAGGTTGGTCCACCATTTCAAAAGAATCAGGAGAGTCAGGTGATTTGTTGTAATCATAATCAGATTCTCCTATTTCTGCCTTCTTCAGTTCAGCTAATTTTTGTTTATACTGTTCTTGCACAAGCTTTTGGAAGTTTTCTTCCTCTAAATCAATAGAAGTCTTTTTTTCATTATGTAAAGGCCGATCATCCGTAGCCTTGTGCAATTGTGTTTCTGTCTTCACTTTATACAAAGTTTTCTCTTCGAAGGTGTCATTACCTATTGTTGAAGACTTTGGTTGTGAATCTTCTGTAACAGTAATATCTGGAATATTTGCATAGTTAAGCATATTTTGAGAAGGCCGTCGCTCTTCTGTAAAACATTCTTTAGCTTCTAATTCCTCGGTAAGGCTATCTTCGACAATAACTTCAGCCACTAGTTGTGATGGAGTAAAAGGACGTTTTTCTGTTTCAAAGCTATGATCCATTTCCGCTGCTGCTTGCTTCTTCTTCTTGCTTTTACGGTCTGAAGGGCATCGGAATTGACGAGCATATTCTGTTTCGTAAGGGTCTGTATCTGATTCACTTTCCGATTCTTTTCCTTCGATTTGTACTGCTGATGCATCTTTGTCTGGAATATTTTTACTTTCATCCTCAGACACAGCAGTACTCTCGGATTGCTTGCGGCTGCTTTTAGTACGTGCTTCTCCCGACGGCATAGTGGATAATGATTCTTGAGAAGACCTGGCACTTTCTCCCTCAATTTCCATCACAAATGTTGTTTCTTCAGGAAATGAGGAAGCAAATGCTTCAATACCTACCAAAGATGATGCACCAACAGAACCTGCGACATCTTCTAAATTCTCTACTACAGTTTCTATCATTGATGTACTTGACATACTAACGGAGAGAATGCTGCCTTCGTCTAAGCTAGATGCGTACTTAGACTCATCAATTGAACGTCTTAGATCTCCATGATATAATAGTATATCGTCTGTATCCTTTAAATCATCTAGTATCCCTTCTTCCATTGGATATGTAAGGCCCCATGTTTTATCGATTTCCTTTGGTTTGTAGTGTTCATCATTTTGGACGTTTTGTGCACCCTTTTCTTGTCCCTTAACTTCTTCATCGAGCTTATGTAAAATTTCATCAGATTTTGGTTTGAAAATCATTTCTTGAGATCTTTTCATTTGAGACTGTTGCTGCATCTTACTATCACTAAAATTATAATCAGTTATTTCCAAGTCCAGACTATTGTCACTATCTTCTTCATCAGCCAAGTCTTGTAAACATTGAATTTCTTCTGCTTCTTCTGTTGAAGACGCAACTAGAGTTTCTGACAGCTCTGAAACATCTATACTCCCCAAATTGGCTGAAGTCTCAGATTGCGAGTCAAAACTGCGCATGCTCTCATGAGAGCTTATAGTTTTTCCAGAGCTACTTTCTAATGTGCTTACAGCACTTACAAACTCTGTGGTTTCTCTATAAGCAGATGATGCATCAGCTGCTGTCTGATAGTCGGAAGAATTTGCCTGAGTCATAAGGTTTTCAATATCTGAGGACAAAGGACGACCTTCACTTCTATCAAAACTTTTGTAATAGCTCTCACTTGAACTGGATTGGTCGATTTCTGGCACAGACCACCGATTTTGTACACTGTCTGCACTTTCCGTTTTAATTCGATGAACCACGTCTTCGAAAGGTTTCATTGTTATTTCAGATGTTATTTCACCAAACTCGTTAATATCTACAGCGGCTGATGCAACAATTTCCTTCTTCTTTTCACTTGCTTCAGTAACAATATCAGCTTTAGCTAACTTTTCCTGATAATATTCTTCCATTGAACTGAAATCCTCCGCAGTTTCACTAGAAATAAAACCCAATGAGGCCCTTTCCTCCTTAACTACATTACCATCCATAGAAGTATGAGAACCCTGAGAGCCTGTTTCATCAGATATAAAGCCAAGTGAAGTCTCTGGCTTCTTTTTATCGGACATAGTTTGAGAATAGTGAAGAAAGACTGATTCTCTGTTTATACTATCGACAACTGTGCCAGTCATAACCTTCTCTGGGCCTTGACTGTACATGTCTTGTAAGCTTTCTGGAACTCCAATAAATGAAGAGATGTCTTCACTTTCCATTAGTTCAACAGATTCTTCAACAATTTTTTCGGTTTTTAAATCTGCATCGGACATTTTTTCTCCCTCGACGCTACCACTAGAATCTCCAATTGTTTGTGAAAAAGAACGGAACTCAAATTCAGAAGGGGACTCTTTTATAGATGTGCCATCCTTTAAGACTGACTTAAGCTCAGTTTTGGCGGCATCTAGAGAATCCTGAACTTCTTTTAGTGTTTGTGTCACTAAATCATCGGTTGCGACATTTTTGGTTAAACCACTAAGAGTGAACTGTTGTGGTGAATGAACAATTTTTCCTTTTCCAGGTGGAGGAATTTCTTTTTCTGTAGTCTCCCATTCACTTTTTTCGACAGATAAATCTAAGTCGGTTGGTCTTTCCACTTCAATATCCATAGATTCTGAAATTTCACGAACTGAATCATCTTCCCCAGTTGAATGAATGACTTCTAGAGGTGCTGAACTTGTGGATGTAGTCGATGTTATAGTTGTTGTAGTAAAACTTTGTTCAGTGCTGGTTTTTCGTAAAGTTTCTTCTTCAACGACCACTTCTGCTGATGAGGTTGTTATTGTAACAGATGCTGCCGATTCATTTGTCTCTTTAGTAACAGCATCTACCTCTAATAAATCGTTGCGAGTTTCTGAGCTTTGGCGACGAATTCGAGTACCTGCTTCTTGTTCCGTACATTTAAGTGTGACGTATTCCTTAAATACATCATTTTCTTCTTCCGAATCTACAGGTATCTCTTTCATCAAAGCTATATCCGTTGTTTCTATTTGATCTCTAGTCATTATTTCTGTAAGTGGTTCATCAGCAGCCGTTTCGCTAGTACTCAGTTTTGTTGGAGTAGTTTTAATAATAATATTACGACTGGATTCGCCTATATAGAAACTAGTTCTACGTTCTGTTTCAACATTCCCGTCATCAATTGATAATTCGCTTGATGGGTCTATTGATTCAGTGGCCGGATCTTCCGATGTTGTTGTCGTTGTCGTTGTAGTTGTTGCTGTTAGGGGATAATCAAGATGTTGAGATTTTGTCGAAATCGATAAGGATACTGAAGGATCATCGGTGTGTGATATCTCTTCAGTGTAATCAAAACTACGTAAACTTATGCTGTCGGAATGAGATGGCTGGTGTTGCTGTAGTTTTTGTTGCTGAATTTGATGTTCGTTCAAAGATTCTAAGTTTTTAAAGGAATCCGATATTTTCATTTGTAAACGTGGTTTTGGTACAGGAACTGCCACATCCAAGTCGTCAGATAAATCTAACGATACATCGTGCTCATCTATTTCATGTGTCAATTGCGAAATCGTTTTTTCAATTCCTTGTTCTTCATTATAATCTTCAGTAGGCGTAGAAATTCTTACAGATCGCGGTTTTGGTTTCGGCACATCAGCAATTTGTTCACTTAAGTTACCATCAACAGTAGCATGGCTTATCATAGGCGATGATAATGTTATTGTTGTCGGTGGGACAGGTGTAATGTCTTTGGATTTTGTTTCTACAAAAAGTAATGATTGTGAGAACAGAAAAAGAAGCGTTTAAAAAAAGATGTCAGTCGTTGTGAATTTCAACTCAATATTAAATAATAAATAGTTTAAGGAAAATAAATAATAATAAAAGTAAATAATACTAATAATAATAGGATATGATATGATATAATACATGCGACTACAATTCAATAAAATAAAATTTAATAATTATGAAATTATAAAACAAAAATTGGTTGCATATATTAACTACAAATAAAAAATAATCAATTAGCAAAGTTCTACTCTTTTACATTAAATCAACTCGACATAATTAAATATGAATTTAAAAAATTCAAGTTTCAACACACGAATCGGGCATCTGAAGACATTAAGTCCACTTACATATAACCACATTCAGAGTTGATGAAAGTTCAAGAGTAGTTGATGCGATTATGACATTAAATAAAGATTGAAATAAGTTAAGTCATTCCGATTGCTGTAAATTAATATTTTCGTGAAGGATAAACATGCACTAGATGTAATTAATTATATAAATCAACATTTTGAGCCAAACAAAATTAAAATTAAATGAAAATGCATTGCGACTAGAGCTCAATAACAATTGATACCCAAACATACGCCATTAAAATGAGTAAAACAATTCTTATAATCAATAATATCAATTAAGTATTTTTATCAAATTCACTGTGAAACAGAAATAAAGATAAATATTTATTTATTTTATTTTTCGGGAATGAATATTTTATATTATTTAGTTTAATTAACAACGTACTAATAACACATATGTCTGAAATCACTGCAAGTCTAGTTCCTATGGCCATTTTGTTGGTTACTTAACTCAACTTATCAGGAAGACTCTAATCACATGTTTGATAAACTAAAGATTCCTTTGTGTGTGCAAGTGCCCTTAAAAAGCACTTTAGCAACTCACTATATTTTGAAGGATGTTACTTGTAATTATAATGACTCAGTTTATATAATCTTAAACTGTAACGGTCATTTCTGAACATTAAATTTTTTAAAAATATTTTGCTGTTGGTCCAGGTAGTAATCCATATTGAATACAAAACCTATTTTTTGAATTTTTGTCTGTTTATCTGCCTGTGTTTGCGTCACGTAAAAACTACTGGATGGAGGGATTTAGGAGGTCCCTTTAAACCTTGGCTCCAATATAGAATACTTTTTTTTTTTTTGTAAAAATAAGTAATTTTGTGACAAAATAGAGATACAATTGTGAAAACACCGAATTTTACCGGTATAATGGTACTAAAACAATCCTCAGCACTTTTGTTTTGTTGTAGATCAACAATTTTTTACACTGTTAGTAAAATTTTGGAGTAAATAGTTAAATTTTAATTTTATGAAAATTAGAAATGACACGGGAACGAAGTCGTGGGCACTGCTAGTCAAATGATATAAAACTGTACTGAGGTTTTAAAAATTCAAAAATTTTGTATTTTCAATGCAAATAACTAATTAACTTTCGATTTTTAAAATCTTTTAAACTTAAAAAAATAATAAATCAAAATGCAACCCGAGAGCACCGCAAAAACACATTCAAAATTTAAATATGAGAGCTGCACTTCTTTCGGCTCTTATTGCACCACAGAGCGCATGCTCTTAACTTTAGTTTGAATACTCTCTGCTACAAGAGTGTAAAATTTTATTTCTGTCATTCAGAATTTGTTGACTCCACAGCATGTTATTTATCTGGATATCTTCTTCTATTACTGCTTAATTTTCCTCAAAAGTTTTGCTTTGTTTTGTTACACCCCCTACAAAGAGCAGACGGTACTTATCCTGAATTTATTTGAATATATTTGGTTTTAATGCCTTTTCTGATTTCATATCCAAGATCCTTATTTGTTGAATACTAAAATTCTATTGCAGGTGGTTTACTGGTTCCCTATTTTTCTGGGCTTGAGAATCGCACAACTACAGACTGTTATTGTGTTGATAGCGTCGACGACGCATGCTTCATACGTTTAGGGGCAACTACCTAACAAAGCAATGGAAAAGTGCTTGAAAATATGGAACAAGAGGATGCAGAGAGGAATTAATTAGTACCTGGAAGAACTTCGAACGGGAGACATAACGTGCTAAGGTTCTAACTGCTCTCTGAATAAGAATAATCCTAGTTTTTCGATTCCGAGCCTTTTTATGGATGTGCCAATGTTTTTCATACAGAGTTCTACAGCAAACTTTGCAGCCTTTTGATTTGAAGGTAATTCCAACCTGTATACAATCAAACATTCAACATACTTTAAAAAATCAGCAAAAAATTAGACATTACTTTAAAAAGTTCTTGCCATATAACGACTCACTTTTGGGATTGCAATATTTTGTAACTCGCTTACAAAACACATTACATTAGTTCACAAAAAGGACGTAGAAATTGAACTAGTTCTTTAAGTTAAAAGAGAAGACTTTAAAATACGTACTAATGTTCATAATCATTTTCTGGAATAGTCAGTTGATAGTTGATTTCAATTTTCAGTAATTGATTATTAAAGTCTCATGCCTTGTTAAAATCGTTAGGTTGGTAATTGGGTCCTTCCGCCTAAAATTTGTTGCTTGGAAGTGTCAGTAAGGTACTCTTTAGAGGGCGTTCGTTCTAAAGGACTTCAGCAGATATAAAAATAAATAAAGCTTTTGGCACTTCTATTGAAGCGGTGCTCTGGTGACATTAACGCAAAGATTAGAAATCTTTTCACCATTTGGTGGCCACGGTGGTGAGTTCCGAATATGCACAGCTATACAGTCTAATTTGCTGCTTCAACTGTAGTTATTGGGGATAAAAATATTAAGATGCAGAAAATTATTGACGTTCTTTTCATTAAAAGCAATATTCTTCTTATCTTTGTGCAAACAGAGCAAGAGGGCAGAGGTGACTTTTTCAGGTACGAAATTAAATAGTTGTGTAAACAACTACGAAAGTTTCAATACTTTTTAAAAATATTTACTTTTTGCATTTATAGAAATAATTAAGATAAAAATGAGAAAAAAACTGTAGATTTATTTTAAAAGAAATTTTGTACTCAGTTTTAGAAAAGTTTGAAAATTCAGATGTAAGTTGAAATACACACACATTTTTAACATCTATGACAATTTAATTAAATTCATATTTTATTGAATATCTACATATATACACATACATACATATGTATTTGTGTATTAAGTGTAAATGTTGTTACCTGCTGCTAAATCTTGTATATCATTATCCGGCGTATTTTGACCGATCTCGCCCAATGTATTCGTAGTTGGCGATTGGCTATCGTCCCAACTTATTTTTGAAAAGTCTCCTTGTAAATGGCTTATTTCTTCATCCGGCACAAAGCTTTCAAAATGTTCATCAAACTTTGCAGCTTCGCTATCTAAATCTTGAAGATTCGATGAGATTTTTTGGAATTTATATTCAACACGTCGCGCTCTCATTGTGCTGCGATCTTCTAAATTTTTATGCAATTATTAAAAGGCAATCGTTATATAGATAACTTACAGACTTGGGCAACAAAAATTTTTATAAAATTACAAACATACATACATATACTCGTACCTATGTCTTTTTACAAATTGTTTTGATAATTATTTATTATTAGGTCTATTTCTTTACTCTACTTTGGGATCCCGTGAGATCCCAATTTGCATGAAAAGCGTTTCCGTATTTTAAAATTGGCCAAATAAGAGCGGTTTTAAGATAATAAATTTTTTCTTCTTTTTGCACGAAACAACGCAAACCTTTCCTTTATGGAAATTCTTTAAATTTGTGAAACAAATTAGCAAAGAAAAAAGATAAATCCATGAATAATATTTAATAAAAAATAACATAAAATACAATTTCTAATGTCAAATAAACCCTTTGACACGGGAATTAATTTCGGCCGTTGAAATATTCTATATATGATTTGTATAGCTTAAAAAGGCTTCAAAGAGCATGTGTAAAAAATTATGGGTACAATTTTTTATTGTAAGGTGGATTTTGAAGCTGTACATTTTAATATAAAATATGCTTCAATCTAAAAACTTTTTCAATTTATTTTATTTTTTTATTATTTTTAAATTTCTTTAACCCATATGTACATAAATTAAAGAAACATTTAAAAATTCATCAAAAAAATAAGCGAGAAAATCCATTTTTTTCTTTTTTAGTTTGAAAATAAACTTTGACATATTAGTGGCTGCTTCGATGATGAGTAGACAAAATATATAAAAGTGGTCTCAAGTTGTCTTGAAATCTTACAGCCTCTTTAGAATTTAAAAAACAACATCACAACGAACCTGTAACTGCAAATTAATCGCTTGTATGCTAAAATTTGAACAAGTGACGGGTTGATTAAATCGATGTACATAATAACAGTGATGGAAAATGAGATTTTCATTTCGGTATCAAAAAATTTTTCTGAGAGTACTTTTTTACCCTCAAGAGTAACAAATCGTAATTTTTTTTTTAAATTTTTATTAAAAAGTAAAAAAATCTTTATAAAAACAAATAGTTAACAAAAACCATAAAAAGTTCATTTAACCTATAAACAAAATATTATTTTAAATTTATTTTGTACTTTTTAAGGTACATCACTTTAAAACGAAATAGCCCCCAAGATAAATAGCGCCAATTGAATGAATTTGGGCTTATTTTAAAAACAATATTCTCTTACATTTTAAGACCATTTCCAAAAAAAACAACTTCCTCCATCACATTAAAGTCAAAATCATTGAGTATTGTCCTTCAAATAAGCCCAAATCTATACCAGTAGCGTTATTCGCCTAGGATTTATTTCAGTTTAAAGTTTTGTATCTTAAAAAATAACCAAAATAAAATTTTATATATTTAATTAATTTACTTTATTCGTGCTTGATTCCTTCAAATATAAATATTTCATGAGAATATCATGAAATATTTATTATTTTAAACTAAACTACAAAATGAAATGTATTACTGCGGGGAAAGCATATCCATATGGCCATTTCACTACTGCTCAAATAGCTCATCAGTGGATTTTACCCAAATTTTGTATAGAAAAACAGAAAGTCTTATATCAAAAGCCAAATTGATTAAATGAGAACTCCATTGAATCAATAAGACAGAAGACAATAACAACTCAAAAATGTTCTACACAAAAACACAGCAAACATTTAGTAACTATTTTTATTTTTTCTTTCATTTTTCTACATAAGGGATCCCATTGGGAACCATATATCAAAATGAAAAATTTATTATTCGGAATCTTTTAAAATTTAATTAATTTACTTTATTCGTGCTTGATTCCTTCAAATATAAATATTTCATGAGAATAAAGTAAATTAATTAAATTTTAAGAGATTCCGAATAATAAATTTTTCATTTTGATATATTTGCATGTGCACATTGCTTATTAATAAAAATTGTTCTTCAATTTTTATTTTTTCATTGAATCTTTCAAATACATATGAATGGTTCCCAATGGGATCCCTTATGTAGAAAAATGAAAGAAAAAATAAGAATAGTAAATAAATGTTTGCTGTGTTTTTGTGTAGAACATTTTTGAGTTGGTTTTGTCTTCTGTCTTATTGATTCAATGGAGTTCTCATTTAATGAATTTGGCTTTTGATATAAGACTTTCTGTTTTTCTATACAAAATTTGGGTAAAATCCACTGATGAGCTATTTGAGCAGTAGTGAAATGGCCATATGGATATGCTTTCCCCGCAGTAATACATTTCATTTTGTAGTTTAGTTTAAAATAATAAATATTTCATGATATTCTCATGAAATATTTATATTTGAAGGAATCAAGAACGAATAAAGTAAATTAATTAAATTTTAAAAGATTCCGAATAATAAATTTTTCATTTTGATAAAATTTTACATATTTAAAAATAATTAACAGAGATCATAAATATGTATGTATGTTTAAATTATTATAGCTAAACAATCTATTTTAAATAATAATATTAAAAAACAAGCATTAGCTGTACTTCACAAGTATCTATATTTAAAAAATATTTGTACTTAAATGTGGATGTGTTAAAAGGAACGAACATAAGTAAATAATTATAATACGAGATCAATAGTAATAAAGTTTATAGCAATTACAATTTTTTGGACATTATTTTATTAGATATGTCAAAGTTATAACAACATGAGTCTTTAGATTTCAATAAATCCTTGGTCTGAATAAGACTTGATACGGTTTCAACATTAAGTCTATTTCTTTGTTTGGTTTTTATTATATTTTGACACGAAAAAGTCCTCTCTACCTTTGCAGAGGAGTGAGGAATAGATAAAATTCCATTTGCAATTTTCAAAATTCCGGAAAACATATACTCGCCCAAAGAGTTTTTAGTTTTAGCCATTTTAGACCAAAAACTACAAATATTTTCATTGACCATAGGCTTCAGCTCTTCAACATCCACCAATGCCCTGTACTGTGTTTATATTTTCAAAATTTTGCCTTTCATTTGGAAACATTTTTAACAGGAGTGGTATAATATTATTAGTTCTACCAGACAAAACATTTTCAGGGGAAAATTTCATTTCACTGTCAAAGTCAACTTTTTTTCTTAGAACTTCACAAAATTTAATTTAAAATTGTTTACAATTTTCTTTAAACGTATTTACCACACTCATTTCCACATCGTATGTATTTAAATAGAAATCAACTTAGACGTATCAGTCAGATTGTCAAATGTAACAGAGGAGTAACACGGTATTTTCTCAAATCAAATAGTATCAAATAAAGTACGATCGTAACAACTTTTCCATCACTGCATTATAATGTACGCCACGCATCAAAGGGTTAAGACGTGTTAAAAACCATTATTGCATATTTGGTGGACAGTCCAAGTGATTCTAGTGATGATGATGACATTCTACATCCTAGACGTATTGAAATCTTGTTCAAGAAGAATCGCTAGTGCTGGATCTTTTTGAAATTTTCGAATAACAAAAGTGGCACAACATGCCAAACTATTTCATATTCAAATGAAGAACCAGACTACACTTTCGCATATCGACAGATATAAATTTATAATTATGCGCAAAATTTGCAAAAAGTACCACATATACTTCTGTGCGAGGTGATAATCTCCTACCACCAAATTCTTATCTGGGCATTTTTTGTGGTTTTTACGGCTTTATGCGTTTTAGAGAACAAAAAACTCATTATTGCCTTTTTCCTCATTTATTGTAATTGTTTTTTTTTTATATTAGTTAAAACACCGTGATTTTTTATATTGTATTTAAATTTAGATTTTGTATTCCCGTAATTATATACAATCTGGTCTCTTTATGCGAAAAAATTCTGGTTGCTATCATTTTCACGAACTTTACCCAAAAACTAAAGAAACAGACCTATGATTTCATTTTATGTCATTTCATTCGCTTTTTTTTGGCTTTATTTCCAATCACAGATCCATTGACGTTAAAATTTTTACAAAACTGATGACGAAACATAAAATATTTATGTCTCGTGTTTAGTAATTTTTTTGGGTATTGAAATAATTTGAGCCAAACAACCCATTTTGAATGAAAAATGTTTGACAAATTACAATTTTTAAAGAAATTTAATAAATTTTACCTTTAATTTTCTGTAGCATTTTACAAATATCATCATTATTATTAAATCTATACACATAATAAGACTTCAAGAGGTGCATTCTTTTTTTTTATAATCTTTTTCTTTCTGAATTAACGATTTTTCATGAAATTTAATATTTTACTACTAAAACAATTTTTTTAGTAAAATTTAACTTTTCGGTAAAATAATGATCATTTAGTTTTTGTGTAAAATATCGATTGCAATCGAATAAATAAATAAATAATAAAAAAACAAGTAAGAGCGCAATATTCGGCTATACGGAACCTAATATACCCTTCATCATGAATAAAAATCTAGTTTAGTAAAGTAACAAACAAATTTTGGGCTGACAGAGAATTTAGAAATAAAAAAAAAAAAAAAATAAGTACTACGAGGTCTGATCAAAAAATAAAAGTTATTTTCAAATTTCGCTTTTTTTTCTATTATGTTAGTATACAGGTCTTATGTATGTATATGTTGACAATACGAGTATCAGCCATTTTCGACTGTCAGTATGTTTTTGACAGATAAAAAGGATATTCGTGTTTTTGTGTGCTCTTCGATTTTTTAAAATCAAATTTTGTGTAAAAAATTAAATTAAATATGCAAAGACATTTGAAATGTTTGAATTTGAAGTGTACTATGTGCAGAACACAAGTTCAATTGCGGTATAACCGGTTTAAGGAAGGCCGAGAACATATGAATGACGAGGCTCGTCCTGGTCGCATCGTCGAATCACTTTTAGACAGATTGCTGGTGATGTTGGCATATGTTTCGGCACATGCCAAGCAAGTTTGATAAGCACTGTAACAAAGTAACTTTTTGTTTTAGAATAACTTATTAATTTTGAGCAACACTATAATACTTGTAACATTAGAATTCTATTTAGGAAAAAAGGGTTAGGCTTATTTGCTGTTATAATAAACTTCATTAGAAAACCCGTTTTTAAATGTATGTAAACTTTAGCTAATCGAATCACTCGATCTATGCAACACCAAGTCATTGTGTTTGACTGTATGTATAATTAAGTGTAAAATTAAAAATACAGGACTATTTCTTCGGATTAATTAAAGTAGATAGTGCAATGCCAAAGGCTTGTACAAGTTTTTCGCAAAACCATGAAAACTACAAGTCCAATTTAATAGGATTCGGTGCTGCCGTTGTTACTGGCTTAAATAATTCAGTTGAAGAATTAAAAAAAGATATTTCAGATTTATTTATTATGAAGTGTGTTTGGCCCTCACTAGCATTATATGCATCATCATTTTTAAAACATTCAAAAATAACAAAAATAAAACTAAAAATTACTGCACCCAAGTCAAACCAGATGGCTTTCGCTTGAAGCAGTAGTTGTTTGAATACTAGTTTTTTATGAGGCCTTAAAAATTTACTTTTAAGTTGCTGCTTATCAAATCGGTACAGCGAAAACAATTATAAACAATTCAAACAACCCGAATCAAACGTATAAATAGATATATCCTCTTTAAATATATTCTTAACTTTGTTGATAGTATAAACATAATGTTTGAAATACACAACCTATGTACTAAGGTACTAAGTAATTTTATAAAATCGATGAACTTTATTTAGCGGAATTTATGAATAGGGAGCATTTTTTGTAATTTGACTAAAGTGTTAATATAAGAATCAAAACATAACAAAACGAAACAAACAAAATTTTTAAAAACTGTATCAATTTTTATTAGAACTTACAATTCAAATATTAAAATACTTTGATTTTGAACACTATAAATCTTTAAAAATGATAAATTATTTGATGCTTTTTGTTAATAAAAATATGTTTTATTGTATTCTAAATGTTTTTTTTACTTGCCGATTTTTCGCAGATTTTTTAAAATTAATGTGACGATAAAGCCGATTTTTTTTGTGCAAAAGTGCCGATTTCTTATCAAAATTTTCTGGCACCTCTGGTCATAACTATTGACGAATCATGGATGTATGGCTATGACATTAAAACCAAATCCCAATCATTTCATCTTTGATCCGTTTTTATCGAATAGTAAAAAATATAAGAGCACACCAGTACACGACTAACCTTTTTTATCTAGCAAAAACAAACTGACAATCAAAAATGGCCAACATATATAACAGACATATGTACCAATATAACAGAAAAAAATGCGAAAAATAACGGTTATTTTTTGACCAGACCTCGTTTATATAATTTTACATAAAAATGTCACCTTAAAGATCTCTTTAAAAGTTTTTAAATGATACCCATTTTGATATCTTAAAAAATATAGTCCACAATCATACTTTTCTACGAAAAGTTCAGAGGCCCGTTACTCGGAAGATATGGGCGAGCGCCAATTATTTTACTTGATGTCTTTTCTTATGTTCAAATTCTCTTTTGCTCCATACATTTGTTTTTCTGTTTCAAATATTGAAAAATTAGAGGCAGGCTAGCTGCCAGGAGGGACATAGACCGATCTTGCTGATTTTCAATAGCAAAATTTTTGAAACTATGTCTGAATGATTGTTGTACATATTTAATCTCTAACTTGTGCCTTGGCATAGTTGATTTCCACATGAACACGGGCGGTCATATGGATATCGTTTAATCGACTTCGTTTTGCATAAGAACTCAGAATGTATATATGTATATATATATATATATATATATATATATATATATATATATATATATATATATATATATATATATGTATATGTATATATATATTATACATATTAAATCCATTACTCTCCATTTAAGCTTTTGTTACAAACTGTCTGCGGTTGGTGTTGTTTTAAAACTAGTCTAACAATTTCTGGAGGTGAATACTTACAATCCAGACAGAAGTTTGGGACACATTACAGGTTTTAAATAATAAAACATGAATCTAGCATTAACACAAGATTTTTTAGCCAAATTTGTTATTCCTGTAAAGACTTATAGAACTTTATAGTTTAAAAAGGTAAATATTTTAGCAAAAGCAGATTTCATAAAAAAGCTCAAATTACTGAGAATAAGTTTTTTTTCTACGTTAAAGTTAAAAAGTTAAAATTATATGCATAGTTTGTTTGTATGTATGCGTGTGTGTGTGTGTGTGGTGTACAAATGTATATAGTTTAATTGCTAATTACATATATTTCTTGATTTTGCATATCGTTTATTCTCAATTTTTTTATTTATGTTTTAATGCAATAAATCGATTTTAGGCTGGTATTAATCACTTCTTTAAAAAAAAAACACCAGGCGTTTTAAGAAATTAAGACCATCAATAATTTCACCTGGTTCAGGACATTCTATTGCACCGTTATATTCGGAAAATATAAACGTAACATCTTCTCCTTACAGTATGTATATATCGATAAATCAAAATTAATCAATGCAACAACCGCTAAATTTACAACGGGTAAAGTTATGGCTGCAATTCTTTTGTTTTTTAATTTTAACAATAAATTCCGGTTAAATGGGACCTTTGTCCCATGGGACCTTTGTCCCATTTAACCAGAAAAAAAGACATAATAAAATTTCATGAGTTGATTTGCCAAGAGATAAATCATCAATTTTGATAGCAGACTTGCACGATTTTAATTTAATGTCTCATCTGCCTTATTCTCCGGAACAAGTTCTCAACTAGAATGCAAGAGTAATTCATAATGTAATGGGCCCTGATTCTTGCATATTCCGTCAAATATCATTGCGCCTTACCGACTGTATTATAGACAGATACAAATTTAGCTTGCAACAAGGTTATTTGACCGAATTTTAGCCACTGGTTTCTAAGTAGTGCAATTTTTTTAAGTCATGAAAAACGCTTCAAAGATTTATAGTTGATTCACAAAATTTTAAAGGGCCGGCTAAGTTACATAACAAGAAAAGTAAGCTATTGTGCCGTTAATTTTCTGATGATGGATATTTTGTGGGCATGTCACAAAATTGTTTTTAGAAAATAAACACTTTGAAAGAATCAAGCAAGATTTTTAAAAAGATACATATACAAACATATATACTTATGTATGAATGTTAGCCTCGTCTTCCAAAATGCTTTTAGTTTAAACGCAATTGTAAGAAAGAAACAATTCTTTCGATGTCATGAACTACGCAGTATGTATTCATTTACTACGTGAGGTGATAATGAATTACAGTTTTGGATGTTACAACAATTACCAGTCATGAATCTTGGTATGCTTTTCCATGAAGCGAGTATTGTAGTCAAAGCAATGCCCTCTTAAATGTTTTACGTAAACAGGGCAAATGGTTGCAAAGAAAATATAATTTTTTTCCTGTGTCCCCCAAATGCATCATTTTTTTATTTCCAATAAATTTTTACCATCTAAAACAAACTCGTGTAAAGTAGATTTTTAATATTTGTATTTTTTTATTATTTAATTGAAACTTGTCACAAGGAGAGCTTTCAGGTACTGTTTCATTAAACAAATTTGTTAAGCATTCATTTGGTGACTCAAGGCGAAGCTACTGAATTTTTAAATTTGAAATGTGCGAATTTGTGAAGTTCCGTTGCACCAAGGAAATGATATTAGTGCAATTCTAATGCTTTGGTTGAGTGTCCAAAAAGCAAATAACGTAATACATGAGCCCTATTCACGATCTTTGTGCAATGGTCTTGCATCATAGCATTTGCAAAACTGTGTAGCCTACTTTTAGTTTACACCAACAAAACACACATTGCACAAAGATCGTGAATAGAGCTATGCTCATTTTAAATTTTAATAGACATTGTTATTCAAGCCATGCTGCAAGATACAAAAAACCTGATTTGCTCCCAGTCATTACAAGTTCATTCGTCTTTCCAAAATTTGAAGAGCTCTACTTAGGTCAATAAAAGTTAATATTTTTATTGTATTTGCCTAAACTTGCAACTAGTATAACGGCACTTTTTAAGCTACGTAAATTGCATATTATTCGGATAAATTGTTTTAGACAAAATTATTTTCCGGTAAAAAAAAAATATGGTCAATGCAAAACATAGTGGTTATTTTACAATACAATAACTAAGTTTTTCATGCTGCATGTAATTTCTACAAAATCCATTTAAGACTCCATAAAGTCTATATATTTCGACTTCTTATGCATAGCGCAGTCGAATGAGCGATGTCCGCCTGTCCGTTCCTGTTAGTGTTGGAAACAAGTTTGCCGAGGCACTCGATCAGCTAGAAAAAAAAATTAAATATGTCAATCGATCAGATATAGTGTCGAAAGAGGTGCTAATAAAAATCAGCATGATCGGTCTATGTCCTTCGACGCAGCGCGCAAAAATTCACGACTACGTCTAATTATTCCATATTATATGGAACAATGAAGTAACTCCAATCTAAAAAACAAATAGATATATGGGCTGATAGAGAATTAAAAAATTTAAAAAAAAAAAACATTTATTTAAAAAATTGGTGCTCGCCCATATTTTCCGAATTACGGTGCTCTGAAAGTTTCAAATTTTTTTAACAATCAAGATGGGTATCCTTTTGTAGAGATCTTTAAGAAAATACTAAAATTTAAAATTAACTTATTAAGAGCCGGTAAAATTTTATATAAAATTATATATACGTAGAACTTAATTTGTTCTTTCTTATTTTTTAATTCTCTGTCTCCCAACGTTTGCTTTTTTGATTGAAGTTACATCACTAAACTAGATTTACATAGATGGTGAAGGGTATATAAGATTCGGCATAGTCAAATGTGATATATTGTTTACTTGTTTTTCATAAAATCAAGAGTTTCAAGAGATTTAACTAAATTTGGAAATGTGTTGAACTACATATTACAGTGCTCGTAGCCGAAACTATTAACCTTAGGAAAAAAGGCTATGGCATACATATGTAGATTATAGAAAAACTTTTCTATACAAGTATCTTGTATAGATATGTTTTTCCTTTTAAGTATGGTTTCGCGAGCAGCAAGGATACGAGGTGGCAAAGATAAAATTCGTAAAGAGCATCATCGTCATAATCTATAAGATTTCCAATTTTCAAAACTTCCCGAAAGCTTTCCAAGTAACCTCTATATCTAGAAAGATGGAAATATACCAAATAACTTTATTTTTCTCCTACGACACTTGGTAAACATATTAAAAAATACTATAAGTGTTGCTGCCAATATTTATGCCGCTTGGAGCAATTTTTCACCAAGAAGTACATATTTAAAAGAATTTTTATCTGAAAAGCTGCAACAGGTCGAAAAAAAAATCAGCGCAGAATCGATTATTGAAGAACTACATGTATGGCTTCGTTTGCCACCGCCATTAACGAATATCTTTATAAATATATATGTTTTGATTACGTGTGCATATATTTCAAGAATCTATAGTGTTGTTAACATGTAATTAATTAATATGAATAAATCAGGAAACTAGAATGTATTCTGTAATGTTTCCGTGTTTCTAGAAATTGTGTTACTAAAAGTATTTTCAATGATATTTCCCTTTCAAAATGGGCCGTTTAAAAAGATATTGTAAGTGTATCTGTGTGTGCATATCTTTATCGCTCTGTGTTTTAATATGTTCAGGGTCTGGTAGTTTTAATATATTTACAACAAACTTAATTTTTACCTTGTGCAACAGATGCTAGAAAAGTTTTTAATTTAGTTCCACTTTTTTCATCACCGTCATGTGGTGATATTTGTGCTTGTTCTTGAGGAAAGGCTTTTGAAGTCGCAATGTGTTCATCGGTAAAACTTAAATTATCATCAAACGATTTACCAGACATTGATTCAATGGTAGGTGACTTAATGACATCCAAACCATCAACGTCATCGCATGTAATTGCATAGTTCTCACTTTCAGAATTACATTCAGCTCTTGTGCTTTCATCAACAACAACATTGTACGTTTCAATATGATTACGATCGTATTGGGCATTAACAATATTAATACTTTCCTCAAGAATATTATCTACTAAAACGGTGGCCTCAACACATACATTTTGTATATTAGGCGACAATTTGTCGTGTTCGTGCTCATAATCATAGTCTTCATCTTCCTCCTCTTTATCATTGTCAAAATTACGATCATTATTAACATCGTCTTTATCGCCATCGGCTTCATTTAAATTTTCCTCATTTTCTATTTCATATTTCAAAGTGCCTGGAAAACAATTTCTCAATTATGTTTTGTTGTTTTGCTTGCGCGCTTTAAAACATTTAAATTTAAAATTATGAATTTTATTGAAAGAAAATAAATTTTAAAAACGTGAATTATTATTTTTGCAACCATTTTAAAAATATAGCAAATAATAGGTGCAAATAAAATAAAATCAATAGACAAAGATTAGATTATTCTTAACAACAATTTTTATGTAAAGATCATCATAATAGTGGAATCCCTAATTGTTGCTTCATCTGCGTCTGCTCGTGAATGTAACCAAGTAGATTTAGCAGTGGTTTGAAAATACGAAATCTACTGATGAAGGACTATACTGTATTTTAGAAAACAACTTTTCAAAAGAGCAATATTGCAATATAAGACATGAAAATAAAATCAGAAGTTGCGATGTATATCCTAAATGCAGACCAGAGAACGGCACGAGTACACTGCAACCATGAGTATACCGCATACTTACTCTATATTTTTCATACTCGAATATGAGTATGTAAGTGTTTTTTGTTGTGGGTATATTTAAAACAAAGAGCCTTAAAAACGAATCTCAAAAATATCGGAATCAGAATTTTAAGAATTTTCTATATTCGTACGTGAGAATTTTTTAATTCTCTTTTTTGTAAGCTGCGTTGCCACATTTTTACCCTATTAAAGTTTTTTACTGCCGTTTTATGAAATTCAGCATTGTATGCAGATCTCTTTATAAACAATAAAAAAAAAACATTATAAGCAGAAAAACAGGCCACGGTTTTCATACGTATGAAATACAACACATATCTAATGAATAAAATGCAATAAAAACCACTTAAAGGCACAGCATTTGTACACTATTTAAAGCAGGTATTCTTATTTTGTTGCTGTTTTTTATGTACAAATATTTTCAGTTTATGCTTCTTGTTGTCATAAACGTGCTACTAACGGTATTTAGGAAAACAAAATGAAAAAAAAAATAAATAAATTTATTTTTTGAATCCGTGCATTAACCCTTTCGGGACGGAGTTTTATTTTGAAAACCAAATTATGTATGGTAAAATTTTTTTTCATATTCTACAAGGTATAATAAAAGTATTATGTTCTCCATACTTAAAAATTTTAAATTCGTCCTTTTATCCTGGAACATATAATCCCAACAAGTATTTTCACAGGACATAAAATCCCAATCAGTGTTCTCCAGGAGCGATTGGAAATTAAAAAGATAACTAAAATATAAATATTATTAGATTTAGATAAAAGTTTGGATTTATTTTTAACATTTTAGGAATGCAATTAGGTATTTATTTGTGGAATGGCCCAAAACACTTGTAACATAAGGCGTTGTTACAACCTCAGATTATCATCTTTGTTCGCTTTTCTATGCCAATTGAAGAACAGCGGACACAGCGACAACGCTTCTCTTGCTCTACTGGCAAGTGGTCTCCAATATTGATGCTATCCGTTTTTGGACGTTTGAGAGTTTTACCTCCCTGGCGATTGCATTGAAAATAAGGAAAATACGACAGTTTGAAAATTGCTGGGACGTATTATCCCAGTAGTCCCGAAAGGGTTAAAGGAAAAATACTTGTTTTGTTTAGTTTTAAACAAAACTGTATATACGCAGATGTAACATTGCATTGCATAAATAATAAATTGCAATAAAGTTTTTAGTTTACATATTTTATTTTATTAAATATAATTATTGCTCTTATACCTATTTATTAATTTTAAAAATCTATTTGCTTAAATAATAGAATTTATAAATTTCTATCCTGTGTGAATTAAAAAAAAACCCTAACAAAAACGTAACATATTAACTAAACTTTCATAATCTCAAAGAAGTATGTACAGTACTGTTCGAAACCTAAGCAACTCTTTTCTTTAAATAAATTTATAGAAAATATTTTTTTTTATTTACTACTACACAATGTGTCTATAACAAAAAAATAACAACAAAAATTCAATTCCATATCTTTGGAAGTTATAATAAAATAAAAACAAAATTAACTTAAAAATTCGCTGTTCCAAACCTAAGCGACTTTTAATATTTGCTATGATATCCTTTATTTCTTACGATCTCAGCGCATCTTTTGGGCATAGATTCAATAAGATTCGATGGAATAGATGTTGTTATAGCTTCCCACTACGATTTTAGACAGTGTATCAACTCCTGTTTATTTTTAAAGCGTCGATTTCCAACTCTCCGTTTTAAAATTCCAAAGATTTTCTTTATGGGATTCAAGTCTGGCGCTTGAGGTGGCTAATCCAGAACTTGAACCCCATTAGCTGAAAACCAATCCTTGACTAACTTCGATGAGTGTTTTGGGTCGTTCTCATGTTGAAATACCCATAGAAGTGGCAGCACAGTTAAGCATGGAGTTGCTAAAATGTTTCTGTAAACAAAACGTTCAATTTTTTGTTTGAATTTCTACAAAGGGACCAAGACCACTGGCCGAAAAACACGTCCAAACCATCACATTTCCACCTCCATGCCTAATTATGGCTTTTGAGTACCGAGGATGTAGCCGCTTTCCTTTTGATCTTCTCACGTGGCAAACTTCATCTGAATTTAGTAGGGTAAATCTAGATTCATCACTAAACAAAACAGCTCTCCATTTGGATATAGTCCAATCCATATGTGCTCTAGCAAAATCCAACCTAAAACAACCAAAAAGCTGAGAAAATCAGAGACTACGTTGCAATCAATCAAACAAACCTCTTTTTTAAGTGCTTCTTAGTCACCATAGGCTTCTTAGATAGTTTTTTTTCCAGTAAACGTTTTCTTACTGTGGAAGAACTAATCTGAAGCTCAAGCTCATTCACTATGTCTTTCGACGAAATAAATGGATTTTTTTAGTTAGACGGAAATTTTCTGGTCTGTTCGCTCAGAAGTTTTCGAGACCGCCCATCGCTTTTGGCTTCCTCTACTTTCCCAGTAGCTTTATACTTTTTTATAATTCAGGAAACTATTGATTTAATTATATTCAATTGGTTTGCTATAGCAATTTGGGATTTACCGTTATTAAAAAGTTCATTAATCTTTAGCTTAAAAGCTGATCCATAACGTGTTCGCGTCGTGGATGCACTTCTAAAGAATTGGTACTACTTAAATGCATAAAATCAACCAATATCATTTTTTTCAATAGCAATCATAACGGGACTAAAATTTTTGTTTAAAATTTTGTTTGTTGTTTTAGTTAATATTTCGCAACAAATGCAACAATGTAAAAGTTGCTTAGGTTTCGAACAGCGAATTTTTAAGTTAATTTTGTTTTTGTTTTATATTTTCTTCCAAAGACTTAAAATGTATTTTTTGTTGTTGTTATTATTAGTATGTAGACTATATGTATAATAATAAATAAAAGGAAAATTTTTCATTAATCTTTTTAAAGAGAACATATAGGACCACGAGTATTTACTGGTGAAAAGTTGCTCAGGTTTCGAACAGTACTGCATGTTAGCTAATTTAGACATTGGCGACTTTTAATATTATGTTTGATTTAATAATTCTGATCTGATAACTCTGTTGTGTGAGAACTACAAAAGTTAAAATTTCTCTCTTGGTGTTTGCTGTAAGTGTGAGTACGAATAAAGTAAAGCCAGCATCGCAAACATTTTACTTGAGTATGCTAGAGACTCAAACTCATCAATACTTAAATGGATGAGTACACTTAGAGTATTAAAAATAGACACTCTTGCAGTTCTCTGATGTAACTGGAGCATACATCGGAAAGAACAGTGTAAGTGCAAGAGGATGTTGTCTCAGCTTTAATGGAAACCAAAAAAAAAACCAAATTTACAGCAGTTATTTAGGGATAAAGTTGGTTTGCTCGTTGATAATCCTAGGACTGGTGGCTACGGAAGTACGAATGACGGCGCCCGTTTAAAGAACATTTAAAATTTTATAAAATTACAGGAATTGACAAAGTGCTTATTTATATTTTAAAATTTATTTTAATATGTTTTTCATGTCAGCTTCCTTTAGATTTGAGTAAATTTGACAAATTTTGTTTCCAAACGGCTACAATGTTCATGCAGATGTATCCATGGTGACCAATAACGCCATCTGTACATAAGATTCATGTACATTCAGCGCAAATTGTTGATTCCAGCGCGCTTCCAGTCGATGCTTTGGTGAGGATGCATCTAAATCGCGTCATAAAATATACAAATCCGATAGTATGCTTTATGCTCGAAAAAGTATCCGTGTGAATAGCTTAACGAATGTTTTTAAATTAGCATTAGATACGTCCAGATCCACTCATTTCAAGCATTTCATTGTAAAATCGGATCAAGCAGCAGAAGAAATTAAATCTTCTACCAGAAGTGATCTTGCAAAAAAACTGACTTCAAAACAGCATTTATCTGCCGGTCTATAACGGTTAAAGAGTATGGCCACATATATCAAATTACATTAACTATTGGGACACCCTTATATTTTAACTCTAAATTTTATAATAAACTGTTCAACAGTTTTGCAATATACATCAAATTAGAGAAACTATAGGGTATCCCTTTAATTTCCATTAAGGATCTTTGCAAATTTCAACCGTCTGTCTATAACGGTACAACAGTTTGGTCATATACATACATGTATCAGATTACAACTGCTATAATAATTAATTAATTTATAATTTAAAATATTTATACTTCTTATTATACCAAACAACGTAGTGGACTTTCCGTCTAATTTTCAAGTGTGAAAACACTGCAACGTAGACTTCTCGTGGGCATAAAAACAAATGGATATATGCCATGCAAGCTCCATCGCAGGCAACAGCTGTGTGCAATAAGGAAATAAGGCAGTTGATGATCAAAGGGTCAGGTTTACTCAGCCTGGGACCTGAATGCGTCTTTAAAAATAAATTCATGTCAGTGCAGGGACAACATACAGTATCCAGCTCTGTTAAGACTTCATACACTAGGCTTTGGGAAATTATGGAATAACAACATTCAGAATTTTAAAAATTATTTTGGGAATTTTTATAATATTATTTATTATATTATGCTAATATCCCATAACATTTTTAAAGGAAATGTTTTTGGTTTTTCTAAAAATGTGGATAAAGGTTTCCTGATGAGCTGGCTTAAGCAACCGGCGAAATACGTATAGATACCTGCTTTTCCAACCAACAAATATATTGCATTTGTATTTAAAAATGTTATGGGATATTAGCATAATATAATAAATAATATTATAAAAATTCCCAAAATAATTTTTAAAATAAAATTTATATGCAATTGCTTGTGCAAACTGTTGGCATCACTGTTGTTTTTTTTTTCTTTCTCTTGAGAAATAAAAAAATAACTGTGTTGTTTTTATTTTTAATACGCCTTTCGTCTGCATTAAGTGTTGGCATATAACCAACCGAACGCAGAAGGGAATGTAAGCAAAAATAAAAACGTGGTTTGTTTGTTGGTAATTTTTGTTAAAGCCTTAACATTTCTGTATTGACTTCTTAAATAACTCTCATGTTGTTTTTGAAGTTTTTATACTTAAAGGAAATGTTTTTGGTTTTTCTAAAAATGTGGATAAAGGTTTCCTGATGAGCTGGCTTAAGCAACCGGCGAAATACGTATAGATACCTGCTTTTCCAACCAACAAATAAATTGCATTTTTATTTAAAAATGTTATGGGATGTTAGGATAATATAATAAAAAAAAACATTCAGAATATTTAAAACTTCTGTTAAATGAAATTCATTCAACCAAGTATGTACATGACACAAATACAAAATCTGACAGCCCTACAAACCTCATTAGCTGCACAAGAAATCCTTCAGCTTCCAAACAACATCACCATTCACAACTATCGCCACACTACCGTTTGTTACTCGTCGTTGATCCTTTAATTTTTGGTTTAATTTTTGTATCCTTAGCAGTGTGACGAATACGCAAAAGGACTCAACACCTACCTCCACCCCAATACCAGCACCGCGTAATCATCCAGACACATCATCATCACCAGATTTTACCATACATATTTAGGAAATCAATAAAATTTAGTACAGGATCAACATAGCATCAGATCATGCAACCAAATTGTTGGCTCTTCATGTTTAATACTAGAAGAAATCCCAACCACATCCCAATGCACCACAACACAGGCTATTGAGCTGTGCTCAACGGGGGAAGCATACATATATTAATTATATATTCTTGTTTTGAATAAGAAAATTTATTATTCGGAATCTTTTAAAATTTAATTTACTTTATTCGTGCTTAATTCCTTTAAATATAAATATTATATGATATTCTCATGAAATATTTATTATTTTAAACTAAACTATAAAATGAAATGTATTACTGCGGGGAAAGCATATCCATATGGCCATTTCACTACTGCTCAAATAGCTCGTCAGTGGATTTTACCCAAATTTTGTATAGAAAAACAGGAAGTCTTAAAAAAAAAAGATTCCGAATAATAAATTTTCTTATTGATATATTTGCATGTGCACTTTGCTGATTAATAAAAATTGTTTTTTTCAATTTTTATTTTAGAAAATTTAGAAAAATGAAAGAAAAAATAAAAATAGTTACTAAATGTTTGATGTGTTTTTGTAAAGAAGTTTTTTGAGTTGTTATTGTCTCTGTCTTGTTGATTCAATGAAGTTCTCATTTAATCAATTTGGCTTTTGATATAAGACTTTCTGTTTTTCTATACAAAATTTGGGTAAAACCCACTGACGAGCTATTTGAGCAGTAGTGAAATGGCCATATGGATATGCTTTACCCCCAGTAATACATTTCATTTTATAGTTTAGTTTAAAATAATAAATATTTAATGAGAATATCATATTGTTACAAATATGCTTTATTAAAATCATAAAAAGATGTTAAAATAATGGACGCCAAGAAAGTGAAACGAAATGACCTATTGTGTTAGTTTTCAAAGCTAGAAGTTTCTATAAAACATCTTTATTGCAAAACAAAAACAACTAACACAAAGCGATGACCAAACAAATACAATACACAAACATACACACACCTGCATTGTATAACAACTAAATAAAAATACACAACATGTATTTTTTAATAATGATTGAAGGTTCTAGAAGAAAATAATAATGCTCACTAATGTGTCTGAGATAAAAGTGGCAACGCAGCATTTTCAACTACGCAATAGATGGCGGTAGAAATTCTCGAACATTCAAGAACGCCTTAAAATAGGGTATATAAAAGAAACACCAATACGTGCTGATTCATTCGTATTGTGAGCGTCATCTAGTTAAGATCTTGTGGTACAACAATTAAAGTTGCCAACGTGTATTATTAATCGCGAATAATTAAATCGTCAAATAATTGATTAAATAAAGTGTAATTTAATTAAAACTCTAAAAGTTGTGTGTTTAATTATTTTGCAAATAAAGAACTCATTAATAAAACGTTTATAATTTAAATAAACGTATCAACTGGTGTCAGAAGTGAAATTGCAAAATAATAAATAAATAGTAAAAATGAAATTTGATGAGCTTAAAGTTGAACAGCTCAAAATGGAGCTGAGTAAGTTGGGTCTGCCGACAGCGGGCAATAAAGCGGAATTACAAAAGCAGTTAATAGATGAATTTAAGCAGCGTGGTATCGATATTGGGACATACGAATTTGGAGGAAAAGAGGAAAAAGAAGAGATTGAAGTATGTACCCCAGCAACAAACAGCGTTATAGACTTAAATTCAATGTTTGCCGCTATAATGAAGAAAATAGAAGAAATCAACCAGAACCAGATGAAGAAAATAGAAGAAAACAACCAGAAGCAGGAAAACCAAAACCAGAAGCTTCAAGAAAGCTTTAAAGCAATGCAGGAAAGCTCTAACGTCAACGGGGAAAGGCTTTTAGCGAAGGTAAATGAGAAATTTAAAGAAATATCAGAAGTCTTCGACAAGCGAGTGAACATCGTAGAAGAGAGGGTCAGCGAGTTTGATGAAAAATTGTGCAGCCTAAAGAGAGAAGTAGACGAAGAATTACATGAATTAGAAGTGCAGATTGGTGATCTAAAAATTAGAGAGGGACCGGTGAGAATTATCTCTGAGCACGCCAGCAAGATTAACACCCCGAGCTTTGACGGCACCACACCCTTTAATGTTTTTAAGTTCCAGTTTGAAACAGTGGCCAGCAAAAATAGATGGGACAACGAAGAAAAAGCTATACAGCTGATTCTGGCTTTAAAGGGAGCAGCAGCACAGATACTCGAAAGCTTACCAGCCGGTTGCAGAAATAATTATGAGGACATAATGGTAGCCTTACAACGTAGGTACGGTGGCGAGCATAAAAGAGAACTCTACAGAATGGAGTTACGAGGCAGGGTACAGCAGGCAAATGAGACGCTGCAAGACTTCGCCATGGAAATTGAACGTTTGGTGCAGCTGGCTTACCCAGATCTGATCCAGATCACCCGTTTCTGGATCAGTTTAAGATTGAAGCATTTGTGAATGGCATACGGGATCCTGATATTAAATATGCTGTTTGTGCTATGCAAAAATCATCTTTTGCAGAAACCATCTCATATGCGCTAGCCCAAGAGACCGCAAAAGTCATATCGAAGCCACAGATATACAAGGTGCGATGTCTTGATACTGAAACTTATAACACAGACAGTAGAAGCGAGATAAAGGAGATAGTCAAACAGATAATGAAGGGGGAAAAAAGTTTTTCTAGCGCTAAATGCTTTAAATGCGGTAAGGCTGGCCATTTTCAGCGCAACTGTAGATCACCAAAGAAAAGATCAAGATCTGCATCGCCAGCAAGGGGCAACAAGCGGGCCAACAACACCAAATCTCATGCGTCACCGTTAAACTAAATCGAGCTAGAACTAAGGGGCAAGTGCTGGCTCCCACAACCGATGGCCCCACAATCTCCATTTCCATTGTACAACAAAAAAATAGCAACCTTACTGTTTGCGGTCTTATAAACGGAAGTAAGCAAGTCCTCGCCATAGACACAGGAGCATCTCAGTCAATTATAAGGCCCGATTTAGTAAAAGGGGCAGTGGAACCATTAAATAACGTACGACTGCGCACTGCTACTGGCGACTTAGCCACTGTCTATGGAAGAGCCAGGGTAAGAATGACTATTGCAAACATCACCGCCGACCATGTATTTGTTGTTGGCGATATAGTGGATGAAGTTATTATTGGTGCAGACTTTATGATAGCCCACGGTATTAGTCTGCACATGGGCGAGCAAATAATGATCTGGCGCAATGTGGAGATACCCCTGGATGTTGGTTATGACAGCAGGACCACAGTAAAGAAGATATTTGCCGTTGAACGTCAGAAATTACCACCTCAGGCGGAAACTATAGTTTGGGCACGTGTGGAGACAGATTGTGAGGATAACCGGTTGTGGGTGGTGGAACCAAAAGAACTAAAAGACGATATCATAACAGCAAAATCCCTCGTGAAAATCTGCGACGATGGCAGAGTTCCTGGGAGAGTACTTAATCTGTCCAATAGCGAAAAAACAATTAACAGGAATTTTGAGATGGGTCGGTGTGAGCCAGCAGAAGCCATAATTAATTGTGCGGCGAATACAGTATGTCCTAAAATAACAGCCACAGAAAGAGATTCATTAGCAAAACAGGTACAAAAATGGGTGGCAGAACTAACACCTCCTGACAGAAACAAAGCCAAGCAGTTGCTGAGAAAACATGCCTCCGTCTTTGCCCTAAATAATAAAAGCCAAGGTAGAACGGCAGTTGTTAAACATGAAATTAATACTGGCGAAGCGAGGCCTATAAAACAAGCACCCAGAAGTGTTCCCCTAGCAAAGCGAAACGTGGTAAAAGAACTTGTCAGCAAAATGGAACGGAACGGAGTCATTGAGCCATCCTCGAGTCCGTGGAGTTCACCAATAGTCTTAGTAAAGAAGAAGGACGGCAGTACCAGGTTTTGTGTTGACTACAGGAAGCTCAATGTCGTCACCAAGAAAGACAGTTATCCGTTGCCTAGAATAGACGATACCTTAGACACGTTGGCTGGAACGGAATGGTTCTCTACCTTGGACTTGCAGAGCGGCTATTGGCAAGTAGAGATAGCTGATAAAGACAAGGAGAAAACTGCCTTTAGCGCAAGTGGTGGTTTATGGCAGTTCAAGGTGATGCCATTCGGGCTCTGCAACGCTCCAGCTACTTTTGAGCGTTTAATGGAACGTGTGTTTCCTGGGGCTTTGCACGTACTACAGGAGATTTGTGCCAAACTTTGCTCAAGTGGCTGCCAGCTTGCAAGAGTTGACCAGGAAGTCGCAACCATACCACTGGAGTGAAGCAGCGGAAAAAGCGTTCCAGGAGCTCAGGAAAATTTTATGTACGGCACCAGTTCTCGTCTATCCAATAGCTGGACAAAAATTCATATTGCAAGTGGCTACGGAATAGGAGGAGTGCTATCTCAGGAGATTAATGGAACAGAAAAGGTCATTGGCTATTACAGCAGAGTGCTCTCCAAGCCCGAAACAAATTACTGCGTTACACGACGGGAGCTCTTGGCGGTGCTGGAGTGTGTTAAACATTACCACAAGTACTTATATGGCCAACATTTCATTTTAAGGACGGACCATTCAGCATTACGTTGGTTAATGCAATTTAAGAATCCTGAGGGCCAGCTTGCACGCTGGGTTGAACGTCTGCAGAGCTATGACTTTAGTATTGTGCATGGGAAAGAGGAAAGCACAATAATGCTGATGCCCTGTCAAGACGGCCATGCAATGTTGAGTGCAAGCACTGAACAACAGTAGAGAAAAAGGAGTGTGTCATTGATGTGCGGCTTACCCAAATTGCGTCAAGGGAAGACTGGTCAAAGGCCCAGAATGACGACCCAATTTTGGGAAAAATTATATTGGCTAAGCAGAACAACAGGAGACCGAATCATAATGAAATATCTGCACAGAGCCAACTAGCCAAGTCGTACTGGGCTCAGTGGAATAGCCTGAAAGTAGAAGACGGCTGCTTATATCGATCTTGGGAAAGTACAGATGGCAAAACTCCAACGGACTTAATTGTCGTGCCAACTTCTAAGAGAAATGAGATACTTAAGCAGTTCCATAACGGTCCCAGCGGCAGCCATATGGGTATAACAAAAACTCTGGAAAAGATAAAGCAGAGGTTTTACTGGGTGGGTTGCCAACAGTACGTAGCCGATTGGATAGCTAATTGCGAAGAATGTATAAAAGCCAAGGGTCCTGTAAGAAAAAGTCGTGGCAAACTTCAACAGTACAACGCAGGTGCACCCTTTGAGTGGATAGCTATTGATATCACAGGTCCATTTCCTGTCAGTGATGCTAGAAACCGATATGTACTAGTGGTAATGGATTATTTTAGCAAATGGCCCGAAGTATATGCCATTCCAAACCAAGAATCTAAAACAGTGGTAGACGCCCTTGTGAACAATTGGGTGTGTCGTTACGGTGTTCCACTAGAACTGCATTCAGACCAGGGACGATACTTTGAATCAGCTATATTCAAAGAGATGTGTGACGTTTACGGTATTAAAAAGACGACAACTACACCGCTGCATCCGCAGTCTGATGGAATGGTGGAAAGATTCAATCGTACCCTAGAAGAATATCTCAGAAAAGTGGTCAGTTCACACCAAAAGGATTGGGATGAGCATATACCCAAATTTCTACTGGCGTACCGGTCAGCTGTGCACGATTCAACCTCACGTAGTCCAGCAAAAATCTTGTTTGGGACAGAACTAAAACTGCCAGCAGATTTAGAATTTGGTGTTAAACCTGGACCAGTGCACGAAGACAATGGAAACGTTCTTCAGGCACAAGAAGACTTGCATGAGCTTCATGAGTTTGTCCGTAACCGCATTAAAATGACCAGCGATAAAATGAAAGCCAGATATGATCGAGCAGCAAACACAGAGGGATTTACTGAAGGACAAATGGTTCTACTATTTAACCCGCAACGCAAGAAAGGATTATCCCCTAAACTGCAAACCCACTGGGAGGGGCCGTACAAGGTGATAAAGAAATTAAATGACGTGGTTAACCGGATACAGAGATATCATAATCCGAGGTCTAAAATGAAAGTGGTTCACCTAGAGCGGCTGGCTAAATATGGCAGAAGTAATGTTGAGCCTATTCGGGACGAAAAGGCTTAAGTGGGCGGCAGTGTTACAAAGATGCTTTATTAAAATAATAAAAAGATGTTAAAATAATGGACGCCAAGAAAGTGAAACGAAATGACCTATTGTGTTAGTTTTCAAAGCTAGAAGTTTCTATAAAACATCTTTATTGCAAAACAAAAACAACTAACACAAAGCGATGACCAAACAAACACAATACACAAACATACACACACCTGCACCGTATAACAACTAAATAAAAATACACAACATGTATTTTTAAATAATGATTGAAGGTTCTAGAAGTAAATAATAATGCTCACTAATGTGTCTGAGATAAAAGTGGCAACGCAACATTTTCAACTACGCAATAGATGGCGGAAGAAATTCTCGAGCATTCAAGAACGCCTAAAAATAGGGTATATAAAAGAAACGCCAATACGTGCAGATTCATTCGTATTGTGAGCGTCATCTAGTTAAGATCTTGTGGTACAACAATTAAAGTTGCCAGCGTGTATTATTAATCGCGAATAGTTAAACCGTCAAATAATTGATTAAATAAAGTGTAATTTAATTAAAACTCTAAAAGTTGTGTGTTTAGTTATTTTGCAAATAAAGAACTCATTAATAAAACGTTTATAATTTAAATAAACGTAACAATATAATATTTATATTTAAAGGAATCAAGCACGAATAAAGTAAATTAAATATTCTTGTTTTGTTTTATTTTTTTTTTTTTTTTAAATTTACACACGTACATATACATATGTATTGTTGCTATTTTTGTGTCTTTTTGAATTTGAATTATCAAAATTCGGCACATTTTTGGTTGCTTTGGTTGCTTTTTTTTAGTAAGTTGGTTAAATAGATGATGTTTATAAAATTTAATTTTAATCGTATTATGATGAGTGTATTCCAAATTTTTAATACTATATTATTTTTAAATAAATATTTTATTTCACCACCCACATAAGGGGGCAGGGCGAAAATGGAATCTTAAAGCGTCCTTAATCCAAGTTTAAATTTTTTAATTTTCGCTTACCTTTAAAGTTGCATTTGCTAAACAAAAGTATAAAAAATCACAGAGATAAAATTAGTTCTTCGAAGGGGAACTTTTTCTCCCGAGTTGAATTTTTTAATTTTCATGCACATAACCATAAGACATATTTCTACCAAAATACCCCTTTTGCGCCGTTATAATATTATTTGTTTTTGTTATATTTAAAAAAGATTCAACAAAAACAGTCCTTTAAGCACTTCTTCTCTACTTATTTTTCTTTTAATCTTGAATGAAATACCAGCCCAATTAACTCAGAACCTACTCGTAGAGTAAAAGGAGGACGCCTGGAATGCAAAATATTTTTGTCATTAATTAGATTAAGGCACTTGTCGGTAGTTACTTGACCGATTTCTTTGTAAAAATTTTATTTAAAAATATAACTTTATATTTCTCATTTTTTGTCGCAGTTATTCAATAAAATAGCGAAATTTAAAAAAACTTGTATATAAAAGGAGAATTGTGATTTCAATTAAAAAGCTAAAAGTTTGCTTCGTTTTGATCACTTAAAGACCCCAAAATTTCAGATTCTTAACACTGTGTGTGCAACTTTTGTAATGTTTGTTAAAGTTGTAGGATTTTGGTAACTCTAACAATAATATAAAGAGTTGACCACTAAAACACGCAGACTGTAGTGCTTTAATTTATTTTATTTTTATTTATGCCACGATTTTTTAAAACAAAATCCTTTACGAGTTACTCCGAATGTTAAATTATCGTTTGCAATATTAGGCGCTTTTTAATTGGGCATTTTAATGATGATCATTATTGTTATTTAGGTATAATTTGGGTAATTTAGAATATTGATTGTAAATGCGTTGTTAGTATAATATAAATAAAGTGCAATTAATGCAATTTTTGCAAAGTTTACTTTAGTGATTATTATTTGAGAAGTTTCCACAGAAAATTATCAATTACTATAGAGAGCATTTTTAGTAACATTTGGCATGGTGATGAACTTGGTTTTGGTCCTTAAAAATTGGCATATGCAAAGTGCGCACGCTGTATTCAGCTCTAATACCATGCAGGACATTATACAAACACTACATTGCTTTTAAAATGGCTAATAACATAAAAACTCAAACTCATAATATAAGAAATTATAAATTTAAACTTATACATATTACAAGCTTAAAAGCAATTTGCAAAATTTTAATTGTTGTTTATCACTAATTAAAAAGAAAACTAATTAAAAGAAAAGAAACTAAAATATGCATCATTTAAAATGAATTTTTAAGAATTGTAAAAATTTTCAAACACTTACCTTGCGTTGCAATCGCTTCGATAGATACAATTTGTTGCGGTTCGGGTATGTACGTTTGCAGAGTTTCTGTTGCAAAGTGTTTTAATATTCAGTAAGAAAGAGATAGATATATAATACGAATAATGAATTAATTATTGTTTCAGTACTAAAAAAAGTCTAACAAACATATAAATGGAGCTAAAGAAATGATTTTGACATCTTAACATTAATAATAATAACGATGAATACAACAAAGTGTAAATTAAATTGGAGCAACATTTAAATACTTAAATAGAATAAATAAGAAAATTATGTTACTGCAGGTAATTCAAAGACAAAAGTATTTTTATTAGTACAACATTTAAATGTGTGTTAGTATGTAGTAATTGCTGGTATCATTAAAAATCCTTTTGATGTATTAGTAGACAGTTTAAAATTAATAAAAATAAGTAAAATATTAGACAATAGAACGTTAATGATAGCAAATGAATTTTCTGGCTTAATTAAATAATAGAGGGAGCAAAGTTATTCGATTATTTTTTTTTACTCTCGTTACGTTATGTTGAATTTTTACTTACGAATTAGTTTTGTGATTGATTAAATTATTAAGGTTTGAATAAAAAAATGACAGTTTAACTTGATTGAAATGGTTGGTTTAGAGTTGAGGGTAATTGTTGTCGAATTTATTTGCTGCCTCTAGCGGCCGATTCATCTGACTCTACGTATTCAATGTCAGTGTGAGATTCGCGTGGCATACCCTTTATGTGTAGTTTCTCAGCATCGATATCAAAGCTATTGCTGCATTTTTCGTGGACAATTGTACAGCTTTCGTTAAGCATTTCGTTAAGTTCGTTACAAACGCAATCAACTGTTGGTTCGTTAGTGTTAATGCAATCCTCTGCATCTGAGGGTAACTGAACGTCTTCGACATCTGTCTGCTGCTGCTGCAAATTGTTATTCGCGGTAAGAAAACCTTCGTGAAAGCTTTCGTAATTGTTTGTTCTTTTGCGGCAATTCATTGGCTCACAAGTTTCCAATGCTACAACTACATTTTTACAGTTTGCTTCGTAGTCTTTTAAGTTTGAAGTATTTGTATCAATTAGGGGCAGTTCAGCTTCAGATACAGACGACACATCATCGGCTGTTACATCCTCTACATCAGTTACCTTTTCAGAGTATGAATGATTTGCTCTGGTATTTGTTTCGACTTTCTTAACAATCTTAGGCGCTAATGATCCACTTTCGCTTAGATCCATATCTTCAATATCAGTACCCCCAGCATCTTCTCTATTTATTAATTTTGGTGTTTCCAGGAACTTTGATTTGCTTTTAGTTGCTGCGCGAGATTTCAACTTTTTCTTCCTGCTATTTGTGCCGGCTACATAAATTTCCTCGACATCGGTCACAGACTCGGTATTAGAAATTATTTCTAAGCGTTTGCTTTGATGCGATTTTAACAACTCGTTGGCTACAGTAATATCAGACTCAACAAGTACATTATTGGGAGGAGGTGATGTTGAACGTGAAGGTAGATCAGTAAACGATGCTGGCACATCCAAATTATCGGAACAAGAATATTCTTCAGTATCTGTTAGGCATTCACCCCTTGGAGCTGTATAAATTCCAAACTGGTATTCTTTATCCATTGGCATAACGTTGGCAATGGTGTCACCAAATTTGTCTTCTTGCAATAACACGACCTCTCTCTGCGGCAATGGTATGGCACTAAGTTCAACAGAAAGAGGTGATCTTTGACCTGTTGCAGCTGCTTCGGATACATCGTCGCAAAGTAGGTCTTCGCAGTCTGTTGTACAACCACCGTCATCACCTATAGCCATAATAACTGCCTGAGGTATAGGTTGTTGGTTATCGTCGTCACCATCGAAACTGTCATCTTCATCTGCTACCGAATCATCAAATCGTTCGGTATCGGTTAAAACTTCTTCCTTTCCTTTTTCTTTCACTTCTAAAAACATTCTCTTAGAAGCTGCTGCTGAACCACCAGTCAAAAAAGAATCATTGTTTACTTTCGATATGTTTGTCGTGTGGACGAAAGTTATATCTATTGGAGGCAATCTTGGACCACAGAACAAATTTTCCTCCAAAATATTGCCTTGATTTGATATTGAACTAGAATCTGAACAAGATATTTGACAAATTTCAGCATTACTAGACAAATCCAGAATTTCATCTTCCGACATGCCCTGTAAGTCGTTGCCCACGATATCGGATAACGCTGAAGCCATATCGCTAACATCACTTAGAACAGAAACATTGTCGTTGTCACGGCAGGCATTTGTTTTTATTGTAGAGTCTGTGATATTGACATTACCTTGCTCTACACAGGACAATTGCAAGTCAACGCAAGCTGATCTCTGCGAGTTGTTTTCTATTTCTGAATCTGTATTAAAGTCTTCACAATCCGTCAAGTGATCATTAATTGCATTGAGGTTTTGAGCTTGCAAAAACATTCCAGATTTATGTTCAACTACCTCCTTTACGCCGTTGCTAGTCGATAAGTGTTGTTGAAAATTATGTTGCAAAAATTCTTGCAGTGACAATTTCAGTTCTGGGTAATTCTTGCTTTTATCATCGTCTTTATCTTCCTCGCTATCGTTATAGTCTTCGACATCAGTCACATTGCCGTGACTGAGTTGAGATAGGTCCTTTGGAAGAAGCAAGTTATTTTTTGAAGACTTTCTGGAATGGGGCCCTTCTATATCTGCATTACTATCAAAGTCTTCTACGTCGGTAAGGCCACCAAAATTTGAATTATAATCCATATCGTTAGCGGAATTATCATCGGAATCGGACGATGTCGAACTGTCATGACGATGTAATTCTTCAGTGACTGATATTGTTGGTACATTTTTAGACATTTTGAAAACGATAATACTAAGAATGTTGCTTAATTAAAAATTTGTAGTACGGACGATTTTTGTTGGCTTGTAAGGAAAACTTTGACAATTGTTGTGTAGTATACTTTCAATGTTCAATGTTTTTCTATGCGATTTTTGGAGAAAAAAATACATAAATAAATGAATACAGAATGGAAAAGGATATAAAAATTGATTGCTTCATGTCGAAGGAAATTAATTTTTTCGCGACTATACTATATATTTCTAAAATATACTTTTAAATTATTTTTTTTAAACTATTTTTTGTTTCATATATAAGAGACAGTTTACATGCTGCAATTTCGCAATAAAACCTTCATGTGGAAAAAATCTAAAAATTATTACGTATTCAAACTATTTCTTGTATAAAATATATAAAATATTCTAGTGTATGTTGCATTATACCCTTCACCCATATTCGTTTCCGACCCAATAAAGTATATACATTCTGCACTCTTATGCATAGCGAAAGTCGATTCAGCGATGTCCGTTTGTCCGTCCGTATTATTTTTAAAATAAACTTTGCTACGACACTAGATGAACTAGACAAAACTTAAATACGGAAGTCGATCAGACATAGTTTTGAAAAGTTTGCTATTGAAAATCAGCAAAATCGGTCCATATCCTTAAGCGCGCAGCGGGCAAAACCCCACGCCTGCCTCTAATTTTTCTTTAACATTTGGAGCAAAGCTAGTTTAGTGAAGTAACTCCAATCAAAAAAACAAATACATGGAGCGGTAGACAATTAAAAAGTAAAGAAAAACACACGTAAAAAATTGGCTCTCGCCCATATTTTCCGAGTTATGCACCTCAATATTTGTTTTTTTTTTTTTTTTTTTGTTTGAATTGCTTCACTAAACTAGATTTACTTATGTGGTGAAGGGTATGTAAGATTTGGCGTAGCTAAATATAGCACTCTTACTTGTTCTTGTTTTTGCTATTGACATAACAGCAAGCTTAGAAATACCTACAATTGTTTTTCATAAATGAATAGTTACTAATAAAATTATTGTAATAATCATACAAAATTGCTTTTTATTACCATTCTATTCAATTATCCCTTGTTTAAAATACTTTTTAGTTTTTTCACAATAAAAACTTGAAAATGACTTAAATTAAGAACAACAAACGAAATATTAAGTGATTTTTATTAAATTGCTAAGTCAAATTACTAAAATGGCCCCTAAATCTTCCGTGATGTTTCTGTAAAAGAGGCGATCAGTTCGTCCTAAAAGTTTCTACGAAAAGCATTCAGTTTTTAGAGTTATTTCTTTACAAATTTTTCAGCCGAGTTACTCGCTTATAATACAGAAACTGCACGTTAGTATACGCAAAGAAAAAACATGGTGATATGGTCACAATAATCATCATATGTTCTTTGTAACAACGTAAAATCGCAGACAGCACATTATAGTTGTTTTCAGCAATTCTTCAGTCACGATAAAAACGTTTTGTTGATATTTCAACATGGTTGGTTTAACATAAAAAAATTTAACCATAATATAGTTTTATTAATCAGAGTATGATTAAAAGCAATCAAAATAATATTTGCGCTTAAAAATATCTTGTTCTAGATCTTGACAGAATGCTTTTCTATCAGTTTAGTAATTTTTTGTTAGTTGTTAGTTGAAATTGTTTTTGTTGTTAGAAAAAATTAAAAAAAAATAAAAATTTATGTACAAAATAAACAATAAAAATATGAAAACAAATAATTATATATATATATATATATATATATATATATATATATATATATATATATATATATAGAATTGTTTTTTTTTGTGAATTTATGTAACAAATCAATAATAATAATAATTCACCTTAATAACATGACATTTTCAACCATATTATGATGTTTTAATTTAACCATTTAATACTTATATTTTAACATAATTATTTTATTAGTTTTAGATTTTACCATGTTGCAAGACCAGTTTTATTATTATTAAATATAACAATAGTATGTTTTGTTAACAACCATATAATACAACCATAATATGTTGCTTTTAGATTATGGTACTTCAACCATATTTTTTCTTTGCGTGTATTCATAAGATAACTACACAAACTCTAAAAATATACTATAAGTAGTTCGGTACGTTATCATAGTGTTTGTTCTCATTGAGGCCGGCGCCTTAACTGACAAGTAAGTCAAAATACATGTTTTCTTATGAGTGTTGTCACAATCAGTACGCCTCCGTCATAGCTATCGGTTGCTGCTTCATTTTGTTTTGTTTTCGCTCTTGCTTTCAGTAGTTTTAAGTAAATCAATGAAAACTTTCTAGCAACATTGATATTAATTTTTAAAACTAATATTTTTCACGTAAAAGCTATTAATATTTGTAATTTTTTGGTATAAAAAAATACTTTTTAAAGGAAAAACTCTATGACATTATTTAAGATGAGAATGACATTATCGTCTCCTTTGACGTGGTATCATTGTTCACCAATATACCTACACATTTAGCTATTAAAAACATATGGGACAAATGGGTAACCCTTAAAGAACACACGACAATTAGTAAAATGCTATTCCTTAAGATGCTTCAATTCTGTCTAACAAAAAATAATTATTTTACTTTCGACGGAAAGTATTATAGACAAATATATGGTATGCCAATGGGTTATCCTTTATCCCCGATAATGGCAGACATTGTGTTTGTGTTAGACACATTGTTAGAGGATGTTATGAAAGAGTTGAAAGCAAAGAATATAAATATAAAATATTTATCTAAATATTTGGATAATTAATTTGCGGTTGTAAAGAGAGATGATATAGATGTTACACTAAAAACATTAAATTTATACCACAAGAAGATACAATTTACAGTGGAAGTAGAGAAAAATAAACAGATACCATATCTAGACATGATAAGAAAACCGCATCTAGAAGATTAATAAATTATCATTCAACCCAGCCAAAACATGTTAAAATAAATACAGCTATAAAATTAATAAATAAAATTCGTAATATTAGCGACATGAGATTTAAAAACGACAACATCACCAAAATAAAGAATATATTGACAAAAAATAGCTACCCAATACATGTGACAAATAACTTGATAAATAAGTGCTTAAAAAAAGAAAAATATAATACTGGTAATAGTCAAACGATGAAAAAAAAAATTTTAAAGTGTACCATAGCGACTTTTTAAAACTCGCTAAACAAAGCCGTTGTTCGCTCCTTATTGGTCGTGTAGTGTTTGACATCATTAAGTTGGTGTTAATTTTAATTAAGTGTTTGTCAATTAATTCTGAAATTTTGATTTAACAAATACATGCATACATATATATATATATATATATATATATATATATATATATGTATTCTGTATAAATGTAGAAACATTTAACTTTCCATAAATTTCCGTCAAGTAAAAAACAATCAGTAACGTATAATACAAACAAAATTAAAACAAATTACATGTATAATTTGAAATAAAAAATTCTACATCTGAATCCATTTTTAACAAAAAAGATTGACGAAATAAAAAAAAGTATTTTAAAAACACAACAACTAACTCACTTTGTTTAATATAGTATCTACTCTGACATCCTGTAATATTGTAGCTTCTAGCATCGCTTCGCTTATAGCGCGCACCCTGACGTCAGCCTAAAGCTAAGTAAATTGGCACTTGATACAAAATCTCTTTGCAGCAAGCATCAAGCGCAAGGATCGTACTAAATAAATATAGAAAACTCAAAATTAAAATTATTTTGAATTTTCATTATAAGTTTTGAAGTTTTACTTGCGAAGTTTTGTTAAGAATTTCATAGTGATTTCTTTCTAAACTTTACCAAAACTATTTTTTTAACGTTGCAGAATATCGAATAAATTAGTATAATTTACGTTTACTACAAAACAAGAAACAAAATTCTTTCAATTTCTTATATTTGAGGATAAAAAAGAAAAAACAAATTACGAGTACATTCGAAATACTGCAAATGTGAACAGTATCATTTGATTATTTAATTTTCCTTCGACAGCAATTGGAATATTAAAGATTCTGGATTATTTCTATTATTTAAATATCTAAGGTGTGTATCAATTTTATTTATATAATAAGAAGCACATAAAAATTATATGGGTTGGATATTATTAAATATACTTAAAAAATTTAGTACTCGTATAAAATTTTATTATAAAGTTCAATATTAAAAATGTACATACGAGTATAAGAATGAAAAATGCCAAAATGTTAAAAATTACCTTTTTTGAAAACATTACCTGATTTGGGTGGGCTCTTAGATTCGGAGGTAGCCGTTGCAACCGCCTCTGTTTTTCTTTGCAAAATGGGATCGAGGGAATCCAACCCAATGACTTCATGTTTGCGTATTGAGTCCTCTATTAGCGCAAAAGGATTTCGGGTAGGTTTTGGTGAACCAGGACTGCCAGCACACAGGCGATCCAGATCACTTGTGTAGGTTGGCAAGGCCACCGAATCAGATAGACTTGAGTCCGTCGTATCGATAAAACTTACATCGTACTCGTTGGCACAACGTTGTTCAACTGACTGAGGTCGCATAATGCTCATGTAATCAACTTCCGGCTGTCGGTATATTACTTCGAACGGCTTGTCAGGTCCAAATGTTTTAGTAAATACTTCACTTGTTATCACTTTGCGACTATTAGATGATGAGCTAGAACTCTTTGTACTAGCATTTGAACGCACGGATCGTGCATTGGCTTCCGAATCGTTGTCATCAGTGATTACGACGGTACTAACGAGGGTGGTCGCAATAGGTTCACAATTCAGTTTAACAGTTGAAATTTTTGTTGTACTTGCAGTAGTAACGGTTGCTCTTAAAGGTTTCTTTTCAGCCAATTGGCTATTAAGAATTTCCTTTTCAGTTTTGTTTGCAGAACGGCTTAATCTTGAGGTAGATGGGGTTGCAGATTTAGTTGCCGGTTTACGAGAACTGTAAGATGAATGGGAGGATGTTTGTAATGGTTTTGCCGTTTTACCTGTTTGATTGTTAATTGTATTTTTCAGTTTCTTTTGTACTTTAAGGTCGATACTTTTATTTTGTACAATTTTTTCTTTTGATAATATTTTCTTTGTAGTACTTTGTTTCACATTAGTTTGCTTTTGGTCAATATTTTGTTTAGGTTCTAGTTTAATGAGTTTATCGGTGGCTTCCTTATTCGCTTTTGCTTTAATTTGGACTTTCGACATCACATTCGAATATCGTTTTTGCTCTGTTGCTTTTTTTTGTGTATCGTCGTTCTCTCTTTGCTTATTTGAATCTGTTTTCGTTGAGGTTTTTGTAGTAAATTTTTTTCTGTCGATTTTTTCCTTAGACAACAAAGATCTTTCTTTGGCTACTTGCCGATTGTTATGCACACTGCTGACTTGTTCAACTACAATTGACTTATTTAAATGATTAGGCCTAGTGGCTAAACCTTTACTACCGTTGTCTTTAGTGTGCATATCTAGGGAACGTTTGCTTGTATATGATTTCATTTTCAAGTCTGCAGTCCCTACTGAGTTCCTACTGTTGCTACCTTTATTGGTCTGCGATTTAATTGGAGCCGCTGAAGACTTAGGTGGCTTATTTGGAAATAAATTTTTGTTTGTGGCGTTTGTCACATGGGGTGTTGGCGACTTTAACGACTTTTCATCTAAACTAAGATCACTATCAGCTGATTTTAAACTTTCACATCGTCTGCTGTGAGCAATTGTAGGTTGCATATAATGTTGGCTACCTACTGCAATAATCGGTGTCTTTACACGTTTTCTTTGCGTTTCATCATTCGGTGTTGAGCTTCTTGAGCTTGGTGAATGTTCGGTCTGTTTTCTAATAAGCGTCTGCGTAGGTTTTTGTGATTTTCTATTTGCATATGAACTTGCTTTTATAGAATGTTCTTGTTTGAGGCGGTTAGCGGGAGGACTAAACGATCTAAGTGTTTGTTGTTGGGGCACTCTTGTGATATCAGTTTTGACTCTAGTTCTAAGCGTTGCGCTGTAACTTTTAGAAGCTTCGCGTTCAGATAAAGGCTTATTTATTTGGGGACTAAGTGTGCGTTCTAAACGTATCTGATTATTTAAAGCAGAAATCTTGGTCTTGTCAGAAATAATTCTCTCAAAATCCTTACCAATAGGCTTCGTTTTTACATGTTTTTGAGACCTACGATTCAAATGTAAATTGTCAGGTTTGTTATTATTGGATATTTGTCTGTCCGTTTTCTGTTCGTGCCTGCTAGTTAGAGGGTTATTTTTTTGATCTTTTGGTACATTTTTAGGGATTGTATACTTTTTTGAAACGGAATTCTTTAGGTTCAACTTAGTTTTATTAACTTCCGATGTATTTTTAACAGTGTTTTGTTTATTGTTAACATTTGTTTTAGATACACGAGCTGTAGATTTCTGACTTTCCTCCAAGTCAACAAAATATGCAACTGCACGCGTTTCATTTTCAGTATTTGAAAGCTTGTCACCTGTGAATACATGTTTCAATATATTTTTTGGTGATTCTACTTTCAAATCTGCGACCTTTGAGTTGTCAAATCCTGTTTCTGGTTCGTCAGTATTGGTTGCTTCCATGTCTTTGTCATGAACATCTTTATGAACCTCTATGCTAAAATCATCATCGGATTTATCTTTCTGTTCTAATACATCGCTAGATGCCTTATATGAAATTGATGGTTCTGTTGAACTTGCAAAGAAATCACTTTTAGAGTCTTTTAATATCGGAAAAACTTCATCTCCTGATTCATGGTCAGAATAAACATTTAGCGGTTGTTTAGGTGAATCAGGAAAATGTAATGATTTTGAAGACCTTTTTGGAAGATTTGTAGTTTTATTGCTAGGTTTTTTAGCATTTGACCTGTTTTCTTCATTAAACAACACTTCATCTTCTGACTCGTCTGTAGAATACTGTTTTAAAGGAATATTTGATAACCCACTAATAATACTATTACTGGATGCAGGTAGGATTTTGTTATTCTCAAAGCTTCTGGAGATTACATTTGAAGGTTTTGTTATAAACAACTCTTCATCAAAATCATCATCTGAATATGGCTTAACTGATGATGGAGAGTTTTGCTTACTTCCGTTTGATTTTTCAGATTCACTAGCAATTCTTGATAAAGTAGAAATAAAATTATTCAAAGACTGTTCCGGACTTCGCCATATTGATTGATTGCAGTCAATTTCATCTTCAGTTTCATCATCTGTGTAAGGCTTCAGTGACAGTTTTTCTATAAAAAGTTCTTGAGTCGAAGCAGTAGGTGAATTCGGTTTTTCTTTATTCAACGTGTCTAGTTTCTCTGATAGTACTGTAGGGGGCATTTGTGTTCTTGTATCCAAATCTGGTACTTTATGTTCTTCTAACTCGTCCTCAAATTCGGCACACAATTTTGATTCGATCGAAGGTTTTGACAATTTTGGAGGGGTCTTTGAATTTTCAGTGGTCAGCTTATCTTGTTTTACAATCGTTATCTCAGATGGTTTTTGATCATTTAAATCATTTTGAGTGCCGTCTTCAAATTGTAGTTCTGTAGACTCTTCTACAAAAGAGAGGGTTATAATTTGCTTTTGCTTTTCTAATTCATATTCAGTAACGTCAATTAGTTTGATTTCTGTAGAATATGTCACTGAATCTAATGGTGCATTTCGATCTTCAGTTTTAACCTTCGCTGATTTATTAGGCAGCATTTCGAAAGGTTTTTCTGGACTGGAATAAAGATTCAATTCTATTGATTCTTCTGAATCATCTAGAGCACTGCCAACAAAATTATGTTTTGCAGAAATCTGTTCCGATTTTAAATCAACATCTGATAGTATTTTTTCCTCTAACTCAACTTCAGTCCCTTTAGTAGGAAAACTTTTCGAATCCTCTGTAAATTCTTGATTTTGTGGTGTTTTAGATGCTGCTGCATAATTAACAACGTCTGCTGGCTTCTGTTCTTCAAAATCATCTGCTTTTATGTTACCAAATTTTAATTCTGCAACAGGTTTTGCTAAATCGAAAGCAGATTTTGTTTCTATAGAGATCAGCTTCTCAGGGGTTTTTGATGGTACTGCACCTAAAGAAAATATTTCCGAATTTTCGGTAATTTCTGGTGTTTCAGTGGTCGAATTTTCTAACTTTTCAGATAATATTTCACAAGACAATTGCAGCTTTAATTTGAGGTCTGATAATTTTCGCTCTAGTAAATCAGTTTCGTCTACAAGTTCGCTTCTTGAAAGATATCTTGCAGAATCTTGGGACAATACTACCACTTCATTGGGTACGTTAACTGTTTCATTAGACAGCACTGATGAAGGAGCTTGTAGTCTTGGGACAAGGTCTGAAAGACCTTGTAGTTGATCTTTAGCTTCGTCAACAATATTAAGTGTCAAAGGAGACATCGTAGAATTTTGTGTAGGCTTTTGTTTTTCAGTTGTCAACTTGTTTGATTTTTCATGCGATTTAGGAGTATTAAGGTCCACCTTTGGGTAACGGTTTAAAGGGTATTGTTGTTCTAAATCATCTGCAGTTTCATCACACAACCTGCATTCGTTAGACACTTTTAACTCATCATTGGATTTTGCATCTTCAAAAGCAAATTCGTCTGGCTTTTTGAACGAAGCTTGTGAAAGATGTTCGGATTTTAAGTCTTGGTCTAATGGTTTTGAACCTTCATTAGTACCGTCAACAAATTTAAGTTCTGTGGGGGATGTTGCTCTGTCTATTTGAGACAATTCTTTATATCGATGCTGCGATTTTAAGTAAAAATCTAATGGTTTTTGTTCACCTAACTGATTAGCACTTCTGTTATCAATTTCAGGTTCTTTAGGTGTTGTTGGCAAATCTTGAGTAATCTGTCGTTTTTCACTTAGGAACGAATCAACAGCAGATGTTTCTGGCTCTTTAGTAGAAGATGGTTGCTCAAGTAAGGGTGAATTTAATTTGTCAGATACCAATGAAGTTTTCGGTATTGGATCATGATCTAATAATTTACGATCTTCTACATCATTTTCAATTACGTCAGTACTTGTCAGTTTAGTAGCAATCGTTGTAGCCTCCTTCACACTCTCTCTTTGTGGAGACGAAACTGAAGAGGGTAGTTGAAATTTTGTATCTTGTGAATCAACAAAAGATGTTTCTGGCTCTTTAGTGAAAGATGGTTGCTCACCTAAGAGTGTATCTAAATTGTCAGATACCAATGGAGTTTTTGGCATTAGATCATGATCTAAAAATTTACGTTCTTCTACATCATTTTCAGTTACGTCAGTACTTGTCAGTTTAGTAGGAATCGTTGTAGCCTTCTTCACACTCTCTGTTTGTGGAGATGAAACTGAAGAGGGTATTTCAAATTTTGTATCTTGTGAATCAACAAAAGATGTTTTTGGCTCTTGAGTGAAAGACGGTTTCTCAAATATAGGTGGATCTAATTTGTCAGATACCAATGAAGTTTTTTTCATTGCATCATCTTCTACATCGTTTGCAGTAACGTCAGTACTAGTCACTTTAGTCCGAACTGTTGTAGCCACCTTCACACTCTCTGTTTGTGGAGACGAAACTGAAGAGGGTAGTTGAAATTTTGTATCTTGTGAATCAACAACAGATGTTTTTGGCCCTTTATTGAAAGATGGTTGCTGAAATAAGGGTGTATCTAAGTTGTCAAATACCAATGGAATTTTTGGCATTGGATCATGATCTAATAATTTACGTTCTTTTACATCATTTTCAGTTACGTCAGTACTTGTCGGTTCAGATAGAATCTTTGTGGTCTCCTTCACACTCTCTGTTTGTGTAGACGAAAGTGAAGACGGTAGTGGAAATTTTGTATCTTGTGAATCAATAACAGATGTTTCTGGCTCTTGAGTGAAAGACGGTTTCTCAAATAAGGGTGGATCTAATTTGTCAGATACCAATAGAGTTTTCGGCATTGGATCATGATCTAATAATTTACGTTCTTCTACATCATTTGTAGTTACGTCAGTAGTTGTCGGTTCAGATGGAATCTTTGTGACCTCCTCCACACTCTCTGTTTGTGTAGACGAAAGTGAAGACGGTAGTGGAAATTTTGTTTCTTGTGAATCAACAACAGATGTTTCTAGCTCTTGAGTGAAAGATGGTTTCTCAAATAAGGGTGGATCTAATTTGTCAGATACCAATGGAGTTTTTGGCATTGAAGCATGATCTAATAATTTCCGTTCTTCTACATCATTTTCAGTTACGTCAGTACTTGTCAGTTTAGACGGAATCTTTGTAGCCACCTTCACACTCTCTATTTGTGTAGACGAAACAGAAGATGGTAGTAGAAAATTTGTGTCTTGTGAATCAACAACAGATGTTTCTGGCTCTTGAGTAAAAGATGGTGGCTCAAATAAGGGTGTATCTATATTGTCAGATACCAATGGCATTTTTGGCACTGGATCATGATCTAATAATCTACGTTCTTCTACATTACTTTCAGTTACGTCAGTGCTTGTCAGTTTAGGCGGAATCGTTGTAGCCTCCTTCACACTCTCTGTTTGTGGCGACGAAACTGAAGAGGGTAGTTGAAGTTTTGTATCTTGTGAATCAACAAAAGATGTTTCTGGCTCTTGAGTGAAAGACGGTTTCTCAAATAAGGGAAGATCTAATTTTTTAGATACCAATGGAGCTTTCGGCATTGGATCATGAACTAATAATTTACGTTCTTCTACATCATTTTCAGTTACGTCAGTAGTTGTCGGTTCAGATGGAATCTTTGTGGCCTCCTCCACACTCTCTGTTTGTGTAGGCGAAAGTGAAGACGGTAGTGGAAATCTTGTTTCTTGTGAATCAACAACAGATGTTTCTGGCTCTTGAGTGAAAAACGGTTTCTCAAATAAGGGTGGATCTAAATTGTCAGATACCGTTGGAGTTTTTGGCATTGGATCATGATCTAATAATTTACGTTCTTTTACATCATTTTCAGTTACGTCAGTGCTTGTCAGTTTAGACGGAATCGTTGTAGCCTCCTTCATACTCTCTGTTTGTGGAGACGAAACTGAAGATGGTAGTGGAAATTGTGTATCTTGTGAATCAACAACAGATGTTTCTGGCTCTTGAGTGAAGGATGGTGGCTTAAAAAAGGGTGGGTCTAATTTGTCAGATAACAATGGAGTTTTCGGCATTGGATCATGATCTAATAATATACGTTCTTTTACATCATTTGTAGTTACGTCAGTACTTGTCAGGTTATACGGAATCTTTGTAGCCTCCTTCACACTCTCTGTTTGTGTAGACGGAACTGAAGACGGTACTGAAAATTTTGTACCTTGTGAATCAATAGTAGATGTTTCTGGCTCTTTAGTGAAAGATGGTGGCTCATATAAGGGCGGTTCTAATTTGTCACATACCAATGGAGTTTTCGGCATTGGATCATGATCTAATAATTTACGTTCTTCTAAATCATTTGTAGTTACGTCAGTACTTGTCGGTTCAGATGGAATCTTTGTGGCCTCCTTCACACTCTCTGTTTGTGTAGGCGAAAGTGAAGACGGTAGTGGAAATTTTGTTTCTTGTGAATCAACAACAGATGTTTCTGGCTCTTGAGTGAAAGACGGTTTCTCAAATATGGGTGGATCTAATTTGTCAGATACCAATGGAGTTTTCGGCATTGGATCATGATCTAATAATTTACGTTCTTCTAAATCACTTGTAGTTACGTCAGTACTTGTCGGTTCAGATGGAATCTCTGTGGCCTCCTTCACACTCTCTATTTGTGTAGACGAAACTGCAGACGGTAGTGAAAATTTTGTATCTTGTGAATCCACAACAGATGTTTCTGGCTCTTGAGTGAAAGACGGTTTCTCAAGTAAGGGTGGATCTAATTTGTCAGATACCAATGGAATTTTTGGCATTGGATCATGATCTAATAACTTACGTTCTTCTACATCATTTTCAGTTACGTCAGTACTTGTCGATTCAGATGGAATCTTTGTGGCCACCTTCACACTCTCTATTTGTGTAGACGAAACAGAATATGGTAGTGGAAATTTTGTTTCTTGTGAATCAACAACAGAGGTTTCTGGCTCTTGAGTGAAAGACGGTTTCTCAAGTAAGGGTGGATCTAATTTGTCAGATACCAATGGAGTTTTTGTCATTGGATCATGATCTAATAATTTAGGTTCTTCTACATTATTTGTAGTTACATCAGTTCTTGTCGGTTCAGATGGAATCTTTGTGGCCTCCTCCACACTCTCTGTTTTTGTAGACGAAACTGAAGACGGTAGTGAAAATTTTGTTTCTTGTGAATCAACAACAGATGTTTCTGGCTCTTGAGTGAAAGATGGTGGCTTAAATAAGGGTGGTACTAATTTGTCAGATACCAATGGAGTTTTCGGCATTGGATCATGATCTAATAATTTAAGTTCTTCTAAATCACTTGCAGTTACGTCAGTACTTGTCGGTTCAGATGGAATCTCTGTGGCCTCCTTCACACTCTCTATTTGTGTAGACGAAACTGAAGACGGTAGTGAAAATTTTGTATCTTGTGAATCCACAACAGATGTTTCTGGCTCTTGAGTAAAATACGGTTTCTCAAATAAGGGCGGATCTAATTTGTCAGATACCAATGGAGTTTTTGGCATTGGATCATGATCTAATAGTTTACGATCTACTATGTCATTTTTGGTTATGTCAGTAGTTGTCAGTTTAGTCGGAATTTTTATAGCCTCCTTTACACTCTCTGTTTGTAGAGACGAAACTGAAGACGTTAGTGGAAATTTTGTATCTTCTGAATCAACAACAGATGTTTCTGGCTCTTGAGCGAAAGACGGTTTGTCAAATAAGGGTTGATCTAATTTGTCAGATACCAGTAGAGATTTCGGCATTGGATCATGATCTAATAATTTACCTTCTTCTACATTATTTTCAGTTACGTCAGTATTTGTCAGTTGAGACAGAATCCTTGTATCCTCCTTCACAATCTCTGTTTGTGGAGACGAAACTGAAGAGTGTAGTTGAATTTTTGTATATTGTGAATCAACAACAGATGTTTCTGGCTCTTGAGTGAAAGATGGCGGCTCAAATAAGGGTGGATCTAATTTGTCAGATACTAATGGAGTTTTTGGCATTGGGTCATGATCTAATAAATTACGTTCTTCTACATCATTTTCAGTTATGTCAGTACTTGTCAGTTTAGACTGAATCTTTGTAGTCTCCTTTACACTCTCTGTTTGTGGAGACGAAACTGAAGACGTTAGTGGAAATTTTGTATCTTCTGAATTAACAACAGATATTTCTGGCTCTTGAGTGAAAGACGGTTTCTCAAATAAGGGTGGATCTAATTTGTCAGATACCAATAGAGTTTTCGGCACTGGATCATGATCTAATAATTTACGTTCTTTTACATCATTTTCAGTTACGTCAGTGCTTGTCAGTTTAGACGGAATCGTTGTAGCCTCCTTCACAGTCTCTGTTTGTGGAGATGAAACTGAAGAGGGTAGTTGAAATTTTGTATCTTGTGACTCAACAATAGATGTTTCTGGCTCTTTAGTGAAAGACGGTTTCTCAAATAAGGGTGGATCTAGTTTGTCAGATACCAATGGAGTTTTTGACATTGGGTCATGATCTAATAATTTACGTTCTTTTACATCATTTTCAGTTACGTCAGTGCTTGTCAGTTTAGACGGAATCGTTGTAGCCTCCTTCACAGTCTCTGTTTGTGGAGATGAAACTGAAGAGGGTAGTTGAAATTTTGTATCTTGTGAATCAACAACAGATGTTTCTGGCTGTTTAGAGCAAAATGATTGCTTAAATAAGATTGTATCTAAATTGTCAGATACCGTTGGAATTTTTGGCATTGGATCATGATCTAATAATTTACGTTCTTCTACATCATTTTCAGTTACGTAAGTACTTGTCAGTTTAGTAGGAATCGTTGTAGCCTTCTTCACACTCTCTGTTTGTGGAGATGAAACTGAAGAGGGTATTTCAAATCTTGTATCTTGTGAATCAACAACAGGTGTTTCTAGCTCTTTAGTAAAAGATAGTTGCTCAAATAAGGGTGGATCTAATTTGTCAGATACCAATGGAGTTTTTGGCATTAGATCATGATATAATAATTTACGTTCTTCCACATCATTTTCAGTTACGTCAGTACTTGTCAGTTTAGTAAGAATCGTTGTAGCCTTCTTCACACGCTCTGTTTGTGGAGATGAAACTGAAGAGGTTATTTCAAATCTTGTATCTTGTGAATCAACAACAGGTGTTTCTAGCTCTTTAGTAAAAGATAGTTGCTCAAATAAGGGTGGATCTAATTTGTCATATACCAATGGAGTTTTTGGCATTGGATCATGTTCTAAAAATTTACCTTCTTCTACATCATTTTCAGCTACGTCAGTACTAGTCAGTTTAGTAGGAATCGTTGTAGCCTCCTTCACACTCTCTGTTTGTGTAGACGAAAGTGAAGACGGTAGTGGAAATTTTTTATCTTGTGAAGCAACAACAGATGTTTCTGGCTCTTTAGTGTAAGATGATTGCTCTAATAAGGTTGTATCTAATTTGTCAGATAAAAATGGAGTTTTCGGCATTGGATCATGATCTAATAATTTACGTTCTCCTACATCATTTTCAGTTACGTCAGTGTTTGTCAGTTTAGACGGAATCGTTGTAGCCTCCTTCACACTCTCTCTTTGTGGAGACGAAACTGAAGAGGGTAGTTGAAATTTTGTATCTTGTGACTCAACAATAGATGTTTCTGGCTCTTGAGTCAGATATGGTTGCTCAAATAAGGGTGGATCTAATTTGTCAGATACCGTTGGAATTTTTGGCATTGGATCATGTTCTAAAAATTTACCTTCTTCTACATCATTTTCAGTTACGTCAGTACTAGTCAGTTTAGTAGGAATCGTTGTAGACTCCTTCACACTCTCTGTTTGTGTAGACGAATGTGAAGACGGTAGTGGAAATTTTTTATCTTGTGAATCAACAACAGATGTTTCTGGCTCTTTAGTGAAAGATGGTTGCTCACCTAAGGGTGTATCTAAATTGTCAGATACCAATGGAGTTTTTGGCATTAGATCATGATATAATAATTTACGTTCTTCTACATCATTTTCAGTTACGTCAGTACTTGTCAGTTTAGTAAGAATCGTTGTAGCCTTCTTCACACGCTCTGTTTGTGGAGATGAAACTGAAGAGGTTATTTCAAAATTTGTATCTTGTGAATTAACAATAGATGTTTCTGGCTCGTGAGTGAGATATGGTTGCTCCAATAAGGGTAGATCTAATTTGTCAGATACCGTTGGAATTTTTGGCATTGGATCATGTTCTAATAATTTACGTACTTCTACATCATTTTCAGTTACGTCAGTGCTTGTCAGTTTAGACGGAATCGTTGCAGCCTCCTTTACACTCTCTGTATGTGGAGATGAAACTGAAGAGGGTATTTCAAATTTTGTATCTTGTGACTCAACAACAGGAGTTTCTGGCTCTTTAGTGAAAGACGGTTTCTCAAATAAGGGTGAATCTAGTTTGTCAGATACCAATGCAGTTTTTGGCATTGGGTCATGATCTAATAATTTACGTTCTTTTACATCATTTTCAGCTACGTCAGTGCTTGTCAGTTTAGATGGAATCGTTGCAGCCTCCTTCAAGGTCTCTATTTGTGGAGACGAAACTGAAGAGGGTAGTTGATATTTTTTATCTTGTGAATCAACAACAGATGTTTCTGGCTCTTGAGTGAGATATGGTTGCTCCAATGAGGGTAGATATAATTTGTCAGATACCGTTGGAATTTTTGGCATTGGATCATGATCTAATAATTTACGTTCTTCTACATCATTTTCAGTTACGTAAGTACTTGTCAGTTTAGTAGGAATCGTTGTAGCCTTCTTCACACTCTCTGTTTGTGGAGATGAAACTGAAGAGCGTATTTCAACTTTTGTATCTTGTGACTCAACAACAGGAGTTCCTGGCTCTTGAGTGAGATATGGTTGCTCCAATAAGGGTAGATCTAATTTGTCAGATACCGCTGGAATTTTTGGCATTGGATCATGTTCTAATAATTTACGTTCTTCTACATCATTTTCAGTTACGTCAATGCATGTCAGTTTCGACGGAATCGTTGCAGCCTCCTTTACACTCTCTGTTTGTGGAGACGAAACTGAAGAGGGTAGTTGAAATTTTTTATCTTGTGAATCAACAACAGATGTTTCTGGCTCTTGAGTGAGATATGGTTGCTCCAATAAGGGTAGATCAAATTTGTCAGATACCGTTGGATTTTTTGGCATTGGATCATGTTCTAATAATTTGCGTTCTTCTACATCATTTTCAGTTACGTCAGTGCTTGTCAGTTTAGACGGAATCGTAGCAGCCTCTTTTACACTCTCTGTTTGTGGAGACGAAACTGAAGACGGTAGTTGAAATTTTGTATCTTGTGTATCAATAATAGATGTTTCTGGATCTTGAGTGAGATATGGTTGCTCCAATGAGGTCAGATATAATTTGTCAGATACCGTTGGAATTTTCGGCATTGGATCATGATCTAATAATTTACGTTCTTCTACTTCATTTTCAGTTACGTCAGTACTTGTCAGTTTAGTAGGAATCGTTGTAGCCTTCTTCACACTCTCTGTTTGTGGAGATGAAACTGAAGAGGGTATTTCAAATTTTGTATCTTGTGACTCAACAACAGGAGTTTCTGGCTCTTTAGTGAAAGACGGTTTCTCAAATAAGGGTGAATCTAGTTTGTCAGATACCAATGGAGTTTTTGGCATTGGGTCATAATCTAATAATTTACGTTCTTTTACATCATTTTCAGTTACGTCAGTGCTTGTCAGTTTAGACGGAATCGTTGCAGCCTCCTTCACAGTCTCTATTTGTGGAGACGAAACTGAAGAGGGTAGTTGAAATTTTTTATCTTGTGAATCAACAACAGATGTTTCTGGCTCTTGAGTGAGATATGGTTGCTCCAATAAGGGTAGATCTAATTTGTCAGATACCGTTGGAATTTTTGGCATTGGATCATGTTCTAATAATTTACGTTCTTCTACATCATTTTCAGTAACGTCAGTGCTTGTCAGTTTAGACGGAATCGTTGCAGCCTCCTTTACACTCTCTGTTTGTGGAGACGAAACTGAAGAGTGTTGTTGAAATTTTGTATCTTGTGAATCAACAACAAATATTTCTGGCTCTTTAGAGCAAAATGATTGCTCAAATAAGATTGTATCTAAATTATCAGATACCGTTGGAATTTTTGGCATTGGATCATGATCTAATAATTTACGTTCTTCTACATCATTTTCAGTTACGTAAGTACTTGTCAGTTTAGTAAGAATCGTTGTAGCCTTCTTCACACTCTCTATTTGTGGAGATGAAACTGAAGAGGGTATTTCAAATTTTGTATCTTGTGAATCAACAATAGATGTTTCTGGCTCTTGAGTGAGATATGGTTGCTCCAATGAGGGTAGATATAATTTGTCAGATACCGTTGGAATTTTTGGCATTGGATCATGATCTAATAATTTACGTTCTTCTACATCATTTTCAGTTACGTCAGTACTTGTCAGTTTAGTAGGAATCGTTGTAGCCTTCTTCACACTCTCTGTTTGTGGAGATGAAACTGAAGAGGGTATTTCAAATTTTGTATCTTGTGACTCAACAACAGGAGTTTCTGGCTCTTTAGTGAAAGACGGTTTCTCAAATAAGGGTGAATCTAGTTTGTCAGATACCAATGGAGTTTTTGGCATTGGGTCATGATCTAATAATTTACGTTCTTTTACATCATTTTCAGTTACTTCAGTGCTTGTCAGTTTAGACGGAATCGTTGCAGCCTCCTTCACGGTCTCTATTTGTGGAGACGAAACTGAAGAGGGTAGTTGAAATTTTTTATCTTGTGAATCAACAACAGATGTTTCTGGCTCTTGAGTGAGATATGGTTGCTCCAATAAGGGTAGATCTAATTTGTCAGATACCGTTGGAATTTTTGGCATTGGATCATGTTCTAATAATTTAGGTTCTTCTACATCATTATCAGTAACGTCAGTGCTTGTCAGTTTAGACGGAATCGTTGCAGCCTCCTTTACACTCTCTGTTTGTGGAGACGAAACTGAAGAGGGTAGTTGAAATTTTGTATCTTGTGAATCAACAACATATGTTTCTGGCTCTTTAGAGCAAAATGATTGCTCAAATAAGATTGTATCTAAATTATCAGATACCGTTGGAATTTTTGGCATTGGATCATGATCTAATAATTTACGTTCTTCTACATCATTTTCAGTTACGTAAGTACTTGTCAGTTTAGTAGGAATCGTTGTAGCCTTCTTCACACTCTCTGTTTGTGGAGATGAAACTGAAGAGGGTATTTCAAATTTTGTATCTTTTGAATCAACAATAGATGTTTCTGGCTCTTGAGTGAGATATGGTTGCTCCAATGAGGGTAGATATAATTTGCCAGATACCGTTGGAATTTTTGGCATTGGATCATGATCTAATAATTTACGTTCTTCTACATCATTTTCAGTTACGTCAGTACTTGTCAGTTTAGTAGGAATCGTTGTAGCCTTCTTCACACTCTCTGTTTGTGGAGATGAAACTGAAGAGGGTATTTCAAATTTTGTATCTTGTGACTCAACAACAGGAGTTTCTGGCTCTTTAGTGAAAGACGGTTTCTCAAATAAGGGTGAATCTAGTTTGTCAGATACCAATGGAGTTTTTGGCATTGGGTCATGATCTAATAATTTACGTTCTTTTACATCATTTTCAGTTACTTCAGTGCTTGTCAGTTTAGACGGAATCGTTGCAGCCTCCTTCACAGTCTCTATTTGTGGAGACGAAACTGAAGAGGGTAGTTGAAATTTTTTATCTTGTGAATCAACAACAGATGTTTCTGGCTCTTGAGTGAGATATGGTTGCACCAATAAGGGTAGATCTAATTTGTCAGATACCGTTGGAATTTTTGGCATTGGATCATGTTCTAATAATTTAGGTTCTTCTACATCATTATCAGTAACGTCAGTGCTTGTCAGTTTAGACGGAATCGTTGCAGCCTCCTTTACACTCTCTGTTTGTGGAGACGAAACTGAAGAGGGTAGTTGAAATTTTGTATCTTGTGAATCAACAACAAATGTTTCTGGCTCTTTAGAGCAAAATGATTGCTCAAATAAGATTGTATCTAAATTATCAGAAACCGTTGGAATTTTTGGCATTGGATCATGATCTAATAATTTACGTTCTTCTACATCATTTTCAGTTACGTAAGTACTTGTCAGTTTAGTAGGAATCGTTGTAGCCTTCTTCACACTCTCTGTTTGTGGAGATGAAACTGAAGAGGGTATTTCAAATTTTGTATCTTGTGAATCAACAATAGATGTTTCTGGCTCTTGAGTGAGATATGGTTGCTCCAATGAGGGTAGATATAATTTGTCAGATACCGTTGGAATTTTTGGCATTGGATCATGATCTAATAATTTACGTTCTTCTACATCATTTTCAGTTACGTCAGTACTTGTCAGTTTAGTAGGAATCGTTGTAGCCTTCTTCACACTCTCTGTTTGTGGAGATGAAACTGAAGAGGGTATTTCAAATTTTGTATCTTGTGACTCAACAACAGGAGTTTCTGGCTCTTTAGTGAAAGACGGTTTCTCAAATAAGGGTGAATCTAGTTTGTCAGATACCAATGGAGTTTTTGGCATTGGGTCATGACCTAATAATTTACGTTCTTTTACATCATTTTCAGTTACGTCAGTGCTTGTCAGTTTAGACGGAATCGTTGCAGCCTCCTTCACAGTCTCTATTTGTGGAGACGAAACTGAAGAGGGTAGTTGAAATTTTTTATCTTGTGAATCAACAACAGATGTTTCTGGCTCTTGAGTGAGATATGGTTGCTCCAATAAGGGTAGATCTAATTTGTCAGATACCGTTGGAATTTTTGGCAATGGATCATGTTCTAATAATTTACGTTCTTCTACATCATTTTCAGTAACATCAGTGCTTGTCAGTTTAGACGGAATCGTTGCAGCCTCCTTTACACTCTCTGTTTGTGGAGACGAAACTGAAGAGGGTAGTTGAAATTTTGTATCTTGTGAATCAACAACAGATGTTTCTGGCTCTTTACAGCAAAATGATTGCTCAAATAAGATTGTATCTAAATTGTCAGATACCGTTGGAATTTTTGGCATTGGATCATGATCTAATAATTTACGTTCTTCTACATCATTTTCAGTTACGTAAGTACTTGTCAGTTTAGTAGGAATCGTTGTAGCCTTCTTCACACTCTCTGTTTGTGGAGATGAAACTGAAGAGGGTATTTCAAATTTTGTATCTTGTGAATCAACAATAGATGTTTCTGGCTCTTGAGTGAGATATGGTTGCTCCAATGAGGGTAGATATAATTTGTCAGATACCGTTGGAATTTTTGGCATTGGATCATGATCTAATAATTTACGTTCTTCTACATAATTTTCAGTTACGTCAGTACTTGTCAGTTTAGTAGGAATCGTTGTAGCCTTCTTCACACTCTCTGTATGTGGAGATGAAACTGAAGAGGGTATTTCAAATTTTGTATCTTGTGACTCAGCAACAGGAGTTTCTGGCTCTTTAGTGAAAGACGGTTTCTCAAATAAGGGTGAATCTAGTTTGGCAGATACCAATGGAGTTTTTGGCATTGGGTTATGATCTGATAATTTACGTTCTTTTACATCATTTTCAGTTACGTCAGTACTTGTCAGTTTAGTAGGAATCGTTGTAGCCTTCTTCACACTCTCTGTATGTGGAGATGAAACCGAAGAGGGTATTTCAAATTTTGTATCTTGTGAATCAACAATAGATGTTTCTGGCTCTTTAGTGAAAGATGGTTGCTCCAATGAGGGTAGATATAATTTGTCAGATACCGTTGGAATTTTTGGCAATGGATCATGTTCTAATAATTTACGTTCTTCTACATCATTTTCAGTAACGTCAGTGCTTGTCAGTTTAGACGGAATCGTTGCAGCCTCCTTTACACTCTCTGTTTGTGGAGACGAAACTGAAGAGGGTAGTTGAAATTTTGTATCTTGTGAATCAACAACAGATGTTTCTGGCTCTTTAGAGCAAAATGATTGCTCAAATAAGATTGTATCTAAATTATCAGATACCGTTGGAATTTTTGGCATTGGATCATGATCTAATAATTTACGTTCTTCTACATCATTTTCAGTTACGTAAGTACTTGTCAGTTTAGTAGGAATCGTTGTAGCCTTCTTCACACTCTCTGTTTGTGGAGATGAAACTGAAGAGGGTATTTCAAATTTTGTATCTTGTGAATCAACAATAGATGTTTCTGGCTCTTGAGTGAGATATGGTTGCTCCAATGAGGGTAGATATAATTTGTCAGATACCGTTGGAATTTTTGGCATTGGATCATGATCTAATAATTTACGTTCTTCTACATCATTTTCAGTTACGTCAGTACTTGTCAGTTTAGTAGGAATCGTTGTAGCCTTCTTCACACTCTCTGTATGTGGAGATGAAACCGAAGAGGGTATTTTAAATTTTGTATCTTGTGAATCAACAATAGATGTTTCTGGCTCTTTAGTGAAAGATGGTTGCTCACCTAAGGGTGTATATAAATTGTCAGATACCAATGGTGTTTTTGGCATTAGATCATGATCTAATAATTTACGTTCTTCTACATCATTTTCAGTTACGTCAGTACTTGTCAGTTTAGTAGGAATCGTTGTAGCCTTCTTCACACTCTCTGTTTGTGGAGATGAAACTGAAGAGGGTATTTCAACTTTTGTATCTTGTGACTCAACAACAGGAGATTCTGGCTCTTGAGTGAGATATGCTTGCTCCAATAAGGGTAGATCTAATTTGTCAGATACCGTTGGAATTTTTGGCATTGGATCATGGTCTAATAATTTACGTTCTTCTACATCATTTTCAGTTACGTAAGTACTTGTCAGTTTAGTAGGAATCGTTGTAGCCTTCTTCACACTCTCTGTTTGTGGAGACGAAACTGAAGAGGGTAGTTGAAATTTTGTATCTTGTGAATCAACAACAGATGTTTCTGGCTCTTTAGAGCAAAATGACTGCTCAACTAAGATTGTATCTAAATTGTCAGATACCGTTGGAATTTTTGGCATTGGATCATGATCTAATAATTTACGTTCTTCTTCATCATTTTCAGTTACGTCAGTACTTGTCAGTTTAGATGGAATCGTTGCAGCCTCCTTTACACTTTCTGTTTGTGGAGACGAAACTGAAGAGGGTAGTTGAAATTTTGTATCTTGTGACTTAACAACAGATGTTTCTGGCTCTTTAGAGCAAAATGATTGCTCAAATAAGATTGTATCTAAATTGTCAGATACCGTTGGAATTTTTGGCATTGGATCATGTTCTAATAATTTAGGTTCTTCTACATCATTTTCAGTTACGTAAGTACTTGTCAGTTTAGTAGGAATCGTTGTAGCCTCCTTCACACTCTCTGTTTGTGGAGATGAAACTGAAGAAGATATTTCAAATTTTGTATCTGGTGAATCAACAACAGATGTTTCTAGCTCTTTAGTAAAAGATAGTTGCTCAAATAAGGGTGGATCTAATTTGTCAGATACCAATGGAGTTTTTGGCATTGGATCATGATCTAATAATTTACGTTCTTCTACATCATTTTCAGTTACGTAAGTACTTGTCAGTTTAGTAGGAATCGTTGTAGCCTTCTTCACACTCTCTGTTTGTGGAGATGAAACTGAAGAGGGTATTTCTTTAGTAAAAGATAGTTGCTCAAATAAGGGTGGATCTAATTTGTCAGATACCAATGGAGTTTTCGGCATTAGATCATGATCTAATAATTTACGATCTTCTACATCATTTCCAATTACGTCAGTAATTGTCATTATAGTAGAAATCGTTGTAGCCTCCTTCACATTCTCTATTCGTAGAGACGAAACTAAAGAGGGTAGTTGAAATCTTGTATCTTTTGAATCAACAATAGATGTTTCTGGCTCTTGATTGAGATATGGTTGCTCAAATGAGGGTGGATCTAATTTGTCAGATACCGATGGAATTTTCGGCATTAGATCATGATCTAATAATTTACATTCTTCTACTTCATTTTCAGTTACGGCAGTACTTGTCAGTTTAGTAGAAATCGTTGTAGCCTCCTTCAAATTCTCTATTCGTGGAGACGAAACTGAAGAGTGTAGTTGAAATTTTGTATCTTGTGAATCAACAACAGATGTTTCTGGCTTTTGAGTGAAAGATGGTGGCTCAAACAAAAGCGAATCTAATTTGTCAGATACGAATTGAATTTTCGGCATAGGGTCATGATCTAATAATTTACGTTCTTCTACATAATTTTTAGTTACGTCAGTACTTGTCAGTTTAGACGGAATCTTTGTAGCCTCCTTCACACTCTCTGTTTGTGGCGACGTAACTGAAGAGGGTAGTTGAAATTTTGTATCTTGTGAATTAACAACAGATGTTTCTGGATCTTGAGAGAGATATGGTTGCTCAAATGATGGTGGATCTAATTTGTCTGTTCTAGTTTTAAGATCTGATAGGTTTCGCTTATCGATCGGCTTCTCAGTCCTTTCACAAAATTTATGTTTTTTAGGAGATGCTGTCGAAAATGTTGTGCAATTTAGTTCTTTAGGAGATAGACTTTCTAAATCGTCTGTTAAAGATGGAAGTTCCGATTTTGTATCAATATTTAATACTTTTTGTTCTTCAAACACATTATCAGTTCCGTCAGAATATGTATATTTTTCTGAAATGGTTTTCGCTTCTTTAGATGATTTTTGCATTTCATTAATTTTTGACTTTTCAGGAGATTTTACAGACGGTTCCCCTTTAGTTACTGCCGTACCTTCAATAAACTCTGATTTTTTAGGATTTGCAGTATAAGGATTCCTTTTCAAATCGCGTTTTGCTGGATTTTGTTCTTCTGCACCAACTTGAGCTTTGTCAAGGGATTTAAATATTGATGATTTTATTAAATTCTGTGTTTGCCCTGATATATCTGAAGTCACATGTTCTGCTGCTGTAAAATGTTGACTTGACTCTTGTTCTTCAGTATTTAAAAAGTCTAGACTTTGAGGTGATTCAGCAGAAGGTAATTGTGAATTCAATGACTTTTGTACATCTAGAGATTCAACCAAATAAAATTCAGTGAGTTCTGGCTTTTTAGTGATCAAGTCTGTTGTTTTTACAGAAGTTACTTCAGGCACCAATTTTGTTCTTAGATAAGAATCCAATAATTTTCGTTTATCTAACTTGTCATTAGCCCTGTCAACAAACTTGGGTTCTGTCAAATATATTGTCGAATTTTTAATAAATTCTACTTCTTCAGTGGTAAATTCGTCAAGTTTGTCTGATAGCACTGCAGAAGGCCTTGAGTCAACATTTATGAATTTTTTGTGTACTTTTAGATCACTGTATTTAGTAGAAGAAATTTCCTGATCTTGGTCGAATTCTCGTATTCCAGTAGTTAAATTTCCTGATCGTGTTGCTGTGGACGATTTTAGTCTGCAATCGTGATCCAATGATGTTTGTTCTTCTAAAGAACGGGTTGATAAAAATATAGGAGATCTTGGCTTTTCCTTCTTCTCAAGATTTTGTCGTTTGCTTAATTTTTTAAGATTTTCAGAGGGCGCGTCTGAGCCCATATCTCTTAATTGAGCAGACTCTGAGCTGTTCATTAATCGTTTACAAAGTGACATTTCATGATCCGAACCTTGGCAAATATCTTTATCTAAGCCTAAAAAGTTTTGTGGCTCAAGTGTAGGAAATTTGGTATTTTTTTCTACAATTGCTGCGGTTTTTTCTTCACTAGATATTGAAAATATTTCCAAGGTCGTTCTACTTAATGTCTGACTTTCGAAGCTCACATTGTTCGGTACAATACGTCTACTTACTGTGTCAGCAGTTAAATTTTGATCATGCGCATGAGCCGTTATTTCGCTGTTGGTTGGATTGTTTGTGTTGTCCCAAAGTTCACTAGAAATGCTTAACTTGTGTTTGTTGTCTTTAATTTTGTGTATCCCTAAATCTAGAGTTGTATTTTTAAAGTCTAAAAGTTCGCTAATACTAGTTGGGTTGGAAGTCAACTTTCTACTTGTTAATTGACTATCGTTCACAGTCTTTTCAGTTTCTATAGTATCACTAAGTTCAGAATCGATCTTAACGTTTTCTTGAGTTCGATTTTCTACAGTTTTGGATGGAACTTCAAATAATTTTGCTAATTCACTTATTCTTTGCTTGGAATATACTCGCTCGCATATCTCTTCAACAGGAGAGTTTATTTGTTGGGGACTTGTTATTGGTTTGGTTTGAATTTTATTGTCAGTTTTTATGGGAGCAAGATTTTGTAAAAGCACATCTGTCTCAGCCAAAACTTGTTTTTCTACTTTAATCAAATCTAATTCTAAAGGTTTTATTCCTTGTGTCCTTGGACTAAAAGGGGTAGCATCTACTGTTTGTGTTGGGATTTTTTTCTCAAAAACTTCTATGACTTCTTTAACTTTTATCTCACTTTCAGGTGTTTTCTTATTGTCTTCAACAATGTCCGTAGGTTTTTTGCTGTCCACTTCTTTTAAATGTTCTACGTAATTGTCGCTATGATCGATTAGTTCAGCTCCCTCCGCCACTTCAAAAGTTTTTTTCTTTTGACATATTTTTTCACAAGCAAATTCCCCAATTTCGTTTAGGTTGTCGATCTGCTTTTCAAACACTTCGATAGGTGATAGTTTTACTACATCCATAGGAGGCTCTGATGTTTCCAGCTTTGTTAATTCAATATCGACGTGACTTAGTATTTGATTTTCCAATTGCGGTAGGTCACACTCAGTATGACTCGGCTTACGTTTTCGAATAGCAAATGGTGTTGCTTCAATATTTGTGCCAACCAATTTTTCTTCAATTGCATGAACAGCAGATTTTACGTTCGCAATTTCGTGAACATTTTCGGATTCCGAAACTGGTTGCTTATTAATATCAGTTTCATCTAATCTATGAGTCTCTAGGACTTGTATTTTTTTCTTAACATCACCACATTGCATTATTTGTTCCAAGTACTCTCTGTCATTCATCATAGTTTCTTCAACAAATTCGTTAAATGCTTTTGTCTCTTTATCGGCCATTGAATTAATGCTAATGTTCTCCAATGCCAGTATTGATTTGGTTGTTGGTAACGTGGTAATTGCTGTTTTTGTAGGCATATCATAGGGTAACAACGTTTGACTACTTGCACTCATTTCTGTAAATGAGGAAGTGTCTTTAGTTTCAAGGGTTGCTACTGCTGTTGTCGGTTTGGAAGATTTAGCAACTTCTAACATTTCTTTTGGCAACTTTTTAGATTCAATTAGTTCTTTAGTTCTAATATAAGGTTTATTACTTTGAATGCTAAAGTGCTCTAGAAGTTGCAATTGATTAACACAATAATATTTACATACAAAAAAAGCATTTAATTATAATTTGTAGTTGATTGTAGCAATATAATTCCAAAAATGTTAAATTATTTAGGAACGTTAGTAGTAGCAGTAGTAGTAACAGTAGTAGAAGCAGCAGAAGTATCAGTAACACGTAGTAACAACATTAGCAGAAGTAGTTTATGGACGAGGCAAGCAATTTGTTACAAAATATAAACGAAGAACAAAACACGAATTAGAATTCGTTTGAGATTAGTTCTGTTTGTTTCCGTTTATTATTTTTACAAAAGAAACAACATACAATACACATGTATATATGTAAGTATATATGTGTTTATATGTAAATAATTTAAATGAGTGTGTGTGTTATTAAGGGAAGCACACACATACATACATATTTACATATGTACAATTTATATATTACACGAGTAATTGGCTAAATAACTATACGTAAACATAATTATATATACAGTACTGTACAAATAAAAGCTTCTTATCATGCATTATATTAAGCGTCATACAATCGGTTTGACACAAATCTGCTTTCCAGAGAAATTTCTCAACTGACTACATATACATAATGTAATTCTATGTGACTTGACTTTAAAGTTATAATCTAAGAAACCTTAGGCGTAAACACTTTTTTTAACTTAAATTTAAGGCATTTTGTCAGTGTTTTATCTTTTTGGTTAAACCGGTTTTTATTTATTTAAAAATAGCTGGATACAGTTTTTTGAGTCTCAATTTATTTTAACGATAAAAAAACCTTATTTAGAATAAAAATACAAAAGAAAAAAATATGTCCGACTCCACAATATTGGCATGACATACAGTGCAAAAAAAGCACCTTAATAATTTTTTTTAACAGACTAGAACTATATTAATCAATCCAAAAGGTTTATATGTATAACGTCAGCTAAAATGGAAAACCATGTGACTAACCAAGTCGTCAAAGTTGCTACCTTTTTTACAAAATATTTTTATTTAATACACAAAATTTAATAGAAAACCAGATTTGTTTTTTTTTGTGTTAATTATGTGGTTACATATACATACATACATATGTACAAAAGGCTGCCACTCTGACGCACATAAAAATATTTCTTTATTATTATCTACTTTTGTAAGCCTTTTGTTTAATGTATCCTTGTCAGTGATTTTTAAGTAGAATAAACAATCGTTTGTATGTTTTAATTTTCTAACACGGCTATCATTGATACCAAAGACAATAATAAAATGTGTTTCCAATTACAATAGCGAGACTTAAGTTTTTTCTTATAACTTTCAAAGGCTGCTTTGACAACGCGGTATCGAAAGATAAAAGCCAATGTAGCTTATCAAGTTATAAGCTTGAGTTTGTCTAAACAACTTTTCCTAACCTATTTTTAAATATGGCACTATAGCGCATACAATTTCTTGTTTCAATATATTTATCCCATAATTTTATTAAAATTCCTATGGCCTTAGTTTTAGGTTATAGTTAAACTGTTTGTTATTTTCGGAACTATTGCGCTTCGCGAAGTTTCTGATGGTTTTTCTAAGATCTTTGAATAATAGCAAAACTATTTATATTACAATTTTCATGAAATAGTCGAGTAAGCAAATCCAAGCAAACTAAAATCCTTCTGCCCAAATTTTTGTTGTCATGTAATCTAAGCTTAAAGTTATGCCTGTCAAATCAGCAAACTGATGGTGATTTTTTGTGGGAGGTTAACCTTTTTTGCATTTTAAACGGTAATGCAACATGGTCCTTGGAGCAGTTCATGGTTCCAATAGTTCATTTTGTACAGACAATAACACACAATTCTTTTTTTCTTTTTTTTGTGATATCAAGTTATGATTTGTTCAAACCACTTAACTCGTGTATCCTGACGTGAATTGTTTTTGATTTTGATTTTAAGTCGTTTAACTTTTTAAAGCCAGAAAAGGAAAAAACATTTAAAAGTAATTAAAAATTATCTTTCTATTGCTTTCTTCGACCTTTCTGATATCAATAATTTATTTGTAATATTCGACCTTAAGCTCGTGCAATTTACACCTGAAAGAAAATTCATATAGCAGAACTGATACGAAGTACGTCAAATTTTGCTTTAACTTTTGAACAGTTGGCAACAACAAGTAAAAATATTTATTTATTAGATCGCAGGTCTTTTGTTGCTTTTTGCGATATGACTTTTTCTAACAAATGTTTCGAATGTGAAATATTGTTATGATTTTCTCATGTTATGTACATACGAGTATGTGCATTATATAACCATATGTACATTATGTAAACATCCGCCTTCATTAGGGCCGTCTTATTTTAACAAGACTAATTCACTTTGAGATTTAAGAAGTGAAAGAACCTGCTGGTCTGCTAAGATATATGGGCAAATAAGCAAATATAAAATCATAATACAACTATTAGAAAGGGAAAAAAGTAGAAAAACGATTTATGGTGTAACTTAGTGACGGCCAACAGATAATATTCTCGATGGAGTGATATTTCTCAAGTTGTTTTTTGGCTGTTTCTACAGCATATTCTTCAAAGTTTTCGGCATCAATTTCAAATCCAAAATTTGTACATTGGATAATTGTGGCACATCTTTTGAAAAATATCCTTACCGATTCTTATAATTTGTAACGAAAGAACGACATTTAAAACAAAAAACTTAAAAAGAAATAAATGTTTTGGAGATTTCTGCTACATTATCACGAATAACTTTTTAATTAAACATACCTCTACTTTCAATGGACGCAAACATAAATATCGCAAAAAAAACATCAAAATTTTTAACATTCATAAACAAAACGTAAAGTTTTCAATGCTTTTTTGAAATAAAAATCCAATGAAGGAAAGAATTTCTTATGCCGACTTATACGTGCATATGGCTATACAAATATGGTGAAGGGTATAAAAGATTTGAAGACAACCTTTTTGGAAGTGATCACTTTCCCAAAATTGTATCCTTATTTCTCATAATTAGTACCATAATTGCTGTACCTAAACCTAAGTTCAACTTATAGTACGCCCATTGGGACAAGTTCCAAGGCTATTGCACTCAATTCGAAAATTAGAGACCAATAACTTCTAACATAAATAAAGAAACTGCCAACATATGCAAGACAATAATAAAAGCAGCTAACTTATCCATCCCACAGTCTAGCAATAAGCCAAGAAGAGTTTCCTGGTGGAATCAAGATTTAGAAAAACTTAAAGGGTAAAAAACAGACTTTGGCACTTATTCAAAAGAAACATTAACCAATCAAATTTACTTAACTATAAGAAACTAAGTGCATTACACAAAAGAAAAATTAAAATCGCCAAAAAAGAATCCATCAACTTCCTAACAACAGCAATTAACCCGAAAACCCCCCTGGACAAAATATGGGCAAACATTCGTAATTTTACCGTATACAAAGCAACTCAAAGCATTCATGGCATTGGCACATTAGACAACCCTAACGAGATTATTATTGATAGAACGAAAATAAGTCAAGAATTTGGAAAATTCTGGTCTAACATTTCATCCGACTCAAACTTCACAGACACTTATAAAAACAATACACATAATGGAATACTTAACTACTGCACAAGCTTACCTAGCCCCCAGTCTCTAATTATTGAGGGATGTATAAACATGATCGAACTTACCAAAACTTTAGGAAACCTTACAGAAAGAACTCCTGGACTAGATAGAATATCCTATACGATGCTAAAAAGAGTTTTAAGCTTATACAACAACATATATAATAACTACATCCCCCCAACAGTTTAAAACCAGTATAGTCATTCCCATTCATAAATCGGGTAAAGACAAAACTTTGTTAACCTCTTACCGTCCTATCTCGCTGAACCCCTGTTTATCTTAAATATTAGACAAAATTATTGCAAATAGGTAATGGTGGTTTGTTACTACAAACAAGCTTCTCAATAACCGACAATTTGGCTTTAAAAAGGGGAGCTCGATAACTGATAGTCTTCTCTTTGTTGACTATTAGATTGCAAATTGCCTCTCGTTACGAAAACATGCAACTATAATATCACTAGACTTTAAACGAGCATTCGAAAAAATAGGCATTCACTCGGTACTTAACCAGCTTATGGAATGGAGAATAGGCCCTAAAATTATTAGGTATATGCCAATTTCATGACAAACAGAAAAATAGTTGTTCGTACAGATAACTGTTACTCCTAGCCATTTCCTTTACATAATGGAATCCCACAGGGATCGCCATTATCTGTTATTCGTTTTATTATCGCCTACAAAAAACTTTGCTCATTAATTTCCTTACACAAAGAAATAGATTTTTGTGCATATGCTGACGATCTCAATTTGATTATAAAATCGGTTAGAAGAAAAAACGATGTTTTAGACATGAAGCCTTTATTTAATGAAATAAACGCTTGGTGCAATGAATCTGGTGCTTCGCTCTCCACCACCAAATGCAGCTACTCACATGTGTGTAGGCTCAAAAACTGTAACCTTCGACTTCAAGCCACAGGAATTACTATTTCTAAAGTTAGCTCAATGAAAATACTTGACATAATAAACGTTCAAATGGAATGACCATATTGATTATCTAACTTCTACACTGACACAACGATTAAACGTTATAAAATGCCTGTCAAGCTCTCGATTTAACCGTAACTCCATTAAATTTACCATTGACAACGGACATACATAAACCTAAACAATTCCCTCCTTGGACACTAGATCCCTCTTCAATTATTACTAACCTTCATGAGCGGTCAAAGACGGAAACGAACTCAACTTAACATAAAGTTGTGTTTGCGAAATTAAAGGACGAACTAATTGACTACAAATTTCTTTTTACTGACGGCTTAAAAACAAATATCTCTACAGCGTACTGTATCATTATAGAGAACAACATAATAAAGATTTCCACTCTTCCTCCAAATAGCTCAATATATGCCGCAGAACTTATAGCCATACACGAGGCAATACTTTTGGTAAGAGGTAAAAGCGGAAAATTCTTCAATCTGTTCCGACTCTCTTTCTTCATTATAATCAATTCAGAATATCTCGAACAATGGGTACTACGTTTCTAATATCAGAAACGCAATTAATATAAGATCACCAGATATAAAATTAGTTTGGATACCTGGTCATTGTGGCATAAAAGGAAATGAATTTGCTGACCGCTCCGCCAGGAGTGCTTCTTAAAACCCACTAGAGATGACACAAAACTTTCTTCGCAGGGACCTAGACTCTCTGGTAGAACTTGAACTGGTTCAAAAAGACAGATTGAAAATAATTAATTCATGTTCAACGTGGTATAAAACAATAAACAGTGAACACAAAACAATCTATGAATTTTTCAGAAATGACACCTTAACCAAAAGACTAGACAGTATTAAACTAAAGCGACTTCGTTTAAGTTACACTAAATTAACACATGAGTCACTATTGAACCCCAACATCACGCCTTCTTGCAACTGTCTTATTTCATATCCTGTTACACCCTCCCATTTCCTCTGTGACTGTTCGAAATTTAGTAACTTTAGAAGAAAAATTTTTCAAAATTCCGATCCTATATTTTCACTTCTTCATCCTACCGCTACAACTATAGAACAAATCACCAAATTTCTAATAAAGTCAAACCTGTATAGTTTAATTTAATCCTAGCCATTAAAAAATAATAATAATAAAACAATGTACATACTTTAATATCTATTGAGCTGAAGACCTAAGATGCTATTGTTCTTCTTTTAAATTTATTCTATAATTTGTAATTATAAGGTAAATAAATGTAGATAAATAAATAATTGTTTTTTTTTGTTTTGTTTTTGTTTTCTTGTTGTATGTTTTGATAAGAAAAAAATATGACCACCGTAGGCAAATAAAAGTCGCTGAAAACTTGGAAAACAGAAAATGTAGTTTAAAAATACGGTTCCTTACTTTTATAACTCTCTGTTTCACAGACTTGTGCCAAAATTGTAAACAAATAACATTGCACTGATAACTGGCAATTATTCAAACAAATAAATTATTCTAAATGACAATGTAACGCATGTAAAAACAATATTTAATAAAAGCAAAAATAACCAGTGACTAATTTTTCAAAAAAGCTATGTAAAATTCAAGGAATAAACCAAAAGAAAAAAAAACGCAATCAAAAAAGCTGCATAAATGTGTCGAGTTTTTATTATTTTTTTAATTCGTATGTGTGTGAATGTGTAAGTAGTGGTTAATTTATAATTGACCGATTTAATCATTAATATTAATGTGTATTAAATTGTTCATATATATTTATTTTGTTTGCGTATGTAAGAGTCTGTGTTTATGGAAATGTATAGAATATTCATTCCAAATCGTGGATTTTATTTCTTAAGTTTTTAAATTAAAAAATGTGTTATGTCATTTCACACCTATTTTAATTAGTAAAATCTATTGTTTTTTATTTTAATTAACAAAAATTTAAAATTATTTTATCTTAGTTAATAACAAATAAATAATTGGCTGGCAGCCCATTAACGTTTGCAATTTTTAATATTTATGTACATCTGTTTATTGGAAAGCTTTTTCAATTTAAATACTTGAAAAAGACCAGTCATTAACCACGACTTCATATTACGCTTGAGATTTGTAATGAATATTTTAATTTTATTTAATTGCAAATTCGATTAACTTCAATTTCCTTTTGTTTGTAAATAACAATTTAAAGACACTTTTTCAACTCTTTGCTGTGTCTATTCAAAACAATTTCTCTTAAAATGGGTATTAAAACTTTAAAATAATAATATGGTTTGTGTAAATTAATTAATTAAATTTTCAAATAATTCTTAATTGACTTAATCGATTTGACAATCAAATTATTCAGATATGTTTCCATACCAACTGACTGAAATTTAAAATTTATAAAATAAGAAAAAAGCGCTTTTCGTATAACGATACAACAAAATGCAATGCCAGTCGAAAAGAAAAAATAAATTAAAATTATTACAAAATAAGTACGTATTTATGCGGTAACAATAAAAACGTCGCACACTATGACATTTAGCTAAACAAAAATAATTTAAAACAAATTTTGTTTATTGAATGCGAAAATACAACATCAACAATCGCCTGGTCGATAATGAAGCCATTCAATAAAAGAAATTTAACTTAAAAAATTCAAATTAGCATTTAATTGTGCAGATATATCAGTTTCAAATCGGCATTCAATAACTTGCGATTCAAGCTCAATCATTTAATTATTAAAGGTTTCTTAAAATTACGAAACACAATCTATTTGCCATTTATGTGCGTTCATTTTCAAACAAGTGTTTATCTTAATGAAATATTACTTAACCGACTTTAGAACTCTATTTAAATTTAAAACTAAATTTAAGGCACAATTAACAAGTATTTCAGATGAGTACTTAATTTTGGTAACAATAATTAAAAAAAAAATAAAAAATATTTTATTTTTTAATTCTATTTCAAATCACAGAAATATTTAACTTAGAGATTTTAAAAATTTTAACTCAAAAAACAAATTGAATAAATTAGTTTTCTGAGTAGCAGCAAAAAGTGAATTTTCAGCATTCAACGAAAACGTGGCAGAAGGGGTAAAAACGCTTTGTTGTATATATAGCCTTGGGTTCAATGCGGGAATAAAACTTATACACAGGCAGAGAAAGAGAGCGAAATTATAACTTCAAGTTCTTCAAAGTTGTACTTATAAATATCGTTTTCAAAATATTTTACTGGATATCAAATATTTATTACAACTATTTTTCACACACTAGTTTTAAAAGTGAAAAAGCTTAGACAACAATCTCAAAAGGAGTTAATTAGGTTTGCCAGATCACTTGCTTGTAAGATTTGTTTCAAATTAAGTTGCCGAACAGTTCACTCCACAACACACTCCCTACGCCCACCACGAGCCTTTGAATTAAACAAAACAAGCGCATAACGCCGACAGAACAACGGTATTAATTTGTCCAAAAACTTTATGTTCTGTTTGAGCATAATTTTCTGTTTGCCGTCAGGGTTGTTTGAATGTTTTTAAAAAGGAAGAGAATGTTCGCAATGTTGTTCAATAGATAACGTTAATTCGAAATGCAGAAATCGTACTAAAAGTCATATTTGATGGCGAACATCATTGCTCAGACAAATTTTCGGCCAACAATGGTTGCAAATAAACGAAACATGAGCATTGACAGTCTGCATTAGCTGAGTTCATGTGCGACTTGATGTTCATACCAATTTAATGCCTTGTGGAGAAGCTAGGTTATGGGTATTTTTTAAGCCTGATTGTACCTACGAAAGTGTAATTTGTCAAACGAACACTCACTTTTTGACATTTATGATCAGTATACTCTGGCAAATTATCATGATTGTATTGACTCTTAAACAACGCTACAAAATTATTCAGATTTACTTTAAAAATCAGTCATCAGAAAGTTGTTCAGTGATGAGGCTCACTTCTGGCTAACGGGTTTGTTTGTTAATTAATAAAATTGCCGAATATGTAGTGAAACCATTTCACGAAAGAACATGTAGACTTCATAACATCCAAAAACGCCACCGTTTAGTCCGATTTAAACGCATCATGCTCAATGAGTTTTTGTTTAAAAATATAATTGATATTGATCAGGGCGTTGTGTAGTTCGCAAAAATGTCCCAAAATAGGCCGTTTGTCAAGACTAACCGCAATAATCATTTTCAAATTTCGATTAAAAAAATTTTTTGAAAAAAAAAATTATTTTTTTGTTTTATATTTTTTTTTACAATTTTTCTATCGAGCTTAAAAAAAAGTAATATGACCCTTTATTTAGCTAGCATCCATTTTTAATTTAGGATTCTCAAATCCTTAAAAAAACTCCTTTGTGACAGACATGATCCCCTCATTTATCTTCACGAATCTTTTTCTATCGAACAGGTTTTTAACGTTACTGGAAGCAAAACTAGTTAATTATTTGTTATTGTTTTGATGGTAACGCCGACTCACATAATGACAATGGTTGAGCTCCTAAAGGAGATCAGTTAACGTACTGGTATCGAAAATAAGTTCCCCCGAACACATCTCCCCTACTGCACTTGACCATATAGCTCCATTGTATATTTCAAATCATCGCTTTTTGTGGACAAACGAGTTGTATTTCATATTAATGCTAAGGGTACCGATAGCTTTCCTAAGGAAACTTTATTTCAAAGATTAGAATATTTTAATCATATGTTCGCAACTTTAAAGCGTTACTCTCTCAAAACTATATCGCTTAACAAATCGAACTGATTGATGAAGACACTAAATTATTCAAATTGTTCGCAATAACAAAAGTTGTCCCATCAAAAGTTTTCGATTGTCAGAAAATTGAAAGAATGTCGGTCCTGTTTTGAAACCCAAATCTTTTTTCTTACAAAATACTTTTGTAATTAAATTTAAGTTTTCGTTGTCTTTACTCGTCCTATTGTGATATCCTTTGAGCGTTAGATTTATAATGGAGATCTGTTTTTGGCGGACGTTACTAAAATACTTTAATAATTTCCTCTCGAACTTTCTTATAAATTTTGAATAAAAAAAAATAAAAACGTTACTCTCCAAATTGGCACTAATCGTAAATATTTTCATAAGCAGTAAAACGTTATAAAAGCTTCATTATTATTATTATTATTATTTTTTTTTTCAATTCCATAAAGCAAATTAAAATACAGATTTGATGCAAATACCAAAAATTGCAAACGCATTTAGAAAAAAATATTTTTAACTTGACTGGTGAAGATTTGTCAAATAATTTAAAAAAATATTTGTTATTTCTTTTTTAACATTTAAAAGTAAAAAAATTATTTTAAGTTAAAAAAACGCTTTAAACCACAAAGAAATATATATTAATAATTAACAACAAAATTGATACACACCATTTTGAGTTTATTAATTTAAAAGGAACAAAAATTTCAGACAATTTAGCCACTTACCGTTATTTTAATTTTTTATACAAAAACTTTTATTTTCATGTATTTATTAATTAATTTTAGTTTCTTGCGTAAGCAACACTTATACTTCATTTAGTATTTCGAAATTACTTTTGTCAAGTAATTCTTTATTTAAATTTTATTCGCAATGCTCATTTATAGCGCGGACACAATGAAAAATATTTATTAACTGTGAAACGTTGTTTTCTTGAAAAACTCAAATTTTTACTAATTTTATAAATTTCGTAGGAAACAATTACAAGTTTAAGCACAACATCTAGATACAAGGAATATAACTTGACGCAATAACAAATTGTTCTAACAAAAAATAAGCTGGGATTTTGTTCGCAACTATTGTACAATAACGTGTGTGTATGTGTGTTGAGTAGTTTTAACACAAATTAAATTAAATAAATTTAGTCTTTCTTTCTAAATGACCCTGAATGTTTTTCAATTTTCTGTATTTTTCCTTATTTTTATTTGTACTTTATTTTCGATATCGTTTTTCATTGTTATTTCAATAATTCTGTTTGGAAATGTGGTGTCGAGGTGCTAAGGTTTCTATTTTTTGTTGTAAACGTCATTGAACTTTGTTGTCTATCGAAATTATTGCACAGGTTTCTCTTTTAACGAACTTAAAAAATCTATTTTAGTTTAAGAAATTATTTCAGCAATAAATTTTCGTATCTACGCTTCGCATGAATATTAAGATTGAATACCGTGTGAATGAAGTCAGCACACAGCATAAATACCTCATACGCTGATAGGCTCCTATGTATTTGTTGTTGTTTTTTTATATGAACAAAATCACAAGTTGTCATTAAAAATCATAACTCACGAACGCTTTGACCGATTTCGTGCAAACTTTAGATAAGCCATCTACGAGACCATACAAACAAACCCTCAATACACTTGCAACAATTTTATATATACATATACATACATAGATATACAAATTTAGATTTAAATTAATCAATATGAAAATGTATTATTTGGAATCATTTTGATTTTAATTTACTCAAAACGTGCTTGATTCCTTCAAATATAAATATTTCATGATATTCTCATGAAAAATTTATTATTTTAAACTGAACTAAAAATGAAATGTATTACTGCGGGGAAAGCATATCCATATGGCCATTTCACTACTGCTCATATAGCTCGTCAGTGGATTTTACCCAAATTTTGTATAGAAAACTAGAAAGTCTTATATCAAAAGCCAAATTGATTAAATGAGAACTCCATTGTATCAATAAGACAAAAGACAATAACAACTCAAAAATGATTTATACAAAAACACAGCAAACATTCAGTAACTATTTTTATTTTTTTTTTTTTTTTCGTTTTTCTACATAAGGAATCCCATTGGGAACCATTTATGTGTATTTGAAAGATTCAATGAAAAAATAAAAATTGAAAACAATTTTTATTAATAAGCAATTGAGTTCTCATTTAATCAATTTGGCTTTTGATATAAGACTTTCGGATTTTCTATACAAAATTTGGGTAAAATCCACTGACGTGCTATATCAGCAATAGTGAAATGGCCATATGGATATGCTTTTCCCGCAGTAATACATTTCAGTTTGTAGTTTTAAATAAAAAATATTTTATGAGAATATCATGAAATATTTACATTTGAAGAAATCAGGCACGTTTAAAGTAAATTAAGATTTAAATTAATACTTACAACGGATAAATATATAAATAACATAATAGTTTTTTTTTAATCGGAAGAACGAGTATACAAACTGCCCTAAATATCAAATGGCAACAAAATTATATTTGAGTTCTACTTTACTTAGTTAAGTCTGCAAGTAAGGTCTATTATCCTAAGAGAGGGACCATAAGCAATGGAAGAGTCAACAAGGCACGACCTCAAAACTTTATTCGGCGGGACCTTAGGCTCGCTAGTTTTACAGAAACTATATTGTTTTATCTCTGATTATTCTGAGCGTCTGCCCTAAAAACAGCGGTATGAACCAGTTTGCTTGATAGAGAACAACAACAAGCTCTCGAGTACATAGACAATTATGACTTAACCCATATTTCCCTGCAGAACAATCATAGCTAATGTCAAGAAAATATAAATTCAAAAGGACCTAGAGACCGAACGAGCAGTAATAAATAAATAAAACATTGAAAGAGTCGGCAAAACTCATATCTGGTTAGATTTTGTTCTTCAATCAGCTTAACACTGTTTACTGCCGTATTTTTTTTTCCTTCCTTACTGGAAGATCTCCGAAAAGGTTCTTATCCAATAATCATATCTCAAATTCAATAGCTGCATCAGACTTGTTACAGACTTACTGTAACGCACTAAATACAAAATACGGAGGTCTTTCAAAGGTATTAGATCAACGATCTGCTCAGCGCTATTCAAGATATATATTTTTTAAAAACTAATTTTCAGGTTAACGATTTATGTCATTGTTGCAAGTTACCCATGATACAATAACATTAAGGGGCTGCTTCTTTTGACTTACCACTCATAAATAAAATACAAATGTTTTTTTAAAGGAAACTTTAAAATGTGAAGTTTTTTTATAGTTGTTTTTAACGTTATTCAATAGTTGGAATGTTTACTTTAACTTTTGAACTATTTAACTTATAATACCATTGTTCAGCTATTTCCACTTTATGCCAATTTCAATATTTGAATTTATATTTTTATTATATGCTTCTTATATTTGAATTTAATTGCAAGTGTTTAATGTCATTGAAACGAGAGAACGACAAAGAAATGCTTTAAGTTGTGTGTGAACTTTGTCCCACCAAATTAACATTAAGATTAGTTGGTTAAATAGATGATATTTACGACGTACATAATATAATGTAGATAGATACGAAGAATGCTGATGATGGATGTGGTGGTCCAGAAAATGCTGCATTTTATTCTGCTAGCGTCTAATTCTTGTTTTCTTTGGAAAATGTCCGCATTAATTTTTCATTCTAAATATGTTTAGAAATTAAATAAAAAATGAACCGAAAATAAGTCAATTTTCATTCAATTATAAGATCATTGGTTCAAATCCTGATTGGGAAAAATTAAAAAGATTGTGAGTTAAGTTTACCTTCATTAGGTCGTGCTAAAAGCTTTAATTATATCATTGAATTACCAGTTTTTTTTTTAATGTCAAATACAATTGTCATTATTTGCGCCCTAAGAGAAAATCATTTTGAGAAACAAATGATTATTATTGAAAACTTCAAATCCTGATTGGGAAAAATTAAAAAGATTGTGAATTAAGTTTACCTTCATTAGGTCGTGCTAAAAGCTTTAATTATATCATTGAATTACCAGTTTTTTTTTAATGTCAAATACAATTGTCATTATTTGCGCCCTAAGAGAAAATCATTTTGAGAAACAAATGATTATTATTGAAAACTTTAGTTGAAAAATTTTAAATTTTCTTGAAAATAATGGAATTAACTGAAATATATATAAGCTATCTGGGAAGGACTAAGCAACAGAACTTTTGCCCTTTGGAATTTAATATACATGACACAATTTTCAGTTTTGTCAGCAAAAAAGAATAAATTACAAAGAATTATTTACTTAAAAACTGGTCAGTTATACAAAACAACTAAAATTTTGAAATAAAATCTTGAAATTCAATTATTTAAACTAAACTTTATACTCTTCATTTATACTTTTCAGTCTTCTACGAGTACGACAATACGATTTCATGGCAGCGCACAAACTACGACGGTAAAAACAGAATTTTTATTTTGGTTAATGTAACTACACGTGCACCTAATATTATCTATACATTAGTACACAATCAACCTGTAAGTGTTTTAGTTTTCTTAACGCATCACATTAGTCTGTACGCGGGTGCAAAATATTAGTATCTGTTATATATGTATGCTTATACCTGCCAGCAGCATCTGTAGCGTTTATTGTTGCTACTCTCACCAATTTTTTATAAATTTACATTTTAAAGCTTGTTAAATATATTTTTAAGCATCAGGTGTTTTCTTTAATTGTAGTTGTTAATTTATTATGAAATATATTGAAATATTCATTTTAGCTAGAGCTTTAAAAAAGTCCCAAACAGTTCCACGGTTTTTTGTTAGAAGATAAAGAACACAACTACTAATAAGTGTAAAAAAGTCAATCGAAGTTGAACCCGTTTCCCCTTTTCAATAAAGAGAGAATATTTTCCTTAGGTAGTAGAGTACACCTAATTCTGAAAATTCCACTTAAACTTACGAAAAAAAGAACAATTTATTTAATTTGTAAATTTTGCACTCTTCTCACAAAAAACTTCTGTAGACGAAAATATATTAGAAAGAGGAATTCCGTAACTGTATAGGGTGTACTGAGATCTGAGATGAAAATGAAGAGAAATAAGTTTTAAGAAATTCGATAAATTTTTAATCGACTGCAAAAAAGAAGGAATTAATTGGTAATTCGTCAGAATTTTGATTTTTTAATGTTTGTGCCTGCAGAACTTAAGCATTTCTAAACAATTATTAATACGAGTATTAAAAATTTTAAATTAAAAAGTGTCCCAATAGTTCATTTAATTTCATGTTTATGTCCATACTTTTAAAGTTTTAGACAGACGCTTGAAATTTACAAAGAACCTGTATTGCTAACTCAGCTTTAACAACAAGTATAAAATTTGGATATAGAAATAAAAGGGTGTCCTAATAGTTGATGTAATTTGATGTATATTCGCAAACTGTTGAACAAGTATAAAGTTTGGAGATGGAATATGAGAGTGCCCCAATATTTAATATAATTTGATGTATGTGGCCATACTGTTGATCCGTTATAGACAGATGAAATCTGTTTTAAAGTAGGTTTTTTTTAAAGAATTAAATTTAAATTGTCTGCAATATTAAATCCGCCATTTCGAATTTTTAAAAATGACAACAGAGTAGTAATTAGCTACCCTAAAAACATTGTGGTACCTAGTATTATTAAATTTTTTTGAATCCTTATGAAGTGAATAATTTTGTCCTTGTGTGCGGATCGGTTAAATAAATGCATTATCATTGGTTTAGGTTTTTTGGAAAATGTATTGGTCTATTTATTCTCCTAAAAAATGTTACGTATCCAAATGCTAAAGAGATTGTTTCACTGATTTATTAACGACAGTAAGTAATTGAATCAATTCTATCTATTGCAATTCTATCTATGGGAAGATTTCTGTGCGAGTATGCTTTCTTCCAACACAACAAACTATATGCTGCTGCGAATCCCACACGCCGAACGCAAACATACAAACGGAATACCTCAACGTGGCTGAAATTTGTGCAGCACTAAAATCGCTAAAAAAAAAAACAGTAAATCTCCTGGCATAGACGATATTTCTCCAGAGCTGTTAAAAATTGATTATCAATCAATTTTGGCATACGGAGCTACTCCCAGAGGAAATTTCTGGACTAGGCTGATGACATTTGTCTACTTACCCAAACCTTCTCAGACATGCAATCAAAGATACTACTTGTCCAGGAATCTGCATCACATGCTGGCTTAAAAATAAATATAGGCAAAACAGGGACAATGCAAATAAATGTAAACAATGAGCAAAGAATCACCGTTCAGAATCAAACGCTGGATAAAGTAGACTCATTCTATTACCTGGGTAGCATACTGGGCAAACGTAGCGGATCCAAATAGGATATATCTAGCCGTATGCTCTTTGCAGGAGTATATCTAATGTATAATGTATATCTAATGCAGGAAGCGTTTTAATTTGGCCCGCTTAACGACTTGATTTTAAGCTAATGGAATGCTTATTTAAAGTTTTATAGTCATAAATGCAAATTTTCAGTTACACAATGAAACTGACTAAAAAATACACTAACTACTTGACATGAAAAATTTGTGGTTTTGTGCGACCAAAACCACTGGCACTGCTAATAAAATAAAAGGCATTTGTGGAAATTGTCAATTGTAGCCTCTCGTATTGACGATCCTACTAGATTGTTTATGTGCAAGGGTTGCTGGCTAAATATGTAGTTGAAGGGAACGAGGTTCTTTAATACAATATCCTAATATATGGTCTAACAGCATACGCGGATTTGTATACCTGCTGACCTTTAGTTTAAATAAAAACATTGCTGTGTTATGGGAGTTATGAGCATGTGGATATTTCTTCTTCATGGGATCACACTAAAGGAGATAGATAAAATGGCACCATTCACGAGGTGAAATTAATAATTTTCAAAATTACACCGGTAAAAAAAATGCTAACCAAATGAGGATAAAAAATTCTATTCCAAAAGCAAAAAGATTACCTAGAACCATTCAAATGAACCTAAATTCGGAAATACTCCTTAAAGCAATTATTTCCTATACTTATTTGGCTTCCTTAATTTCTATCTTCTGGCTCTTGCGACCGTAATACCGGATGTGTCTCTCCTATTGGTGTATTTGGATTTGGCGCCGACCTATACGCTTGTAGAAATGTTTGCAAGTTCTTGACAATAGTTCCTTCATTTTGGAGTTTAAAAGCGTTCTTTTCAGAGTGTCCATAAGTCTTTCCGCTTGACCATTTGACTGCGGATGATATGGTGCTGTGCGAACATGGGTCACTCCTCGAGCCTTTAAGAATTCTTGGAACTGCGCGCTAACAAATTGGGTGACATTGTTAGAAATAATTGTGATACAATTCCCGTATCTTGCGAACGTTTTGTATATTTTCTCGATCACTGCTGACGAGGTTACACTCTTAGTCAGGCCATTTTAAATAGGCATTATTTATTATCAACTTATAATGTACATAGCAAGGCCCTGCAATGATAATATGAAGCCTCTCCATCGGCTGAGTTGCCATCGGCCAAGGCTGTGGTGAAACTTTTATAGGAGATCTTGCTGCCATTGCACACGGCTAATAGTTGCTTACAAACGATGTGATTTCCCCATCTATGCCAGGCAAAAACACATGATTTCATCCTCTCTTTACCAGGATGCCCCCGATAGCATTAATGAGGATTAAAGGACACATCAGAATTGCAGCAATCAAACTTAGAAGAGCGTTTGGAAATTTTTTAAGTCTCATAAGGGTTGGAGTCAAATAACGTTAAAAAGCTACTGTTATACAATTTCTGTCAAGTGAATTCACTAGCCTAAAAAAATGTCGGTTTAGTGGTGTCATTTACTAACTTTTAAAAGGTATTAACTTTAACCACACATTTTATTGTTTGCACTAATCACTATGTGATTCACTAACTTATCTATAACCATGGTAAACAGTTATATATTTCTCTCTATTAAAATTGATATTACACGGCAACTCTGCCAAGCGCAATGTCAAAATAGAAGAAAATAACAAAAAAGAATAGAAAAAAGCAAAATAAAAACCCTGTGATTTATAAATTTTAAATAGTTTTGTGCAAAGTAAGTAAAAAATTATAAATTATTACTATTTTATTCATTTAGCAAATGTTTTTAAATTTTAAAGTAGAATGGCTACTACTCCTGCCAAAAGAAGCCGTGCGCCTGCCGAGCAGCTAAGTCATGTAAGAAGTGGAGCGAAATGTCCGAAACCCTAAATTGTCTTGGTGTGTGGTTAAAGCGGTCAACCAGTGGCAGGCGGTAAGTAAACATATTTGAATAAATATAGAAAAATACAAAATTGTTCATAATCACAAAGGTTTGGAAGGAATTAAGAAGTCGAACTAGTACCAAAGTACGAGACCGTAAAAGGCAACAAGCGATAACGGGAAATAAGCCATTGACACAAGAGGCCTAAAGTGATATGGAAAGGCGGGTAGTTTCTATTATCGGCAACGTTGTGACACAATTTCTTCAGCCAATTCCGGACTTAAACGGTAGAGTTTTTTGAATTCTGTTGATGCCAACTCAAAAGGATGATCTGTGTTAAGATAAATTATCCAATATATCGTAGACTAAATACTCAAAAATTATTATATTGAACGATTGTTAAGTACACAGTAAACAAACGCTTTTCTAAACCGATTAAACCACACAAAAAATGCTGCTGTTAATAAACTTCAATTGTATTGCTAAAATTAACAACTGTCTGAAACTCACATTTCTTAAAAAAATTCTTTAATATTAATAAATTCTATGGATTTTATTTTTGATGTTTGTGCATTTTTAGGTTGTAATTTACTTTTTATTAAGCAAAGTAACATTATTATCCCAATCTCTTAGGTTTTTAAAATTGCTTATTTTATATAATTAAAAAAAAATTTGTTACGAATACAAAACACGAGTTTTTAAGATTTTTTTATAAAATTATTTATCCATACTACCGAGAAAGTTAAGAAATGTTGGCATACAAAAAATAAGAAGTGTATTACCTTTCGGATTTTACAAATGTTAATAGTTGTTCCAATAAAAAACAAAAAATAAAAACTAAAGTTTTCAATGACAAGGCAAAAAAAAATTTATTATTAAAACATTATTGTATGACAATCAAGCTTCTAAAAGAAAGGCATATTTTTTGAAGTGCAAAAACAGTACTTCGTTATGAAAAAACAATTTGTTTAAAACTAAATCTTGTATAACCTAAAATATCCAGAAAGTATTAAGGTTTTCTACCAAAATTAAAAATATAACAAACGTAAAAGTTTTTATTACCATCTAGTTCGACATTTGATAGCGAAAATGAAATGGCTTTTACCATAACGTTCCTCTGTTTTATCTTGCAGTTTTCAAAAATGCTAACTCCATGAAATTAGTTATTAATTACAATAAATTGTAGAGATTTGGTCAACTTTGCAACACAAACTTTAGAAAATACATTCTGAAAGTCAAATCCCGCTTTTATTTATGATTTAAGTCTAAAGGAAATCTGATTGTATTGTATGTTGGGCACCTTAAGTTTGCAGTCGTGACTACTGTGCAATAGAATAACATATAATTGTATGCCGGTATGAAATAACGCCTAGTATCGTTGTAAATATGTATAATTTTTCCACGATTTTTGTAAGTTTTATATCGTAAGGAAAGAAGTCTTTTAAGCAAAGAAGCGACATTTGAATTGATTTCTTTTAATTAAATTAGTTATTGACTTTTCAATACAGCACTTGAAACGAATAAGGTAAAGTAAAGTTCTTGTGATTAATTCACTGCCAGTCACTAATTCATTCAATTTCGTAGTTTGCATTATTATTTTTTAATTTATTTATTTATTTATATACTTCATACAAAGATGTTTTTTTATTATTTTATTAAGATACACACTTTCACCGGTTTTTTAATAGATTAATATTTTGTTTTTCCCAAAACTAAATAAATATGATTTTATTTATGCATCAATGCATATACAACGATTTTTAATGATACTATGGATTTTTGCAATACATACACACAGATAAAGCCTTTGTAAGTAAATTACATTAAAATAAATATTCGAAATAAAATTACAAAAAATTAATGATATATAAAATAAACTAATAACAAAAACAAAAATTATATTTTTTTTGTTATCTACATGTAGCCAAAGAAAAAATAAAAAGTGAGATGAAATATATATTTTTTTCTTTTGAATTCTAAAATTTAAAATTCATTTTACTTCAACAAAAATAGTGACAAACAAAAATAAGGTAAATGATTCAGATGATAATTCAGATTTAAAGATTTTTAGTCATAAAAGATAAAAATAAAATAAAATATTTTTATGCGAAAGAGAACTCACCTATAGTTGAAATTGTAGAAACGCGCTCAAATGTGGACTCTGCGGTTTTATGTAGCGTTTTAACTGTATCAACCAAGATATCTAAAAACATAAAATAAAAAACCTTAATAAAAGTAAAATAATGAAAACTCTTAAATCTGACAAATCAAATTCGAATAAAAATTATTTCATGAATCGATTAAAAAACGTAAGTATATTTAAATTTACTGAATAAAATAATCCAATTTAATATAAAAATGCAGTTAAAGGTCTTAACGCACTCAGAGAACTATTCACAACAACTAAGAGTAAAAGAAGCTGAAAACCCCCAGTGTTATTGCCGAAATTAATTGCACTGGAGACGGAGAAACATATGCGCTCAAGTACGAGAAAAAATTAACCAAAAACCACAATAGCACAACACAAATCGGATATAAAATGTAGACACAAAATAAGTACACAAAAAACATCACTTGCAACCCACTGTGCTAAGAGACAATATAAACCAAACTTCAATCAAATATATAGATATTTGACTCACAGTAGAGAAACATGATCAAAGATTTACATTAGAATTAAGCATTTCGCTAATATACCACGGAGTAAGAGGATGAATTACAAAACAGATATTGAAAATTGAGCGGAAACCTAAATAAATAAGAAACAAGGAAACAAATTAGTTCGATAATAAATGTTAAATTAGACAGTGAGGTTCTGTTTTTTAGTTTCTTAATTGTAACACATCAATAAGTTTGTATTGATCATATTGATTTTAAGAAATATTCAAAACATAAATCAAATTACGATAAAACTATTAAGCCCTCAATCAACATCAACAATTATTTAAATTCAATATAAGAATTAAAAAGTTTAACTAAAATTATGATGGTATGAAAAATTTGTCACTTTACACACTGCGTTCCATAATTAATTCGAATTTTTGCAAAATTTGCGACATGAGAAAGACCGATTCACAACTGAAGACAGCATTTACTTTCTCCTAGCTCCAAAAGAATTTAAGTTGCGTCATACGTTTATGAGAAACCGAATAAAAATGATCAGTGATAAAATAAAAGCTAGATAAATTGAGCAGCTTGACGAAGGGCAATGTAGAACGAAAGAAGCAACTGTCACCAAACTGCGCACTAATTAAGGTAGAGCCCTCAAATACCTTAGGCTTTTAGCTACTTCTAACTTTATTAAAATTGGTTCCGCAGTTGTTGAGGAGTTCTAGGCTAAAGCTTTTTGAGCTTTTGATTTTTTTAAATCCTGCATAAATTTGTGTGTGTTTTATGTTGGCAACTTATTCATTCATAAAATTAGGGCATTTACGGATAAATAAACAACTCAAGGCAGATTTATTTTACTACCTAGTAGTGTCGTCCGCCCAGCTGGTTTGTAATTGGAAAAGTCAAAAGTTGTTTGTATTTTCCTTTGTTTGTTTACGAATTTTAAAAAGCACTAACAACAAACGTGTGCGTAACAAAGCAAACACATGTATTGAGAGCAATTATGTTTTATTTCTCAATGTGTTTTTGACGTTTTCAACGCACAAAACAACAATAAAAAGACATGTTGTTTTTGTCCAAGAATAATAGAATACAAGATTACGCCATCCTGAAAACAAAAATTGAATTTTTTGCCCATATTGGTCAAATGACGTCACGAAACAGTCTGACATACAATATTTATGTAAACTTAACAGTGGAGCAATTTCTTATTTTTTCCCTTAAATAATTTTCAGATAAATTTTTATTTGTTATATTGCTTATTTTTATTTGTTATAGTCAAATATTAAAAAAATATATAAAATTAAATAACACTTAAAACACATATTTATACCATTTTAAATATAATATTAATTTGTTATTTTACTAAATTTTCTTTTTCGACTATTTACATTTTTATTAATTACCGCATTCCAGCTCATTTTCGTAATATTCTTTTTGCAATTCGTCTTCTATGCTGGGATTAATAGTATTAAGTTTTTTACCTGCAAAAATTAGAAGAAAAACTAAGCTCTGTTATATAAAACTTTTAATTTAAACTTACCTGTTAAAAAATAATGCACATCTTCTAAATCAGGAGTATTATATACTTCTACATTTGCATTAGTGCTCAAGATCCCTTCTTTTTACCCCAAAAGATAACATCGAAGTCTATATTTAAATTCTTGAGGATCAGGGTGGTCGTGAAGGCCCCCCTTAGATCTAATTATTCCAAAAAAAATTCTAAGACATCTTGATTTAGATGATACGTTAAAATATACTCAATATTATAACGATTCTTCAGTTCATATAAGTTTTAAAGCATTATTTGATTGAACAATGCCTGTTAAGTAAATAGATTACATTCTAATCAAAAATTTTAAATTAAATTGTATACCTTTTTGAAATGGAAAATGTAATCCTGCCAATTACACGCATACCAGACATCATTTTTGACATATTATTTAAAATTTCGTTTTGTATTTCTGGTGACAGACCGTATGCGTGTAATCTTTCCCTTGTATTTTATCTTGGCACTTTTGAATTCATGATATCAAACCAGTCATCTGTCTATTAAAGGAATGAAATAATAATTGTTTTGTTATTTATGTTAAAAAAGAAAAAAACCTCACTAGTTTGAAAAATTGGCTACATTCACTCCAATTATCATTACTTAAATATCCTAAACTGGCTGCTCGAGTAATAGATTGAGCAACTGTTTGTGAAAAAAGTTTGGTAGCCAGTTTAACCGTATGCCTTTCAGCTCCAGCAACATTTAAATTATGTGTTGATATTTTATGAGTTATCTTTAAGTCATTGCTTTGAAGTGATAAAAGATTTAAAATTATATCTTTTTTAACTTCTTTGTTGTTAATGATGAACCCACTGTCAACAAAATGGTTTCTTAACAGCTTGATCATGTGTGGGATATCACTGAACACGAATATTTTTGTGTCGTCATACAGAAACCTGTTTAAAAGAATAATAGTTACTATATAATACAGGCTTACTTATATAAAAACACTAAGCCTTGTTAAAATTAACTTAAAGTTCGTTATATAGTTTTCTGTTTCCACCACCTAAATCACAAACTATTGCCACAATCATGAAACCACACTGTTTTATTGTCTTCATTATATCAAATAATATTTTTTTTTTTTGTCATTTGACAATCATAACCATAAAATATTGGTTGCTTCCATTTTGCCACTAAACCTATTGGAATAGAAAAACTTTTGTAAAAGTACTTTTAATTGTGGATGTATCTAAATCACCTCTCTGTTGGTTTGTCATAGTACTTTTTTTACCTTCATTTCATCAAAACCTTTGGCTTCTTTGCATTTTTAGCATCCCATTCTTCTGGCGCAATGTATCTCTAAAAACGATTATAAGTCAATTTTTGTGAACTTTTTAAAAGACAAAAAACCATTTAAATATATTTCCAAACTAAATTTGCTTATTATGATGTATTCAACCTTTCAAATTGTCTTAAAATCTAATTACAAACAGTTTGTGACCTCTACTCAAAATTACACTCTTGTTCATCAAGTGCGATACGTACATTTAGACTTCTAAATTTTTTATGTAAAGTTCCTTCCTTCTTTTGCATCAGAGTTGGTTTCTTTCGTTTGCTCTTCATGTGATAGTGTTTCCGTTTCAGTTGTGATACTAATGACTTCTATAGTCGGGACTGCTCCCGGTTTCAATTTTAGAGTTGCTCTATTACTAAATCCTATGCGTAATTTTAAAATAAAGAACTCTAGAAATTAGAATACTTCTTACTTACCCATTTCATACTTTAAATTTCTTTCAAAATCGTCCTATTTGAAATGTAATAAGAAAATTCTTTCCCTATGTACCTTAATGGTATCCGGCCGATTGCAAAATTTTATCCAAAGCTAAATTAAGATTTATTAAAAAAAACGCACAACAATAGTTTTTAACACAATTTCTCACTTAATTTTTTTCCATCGTTTTGCATGCATTTGCCCACTGCGCATTTCATGTTTACAATTTGCTTCAAATTTTCAAATCACTTTTTTTGCACTTATAGCTTTTAAATACACTTCACACTCGGTTTTTATAATAATAATTATTTTTTTACAGTATATTTTGTAAATTTAAACTCAAAATTCTTGATTTATAACGAAATCCGATAAATTAATTTTTTGAGAACTGTCAAAGTGATTTTTCTTGCAGGGTTACCAAAACGAACATAACACATAAACTTTTAAAAATTAAATTAGGAATTAATCTAGAACTTATTAATTTTTAAATGGTTTTTACCGAAGATACAGAAATACGTACAATTATAGATTACTATATTCCTAGAGATGGAATGCTCAACAGCTAATCACCCAAACAGACTTATAGCAGAGGTAGCAGGTAAAGGAAGAAACACACACAAACATATACGAACAAGAAAAAGGGAGAGGGATAAAAACGAGAGATTATGTCAGTGCATTTCTTTGTTTTGTAAATACATTATAAATTTCATGTCTGGTGAAAAAATCTGAAAGCTCAATATATTGTTGATTGATTCCAAATTTATTCTATCCATTATATCTATAGTTCCTTCAAATTCAGCACACTACAGATTATTACATTCATATTCATCATTCAAATGTAAAATATTCTAATTATTAATTTGTTATTATTAATTTGTATTTTCAATACAAACACAGCCCTAAATCATTTGGAAATACATAGAATAGGCAACCCTTGCATGGATTAAACTACGTCATCTAACGGGAAATCGTGCGCATAGCGTAATCTTGTATTCTATCATTCTTGGTTTTTGTCAATGTTGTATCAAATTACGATAGTTTATTTGCCTGAAACAAATCAAATGTTCTATGCCCCAAAATTCTTTTGGCCGTGTTTGTAGCCAATAGTCATCACGCATTAGCTCATAAATGATTGAATTATACGACAATAACACTTATGGTAAACCAATTTTATTTATTATGTCAAAATTTGTAATTGGGTATAATTTTATTGTCTTTTTCCTAAGGAAAAGAAATCGCAGATTATAATAATTACTCATTGGATTGAAAAACTGCTCAAAAATATTCCACATTAAGTCACTTATTATTTTCTGTTTTGTAGTAGAAGTGAAAGAGCTTCTTCATGTAATTCTGGATTTTCTACTTTTTATACCCTTTACCACAAAAAGTGGAAAAGGGATATATTTAAGTTTGTCATTCCGTTTGTAATTTCTACAATATTCATTTCCCATATCCTTCAAATTATGGGTCTCGTAAAAGTAAGATTGTGCACCATATTTTTAAAAATATCAATATGGGTATAAATTTCAATCTTTTGACGAGATCTTTTTAAAAATGCTTAACCCATTAGGAGCCGATGTCATTTTAATGTAAAATATTATACATGCAGAAACCAATTTTTTCGAGCTTTCTCGCCAAATGGCTTGTCGAGTATGGCCTACCAAGGCAGAAATTCCCAACCATTATAAAATCTATCCTTAAACAAGTACCTTCAGCTTGTTTATAATGAAAACAAAACTGTTTGCCAACCTTGGGTTTACAATCCATAGAATGATTTGCCCGAGCTGAGAACTGTCGGCCCCCTAGAATAAAGAGGGGCTTCTGGGAAGGCCCCCAAAGTTGGGTACCTCGGGCGTATAATTTTTTCTTAATGTCATAAAAAATTTAACTTTAACTCAAATGGTAGGATTTTTTAAATTTTCTAAGACCTTGAAAATATTAATAAAAAATGTGTTTACATGTGTAATTACAAGTGTAACTTAGCATTTTTGGCGTGGAATACTTATTAATGATTGCTTTATAACTCAAGACATTTTCTAGATCTATATATATATATATATATATATATATATATATATATATATATATATATATATAAAATTGCTGCAAGTATGATGTGACGTTATACCTCACGGTCGGTCAAACCGAATTCAATTAAATTTTTAAAGTTTGTTCGTATAGTCGTGAAGATGGTTTATCTAAAGTTTGCACAAAATTGTTCGACATTTTAAAGGCAACATATAGCAAACGCGAATAATGAAAAATAAGGTAAAAAATTATAACGGTTCTTCCTCAACCCCTTTCCAAAATGGCAAAATTTGAAACAAAATTTTTAAATAACTGTGAAATTCCTCGGAGTCCCCAATTGTTGGCTACTTATTCCAAAAGGAATTTTACAGGTCCGTGATTAATAAAGGGAGGGTAGCGACTTTTGTAAAAAAAATATATAAAAAACAATAATCTTTCATATGAAATTTTAAATCTATGTTATAAATGTTTTTAAGACTTGCAGGCCCTTTTGTTTTATATAAAATTAAGAAAGTGCTGCCATATCGAATGAAATTTTCAAGCGGTAAAATATGGGGAATTTTAGATTTCTTAATTTAGAATTCTGGTTAATTTTTTTAGGTATTTCGATTCTCAATCGATAGCAGAGGGCTGTCTTAAACGCCTTCTAGATAAATGTACCTCTCCCCTTCTTTTAACCGGTAATATAAATTATTGGAGTGTACTTTGGGATTCAGCTCAATCAAACACTAGAGGTAAAATTACTAATAATCTGATACTAAATTGAGACCTTGTCATATTAAACGATGGCTGTCCAACTCATTTAGCCACTCACAACAGTTTTACAAATATAGATATAACGCTTTGTTCGGACACATCTTGCGCCAATTTGTTCTATAAATTAATTAACTTCATATTGATACTAAATAAATCGACTACCAATTTTAAGAATTAAAGATTAATTTTTCATTTTTCATTAAATCTTTGTAATACATACGCCTTTCCAAAATGGCAAAATTTGAAACAAAATTTTTAAATAACTGTGAAATTCCTCGGAGTCCCCAATTGTTGGCTACTTATTCCAAAAGGAATTTTACAGGTCCGTGATTAATAAAGGGAGGGTAGCGACTTTTGTAAAAAAAATATATAAAAAACAATAATCTTTCATATGAAATTTTAAATCTATGTTATAAATGTTTTTAAGACTTGCAGGCCCTTTTGTTTTATATAAAATTAAGAAAGTGCTGCCATATCGAATGAAATTTTCAAGCGGTAAAATATGGGGAATTTTAGATTTCTTAATTTAGAATTCTGGTTAATTTTTTTAGGTATTTCGATTCTCAATCGATAGCAGAGGGCTGTCTTAAACGCCTTCTAGATAAATGTACCTCTCCCCTTCTTTTAACCGGTAATATAAATTATTGGAGTGTACTTTGGGATTCAGCTCAATCAAACACTAGAGGTAAAATTACTAATAATCTGATACTAAATTGAGACCTTGTCATATTAAACGATGGCTGTCCAACTCATTTAGCCACTCACAACAGTTTTACAAATATAGATATAACGCTTTGTTCGGACACATCTTGCGCCAATTTGTTCTATAAATTAATTAACTTCATATTGATACTAAATAAATCGACTACCAATTTTAAGAAATAAAGATTAATTTTTCATTTTTCATTAAATCTTTGTAATACATACGCTTTCTTTCTAATGGCAACCCTAATGTAGAAAAATGAAAGTAAAATTAAAAATAGCTTTCTGCATTTTTGTAAAACATGTTTCATATTTTTTGTCTTTTGCATTGGCTCTTAGTACAATTCTCGATTAATTTAGTTAGCTTGAGATTTAAGGATCTTGAATTTTGTATACAAGTACAAAATTTGTGTCGAATCCATCAGTAATGAAATGACCATATAAATACGCCTTCTCCGCAGTATTACATTTAATAAATCACCTTTAAATGATAAACATATCAAGAGTATTGTTAATTTTTGCAGGAATCAAGCACAATTCACGTAAATTGTGGCATTTTTCAAACACTAAAATTCTACCAACTTGATGAGGAAGAAAACATCCCATTATCGATGCCAGTTTGAAAGGATGTTAATTTCTTTCTTATCAAATATATGTAGGCACTTTTGTCTTTAAACGAAAAATATGTAAAAGCCGTTAAGGCTAATTTTGGCCCAATCTAAGATATTAAATGCTTACTAATAAATTGAGTTAAAACTTTGCAAATCGTGTGCATTAAAGTCATGATAAGCCACTGCAGCGGCTACATGAAGTTGAGTAGTAGACTTTGGCTTTGCAAAATTTAAAGTCAGTCATAAATACCTTCTTCCATTGTGGGCTTTACTTGATGTTCTTCTTCCACTTGTTTTTCTGTTTTAGTCTCAATTGGTGTTGGTGGTGGCGTTTGGGAGTAAGGAATATCACTTTCTGAAATAAAAACATTATTAAACAATATGAGATCACTTTCATATTTATTTATTTTTAAGCATGAATGAAAAATTTTGAGGAAATTTATGGACAAAGAATCGCAATTAAATTGAAATTTTAACCTTTCACGCGTCTATGAATAAATATGTATATAAAAAAGAAACTTACCTTTTAGCTTAAGCTCATCACTAATTTCAATTAGTCCTTCACTCATTTTCTTAGTTATGGACTCCTGCACAGATTTACAAAATTCTACATCAGTCAACGATTTACGTGGCTCAACAGGAATGGGAGCAATAAGTTCACCGGTGGTTTTGACACTTAAATCTTGTTTAGCCTTCTGTGAATTCTTTTCCACTGAGAGAAAATCGTTGGTAATAGTGATGACATTTTGCTGCGGTAAAACTGTTGTCAAATCTGTCGAAACAGATAAAAATTCTTGATTTTGACAATCAGTGATTGTGTCTTCATTAATAGATTTCAGATTATTTTCCTCTAAACTGCTTATATCGTGTGTTAAGGATTTTACTTCAGATACAGGCATTTCCTGAGAACCTTTAATAGGAGCGGCCATTTCTATGCCATCATCCTCCGAATGTTCTGCTTTCAAAGTATTTTTAAACTCTTCTGTTTCGACTGTTTTCTCTTTTGACATAACAATGTTTTCTTTTGGAATTTCGGTGCCTGCTGAAATTGTAGTCATTATATCCGAAGCTTTTATTAGAACTTCATCAATTATAGAAGGTCTTTTCGTTTTTTCCAACTTATCTGTGTTATCTGGCTGTGGAGCACAGAACGGTTGATGTTTTTGCTCCATACTAAGAAAGTCATAAGTAATTTTTTTGCTATCAATTTCGGTTTGTTCGAGCAATAAATTTTCTGAGTCGTTTTTAAGAATAATAGATTCTTCAACAGAATATTGTGGTGCTTCAGATGACAACTCTGAAACATCATCTGAAGACTGTTTTTTTCCATGAAGTTGAGATTTTTGTTCTATACTTAGAAACTCCTGTGCTAGTTTTTTTGAATCCAAAACTGTTGTTTCTACTGACTGTATGGCCATTTCCTTTTCTACAACATGTCGTGGACTTGGTGTAGTTTCTGAATTTGGTTCATCCTTATCTTCGACTTTATGCGTTGGCTTATCCGTTACTACTGTTTCGACTATTGGTGGGAATGTTATTATAGTTTTAGTTGTCTCCTTTACGAGCTTGGTTTCTTCTCTTAACTCCATTTTGCTCTGAGCTGGTAACTGAGCTTCTTGCTCCTTAATTAAAAATTCCTTGGTAATTTTTTGGGCATCAGCAACAATTGATTTCAATTCTTTTAATTTTTCTAGAGATTCTTCAAAACTTGAAGCTTCCACACGGTCAATAGCATTGAGTTTTCGCGGTGCAGCCTCTAAATCAGGTATGAGTTTGTTATCATTCGATTCCATTTCTTTTAGTTCCGTTTTTGTTTCTTGATCCACATTAATTTTTGGCTCCAATCCATGATATTCGTAAGTAACCTTTCTAGCTTCAAAATTGGCAATTGTCTCTCCAATTTTGGCGGCTGGAACAATTGATTCTTTTTCAAGTTTTGAATCTCCCGCCGAAGGTTTATCAAAAGATTTTATTGTTTCTGACACCTTTTTGGTTTCTTTTAAATCATGCAATTTATCCTCAATTTTTGATGTGGAAACTTTTGGTTCTGAAAACGATTTGATTGTTTCTGCAACAGTTTTCGTTTCAGTAATAATGAAATCTTGAGATTCTAACATCTTCTCTTTAGCATCTTTTAATTCTGTTTTTCTGGCTTCAGCTTTATGCGAACTATCAGGTTTATCTCCCATATTGTTTGCCTCATTTTCAACGATCAAGGACTCCCTTTCTTTAAAATGTTCACTTCCACTTATTTTTTCAAAGAGAGACTTTGTTTCTTTGGCCGTTTTAACGTCATCTGTTTTGGTTTCTATTACAATGGAATCCTTTATATCGACAGCTTGTGTCATTGAATTTTTACATTTATCATCCAGGAGCGATTGCACCTTGTCATCATCTGTTTGTTCTGCAAGACTTTTTGCTTCTTTTTCTTCTGCAGCAGAATTGTCCATTTTAGCAGAAATATGTGTCTCAACTTTAGTTTCAAGGTTGAAATCTTTTATTTCAGTTGCACCAACTTTATGCTCTGCAACAGTCTTCAATGTTTTATCACATTGTATAGTTTCGCTCTTTGTAAAATCTTCCTTAAATCTGGTTTTAGTATTAAACTCTGAAGTTTCTTGTTTGATGTCTTCTGCTCCTGTTTCCGCATTAGTATTTGCAGTTTCTGTTACCCTTTGAAACTCTGAAACATTCAAGTCTTTTGTATCATAAGAGGATTTTGTTTCTTTAACAAAAGAGTCTGTTGTAGCAAAAATTGTATTTGCGCTGTCTTCTGTTTTTTGTTTGTTAAAAACTTTTATTGTTTCAGCGACGCTCTTTGTTTCTTTTAAATCTTTAGTTTGTTCCACAAATTCCAATGTCTTTTCCATGATTTTAGAGGTTTCTCCTTCGACTTGGTCTAATGTCCTTTCGCCAACTAAGTTCATAGTTTTGATGGTGTTTTCAGTTTCTGAGGCTAAAAAGTCTTTTGTTGTTTCAATAATATGTTTCTGCAGATTTTGTGGTACTTTTTCAGCTGGCTCCGTGATGATTTTTGCTGCTTCCAACTTGAGTTTTTCCGATTCAACTTCAGGTTCGGTTTTTATTGTATCAGAAGCTACTATTCTCTCACTTAAGAATTTATTTTTTTCAATATTTATTGCATCAACACTGGATGCTTCCAAAGATGTTATATTTTCAGCAACTTCTTCTATTTTTTGGTCAGTAAAAGCTTTTATTTTATCTTTTACACTGACTGCTTCACTAAAAGAGTCTTTTTTAGTTTCATCAATCGATATTTCAGTTTTAGATGTCTCTTCTTGGGAAATTGATTTAGAAGAGCCATTAATAGTTTTTCTTTCTGTTGCTAGAAAATCTTGAAGATTTTTGTGACTGGTCTTGGATGGTATTTGGGATTCGTATGATGATATTATATTTTCTACCTTTTTGGTAGCAGTCTTAACAGTTTCTGCGACTACATTTCTAGCAGTTTCCTTTATATTTTCGGTTGTTTTAATTTCACTGGTCTTTTCTTTAGCTTCATCAACAGACTTCTCAGACTGGCCCCTCTCACTCGGGGCCAATACTTGAGATGGGAGTTGTGTCAGTTTCTCAAAAGTTAAAAAGTCTTCTGTCAATTGTTTAGATCCCGAATCCATTGATGGCTTTTCACGAATTAGCGAATCTATTATTTTGCTTGGTTTTTCAACACTTGTAATATCTTTAACGATTTTTAAGTTGTCAACTTCTTCCCGGCAAACCTGAGAATGGAGATGGTCATCTTCTTCAGGTTCATCTTCTGAACTTCGACTAGAAGATTTGAACTTGTGCGTTAACTCTTTATCAAAATCACTTTTGCTTATTGCTGCGGCTTCTTTTTTCCCCATCTTTATTTTAATAATTTGTTCAGGTACAACTGCCGACTTGACGCTGTTATCCGCTGGTAATTGCATGAAAATCTCAGATTCGTGTATGGCTTTTTTGTCTTCAATAAGACTCTTTCGTTTGATTTCTGTTATTTCACGTGTTATCTCTTTTTTCTGCGACGATGCTGGTATTTGACGTTCAACCGAAAGGCGTTTAACTATTTTATCTCTGCGTTCTGCTACCGTTCGTTTAGCCGTTTCTTCATCAGATTCTGACTCCTCAATTTCTTTTTCTTCCGCTGAGTACTTGACCTCTTCACGTTCGTGAATTTGCTGTATCCGTTTACCTGTATAAAGAAAATCGTCAATTACTAAAACTTAAATTTGTTAGGCAACAAATACTTACTTTCTTGTCGGACCAGCTCTTCAACCGATTCAGAGTTCTTCATAATATCAGTCTCATCAAAGTCACGTGAATGCGAGAGCCTTCCGCTTTTGCACTTATTCATAATGTCATCTCGGCCAATGCTCTTAAGAGCTTGTTCTAGCGAATGTAAATCATAGTTGGGCTTGTCCTTATATAACCTGATCATACTTTGAGCTTGTCGTGCTATACTGTCCATATTATGGTTGATAATCTCATCGATTTCTTCTGTGCTTATATCAATTTCTGAAGCCAACTGTATCCAATCTTTGCCCAATAGGTTTGAAAGGTCTACAATGCGGATATCGCCAATATAGTGATCGTTTTGATGCTTGCTAAAGCTTAACAGCGAGCTACGGTATGTGGGTGTAATTTTACCGGAGAAGGCAGTAGTGGAGTCAGGTATTACAGCTTCTGGTAAGACAATATTTAATATACAAATCGGATGCTGAGGTGGTTCACCTTTAGCTACTTTTGGTTCTTTCATGAATAATGTTCTTCCAACTATATCGGCGTGCTGATCTTTAACTCTCACAGTGAACGGCAGGCGATTCTCTCGAAATGCTTTAAATGGCAATTGCAATTGTTCGCCAGATTTTGTAACTGGTACTAAGTTGCCAGCCATTTCTATGTATTGGGGCTTCCCTTCTAGAACCTCCACATCCCGACTCTTTGCAACTTGGGTATAAAGTTCCATTTTTTCAAGAGTTTTATCCTCACGATCATCTGTCATGCAAAAAACTCGTAGGCGGGCTTCAAATGGTTCAATTTTTTTTGCAAATACCACAAATTTTGCTATGAAAGGTACATGAATCACTTCCCTAAACGTATATAAAAATCACTCATTTGTTTTACATATTTATAAGTTTGAGAACTAATTACATACTTGTATAGTTCGGTGGCCATTTTTGTAGCATCGCTTATGTTACGACAGTCCATAAGCCAAAATCGTGCAGAAACGGTGGTTGTAAACGAAACGCAGTCATTGACAAATGTGAGCGGTGTTGATCCGGTAACATCTTCCCATTGCGCCCTGGACGGGCCGCCTAGTTTAAACGAAACATGTCAGTTGTCATTATTGTAACATATTACAAGTTTTTCAAATTTATTCATCAATTAGGATATTTTCTTATTCTTATTTGTTTAAACTTAAAATACAATTTTATATTTCTACTTGCATTTGTTATAAGCGAATCGAACTTAAAAAAAATTAATAAACAACAACATAAAGAACACCTTACACTGGCAGATATGAGTAAGTATGAGTAAGTATTAGACGAACAATCAGACAAATGTAAGTAATTATATCGAATGTTACGCTTACCATAGACAGTGAATATTTTCGTTTAACATATATTTGGAAGCTATAAAGCAAACATAAGTTTTTTGACGCTTTAAAGAAGTAAAGTCTTGTAGTTGAGGCTAAAAGCCTCAAACTACAAGACTTTAATTCAATGCACATCTTAAAATAGTGTACATCAGTATTGGCAAACGGTTTATTGCCATTGTACACTGTAAAATTCATTGACTTTTGTTGTACAGAATAAAGTTATGAATTATAAAAGAAAAATTATATATAAGTAAGCAAACCAATTTCAAAAAAAGAAGAAGGTTATCAATTCGACTGAATGTTGCTTTTTTATGTTTGTTCCTGCAGAACTCAGTCATTTCTGAACCGATTTTGAAACTTTTTTGTAATTTAATAGATTATGCTTACAGATTGGTCCCCTTTTAAAAGCAGTTTATAATCTTAAAAACTAAAGGGTGTCCCCATTCAACATACAGATTTTTTAACTGTATTATTAAATTAAAGGGCGCCACTCGAAAATTTAAAAAAGCTGAGGATCACTATGGCTCCCAATAGCAAAAAGGAAAAGGTGACGTAAATTGGCCTATATGGGCCTATCTTTTGAACCGTTATAGACAAACACTTGAAAATTGATTAAAACGCTGATTACTTTGACCGTTATAATAACAAGTAAAAATTTTAAAAATTATAAAGTAAAGGGTGCCCCAATACTTCCTTTAATTTTTTATATATGGCCATTCTTTTGAACAGGCGGTTGAAATTTACAAAGTGCTTGTATTGCAAAGTCCGCTATAACACAAATATAAAGTTTGGATTTGGAAAGTAAAGGGTACTTCAATAGTGGTCATAATTTGATGTATGTGACAAAACTTTTGAACCATTAGAGACAGACAGTTAAAATTAACAAGTATACAATTTGAAATAAGAAATTAAAGGGTATTCCCATAAGTTAAGTAATTTTACCTATATATCCCTATCTTATGAACCGTTATATACAAGCACTTGAAAACTAGACAGATATCTAATATAGACAGACGGATTTTATTTACAAAGAGCCTAAATAGAAATTAAAGGGAGTCCCAATAATTGATGTAATTTAATGTATGTGGACAAGCTTTTGAACCTTATAGATAGGCGGCTGAAATTTATAATTTAGCCCATATGGGCCTATCTTTTGTAACGTTATGTACAATTACTCTAAAACTAAAAATAAATGTCCACTACTTCGTCTGGTATAATAAGAAGTATAAATATTTTAAATTATAAACTAAAGGGTGTTACATAAGTTAATGTAATTTGATGTATATGAGTGGGATGAATATGTATGTATTTATTTATGGATTACGTTACATCTTATTTAGGTGAGTTGAAAGTCGCTACTTTAGAATTTCGTTCTCTTAAATTTTATTCAATAATTTTGTGTGTGTGTGTTTTTTTTAGAAAAAAAAACAAAAATATTCAATTACGTAGTCAAAACTTTCTTAGCTTTGATATTTTTTGTTTAAAAATCATTCAATGCTCTCAAATTTAAGCCAAATTGAATATTTTTGTACCGATTAGATCTCCTTTATGCTCAGGTCCGAGTCCGCTTTGATTTTAATTAGACATTAGCTGAATTTCTTGTCAAATTTATCTGCCCGTGTAAGTTGTCCTTCAGATAATATAAAAAGAAGTTTAAACAAAAGAATAAAAATATATGTAATAACGAAAAATGTTAAAATAGTTTGAGTTAACACAAACAAAGTAAGAAAGTTAATCCATGCTTGAAGTTATTTGCTGGAAAATCTAGTATTAAATGTATATAATTATTTTTTAGGCTTCCGTCCCAAGGAGTTCAAATTTAATCCAGATAATATTTGTCCGTCTATCACAGGCCTCTATAATAGAACTACAATAGCCATTCTTATGGCTGATACAAAAAAAATGCCAATAATTAAAGGCTGGCCTCCCTACAGAAGCGTGATTTACGCATATCTCACAAGCCGTTGTAGGCAAACATTTGATTTTTCATACGCGGGGTGTAGTACTATGTCTACTATAAGGACAAGTATTAAGAGTAAATTAAACACTGAATCATACAAAACACTCTTGGCGGATTAATTTAATAAAAAATAGCAACATCAATGAAAAATAATTTTAAAAGTATACTTTTTTCAATATTGGATATAATGCCTTTTTGGATACAAAAGATCCTTGAGCAAAGATCCTCTGGCAATTATCAAAAATTCTATTTTTCAAGAAATTATTAAACCAAGTAAGAGTGCTATATTCATCTATACCGAATCTTATATACCCTGCGCCATATATGTTTAACCACATGTACTATACTGCAGAATTCGCATTGAGTAACTTAAATAAAAAGCGGCATAAGAAATTCTTTCCTGCCTTAAAGTTTTTTTTTTGTTCAAAAATGGCTTTTTTACGAAAACTGGAAGTTTCGCTCTGGGTTGTTGTCCCAGCATGGTATATAAAAAGGTTGCTATATCAGGTAAAAGCAACAAATTTTCTTACCTTTTTCACTACTAACTTTTTATCACAAAACACAACCACCTGCAGGAATGGAAACGAAAATTGAAAAAAAATATGAACAAATTAGAGGCAGGAGTGGTGTTTTGTCTGCTGCCTCGAAGGACATAGACCGATCTTGCTGCTTTTCAATAGCAAAATTTTCGTAACTATTTCTTGTATAAATTTTATCTGGATAATATTGTGCCTTGGCAAAGATATTTTCAACACTAACACGGCTAGATAGACGGACATCGCTTATTCAACTTCGTTATTCATAAGAATTCAGAATATGTACTTTATGGGATCGAAAATGGATATTGTAAAAATCACAAACGAAATGTCAAACTAAGCTAAAACATTCTTCTACCTGTGCTGATGAGTATAAAAAGACAAGAAGTAATAACCTAATTACACTTTGTTTTTGTTTTTTTTTTTTTTTCTTTCAAAAATGTTTCTACGACATTGGCTACGAATCTTATCGTTCTGGCGACTTAAATCGCTTGGTCAAGCAACATTATTTATTCATCATTAGCAATTGCGCAGATAATTACTATGACAACACTTAAAAAATGTTTAAGTGAAAACAATTAAGTTTTATTAAATACTTCCAGTTGTTTAATATTAAATTTTCAAGTCCAAATAAAACAAGAATAAGTTAAATAAATTTAATTTAATAATAATAAATAATTAGTTCAATAAAGCTTTAATTTTAAAGAAGTAGAACTAATAGTTTTATAGTTTTAATTTATGTGATACAAGAGATGCACTACGCCCTTAAATGTGTATAAATATTATTGAAAGTGCATATGCGTGTGTGTTGCTACATATTATATTTAACTTTAAAATATAACTTAATAAAACATGTATTTACATACATCTGTATAAGAATTAATAAATTAACTTGTCTTCTTTAACTTAATAAAAAAAAAATAATTATTATTGAAGTTTGTAGTTTTTTCTTCTATTAATCCTTTTTAAATATTATTTTATTCCATTCAACAAAAAAATAAAAAATAAACGTAAAAAGTAACAATTAAATAGTTTCACACAATAAAGTTATTAAATTAATTGGCAATTGTTAGAAAAAAAAATGTTTTGAGAGAATTTTCTTGTACAACTTAACGTAGAATTTGTTACATTTTTCACAATCACCTATAAAGCAGATAACCTCTCAAGCTGTAATAAATGAAAAGAGCTAATTCAAGGAGATTTGCAGAAATTCTGCTTATAAGCAAAAGATTTACATCGCACTGCCTTCAAAAATAATAAACTCAGCGGTCTCAATACCTTGGCATTCGAGGAGTTCCAAAGTCTTTGCAGCTCGGGCCGTTTGTGAGAGTTGTTTTCTATAGGCCGTAGAAGAACGTAGGCGGTTAGAATAGCAAAGATATCATACGAAACTATAGATATCTTAAGACTTACGATTTTTTTGAAATCTGCAAAATGTGTTTAATTTTATATTTATACAAGAGGAAATAGAGTTTTGCGTGATTATACGGTCATTCTCTCTAAACAGAGTTGCTTTTGAAATCATTAATACAATCCAAGATATGATGAACAATTCACATCATCTATTGATTAAATTTTTTTAAAGAAAATATTATTTAAAATAGAACGCACGAATGAACTCAGAGCATTTCAATCACATATTTGTACCCTTTTTTGCTTTTGATCGATCATAAGTTTAAGTTATGACCACGGCATCTGGAATGTTTCGGAAATTATCTGCGTTGATGATATTGAAAAAGCAACAACCATAAATACATACATCACTATTTAGCAATTTAGACAAAGAAAAAATTACCCTCCATTAATATATTGCTCGCATAAATCCTTGGTACTTTTTTCCACGAGAAGTGTAATTCTTATATATTTGTGTTTTTTTTTAAAGAATGGCAATAAGGAGTTATAAATTTAAAAAAGAAAAGAACTGAGCATTTAAAACTTCATGGAAACGAGTCTGAGAAATATATTCCCATGTGTTTAAAGAGAACTATTGACTCCCCCTATATTAAAATTTAAAACAAAGTACTAAAAAAGTAAACTCAATTTAAGCGAAGAGTGATTAGCGATTCTTTAAACTTAACACACTTTGCAGTTTATGGTAATTCTCAAGCAGTTTAAAATGTTAAATTTACAAAAGTTCTGTTAACTGTTTTAAGGACCCAAAAAGGTGAAAAAATTTAAAAATAATAGTTTATGTTTTATGAGTTAATTTTTTGTTAGTTTTATATTATTTATACTAATTAATAAGCCATCGTTATTAGAAATCATGTCTCTAAAGGTGCGTTTAGACTGTGCTAATATTTGTGCAAAATCATAAAAATTTTGTTTGTCCTAGTGTAAACACTCGAATTTGTTAGAAACCAAATATTTTTCGACTGTTTGTTGGCTAAAAAAACCTTTGTTTGTGAATAAAGCTTTGCATAATGTAAACACTTTGTCAGCACGTCGTTACAAATATTTGGCTCGATATTTTGTTTGTTCTCGCAATATTTTTGGCGAAACAAATAGCGACAAATAATTGTAGAAACGTGGGCTGCCAACAGTTATTTTTGAGAGAGCTTAACATATAAAAAATGAAATAAATTGAAATGGCAATATTGGTCAAATCGTTTGACAGATTAGTAACTAAAAAGCGCATTTTTGTAATTCTTTATGATAAAGCATATTTTTCTGAAAGAAAATGGACAACATCAATTATTGAATCGCCACCATCTGCCAAAAAAATCAAAAGGAAGAGGACGACGCACGATTGGATTGAAGAAAATATATTTAAATTGATCGGCGAAGGGAATTTCATCCTTACATTTGGAATGCATCAAGTGCTGACTACCATTAAAAACCCATGCGGGATAGCGCATGGACTGAAATTGGCGATATGCTTAATGTTACAGCGGAGGAAGTTTTCACAAAATGGTCGAATTTGAAGATTCAGTACCGGGGCTACATCAACAAAAAAAAAAAAAAAACAAATCTGGACAAGGTGCAAACAATGCATCAAAGTGTAAATATTTCGACTCCATTGCTTTTGTTGGATGCGTGGAGGTTAGCCAGCAGCAACCAGTAACAACAAATTTAGATTTTTTATCTGAAAGCGAAGGTATCAAGTAATAGAAGTCATTTATGCAGCGAAGGTTCTTCAAAACTTAGTTCCTTCAGAAGTTTTTTGCAACATCCTTCCATTTTACGACGCTGCACCCACGCTCGAACCCACATTCTTCTGGATCTTTTTTTTTTCTTTTTGCTGGGTTTTTGAAAGTGCCATAGCTCCAGCAGTTATTAATAATAAATCTTCAATATCACTGTCACTAAACATTTTAATTTTTCACGTTGCTTCACAAACACAATTTGATACTATTTAGCAGATGGATTTCATAAACATAACAACAACATTATTTAACAGATGTTTGTTCATACACACCGGACAAATAAAATTATTTGTGCAGTGTAAAAGGGTATACAAATATTTGTACCAAACATGGCTGACACAAAATCTTCTGTTGTTTGTGCAAATAAAATTCAAACAAATATTAGTGCAATCTAAACGCATTCCCAAATATTAGTCACAATACCTACTATTAGCCCAAACCATTATTTGTTGTGTTTGGACAAATATTAGCATAGTCTAAACGTACCCTAACACACATAATTATTTCTTTGCGTTAATAAACAGAAGAATACTTTAAACTATTTTCGACAAGTTGCAACTAAGGCAAAACTATAGAATGCTGTATAAGTAGGACGGACACTAATAAAATAAAAACTATATATAAAAAAAAATCGTGTAGTATAATTATTACGAAGCGTTTAATAGAATATTAAAATGCATTAGCCATTTTTACAAAAATGTTAAAAGTAAAAGCTCATTAAAAAATAATATATATATATATATATACTCGTATATAAATGTTATAATTAAAAAATTGTGTAAGAAAATAACACATGCTTAATATAGTAATATGAAGATGAAAGTATAAATTCGACTTTTTATGTGAAATGTTTATCGTACGTGTTAAAATGTTTCTAAAAATATAATGTAAACAAAAGAAAATTATCGAAAAATATAAAATTATAAAATATAATATAAATCAAATTAAAATAAAAGAAAATAAAATAAAAAATATATAAATAATTTTCATTTAGCGCGTAAGTAATTGAAGAAAGATATTAATAAAAAAATGTTTCTTTGATTTTTCAAGGATGGTTTAGTTTCAGAAAAGTTCTCTTTGAGGCCTCTAAGTATTCGATTTTCATATTTAATTTTTACAATGATATTTTCGAAATTATAAAGTGAAACAAAAACAAAATCAACAAATCAAAGGAAAATATGAAATGATGCGAAGAAAATAGAATGTGAATGTAAATTGAAGCAAACATATTATTAATTCATTCATGTATTGTTTTAGTATTTTTTGTCATATTTATATTTAATATAATTTGCAAAAATAACGGACAATTGTTTTGGTGTCATTTGGTTTAGTTACAAATTAAAACTAGAATTATTTTATTTAAAACTGTTGCTTTAAAGCAGTTGAACAAAATAATATAAAATAAACTTTCAAATTATTATAATTAAATAATTATAAACTTTATACAGAAATGAGGGCTATTTAACAATGTTTTAGGCCCAAAGAGTACCTTTTAAAGTTGTAGTTTTTAATAAGAAATAAAAGTAAAAATAAAAAAAGTTGCTCGTGCTCTAATTTAAAATATATAAAAATTATATTTATAAAAATATTTTTCAAATTGTTAGGAATCAATCGAAACATCTTTAACAGCCTACAATTTGTTTATTATTTACAGTTTATAATTAAATCAACTATAAAAAAACTCTCTTTATTTTATTTGTAGTAGTGCAAGAAGATAAAGGGTACAAGGAAATTATTAATTATTCTTTATCTGAAAAAATACTTTAGCGACAATCTGAACAGCATAAGGGTATGGCTCGCTATAATCGATTGTACTGTAAGAATTTTGACTTACAACTCCTTGCATTGACGGCTGCTACCTCTTGTCCCTGCCAAAAGACTGCCTAGACTAGGCGAGGCGAACCTCTCAACCTTCAGTTTTGAAATAGACTTACCTGCGCATATAGAGCTTTGTGTGATCGAACATCTTTTCTTCATTAGATAGAACTTTAAAAATTTTTATTCTGATAAAATTCAATAGGACCACAAGGGTCATATAGGACTGAACAAGAATGTTTTGCATAAGGTAAAATAATTCCGAAAAAACTATAGCTCAAACTGACCATCCTACATGGGTCGCGGAAAGGACGAACCAGAATATGTAGCAATAGGTTGACAAGTTAATCTTTATAGGAACTTCTGAGATTAAAAGCCCTCCGCAGCAATGCCGAAAAGTTGCTTGGATATAAGCGGGGTTAGTGACAGGTCATGGAAACTTTAAGTATCATCTGGCAAAGAAAGAAATCAAAGAAGATGATTCTTGCGCGCTGTGCATGAAAGCGGATGTGATTTAACCGCACAATGTAGGCGGATATCCGCACTGGCTATCATTTTATTTAGCTCACAGGCAGACAATTATTGAATGTGGATACTATGGAGCCCCTATGGAGAGTCTCTGTGATGGGATAAGGGTTGAAATTTAGTAGTCGAAGTTCTGAAATTATTACAATCGAGAGTAAAGACTACTGCTGGTACGAAATTCAATGATAGAAATATTGTAGTCGAAAGGTGTCGAAAAACGACTTGTAATGTTATTGAGCGTTATTGATCTACTGGCTCTGTACCATTTTCTTACGATGTTCTAGTTAATGTGAGGTAAAGATTTTATCAAAGCACGATAACTGGCTTGATTTATATGCTCTAAAACAAGAACTTCTATGATGTCAAGTTTCTGCCAAATATTAAAAGATAAATAAAAAAATTAAATTAAAATAGAAAAAAGGAAGAAAGAACACAATTAAAAAAATAAAAAAAATTATAAATTTAATTTGCTTCGAAGCATAAATAGAAAAAAGAAATAGTATAAGAGTTAATGGTTGTAGTAATAATTGTAGGAGTAGTAAGTATTAGTTGTATTATTAATTTAAAAAATATGTTTGCAACAGTTTATTTTCAATTAATGAAAATGTTTATTAAAGTAATATTTATGCAGAAAAATGAATTTTGTTAATTGCTCTTAAAGTTAAAATGCTATACATGTAAATCATATTGTAAACTGATTTTGTATTTTATTTAAACTTATTTATATTTTAAAGAATGAAACAATAACGTAACATAACGTATGGAACAGCGGTTGGATTGACATAATGTTAGAATTAAAAAATAAATTGAAATTGATGTCCTCCAAAAAAAAATATATATATAATAAAATAAGGTTTTTCATGTGAATTTCTTTTAAATTAGAAAAACAAAACGAAATGCTTTAGTTTTATTTTAGTTAGTTTTTAGTTTTTCTTTTCTAATTACCTTTTAGAGATCTTTTCCGAAACACACCTTCATTACGATGGAATTTAAACGGAATGGAATGCATGCACATTGATCAATGCATTGAAACGCATTAATACGAAAAATAAATCGTAAATCAAATTTAATATTCAGTTTTGTTGTTTTTATTATCAACTATTTTTAATTGGTAATTTTGTATTTAAAACAAAACTAAATTTAAAGAAAAAATTAAACAAAACCAAAAAAAAAAGATAAAAGCTAACGAAAAAATAAAATAAAAATAAAAATAATTTATGAAAAAATCGAAATTAAAAACAAACAGAATTTCCTTTAGTTTGTTAAAAAAAAAAAAAAAAAAAAAAACAAAATAATGTTTTTTATGTTTGTATGTGTGTTACAAAAATGTGTTGAATGTACATCTGTTAGTAATTTTGTAAAATGTATAAATTATCATGTATACATATGTATGTATCGTATGCAATATGTATGTATGTGCATATGTACAAGTTTAAATGTATGAAAGTGTGTATATTTGTTTACATGTATGTACAGTAGTTTTCCTGTTTAACGAACCTTCAATTCTATGAACAATGCACAAGTTTTTTCTATAAGTTCCTTATACATATTAAAATTTAAACCTATTTTTCATTAAAATTATTTGAGATTTTATGATACGATTGTAATGAATTGTATCTTTTTTAATTCTCTTAATATACATATTATACAGATGTCAAAACATATTTCAAAATAAATGAGAAATAATACAGTTCCAGTTATTTATTTATAAGTATGGCATATAACGATCTTTTCAGTTTAACGAACAGGCCTTACATTGTACTGGTTCATTAAACCGGAAAAATAAATACATACGTTTACAAATACAGTACATTTGTAAACGTATGTATGTATTTATTGTCTTTATAAAGTAAAATAGTTTGTTTCGAAAATATGGCATTATTATAATTTACAACAGTTCACTTTTTTTTTGGATTCTGGTCCGTTGCTTGAATAAGTCTGGTGGCATTTGGTTGCAAACAAAGATTGTTTGCGTCATCACCTTGAAACTCTTTAACAGGCGAGTACATCGAACAATTACCAATAGAGACCGAAAAATAATATAAAAAGTGGCAAGTATGTGACTGAAAGCTGCTCAGCTTTACTAAATACTTAACTTTCGCCTTTTTTACGAGCCTCTATAAAAAATTTATCTTTCTTCTTCACTAATTCGAGAAATAATAACTACAGAAAACAAGAAAACTTTTATCCTTAATTTTTTTTAGTTAAATGACCCCTAATGAAGTCTTTTTAAAAAATATTATCAAAAGTCGCTGTAACGAAAGCCTTCTTAAAATTGCACTACCAATGTTGCAACTACGTTTGGACGTTAAGGTTTGATGCAACTAAATTATAACAATACCATCAACAACAAAAATTAAGATCGAAACAAATAATATTTATTTCATTTTGAATATATGTACGAACTTAAATTTTAACATTTTTCCTGTGGATAAACAAGAGTTCCATCATGATTAAGGCACTAAATAAAATAAAAATAATAATTTAATGAACAATTTTCCCCTTTTTGACTTTTTCGGCATATTTTTATCTCCCACAATGTATAAAAACTATAATAATAAAATATAAAATTAAAATAGCAATAAATTATTAACAACAAATTCATGTACTTGGATCGACTAAAAGACTAAATAAATATGATCGGATAATAGAAAAAAGTTGATCAAAATAATAACGACAACCTGTACAATTTACAAAAAAATTAAAAAATAAAATAAAAGCTAACAAATACATACTCGTATTAAAGTGGGGTGAACAAAAACTAAGAATCTGCAAGACATGCATTGTTGCACTTATCTGTAGGGGATAAAACCAGCAACGACCGTTTTTAATGAAATTTAAAAAAAAAATGGATCACAGAGGATGTCAATTCTTCCAAACTCAGATCTAAAGAGGAAACTGTCACTTTTATACAGCTGAACTGATTTGATTATTATTTGGATGCCCGTCTTCTAAACTCAGCTCCATAATGTTCCCGTACTCTTATTCTGTGCATCCAATTTCAATGTTTTTTTTTTGTTTTTTTTTTTTTTTTTTTTTGTTTTGACAGATAACACTGAAATCTACAAAGAGACGAATTTAGAGGCGGTGTTTTTTAAAACTTCTGACTGTAAATTACTTCAAGATATGAGGATCTCTATAACTCACTTCATATCGACGAGATTGCAAGAGGAGATAAATTTTGTAGTGAGTACAATATCTGATTTTTCTTTCGCCAACCGAAAATCAACAGAAAGAACCTAAGTCCGCCAAACCCACTTAGAATGGATTCGAAAAGTGCAGAGGCTAGCCTGCCTTCAAATTACAGGTGCTTTTTACACTACACCTACGTATTTGTTGCACATGCTCCTTTACGAAATGATGGCAAATAACGTTTTAATTTTAGAAATATGCGTTAAAATTTCTTAATTTAATAAAAATTTCGTGTTAATTCTGCACTGTCGTTGCATAAAAATTGTAGCGATTGTAGAGATGGCAGATTAAATTGAGGAGTTAATAGCTAAAACGGAATTCTGGATATAAAAGTCTCAATTCTAAGAAGAAGAAAAAACAATCTTGCACTGTTGTTCTTTTTTTATTGGCTTATCTGAACAGTCCGACACCAAAATCCTTTGAATTTTTAGAGCGCGAATGTAAACAGGTGAATAAAATACAGGATGGTGCTAACAGAAGGTACGACTCCATTGATGAAAGTAGAGTTACTAGAAAATATCGAACATAGAAGCACCTCCTATGCCATTATCTCGTAGCAAGGAATGGACGAATACCAGTTCTGCAAGAAACCTATACGACAATCTTAATAATAATAAAAAATAAACAAAAATGTTTATAAAAACAAACTTTATTTTGGATAAAACAAATTGAGGTTTGTAGTTATTTACAGATTGTTACTTTCAGAATATAAATTACACAGTCAGTTAATAAATATCGTGGAATTAGAGAACTTCAGTTGTTATTCAGGTTATATCTTCTTTTGGTTTGGAATATGTATGAAAGACGCCCAATACGCCGCAAGAGGGCCTGTAAAACCTAGATGGCATTTTTGTGCACGTTTTAAGGGCCGCAATTTTTTTTCTTTGACAATTATGAAAGACTATTAAAGGAAACGTTGGATCTCAGTGGATATAAATAGCCTCTAGGGTTAGCAAATGTATTTTTTAGAATGCCAAGATATGCCCAGTGAACGAAGCAGACCAAGACTGCCAAAGGGGTAATGGGCTTAGAGTAAACCAAGGCTGTTGCAAAAGAATTCTATAGGGAAACATCCTAGGGACGCAATGTTATATATATGGAGGCAATAGACCTAAACGGGTGTTCATTGGGCCACACCAGACAATTGGTCTTAAAATTACCAAAGGCTTGCAAATAAACGAATACAATTTTACAAACAAAAATCTCTATATTACATTAAATCTTAAAGCACCAAATCGATACATTTTCTTTAGTGGAGGATATATTATGTAATGCTTCTATATTTTTTTCTTACAAGAATAATAACTTTTATAAGCTTTTTATAAACAATTCTGAATTTTCAAATGTTTTTGTTTTAAAGTGATCATTACTTATCAAAAATATTTGTATATTTGTATTTGTATTTTTATGTACATATTCCATTTTTATATAGGAATTATTGTTAATATTTGTTTGTTTGTATGTAGTGTACTGATGATGACTGAGATGGAAAGATGTTGTTCTATTTAAAATTGATTAGCTTATCAATAGTTATTAAGAATTTTGAAAGTTTCTTGCATTGAACTACTCTAAAATTATTACATTTAATCATCGAACATGAGAGAAGTAAATATTATATGTATGTATGTATATGTTTTTGTAAATATGTTTTGAATACTGTTTTTTTATGAAAATTTACATACAATTACTAAAAATAAAATTAACTTTAAAAAATTTTGGATTTTAAGAATAAACATTTTAGCGTCTAAGGATAATATAAGAAAATCAATCAATGATTAATTTTAATCGTTATTTAATTTATTTATCTAGTTTACGAGTATCTATTAAAAAACACACTCTTCTTTACAGCAAAAACTAATAAATTATACTAAACAATGTAGTAAATAGAGTAGTATAAGTAAGTTATAGTAGTAAGTAGTAGTAGTAGTATTATTAAGTATAATGTATTAAATTAAAAAAATTATTCGAAACAAGGTGAACACAAAAGCAAAAGAAAAAAATTAAATTAAATTATAACAAACTAAAGAAGTGAAAAATTCAAATATTTTAATTGCAATTTAAAATTGTTTTTAATAATTTTTTAGCTTGACCTGATTTTAGCTGTAACATCCACCTCTACTAAGACGATCTATTTTTTGTTTTTTTTTTTTCTACTACATCTTAAGCCAGATCTTAGTTAAAGATCAAAAAAAATTTTAATTTAGAAAATTAAAATTCTATCAATAAAATTTATAACTTAAATTAAAAAAAAAAAAAAACAAAGTTAAATATGAACATATTGCAAACAAATAAATAATATTAAAATAAAACAACAACAGTTAACACCAGTAACAGTAACTAAATAAAGCAACTATAAATACTTACCGGTAATGGAACATAGTAAACGCAGCGTGGGGGTATTGCCAGAGTATTGATTTATCATGCCCTGACTGTGAGCTTTAGGTGCTGGCATACTTAAGGTTATGGCCTTGTGGAATTTACGACGACGTGGTTCAACAGTAACTATAGGCGATACTGCAACACCACGTCCTAAAAGTTTGGCAGTTAGATCGGGATCAACCGGTTGTGCCTAAACGGAAACGAAAACGAAAACAAAACAACATGATTTGTAGCTTAAATACAATAAACAAAATGATTTTTCTTGCATTAATTTCAAAGAGGCCACTTAAATTATAATAACAATTATTCATTATAAACATTTATTTTGTTTCGTTTTTTTTCAGAAATTCGTAAAAACAGAAAATTTGGAAAAGAATAACAAAAAATTGAGGTCAGAAATAAAAATTTTTAATTTTCTTTATCTTTTAAAAATAAATTTATGTCTCTACATACTAACTTACAAATAATAGATTTTAATTTAATTTTTCATTTCATATTTTTAATATATCAATCGGTTGAAAATTCAATGCTTTAATAATAAATTAGTGACCAGTGAGGCAACCCATACGGGGGTCTAAATTTAAATTACATGAAAAAACGGTTGGTCATCAAGGGATAAAATGGTGAACATTTCGTTTTCTTTTTAGCAATAACATTTCTGTTTGAAAATTTACATTCAAATAATTTATTTAATAATGCTACTTTTAATAGCATTTTATATTATATTCGCTTTTGTATGAGTATTGTCTTTATTTATTTATTTATTTTTTTTTTTTTTTATTTTTTTGTCATGTTCCAGCCCATTTATTTCCCAATAAATTTAGTTATTTTAAAAACTTTAAACACTTGAGAAATAAAATCGATTTTATAACTAAAACTAAATCAAAAGTAAATAAAAAAGTAAACAACATTAAAAAAATTAAAAATTAATTAAGAAATTAAATAATCATGATGAATGTCTAATGTTACTTTTTTATGAATTTATGAATGTTTTGCATGAACAAACGAATAAAAGATTAATAAAAAAAAGGGCCGTTGAAAAATCATTTTTTGTTTGTTTTTTGTATTAAGCTTTCTAAACGAGAGAATTATGTATATAAAGAGCGAGTGTGAGAGAGCTTCCGCAAGACACAATTGCTTAAACGAACATTGCTTTAAACGACGTCTTCTGCATACGAACAAACAACTAATCCATTTCGAAGATTTTTTCAAAAACAATTCCTGTTACTATTAGACAAGTCTTGTCATTTAAAATACAACAGTGAAATTAATAAAATTAGGAAAAGTTAAATTAAACCAGTTTAGATAAAGAAAGCTTTTGCTTTAACTAAATTTATTGGGTAATTTTATTATAAGTGACGAATGAATAAGCATTTCATTTATTTTTATTTTTTTTTTTATATACTTATATAGATTATGATATATGTATGTATATATGTAATAAATTAATTAATTAAATGATATTAATAAAGTTTATAGTATTTGTATAAATTATTTTAATAGTGAATAAAAATCGAAAAGTAATATTTTATTTTACTTCCTGCTTACAGTAGAACCTTTAATATTCATTTATTAACACGCGAAATCAAGAAGAAAATTGGCTTGATAATTAACTTGCATTGTAACCTTTTTGGAAAATATTTATAAACTAGCTCATGCCCTTGACTTCGTCTCCATTGGCCGTTATGTTAAAGCAATATAATATTATTGAAAAGGTGCTGCCTAAATCCCAATCTCATTTAAGTCCGTAAAATTGAGTACGTTAAATTTATCTCTATTTTACGTGGAAAATTAGGAATCTTCTCGGGTAAAGGCAATATACCCAACAAAACTTCATCCCGTAGACTCGTCATTTTACATTACCACTAGTTGAAGTTAAGATTTTAAAGATTATATAATAAGCTTTTGGTTAGACTTTAATCTTAAATAGACCAGCAAAGTAAAGTAAATTTAAGTTTAAAGTACACTCGATAACGAATTATATGCCCCAGAAGGTTAACTTTTAATAATGAATCTAAATTATATACAGATACCTTCTTGTTACAGTTTTATTATATGTAATGATAAATAATTTAGTTACATTCATTTAAACACAACGTCATCTTTGCCATCCATATGTTTTCTTTGGTTACTTTGGCTCTGCTACTATAATACTTCCTTGTAATTCAAGGAGTGCCAAATGATATTTACAAATGTCCAGTCCACGTTGCCAAAGATGGTTTTTCGCTTTCATTAACAGCCTCATTTTTTATAATAAGATTTAATCACTGGGACGTGCTGCTTAACAGTGTAAGTGGATTTTGTAATTTGCCGTCAGTGATTGAATAATAAAAAACAAACAGACCATGGCAAAACAATATTTTAAAGCAAATTGTCGACAACACTTGCGCTACAATATTGGAAGCACCTTCTTTTAAAACCCTCAATTTTAATTTTACTGTAACTGGTATAATTTAATATACTACAACAAACAAACAAACGAAAAAATGAGCTAACAAATCCTTATAAGAATAAAAAAGGAGTTGCAATAATATCAACAAATATTAAAGGAAAAAAATATGTTTTTTTTTTGTGTAAGTAGATGCGACCACACTTTATTCTTTAACGAGAATCTAAAGAATCATTAAATTTTCCAAATATTGAAGACTGTCATTTAACTAAAAAACAATATAAATATTTCCCGAATTTGCTGTACATTCTGACAAGGTTTGGATAATAACGTCAAGTGGCTCACCTTAACTGCAACTTTTTCTATTTTTATTTTTTAACCAAACATTTTAATATTATTTTTTTTAAATTTTACGTTCGGATATGTTTAATTTTAAAATCAAAACTTTTTATTAAGGTTCTACTGTTTATTTTGTTTTATTAATTATTTTTATTTAATTTTTTTTTTAATTAGTTTTGTAATTAAAATCTTTGATAAAAATTAAATATTTTGCAAAATGTTTTATTTTAAAATAACTTGAACCTTAAATCTCTAAGTTTTATTAAATATTATATTCAACTTTATGTTTTTATTGCATTTGACATCGTTAATAAGTACTGAATTATTATTATAATTTAAGTTTTCATTCTTTGTGCTTATTTTGCATTTGTAAATTTAAAAATAAAATTTTATAACTTTTTTATGAATAAGAACTAAATTTGTTGTACGAAAGCTCAGATCATTTAATTTCTGTTTCAAAACTTTTTAAATAATATTTTAAATAATTTTTAAGCTCTAAATCACGGCAACAATTCTTCAGGTAAACGCCGCTAGCTTACATCTTAAATAAAACCAATTCATAAACGAAAAGTAAATAATTGAGTTCAACTGAGAAATTAATATTTAAAAAAGCATTGATAAATATTAAAAAGGCTGATGCAATAGTTTAACAATCAGCGTTGCATTATTTGCTTAAAAATAAGTGACTGATAACAGAGGTGCAGTTCCTTGCCAATCGGCATATTCCCACAATGGCGTTTCATTCATCAATGACCAGGAATCGTTAAAGCACAATAAAGCTTTTAAAATTTAACACGTTAACGTTAAAACGAAGATCAATTATATTGGACTTTTATAGCCGTGCCCTGCTTTTCTTTTACACCATTGGCTAAGAGTAGTAAGAGCTTGTCGCTCCTTAAAAGACCATCACTAACAATAACAGGTACAATAATTTTAGAGTGCGAGATGAAAATTTCAGCACTGAACAATGCATTTCTACACTAGCACATTTGTTAGTCATTATTTTGCAGCAAATGTATTAATTAAATTTAACTTTTAGCACCAGACATAAATTGAAGTTACAGTTTTGAAATTTCATAAATGCTTTAAAAAGTCAGTTTTGAATTTATATCGAACTTTCTGGGGATAAAGATCAACATGGAGAATACGTTTAATTGAGATCTTCTAATTCTTTATATTTGTGTTAATTTTTCAGCTTAAAAGAATAAATATACACACAGAAACACAGTCAAGCATGCTAATTTATTTAAGGTATATTAGGGTACCGCAAGTTCGCTGCTCTTTGCATTAGGATTCATTGATGTCAAGCCAAGGTCCCACCACTCATTTCGATGGCGAAAGTGAAATATCATTATCACATATCGATTGATGCTCGATATTTTAAAGTGCAGAGCAACAGAAGGAGGAGGAGGAGAAACAGTTATCGTTAGATCATCACAATTCAAAATACTATAAAACAATATTTGTAAGATATTCTTAGGAGACAAATTAATTATAAAAGGATGCACATATAATTATTTAGATTTAACTCTTATGCGATAATTAATATAACAAAAAAAAAGAAGAAGGTTTAAATAGTATGCTTTAACTTAAAATTAAAAATAAAGAACACAAGTATTTACTTTTACTTTTCATTTTCACACGAAAAAATCTCTTCTTTGGAACATTTTTTGGAACGCTTTTTTTTATTTTTTTTTTTGTCAATGTCATTTTACTGGATACTTTGAAATCGAAATTAATTTAATTACCAAATAAGCGAAAAGCGTTTTTTCTTTGGTAAATGATTAACACTTATTTTACGTAGTTTTTCTGGTGCAACACCTTTGCGTGGTTTAAAGAGATTTACCTGTAAGCCAACTTTTATCTTCTTGGTTAAAGCACCTTGCGGAAATACGGCCTGAACTTGAGGCACAACTGTGCTAGACACCATGCCACCTTCGGGTCCAATTGCATGAACCTCCTGACGTATACGTGTGACTACAGCAAAATATTGAGGAAAATCATAAGTGACAAAGCGGCACACATGATTGCCAGCCTGCTCTTCAAGTTGAGCGATTTCTGAAAGAGTTTTTTTTTCCAAATTCAAATAAATTCATTTCAAATGCTTCTTATTTTCTTTGGAAATGCTTTGACTTACCTTCAGGCTCAAAACATTGCTGCAAAACATCATGAATTATTTCTTCGGAATTATCGATAGTATGTTCTCGCCACGTTTCACCATTATCGGAACGTAGTATTATTATTTCACGTTCTTTGCCCCGTAACGAAGCAAAATGTGGTACCTCCATAATAACAGGACCAATAAACTTTGTCGAGACCGGGCCCAATTCTAATACACGACTAGCCAACGCTTCACCCTCCATTAGCTGGGGAGGATGCATGGTACGTTGAGGCTTAACATATCGACAAGTAACACGAGTCGGTTGACAAGTTGAACGAGATGGTATAATCATACGAACACCACTATGCCGACAGCCGCGCATTGCACCTCCTCGAGCATCCACCAGAAAAGATACCAGGAAACTGTAAAGCATACAGATACAAAACAAAATTTGTTTACTAGTTCGCCTTATTTTGGAAACTGCATTTTATTTACCTTTTCCATTGGAGTTTGCGTCTACTCGCGTTCGTGAAAAAATTAAAAAAAAAATGGTTAATACAATGGAAACAGATGATATCCGCTAGAATTAAAAGCAAACTCACCCTACATGTTGGTGATCCTCATCATTGATGCCGTTGGCCATGTAAATGCCATCGGGCATTGATTTACCAGCAGCTGCATTATACGTCTGCGCCTTATGTGGACTTATGGCATCTTCGGCAATTGATTGCTGTTGGGGCAAGCCGCCTCCAAACTCAGAACTTTGAGCCATGCGATTTGAATCAACTCGTTCATCGCGTGTTACATCAATAGGGAGAGAATCATCTCCTAAAGATTTCATTTCATCAACTGTCAGATAGCGATAAGGTTGATCGGAAAGCATATTATCTTCGCCTGATGAATTTCAATAGTTGTACGAATAGCATTTTGATTCAGCGTTTTGTGTCATTGGTGATGGTTATTTAGCAAAGAATTCATATTCATTTCATATGCATTCCAATTTCAAATTTAAATACAATTGAAGAGAGCGAGCAGGCAAAATGATGTTTAAGGTGCAGTGATTTTGAAAGTACATACAAGAATGATCAATGAAATAATAGACTTGTATCTCACTCTCTTTAAAAACATCTATTGTTTTTTCTTTTAATGTTATTTGAATTTCTAATCTAATATCTAATAAAATTTAATGAACCTTCTGTTTTTTTAGTGTACAATTTAAGTCATGCATTTTTTTCGAATTTATGATTTAATTATCAAAGTAAAAATAAAAAATAAAAAACATGCGAACTTTCTGAAAGAGATAAAAAATGGACGTACATATGTGGTCTTTCAATTTTAGCGAGTTTAAATGAAACCTAAGATGAAATAGACTATGTTAATGAATATCAGATTGATTAATAGAAGTTGGCTACTCGTACACATCAAGCCTTTGCTGCAAGAGAATCATAATATTTGCCGGTCGAATTTATAAACTTGAAGATAAAGTCCAGATTTACACTATGCAATTTTTTGGGGTATTTTTTTTTCTTAATTTTATACTTAACTTACAGCGTTATGCGTTATCTAAAAGTAAACAATAGCAACAGTAACATCCCCTCAAAACTGAAGCAATACCATATTGCTTACTCCTCCTGGTTCACATACAAACAATAATTTTATGCTAGTTTCATGAAAAATTGCATAGTGTAAATGCCGTTAAAGTAATAATGGTACTTAACTTGAGTAAAGTCTCTCTTGCAATAAATACCGGATATGTATTGCATATTTAATAAATAAATACAAAATTTAAATCGTTTAACAATGTATCTAAATTTTCTTAAGCCGCCATAATCAAATAGAAATGTTCAAAAGTAAAATTTTTAAACTAATATCGCATACGTTAATATCGCTTACTCTTTTCGCTTCTTTAAAAATAAAAAAATAAAAGTAGAGCAGAATAATTATTCACTTGGTCTATATGTACAGCCAAAATTGCAATTAAAATATAAAGAAACGTCAGCTTATGTTTAGCTGCTATTAAAAACATTTTCCCCACCACACGAAATGTAACTTGGTCTAATTTTTTTTAGTGTGATTTGCTGTATATATGATCAACTCGTCTGAAAAATTTGTATGAAAATCAATCAGTTTTTTGAGTTATTTCTATAAAAAAAAATTTAAACGAATCGCTCGCAATACTTTTTTATCTCAAAAGTACATGCAGTTTAAATTTGATATATAAATCACACATTACGAGTATATGCACCCGGTATCATGCGCAACGTATAAATTTACGTAGTTTAAATAATTTTATTTTAAATTTTCATCTATGTGTAGTAAACAATGAATAAGTACATACATATATTCATTTTATTAAAAAGGAAATTATCTGTGAGTTTTTAGAAATTTCATTTGGCATGACAAATTTCCTCTGCAATATGACCACGACTTTTATTACTAATTTAAGTGGTGATTTGCCAACTTTTTGTAAAATTAAATCATAACTCTAATTTAAAAAGATTTGAGACATTTACATAATAAAAATTGTAAAAAGATTTCGTTTACAGTAATTTCATGCAAATAATCAGACAGTATTTTTCTCTTTAACCCCTCATTTTATAGTTCGATTAAAGTCCAATGAAACCCGTGGAAAAGGTACATTCAAAAATTTTGTCAATTTGAGGCAGTCCTACTAAGATCTGTTACTTATGCGCGATCAGCTGCTTGTAGTTGATTGAAAAATCAGAAGGTTAAAGCAACCATTTTCGTTTTAAATTTATTAAAAGTTAATCACCCAAAAGTGTATTAATCTTTGGGTCATACTAAGCATGGGCCCGTCTTTAATTTTTTTTTTTTTTTTTTTGTGAATTTTTATAAATAACAGTTAAGATATGCAGCCATGTACGCAAACATATTTACTAATCATACTGGCGATTATTAATTATTTGAAAAAGATTAAATTTTTTTTAAAGCATATTTTACCTCCAACATGAAAAATTTTATAATCCTCAAACCATTGCATCAGAAAATAAATTGTTGGGCAGTCGGGTGGGTTATCAATTATTTGCATAATGCCCACACTTTTAAATAAACGAGGGCTACTATATTTTGTCAAGCCAAAATATAATACAACAAAAATGTTAATACGATATTCAAATTCCTAACAACAAAAGCTTAAATATTTCCACTTATCATTAAAAATTTGGAGACAATTGCAAATTTCGGTTAATATTAATTTTCTTTAGTGGAAGTGTGGATCAAGTCTAATTATCATCTGAATGACAAACTGGTGTGAAAAGAAGAAGAAAATGTGTAAATAAATGTATGTAATTGTGTATGTACGAATATAATTGGATAAATTATGTACAATAGATAACAGTTATTTATACATACATACATCTAGTATTTTGATTTAACAGAAAAAAAATTACTCACGCATACATACATACACACAAACATACAGGATTGACTCTTAAAACATTATGTATGCAACAGTTGAGTTGATCTATGAATTGAAAAATACCTGACTAAGCGCCCGTTTATTGGCACAAGTTCGTAACACTTGGCGTCTATTGTTATTATTAGGAAACATTGATCGTCTTATATCATCATCTTAAATGAAAAACAACATAAGTGGCAAAAAAATTTAAATTTGTTTCTGTATTGTAGGAAGGATGATCTAAATGCACAATTTTTAAAAAGGTGTAACGCCTTCTTTATGGATAATCTTATTTTGAGAAAAATTGTTTAAATTCGAAGGCATTTAGTCTCTTAACTTTTTTTCAATACAGGCGTTACAAAAAGTGAAAACATAATTTCCTATAAATTGCATTCAACATGGTCGCTGTCTTTATAGCAGAATCGAGTAGAGCCATGACGTAATTAACAAATGATATTAAAAAGCAAAAAGAAAAGTATTTCAGAAGGAGTTGGGCTAAAACGAAGATCTTATAATATGACGTATTCATGTAAATACCACAATACGGCCACGTAGAATTGTTTTGGTTTGCAATATGATTTTGAATTATCAATTAAAAAGAAAGTAAGAACATGGAAGAAATCATTAAAATTTTTCTATTTTAAGATTAGAATCAAATATTGCTTAATCAAATTCAACACGAAAACTATGTAACAGCCCTAGTTATCTTTATGCAAGAATCAAAGCATTGAAATGATTTCATGCATTGTATTTTTTTCTTTTTTCTATATTTATTTTTAACGAGACTTGGAAAAAAATTTAAAAGACAATGTACTGTATGTATGTATGCATGTGTTTTGTATAAGAGAAAAATATATATAGGATCCCATAACTTACAGGATAAGAATAAGGATTCACCGCGATAATAGGGCAGATAAATGTGGTTATCATTGTTGTGGCTGTCAGTTTGAAGGCCCAAACATGAATCCCAATCATTTGTGTCACCTAAATGACACAACGAAAATTCAATGTAAACAAACAAACATAAACATACACACACAAATACAAACATAATGAAAAAAAAAATAAATGAGTGTTCGTATTTAAATTAATGCCTTAATACTGTCTTTATTTTATTATTCAAAACTCACGAATGTTTAACATAAAATAAGGACAAAAAATAAAGTCGTATTAAACAGTGTATTGTGATAAAACTAAGCTGAATTCGTTGGGATATTATATGTATGACTATTATGCTAAATGCATACTAGGCAACCGTTGAAGCAACCAGTTTTTTGTTTGTTGCTTTAAGTGTAGGAAACAGTATTAAATAGGCTGAAACGCCAATCCCGTGCTTAGTGAAAACGCAAAACAGGTCGCTTCAACGGTTACCTCGTGTATTCGTTCATCTTTTTAAATAAAGTTTGAAAAAAATTTAAAAAAAAAAACAAAACAAGTAGATAAGAAAAAGAAATGTGCTGAGTTCATTCTTCTAATATCTAATGTACAAAGATAACGGTGTGTATGGAATGAACAAACAAACAAATAAACAAATAAAAGATACGCACCTCCTTCTTCTTCTGAATCCGACATAAAGGACTCGTGCATGGCCTCTGGGGCAACAACGCGATACTTTTCATCTGAATGCAGCTGTGTAGATCCCTCGGATTCATCAGTTATTGTTTTTAATGAATCCAATACACTAATGTAGCCCAATTTGCGGGCGATATCTAACGGTGTCTGGCCACTTGTGGTCTGCGCGTTAGCATTAGCATTGTGTTCTAACAAGAGTTTAACAACGTGACAATGACCTTGTTGAGCACTTTGATGTAGCGGTGTGTAACCAATCGACGTAGCAGCGTCGACATTTGCGCCATGCTGCAATAGAAAACGCACCATATTGGCCTGACCAAAATGTGCGGCCACATGTAGAGGAGTATATCCAGCTTTAGTAGCCATATCAATATTGGCTCCGTTGCGCTGTAATATTTCAGCCACATTTACATTGTCTTCCTGGGCACACAGATGCATTGGCGTCAACCCATTCTTGGCAGGATGATTAACACCAGCCTTGTGTTCAATTAACAAGCTGGAAATTTCACTATGTCCCTCTTGGCAGCTTAAATGAAGAGGTGTAAAACCGGCCTTACTTTCAGCGTTAGCTTGGGCTCCATACTCCAACAAAGTTGTAGCAATGTCCATCTGATTCTTACGTGCGGCAATGTGCAATGGTGTATGACCGTTCTTGGCTGTAGCATGTGGGCTCGCCCCCTTCTCTAATAGCAAAAGTGCCACATTTTGGTTGTCATAATGGCAAGCGACATGCAAGGGGGTTACGCCATTTTTGCCTTGTGCATCAACATCGGCTTCTTTTTGCAACAGTAGTTGAGCTACTTTGATGTGACCATATTTTGCAGTTAAATGTAGAGGAGTAAAACCTTTTTTAGTGGCAGCATCTAAAGCTGCGCCATTTTCTATAAGAACAGCAGCAACCTAAAATTTTTTTAATAAGAGCTTAACACTTTGTTTTATAAAACATTAAACCAGACAGATATAATTCTACTCAAATAATTATAAACAAAGAATTTCAACTAATAAGTATAACTATAAGAAATCAAGACAAATTTTAACAACCCGAATTTTATTATTTTACTTAAATTTTCTTCATTTTTAACATTTCCACGAAATAGCATCATGCTTTTTAAGTTCCAAAACCTTTGCTTGAGAATCAAAGTTAATTAACAATACAGTATAGTCACACTGTAAACTTAGATTTTTTAAATATTTCTCTTGAAAATAGTGTAATAGGTCGATTATGGATGGCAACTGAATTTTGATAAAAAAAAAAGTTATCAAAAACGTTATTTTGAATGATCAAAAACCGAAAAAAATGTAACCAAGCAAAAAATACAATAAAAAACAAAGTGGGAAAAAGCCAGCTTGATAAAAAAGTGAAAAAAGCGAAAGAAAATCAAATATTACAAATTGGAAAAAGCTAGAAAATATATTTAAATTTTCCATAAAAAAATAATAATAAATAAAAAAAACAGTTCGTACTTTCTATTTAAACGTCTTTTGTACCCGAAAAATCTTCAAGGCAACCAATAATATACGGTTGCCAATATCATTACTATTTGACGACTAAAGTTGCCAGCTTTTAGTCGGCAGTTACTAATGTAACTTCGGCAACAGACAACGGTTACAATACATAATCGACCCATAACTATAATTCCTTAATTACCACATTCAAGTCACAATATTCGTATTATGAAATAAACCATTCTTAAGGAAAATTACCAACCACATTTTAAAACTTTCGTATTGCAGCACAGTGAAACGCGAAAACCCAACCCCATTTATTCTTTCATCAAGAATCAATGGAAGCCTATAATAAGGCACTAATAACAAATTGTAAAATATTACTTAAATGCGCCTAAAATTATGCTAAATTTTTTAAATAACTGAATTTTTTAGAACAAAATTGTGTGTGTACCCAAAAGAGCAGTTAGTCAATGAATACATTATACAAAATAATTTAAAATTATAAAAAATAAAAATAAAAAATGTTTATCTACTAAAAATTTGTTTTTATTTTCCAAAAAAAGGAAAATAAAAATTATATTTTTACATTTTACGTAAATATTAACAGAAATAAAAAATTGCAATACATAAATTTATCTAACTATTCTAAAGCCTGTTTTGCTAGCTTCTACACAAAAAAAAACAAACAAACTAACAAAATGAGCTCATTTGAATCAAATAAAGAAAGTTTTGTTTTTTGTAAGTAAATTATAAAAAAAACACGAATGATTGTAAAATACAATAACAAAATAATAATTTTTAATTAAGTGTCTTAAAATAAAACAAAAAACTTAAAACATTTTAAATAAAATACTCTTGGTGACGTATCCAAAATAATTGCATCAAATATACGGTATCAATGTGATCCAGAATCTTTTTGGCAATCAATTGCTTTACCTCATCTTGGCCTTCTTTGGCTGCTATGTGTAAAGCTGTGTACATGTCTTTTGTAGTGGCATCTACTTGGGCTCCGTGTTGCAAAAGCAACATTACAATATCAACATTGCCTAGACGCGATGCAATATGCAATGGAGTTTGTTGTTCACGAGCTCGTGCATCAACCTGTGCGCCGTTGCGCAACAAAATGCGAATTATATCAGTCTAAAATACAAACAAAAATAAATTGCAATAGTTCTCTGACATTTCACAAAAAAATTATTACTGCCATATTCATAAATAACAAATAATAATAAAGTTTGTTTTAAAATACATTTCAAATCTATTTTAATATTTTGTAAATACGGCAGTTAGTTTAATAGTATTTCAAAAAAAAATTTATAAAAATAAATGAATAGGAATTATTTTGGCTTAAGTTCATTTATATTTAATTTCTAAAAATCCTTTTTAGAAATAAAATTTATTTTTACAAATATATGCGGACGTTTTCCAAAGAAAACAGGAAAAATTAGACGCTAGCAGAACTTAAGCCAAAATAATTTCTATTCATTTTTAATATCCACAGTTCAAATAATAATTTAATAAAATTTAAGTTATTTTATAAAAATAATTTAATTTCAATTTTTTCCTAACACATCAACCAGCCAAATGTGCACAGCACAGTATAATTATTATATAATAATTATCAGACATTTGTCTCGAATTTGTCCAATGCGTTTGAGCTCTCAGCAAAAAGATTTTGAAAGGTTTCCAAAACATATTTAAAGTGCCTAGATATAATCCTAATTAGCATTGAATCTTTTTCAGCCAAATCATTTATTTAAGTTGAAAACTGCTTATCATAACTGCACATTATCCTTCTTAAAAGGGTTCTAGTCAATCAATGCACATATCCGTAAAACCGTCATTAAAACGTTGCAATTCAGTTTGACTGTCAATACTCTCTTTGGAGCGTTTACAATTTATAAGATCCATTTTATTTTTGATCTATAGTAGTGAATCTAGGAAAAATATTTCATATTTCCGAATTTAATGCAACAAGTGAGCATTTTAAAATCAAGCGTGTTATTATAGATACATAGACACATGATGTTGTAAAGGCATATTAACTTACTCTCGTAAAAACTTAAAAGAAAACTATACTATACGTATAATTCCTACCTGGTTGGCTCTTGCTGCTAAATGCAATGGCGTTTCACCACGTACAGTAGGCACATCAGGACTGGCATCGTGTTGCAACAAATAAATTACAATGTTCATGCAACCCATAAAGGCAGCTACGTGCAAAGGAGTCAAACCACTCTCAGTTGTTGCGCTAATACTGGCGCCATGACGCAATAATAATTCCACAACCTTAATACGATTTTTTTTGCAGGCAATGTGAAGAGGAGTAAATCCATTAAGGGCTCTAGCATTGGCATCAGCGTTACGATCCAGCAAGAGTTTAGCAACACGCACGTGACCGCAATGAGCAGCAACGTGTAGAGCAGTTAAATAATCGACGGTTACCTCGTCAACTGGAGCCCGATGATAAAGTAAAATGCGTGCAGCATCCACATGTTCACCTTGGGCAGCCATATGGAGCGGAGCTAAACCATTTTTAGTTTTTGCGCTGATTGGAGCACCTCTTTCTAAAAGCATGTCCACAACCTGTTCATGACCCGAACGGGCTGCACAGTGTAGTGGTGTAAGGCCGTCCCTAGTTTTAGCTTCAATGTTTGCACCTTTTTCCAATAGCAACGATACCATATTAGTCTTGCCCCATTTTGCTGCCACATGCAGAGGACTGATGTTATGCTTTGCCGAGAAGTTTACATCGGCACCCTTTTGTATTAATAAATTAGCTATAGCTTGATTACCGTAGTGTGAGGCGATGTGCAAAGGTGTAAAGCCAGATTTTGAAGTGACATCAGGATTATGGTCATTCTGTAATTATAAACTTTGATAAAAACCAATTGTTAAAAAAAAGTATTTACTTACATCCAAAAGCAATGTGGCTGCTTTAACGTCGTCCTTTTTAGCAGCAATATGCAGGGCTGGCAATCTCACCTTTCCACGTGTATCACTTTCAAGCAAAACAGCCACCACTTTATCATGTCCCTGCTGCATAGCAACAGCTAGTGGTGTAAAGCCATCTTCAGTGGCCAAACTTTGATTGGCTCCATTGGAAAGTAATAACTTGACGACGGAATCATGATTTTCTTGAGCCGCCATATATAGTGGAGTAAAACCATTCTGCGACTGCACATTTACGGAAGCTCCATGCTGTAAAAGCATTTTGACCACTTCTTCCTGACCGGCTAACGAGGCAATATGCAATGCTGTGTTTCCTTTTTTTGTAGCGCTGTCAACAATTGCACCTCGCCTTAAAAGCTCAGACACAACATGAATGTGTCCATCTTTGGAAGCCAAATGCAGAGCATTTAATCCATTCTTTATTGATAAATAAACAAACAAATTAATATTTATTAAAAATACTTTAGTGTAGATTGATCGACATAAACCAGAAACTTACAGCATTGCTGGTGTTGATGTCTATATTATTCTTCAAATGTTCCAGTACTTTATCAAGATTTCCAGCTCTGGCCGCTCGCAGAAACGATGTATTTCCATCGCCCTGAAACAAATAAAAAGGAATTAAAAAATATGATTTATATAAATATTTTTTACAGCGGCATTCATAAAATTGATCGACGTTATTGCAAAAATTTTAAAATAATTTTAAAAAGAAATAATTTGAAGAAGTAAAAAAAAAATTACTAATTAATAAAATTAAATTTCGAAACCAAAAGATTAAATATGAGGTATCGCCGCATATGCAGGCGATCATCATTTAAAGTATCAAGTGATAGATAATATAGGGATAAATTGAATTCAGCTTTCTTTTGTTAAGTCAGTTATTTTTGATATCAACGTAATGCTTTGCAACAACAAAATTACACTTGGTTTTTGTTTTTGTAGCCGTGCGGCCATCTTATATTCTATGACAAATTTTCCATACAAACATATTTCAAAGTTATTTTATTTTTTATGAAGATTATTTTTAACAAACTTTATAGAATACATAAGAAGTGCTTGAAGTGAATCTTGATAAGGTTGATATTTAAAAACATTTTTTTAGAAAAAAAATTTATTTTACAAATGTATGCGGACGTTTTCCAAAGAAAACAAGAAAAATTAGACGCTTTTTTTGGACCGCTACGTCCATCTTCAGCAATCTTCGCATCTATCTACCTTAGTTGTGTGCCGTATTCATAGAAAATCAAAATAGATTTGAAATAGTATATAAGCAGAATAATATTTATTTGTAATATTCAGGATTTATTTACTTATAATATAGTTTAATTGGCCTGTGAAGGCTTTTATATTACTGTATTGAATAAATAAATAAATAAATATATTTTAGGACAAATTTGTAAATAAGGCGAAATTAAACGAAATTTACACACAAACCAACGTATTTCTTCACTGTTCTCTCTGTATTTCGTCTTGTATATTTGTTTTTGCTTTGGTTTCAATTATCGATTGAAGACGAATGCAATTTTTATTTTGTTAGTTGGTTAAATAGATGATGTTTTTAATTACACAACTAAGGTATATAGATCCGAAGAGTGCGTCTAATTTTTCTTGTTTTCTTTTAAAACGTCCGCAAGCATTTGTAAAATAATTTTTCTTTCAAAAAAAAGGTTTTTAGAAATTAAGAACTATAGCCAAAAATTAATTTCAATTCATTTATAAAATCCACTTTCAAATACTAATTTAATAAATATTAAATTATTATTTTTATTTTATTGTGAATATCTGTATGTAATTAAAATATCAGCCTTATCAAGATTCACTTCAAGCACTTCTTTTATATTCTATAAAGTATAATTCCAAAACAGCTGTAAGTAATATAGTTGACTAAGGTGTCGCAAAATTATGAAGCGTGCTTAAGGAATACTGCCGCTCGTATGGATATCGCATAGTCAGCCACTATTGTGTTGGCAAGACGAAGTTCTTATAGCTTTTGTCTGCTTTCCCCTTAAATTGTCATAAGCATTTGTTCTTGCTTTGCAATTTTTATTTTTCAGAGTGATTTCTTCTCGTCACAGTAGATGCTGTTCCCGTATCATACCGAGTTTGGCAAAGCAAGTATAGATAGACCTCTTTTAAATTTAGTCTGTGGGGATTTATTTTCGCAATTTTAAGGGCTTGTTTATAAATGGGAGAGATTTTTTTATTTAAAAGTGAAATCCGTTTATTTTTAGTAGTGTACGGTCGAAAAAAAGTTGTTACGCATTGCAGAGAGTCGAAGTCTTAGAAGGTAAATGTCTGAGAGTAAGACCATCAAATCATAAAGAACGCTTAAGATTTGTTGTCGATTGCCAGCTGCGCATTTCTAAACTGATTTTGAAATTGTTTTCTTTATATAAAAGTTATTGACTACAGATTGGTCCAGTTAAAATCTACAGATTGGTTCCATTAAAAATTAACGGGTTCCCTATACAACATATATGTTTTTAGGTGTATTATGAGCCGTAAAGGGCAACACTTTAAAAATTAAAAAAGCTTGTCAATATAGCTCCTTATAGCAAAAAGTAATAAAAAAATAAATCTAAAAGTTAATGGGTGTTCCCATAGGGAGCGTTAATTGACTTATCTTTTAAACTGTTAAAGACAAACGCTTGAAAATTGGACAAAATAACGATTACTACGACCGTTATAATAACAAGTATAAATATTAGAAATTATAAATTAAAGGGTGAGCCAATAGTACATTTAATTTAATGCTATGGCCATACTTTTAAGCAGTTGCAGACAGCCCGTTGAAACTTACAAAGGGTGTTCCAACTTTGCTAAGGTCGCTATAAAAACAAGTAAACTATTTTAATTAAAAAATTAAAGGGTGTTCCCATGATTGATATAATTTGGCATAAATGAGCATATATTTTGAACCGTTGTATTAAAACACCCCAAAATTAGAGAGAATATCCAATATTTTGTCTGGTATGATAAGAAGTATAAATATTTAAAATTTTAAATTAAAGGGAGTTTTATAATTTAATTTATATGACCAGACTGTTGAACAGGTTTGAATTGACCGTTGAAATTTGCTAAGTCCGTTGTATCAGCAAGTACAATATAGTTTGGATTTATAAATTAAAGGGTGATCCAATAGTTAATATAATTTAATGTATATAATCAAACTTTTGAACCGTTATACACAGAAAGCTAACATCTATTTTGTAGAACGGTTTTTTGCAAGAATTATTATATATTTATTGAGTACAAGCTACTCCCCACGAAACTTCATAAGAAAAATGAGAACGTGGGATTCGGTAGATTAGCCCTAGAGAGACTTATTTACTCCTAAGTGTAATTTTAAATATTTCGTCTTTTTAATAGACATTCAAATGCACACTAGTTTATTGTGCCCAGCTTTGCATGGGCAATATTTTAGGGCTTTTTTAGGCACTGTATAATATATAATGGCCTTTTTTATTATGGGTCTCTACTCCAAACACGTAAGATATATATCTTGTAGATCAGAAGATATCTATATTCTAAATATCGTCAGAATCTAATTTTGTTAAGATCGCTTAGCTGACCATGTGCATGCGTGTATGCGCAACAACGTGTATTTACCGTGTATATGAAGTCAGCACACAATATACATACGCTCATATGCGCCTACGTATTGTTGTTTTTATATAGACAGTATACATGTTGTCATTAAAAGTCATAACTCACGAACGTCACGAACATACGAACAAGAAGAAGAAGAGGATTCAAAATATTGAAGTTGAAGGTGATTAAATGTTTCTTTTTCTTTATTTTACTTATTTTATCGTCTTATTTATTAATTTAGTTTTATTTTATGGTTTATCTTTTTGGTATAAAAAATCCTGCATATGATTTATAAAAGCTGTATAAGAGTTTTAAAAAAAAATATCTGTTAGAAGAACAATCAATAATAATAATAATAATAAATAAACAATAATTTTACAAAGATTTCTAAATTTACCAAATCCAAATAGTTTACATTTCATTACTATAACTATATAACTATGACAATATATACATGCATAAATATAAACACAAATATGTGCTAATGTTTATAATTGAACGTAAAAAAAGTACCATTTCCTTTATTACAAAAGAAAGCTTTGTATGAAACGCAAAAACGTGACTAAAAAACTAAATTAATATATATTATAAATCTCTTTGTAAGTTTGTTTGTTTGTGCGTGCATAAGTCACAGCTAAGCGGCTGAACCGGTTTTAAGGACACTTAAAACACTGGTAGATATGTGTCCTTAAAGTAAAATAGGGTATTGCCGTTTTTAAATAGCGGACCAGGAGGGGAGAAAAAGTGGGCGTTTATATTCTTCAGAATCAATTTTAACAAAGTTTTGGCTAACGAATTTTAATGAAATTCGAAACATATATAGGTCCTCACCTATATCTATTTCCAGAGCTAGGGCATAGATAAGAGAAAAGGGGAAAAATGGGCATTTACGTCTATACCGATTTACAATAAGACATTTATGTAAAGGGTAGAATATTCTATGTTTGTTTTGAAGAAAGGAAATAGGAGAGGGGAATGGTGGCGGCAAAAACGCTCAATTTTGTGAAACTTACCCGATCTTAGCAAAATCAAATTCTGAAGATATTTGAAGTAAAGATGTCTCCTTAACATATATGATTTAAGCTGATTTAAAAGTTTTCTCATAGGCAACACAGGGTACAATAAGCTAGTAATTAATAATGTTTTTATCCCAGGATGTACAAAATTCAAACTTTGGGTATTTTAAAAATATTTGAATTTAAAATGTTAATAATATCTCTAAATTAAAACTTACACTAAGTAGTTCAAATAATATACATAAATTTAACTAAAAAGAATACATGATGCCAAAAAGTTTTTTAATAAAAATTACTAAATAGGCACACAAAAAAGTATTTACTCGTTTGTAAGCATTAAAGTTTTTTTTTTATTTTTTGTTTTGTTTTAGTTGGCCCCTTTCCAGTTTTAAAAACATAAGAACAAACAAAAACACCACCCGATGAATAGCCTCCAGCCGACTAAACAAAGAAGTACAAGCGATAGAATTGTAACAGTTATAAATACCAAAATATGTAAATATTTATTTCTTAAAAACCTTATGCTTCCGCTTCCGGGAGCATTTGGTGCGCAGGCGTTTGTTTACATTTTTGATTTGTTTATATGTTCGAAAATTAAAATTCGAAGTATAAATTAAATATATTGGTGTCATTTATTCTAACGAGCCTCTGAGCACGAAATTTCAGAGAAAAGTTTCTCATTTAATAAGAGTTTGTTGTTTTCGTTTTGACAATTAAATCTCGTGGTAATAAATTGGCAAACAATAAATGTGAGTAACCAGACATAAGACAGACAGTTTCGAGTTCTGTGCTAAGAATAAGAAATATAATAAGAATATACTAACAATAACAAAAACGAAAACGAAAACGAAAAGCATTGTAAATAGCAAATGCCACAAAATCTATGTGCAAATGTATGTGTTTAAGTATATATGTACATAAATATGTACTGCCAACACAAAAGTTGATATTATATACATAATTGTATAAATGTATGCATATCGTTTAAAACATAATTCAAAATTAAAATCATACCTGGGAGTATTTCATTAACTCTTTCCATTTTACTTTCATTACGATTGATGAAAAATTATCATTTTCAAAAATAAAAATAATAATAAAAACGATTTAATATTCCATTTTTTTCCATCGCCATTTGTGCAATATTGAATTACTTACAAATTATAAAATAGACCCATCATGGCACAATCTTTAATTAAATGGTTACGTGATGAATTCGAATTCGTTGAATTTGCCTGAGGATTTGTAAATTTGTTTTCTTTGAATATATGCATTTTTAATGCAGATGGTTGTAAGCTGCCAATTTATGAAATAAAAAACAAATAACAAGACCTGAGTAACTTTTCATTTCAATTAGTTTATCGATAGATATTCAGCATTACTACCGTTCACTTTACTAAAGTCTCTAACCACATCCGAATTCGTTTTCATAAACGCTTAAAAGAACACTTTTGAAGTTATTAATGACATACGAGTGATGCGTATTGTTTTTTTAATATATTTAAACTGAAATCTTATATACAACAAGAAAAAACTTGTACAGCTTTGTTTTAAAACATTAATGTCCAAAAATTAAAAAGCTGCTAAGGGAAAGTGATTTGTGGTGTTAATTATATTGTAACAAAATAATTATTATCCGAAATTGAAGCAAAAGCTGCAGAAAAAATTAACTAACCGAATTTCTGTATAGTGCTGTGAATAGCTTTAATGGGAAAGCAAAATAAAAGTTCTTAGTCTTGGTTTAAAATAAAGTAATTAACTTCCCCAAATAAAAAAGGACAAACAAACGGAATATCGAAATAAAAAATAAAAGCTCAAAATAGTAATGAAGAAATATTTCCAAAACATGGTTCCAAAAAAGAATTCTGCAGAAATTTATTTATGACCTAGTCCTGAGTTATAAAATCAAATAATAATATCTGAACATATGAAACGATTTAAAATGTTTTTTCTTTAAATAAATGAAATTGAAAATACCAAAAGATTTTCTAAAAAAAAGAAATGCTCGAAATGTGCAATCTTCGCTGACGTATAAACGTAGTACAATTGTACTAGTGGAGGGCATCAATGTTTTACATCAATTTTCATAAAATAAAAAATTATAATTTTTCTTTGAAACAAAATGTGATTTAAAATTTATATGACAAAACTAATTAAGCAAACACAACCTTTTATTATTTTAAAATCGTTTTTCATCACTTATCTAAATGTTGGCCCATTAATCGATGTATTGAGATTAATTTTTTTTTTTTTTTTTTTTTTTTGTGAGATGTTAAACTGATTGAATATCAAGAACTGATAGACAACTTACTGAACATCTGCAAAAGCAAAACAAAATATAATGAGGAAAGCCAATAAGTCTGTATGAAGACAAATACTTATAAGAAAAACCAAGAATTTCACACAAGAGAGGTTTCTGAAAGCTCACAGGTTTTAAAATTAAAAATTTATTATACTGTGCCATTGTACATGAAAAGGATTTCTTGAAAGGTTTGTAACAGTTTTGTCAAAAAAATGTTCATCGAACAGACGAATTTAGTGAAAAGATTGATTTTTAAAATAAAGTCGAAGAAAAATATTGCAAATTTCAAATGCACTTTGTTAATATGCGAGTGTATTACCTAAAAGCTGTGAGTGTTATGTGACTTTCAGACTTTTACTTAGTAAAAGGTTAGAAATACGAAATAAATGACACGAAGTTCAAGGCTCATCTCCACTTTGAGAAAAAAAAGAAAAAAACGCCAACTTTCAGCAAAAAATATCGATTTTTCTTTCCATAATTCACGGGTGAACAAATGCAGTTTCAGTGGCTTAAATTTGATTTAAATTCTGGATTATTATCGCAATCATTTTAGATATGGATATAATGGGAGGGTCATCTCTGCAACTAAAGCTTATTTTGAGGACGACCATTCACAAATTCCAATGAGATTTATTCTAAAATCCATTCATACACATACTTAATGATAAGTCTTTATATGGATTTCAACTTAAGTCAAAAGGCAAAAACGCTGTAAATCTAATGAATAACTCCCACGTGCGAAATAAAAACTGTTAATAGATGGAACTGAAAATAAAAGCAATTGACCAAATGCGAATATGTCATAAAGAATCAAAAATGTCAGGGTCTATAAATGCACTAATTAGTAAGAAAATCATTTTTATAATTTGTTTAAATAAATTGTTGCTCGTTAGGTTTGAGAAAGATTTATGGAAAATTTAGGAAAAAAATGCAGTGCTGAATTTTAACTTAATTAATCTTAAACAAATTATTCGTAATCGTATTTTTCTTATTTTGTCCTGTGAAAGGTGAAATCACGTAACTGAATCTTCTTGCCACAACAACTCTAACTTGACAACAACGACAACAAAGCAATAATTTTTCAAACGTATGACTCATATAGATTATGTAATGTCCTCATTACTTTTATATAAAAGTTTTTAAAATGGACAAAAAAAGGAATCATTTGGACACTTAAATAAATGTCGCAATAAGTACAAAAATTGATACGTAGTATTTCGTATTTAAATAGATGGATGACACACGCTGTGTTAACATTTTTTCTTTCAACACTCTTTACACTTTATCAATTACGTCGGATATAAAAGGTTTAAGGTTTTGAAGTCTGTCAAAGAAATGTAAAATTTTAGCAGTTTGCAGCAAACCACACCCTTTTTCATTTAAATAAAACTCAAAATATCCATAATTTTAAGCAAAGTTTTCTTTTTTTTTAAATTTAGAAAACAACAAAGTATTTTTTGAAATAAATATTCTTATATTGATTTTTCGTAAGTTTAAAAATATGGGTGGGTCCTTTTTATTTTCACAAGTCATTATTAATTCAAATACTGTCAACAAATTACAGTTAAACAACAATTATTGTTAAAAATCAATCTTTAAAAACAAATCCCTATTATTTTTTGATTAAAAGAATTACAAAAAAATTATAAAATAAAAATTACTTGAATTTTTTCCAGACGTGAAAAATCGATAAGACAAAAATGGACGCCATGATGGCTGCCAGACAATAGGAAAACTTTCCGTTTTTCTATAAAAAAATTTACGTATTTAAATAAAGTTATTAAACCATCTTTACCTGTGTGCCATTTTCGGTGACCATTTTTATAAAATTTATTTAATTTCGTACAAAAGTATTCAATTTAAAATTTTTTCTATTGACTTTAGTATAGAGAAATTATATCAGCATATGTATGTATATGTATTTGTGTATGTATGCTGTATACTTATGTGCCGTCACTGCTTAGTCATATTTTTCATACAGCAAATTTTTATTGTTTTTATTTTTTTTTTATTTAATTAATTTAAAATCTTATTAAAAACTTAAGCAAAATTATTTAAAATAGAAAAATAATTCACTTTGTAGAAGCTGCATTTCGATTTTTAACCGTTAAATATTTTTTAAAGCACTTTTTCAATTTTTTCTTCTGTATACTATAAATTGCAGAAATATTTTATTTGTCATACAACTACATATATGTTTGAAGGTGTTTGTGTATGCATGTGTGTGTATATACTAATTTAAGGGAAGATATTTATATTTTTTGCAAGTTGTTTTCACTTTTATTTCTTTATTTATTTTTTGCTTCCGTTTTGTTCAAAATATAACTCCAGACTGAACAAGATTCCAACTTGAAAATGTCCTGTAAGCCTAAAGTGCTTTAAATTGCTTTCAAGTAGGATGTACATATACATAGCAAGGACCTGCGCACATGAAATTCTAACTAGAATTGACTTTGAATGAAACAAAAAACTCCAACCAAGTTTATCTTAAGGGTAGATTTACTTACCCACCTTTTGATACAGAAAATTAAAATTTACACAAACTGAGAGAAAGTTAACAATAAAAGAATGAGAGAGTGATATAAATAAAAGAAAGATAGGTGGAATCAAAGTATGTTTGACACTTGTGTGGAAAGCACGTGTTTTGAATATTGTTTTGATTAACAATTATTTTGTGTTTGTATTTTGAGAATTCACCGGTTGCCGGGTCAAGAGGATACAAAGATACCGCAATACATATCCGTGTGTATTATTTACATGCACAGTAAGGGTTGCAAGTTTACAAGTTTTTAGTGGTGCACTATATTTATCACACTTTTTTTTACCACGATGTGTGTCAATTGTATGTTAAGAGTGACTTAGTTATCGCACTTCGTTCTTTCCTTTTTATGTTATTGTTGATGCTGTCCTAAAGTTGGCTTGAAACATAAAAGAAATATGTTCATTACCAACAACAAACATAAAGAAAATGTACACGAATACTTACTTTATACTTATCATTAAATTTAACTAATTTTTAAACTCTGGATGTTTTAAATTGCAGAAAAAACTTCTTTATTATAATATTCGAAATTCTACATTTTTCTTTCTGCAGCTCATTTTCTCCCAGTGTGTTGGTAAATCGTTCTTGTAAAACCGGTGTGTATGTAAGTAAGTTCGGTTTGATTAAAATGTGCTTGTATGATAAAAGTTGCAGAAAATTAAATAATAGAAGCAAATTTCACCCATATGACCTCATCTTTTAAACCGTCATAGGCAGACATTTAAAATTTACACATGCATGTAATACTGCGTCCGCTGTAATAACAAGTATAAAAACATTAAAAGTTAAAGGGTGCTCCATATAAGACGTAAGACTGCGTTCCTACTAAAATAATAAGTAAAAAATAATAATAAAGGGTGTTCCTATAAAATCTCAGACACTACAAAGTGTGTTAGACTTGCATTATCAGATTCCGATCAGAATGGCTTCGATTCCATATTAACTATTCTGATCGATTTTGTTTATCCCATAAAAATGCTAAAAGTCTACTCTTAAATTTAAATGTGGCAATATTGCGCACACCAAAGTAAACAACAATGCTAATCGAAGCAAGGAAACATAATAAAAGTAAATTTAATAACAAAATTTTAAAGGAACTAAATTTCGCTTTGATATTAAAAAGTGGTTTCATTCCGAAGTATTTTTTCGACTTTCGTCTTCTGAAGAAGCAATTTGCCGAATTGAAACCACTTTCGATCAGAATTGAGTTCTGTTACATGCCTGTATAAAGTCTGCTACAGAAATAAGTAGAAATAATAAAATTTAAAGGGTGCCCCCTGATTTTGACGTGTATTTTCTTATATTTTAAACCGTAATAGCATGAACTTTATTTTCAACAATATAATAAAAACATAAAATTAATCAAACTAACAAAACATAAAAGAGTGGGTGGCAAATAAAATTAAGACCGTTTAATTTTACACATGTCTGCATAAAAAATCCATCAAAAGTAATTTTTATACTTCTATTTTTCACAATGCGTTTGTAACGGGAACAATAAAAAAAATGCACCCTTCATTAAAACTTCAAAAATCCTTCTATGCAATCGTAAATCTTTGTCCACCAAGTTGCATTTTAATTACAGCAGAATGTTTTTTTCAGTTCACTTAATGCACAACTGCTTCCGGAATAAAATCTTAAGGGTGGTTTTTTGGATATTAAAAAGGTAACACATATTTCGTATTTCGTATCGTAGTGAATACAAATGAGTGCTGTTAATATTACACCGAGTACGAAGCTAATCAAGTATTAACATGGGCTTGTAGGCGGTATAAAGAGTTTAATTTTCTACTACACAATAAATTTTAATGTTTTTTTTTTTTTCTTTTTTTTTTTTTTTTTGTAATTAAAATAGTAAATATTTAATATTAATAATATAATATCAGTTCTCTAACTGCATTTGCAATTAGATGCCCCAGAAAGTAAGAAAATTTTTTTGTTTAAAATAGTAGATGAAATTATAAGACTTAAATAATTAATAACTGAGCTTTCAAAATTGAATCGTTGAGCATGATTCAATATAACATGAAACACAATTTTTATTTAAATCGTTTTGAAGTTAAGAATTAATTTAACATTGAGAGTAAAACAAAAGTAAAATTCTTCCTCTGTCAAAAACTTATTTATTTTTATAACAAATATATTAATTTTAATTTTCTAAATTAACAGAAAAGAAAAATTACAAATATTTGCAGTTGTTTTCTAAAGGAAATAGATAAAATTAGTCACAAGCAGAATATAATGAGCAGCCTTTTCTAGATCACCATATGCGTCTTCAAATTATAAAATTGAACGAAAACTTCACTCTAATAACTTCTATTAACCGACTTAAAAAAAAGGAGGTTATAAATTCGACTGAATTTTGCTTTTTTATGTTTGTGCCGGCAAAACTTAGTAATTTCTGAACCAATTTTGAATTTCTTTTTTTTTTTTTTTTTCTTTATGTGAAATGTTATGCTTACAGATTAATTAATATTAAATTAAAGGATGTACAATACATCACAGTATCACTATAGCTCCCAAAAGCAAAGAGTACAGAGACCCATAGGTGACGCAAATTGAAATATATCTAAAACTTGCACAAAATGCCGATTACTTTGACCGTTGTAATAACCAGTATAAACGTTTAAAATTATGAAATGAAGGGTGCCCCAATAATTTATTTAATTTTATTTATATGGCCATACTTTTGAGAAGTTGTAGAGAGACTGTTGAAAGACGGTACAAAAAACTTGCATTGCTAAGACCGCTATAACAAGTATTTAGTTTTGATTTAGAAATTAAAGAGTCCGCAATTAGTTGATATAATTTAGTGTATGTGACAGATCTTTTGAACCGTCATAAACAGATAGTTACAATTAACAAGGAACCTGTATTGCTATGTCCGCTGTAACCAAAAGTATATAATTTGAATCTAGAAATGAAAGGGTATACCCATAATTGATTTAACTTTTATGGCCCTATCTTTTGAACCGTTATATACAAACACTTAAAAATTAGACGGATGTCTTATATAGACAGGCGGGTATTATTTACAAAGAATCTGTATTACTAAGACCGCTATAGCACAAATATTTGATGCAATGTGATGTATGTGGCCAAAATTTTGAACAGTTATAGACAGATTTGGAAGTTAAATGGTGTCCTAATTGTTGATGTAATTTGATGCATTTTTTCAAACTTTTAAACCTTATAACGGTTATAGACAGCTTAAATATGCAATGAATTCGGTTTCTTTTAAAAATTATATTTTATATATTTAACCCCGTATCGAGGTACTTTATACTAGCAGAAATAATATACATGCACGTTTTTAGCTCGTTAAAGAATATTTGATTATTTCTGTAGGGTAATAAAATGAGTAAAATCTTCACACCTAACAGCCCTGACTTAAAGCCTGGCTTAAAAATAAAAAATATTTATTATTCCCGTTTTGAGTATATTCAGAATTTTATTTTGACAAGAAATTGAGATTTATGTGTGAGTAATTATTTTTACACACATGTTAAGTTTTGTTTTTCACAGAGTTGTAAAATCTTCCGTACGATTGATATAGATTGATGCGAAGAATGCTGATGACGGATGCAGCGATTAAGAAAATGCATCATTATATTCTGTTAGTGTCTAATTTCTCTTGTTGTCTTAAAAATTTAAGACAAATAAACAATATTCATTTGTTATTATACTAAAATAGTGCGACTAATAATTTCAAAAACTTCAAAGTAAAATTTTCAAAAAGAAAAATATTAAGAGATCAAAATTAGATTTTAGCTGAGCGAAGCCCGAATTTCTGGTTAAAAAACCATGTCTCGCACCATTAATTACCTAACTCTTGTCCATTTATTTGATCAAATAGAAATTATCATACTTAAGGGTAAACTAAAATACAAGAGAATTATTAGCAAATGTTTTTAATGTTGGAAAAATAAACAATAAATATTGTATTTCAAAATTAAACTTGAAAGAAGTTTTGCAAAATTTTCATATTAATGTTCAGTATAACCACATGTACCATAGTGCAGATATATGTACCATTGAATAGTTTAAATCAAAATCGGCATAAGAAAATCTTTCATGTCATAAAATTTTCTGTTCAATAAAATCTTTTTTTTTCCAAAATCTTAGTAAATAAAGACATTTTTTCATCAATTGAAAAGCTCAGCACTTTTTCTTGCCCTTTTCATTAATTAAAATCATGAACGCAAACACGGCTTCGTCCGCGGCCCGAAGTACATGGACCGATCTTGCTGATTTTCAATAGTAATAATTTTCGAAACTATGTGTAATCAATTCACGGATTTAAATTTTGTCTAGTTCATCTAATGCCTTGGTGAAATGATTTCAATACGTACACGGACGGACAGACGAACATCGTTTAATCGACTTCACTATGCATAGGAACGCAGAATGTTTATACTTTATGTGGTCGGAAATGAATATTGTAGAAACTGCAAACAGAATTAAAACTAAGATTTATACTTTTCTTCACCACATGGTATAATGTCCTTGTTAACAAGCATGTAAGTATATTGACGAAAATTTTGTCTAGCTGCTTGAATAAAAAATTAATAAAGGAGGTCATAATGAAATGATTTATTGAAAATTAATATAAACACTTACTTTTCTGTCAAAATATGTATTTATGTATGGATTTATATTTACGATTTCAGCTTATATGTATATGTATGTATATATCACAGTTCACATCTATCTGCATATGTTTTTATAGACTGTGTAAATATGTATTTTTATGTACACACAAAAATGTTTACGCCTGTATTTAAATTTTAGGTTCATTTTTAGCACTCACATTCAGACACACGTATGTTTCTCTTAGTGCAAACAAAACAATTTCTAAACATTTTAAATATAAATTTATTGCCTAAAATTTCGTGTTTATTTCTGTAGCCAGACAGATAATTTCATGAAGAAAAACATCTTCTGTAAAATTTCATCAGTTTTGTTCATACAATTTTATTTATTTATTTTTAAACACTTTTACTTACACCCAAACTCTGCAGCGATGGAAAGCGTTTTTTTAATGGATTTAGCATTTAGCAAATTAATAAATAAAAATATTAAAAATTTTTGTTATTTTCAATAAACTTCTATTTTTAATTAAAGTTTTTTTCACTTTAACAAACAAATAAGTGATGTTATTTTAGCATCGGTTTCTATTAAATGTACACCAATCGATTTCAGCGGATCTGTAATATTAAAATTAAAAATCAAGCAGACAAATTTATATTTGAACAGCAGTAAATTCACCAGATTATAATATTTTCTCTCTTTTATTTGAATGACCGAAATAAAAAATTCTCTTGAATTTGTTAAACTTTTATCTATTGCCTAGTAAAACATTTTGCTTTTTTTGTTTTTCTTCATTTTTTTTTTTTTTTTTTTTTTTTGTTTTTTTGTTTCGTGCTGCTAGTTGTAATGGGTTAAGGCAAAGAAAGAGCCGTTTTTTTTTATCGAATGAGAATTATATATAATTTGTTAGTGAGTCTAATTTATAAGGATTAATATCCAAAAGAATCAAAATTTAAGTAAGTTTTTTTGTTGCATAAGTTGGTTAAAATTTAAATTTATGTGTTACAAGGCACTTAAGTGTATGGTAAACTTCTAAACACAATTAATAACTGCACTTTTTCTTATTCTTTTTAATAAAGTTTTTAGTAAGCTCTGTTTTTTAAATTAATTTAAAACTCTTGCTACAATTCTATTTTAAAGAATATTAAAAAAAAATAATTATTGCAATATAAGAAATGATACACTTTTGGCAACTACTCTACACAACAAACATAACAAAATTAAGAAAAAAATAGTCAGCTGCCGCACCGATGCCACCTGGTAAAATTGATTCGCCTTGACTTGTTAAGTTTAAAGCCAATGACAGCAGAGATACTTAACAAAGTCTATTATTATCTTATTTATGTTTAAATGACTAATAAAAATATTTGTTTTTAAAATCATATTTCTGCAGTTAAAATGCTAGTTCTGTTTTAGAATGTTTGCTTTAGGCAAGTAAAAAGAAGGCAGTATATATTTACCATCATTTTTCTGTCGCTCTCTCTTTACCTCTTATAAGGTCATATTTATAAAGTTACAGCAAAACACAGTTTTTAAATATAAAAATTTGTACCAAAAATAATTCAAATTGTCATTAGAACAAAAAGACAAAAATATAATTGTTATTAATGCTTTAGTACTCATTAGCAGAAAGTACTCATAGCTCCTCGCAAATCTTAAAAGAGTGGTTAGCGACGCATACGGGACGAGCCAAGTCCTAAAGCAAAATTGTGTTCAAGTATCTAAGCCTTTTATTTTGTCATGCCAACCAGCTGCACGGAAAATATTCATGGACCACATGCTCGCGGTGTCCTTTAGCGCCCTTTTTACGTCATGTTAGAAATTCCACTAAAGCTACATATATTAAGAAATTTAACTATGAGCTTATGCTGTGTTTAGACGGCGTGTGCAAGTCATACGGAATGTCAGATTTTCCATATGTAAATCAATACACGCCGTGTAAACCTCATGAAATATAACATATGTTATTTTCCTTTGTGTTATAACATGTATCAGTTATTTATTTACAGCACGCTCTATTTTAATATGTAAAACCATAATATAAAAATAAAAGGTAGTTCCACTTTCTCTTTTCGTCGCCATATTAACGTTCTGACGTTTGCGGGAATTATGAAAATTTGTGATACCATATAGATTTGTGATTTCCCGGTTTTCTGTTTTGTTTTTTTTTCCTCTTATATGAAATTTCAAATGAAAAGAAATACATAATATAGAAATCACAAAAAAAGTTATAAAAAATATAAAAATTGTAATACACAAATTAAAAAACAAAAAACAGATTAGTTGCCTTTTTCCTGACTGCATCAATAAAATTCGTTTCTACAAGAATTCTGTAAGATTTTTCAAATTTCAAACAATTTGAGTTGCCAAATGCACCTCTAATGTGTTCGTTATTGACAAATGTACGATTAAAAAAAGTGCTTTTCCAGATACGAAAGGTAAAATATTGAATAGAATTTTTAATTTCCATTTCGGTTAAAACAAGTACAGGTTTTATTTGTTAGGTAAAATAGTAAATTTTCATAAAAGTAACGTCTTAATTATTAGTTAATAAAACAAAAGTGATAGATTGTTAAGATAACTTAATCAAGTTTTCAAATATAGATAAAACGTTGAGAGTAAACAAATCTTATAAATAAAATAAAATATGTTGGTCTTGAAAACTTTTCAGGATATATTATTTAAAATATGCGGTTGCACTTTGAGGACAGAAATCAAAATTATACATATCGCACTTGATCAACAGGAGGGTATTAACTCAAAATTATAAAATTTTCAGTAGAGTCAAAAAACTGTTTGTGGCCACATTTTAACAGAATATAAAAATTCAAATATACCATAGGAAGCAAATTACATTTAAAAATATATTTACATCGTTTTTCCTAGAAATCTGTGCAAGTATTGCAAAAAAAATCAAAATGTTGAGTTAATACCATTTTTCTGAAATTTTTCGATCATAAATGAAACAAATTTTATCAACAAGACAGTATCAACTCGAAATAAAACCAAATTGAAAAGAGACTCAACTCAAAATAATACCTTTTTTATGAAAATTTACGAATCAGTTCCATGTTAACTTTTGTATTAACTCGAAATAATACCTTTTTGTTGAAATAAAGGTAATCACTACATAATCATGAATATGGTCTCAAAAGTGGTTTTCGAGATGAAAGAGTAAACGGAATACGTTGAAATTTTTACAGTAGATAGATATTGATGTTGTTAGCTGATTTCTTGAAAAAAGTGATATTTCAAAAATTTTGAGTTAATACCCTATTGTTGATCAAGTGCGATATGTGAATGTTTCATCTGAGGGTGGCCTTTATAAGCCAAAGAAGTAATTTATGGAAGAAATAGAAAAACTTTATTTAACCTTTCTTTAAATTAATGTTGCTGATTTATTTACTGGCTCCATATGCAAAATTGGGTTTGCAATTGAAATTCAATGTTAGTAATATTAAAAAAAAAGATTATTTTTTTGGGAAGATTATTTTATTCGTATTCGCTTTTCACATGTAAAAATAAATATTAATCTTTGCAATTAGAATAAGCTCCTTTAATTCAGTAAAACTCTTACTCTTCAATTGCATTTTTAATAAGTTATTATAATATAAATTGTCTTCTAAAGTCAAAGGATTTATTTCTGTGTAATTTTATATATAGTAAATACATTTGAATATCATTTATATATCTGTATATTTGAAATACAAATTATACATATTTTGTTAAATAGTTCCAATATATATTTTATTCTTATTTATATCTGTGGCAACGCATATTATATTGTTTACAAAAAATATATTTCAAATAATTCCCGCTAACGTCACAAATTATTGAAGTGGAACTAACAAGACAAATTGAATACTAGGTAATCGCATGAGGACAAAAACAAAAAACGCGTGTATTTTGTTAGTGTAAATTTTAAGTGTATGTGTCAAAACGCAGTAACGAATAATATAAAAAAACTGAGAAGAAAAAGAAATTTATAAACAAATGCTCGTTTTGTTTGCAAACCGGATTAATATTTCTTCATATGTATGTATACAAATGTATTTTATAAAATTTGTATTTTGTTGAAAAAATAAAACATTTTGAAAAATGTTTGTTAAAGACTCTTTTTCTTCTTTAAATGTGTTTTTCTTTTATATTTTAACTGCACTACTTGGGCACAATCATTCCTTTTACTTTTTACACAACGGCTCTTTCGCACTTTCACTTTCACACACATTAATTATTTAAAAATATATTTTCAATTTTAATATTGAAAATTTTTTAAGTTTTTAAAATGGCGCGTCAACAAAATTTAAACAAACTTAGACGTTTGTTCGAAAAAATGTGTAAAGCGAATTCGATCATCTGCGCTATTAGTTTTACCTAGTATTCAATTTGCCTTGGGAACTACCTTCTATTTTTATATCATGTGTATAACTATATGACAACAGATGTTTTCAGTGATGCTAACTTCCACTTTTAAAATCTCCGCTCAAAATATTTTTACAATAAAAGTTAGATTTCTGAAAATAAAATATTTTTTGAACTTTTGTAGAGAATAAATATAAATTGATCGTAGGCTAAAAAATAATATTTGGGCATTTTCATAAACTTGTTAACCACGACAGAAAAAACAGAAAGCCTTGAACCTTTTTTAATATGTTTGTGGAAACTAATTATTAATATTTTTGTTTTCTGTATCCTAAAGATGCCACCAAACGGTGTGGCGAAATATTGAAAAAATAAAAGATAATTTTCAGTATTTTTCTTTTAAAAGCTGACCAAATGCTGGAAATATTAGAAAAGATAATAATACAAACGAAATATTAAAATTTAATATTTGGAGATTATTACCGCTTATTGCATTTTTAAAATTAAACTCAGCATCAATTATTTAATGGTAAAAAATGAATAGAAAATTTGACTTATTGCCCTTATTACTATCCAATAATTCATATTTTTTTCTAAGTGGAAATGTACTCCAAAAATCGTGTCCACTCTTCTTTTGTGGGACGAGTATTTGAAAATTATTTTAAGTTTTCTTGTGTATATACAAAGGCGTGTGTGCCCCTTACAGGTAGCGAGAAGTTGAAAAATACGGCAAATACGAATTTGCTTACAACAATTTTTCATTCAATGTACATTTTTTAAATGTAGTGTTATTAATAACACTTGCATACATATTATTATTTTGCGTGAACAATAAGCAAGAATTGTATGTTAATTGTTTTCTTAGGGAAACTGTTATGTGTCTCATTTAGCACTACAGCTGTGACGCCAGCCAGCTTGTCAGCACCACCAGGGTAGGTTCCAACCCACAGCTGTAGCCCAGAAACAAATAACAAAAAAAAACAACGTAAAACAAAATCAACAAGCAAATTTAAAACAATGGGAAACACTTAAGAGAGAGAACTAGATGGCTACGTTCTCCACTTGCCCTCCCTACCTCGGACACCTTTTTCACCAAAACGCATTTTTTACTAAGAGTCCCCTAATCCACACACACACACTTACTCTGAACTACTTACCTCACAACAAACCTTGCCCTGAAACAAATAATTAGCACCAACACATTTTTTTCTTTTGCTAATGTTAAAATATACAAATTACATATTTATTATATAGGAAAAACTTATAACTATCACACAGAAATTAGTGGCACTAATTTATAACTTAAAAATTATATATATATAAAACTTTTCTTTTACTTACTATTACGAGAAAAAAAAAAAATTAATTAAACAAATCTTGTATAAATACAAAAAATAAATCGGTCACACAACTAATACTTTCTGGGTGCCTAACTCAAAAATAACGTTTTGTAAAAACAAATTAAAAAAAAAAGAACAAGAAATACGGAAATGAAATCTTTAACGCCTAAAAAAAATCTTCTTCTGCCTTGACGAGGAAAGAAGTCCGGAAATGCAAAAAAAAAATAATAAAAACGCTTTAAATATAACGAGCAACTCGTTACTTTACTCTACCTAAGTGAGCTCTCTTAGATGGGTTTTGACAAAACTAAACTGAACGTTATATTTTAACTCCAAAAAAAAAAAATGTTCTTATGTTCCTTTTTCCTTTCAAAATCAACTTTCCTACTAACACAAAAGACAAAAGAAAATTAACTGTTGGCGGTTCTCTAGACAACAAAACCTTATGGTATTTTAAACTTAGGCACTTACAAACACTCTTATAATAACCTAATATATTTTTACCACTAACAATGATTCTTATTTATCTACAAAAAAACAGAATTTAACATAAATCACTAACACTAACTAATGGAATTTCAACTTAACTTCCCTTAAAGCGACTATGCACTAATTTTTAATTAATTTAAATTTTTTCCAAAGAGTCCTTTTTTTATTCTTATTCAAAGCCAACAAAAATGGTTGACACAGCTTTGTCGCGGCTAGATCAAATAAAGTCACGTAAACTCGCGCTTTTTTTGATCATGAACAAAAAAATGGCTGGCTCGCTTCTGGCCGTGTGTATCTGTCGCAAAACCAACATGGATACTTGTAAAAAAAAAACTAAATTACAATCACGGTTACCTGTGACTTCTCGTACACACTTATCTTCTTCAAGACCTGGGACCAACCTCTTTAGCGACAGGCAAAAATTTTCCTGTTCACTTTTCAAAAATGGACGTATGGATGTAGAGTGCCAGATGATACAATCTGCTCCTGCCAAATGATCTTAGCGAGAAATAAATTTATTAAATCTCTACCGAATCTAACACTATCTTTCAAACTTTCAAACTTACTTTTTCTTTTTTACACAACACAATATTACTAAATATGATTTCAAATAAAAACTTGTTCTTCTTAAATAATTCTTGATTTTTACAAAGTTTATTTATTCTTTGTATATTTCAAACTTTTTATTTTTACGAACTTCTTTGTACACCAGTTCACACTATAATGGCTACTTTTGTGTATTCCCTATTACCACCAAGACTTTCAATATTCCAAAATTTCTCCATTTTTGAACATACAAAAAAAAAACGCTCATCCCATTTGTCATACAATTTTAGGAATTTTAAAACAGACATGTAAATCTGTTAAGTTTCTGTTAACATAATGAGTAAATTCCGTTCCCACAAAATATAGCAACCCTGTGCACCTAGTTGGCAATGCCACTATCTACCTAATGTTCTATTACAACACATACTGACAAACACATGACACACACAAACCAACCACCAACCAAACACCACGCGCCAAAGAACTCTGAAGTTAAAAACAAAAAAAATCATTCAAACTTAATAATAAACCACATAAAAAACGGAAATTAAATAAAAATACCAGCAGTCTAACAACACAAAAAACCATAGTCTCCATACACATGAACAACCACTCCAAAACACCATTGCAATTGGATGTATGAATATAGTTTTTTTCCGTCTTATATTTTATTGGACTAAACCAAAAGATACGCTTACCATCCGGGAACCACATGTGAAGAGCTACGTCTGTACCGTTCTGCAGACCGCCCTTGGGACAATCATGCAGGTATTTACGTCATTATCGAAACATCAATTTATTAAGGCCTTTTTTTCTTTGCTTAAGGTGACCATGCCTTTATCTTTTTCCTACTGTTATTGTGTTTTGCCTAAGCCAGTCACCCCTGCAACAAAACTCCGGCGCTGATTAGTCTACGCCAGCACGACCGGTGTGCAGGGTGATATTGTACATTTCTTGATGTTCGTACTTTGCTCCAAACGTGGGGAACTCCCACGACCCTGTAACTTCTCAAGCCGGGCCTCAAGGTATGTAACCAAAAGTTACCATCATTAACAATCAGAACTCTTAATTAACATTAATTCTACCAACATATTCGTGTTGTTGTCGATTCTTCTGTGAGTAAAATTTGTTTTTTTGTGGTCATTAAAACGGGTTTAGTATTATAAGAACTGTATGATTGTATTTGTCGCTGATACTTGTAAATAAAAGAAAACAAACAACGATTTCACCCCTTAAAATTTGACTTTTCAATATTTAAATCAGTCGTTTATTTACTCTTGTGTTTACCATTACTTATAAATTTCTATGACGTTAGTTGTAAAGTACATGCAAGTTAGGGTTGCCAGACGGGCCTGATTTGGCCTGATTGTCAAGTTTTTTAATGCGCGTCAAGTGTCAAGTGAAAAAGTGTTTTGTCAATGTTTTTTGTAAGTTAACTTTCTTTCTCAAATTTATTCTAGCTACATATGTAATAATACTTAAAAAAGTAAGTTTATATTTCTAAAAAACACATCGAAGGAGCATATTTTTACTATCAATACAACTAAGGACTACTATGATACATATTTTTTATATACCAAAGATAGGAATAGAATGTCCTTCGATCTAATAAAAGCCGAAGAATAAATTTTAATGAGGATTGCAAAAACTTTCAAAATTTTTTAACAACACCCGATGGTAGAGAATTAACTAATTCTGTATCTAAGAATACGAAATATATGTGGCAAAATAAATAGGACCTATATTTTTTTTCTTAATATAGTACCTATATTTTTTTTAAATAACGCCTAAGTTTTCTCTAAAATATATAACGACTGAATTTTAATTCTTATATTGTTTTTTGTTTCTTTTACATTGTTTCTGTTATTTTTACTTTTTACGATATTTTTGTTTTTATTCTAATACTCGTAATTTTTATGAAAACAAAAAAAAATAAAAAAATTAAATAAAAACCAATAGTATGAGTGTTTTTATTTGTCAAGTTTTTTTTTTTAAAATCAAGTTTTTTTTTGGGCAATGTCAAGCTTTTTGGCAAATTGGCTCTGGCAAGCCTAATGCAAGTGCACCTACCACTATGCTAACTTCTCCGTACGACTTTTACGTAAATTTCTTCTGGACTTTCTTTCTGCAGGGCTTTTTCCTTTTTCAGCATACTAAACGAGTATGAACAGTAAAACTAATGATAAATAGTATTTAAAAAAAAGGGTAAAGTGTGCTCCTGATCCGACTAAATTATTTGATATCATCACTCTTAAGAAACCGACTATTCAACAATATGCTAAGAAATTAGAGAGCACGAGCCACTTTACGCCACGGGAAATTTTTTTAATGGAACTAATTTTATGAAATAATTGTTTGTTGGCATTAGGGATAGTTAAGCAAGCGGGATAAGCCAAACGAAAGCTTGAATTTTGCCTTGATTTGTTTTTTTTTTCCTTTTTGTATGTTCACTGCATCCGTTTAGTTGCCTGTGTATTTTTCAAAATTATACAATTAGCTACAACACCGAATATCACACTAACCGCGGGATGTCCAAATTCCTATGCCATAAAGAATCTCATAATCGCTGAAACTTCTAAAGAGAAAAACAAACATGTAAAATCTTACGACCGAATAAAACATATACAAATGTGTTGCATACAAATGACAGAGCTATATTTCAACCGCAGGTGAGTCGTTTGCTTGGTCTTTACCTAAAAATAAGAGACATTACTGAGCCAATCTAACACGCTTACATATATTTTATGTTGCACAACTATGCCGTTGTAGCGCCTTTGGTTTTCAGTAGGCAAGTTCCTTTTATTTTGTTAACTGTAATGCTATGCCTGCTTTGCTACGTAATTAGCGAAGATAAAAATACAGCTTATCAAATATTAAAGAATAAAAAAAATTAAGAAATAAAAATCGTTAAACCCGAGTTTTTACGAAAAATATAATGGCAACTTGACTCTACTCAATGATTAGAATTTTACTCATCCCTGATTGTCAATTGATAGGTAGGCTGACTATCACTATTTTAGAGGAAAACACTATGCTATGTCTCGTAAATGGGCCCTTATTTTCAATCCTTTCTATTTTCAGAGTAAGACTCAGGTCTAAATAAAACGCCAAAAAAAATATTTTAAGTTTCCTATATCTTTCCTTGCAACCCACCCTATGAAAGTATTGGGTCAATTTCAATTCGTTCATACGTTCGTCGTTCCATCGCCCTCATGGGCCGATTTTTTTTTGCTTTTTTTTTTTGTTGTTATTAAAACAGAACTATAAACCAAAAGAGTATACTTGTCATTAAGTTATTTCAATTAAACTTTGAACAGCTTAATTTACACGACAATAAAAAAAAAACAATACTTACAGAACGTATAAAAGAACAAAAAATGTAAATGGGACAAATACGAACACAACTCTTAAATTTATATTGCACTATCCCTCTACATTTTATCGGTATTATTTTGACTTAACCCAAACTATCACAGAAATTCGATTGCACTTGTTTTTAGAACTTCAAATCTTTCGCATGGAAGATGCCAATGGGTTTTCCCTGAAGAGATTCAAGCTCATACATATTATTTCCGATTGGTTTTAATACTCTACATTTAAGGTACTTGCGACTAAATTTGGCATTAATATTATTTTTAAAGTCGGACAGTACAAAATTTTTTCGATAAACTACTTGGCCGGGACTGAACCTTACTAATCGTGCTTTCTTATTGTACCTACGTGCACTTTGCTCATAGGCGTTGGTGAGGTTCTTTTTAATTTTTTCTCTAATCATCTCTAGCCTGTCCTTACCCTCTAAATTTACTATTTCATGGTCAGACATGGACTGCAATTTTCTCGCCAGTCTATAGTCTGAACCGTTCGTATATATATGGTAACCAAAGAGTGCGAAAAAAGGCGTACATCCTGTGGCAGCGTGCACAGACGTTCGTAATGCGTACTGGATTTCTGGTAGAAATAAATCCCAGTCTCTATGGTCTTTTTCTAAATATGCTCGAATGGCTGCCAATACAGACTGATTAACATGTTCAGCCGCATTGGATTGTGGCGAATAAAAAGCGGTTCTCATGTGTATAATTTTATATGTGTTTACCATTTCCTTAAAAAGCGTTGAGAGAAATTGCTGCCCATTGTCACTATGTAAGACTTCGAGGACCCCAAATTTTTGAAACACTTCCTGAACGAGAAACTGCACTACGTTTTTAGCCGTGGCATCCTTCATGGCCTTTAGAAACACAAATTTTGTGAAATGATCCACAACAATAAAAATGTAGGCATTACCTTCCCTTGATCTGGGGTACTTACCCAGAAAATCAACGTATATTTTCTGGAATGGTCTTTCCGTTTGCACTTCGTTTCCTATAGCGGGCATGGTACTCTGGTTACAGGACTTTGTCTCTTTACACGTGCGGCAGTTTTGAATGTACTGTTTAACCTGGGTTGCCATTTTTGGCCAGTAATATAAACGATTGAGTCTTTCAAGAGTCTTGCGAATTCCTCCATGCGCGGATGTAACCTCATCGTGGGCTTTTTGTATCAAAACATGCGTTATCTCTTGAGGGATCCATAACCTCCAACCCGTATTATCTAACGCCTCTTGGCTACTGTACATGGTTCTCTTAAAGATTTTCCCTTCTTCTACTTTCAAGTCCGGTAATTTACCCTGATTTTCCTCAACATTTTTGACTAATTCCAAATATTCCTGCGATTCAAAGGCTGTAGTTTCAAAGTCGAAATAATCGTCCCCACATAACGCTGAAACTTCAATTGGCATCCGTGAGAGCATATCTGCTACCACATTTTCCCCTCCCTTGCGATGCTCGATGGTGAAATCGTACGCCTGCAATTGAAGCGACCACCTAGCCAGCCGACCACTTAAGTCTTTTAGTGACATAAGCCACTTTAGACTTGCGTGGTCGGTGATGACCGTGAATTTCATCATTTCAACATATGGCCTGAATCGCTTCACCGCCAACACTGCCGCAAGGCATTCTTTCTCAGTTACTGAGTAATTTTTCTGACAAGCTGTTAATTTCTGGGAGTAAAAAGCAATTGGATTTTCTCCCCCTTCATCATTTTTTTGAAACAACACAGCTCCCACACCGAATTCTGAGGCATCACATTGAATAAAAAATGGCTTCGAAAAATTTGGGTGACGAAGCACAGGGGTGGTTGTTAGTAAGCATTTCAATGTTTCAAATGCCTCGATAGCCTCAGGGGTCATAAAAAACTTTTTTCCCTTTTTCAGAGTATCCGTCAGTGCCGCTGAGATGGAGGCAAAATCCTTAATGAACCGCCTATACCACCCAGCGGTACCTAGAAAGCTCCTTACGTCTCTGGGTGACTTTGGTAATAGGATCCTTTGAATTGCTGCTACCTTCTCAGTATCCGTTTTCAACATACCCCCTCCAATAATAAATCCTAAATATTTAAGCTCCGTGAAGCAAAATCTCGACTTTTTAAGCCCTATAGTCAAATTAGCCTTTTCTAAACATTCCGCAACCTGCTCAAGAATTTTTAAATGTGTTACGAACGTGTCCGAAATGATGAGGAGATCATCTAAGTATATAAATACATTCGGTTTTAATCTAGCCGGTATCACCTTATCCATCAGACGGCATAATCTTTGGGCAGCGTTGCATAGACCAAACGGCATTACTCTAAATTGGTACAGCGGCCGACCTGGAACTGTAAAAGCTGTATAGGGCTTAGCTGTTTCCTCTAATTCGATTTGCCAAAAGGCGTACTTCAGGTCGACGCTGCTTATATAATGCGTTTGATCTATGCGGCTCAAAATACCATCGATGTTTTGGAGGGGATAGGCGTCTTTAACAGTCACGGCGTTCAGCTTTCGCGCATCTAAACAAAATCGGTTTTTGCCGGGTTTTCGGACCACGGTGGTCCTATTGGACCAGGGACTATTACTCTCCTCAATAACATTTAATTTAATCATATTATCAAGTTCAGCATAAACTATATTCTGAACCGCTGGCGAAATAGGGTAATGTTTGTCCTTTATTGGGTTCGTCCCCTCCACTAATTTAATTTCGTGTTTTTCTAGCGTCGTGCGCCCTAAACTTTTCTCCTCAAAAGATGGAAATTTCTGAATTATCACTTTTAATTGCTCACGCTGTGCCTCATCTAAGTCATGCATTTTAAGCTTATCAATATCGTTACTTTCATGTATTTTATCAACTATTACAGTATTTAATTCTGCAGACGGAAAAATCTCAGGAGCTATGTTAAAAAGCTTCCAAAAATCGATACCGAGATAAATTTGCTGCTCTAAATCTGGGCATAAATAGCAAGTAAGTGTTCGTTTATCACCTTTATACTCACACTCTAAGTCAATTTTCCCCAACACTCTGTGGCGCTGGCCTGCAGCGGTACTAACACTACTAAAAGTTCCTTTTAGTTCCGCTCCTAACTCTTCTAACAACTCTCGACAATTTTTGCCCAGAAGACTTACCGAAGCACCTGAATCCAGAAGCCCCTTATAACTCTTGCCATTGAGCAAGATTTCTGCGTAGGGTCTAGCATCTGATTTGTAAGCAAATACATTTACCGATTCAGCTAGACGCTTACGCTGACTTTTTCTTTTTATAAAGTCATTTCTAATTTTAAGAATGTGTTTATACTTAGGTTTCTTAAATCTTGGCCTTTCTGAATTAATTATGGTTTTTGTTCTGGCTAATTCTGTTTTTGTTGTTATTTGCAATACAGGGGACATTGCGTTGGTTTGGTTTTCTATGGACTTTAAATTATTTACCGCTGAAAAATCTACATTGTTAAAAATTTTCTCTCTTATCATATAATAATTCTGCTCACGAACTTTTAATGGTAAATAGTGACGATACCTACAAAAATCATTTTTTTTAATGCAATCACTTAGACTGGTTTCGGGGCAATCTCGTTGGACCGCGGCTCCCCCGTCAAGGCCGCGTTCCGCCTCAAGTTTTCCTTAGCTTGGAGACATTTAGGACAGTTGGGCGTTATTGTATTCGGCCTGCCACATTTATAACAGAAAAGAGACCGTTGTTGAGACATGCACTCTTTAAACACATGTCCCTTTTGCTGACAATTCCAGCATATTGGGAGGCCATTTACAGATGCTACTTCGCCACTCAAATCATCCCCCTCATCCCTGTCTACCTCTACAACGGCTTCACTAATATATCTTTGTGTTTTGCTAGATTGTTGTGGTAAATTACGCGAGTCTTTTCGGGAAAACGTTCGCTCCGCCTCAAGGCACTCCATGCGCAATTGCTCAACTGAAGAGACTGCCATTGGGTAAACAATTCGCGCGAGGCTCTCTTTTAGGTTTCTTTTGGCTATTCTAATCATTTCCCCCTCAGCTACTGGGATTTCGAGTTTAGCTCTTAACAAATTTAAGCTATGAAAATATTCATCTGTAGGTTCTCCTGGCATTTGTTTCCTTTCCACTAGCTCCTGCATCAACTCCCAGCTCGACCTAACTGTTCTATAACGATTAAGCAAGGCTAACTTCAGGGTATTCCAGTCGGATATAGCAGTGGTCTGTACTAAAGCCCAATACCATTGTTTCACAGTTCCGGTTACTAACAAATGGAAATCACGCAAAATTTCCTGCCAAGGTATTTGGTACTGCCTCTGCATATGCTCTAAGCGAAAAACAAATTCTTCTACCGACAATTGATCCCGCCCACCTTGATTGCCATTAAATTCTAACCCAAACTTATCTACTCTAATCTTCCATCCATCAATATTGAAATGGGGAGCTGGTGGTGGAAGATCAAATCTGACATTAGGATTAAAATTAACGCGTCTAGCTCCATTATCGAGTGTAGAGCTACTTCTCTGTTCATGCGGACGATTATTTTCGCTCAGAGTTAAATTCCTTACCGCTTCTGCTAATTGCCCTATGCTTTCATGCACTTTTAACAATTCCCTGTTCATTTTTTCATTAATAATATCATTTATTGAACGGTCTAAACTGGCCTTCATACTTCCGACACTTTCGGATACCATATTTCTCATAGCTGGAGATATTTCTTCACTATTAGGATTCTGATTGGAACGGTGATTATGATTTCTATTTCCCTTATCTTTTGGAACGGCGCCCTTATTCACTGTCTGAGTACTTATCGTTCCCGACAGATCTTCTATTTGTGGTGGTCGGGTCGCCATTCTGGTAGACTGATTGTCTCTGCTATATTTTTCTTTCACCTGTGGAGACGAACGATTCAAATCGAAAGATAGATTTCTATCTTTACGCCTCTTTAAACTATCTGACTTTCTACGATCTTTCGTTTCTGTTAGATTCTGCGATTCGGCCATACACTGCGTAAACCCGCAAAACGCGTTACGAAAATTTCAAGCAAAAGATGTACTTTATAAAAAAAATTAAAAAAAATTACAATTGTACTTAACACAAACAATTATGAGCAATCTAAAATTATAAATTAAAACAATTATTAAAATAAAGATAACAAACTACAAATTCTAATCAAGCATGCAATAATTTATAAATATTTTTATGAAAAAAAAACTGTTTCTGAATAACACACTATAGAAACAAACTCAACGAAATTTATTTTTATTAATTCTTTTACCTCACAACTAAAAATTTTTATTTAATTAGTCACAAGTAAATACGAATAAATAAATATTAAAAAGAAACTAGCTAATTTATAAAAGGAATATATAATATTATTAACAAAAAAAATTACACAAAAAAATGACAAAAAATAATTTTTTTTTTTTTATGTTAGTTACAAAAACTTTTTTTTTTTTGTTAGTTACAAAAACTTTTTTTCTTTAAATCAAAAACTAAACTTTTATGGGCTCGGTTTGTTTCGATGTGAGATCGTTGTGATGTGTGTGGAAATAATCACTATTCTGTTATAAAAATTTAGTGCCATTACGGCCTCTTCAAGTGTTCTCCTAATCACATTTACCTCAAAATTGCATTTGGTTATAAGTAATCGCTTCTGAATAGGGAGCGTTTTGCTCTCTCTAGTACAACAAAACCTCTCAATATTTCATCAGAGCGGCTACTAGTTACATCCACATATTACCTATAGCCTTCACTCTGTACCCGCAACACATCAGGCCTCCAATTCACAGATCAGAGCGGCTGTCGCTGGGTACAACCGTCATCAAATTACCTCCAAAATACAACAGACCCCTTCACATACGTTTAGGGCGGTTATTTTGAAGACACGATTCTGAAACTACAATTAAAAACAAAAAAAACGATATTTCAACTCCCTCAAATGGGATGTTTCTAACTAACTCCCACGCAACGGGTTATAAATATCTCTGGTATACATACGACAAATATTAGTTTTGAATCCTCCATAAAAATCTCCGCACTACACGACGAAACCCATCTAATTGGGGTTTTGTGGCCTAAAGGACTGTCACCCGTAGGTTAGTAGTTTACAAAGCAATTATCACGTTTTCAAAACCTCATACTTGGCGTTTAGTCTATTTCATAATCTTATTATTTTATTGCACGGTATATTCTGATGTTCTATATACCATAATATGTTCACTTAAATCACATTCGTTTGGGCGCCATATTGTTATGTGTCTCATTTAGCACTACAGCTGTGACGCCAGCCAGCTTGTCAGCACCACCAGGGTAGGTTCCAACCCACAGCTGTAGCCCAGAAACAAATAACAAAAAAAAACAACGTAAAACAAAATCAACAAGCAAATTTAAAACAATGGGAAACACTTAAGAGAGAGAACTAGATGGCTACGTTCTCCACTTGCCCTCCCTACCTCGGACACCTTTTTCACCAAAACGCATTTTTTACTAAGAGTCCCCTAATCCACATACACACACTTACTCTGAACTACTTACCTCACAACAAACCTTGCCCTGAAACAAATAATTAGCACCAACACATTTTTTTCTTTTGCTAATGTTAAAATATACAAATTACATATTTATTATATAGGAAAAACTTATAACTATCACACAGAAATTAGTGGCACTAATTTATAACTTAAAAATTATATATATATAAAACTTTTCTTTTACTTACTATTACGAGAAAAAAAAAAAATTAATTAAACAAATCTTGTATAAATACAAAAAATAAATCGGTCACACAACTAATACTTTCTGGGTGCCTAACTCAAAAATAACGTTTTGTAAAAACAAATTAAAAAAAAAAGAACAAGAAATACGGAAATGAAATCTTTAACGCCTAAAAAAAATCTTCTTCTGCCTTGACGAGGAAAGAAGTCCGGAAATGCAAAAAAAAAATAATAAAAACGCTTTAAATATAACGAGCAACTCGTTACTTTACTCTACCTAAGTGAGCTCTCTTAGATGGGTTTTGACAAAACTAAACTGAACGTTATATTTTAACTCCAAAAAAAAAAAATGTTCTTATGTTCCTTTTTCCTTTCAAAATCAACTTTCCTACTAACACAAAAGACAAAAGAAAATTAACTGTTGGCGGTTCTCTAGACAACAAAACCTTATGGTATTTTAAACTTAGGCACTTACAAACACTCTTATAATAACCTAATATATTTTTACCACTAACAATGATTCTTATTTATCTACAAAAAAAACAGAATTTAACATAAATCACTAACACTAACTAATGGAATTTCAACTTAACTTCCCTTAAAGAGACTATGCACTAATTTTTAATTAATTTAAATTTTTTCCAAAGAGTCCTTTTTTTATTCTTATTCAAAACCAACAAAAATGGTTGACACAGCTTTGTCGCGGCTAGATCAAATAAAGTCACGTAAACTCGCGCTTTTTTTGATCATGAACAAAAAAATGGCTGGCTCGCTTCTGGCCGTGTGTATCTGTCGCAAAACCAACATGGATACTTGTAAAAAAAAAACTAAATTACAATCACGGTTACCTGTGACTTCTCGTACACACTTATCTTCTTCAAGACCTGGGACCAACCTCTTTAGCGCCAGGCAAAAATTTTCCTGTTCACTTTTCAAAAATGGACGTATGGATGTAGAGTGCCAGATGATACAATCTGCTCCTGCCAAATGATCTTAGCGAGAAATAAATTTATTAAATCTCTACCGAATCTAACACTATCTTTCAAACTTTCAAACTTACTTTTTCTTTTTTACACAACACAATATTATATGATTTCAAATAAAAACTTGTTCTTCTTAACTAATTCTTGATTTTTACAAAGTTTATTTATTCTTTGTATATTTCAAACTTTTTATTTTTACGAACTTCTTTGTACACCAGTTCACACTATAATGGCTACTTTTGTGTATTCCCTATTACCACCAAGACTTTCAATATTCCAAAATTTCTCCATTTTTGAACATACAAAAAAAAAAACGCTCATTCCATTTGTCATACAATTTTAGGAATTTTAAAACAGACATGTAAATCTGTTAAGTTTCTGTTAACATAATGAGTAAATTCCGTTCCCACAAAATATAGCAACCCTGTGCACCTAGTTGGCAATGCCACTATCTACCTAATGTTCTATTACAACACATACTGACAAACACATGACACACACAAACCAACCACCAACCAAACACCACGCGCCAAAGAACTCTGAAGTTAAAAACAAAAAAAATCATTCAAACTTAATAATAAACCACATAAAAAACGGAAATTAAATAAAAATACCAGCAGTCTAACAACACAAAAAACCATAGTCTCCATACACATGAACAACCACTCCAAAACACCATTGCAATTGGATGTATGAATATAGTTTTTTTCCGTCTTATATTTTATTGGACTAAACCAAAAGATACGCTTACCATCCGGGAACCACATGTGAAGAGCTACGTCTGTACCGTTCTGCAGACCGCCCTTGGGACAATCATGCAGGTATTTACGTCATTATCAAAACATCAATTTATTAAGGCCTTTTTTTCTTTGCTTAAGGTGACCATGCCTTTATCTTTTTCCTACTGTTATTGTGTTTTGCCTAAGCCAGTCACCCCTGCAACAAAACTTACAACCTTTAATGTCAAAATAATCAAGAAAATATGTGCGGAGTACCTTAATTTAAAGTTTGTAACATGTACTTCATGCGAACTACGCCAAGTCCCAAGAACGTGCAGTTTTGAGCTAGTGACGTGGTCAAGGCGAATCAACTACCAGGTGGCAGCGTTAGAGAATTTATTATTTTTTGCTGTTAGAAACGAATGTCAAACTTCATATATAAAAAATAGTAAACAGATCAAGGCGAATTAATTACCAGGTGGCACTGTAGGCGAATTCAGTAATTTTCGCCGTAAACACTACTGTCAAACTCCATACATAAAAAATCAAGGCAAATTGAATACTAGGTAATCGCATGAGGACAAAAACAAAAAACGCGTTTATTTTGTTAGTGTAAATTTTAAGTATATGTGTCAATAAGCAGTGACGAATAATATAAAAAAACTCGGAAGAAAAAGAAATTTATAAACAAATGCTACTTCATTTAATTTTTTCTTTAGTCTTTTAGCATATCAAACAAAGTTTTACTCCCGCGCTCGTCTTTTTTTGCAAACCGGATAAATATTTCTTCATATGTATTAAAATGTATTTTATAAAATGTGTATTTTGTTGAAAAAATAAAACATTTTGAAAATTTTTCTCAAAGACTCTTATTTTCTTTAAATGTGTTTTTCTTTTGTTTTACTTTATATTTTAGTTGCACTACATGGCTTTTTCGCACTTTCACTATTTTATAAACAAATTAATTATTTAAAAATATATTTTCAATTTTAATATTGAAAATTTTTGAGTTTTTAAAATGGCGCGTCAACAAAATGTAAACAAACTTAGACGTTTGTTCGAAAAAATGTATAAAGCGAATTCGATCACCTGAGCTAATAGTTTTACCTAGTATTCAATTTGCCTTGTAAAAAATCTGTGTACTATTTTTTATATATGAAGTTAGACATTCGTTTCTACCAGCAAATAATAATAAATGCTCTAACGCTGCCACCTGGTAATTGATTCTCCTTGACACAGATTTTTTATATATGGAGTTTGGCACATGGCGAAATAATACAGGTGAACGCACGGGCGAAAAAGCCCATCAGCTGTATACATTACAGTTGTCAAAAAAACTTTGTCAAAAATAAATAATTTTTTAAATTTTTTTTAATTTAATTTTTTTTTTGATTGCTAATAGAAAACAAACAATTGAAATTCCTAGAGAAAACTACCACAACATGGAACCGTATTTGCAGTTCCTGATGTGTATAATCAAAATATGCTTAAAAAGATAGTGAAATTATTGTTAACACATTTATAATTTCTTGGTTTTTTTGTGGAAGATTATGTAAGTCTTCAAATGGTCAACGTGCAAGAATGGAACGATGCATGTGATTTGGGCAAACTAGTGGTACAAAAGAATTTTTGTCACTTTTCCTGTATTTTATTTTTATGTAACTTAATTTTTTATAATTTTTTTATTCTGAAAATTTCACCACTTTTTTTCATCAAATATATTTTTTTATTTTGTTTGTTTTTTTACAATATTTTTTTGACAACATACATAATTTTGTAGCAACAAATTGCCTGTTGTTTTTTGTGTTGTTGGATTGTTGTAGCCGTGCGTTCACCTGTATTAATTCGCCTTGGTTTGGCAGCAGTGTTCACGGCGAAATTAATGAATTCGCCTACGCTGCCACCTGGTAATTGATTCGCCTTGGACGTGTTCTTATAACGAACACAGCCTAAGCGCCTAAATGCAATTTTACATTATGACAAATTTAATATTTGATACAAATAATAATAAGGAAAGGCAGTGTTGTGCTTGTCGCTGTTCTTTTTAAATAGTTAAGTATTTAAGTTTTCTCTTCAACAATTAGAGGTTATGTAGTACGAACGTAACATATGCAAGTTTAAACAAAGTATATTTATATTAAGTATATGCAAGTCAACACAAATACAAAATTTCATGTATTATGTCAAAAAACAGTTCAGAGACTGTAAAGTGGCTAACATTTTATTATTTTTCTAACTAAAAAATTAATATGAATTTTTCTTAATTATTATAAAAAAAAGTAAGAGAAATACCTCTAAATGACTATATCAATGTAAATTTAAACAAAAATTCAATAAAAGGATGTTCAATGCAACTTGAGTTCGAAAAGTGTAATTTGAATATTTCGTTTACCATCCCTGATAGAACATAATAAAAATGAAAAGAAACACGTAAAAAACAAGAGCAAAATAAAAATTGAAATAAATGTAAACAAATTTTGACACAATACATGATAAACACGCACACAAATATAACTATCACCTGAGCTCCTGCATATACTTGTTATAAATATACTTTGAGTTTAAACATAAATTTTGACATTCCATATGACTTCTACACGCCATCTAAATACAGCTTTAGTGCGTACAAATCTCGCCTCTTTCTTTCACATTTGTCGACAAACTTATTTTCCCAATTACCCTAGAAATACCTTGACCTAAATTTAGCATAATTGTTGCTCCCTCTCCTCATGAGTCGGACTGTGAAAAATTGTACACACACCCGAGTCTGTCTTAGATCTGTCTAATAAGACTAAAATTGCCCAATTCCGGAGTATAGAATTTTCTTCCAGCGATAACTGCTCTTGGTATTTTAACCACCAATGGTGTACAAGATCAATGTCCACTGGCATTTTCAAGACCAGGCCAAGTTAAAAAGAAACAGTATATCGGGTAGAATAAATATCTTTTTCTTTTAATAAAGACAGCAAGAATTTTTCGTGTAGTTCTGCAACTCGTTTAAATGTTTCGGTATAGTACCAATAAAATTTCTTATCCATTGCATAAGTACAGGATTTGAGTATAATGTTATTCAAAAAATACTCTATTGGATGCTTGTGCCAATATTTTTATAACTGAAAACTTTTCACACACTTGATAATTGTTATACATTTATGTATGTATGTAAAAATATCCTGATCCTGATAACCAACAAACTTATACTGATAATCGTGTTTAATGATGAAAATTGCCTCATATTTTTTCACTTAAACTGGTTGGGCAAATAGATTATGTTAACAACGTGCACTACCTGTATTCAACAAATCCTTTAAATTTTGCTAATGTTTTAATTGCATTTTCCAGTTCTCTTTAAAATTTAATACACAATTTTGAAAATAATTTAATTTAAAAGAATATGACTTAAAAAAAGACAACTTGAATAAATCGGTCATTTGTGAGTTGGATTCACATAGGAACGGTTCCTTACCATATATGAGCCACCCTTAAATTTATTTTAAATTTGTTGTAGCAGACATATTAATGTGTATACTTTGAGTAAATTTAAAATAAAGCCTTATGAACTTAACGTTACTATTGGGACACCTCTTTTTTTTATTAACCGACTTCAAAAAAAGAAGGAAGATATACAATTCGGCTGAATGTTGCTTTTTTTATACTTGTGCCTCCAGAACTCAGTCATTTCTGATCCGATTTTGAAAATTTTTGGTAATATGATAGATTATGCTTACAAATTGGTCCCATTTTAAAAACAGTTCATAACCTTAAAAATTAAAGGGTGTCCCCATACAACATACACATTTCATTCCTTGTATTATGAACTGTAAAGGGCTATTCCGTAAAATTTAAAATGACTGCGTATTACTATGGCTCCCAAAAACAAAAAATTATCCAAAAATAAATCTAAAAATTAAATCTAAAAATAAATCTAAAAAAATAAAGGGTAAAGCATTAATATTACAAATTATAAATTAAAGGGTGCGCCAATAGTTCATTAAATTTGATGTATTACTTTTGAACAGTTGTAGACAGACGCTTGAAATTTACTACGAATCTGCATTACTAACTCCTCTATAACAACAAGGGGTTGGAAGTTAAAGGATGTTCCAATAGTTAATGTAATTTTGTGTATGTGACCAAACTTTTGAACCGTTATAGACAGAACGCTGAAACATAAAAGGGTCCTGTATTGCTAAGTTCGCTATATCAACGAAATTATAATTTGAATTTAGAAATTAAAGGGTGTCCCATAATTATTCTAGGTTTACTTATATAGGCCTATCTTTTGAACCGTTATAGACAAACGCTTGTAAATTTGACGCAATGTCGATCGCTATGGACGTTATAGTAACAGCTGATATTATTTAAAATTATAAATTAAAGGGTGTACCAATAGTTCATTTAATTTGGTATATGGCCATAATTTTAAACAGTTGTAGACAGACGATTGAAACTTACAAAGAACCTGTGTTATTAACTCCTCTATAACAACAAGTATAAAATTTGGATTTGGAAATAAACGGGTGTCCCAATAGTTGATATAATATGGTGTATGTGACTGGACTTTTAAACCGTTATAGACAGACAGCTGAAATTTACAAGGGACATGTTTTGCTAAGTCCGCTATAACAAGAATTTAGAAAGTAAAGGGTGTTCCCAAAATTAATGTAATTTGTTCTAAATGGCCTTAATTTTAGACAGAATGTCTACTACTTTATTTGGTAAAATAAGAAGTATAAAAATGTTATATTATAAATTAAATAGTTGATATAACCTGATGTATATGGGCAAACTGTTGAACCGTTACAGACAGACGTTTAAAAATTACACAGAACCTGATTGCTAAATCTACTACAACAGCAAGTATATTATTTGAATTTAGTAATAAAAGAGAAACTCTATAGTTGCTGCAATTTGATGTATATTGCCAAACTATTGAACAGTTAAAAAAGTATAAAGTTTGGAGATATAAGTGTGTCCCAATAGTTAATGTAACCTAATTAATGTGGCCATACACTTGAGCTGTTATAGGCAGACAGATTAAATCTGTTTTGAAGTCGGTTTTTTTTCGCAAGAATTATTTTTATTCTTCATTAGTTAGTGCACTAGCACACATATATGGGAAAATACATTACTATCGCAATACCCTTTATTTTATTGTAATTTTTTGGACTTACAGCAGACATAGGCAGTACATACTTTGTATATAGTTTTAAACAATTGCCGATAAAGGATTAAAAGATAATGCATTGTATGTCGAAATCACGATATCTATAGAAACACCCTTTAATTTTTGTATTTATTGTGTACACTTATTTTTATATCTGACACATTTGAACATGGTTTGTGTAAACTTTAAGGTTAAAACACTTTAGTGGGCCGTATACCTCAAAATAACATCACTATAGCAATACCCGTTATATATTATTTTTATTTTTACCCTGTTTGGTCATTTTTAGACCTGTTTGGTCATTTGCTTTAAGCTTGACAGGTAAGTTGATTTTTTTAATTGTCATGTTTTTAATCAATTTTAATTAATATAATGAAATAAAAAATAAGAGTTATTAATCTAAGGTAAGGGGCCCTTTTGATCCACAATAATTTTTCCTTTTATTCCATTCAGAAGTTCTCTACAAAAGTTGATTATTTAAATGTAAGTGTCGGGAGCAAGCACTGTTTTACTTCTTTTTATAATTTGCTTTTTTTCATCGTTATATCAATTAAAACATTACTTTATAATTTTAAGTTTTCAATATTATGTGTTATTCAAATCTTTGTATTAATTTTTTTTAAGTCTCAATAAATAATAATAATAATAATAAGTAGATTATTTATTAATTTTTATCAGTATGGGGGGGATAAACCGATTATTTTCCGTAATAATTTGCAAATAAATTTGCTGCGCAAGATGCATTTAATATCGCATTTAGATTTGCAGCAGCTGCAAGTCTCACGTTTTCTAGTAGAAGCAGATGTTCTAATTTCAGTCAGCAGGTCCGCTGATTTTTTTAAATTTTTAGTAGGTTGGTGACAAATTGTTAATGTACATTATGCCGTTTTTAAATAAGATTTAAAAACGTTGCATTTTTCTTGCACAAAATATTTGGGATTGGTTTGGGCTTGGAAAAGATCACTCCACTACACACCAGATTAAAAGAATTGTTAAGCAATAAGAATAATATAAGGAGCATGGGATTGGTATTATTAGACATTGGGCGGTGTGAATAAAAATATAGTTCTAGCTAAATCTAGTAAATCTTTAGTTTAAACTAGTTTTGAAACGAATAACATTTTCAGATAAAGCTAGTGCTTTTTGTTGCCTAGTTCAAGCTAGTTTATCCAGTGTTTGCTGAAAATATGTGTGAATAAAAACTAGTAAGTACTTAAAATTACTAGTTTTAACTTAAATTTTTGTCAAAAAGTGCATTGTCGGTTGTTATACCCTTCACCACAGGTGGAAAAAAAGCATATTTAAGTTTATCATTCCTACTGTAATTTCTAGAATATCCATTTCCGACCCCATAAAGAGTATACATTCTGAGTTTTTATGCATAGCGAATTCTGTCCGTGTTGGTATTGAAATCAACTTAGCCAAGGCACTAGATGAGTTAAAGAAAATATAAATACGGCATTCGATTAGGCGTAGTTGTGAATATTTTGCTATTAATAATCATCATAATCCATGCCTTTCAAGACAGCGGTCAAAACACCAGGCCTTTTTTTTGCCATATCATATGGAACAAATCTATTTAAGTGAAGGAATTCCAATCAAAAAATATATAGGGCGATAGAGAATTGAAAGCTAAGAAAAACACATCAAGTAAAGAAATTGGCGGTCGCCCATATTTTCATGTGCATTTGACCGATTATATTCTATGAATGTCAAATATGGGTTACTAAATAAATAATACAAAACAAAAGTTTGAGAATTATACACAACCTACCGAGGCGCTATTCTAAAACTGACTTACACAGAAACTTTAGGGAAAATTTAATGCAAACGGTTTTTTGCAAATTGACACAAAGCCTCGAACATCGCAACAGATATTTAAATTATGATTTAATAAAAAAAAAATTAAGACTTACTTATTTACCAACTTCAGAAATGAAGATGAAAAAATTTTTTATAAAATAATATTTTTTCCTTAAACCCAAAATTTATTTAATATTTCCTTTTTATTATCAAAAATATAAAACTATTTGTTGCAATACCATTTAGTAATACCTCAAACTTTGTAAATAAATGGTGATAGTTTTTATTGTTTAATGCCACTTTTCTAGAGATGACACTAAAATTATCGAGAGATGTTGAGTGGAACAAAATGAGACAGAAAAGTCTTGTAATAGCATGTTTACACGGTAAAATCAAGCACTTGCTTCGCTCTCTAAATCATGATTGCGAAGCATGCCGTTTCACGACACATACTACATGCTTCCCATTGACTTCTGTTCTAAAATTTTGTTTTCGGTTTAATTTTAGTATTTGTAATTAATTAAATTTTAAATAATAATATAATTATTTGTTTTTATATTAACACATATTTTTTTACATTTATATACAGCTAGTTCAGATAAACTTGCGATAAAAATTAGAGAAGACAGAAATTTTTCATGCTTCGCAAGTAGATTCAAACTGAATCGTCTCAAAACAAAATGATTCACTCTCAAGACTTTATATGGCGAAGCACGTTGATTCGGTCGTGATTGAGCTATGAATCATGAAAAGACAGCGAAACAAGAATACTGGGCTCTGTGGAAACACAGCATAAAACTGTTGTTCCTTGCTTTAGTAACAAATTTTTTATTATTTCTAGTTTAAATACATAAAATGAATTGAAAAACTATCAAAGTGTACTTAATTAAAAGATAAATGTTAATGAATTTCAAACTAAAATCGTCTTTCAAAAAACTGCCGAGGATTCGCAATATATAGCATATCAATTTTCTTCGTCCTACAGCGTAACTTCAGCTTATTCTGCATAATGCAATAATAATACCTCTTGGTCTCCAATAGCAATAACTAACCCAAATATTATAAACTTTTCTAGCTTCATTTTAATAAATTGCTTATTTTCTTGGTATACGCGTAACAAAATTTTTGCCAAAGATAAAAAATGTTGCAAATGTAAACAATTTTTTTTTTCATTTTCAACATCTTTAACGCACTCCTCCCATTTGTATGCAAGTGTAAAAGGCCTATTATCAGGAAGATGTTAAGTCATGGTAAATTTATAAAAGATTAAAGATGTGAGCAAGAGTAAAAAGGCCATTACGCATATTCTAGTTGGGTCTAGACATTACGTTTTACCATCGTTGTTGCAGATATGCAAAGGTTTTATTAGACATTTTTATTAGATATTTTTTTAAAGGTTGATGAAAGAGGTTACAGTACAATTGAATTTATCCTTTTTTATTTTTCTATCCTTCTCTATAAAGTTTGTTGGAGAAAAAATTCTTAAAACTATTTAAAAGGTAAAAGGTTCAATAAACTTTCAACGCATTAAAATCATAACTTGGTCGTATACTAGGACCGAGCGAGGTCTACATTGTCAACTTCGTATTAAGAATAAACACACACACACACACGTACATAAACACTTTAACATTGCTCCTTAAATTCACTCTGTATTTTGACACAAGCACTGTTAGATTAACAGCAAAACAAAATGTGATGAGAGTTTAAAATCGTGTCCTTTAAAGTTATTTCACAGAATAAAAAATACTTCAGGCCAGCTCAGACGAGGCAAATCGTAACTCTGCGATTGTATGAACTCCAACTTTTAGAAATTTATTTGTAGTTGCTCCTGTTATAACCCAAGAGATTTCATGCATGCAACCATACATAATACTACCAAGAACGGCTTTAGTGCGTTTTTATCTAGCCAACACCTCTTATTTAACGTAATAAATAGTTATACGAGTAAATAAATAAAATCATTTCAACTTTATAGTGCATTAACAATTAAATGTTTCAAAAATTATATGTATGTAATGTTCTGAATTTACGAAAACAAAAAACATTTTCCTTTTCTTCTGAAACCTAACCATGTATTCTGTAAAACATTTTGAAAGGTATGGAAAGTTTTACCACATCCAAGTTAATTTTTTTTATCGGATTGTCCACAATATTATTAAGGATGTTTTGACATACAGTTCATTTGCTGCTGAACCGTTCATAAAAATGATTTAAGATAAGAAAATTTAAAAATTGAGTTTGTAATCGTCAAATAATATTGAAATGATAGATCACAAATTTTTGGTATGTAGTAATAGCTTTTTACCTTATGACCTTGATTTTGAATTGATAGAAATGAAAATGAAAAAAGTCGAATTACTTATGTAATCGTGAACGTTAGTATAAATTGATGGAACAGTGCAGCGAAAGAAATATTTTTTCGTACAACGAGTGGCGCAACAGAATTTTATTTCAACAAAAGATTCAATAACATAAAGAGTGAAATATACTGCTAATAAATTTGCTTCCAAATCCAATGGAAGAGATTTCAGAAAAATGATCCCAATGACATGTTTTATAAAACTGCTTTAAATGGCTCTAATGACGAACACAAATGAACCACGAGATCAATAACGGAAGCAAAGTATTTAAAAAACATTATTTAATTTGAATTGTTCTATTTTGTTATTTTTCCTTTATGTAAATATTTTTTATTGTATTAAAAGGGGTACTTTAATTTGTTTTTTTTTTTTTTTAATTAATTTGTCGATAAAGCCGATAGACGAGCACCTATTTAATTAATATATTATATATTATTTAACATATATGTATATTTGGGAAAACGAAAAAAATGTGTCCCAATTGCGACCCGGATAAATGAACCTAAAAAACTATTGTGACCAAGAATATAGAGAAATTTTCCAGGTTTGGTTTTTTACAAGCAAGATGAAAGAGATGATTGTATATGATACGCGTCACAATAGGTTTAGATGATTTTTGATCTCTGAGTTTTTTTTCTTTTTGTCAAATTGACGCCATTTTTAATTTTAAAGAAGAGCGTGTAGTCAATCGCAATAACAATCTGAGTAACAATTTACTGAATAAAATCGGACAAATGGCTTTAGAGCCTCGTTGAATTAAACGTAAGTTATATGTAAAAGAGGCACCACGTGCATCTCAAATGGGTTTCAAAAATATGGGTTTCGAAAACCACAGAGTTATCTCACTGCTTTTTTAAAATACAGACTTTTATCCCTCTGAACTATGCAAATCTGACATAGAACAACGATTTATGTTTAATTTGTTTATGCTCTTGTATGCAGCGAACACATGTTGATGTCTACGTGACCACACTTTTCTGCCTATCATCAGGATTGTTTTGATGATTTTAGCAAAGCAAGGATTATTTTTACGATTTATGAACGTTTGTAAACGATTTAAATTATTCTTTCTGTTAAGTATGTGTAAAACAAAGGTATGACAAATCTTCATTTGGAGCTGTTCTCTTTTTATATGGCAAAGCATCTGACTCAAATCTTTAAAGCAGAATAGAGTTGACAACTTTATTAGCATTCATGAAATCGCTCATCAAAAAACTGTTGTAAATAATGATTTCCTTTGTAGGTTATGTCAGACGTAAAATGCATGCACGATTAAACGCAAAACTTTAAACTGTATGTAAAAATGACAATTTTGACATACATAAGCTACATGCGGATTTTTTAACTGACAAGTCATATCTATAAAAAAAAACAAGATTTACTGACAACGTCCTGTATTGGCGCTATTAGGATTCAATGTGAAATCGATACAAGAGCATGTTGCTCTAATCACATATCCATTGTGAATTATTTGCAACAACATTGTATCATACTTGTGCGAAGGCATCTTTGTGGTCCATACTTCTAATTTAATGTCAAACCAAGTTTGATCACCATTTTGTTTTAACTTAACAACTTGAAAATGGTATCTCAGTCTCAAACTAAAAATGCGTCTCTGAAAAAATAATCGAGTGATTAAAGTGACGTTGATATTACATTCTTTTAACGTCTGCTTTCTTTTTATGTAAATAATAAATACAAAACAAATATTTGTTCTGTGTGTTACATTACAAACGTAAGAATCTGTTATTTGTATTATTGAACGCTAATTTTTATACCCGTCACCACAAAAAATTTCTTTTTTTATATTATTTGAAACAATTAAGTAACTCAAATTAAAAAAAAACAATATATTGAGCGGTAGAGAAATAAAAGATAAGAAACAAAACATCAAATGATAAAATTAGCGATTCCCCATTTGTCGTGTTATGGGTCTCTGAAATTTTTAAATTTTTTATATTATCAATATGGGTATCATTTTAAATCTTTGGAACAGATCTTTAAGCAAAAGCATTTAGATCCGACGACATTTTTATGTAAAATTATGTACATGTAGTACTTATTTTTTAATTCTCTGTCGCCCCAATATTTGCTTTTTGATTGAAGTTACTTCACTAAACTAGATTAACATATATGGTGAAGGGTACACAAGATTCAGTATAGCCGAATATAGCATCCTTATTTGTTTTATATTAATTTATTTACTAAAAACTACTGTTTCAAAATTATGTGTAACTTGTTCAAACATTTTTTATTCCTAGTTAGAGTTTCATTCTCTTAAAAATAACTTACAAAAGTGCAACTTGCAGTTAGCAAGTACCTGCAAAGCAATCACACTTTGATGTTGAGGTTCAGGAGTTGTGTGCAGTGTGCAATTTTCAAAAGCACTTAGGCCAGGGCACATAGAATCCTTCTTACTTTATACATAAACGTATTTGACTGAAAAAAAAATTAACGACGGATGAGGTTGACACAATGAATGCCTTGTTGACGGCCAAAAAATCATTAAAACACAGCAAAAGCGAAAACAAAACAAGAAGAATATTCACGCAAATTCCGCGAAATGGCCTGACAGCAATATCCTTCCAAGCATTTTTACTAACGTTTATTAGAAAGTTATATTTTTTTTCAGTTAAATGTATAAATCAAACGTTAAAAAAATTAATCGTACAAACGAAACCTTTTTGCCTTTTCTATAAAAGAGAATGTTAACTGTACTTAAAAGTTTATTCACTTTTCTGTTTAAAAACTGCAAAAGGACCTTAAATATAGGAATTCATAATCAATTCAGCAAACTAAAGTTTATGTTGCTTGAAAGATTCTTGATTGTTTTTTTTTTTTTTTTTGTTTTATTTTGTAATAGATATCTCTCAAAGAAATGGTGCACTACATATTAAAGCATGAGACTTCTTTTAGAAAAATTTTACTTAATAATATTTTATTCATAAAACTTACAATATAAAGCAATGAAAAATTTCATGATTTACTCCAACTGTGTGAGGTAATGTGAAAACTTTCTCAGTTCAGTAACAGAAAGAAGACACGAAGCTGACATTATTTTGGACGATCACCTGAGCTGATACGACCACCTGTTTATCAATGTGCCTTGGCAATAGGGTAAAAAGAACATTTTTCATGGACTTTTAGCATATCAAATTAAAGCTAATGTAAAATGCCTTAAAAGGCTTTACGGCATAAAACTGTAACTTCGATATATCCCAATAGAAATAATCACTCGGGATCAAAATACTTGTCACTTCCATTTAAAAGACATAACCATAACTTTCATCATGTATGCAAAACTAGCTAAGTGGCACGTTGCAGATATAACTGATGCCATGAATTTTCAGTCATAGTACTTGCCTTAAGATTCAACAGGTAACGAGTATTCGTTTGAGGAGGAAATTAAATCCAAAGTTTCGGCCTTGTCACGTTCTTCTCAAAGTATAAAATAATTCATTCCAAATATAAATTCGATCTAAACATATCTAGATACTGTTAGATCAAGACCATTTGAAGATTGCGTAGATGTGGTTTCAACTCTACTATAAATCTTTTTTCAATAACAAATGCAAATAAGCAATAAAATGAGAATTATAACACAGAAATATTTACCCATTTTAACTCTTAAAACTTTTACCAATGAATTGTTAAGGGCAATAATGATGACCAAATATTATCTATCTTCCGCGATATATTTCGGGATAAAATAAACTAGTTTCTGGGGATTTTGGGAATAAAGACATTTAATTAGGGGATTTCCATTCGAATCCCCTAATTAGATGGTTATGGAAACCTCGCCATACACACCAAAAATTTTGTCTCTAAACTCTAAAAAATATAACTTTAAATTTAACAGATTAAAATTTTTAATTTGATTTTTTAAGCGAAGAACGGCAGTTTCCATTAAAAAGTTGGTGAACAAAAAAAAAATATTTAAGAACTTTTCTCAAAAAATTTGTAACGTCTCATCGTTCATGTTCAAACACAAAAACTGCAATACATTTTGTGAAAGATTACGTCATATTTGCAAAAAACACCCCGAAATCCTACTTTACCCGAATAGATACACACAAGACAGCACCATTAAAGACGCCAAACAAAAAAAAAAAACAACAACAGGAATTGAAAAAAGGACCACAACAAAAAAGACGTTTTAATATATAATTTACATCATCAATGAAAATTATGTAGATGCAAATTAATTTAAAGATGAAGACTGGATTTGAAATTGTTAAGATTTTTTATAAGAATGGAAATGGATATTACCGAACTTTGATGACCAGTTGGACAATGTTCATGTTTGCCAATACCAGTATGCTTTCCTTGGCCATGGTGATGATGTGTTAAATGGCCTCCTGTGGCTGGCGGAGATGAGACCTGTGATGGGGGACTTTGATGGTGAGAATGATGTGTCGTTGTCTGGTGTTGATGATGGTGATGGTGTTGATGGTTATGAGCTGTTGGTGGTGTTGGCATATTATGTCCACTATGTGGCAAGTGTGATGTATGTTGAAGGCCCACTTGATGGGCATGATGATGTGGTACGTGACCCTGGGAAGCCTCCAATAAAGTTGGTTGTATATGAGTTACAAACTGTGCCATTTTGTTAAATCTTTGCGAAATGTTTTTCTAATAAATTATTATACATTTATATTTTTCAATATTAATATTTTTTTTCTTACACATTAATAACAAATTCACTTTTTCTTTTTATAGGATTTTCAAAACAAATTTCTTTAATTATTTTAAACAATTATTTTAACTTTAATATTTCACCATTTTTTTAATCCTTCAATAAATAGGTATAAATAAAATAAATATATTCTCAAATGTTATTTTGTTGTTTTCATTCTTTTTGTATAGAAGAGAATAATGTGTATAAGTTAAGTTGCTGCTAATATATGTTGGTATACTAAAAAACAAAAATATATATATTGAAATTTTGCAAGTGAAATTATATTTTATTCTTCACATTTAAACATTCGCTTGGTGCGCTTTCAATTTCTTAGTTTTTTCCGGGAAACAACCTTTCTGCAGAAACAAAGTCAAATAACTGATAGCAGTTTTCCCAGTTATAAAGTTTTTGCCAGTTCTGTTAACGTTACATCTACTGTTTTTTCACATTAATGTTCTTAACTTACGTACCAACCAACAGCTTTGCTTTGAAAATATTTTATCATCGTTAACAAACTGCCACCTCCGCCCCAAAGCAGTTGGCAAAAATATGTATCGACAATTATTAAGTGTGTTTGTATGTGTATATGTATGTTGTATATTTGGAACAACCTAATCAACATTAATTAATAATCTTTGAGTTTTAAAGGAATAAACAATCTTATTTATTTCTTAATAAATAAACTTTAGCTAAAAATTTTAAGTCTTTAATTTAAATAAAAAATTAAGAACGTCTTTCATTTAAATCTCAACAGAATGGAAACATATTGCTTCTGACGGACTGAACGCGAAGTTCGGCAGATTTTAAGCCTCTGACTCATCAACGTATGGTTCATCTTGGCTTTTTTAAAAGTGACAAAAAACAACCTCTTTACAGGAAAATAACTTATTTTGAAGTTTATAAAATAAAATTCTACTTTTGTTTCTGTACACACTAAGGCTCAACTCTTGACTTAAAGTAGAAAAATTAAAAAAAACGCCATTAAATCGGGGTTATTTCGCGTTGTTCAACTGGAATATAAATGAGCTATTGCGCCGATTCGTAACCCAGGATCCACCACAGCGCACAAGAAACCAAACAGCAGTCGAAAACTAAAGGACACAGCTTGTTCAGATTTTAACAGATATCTGTTGAAAGGAACAGTGTTTACTTTTCAATTTTGAAGCGGGAGTTTTTGCATTATTGCAAATTTTAACTTGAAAATTATATATTTTTCAATCTAGTGAAGATATTGGGCGGGCTAATTGTCTTATGTTTCACGACTAGAAAAAATTACGAAAGTTTTTTTTTTTTAAATCTCTAATATTAAAAAAAAACTAGAAAATTCACTGTTTTCAAGTTTCACACGCTTTTAAAATATAACAGTGCAGCTTAAACTTTACGTGTATCTAATGGGTTTATTAAATTATATTCGAATCGAAAAAATAATGAGTTTCAAACTATTGTTTGATTTATATAAGAATCGTTATGCTCAGCGATACCAAACTAATTTGATTTTTAACTAAATACATACACACTTGGATGTCTTCCTAACACATTTGCAATGTTTATGGTATTAAATTGAAATTAATTTTATTTTTAATCAAATTTAAGTTTTAGCTTGTATTTATGCATCATTGATGAAAACTTTAGCTTATAAAACCTTTGTAATTAAATCTGTTCCAAAATTTGCTTTTTTTTTGGAAAAAAAGTTTTTGGCAATGCTTTTTTCGACAGACATTACACGTATACATTTTTCATTTTTCCATTAAGAACGTGATAAAACTTTTTACTGCGCAATTATGGATATTTCCATCATCAGTGATGATCATTTGATAGATCAAATGATGGTCACTGTTATGCTGATTTGAATGTGAATGATCACGCCCACTGTTGCACTTCTTGTAAATTTTTTCCGATTTACGCAGTCTTGTAATAAAGATATAGATATTCATTGCCCATTAGTTATTAACATGGCAGTGGACACGCCCAAAGTTCTAATCAAATCAGTTTATTTTTCAAATATGTACAATAAGTCCGCCACTATGCCTTCAATTGAAAGTAATCCAAAAAGGTGATTTCCGCACAAAATTAACAGTTTTGAATTTTTCAGCAGGTTTTCCTTATTTCAAATTTTTTAACCACCTCTTTATTAGAGCAAACAAAGCAAATCAAAAATTAATCACGTCGGTAAAGCCGTTGCTAAGTTTAAGCAAGACTAACGAACATCAATTGCTTTTTTAAACAAAGAGACGACTTTTTAATTTACTTTACTCATGCTTGATTCCTTCAAGTATAGATATTTCATGAAATATTTATATTTGGAGGAATCAAGCACGAATAAAGTAAATTAAATTTGAAAAGATTCCGAATAATAAATTTTCATATTGATATATTTGCATGTGCACATTGCTTATTAATAAAAATTGTATTTCAATTTTTATTTTTTCATTGAATCTTTCAAATATATATGCATGGTTCCCAATGGGATCTATTATGTAGAAAAATGAAAGAAAAAATAAAATTACTTTCTTAATGTTTGCTGTGTTTTTTGTATAGAACATTTTTAAGTTTTTGTCTTTTATCTTATTAATTCAATGGAGTTCTCATTTAATCAATTTGGCTTTTGATGTAAGACTTTCTAGTTTTCTATACAAAATTTGGGTAAAATCCACTGATAAGCTATTTGAGCAGCAGTGAAATGGCCATACGGATATGCCTTTCCCGCAGTAATACATTTCATTTTGTAGTTTAGTTTAAAATAATAAATATTTCATAAAAATATCATGAAATATTTATATTTGAAGGAATTAAGCACAAATAAAGTAAATTAAATTTGAAAAGATTCCGAATAATAAATTTTCATATAGAAGATTTTTTAGTTAGAAAGAAAAAAAAAATAAAATTAAACAAATCAGTTTGCATTTTCAAAACGTTTTATATATATTTCTTTTATATACGAGGGCTGCTATATATATTTCTGGCCTGGCAACCCTGAGTGCTGCCAAGTACAATCTGACATTTCCATTGGAAAGTTTGTCATTTTTAAGCATAATCGTACTCAAAACGTTTTGACGTACGACCATTATTTGTGTTGTTCACAGTGACTTGAAAAAATTAATATAGAAAAAAAATGGAATTAACTCGTGAACATTTTCGTGCCATTATTTTTCACAACTTTCGTCGTGGATTATCACGACAAGAGTGCATTGATGAACTTAAATCTTTGTATGGCGATGAAACACCATCCTATAGCACTGTGAAAAATTGGTATAATGAATTTAATCGTGGCCGAAGCTCGCTCAAAGACGAATTCCGTGATGGTCGTCCAAAAACGGCTGTTGTGCCAGAGAACATTGATGCCGTGCGTGAACTCATAATGCAAGATCGACATGCGACATACCGAGAGATAGAGACATCCTTGGACATTTCTTCCACCAGCATACATTCGATACTGCATGAACACCTGGCCGTAAAAAAGGTTTGTTCTTGTTGGATCCCGCAAAATTTAAAAGTCGCTCAGAAAAAGGCTCGTGTCGATTGGTGCAAAGAAATGTTGCAAAAATACGATTGCGGTGCTTCAAAAGATGTTTATAAGATCGTCACAGGTGACGAATCATGGATCTATGCGTATGAGCCCGAAACGAAACAACAATCGACCGTGTGGGTCTTCAAAGACGAGCAAAATCCAACGAAAGTTGTTCGTGGAAGAAGCAATTCGAAGCAAATGGTCGCCTGTTTCTTCGGCAAAACTGGTCATGTGGCGACTGTTCCGCTTGAGCAACGTAGGACGGTCACTTCTGAGTGGTACACTATAATTTGTTTGTCTGAAGTCATCGGAGAAATTCGAAAAACCAACAAGAGAAGACGAATCATTGTTCACCATGACAATGCGAGCTCTCACACATCCGCTCAAACCAGAGCGTTTTTGACCGGTCAAAACGTCGAATTAATGGGTCAACCGTCGTACAGCCCTGACTTGGAACCTAATGACTTCTTCTTGTTTCCGCACATCAAGAAAAAAATGCGTGGTCAACGACTTTCGTCGCCAGAAGAAGCTGTTGAAGTGTTCAAAAACCATGTTTTAGAGGTGTCTCAATCGGAGTGGAAAAAGTGCTTCGACAACTGGTTTGAGCGCATGAAAAAATGTATAAATCATGCTGGAGAATCCTTTGAAAAACAATAAAACCATTTTTGATTATAAATATTCGCATTTTCACTATTTGTCCAGAAATATATAGAGCAGCCCTCGTAAAATGAAAAAATTAGGCTTTAATTTTTGTCCATTGTCGTGATATATTGGCAGCAGGTTCTCTGACTATTGAACTTGTCCAAGGTTGGCAACAGATGAACGGAGGTCGTGTAGTCGTTTAAACAAAATCGTAATCTACATATCGCTGGCCTCATGTAGAAAGGCCCTAACTCGAATTTTTACGAAATTGAAATTTTTCGTGATTTCTATACATTTCACACAGATACACCTTGTCACAAAATTTGAATGCAATAGTATCAAAAATAACGGTTTTCTAAGCATATTACATTGCGATAAATACAGTTTCTCTTTTGTTTTTACCTTCTCCTGTAAAGTTACTTATATACGAGTTAGGGCCTCTCTACATGAGACCAGCGATATTTAAGTATGTGTTTAGTATCCACTTTATTTAACAACAGAAGCGTATATTATATAAGTACATATTAAAAAATAATCATTCGTTATTGCCCTTTTTACGCACACATCACCAAAAATAAATATTCGACACATATAGTCATAAAATAACATCATCCATCTATTTGAAGGCGTTTATTGAGGACATGTTTTCCTACGAATTTTTTGAAGGTTTTATTTAGCAAATTTTTATAATAATGGAGATGCAGGTTAACTGTGTTTGATTATTTTCTAATAAAAACAAAGTATTAAAAAACTGTTTCGTTAAGAGTAGAATGTCAGTGAATCCATATGTAAGGGTGAATGTAACAAATCAACAATTGATTGAAAAGTTTTTGTTTCTGTCTGTGTTGTTATACCCTTCACCACAAAAAGTGGAAAAAATGTATAACTAAGGTTGTCATTCCGTTTGTAATTTCAACAAGACTGACCCCATAAAGTGTATATTTTGACTTCTTATGTATAGCGAAGTCGTTTGAGCGATGTCCATCTGTGTGTGTCTGTCCGTGTAAGTGTTGAAATCAAGATTGCCGAGCCACTAGATCAGCTAGAGAAAAATTAAATACAACAATCGATCCGACATAGTGTCGAAAGAGGTGCTATTGGAAATCCATGTCTTTCGAGAGAGCGTGCAAAACACCATGCCTACCTCTATTTTTGTAATATCATTTGAAACAATGAAGTAACTTCAACCAAAATAAGAAAACATCAAGTGAAAAAATTGGCTCTCGACCATATTTTCCGCGTTACAGGCCTCTAAATTTTCAAATTTTTGAAATACGAGTATCAGTATGGGTATCATTTTAAAGCATTCGAACAGACCCCAATATTTGGTTTTTTGATTAAATCTGCAATACTTAAATAAATTAACAGAGATGGTGAAGGGTATGTAAGATTCGGCATAGCCGAATATAGAACTCTTGCTTGTTTTTAAATTATTCTTAAAAATAAAAGAAACGTTTTCCTCCTTTCAATATTGTTTAATAAATGGGTTTCAACACAAATGTAATTAAATTGCATTTTTTAATTATTTCTATGTAATAAATATTTTTCAGACTATTTATTAGAAAAGCAATAAATAGGTATTCAATGCATGTTTTGAAAGGCTTAAGTTCAACTTTTCATTTGTTTCTCTTCAAGATGTAATCTTTTTTAAATTAATTGATTAACTTTTAACGAGAACAAGAAAATTAATTCTGTACTCTTAAAGCATTTTCTGCATTTTCTAAAAGCTACATTTTTCTTCCGCATTTTCGCTGCCATCAGCTAAGAACTTTTAGTCGTTAATCATCACCTTCTTATTAAACCAATAATTTTAGACCACAGAATACGAAAATTGTATTTATGACAATAGAACATGACCGTTATTTTAAACCAAGCCCCGATCTACGCACAGTGTGTATTTATCTTAAAATGATGAAATTTTAATTTCTGGTCGTTACTAAGTTAGTTACATAATGTATGTATACTATGTAACATATATTTATGTATGTAATATAGATATATAAATATTATGTATGTCAAAGAACGCCAGCAGAATAGCGAAACCCACTTGCTAAAATTAATATCAATAAAAAACAACATGCGTACATACCATAGTTATAATAATAATAATTTAGTACTACGTTGCTCACAGCTCTTAATTGTGGAGCCAAACTTCTTAATCGAAAATAAAACTTAATAATAATTATATGAAATTTTATAATTATCTGAAAGTCCTGTGTAATTTACTTATGTAGCCAATTCAGTTTTGTTTCTGTTGTAATGAATTTTCAAAAATATACATACATAAGTTTTACCCAACACTGTAGAATATTACAAGCCACAGAAATTCCCAGAAATTTGAATCTTTTGACACCACACCCAAACTTATTCATATTTCTTATACAAAACTCTAATAACAGTTTCATATTCAATTAGCAATTGAACCAATATTTATTATAAAATGTATTTACTTTATAATGTAAGAGAATTATTGTAATATAAGAAAATAATTAAATTGTCTCTCTTTTTGAGTTCTATTTTATGTTTATATTTGTAGAATAAGAGAATTATACTTACTTACAACGCCCACTGATAAATGTATAAAACCAAATTGTAAATTTAATTGTTAAGCTTTTGTCTTCCTGATCTTAATAAAGATAGTTCATAAAAATAACAACAATTTGTTTCAGTATTTAAAATTGGCGCAGTCGATAGGATAAACAAAAATAAATAGCTTATCCCGAGTAAAAAAGAATCCTACGAAAAGGATAAAAATAAATGAAATTCTGCGATACCCAAGGGTCCCTCCAGAATTATTACATAAAAAAAAAATATATATATAAATATATTAATTTAAATAAAAGTGGTCTAAAAATCTGAGGTTCAAAAGGATTTTCTGAAAGTAAAAAATAAGTTTTACCTAATAAACTAAAAAATAAAAAAAAACTAAAAAAAAAAGAAAATAAAATAAAAACAAGGATATTTAATAAAATAATAAACTTTAACTGAAAATAAAAACATCAAGGTGGATATTAAAAACTACAGATCGGAAAAAAGGAGGAAAATATTTGAAAATAATCGAGGAAAACTAGAAAAAATGGAGCAACAGTTACAGCAGGAGCAACTACAACAACAGTTGCTGCAACAACAACAACTTCAACAACAAATACAACAACAGGTACTACTTCCTCAGCAGGAACGAGATATCAATCCTTTAAAATTTCTAAGTTTGGTGCCAAATTTCGATGGCAGAAAAGAAGAATTGTACCCCTTCTTAGAGAGTATCGATAATGTCATCACAGCAATGGACCAGTACAACCCCACTTCCCAGAGAATGTTTCTGTCCATTATTAAAGGTAAAATTCAAGGTAAGGCTATTGTAAGTAATGTTCTTTATTGTATATGAAATTAAAAACTAAGTACAAAATTGGAAAAATATTATCAAACTTATAAACAAAAGCCTATTTGATCAAAATATATAAAATCATTATAAAAGTAAAGATTTAATAATTATTACAAAACATAAAATCAACACTTTCCCCTGTTTAAAATAATTATTTAATATTTAAACGATTACATAAGAGTTTTAACCTAAACTTAGGTAACGGTTTAGTCAACATGTCTGCTGCTTGATCTTCTGTTGAAACTTGTTGAACTGATATGTTTCCTGCTGTAACCATTTCTCTAATATAAAAATGTTTAGTTGCAATGTGTTTCGTTCTCTTGTGAAACTCAGGGTTTTGTGCTAATCGAATTGCAGCAGTGTTGTCAATTTGAATACATGGTTGTTGATTAAAATTTATTATTTCTTTTAAAAGTCTATTTAACCAAACCAACTCTTTTGCGGCTTCGTTAGCAGCAACAATTTCAGCTTCCGTGGTGGATGTTGACACCGTTGCTTGTCTCTGACTCAGCCATGATATAGGTCCGCCTGCATATGTTACTATAACACCAGATGTTGATCGTCCAGTAGTGATACATCCTCCAAAATCGGCATCACTGAAGCATTCAAGTAATTTAGGTCCTTTCTTATTATAAATAATTCCAACATCTAATGTTCCAGCTAAATATCTAAATACACGCTTAACACGTTGAACATCTTCTTTTGTTGGATTTTCAAGAGATCTTGACAGATAACCTATGCTATATGCCAGGTCTGGCCTCGTTCCCAACATTAAATACATTAAAGCACCAATTGCCTGTCTGTACGGAAATTTTATGTTTTCTTTTTCTTTGTTGTTTGCGTTAGAAATTTTATCCATTGGTGTAGCAACTGGACGACATTCAGTAAAGTTGAATTTTTCCAAAATTTTCTTGGCATATGCTTTTTGATGTATTTTAATATGTTCTTCTTTTGTCTCAATTTGTAGTCCCAGAAAATATGAAGCATCTTTACTAACAATTTTAAATTCATTTTTCATTTCTTTTATAAAGACTTCAAATTCATTTTTATCAGAAGCTGCAATTAGACCGTCGTGCACATATAAGGCAAGTATTAATTTATTTCCATTCTTCTCCCTCACGTATAAACAAGTATCAGCTGAACTAATCTTAAATCCAAGTTTTTTTAAATAATTTCCTATTCGTTTATTCCAGCATCTAGAAGCTTGCTAAGTCCGTATAAACTTCTTTTTAAATGGCATACTCGATTTGTACCATCATCAAATCCTTCAGGAGGTTCCATATATATATCTTCTTCTAACTCACCGTATAGAAAAGCTGTGGACACATCGAATTGAGCTAAGTGTAAACCCTCAATTGCGGCAATGCTTAGGATTGAACGTATAGTGGACATTTTTGCTACAGGACTAAACGTTTGATCGTAGTCAATACCCTTCCTTTGTTTAAAACCTTTAATAACCAGCCGGGCCTTATATTTGTCAATAGTACCATCGGCATTGTTTTTAATTTTAAACACCCATTTTCCGGGAAGAGCTTTACAACCTTTTGGTAGTTTTGTAAGTTCCCAAGTCTGGTTTTGAATCAACGAATCAATCTCGCACTTCATTGCTTTTTCCCACTCTTCTCTTTGTAGGCTTTCAATAGCTTCTTTGTATGTGCTCGGAGTTTGAATTTCATTAATGAATTCATGGGATGTCATAACAATATCATTGTGATTTAAAGAACCTATAATAATTGTACAATTACGTAGTCTTTTTACATTTAGTTGATTATAACTGGAATCTTCTTCTCGTGAACGTTTATTGCACCGTGGTTCGGTATTACTTTGGGACTTTTCCATATCTAGTTTCCCTTCTTGTGTTTGCGCTTCGGCATCTTCTCCATCTGATTCTTCTGTATTTTGTGTGTCATGTTCTATTTGCGCTTCAGCATCTTGCAGCGCATCTTCACCTGAATCTTCCATATTTTGTGTGTCATCGTTGTTTTTAAATTTGATTGTTGTTATTTTGGAATTCTTTAGGGTCTTAGAACTTTTTTCATTTATTACATTTTCTTGGTTGCTCTTACTGCAGCCAAAAACGTTTTCTATAAATTTTACATGTCTTGATAGTTGAATAGAATTGGTATTTTTAATGTAAACTCGATATCTTTCATCTCCATCATAACCAACAAGATATCCTTTCAAAGCCTTTTTGTCTAATTTCCGGCGTTTTTGATTTGGTACATGGATGAAACATGTTGAACCAATAATTCTAAGATGGGTAATTCTAGGTTTTTTTCCATGCCAAAGTTCAAAAGGACTTACATCTTTAATAGAGCTCTTTCCTGTTCGATTGAGAATGTAAATTGCTGATTTTACAAACTCAGCCCATAAAGCATCAGGAAATTCGACATCTTTGTTTGCATATTTCATTGTTCTTGCCATCTCTATAATTGTCCTATTTTCTCTTTCTGCATTACCATTTTGCTGGGGGGTATATGGAGCAGTTATTTTATGATTAATGCCATTGGTTTTGAGTACTTTCTTCACATCATCATTAACAAATTCTCCACCGTTGTCGCTAAGAATCGTCTAAATTATGTGACCTTGACTTTTTGCATGAGCAAGCATTTCTAAAAGGGTATCCCTTACATCTGATTTGTTTCTAACAATATACCCATATCTATATTTCGTGAAATCGTCTTTATATACCACTAGATATCTAAAACCTTGAAATGAGATTGGAAAAGGACCGCAAACATCAGTAGATATCAATTCACCGGGAGCTGTAGCTGTTTGACGTCTTCCAAATGGTAGCCTGCAAAGTTTTCCATATACGCACGATTCACAAATTTCATTGTTATTTTCAACTTTAACACCCAGCTCTTTCTGTAGTTTATTCTTCACATGTTGTTTATTTTGGTGACCCCAACGCTCATGGTATAGCTGTAGTAATGCACTTTTATCAACGACTGCATTCACTTTATTAATTGATGATACTGGCCAAATATTTGCTTTATATAATGATCCATTTTTTTCACGATTTCCAGTCAAAAATACTTCACCATTCACCTTAAAACAACATTTTGTTGGAAAAGATTTGAATTCACTAAAGAAATTTTTGTCATGAGCCGCCAAAACCGAAAAAAGGTTTCTTGCAATCGCAGAAACATACCAAACGTCTTCTAGTTTCATCTTAATTTCTTTATTTTTATTAACTTTTGATACAAATTCAATAGTACCTTTACCAACAGCTTGAAGTGATTCTTTACCAGCAGCTTGAATAATATGTGGTTCGCTAAACTTCTTATATTGCACAAAAAATTTTTCGGAGTGTGTAACGTGTTTTGTTGTGCCGTTGTCTATCCACCAATCCATTGTATGTTTAACTGAGTTTACTTCACCTGTTATTGATTGAAGTGCCACGTTTGTATAATCAACATTCTCCTTTTGGAACTTACTTGGTTTTCCATCTGCAATCCATTTGCGGCATTCCCTCAACCAATGACCTTTCTTTTTACAGTAATGGCAAATGCTGTCTTTTCTATTATTTGTTTTCGAAATTATTTTACGACTGACTTCCTTTCTTTGATTCAGCATCAAAGCTTCTGAATGATCATGTTCAGATATTTTATCCTTTTTTAAATTTCTTTCGTATAGACGCAGCTGCATTATTAATTCATCTAATGACTTATCTTCGTCTCGGGTTAGCATCATCCAACTTGACTTGAACATTTCAAATGAACTTGGAAATACGTACAGTATTTTACATACCAGCAACAGATCCGGCAATGAATTTTCACCTTTTAATTTCAAACCATTATTTATTTCATTATATAAATTCTTTAATTTTGAAATGTGAGTTGAAACATCTTCATTGTTATTCCATTGAAAAGAAACAAGTTCTGTACACATCTTAAATAGCTGGTCTTTTGAAGTCGCCTCAAACTGTTGCTTTAAAGCTTGCCACATCTCATAAGCACATTCTTTATCCATCACTTTTTGATAGATTTCATCGGTAATTGTGCTTGTAATGATGCTTTTGGCATACCAATTAGCCTTCCTATACGACTCACATTGTTTTTTGTATTCTTTTATTTAAGATTCATTTGCTTCATTTTCAATGGGCTCTGGCTTTAATAGCCTTCTTTCGACTACGTCTAGGGCACCTTCATAAAATTCAAAAAGATCTTTCACCTTTCTTTTCCATATAGGCCAATCTAACTCGCTAGATAATTGCTTCACTGACTTGCAAAACTCCATTTTTTTTTAATTTTCTTTGACTCCTGAGCCCATAACCTATTGTAAGTAATGTTCTTTATTGTATATGAAATTAAAAACTAAGTACAAAATTGGAAAAATATTATCAAACTTATAAACAAAAGCCTATTTGATTTAAATATATAAAATCATTATAAAAGTAAAGATTTAATATTTATGTATAATCTTATATTTTAAGCTAATCAGGCCTGAATTAATCCATGTAAATAAAAAACAATTTTTATTACATTTTTCCCCAACGTTTCGTGAATTTTTTGTTCACTTTCTCAAGGGGTCGTCTATTTAATTAAAAAGAAGAAAATTTAACACAGTTACAATTAAAAACAATTACCGCGAAAATGTACAAAATATGTTTACTTACACTATGACAGTAGAGTTTACATTAATAAATTAAGGAATTTTGATAAAATTAACAATAAAAAACAATATTAAACATGAATTAACAAACACAAAATTTAATTTAAACTGTTCCTTAAACTAATGCGAGTTCATAACTGGCGCTTAAATTGTCTGTGTCCTCTTTAATGTTCATTGTTTTGTTTATTTTTTGTTGTATTCTTAAGTTTTCTATGGTTTATCTCTTTTTCTCGTTGTTTACTTTGTCTAGTATTTTTATATTGTCAAAATCAAGCTTATGTTTTGTTTGTGTTATATGCTGAGACAGTGCTGTGTTTTCTCGGTTTTTGTTGACATCAGCTTTGTGCTCATTTACTCTTGTCTCTAAACTTCTCTTAGTTGTTCCAATGTAAATAAGATTGCAGTTATTATTTTCATCCCCTTTACATTGAATTTCGTAAACTACATTGTTTTGCTGTAGGTTTGCTATTGGTGTTTTTGTTTTTGTAAAAATTGCATTTAATGTTTTGTTTGGCTTGTATGCAAAGCTTATGTCAATTTTATTTTTATTTATTGTTGTTTTTATACTGTTGTTGTCGGTTAGGCCAGGTATGTATTTTACACTGTAAAATTGTTTTTCTACGTTGGTGTTACCATTGTTGCTGTTTTGTATTGGTTTGTATGCTGTTAATAGAGACTTTATTAATTTTATGGGGAAGCTGTTATTCATCAATATGTCGGTAATTGTTTGAATATTTTGTGGATGGTATATATTGTCGCTGATGTCCAGTACTCGTTGTATAAGGTTTTTGGCCATGTTTATTATTTGGGATTTTGGTTGCGTTGCATTAAAATTGATTATCCTGCCTGATGGAATTTCTTTTTGATACCAGTCAAATGTTATTTTGTTTTTGTTTTTATTTTTAATCAGCATCATATCATGGTATGTTATCCTATTGTCCGTCTCTACTTCCATAGTAAACTGAATTTTGGGGTGGTATTTATTTAATGTGTCAAGTATTTCTTCTTTGTCGTCAATGTCGATTATAGCTAAAATATCATCTACGTATTTTGCTACGTACTTTATTTGAATATTTTTGCTCTTTAATTCGGCTAACGCTACGTCCAGTAAATTGCCTAATACGATGTCGGCAACTGTAGGTGAGAGCGGGTTTCCCATTGGCATACCAAATATTTGATAATATACTTTGTTGTCGTATACAAAATAATTGTTGTCATACAGGCAAAACTTCTAAAAATTTTGAACGTGGGATTTTTGTTTTTGTTTTTATTAAGTTCCACTTATCCATTATATTGCTGATAGCAGTGTTAATTGGTATATTCGTGAAGAGTGAAATAACATCAAAAGAAACTATAGTGTCATTGGCGTCCAGTTTTATATTTTTCAGTTGTTGTTTTACTTTTAAAGATTTTTTTACGTTATACTTATCAGAAATTATGTTTTTGAGTATTGATCCTACGTATTTGCTGAGCTTGTAACAAGGTACTTGAACTGATGACACTATGGGTCTGAGAGGCATGTTGGTTTTATGTATTTTCGGTAGTCCATAAATTCTCGGAGCTGTTGCGGCGGAACAAGTAAGCATGTGTTTTTTCCAGTTGTCTATATATTCTTTTTTATGTAATTCATTTATTATCTGGTTATTTGTTTTTATTAATTTTGAAGTAGGGTCTATTCTTATAATTCGATATGTGTTCTTGTCCTCTAGTAATTTTTCCATTTTTTTATCATAATCTTGTTTATATATTGCCACCGTTTTGTTACCTTTGTCTGCTTGTGTTAGAATTATGTCTTTATGTTTGCGTAAAATTTTTTTTTTTTTTTTTTTGTTTTTTCAAAAACAGCTAAAATAAACTTTTCTTTTTGATTGTTGTTTATATTTCTTTTAAATTGTGTGACCCTGTTTGCTAATTTTGTTCTTGTTAATTCTTTTTCCCCAACTATGCTATCTTTAATTTGTTGGATGCACTGCTCAATATCTGCTATCACATGTAGTGGTGAAAAACTTTGTTTATTTACGGGTATAGCAAATTTTTTCCCAAGAGACAATAGATACTTGCATTCCCACGGTATTTCTATTTTAGTTCTATTTTCAAACCAATGTTCATTAAAAATTAGTCCATGTTTTTTAAATTGTTTTTCTTTAAGTGTATTTAACTTTTTAATTTGTTTTTCTTTGGTATTTGTCATTATGTGTCTTGCTCTCTCTGTTTGTTTTTTTATAAATGTTTCAAAGTCCTCCGTTGTCACAAAATTTTGAATACCTGTTTTAAGGTTGTAAAGTTTTTTTCTAATCTGTTTCAATTCAGTGTTTGTGATATTTCTAGATTAAGAATTTTCTTGTGAAAATTGTATTCAATTTTTGTCAGTTTACCTTTGACAGTCCCACATGTGAACAATTTTGTGACTTGTGTTGTTGTGTTTTTTGTGTGATTAGGTACTACAGGATAGTAAGAATCGAAGTCTTTGTTGTTTTTGTGCCAGTCTTTTTATCTCGCTGCAGTATTCCTTCATAGTTCTGCAGGTCTCACCATCATATTTGAAAATTATGTTTCGGAAGAAGTTATTCATGTTCTGTTTATAAAAGTAACAGTGCTAAAAACCAGATTCTAATTAAATAAAGTCGTTTTCTTCGGCAAGCTATCCGATAATTGGTTATTATTGTTGTTATTTTTGGCCACCAAATTTCTATTTATGTATAATCTTATATTTTAAGCTAATCAGGCCTGAATTAATCCATGTAAATAAAAAACAATTTTTATTACATTTTTCCCCAACGTTTGGTGAATTTTTTGTTCACTTTCTCAAGGGGTCGTCTATTTAATTAAAAAGAAGAAAATTTAACACAGTTACAATTAAAAACAATTCCGCGAAAATGTACAAAATATGTTTACTTACACTATGACAGTACTCGTTGTATAAGGTTTTTGGCCGTGTTTATTATTTGGGATTTTGATTGCGTTGCATTAAAATTGATTATCCTGCCTGATGAATGATGCTGATTAAAAATAAAAACAAAAACAAAATAACATTTGACTGGTATCATAAAGAAATTTCATCAGGCAGGATAATCAATTTTAATGCAACGCAACCAAAATCCCAAATAATAAACACGGCCAAAAACCTTATACAACGAGTACTGGACATCAGCGACAATATATACCATCCACAAAATATTCAAAAAATTACCGACATATTGATGAATAACAGCTTCCCCATAAAATTAATAAAGTCTCTATTAACAGCATACAAACCAATACAAAACAGCAACAATGGTAACACCAACATAGAAAAACAATTTTACAGTGTAAAATACATACCTGGCCTAACCGACAACAACAGTATAAAAACAACAATAAATAAAAATAAAATTGACATAAGCTTTGCATACAAGCCAAACAAAACATTAAATGCAATTTTTGCAAAAACAAAAACACCAATAGCAAAACTACAGCAAAACAATGTAGTTTACGAAATTCAATGTAAAGGGGATGAAAATAATAACTGCAATCTTATTTACATTGGAACAACTAAGAGAAGTTTAGAGACAAGAGTAAATGAGCACAAAGCTGATGTCAACAAAAACCGAGAAAACACAGCACTGTCTCAGCATATAACACAAACAAAACATAAGCCTGATTTTGACAATATAAAAATACTAGACAAAGTAAACAACGAGAAAAAGAGATACACCATAGAAAGCTTAAGAATACAACAAAAAATAAACAAAACAATGAACATTAAAGAGGACACAGACAATTTAAGCGCCAGTTATAAACTCGCATTAGTTTAAGGAACAGTTTAAATTAAATTTTGTGTTTGTTAATTCATGTTTAATATTGTTTTTTATTGTTAATTTTATCAAAATTCCTTAATTTATTAATGTAAACTCTACTGTCATAGTGTAAGTAAACATAATTTGTACATTTTCGCGGTAATTGTTTTTAATTGTAACTGTGTTAAATTTTCTTCTTTTTAATTAAATAGACGACCCCTTGAGAAAGTTTTTCATTTTTATCAACGTTGCCTTATACACTGCTTTAGTATATTTTGTTTTTAAATTTATACCACTCGTCACTTAAATCTTAGAAAAACTCAACAAAGCCCCTAATTATTTACTTCTTTGAGAAAAATGTAATAAAAATTGTTTTTTATTTACATGGATTAATTCAGGCCTGATTAGCTTAAAATATAAGATTATACATAAATAGAAATTTGGTGGCCAAAAATAACAACAACAATAAAGATTTAATAATTATTACAAAACATAAAATCAACAAAGGCAAGATTAGTTCTAGAGATTCATCCACATTTAACAAGATCGTCCGAAATAAAAAATCTGTTGGAGTTGAATTTCGAAGGATTAGCTTCGGCTGAGGTTCTGTACGAAGAGTTGAGAGGTGCGCAATATAGAGGAGACGTTTTGCAATTTTATAATTTTATACAAACAAAATTATCTTTATTAAATCAAAGACATTGGTTGGATGGCAATCCCTCCGAGATAATTCATAATAACAACGTAGCCTTAAAAGTATTTATTAATAAGTTGCCTTTACATTTAAGAACAGTTCTTTGCTCTTTAAAGCCAAATTCCCTTGAAACTGCACTTCATGAATTAGGTCAGGCAAATTTGCTATCAGGTGAAAAAATTAGAAATAATAATTTTAAAAATTACAGTAACCAAAGTAGAATGCAAAGTTCCACTAACAAACATCCTAATCCTGATATTTCTTACAAAACTAGCTATAATACTAATAGAAACAATCAAACTAACCCAAACAGAAACACCTATGATAGAAATAAACAAAATAAAATATTTCCACGCCACAATTGGAATACAAATTCTTTTAACAGATACACTAGTGGAGAAAACAATGTAGAACCAATGGACATTAGTAAACAGACCCGTAGACAAAATAATTATTTAGGTAATGAACAAAACTTTGAATTTATGGCCTCCCCAGCAGAGAGTTCACCGAGTTTAGGTTGCCCTATGTTCTTTTCAAGGAGGGAAACCGAGCAACAAGAATTTTAATAGATACAGGCTCCACGGAAAATCTAATTCAAAAAGGTCACTGCCCAAAACATTTAATTCGTGAACTAAAAGAACCTTTAAAAATAAAAACTGCTTCAGGATTTTTAGAAATAAAATAAGAGGCTGCAGTCGCAAAAAATAGCCTACAAATATGCCTCAAAAAAGATGAAACATTCAAGATTTCTAACTTTTATCCAGTATTTAACGGAATATTTGGATCTAAATTATTACGTAATAATAATGCAGTTATAGATTATAAAAAACAATCTATTAGAATCAATAACCAAGAATTACCATTATATTTTGAAGGTCAAAGTGAAAATGAACCATTAATAAATTTAGAAGAAATAGAAAAACTACCCGAATTTCATCATTTAGACGAACTGGTAGTCATGGAACAGTTGCGGATAGGACACCTGAATGAAAAGGAAGAAAATGCTGTAAGAAACCTTATTAGGGAATTTTCAGATATATTTTATAAAAAAGGTGACGATCTTACATTTACAAATGAAATAAAACATAGGATCCAAACAACCATTGATGGACCTGTCTATACTAAATCATACAGGTACCCTGAAGTTCATAAAGAAGAAGTTAAAAGGCAAATTCATGAAATGTTGGAACAAGGAATAATAGCACCTAGCAATTCTCCCTACAACTCTCCTATTTGGATTGTCCCAAAAAAGGAGGATAAAGTGGGTAGTAAAGAATGGCGAATTGTAATTGATTACAGAAAGCTAAATACTGTCACTAAGGAGGATAAATATCCAATTCCCCTTATTGATGAGGCTCTCGATAAATTAGGCAGAGCTAATTATTTTTTCACGCTCGATTTGCCTTTTCGACAAGCGATGGTCACTACGAATTCAAACGTATGACTTTCGGGCTCAAAAATGCGCCCGCAACATTTCAAAGAATGATGAACAATGTGCTTAGGAAATATATTAACAAAATTTGTGTCATTTATATGAATGACATATTAATATTTAGCACTTCATTTCAGGAGCACATGGACAATTTAAAAACAATTTTCAGAACGCTTAGGGAAGCTAACTTAAAGGTTTCATTGAATAAGAGCGATTTTTTGAAAACGGAAACTAACTTCTTGGGACATGTCGTAACAGCACAAGGGGTAAAACCAGATCCTAAGAAGATAGAATGTATAAAGAAATTTCCTATTCCAAGGACTATTAAAGAAATCCAAAGTTTTCTGAGCCTTAGTGGTTACTATAGAAAATTTATTCCTGATTATGCCAAAATTGCAAAACCACTAACATTAAGATTAAAAAAGGATAGTATTATAGATATTAATGAACAGGACTATATAAATTCATTTGAGCTGCTAAAAGCTGTACTAACTTCTGACATGGTGTTGAGATACCCGGATTTTAAAAAACAATTTGTACTTACTACAGATGCGAGCAACTTTGCCCTTGGTGCCGTTCTGTCGCAAGAAGACGGACCTTTGGCTTTCGCCTCAAGAACTCTTAATAAGCATGAGATTAACTATAGCACCATCGAAAAAGAATTATTAGCTATAGTATGGGCTTGCGGACAATTCAGGCATTACTTGTATGGAAGAAAATTCAGACTGAACACTGATCATAGACCGTTGATTTGGTTGGCCTCTTTAAAAGAGCCAAACTCAAAGCTAGTAAGATGGAAAATAAAATTAAATGAATATGAATTTGATATCAACTATGTGGAGGGAAAGGAAAACAAGGTTGCTGATGCTCTATCTAGAATACGCAGTGAAATTAACCTTTTCGAATGTAGCATCTGTAAAAAGAATTATAAAAGAAAGGAAGTTTTAAACCAACATATAAACCAGAAACATGGTACACAAGTTTTTCATTGCAGCATATGCAACGGCCATTTTGAAAGTAAAAGAGGCTTAAAGCGACATTTTTTGCGTAAACATAAGAGTGACAAATTAAATTTTAGGGTTGTCGAAAGAGCAGCAAACCAGCCAAAAAGCACTAGAAGAAAAAATAAAGTAAGAGTAAGCTCTCCTATACCAACTGTACACAGCGCACAGGACGACGGGATAGATCATATTCCAGTAATAGAAAGTCCTTTTAAATTTGCAAATAAACAACTGCTAATTGAAAGACAGCAAGAAGACTCATATGAAGAAAACGTGCAATTTAATAAAAAATTATACAAATTCGGGGTTAGTACAAATAATTATGCTATTGTCTTGGAAAAAATATTAAAATTAATAGAGGAAGTAGAAAATATAGTTATATATTGTGAAATTGAAGAATTTTATTTGATGATACAAACTGAAGTAATAAAAATGAAAAATATAAAAAGATTTAAAATATACAGAACTTATACCATGTTAGAAAATGTGGAAAAGCACCAATTATTAGAAATAATAATGAAGCACCACAAATATGAAAACAACCACCCGGGTATTGATAAAACATATCTGGAATTAAAAAGAAAGGCCGACTTCCTAAACGCCTGTTGCAATGCATAATTTAAAAAAATGCGTATGCAATGCGAAACATATTTTAAATGCAAACTTGCGTTGCAGAGACATTTTTTGCATTTTATCGGCATTTAGGAACGTCGCTATGCAACGCATACGTAAAGCAAATGGCGAAAACATGGTATAAAATTTAATAATTTTTTTTGGAAAAATAGAGGTTACACAAAATTATTTATCCATTTTGTTGGCAAGTGCTTAGGAATTATCTCAGGTCAAATCTTCCAAAAAATTCTATATTGCTATAGAAATCTATTAAAAAGAAAAAAAGAAGAGACAACTTTATTAAGGACAATAAAAATCCCGGAAACAAGTGGTCAAAAATAAATATTTTTTTAAGAATTCATTGAATTAATGGATGGTGGCATTTTTTATTCACATTTCATTTTAAAAATAATATTTTTAAAATGTTTGCATACAAAATAAAAATGATGCGTGATTTTGACTTCTGATACTCATTAAAATGAGTTGCCAAACGATTAGGAACATTGTACGTTGCCAAAAAGTTTAGATATGCGTTTACGAAGTGTATACATTGTAAATATGCATTGCAACTTGCGTTTAGGAAGTCGGCCAAAGTATTACTTTCCGAACATGAAAAAGGAAATATCCAAAATTATAAATAATTGCGATATTTGTAATTACAAAATCGAGAGAAACCCCCTAAACTTCCGTTTGAAAAAACGGAAACCCCAAATGCACCACATGAAATTTATCACGCGGACATCTGGTATATGGACCCAAAAACACCCTACATCACGATAATTGATAAGTTTTCGAAATATGCTTTAATTCAAAAAATCGAAGACAGGACTCCTTTGAATCTTGTTAAGCATTTTACAATTATGTTCAACTTGATGAGAACACCAAAGAAAATAATGTTGGATAATGAACCAGGATTTGTTTCAGCTCTTTTTAAAGACTTTCTAAAAAACAAAAAGTTGACGTACACTTTACCACACCATACAGACACACCGGAAATTCGGACATAAAAAGATTTCATAGTAACTTGAATGAACATATTAGAATTTTAAAAATAAGAGAAGCACAATGCGATATTGCTTATACCATAGATTTACCTATACAAGCTAATTTTATCTATAATAATACTATTCATTTATCGACTAAGAGAAAGCCTTCAGAAATACATTTTCAATCTGACCCAGAGGAAAATAGAAAAGTAGCGAAAATATTAGAGCAGCGGAAGGAAAGAACTTTAGAACATCTTAATGAAAACCGGAAAGATGTACCAGTAAATGAAAAATTTAAAAAGGATTTTAGGGCTCAAAAAACAGACGCAAGATATGAAAAAGTTAGTCTGGAAAAACTTGATGACAAACATTATAAAAATTATAATCAAAAAGTTTATAAGGATCAATTAATCCGTGCTAAAAATACTTTCAGCTCATTGGACGTTCTGGTTGACCCTACTGATTTGAAGTTGCAGTAATACACGCTCAGAAAATTGATTTTGCAGATCTAACGACAGGAAATGGATTCACTGTGGTAAATCTAGGACAAAAACATTTAATTGAAGAGTACTTTAATATCATACACATTTTTAACATAACTAAATACGAGGATTATATCGATAACTTGGAGGATGAGATAATTAAGCTAAGCGACTACTACTTAGGTCATGAGATACAACATTTAAGGACATCTTTAAAAATACTTCTTCCAAATAGGCAAAAAAAAAGACTGATCAACATTATGGGTACTGGACTGAAGTACTTATACGGGACGATGGATGAAGAAGATAGAAAAGAGATAGAAACCAGATTGAATACAATTGAAACCAACACGCATAACGAAATTGAACAATCTAATAACCAAATTGAAATCAATCATCACTTTGATGAACAATTGGCAAAACTTTCAAAAATATACGAAATGGAAGGGAAAAAAATTTACTTGGAGTATGTTACACTCAATAATGAAACAAAGAAGGAAAAACTGGAAATCGAGAAAACGCATTTAACTTTTCAGATAATGACATTAGGAAAAATAATAGACAAGGTTGAAGGAATACTTTTGACTTCAAGACTAGGACTTTTACGCCAAAATATATTAACGGACCAGGAATTGACTAAATTTAATATAACTTTTGAAAAACTAAAGAATATTAGAATGGCCGTGGCAAGTAATAATAGTAATATTTTGTTTATAATCCAAATTCCCCAACTAACCCAAGAACTCTATGACACTTTATATATCCAGCCTATTCCTAACAACAAAAATTTAGAAATAAACGAAAAATTTTATTCATATATTATGAAAGATAAAGAGATTGTTATGATACTAAATTTAAGAAAAATTTAACTAAAGTAAAGGACAATTGTATTGAAAACATATTAAGCAATAAAAAAATGCATTGTAATTATCGAAAAAATCAACTTACCACAATTATAGAATTAAGTTCTGATTTAATGTTTGCAATCAATGTTAATAATGTAACCGTTAATCATACTTGTAATGATATACCTATAACATTGACAGGTCATTACCTGATTAGAATTAAATCATGCGAAATCATGTTTTTTGATAAATGGTATGATAAGAAGTTTTATGGAAATAATGTAATAATACCCACTTTCTCTAGAGAAATACAAATTAATTTGGAAGAGGAATTATCCTTAGAAAATTTAACCTACCAACATATAAGAAATATAAAATATATAGAAGAGTTAAGAAGCAATCAAAAAATAAATAATATATCTATTTACATTATAACCATTATTGCGGTAATTTTGATCCTTGGATATTTTATAGTTAAATTTAAATCTAAAAAGACAATTAATAAAACAATTATTTCGTTTCCCAAATTTCCTTCAGAAGTTGGGAACCAATCTTTGTCCGGGGGAGTTTTACCCAACACTGTAGAATATTACAAGCCACAGAAATTCCCAATTGTTATTTAAATCTTTTGACACCACACCCAAACTTATTCATATTTCTTATACAAAACTCTAATAACAGTTTCATATTCAATTAGCAATTGAACCAATATTTATTATAAAATGTATTTACTTTATAATGTAAGAGAATTATTGTAATATAAGAAAATAATTAAATTGTCTCTCTTTTTGAGTTCTATTTTATGTTTATATTTGTAGAATAAGAGAATTATACTTACTTACAACGCCCACTGATAAATGTATAAAACCAAATTGTAAATTTAATTGTTAAGCTTTTGTCTTCCTGTAGTGCGATTCACTACTCTTTTTTAACGATTATCGGCTTGTTAAATTAACTTAACAACAAAATGTCGATTTTGCTATTCAGTAACACTTTTAACAATTTTCTATATTGTTAAGAAAGCGACCATAATAATAAACAACGTACAACTTGTGTTTATTAATATTCATACATACATGCATATAAGCATATACAGAACATATACATTTATTTGAACGAAAAATAAAATCACAGTTTGTTTTCAGTTTAAGTAAATTAAACATTTTTTTTAAACTTAGCACATTTACGCATATTTAAAATATATTTAAAAAATAAATTTCTTATTAAAAAAGATTGCACATAAACATATGTTTCAACCGTATTTAAGAAGTGGTAATCGCAACCCTACAACCAAAACTATTATTATGCTTTTCCTATTGTCAAACTCCATACATGCATATAGGAAAACACGTCTTCATGTGTATAAATTGATATCTAAGAAATAAACGCATGCATGTGCCTCGCTTAAATTCACATGTTTTTATTATTCTCTTTTGTGTTTTTCGTTTATTTGTTGACGGAGATGCCACTCAAATGCAACTTGTGTCTATTATAGTTTAGCTGAAGATAGTGAATAGCTTCATCGTTATTGCAAACAACAATAAATGTTGTCATAAATAACTATTGTCGTGTTGTTTAAAGTTAGTGAATTGCACTACTGATCTTAATAAAGACAGTTCATAAAAATAACAACAATTTGTTTCAGTATTTAAAATTCATACATACAAACATTCTTACATACATACATACATAAATACATACATACATCCCAATAAGCACAAATTTTTTGAGAATTCCAATGTGAATAACATTTGAAATCCATTCTCTTTCCAGTCTGTTTGAAGTTTGTTAAAAGCTACAGATTTGTTTGAAGCATATTTTATCTGTTGTGAAAAAATTGTTTTTATTTATATTGAATTATATTTACATTACATACATTACTCCGGCGATTGCATACGAAATATTGCCACCTAAAGAACGTTGCTGAAAAACAACGTCGGCATCAAATCGAGTCAGTTATGTTACTCTAAATGTCAATCATAAAATATTAATGGTGAACAATTTTACAATGCGAAAATCCCAAAAAGTGAAAATAAGCAAAAAGAAAATAACGAATAGAAAATAAAGCAATATAAAGAAATTATGAATAAATAAATATAAAGGTATGTATTCAAAGATAAAAGCAGATATAAAATGTTTTATTTTTACAAGAGGAAATGGGGTAAAAAATGTGGTAGATAATGGTTTGAAAATTATTGTTAAAATAATGTTATAACCAGCGTTGCCGCTTTGGTCCAATCGGACCAAACTTGGTAGTTTTTCGACTTTAAAAAACGGTTTGGTAGTTTGGTTGGTTTGTTGCATTTTTTTAAATTTTTGGTAGGATTTCCTCCTGTAGCAATTTTTTAGTAATAGTAAATTTTTCACCTTAAAAATTCAGTACATTTAATTAAAAAAAAAATGTAACTTTGAATTGAATAAACAATAACTTTGAATAGTGCTACCACTGTTTTCAAAAACTGTCTTAGGTGAAATAAAAAACATCTCTGCTTTTTGCATAGAGATGATTAAAGCTATAACCATGGCTTAAGAAATCCGAACAATATTATGAAATTGAAATTAACAATATTTTTGAGTGAAGGTTTATTTTCAGAAGACGACATACCATCAACCAGGTAAAACCACTCTTAAAATTTTTCTTTTAAAACATTTTTAAATAATATAATACTTTTAGTGATCATTGTAAAGAAACAGTCAAAAGAAAATTTAGAACCGAATGGTTGAGCGAATTTGATTGGCTTCAGGAAAGGGATGGGTGTTCATTCTAAAAAGATAAACTTCCATCTCAACAATTACGGAAAAAAACCAAATGAGTATAACAGAGTTTACGTGCAAGAAATGCATTTTTAAATTTTTGGTAGGCTGTGAACGATTTTGGTAGGATTTTTGAAAATTATTGGTAGGAAGTCAATTTCTTGTGTGGCAACTCTGGTTATAACACTTTTTATATACTGTTGTAACATTGCTTGAATAACACTGAAATTCCATGCTTGAATTCAACGGTAAAAACAGGTTCGGTTCAACTTGAATTCCACTGCAATTCCATGTTTGACTTCAAGTGTAAAAACAGGTTCGGTTCAACTTGAATCACACTGTTATTCAAGGCTGGAATTACACTGTAAAGGTACTGTTTTGTTCGACTGTAATTCAATGGTTAATTTTGCTGGATTCGCTATTGAAATCAAGTGTGTTTCAACTGTAATTCAACACTGGAAATTAGAAATTGTGACTGGATTTCAAATGTAATTCCACTTGAATTCCAGCTAAAATGCTTATTGGGATACATACATACATACAACATACATACATATATCTTTGATCATTTAAAATATAATGGTTTTTATATTTATAAAATGACACCTATTTATAATTGTTTGCTGATTTCGTCAAACCGTCTTGATGAGTTCTGTCATAAAAATACTCTTCATAAATTTCATGGCACGGCATGGGCGGTAAACCCAATTTTTACTGTATTAAATTGCGGCACATTAATGAAGTTGTCCCATTCATATGTTCTTCCGTCATTAATTGACCCATTGTGTAAAAAATTTGATTGCCGCAAAATGGCAAAAACCAACAATAATTGCCGCAGCCTATTCACACCTTTGTGTATGGTAATAATGAATTCGCTATCGCTACCACCTTATAATTTATTCGCCTTGGCCGCACGGCTGCAAAATCAACAACATAAGGCCCAACTATAATGTGCATAAACTAGCTTATGCCAACTTATACAACTGTGCAAATACATTAAATTATATGTGGTAAACTATAATGTGAATAAGATAACTTTTCGTAAAGTTTCGTTAAATTTCATTTCTTTATACAAGGTACGAAACTGATCGCACTTTCCGTACGGAAACAGCTGATTGTGCTTTGGTTTATACATTAATAAAGAAATTTTCTAATTAAGACCTAAATTGTTACATTTTTTAGTTTTTAATTCAATAAAAAATGTAGAAAAAACAACATTTTTCTTTATGGCCAATTTATTACAATTATAATATATTTAAATTAAATTTGTATTTATACACACATATGTACAGTGGCTCAAACTAATAATGGGACACACACTTACGCGGACACTTCTTGTAATAATTTGGTTAATATAAAAATCCCAGGAAAAAAGTTTTTATGGAATTGAAAAGCACATATAGTGTTTTATTAAAAACATAAACAAGAAATTCAATTAATGCCGGCAAAATAAAATAATAACAAAATAAACTTCATAACACGTTAATTAGAGCTCAAAGTAATAATGGGACAAAGTAAAAGAACAATTCATAAAGTATTAAATTTAATATTGTAGACTAAGATTAATATTTTGTTGGGAGCCCTTTTTGTCGTATTACCCATTTCAATCGATTTGGCATCGATTCAACAAGTCTACGGCAGTACTCTGGTGATATCCTTCCCCATTCCTCCTTTAGAGCAACTATTAAGTCGTTTTTGGTATTTATTTGATGGACTTTTAATTTTTCCTCTAAATGGCTCCACACGTGCTCTATTGGATTAACATCCGGCGATTGTGGTGGGGTTTCAAGCACATGCGGGCAGTTATAGAGCAGCCAGCTTCTGACATTGTATGCCTTGTGCTTCGGGTCATTGTCTTGGTAGAAGTAATAGTCATCTTTAAGACCCAATTTGTTCGCTGATTCCGCAAGATTTTTACGTAGAATATCTAAATAGTATCTGTGATCCATAATTCCTTCTACAATATGGAGATTACCCCATACCATGTTTTACTGTTGGTCTCAAATTTTCTTTGGCGAGCTCTGTAAGCGGTTTTCTCCACACGTAAGAACGTCCATCCGACCGGAAAACATTAAATTTACTTTCGTCGGTAAAGATTACTTTACTCCAAAACGAAAAGTCCTTATTTTTATGTTCTTCAGCAAAACTTACACGTTTACGTCTGGTTACATCATTTACATAAGGCTTTTTTCTAGCTACGCGGCTATTATAACCATGTTTTCTCAAAATATTTCTTACAGTTTCAGGATTAGCTTTCTTTTTGAGATGTCTTTCTGCTTCAGCAGTTAATTTAGGGGCGCTTATGTAAGGTCTTTTCTTTACTTCTCTTATTAACCACCGTTCATCTGCATCGGAAAATATTTTTCTTTTGCTTGGCTTTGAAACATTCTCGAAATTTTTTGCACCGGAATAACGTTTTATAATATTAAACACTGTAGACTTAGGTTTATTGACTATTTTTGCAATATTTCGTACAGATTTTCCGGATTTTGAGTGTTCAATAATCAATTTTCTAATTTCAGGCGTTGTTTGGGAACCCCGATTCGCCATAGTCAGTAAAATATTTAAAGTTGTTAAAAAACGCTTGTAAACAAACTCTTAAAACATTTAAATGAAAAATATTTGCAAATAGTTCCGTTATAAAAAGCAATCAAATCGAAGTTGCCAGATGTCCCATTACTACTTTGTGATATAAATATGCGTTATTGTGAATTATCGTTTGTAACTTTTTCTCTTCAAAACAAACAGCGATAAAATTACGTCCTAACAAAATCAAGAGTAAAAGCAACATAAGAACATAAAAAGCATAAAAATTAACGCAACTGTGAGAAAAAATATGTTAGATAAAAAAATACTTTGGTTGTGTCCCATTATTACTTTGAGACACTGTATACCATATAAACGATGAACATCGTTGCATTTTTTAGTACGGTTGGCCACAAACACAAAACAGAAAATAATTTGTAATATTTTCTTTTTACATTTTCTTAGAACATAAACCAAAATATGTAAATATGTTTGTGAATATATATATATAAAATATTTTCTTTGAAGCCTTTTAGTTTTAAAATTTTGTTGATTTATATAGAAATTATTTTTGGCAAAAGTACGAAAAAACATAAATGTGCAACTGTGGCAAATAAGTTACTAAATTTATATATGTACATTGTAGCCACATAAATTTCTTTGATAAGTTTTGTTGTATAGCACCACGTTGTTGACCATGGCGAAATAATACTAGGTGGTCGCAATGGCGAATTCATCATTTTTCGCCGCAAACGTTAAATGTAAAACACCACATAAAAAAGTATACCTACTTTTTTTTTAGCATTTACGGCGAAAGTAATGAATGCGCCATCGTGACCACCTGTATTATTTCGCCATGCAACTGACTAAAGGCGAACAATTTAATACATGATTTTATGACTTGGTAGGTATTAATGATGTATACTTACTATACTGCGATGGTTTTCTTTTTGAATGAAAAATAAATCGATCTTATGTATTTTTATTTAGAGTATTTATTAAAGATTATTAATTTACACGTTTTTTCATGTGTACATTAATAAAGAAAGTTAACTTATTAAAATGAAAATATTGTATTTAAAAGTAAATAAATAAATATGATAAATTATAAAAGTGTTCTTAACAAATAATATGAAAAAACTTAAAATGTAAAATAATAAAAGAAACTGTTCATTAACAATTAAAAAAAAGATAAACATAAAAAAAGATAAAAAAAATAATGAAATGAACGTATGCAGCTCACGTTTACGAACTTTTGGTGCTCATTTTGTTTATTAAATATTGGTTCTGATACCTGCAAATGTAGAAAAATAGAGATAATATCCAGATGCTACTCAATTTAGAATATATTTACCACAATCATGTTTTTTATTACACAACCAGAAAATTTCGTTCTTTTTCATGCAGAACCAAGAACTTCCAATTTGTTATTTGATTGTCTGAAACTAGATAATTATAATTAATAATAATTAAGCTTTCGGATAATATAACCTTTTAACAATTCGGACAGGTGTTGGTCCTCAGTTACGCAGCGGAAATTGATACATTCGGCTGTGGGTTATGAAGCCACTCAGTTGAGTCGATACCAGTGTTACCCGTGCCACTCAAGTGCTCCGTGTTTCTTGCTGAAATTAATAAGTAAAATTATAAAAATTAATTAGTAAAATAATGAACTTAATTATTTAACATTGAATACCTGACAGATATTTACGAAGTCTATACATAAATTCTTGACGAGATGGATGGTCGTTTAAACCACCTTTGCTCCGATTTGCGCCGAAGAAGTTTTCCAACACATCCTGATTGAGGCGGATGGTACATATGTAGTTCATATGAAAGTTTTTACTGACGTAGTCGTGAAGCATTATTAAAGTATTATTTGAAGTGATAATTCCTTTCCGAAAGGGCTCCAACGACTTTTTATTGCGAAAAATGGCAGTTTACTCATTAGTTCATTCATTTTCGCAACTGTAAACCTCTGCTGTTCCAAATCAACTCCAAATGGTTCCTTAATTATAGTAAAATTATTGATCCGGTTTAAAAAAATGAATACAACTTACTTTGCCTGGGCTATTGAATGTGCCTATAGAGGAATTATGCACATCGAACCAGTCATTGACTAACTGCACGAAGTCCGCAGTGTCGACTGCATTGTACAATTCTATAGCCAAACAACAGGTAAATCCGTTAATATATTAATTGACACAGGTGCGACAAACAATTATATTAGTTCTAAGTGCAACATAGGAAAATCTATTCCAATAAAACCAGTTAAGGTAAAAACGCTTCACGGATACTCTTTAACGAAAGCAAAATAAATTATTACACTATTAGGCCACAATTTAGCATTTTTCGAAACTGAAGCCTTAGAAGAGTTCGATATGCTTCTCGGAGAACATGGTCCAGAGCCATAAAAGCAGAAATTAACTTATTTGAGTATAAAATCACGTATAAATTTAAAAGAAAAGAAGAAATTAGCGAACAAAAAGTGAATTACACAGTCAATAATGACAAATATAAAAATGAAATTGAAAATATAATGAGAATAAATGACGAAACCAACGAAATTCTGCCCTTTACAACCACTGTACAAGCTACAATTAGGACAAAATCAGAAGATCCTATTTGGGTGAAACAGTACCCGTATTCAATAGCAGACAATGAATTTATAAATAAAGAAATTCAAACATTATTAGACAACCAAATAATACAACCTAGCAAAAGCCCATACAACTCTCCAGTATGGACCGTTGCGAAAAAAGGCACTGATGAGGAAGGGAAACCAAAAAAACGTATGGTAATAGATTTTCAAAAGCTTAATGCTCAGACTATAACCGACAGGTACCCTATCCCAGATGTAGCAATGACTATTCAAAATTTAGGAAAAGCAAAAGTCTTTACAACACTAGACTTAGAGTCAGGATTTCACCAAATCTTGATAAAAAAAAATCAGACAGAGAAAAGACTGCATTCAGTGTGAATGGCGCAAAATACGAATTTCTTAGAATGCCATTCGGCTTAAAGAACGCACCTTCTATATTTCAGCGATGTATAGATGATATTCGATATTATATCGACGACGTGCTTATATATTCTTCTTCGCCTGAAGAACACATGGAGCACATTCGAATAATAATAAACGCATTACATACTGCAAATATGAAAATTTCTGACGAGAAATTACATTTTTTCCAAGACTCAATAGAATATCTTGGTCACGTAATCAAACACAATAAAATAACTGTAGATCCTAGTAAGATCCAAACAATAAAGGGTTACGCAATACCTAAAAATTTAAAAGAATTAAGGTCATTTTTAGGATTAGCTAGTTATTATAGGAAATTTGTACAAAACTTCGCTTCAATAGTAAAACCCCTTACTACATTCTTACGCGGAGACAATGGCGGTGTAAACAAAAAGCAAAGCTCAAAAGTATTAATTAATCTAGATAAACCAGCATTCGAAGAGATAGAGAAAATTAAAGATATGTTACAAGCACAAGTCGAATTATTTCAACCAGATTTTAACAAGCCCTTCGAACTAACAACTGATGCAAGCAACTTTGCAATAGGAGCTGTACTTTCTCAGAATAAGAAACCTATTTCATTTATATCTAGAACCCTTAACCAAACCGAACAAAACTATAGCACAAACGAAAAAGAGCTTCTTGCGATCGTTTGGTCACTTCAAAAATTAAGAAATTACCTTTACGGTATAGCAGACTTAACAATTTACACGGACCACCAGTCACTCATTTTTTCCATATCTGATAGAAATCCCAACACAAAATTGAAACGATGGAAAAATTTCATCGAAGAATATGGCGCTAAATTAGTATATAAACCAGGAAATCAAAACGTCGTCGCTGACGCATTGTCACGTCAACAGATTAATAATACTTCGAGTTGTTCACAACATTCAGCACAAAGTTCGCCAATCGAAAAATTGAAACGCGTGAAACAACCATTAATGCATTTAAGTATCAAATAAGTATTCACTATAACACATAACTTAGTGCAAATATCTTCACAAAATATTTTCTCATATGCACGACACACACTTTTCTATTCAACCAAGGACGAATTATTAGACAGATTAGAACAAATAATAAACCCAAAAGTAACAAATGCTATAAAAAGAGAGGAAGAAACTCTATTCCACGTCGAAGATAATATCATTTCTTCTTTTCCAAATGTAAAAGTTGTAGTAGCTCAGAAAATGACAGTAGATATAGAAAACATAGATAGACAAAAAGAAATCGTAGTACTAGCACATAGACGAGCACACAGAAACTACAAAAATAACGCTCAAGAAATACAGACAACGTATTTTTGGCCAACCATACGCACCATGTGTAAAAAAGAAGCACAGACTGTGAAATCTGTCTTACAAACAAATACGAAAGAAGACCAAATAAACAACCAATTGAAGCAACACCGATTCCAAATCACGTGGGAGAACACATACACTTAGATTTATTTTATATGAACGGAAACACATACATCACCACAACTGATAAGTACTCAAAATATTGCTATATACGAGAAATTCCAAATAAGAAAAACATACACAAATACATCGAAGAAATACTATCGCAAATCCATCCAAATGCTAGATTCATAATGACTGACAACGAAGCAGCATTATCAAGTATAAGCGTAAAACAGGTTTATGAAAAACTACATATTGAGCACACGCTAACGCCAACATACCATTCAACAACAAACGGTCAAGTGGAACGAACTCATAGCACGCTGATCGAACTCACTAGAGTCCTAGCTCAAGAACACAATTCTTCACCAGGAGACGAAATCTTTAATGCCGTTCGACAATACAACAAAGCAATACACTCAGTCATTGGAGAGAAACCCGAGGACGTGTTTTTTAACCGGGGAGCACATCCTGATATTAAAGAAAAAATCGAAATAAACCAACAGAAAATACTTCTATATCACAACAAAAATCGTAAGAACATCACATACCAAGCAGGGGACGTTATATACTCCAAAACGCACCGACGCAATAAAAACGTAAGGAAATACTCAAAACACATTGTAAAGGAAGATAAAGGTAACACAATAATTACAAACAAAAATATTGTTATACATAAGGATAATATACGAGTACAAACATGCAAAGAATAATAATATTATTATATATATCCGTCGCATTCAGTAACAGACTAATAGACTTAAAAGACAAAAAATATATAATGATAGAGACTGACCCTGTAAACGTTTTTCAGAACACAGCGTTCTTATACCATATGACAAACCTTTCTAGAATCTTGACACCCTACGAAAATAAAGTACGATTTGCATATAATTTATAACAAAACTCTGCAGAATATTTGTTGATAACTAAAATAGAAAATCTGAAGTCACAACTACTTCCTAGAATCTCCAGAACTAAACGTTCACTTAATTTTGTAGGATCAGCCCTCAAACTTATTACAGGAACACCTGACCACGATGACTTAATCGAAATCAAGACAGGATTAAATATGCTAATAGAAAATAATAATAAACAAAAGAAAATAAACTCTGAATTTGAAAAAATATTAGAAAGAGTTAGCCCCGAATCTATTTCAGAACATTTAATACTTACCGAAGTATACAACGAACTACATTCCATCGCTACAATGATTAATTTCGCAAAAGACGGAAACTTTTATTCCGGAACTTTAAATTTAAAAGATATTCAACAAATAGTGTCTAATTAAGCGTTAGATCTACCTATAATAAATATATTAGAATATGCCGATATTAATGTTTTTTATTTTCATCACACAATTGTAAACACTTATAAATACCCATTATTAAAAACGAAATGTAATCTATTTAATTTGTATCCACTAGCATTTAAGCACGGAAAACTATTACTAGACTCTAGAATAGCAAAATGCAATAATAAATTTACAAGTATCGAAAAATGTAAAAATTATCTAGGAAACTTTATATGTAAAATTAAGAAACCGGACAACTGTACTATTAATGTATTAGAAAACAGGCCAGCGAAATGCGAAGTAATACATGATAATAACGCACCGCTACAAGTACTCGAAAGTGGAAACATCATTACAGATTACGAACACACCTGGAATAACGTAAAAATAAATGGACCTAAACTAATACAATTCAATTACTCAAAAAATCTAGTTGGAAAGCAATACTACAACCACCAACAAGCACTCAAAGATGCCATACATAACCTACACGACGAACAATTACAAATAATGCGCATCTTAGAATCTAATGGTAATTACAAATTTAACAATATCCAAGAAATATCAACATTCCTGATACCCATCGAAGAACATCCAGTCAAATACACATTTTATTTCGTATTGGGACTATGTACATTAGCATTACTAACTTATGGTATGATTAAATTCTGCGAATGCTACAGGATAAAGAAAATAGAAACACAAAGGAAAAAAATCGACGAATTATATGAAATAGAACTTCTCAAGCTCCGACAGAGACAATATACAGTTTAAAACGAGGACTTTTTTTTTAAGAAGGAGGAGAGTTAACATCTCTTATTTTAAGATAGTAATAACAAATCCATAAATTCAAATATAACTATTCTAAGCTAGAGATAAGACAAACATCATAAATACAACTATTGTAACGATAAGACAAACATCATAAATACAACTATTGTAACGATAAGACAAACATCATAAATATAACTATTGTAACGATAAGAAACACATTCTTTCTTTTCTAACTTAATACAAATAACTCAAAACATGTTTTACTGATAAAAAAGGTACTAGTAACCTAAACAAAGAAAAACATATTTTCAGTTAGGACAAAGAAACATTAAACATAATTAGTAATATAAATAGATGCTAAGAAAAATAGGATAGTTAGTCTTAAGAATATATTTAATAAAGAAACGCACATTTTTTGGTGCAGAAAAAAGAAAATATATTTTTTTACTCATTTCCTATAATTGGAAATTAACTGGGGGCTCAAGCCGGTCTAAACTCTTAACCACAGCCAAATATTCTTGACATTCAAGATATTTAAATAAAAATTCCACGGCTTTGAAGAAAAGCACACCAATCTCTGAAAAAGTGAGAAATTACCACGCTGGACCAACGTCAGAAACGGCAAAAAATATTCAATTCCCTACGATCTATAGGAAAAGACAACGACACAATGAATCAAGATATCGCAGCTTTACGAGCACAAATAGAGGTACTCACACAAACTCTACAGAATACTCAATTAAAGGTAAATACACTGGAGGCGGAACGATCTCCCCATACAATCACTACGCAGGAACAACATAGTGACTTCACACCAAATATAACGGATGCAACTCAGATAAATTTAAAAACATTCGAAGCTATACCATGCTTCAGTAGGGATAAAAACCAATATTGATCCTGGCGGAAAAGGGCATGGACATTCATGGAAAATATCAAAAAATTTTCCAACCACCCAAATTAATACACAGCATTCACGATACTGCATTCAAAAATTGTTGGAGAAGCAGCAGACATCCTCATCAACCACAACACCAAGATGAACTTTTATTCTATAACTAACAGGCTTGACTACACTAACGCAGATCAACGACCATTATACGTACTTCTCGAGGAAATGAAGACACATAAACAGGGAAGACAAACACTCTCAGAATTCCACAGCAAAATCAGCAAAGCACTGAACCTCGCACTTTCGAAAATAGAGATGTCAGGTGATAAGGGATCTGCATCCATGGCGGAATATGCAAATCAGGAAGCAGTCCGTACATTCATCACAGGACTCAACAGTAAATACACAAGCGCTACATTATATAGCCATCATCCAAAGGACCTAGAAACTGCATTTGCAATCGCAAGCACCATATACCATGACAACGCAAATATGCAGTTCGACACACTGGCTACAACACAATTATACAACCAAAAACCAAACTTCGGACCACAACGATACGAAGATAGAAGGAGGTACAATCCCAATGTACAAGCTCAATTTAATCATCAACCACGGCAGGAACCCATGGAAGTGGATAGTTCGCAACAATTTAGACGTTCAACACAATATTCTCCACAGCAGCAATACAACCCACTCAGAAGGGAGCAACAACCAACAAAAAGGGATAGAATGCCTTCATCAAAAAATTATAATCCGAATAAAGTTCAACGAGTAAACCAGACGAGAGATGAAGATATACAATCACTTGTACCACACACCGAAGATACTTACGAAACCGGCAGCTTTTTTAGGCGAATAAACGGATTTCCATGTCTACAGAGGCATTGCCAAACAACAGGTAAATCCGTTAATATATTAATTGACACAGGTGCGACAAACAATTTTATTAGTTCTAAGTGCAACATAGGAAAATCTATTCCAATAAAACCAGTTAAGGGAAAAACGCTTCACGGATACTCTTTAACGAAAGCAAAATAAATTATTACACTATTAGGCCACAATTTAGTATTTTTCGAAACTGAAGCCTTAGAAGAGTTCGATATGCTTCTCGGAGAACATGGTCTCAGAGCCATAAAAGCAGAAATTAACTTATTTGAGTATAAAATCACGTATAAATTTAAAAGAAAAGAAGAAATTAGCGAACAAAAAGTGAATTACACAGTCAATAATGACAAATATAAAAATGAAATTGAAAATATAATGAGAATAAATGACGAAACCAACGAAATTCTGCAATTTACAACCACTGTACAAGCTACAATTAGGACAAAATCAGAAGATCCTATTTGGGTGAAACAGAACCCGTATTCAATAGCAGACAATGAATTTATAAATAAAGAAATTCAAACATTATTAGACAACCAAATAATACAACCTAGCAAAAGCCCATACAACTCTCCAGTATGGACCGTTGTGAAAAAAGGAACAGATGAGGAAGGGAAACCAAAAAAACGTATGGTAATAGATTTTCAAAAGCTTAATGCTCAGATTATAACCGACAGGTACCCTATCCCAGATGTAGCAATGACTATTCAAAATTTAGGAAAAGCAAAAGTCTTTACAACACTAGACTTAGAGTCAGGATTTCACCAAATCTTGATAAAAAAAATCAGACAGAGAAAAGACTGCATTCAGTGTGAATGGCGCAAAATACGAAGTTCTTAGAATGCCATTCGGCTTAAAGAACGCACCTTTTATATTTCAGCGATGTATAGATGATATTCGATATTATATCGACGACGTGCTTATATATTCTTCTTCGCCTGAAGAACACATGGAGCACATTCGAATAATAATAAACGCATTACATACTGCAAATATGAAAATTTCTGACGAGAAATTACATTTTTTCCAAGACTTAGTAGAATATCTTGGTCACGTAATCAAACACAATAAAATAACTGTAGATCCTAGTAAGATCCAAACAATAAAGGATTACCCAATACCTAAAAATTTAAAAGAATTAAGGTCATTTTTAGGATTAGCTAGTTATTATAGGAAATTTGTACAAAACTTCGCTTCAATAGTAAAACCACTTACTACATTCTTACGCGGAGACAATGGCGGTGTAAACGAAAGGCAAAGCACAAAAGTATTAATTAATCTAGATAAACCATCATTCGAAGCGATAGAGAAAATTAAAGATATGTTACAAGCACAAGTCGAATTATTTCAACCAGATTTTAACAAGCCCTTCGAACTAACAACTGATGCAAGCAACTTTGCAATAGGAGCTGTACTTTCTCAGAATAAGAAACCTATTTCATTTATATCTAGAACCCTTAACCAAACCCAACAAAACTATAGCACAAACGAAAAAGAGCTTCTTGCGATCGTTTGGTCACTTCAAAAATTAAGAAATTACCTTTACGGTATAGCAGACTTAACCATTTACACGGACCACCAGTCACTCATTTTTTCCATATCTGATAGAAATCCCAACACAAAATTGAAACGATGGAAAAATTTCATCGAAGAATATGGCGCTAAATTAGTATATAAACCAGGAAATCAAAACGTCGTCGCTGACGCATTGTCACGTCAACAGATTAATAATACTTCGAGTTGTTCACAACATTCAGCACAAAGTTCGCCAATCGAAAAATTGAAACGCGTGAAACAACCATTAAATGCATTTAAGAATCAAATAAGTATTCACTATAACACAGATAACTTAGTGCAAATATCTTCACAAAATATTTTCTCATATGCACGACACACACTTTTCTATTCAACCAAGGACGAATTATTAGACAGATTAGAACAAATAATAAACCCAAAAGTAACAAATGCTATCAAAAGAGAGGAAGAAACTCTCTTCCACGTCGAAGATAATATCATTTCTTCTTTTACAAATGTAAAAGTTGTAGTAGCTCAGAAAATGACAGTAGATATAGAAAACATAGATAGACAAAAAGAAATCGTAGTACTAGCACATAGACGAGCACACAGAAACTACAAAAATAACGCTCAAGAAATACAGACAACGTATTTTTGGCCAACCATACGCACCATGTGTAAAAAAGAAGCACAGACTGTGAAATCTGTCTTACAAACAAATACGAAAGAAGACCAAATAAACAACCAATTGAAGCAACACCGATTCCAAATCACGTGGGAGAACACATACACTTAGATTTATTTTATATGAACGGAAACACATACATCACCACAACTGATAAGTACTCAAAATATTGCTATATACGAGAAATTCCAAATAAGAAAAACATACACAAATACATCGAAGAAATACTATCGCAAATCCATCCAAATGCTAGATTCATAATGACTGACAACGAAGCAGCATTATCAAGTATAAGCGTAAAACAGGTTTATGAAAAACTACATATTGAGCACACGCTAACGCCAACATACCATTCAACAACAAACGGTCAAGTGGAACGAACTCATAGCACGCTGATCGAACTCACTAGAGTCCTAGCTCAAGAACACAATTCTTCACCAGGAGACGAAATCTTTAATGCCGTTCGACAATACAACAAAGCAATACACTCAGTCATTGGAGAGAAACCCGAGGACGTGTTTTTTAACCGGGGAGCACATCCTGATATTAAAGAAAAAATCGAAATAAACCAACAGAAAATACTTCTATATCACAACAAAAATCGTAAGAACATCACATACCAAGCAGGGGACGTTATATACTCCAAAACGCACCGACGCAATAAAAACGTAAGGAAATACTCAAAACACATTGTAAAGGAAGATAAAGGTAACACAATAATTACAAACAAAAATATTGTTATACATAAGGATAATATACGAGTACAAACATGCAAAGAATAATAATATTATTATATATATCCGTCGCATTCAGTAACAGACTAATAGACTTAAAAGACAAAAAATATATAATGATAGAGACTGACCCTGTAAACGTTTTTCAGAACACAGCGTTCTTATACCATATGACAAACCTTTCTAGAATCTTGACACCCTACGAAAATATAGTACGATTTGCATATAATTTATAACAAAACTCTGCAGAATATTTGTTGATAACTAAAATAGAAAATCTGAAGTCACAACTACTTCCTAGAATCTCCAGAACTAAACGTTCACTTAATTTTCTAGGATCAGCCCTCAAACTTATTACAGGAACACCTGACCACGATGACTTAATCGAAATCAAGACAGGATTGAATATGCTAATAGAAAATAATAATAAACAAAAGAAAATAAACTCTGAATTTGAAAAAATATTAGAAAGAGTTAGCCCCGAATCTATTTCAGAACATTTAATACTTACCGAAGTATACAACGAACTACATTCCATCGCTACAATGATTAATTTCGCAAAAGACGGAAACTTTTATTCCGGAACTTTAAATTTAAAAGATATTCAACAAATAGTGTCTAATGAAGCGTTAGATCTACCTATAATAAATATATTAGAATATGCCGATATTAATGTTTTTTATTTTCATCACACAATTGTAAACACTTATAAATACCCATTATTAAAAACGAAATGTAATCTATTTAATTTGTATCCACTAGCATTTAAGCACGGAAAACTATTACTAGACTCTAGAATAGCAAAATGCAATAATAAATTTACAAGTATCGAAAAATGTAAAAATTATCTAGGAAACTTTATATGTAAAATTAAGAAACCGGACAACTGTACTATTAATGTATTAGAAAACAGGCCAGCGAAATGCGAAGTAATACATGAAAATAACGCACCGCTACAAGTACTCGAAAGTGGAAACATCATTACAGATTACGAACACACCTGGAATAACGTAAAAATAAATGGACCTAAACTAATACAATTCAATTACTCAAAAAATCTAGTTGGAAAGCAATACTACAACCACCAACAAGCACTCAAAGATGCCATACATAACCTACACGACGAACAATTACAAATAATGCGCATCTTAGAATCTAATGGTAATTACAAATTTAACAATATCCAAGAAATATCAACATTCCTGATACCCATCGAAGAACATCCAGTCAAATACACATTTTATTTCGTATTGGGACTATGTACATTAGCATTACTAACTTATGGTATGATTAAATTCTGCGAATGCAACAGGATAAAGAAAATAGAAACACAAAGGAAAAAAATCGACGAATTATATGAAATAGAACTTCTCAAGCTCCGACAGAGACAATATACAGTTTAAAACGAGGACTTTTTTTTAAGAAGGAGGAGAGTTAACATCTCTTATTTTAAGATAGTAATAACAAATCCATAAATTCAAATATAACTATTCTAAGCTAGAGATAAGACAAACATCATAAATACAACTATTGTAACGATAAGACAAACATCATAAATACAACTATTGTAACGATAAGACAAACATCATAAATACAACTATTGTAACGATAAGAAACACATTCTTTCTTTTCTAACTTAATACAAATAACTCAAAACATGTTTTACTGATAAAAAAGGTACTAGTAACCTAAACAAAGAAAAACATATTTTCAGTTAGGACAAAGAAACATTAAACATAATTAGTAATATAAATAGATGCTAAGAAAAATAGGATAGTTAGTCTTAAGAATATATTTAATAAAGAAACGCACATTTTTTGGTGCAGAAAAAAGAAAATATATTTTTTTTACTCATTTCCTATAATTGGAAATTAACTCGCGCTCTATAAGACATAAAAATATATTTAGTAAAATTTTTTGATCTGCTTAATTTGACAAAATAATAATGGTGTTTTTTTAATGATAGAAGGTTTTATTCTCTATTAAACATAGCCAGCTCTGTGCGACGTATTTCTTATTGTTTGCAGATTGAAGATTTCATTGAAACTTTGCCTTATTTCCTGACAAAATTTTACAGCCGAAATCTTTGGATTTTAAGCCACTGCAGCAACAATGATTCGCTCCTGGACTGCGTTAATTTTTTTTTGGGTGTCCACTTCTCCTCTCACGCTCTTAATTTTTAATTTTTTCATAAAGTTTTATGATGTTTCTTACAATAGTATAGGGCCTCTCTTTTCTCTGCGCTGAAGATTTATTATAATTTAACGATCATCTATGGAAATTTCCGAACGATTGCTCATTTTGCTGTTTTCGCCACGAATTTTATACGAAGAAAAACCGTTATATAGAAGCGATCAAAGTGCATAACCGCATTATATCTCTAAAAAGTTTTTACATAAACTGTGTTTTTTTAGATTTTTTGAAGCGTTGTATATAAGATATCAGATAAGAATTATTTTTTGTGTTGAATGTTTCATAAACCCATCTATCTTTAAAACGGCATCATTGTTATTTTATCATGTTAAACAGATTCAAAATAATCGAAAAAATAATGAAAATCTTGATGTGCCTAAACTTTATTGATTAACTGTATACATTTACTTACATATGTAAAATTCATCCGTATACTGTACACTAAGGCACATTAATATATTAGGTAGTGGCCGTAGATCAGTTGCCTTCCTTGTTTACGTTTTCAAATGTCAAAATTTGTTAACACTTATTAATTTTTTTCCTATACAATTTTTTTCTTACAGTGGTGTTGTGGAAATATATTTAAAATTTTCATAAAACAAAAAAGTTTCACACACTTTTTGAAACTGGATTTTTTGAAATTGTAGGCCTCGGCTCCTCATGATTTTTTTTTTTTTTTTTGCTCATTTTATATGTAAAAACCAAAAAGTTAGGTACAAAATGTGTTTATACACATTTTTGGTTTTTACATATGCATAAAAAATAAGCAAACAAAATCACAACGAGGCGAGGTTTAGGAAGCTCCTCTAATTTAAATATATACTCGATACACATGCAATAGGATCAAAGGAAACCTTATGACATATAGATTAATATTATTGTAAATATTTTTTCGCGCTACATTTTCAAAAACTGAAAAAATCATGTTAAGGTGTTTTTTTTGAGAAATTAAATATAGACTTAAAATTACCACAAAATCATAACGCATCGAGATATTCCTACACAAGTTATTTAGCGAAAAGAGTTTTTAATCAAATGATGAAATAAAATTCAATTTTTTTGTTTTAACATATAAATTCTCGGAACGGGAAAAATGTCCCAAAAATGTTTTTTTTACAAAATAGGCTGCCCTGCCTTTATTAATCACGGGACTGTTAAATCCTTTTAAGAGTATGTAGCCAAAATTTAGGGACTTACCGTTTACCTTTTTTCAATCGGTGCTCTGCACTCCGAGGAATTTTACAACAATTTTAAACTTTTGTTCCAAAATTGGCAATGTTGGTGAGGGCTGGAGGGGGAACCGTTATAATTGTTGAACTAATTTTCCGTTTACTCGCAATTGCTATAGTTTGTTTTTGAAATGGTTCAAACAAATTTGCTAGTACTGAGGTAAATTTAAATTACATAAGCAAAAAAATACCACCATTTTGGGGGAAATCCTCACATTTAAACTTGTTTAATCTAAATTTTATTAAAAATACTAAGTTTAGGTTGGCCAAAATTAACAAAACAAAAAATATGGTAAGCCCATTTTCTCTCTGCAAATTTAAGCACATTTTTATAGATATATCTAAGGTCTGATTAAATTAACAAATCTTAACATTTGAGTTTAAAATAAACTTTTTATAACATTTTCAAAAAATTATATGTCCGTTACCCAGAAGCCCCTCTTCACACTAGGGGTCTGCCCGTCCGTAGCTTCACTGAGAAACATTTCTGCCCTGCCAAAATTTAAAAAAAAAATTCGTTGAGATATATTGAGTGGTTCATAATATACCGAATTTTGTAAAAAAAATCTTTTTCAAACCACTGTGCGTCAGTGTATTTCACATTTGAAAATATGTTTTATAAAAACAAAATACATGTTGCAGTTTAACAACTGTGTGCGAGCAGTTTTTCTTTTTCAAAAAAGTGAGGTTATAATCAAAGACCCAACGCGCACGTTTTTTTCAACTGGCTTTTACAATAAACCCGTCGTATTTTCAAATAAAATAATCAATAACAAAAAAAAATAATTATTTATACTTGAATATCCTGTTCAGGATTTATCACTTCCTTTACGAAGGTATAGGTCGATGTGCAGCTCCAGGAGAGAATTTTTACATATATCTAAAAATTTGTGGGATACCCTGGCGCTGCAGTTATATACCCCTGCCATTTTTAAATTAAAAAAAAAAGTACATGTTGTTTACTTATTGTTGCAGTTGTTTTAGAACTGATATTCCTGTAAAGTTAATGTGCCTTGCTGTAGACAAGAAAAAAAATCATTGTTGGTTATTTTTGTTTTTTGCTCAAACTTTGATTTTTGTCTTTGTTGTTTGGATAAAAGTCTTTAGTTTATTTAAAATGTTTGTGAGAAGTTTCCTGAAGACCTAAGTAAGCGGTAGCAAAATAGCCATCGGGACGTACTTTCACCCTCAATTATCAATATCGGTGATGTACAATTTTGATCGGGATAATAAAAAAAAAAGAAATATAGCACAATAATTTTGTTGAAAATTAATAAATTTAATACATTTTTCCCGTGTTTTTAATTTAATTTGAAAATATTTTTATTATTTTTATTTACATATCGCTCATTTACTAATACAAACTCACGACTAAAAATTTCGAATTTTGGAGTTAATCATGTGGAATTGTTCGACGACTTCATACTCAATATAATGTATGCGTTTCATTTTTATGTGTTTTGTATTGTCACGTTTTTAAAGAATGAGCCGTTATTTAATTTCATGTTTGTAAATTTCGTAAATAAGAACGACACGTTTGCGTTGTAAATGGTGGTTTTCTTTAATAATTTATATTATCATATTGAAATTTGGAATTTTCAACAATACACTGTTCAAATTTGTGAAAATTGTTTAGCAACATTGATTATTTCATGTGGAATATTTGACATTTAAAGTGTGGTATCATTGTTTTAAAAATGTAAGTAAAAGACATACGATCATCTGTTGTATGAAATATTCCACATGAAAACGTGCGCCAAGATAGCGTCGAAGAAATAGCGTCGATTTTGGGAATTAAAAACCGGGAAAAAAACCGGGAAGTAAAATTCCCCGGGATTGGATATTTTGAATTAAAAAATAAAATTTGAATAAATTTTGGCATCTAGAATAAGAAAAATTGATTTAAATTGTAAAAAATGAACAAAACATTTGTGTATTTAGAAAATAATTATAAAAAAGAGTTTTTAATGATTACAAAAACCGTTGCTGACTTTTCCCTTAGAAACTATAACACTGTCGCCAAAAATGGCTATACATTATTAAAATAGAGACATTAATGAACAAAAATTGCCAACCGTGCAACAATTCCGCCGAGCCGTTTTCGAGAAAAATCGCTTCATCCTGAGTGGGCACAAAAAGCGTTGCTAATGTTTTCCATGGAAACTATAACACTGTCGCCAAAAATGGCTATACATTATTAAAATAGAGACATTAATGAACAAAAATTACCAACCGTGCAACAATTCCGCCGAGCCGTTTTCGAGAAAAATGGCCTCATCCTGAGTGGGCACAAAAAGCGTTGCTAATGTTTTCCATGGAAACTATAACACTGTCGCCAAAAATGGCTATACATTATTAAAATAGAGATATTAATGAACAAAAATTGCCAACCGTGCAACAATTCCGCCGAGCCGTTTTCGAGAAAAATGGCTTCATCCTGAGTGGGCACAAAAAGCGTTGCTAATGTTTTCCATGGAAACTATAACACTGTCGCCAAAAATGGCTATACATTATTAAAATAGAGACATTAATGAACAAAAATTGCCAACCGTGCAACAATTCCGCCGAGCCGTTTTCGAGAAAAATGGCTTCATCCTGAGTGGGCACAAAAAGCGTTGCTAATGTTTTCCATGGAAACTATAACACTGTCGCCAAAAATGGCTATACATTATTAAAATAGAGACATTAATGAACAAAAATTGCCAACCGTGCAACAATTCCGCCGAGCCGTTTTCGAGAAAAATGGCTTCATCCTGAGTGGGCAAAAAAAGCCTGTCAATAACAAAGGAGATAATCTTGCCAACCAACGTGTTTATAATTTTTCATTAAACAGAGCTGTATTTTTTCAAACATTAAAGGTTTTAGCGATTTTTAACACAAAAAAAATAAGATATGCTTATTTAAGAATGACTATTTATTGCATAATTAGCGCCACGAAAATGTTTTTATTTATTTATTTATTTATCCATTAATATCGCTTAAATTAAATTCATAGAATGTCTTCTGGAAATGTTTTTATTATATTATTTTATAAATAAAATATTACATTGATATTCAAAAATAAATTAATTATAACTTGCGCACTTTTTATCATATACTTAATTAGCAACGCTTTTTGTGCCCACTCAGGATGAAGCCATTTTTCTCGAAAACGGCTCGGCGGAATTGTTGCACGGTTGGTAATTTTTGTTCATTAATGTCTCTATTTTAATAATGTATAGCCATTTTTGGCGACAGTGTTATAGTTTCCATGGAAAACAGTAGCAACGCTTTTTTTGGCCCACTCAGGATGAGGCCATTTTTCTCGAAAACGGCTCGGCGGAATTGTTGCACGGTTGGTAATTTTTGTTCATTAATGTCTCTATTTTAATAATGTATAGCCATTTTTGGCGACAGTGTTATAGTTTCCATGGAAAACATTAGCAACGCTTTTTGTGCCCACTCAGGATGAAGCCATTTTTCTCGAAAACGGCTCGGCGGAATTGTTGCACGGTTGGCAATTTTTGTTCATTAATATCTCTATTTTAATAATGTATAGCCATTTTTGGCGACAGTGTTATAGTTTCCATGGAAAACATTAGCAACGCTTTTTGTGCCCACTCAGGATGAGGCCATTTTTCTCGAAAACGGCTCGGCGGAATTGTTGCACGGTTGGTAATTTTTGTTCATTAATGTCTCTATTTTAATAATGTATAGCCATTTTTGGCGACAGTGTTATAGTTTCCATGGAAAACATTAGCAACGCTTTTTGTGCCCACTCAGGATGAAGCCATTTTTCTCGAAAACGGCTCGGCGGAATTGTTGCACGGTTGGTAATTTTTGTTCATTAATGTCTCTATTTTAATAATGTATAGCCATTTTTGGCGACAGTGTTATAGTTTCCATGGAAAACAGAAGCAACGCTTTTTGTGCCCACTCAGGATGAAGCCATTTTTCTCGAAAACGGCTCGGCGGAATTGTTGCACGGTTGGCAATTTTTGTTCATTAATATCTCTATTTTAATAATGTATAGCCATTTTTGGCGACAGTGTTATAGTTTCTAAGGGAAAAGTCAGCAACGGTTTTTGTAATCATTAAAAACTCTTTTTTATAATTATTTTCTAAATACACAAATGTTTTGTTTATTTTTTACAATTTAAATCAATTTTTCTTATTCTAGATGCCAAAATTTATTCAAATTTTATTTTTTAATTCAAAATATCCAATCCCGGGGAATTTTACTTCCCGGTTTTTTCCCGGTTTTTAATTCCCAAAATCGACGCTATTTCTTCGACGCTATCTTGGCGCACGTCACATGAAATAATGCCTATTTGCTTTATTTCACAGCTTGGATAAAATGTTGCCAGAAACATTTCATATGTTTTTCCACAGTAAAAACAGAGTACTACTTCTGCAACATTTTTTCATGACTTTTTCATACAAATTTTTTATGTATGCGATTTGACAGGATTCCGCATGAAAAGCTGAACAGAGTACCAGGCTGAATGTGTTAACAGCATAAGTAAATAATTTTTTTAAGTTATATTTAAATAAGATTTAAGGAAGTTGTCGGAGAATGTTGAGCCTCAAAAATTATATATTAAATTAATTACAAATTCAATATCTTATTAAATAAAAAATAGAAAAATACAAACTTCAATGTTGACGTGTTGCAAGGGCCTAAACTAGTACAAAGTTAGCAATTAAAATAAACTCAACGCAGTTGAGAAAATACAACATTCTAAAAACTTGACAGGTAAGAATATACTTGCGACAAATTACAGTTATTTTTTCAAATATAGTTCATAAATATAAAATCAACGAAAAATACATTTATTTTGTGACATCCCCACCCCCGTGAATCGATCGGATTCAGCACCGACTACATCCAGGATAGCCAGCTCAGACACAGGGCGTGATAGGACTTTATGGGAAGTTCAAATATCAGCTCTTCGAATTATGCCATCCTTTTCTTGGTACACCATCTGCACGATTCTTTTCGCCACTCATTTCTAGGTACACTGACGTCACATAATAAAACCAAGTCGCATATCTTTAACGGTTGTGAAGGTTCACACCATTTTTCCCTACGGGTTAAGGTTGGTAGATATTCTGCTATCCACTTCTTCCAAAAGTGGTCTCTTAATTGTCGTGATATTCTCTATTGTTTTCGCAAGACCTTAGGTTAATTTTCTATAGATTCGTCTAATGGGGTTTGAGCTGTGTTAGGCACACCCAACAAAAAATGGTTCAGTTATGGGATCTTCATCACACGAAAAAACAAGCACATGAGTCAGAGGACGAGAGTTGACAACATTCTCTGCCTCTATTATAAAACTTTGGAACGTGTGTTCTCTTGGAGACACATTGTTCATGGTTTGTTTCAAGACCCTCTTCACGCACTGGACCATCCTCTCCCAAGCTCCTCCCTCTGATGGATTCAACGGGCAGTTAAATATCCAGCGTATATTTTTTGACGACAGTTCATTATTGATTCGATCGCAGTCAAAAACTTCAGAAAACTGTTTGGTATCACCTTCTTGGCCAACAAAGTTCTTGCCATTATCACTCCTTATCACCTGAGGAGTTCCTCTTCTATTTTTAAAGTTTCTAATTGCCAAAATACAAGCATCCGTAGATAGATCATACGCAACTTCGAGATGTATGGCACGCACACTTAGACAGGTGAATAAAGCAGCCCACCTTTTTTCCTGCTTCTTCCCATTTGCTATGTAAACTGAGCCAAAATAGTCAAGACCTGTGTATGTGAAAGGTCTCACGTAAGGCGTCACACGGTCTTCGGGTAATTGACCCATGATCGGTACAACTGGTTTTGCTTTATTAATTTTGCACTTTATACATTTTGCAATAACTCTTTTCAGCACTTGACGGAACCAAGGTATCCAAAAGCGTTGTCTTATTTCAGAAATAGTGGCCTCGTGATTCAAAGTATCAAATGATACTGACGGACTATTAATAATGTTTCCTCACATTTTGTTGGCAATATAATGGGGTGTTTTATATCATACGGCAACCACGTAGCTGTATTTAATCGGCCACTTACCCTTAATACATTGTCGGAATCCTTATACGGCATCAACCTATGTAACGGGGAGTTTCTTGGTAGAGATACATTTTTTTTTCAAGGAATTGTATATCTGCTGAAAAGAACTGTGACTAAACATGTCTGATGACTACCACCTCAGCACGATGTATTTCATCCGAAGATAAGGATTTAGTCTTAAACTCATTCTTACGTCTCATTTCTATAAATCTGAGGACCCACACTATAGTTCTTTTCAACTTTAAATATGACGAAAAACGATTTTTATTATATAGGGGCTTTTCAGTTGTCAGCAATAGATAATCTGCAACTACTTCCGACTCTTCTGCATCAGAATGATGGTCATGATAAACCTGCGTTGGCCAAAGACGAGGATATTCTTTCAAAAACTGAGGTCCAGTAAGCCATCTGCTACTGGAACTGACTTCGACACCATGGCGTAATCTGGCGGCTTCATCAGCTACGTTATATTCTGTCGGCAGCCATCTCCAATCAGTTGTATTGGTGATACTTAAAATTTCGTTCACTCTGTGGGCCGCGAATTGTTTATATTTACGATTTTCGGATTTAATTCATTTCATGACAGTTGATGAATCGCTCCATAACAAGACACTTGCCACTATAAGTTGATTTTCCTGTAGAATAAGACGAGCACCTAAGACTGCGGCTTGCAATTACATTCTGGGAATGGATAGCTGTCTCATGGGACCACATCTGCTTTTAGAGCATATAAATGAGACACCAGTATCTTCCTTACAGCAAATAAATCGCTAATACGCTACGGCTGCGAACGCACTCTCACTTGCGTCGACAAAAATATGAAGCTCTATGTGTGCTGGGTTGTCGTTCAAAAGTAATTTCTGGGTATTTCGATTTTAATAACATTATCTAAATCTTTCTTCCATTTAGGCCACGCAGTATTCACCAGTTTCGGTAAAGTCTGGTCCCACTGGATGTTGCATCTACAATCTTTCCTCATAATAAATTTAGCAGTAATGGTCAGATGACCAAGGAATCCTAGGGAGTCAAAAACGGACATTATCACACTCAAAAGTTGCCTTTTAGTTGGAACGATTTTGCCAGAGATGACATTTTAATTTACTCGGATACATTTTAGACTAAATCGGAAGGAATTATTTTCTGAGTACCAGTATATTCCTAATACGCGTTCTGTTGGCAAGGCTTCTTCGTTGCCAACTCTTTGGCCGTTTGATTACCATTTAGTACTTTCACTACTTCTTTTTTATTGGATACGAACACACATAATCAAATCCGACATCACTATTGATTTCTTTTACTTGACGTGACACATTTATGGCCTCATTTACTGTCTTAAAACTGTCGACGTAATCGTCTATATAATGGTTCTCTAAAATAGCCCTAACGGCTCGCGGGTCGTGCTCCGTATGTCTCTTGGCATTTTCGACCTTCTTTGCGCACATCTGGCTTCAGGCTGAATGGCAACTTGGTGGAACATCTCTCTGATGTCAGCGCATACGGCAACTGATCCAATTCTAAAGTTAAATAGGACTGACAGTTGGGGTTGGTATTCCTATGGACCTTTCAGCAGGAATGAATTCAACGAGACATTATCAACAGTGGCTGCCGCATCAAAACGTAGCTTATTAGGCTTATTTGGGTTTACAACGGCAAAGTATGGTAAGTACCAGTTTTTCGGCTTAAATTCTTTCGCTTCCGGCTGAGTTAACTTTCGAGCGTACCCTTTATCAATATAATTTTTAATAACATTTTTATACTCACAGGCAAAATCGTCATCGCGATTCATCTTCTTTTCGATATTCTGTAGTCTTTTTATGGCCATAGCCATGCTGTCTGGCAACTGGACGTCATCCTGTCTGGAATCGGCCATCTACATATTGAGTTAAAGCTTTCAAAATATTTCTGGCACGAACATTATCATCACTTCCTACAGGTAGAGCTGGGCGCACTCCAAAACTTACAATTGAAAAATACTCCATTTAATCTATTTTTGGCTCATCGATCACGTTAACGTGAAGACATGCGGCTGATGAATCGCCTTTCCCATTCTTTGTTGAACCATAAATAATCCACCCCAACTTTGTATTGGTTGCATATGGCCCCTTTTCACAAAGCTCTATGGTGGGCATTATTAAGACCTGTCAGCAATTCAGGTCTCGCATTAAAGTACTCCTAATCGGCAGATTATTTATATTAGGCATGGCTTTTTCCAAATCAGAGCCTTTAAGGCTTTGTACTGGTACACTCAAATCATTTACAGCATGTACATCTTTAAGCAAATATTTCGCTCTGCCAGCTGTCGCACTAATGGTAACATTGACGACCGTTGTCGATACTTTGACCAGACCATCTCGGAGCCAACCTAAATTGAGACTACTGGCTCTACCCTTTAATCCAAGTTTTACCATTAAAGATTTATTCATTAAAATTACAGCTGAAGCATCATCAATTATTGCATACGTTGAAATTACTCCACTTTGACCATATAGTGTCACGGGCGCAATTTTGAATAACACCTTTCATATTTTACTTACTGTGGTGCAATTAAGTACGGGTTGACTACTACTTGGAATTACATCTGCCTGCGGACTTGTATCTTGATTCTGATGGAGTAATCTATTGTGCATCTTCTTACAGGCTGAATGTATGCATTCCTGTTTGACTTTACATTCACGGCTTGAATGTCCCTTAGCTAGACACGAAAAACATAACTTAAGGCGTTTTACTAATAACCACCTGTCATCTACATTTTTATTTAAAAACGTCCCACATTTATAAATCTTATGGTTTTGCCCACATATAAAACAACCAGACACTTTTGTTTCTGATGAGGCATTGGTGTGTAGTACCACCTTCCGTTTCTGATCAGGCTAATCAAATTTGTTACTGGAAATCATACATCATGCTGTCTCGCTTAACCATTGGCTAAAGTCGAGCACACTAGTGTATGGCTAAATAGCAACTGCATACTTTGCCCAATCAATTTTTCTACTCATAGGTAATTTGGAAACTAATTGGCTGGCTGCTTTCCGGACTATTTGACTGTTCCATTTTACTCGGTTGGGTGACAGGGACTTTATACAATGAACTACTGTTGTTGGCAAATCTTGGGCTTTTTCTTCTAAGTCTTTTTTCGTCGTCTACCATTCTGCTGCTACTGAGGCTTTCAACGCGAAATAAAAGCTTTGTGTTGTAATAAACAAAAGTAAATATTAAAATGATTACAAATTCAAAATCTTTTTAAATAAAAAATAGTTACCGCGGTTGCAACTCAACTTTTCTCCAGAAAAATACAAACTTCAATGTTGACTTGTTGCAAAGGCCTAAACTAGTACAAAGTTAGCAAACAAAATAAACTCAACGCAGTTGAGAAAATACAACATTCTAAAAACTTGACAGGCAAGAATATACTTGCGACAAATTACAGTTATTTTTTCAAATTTAGTTCATAAATTTAAAATCAGCGGAAAATACATTTATTTTCTGATTTAAGTCTTAAAAAGATTAAAATCAGAACCAAATAAAACTTTGCTAAATTTATTTAATTGTCTACGGAAATTTTAATCCTTGCAGACATTTTAATTTAAATACAGCATGAAATTAGCTTAAATTAAACATACATACAATAATAAAAACTTTAAATAACATAATCAATTGGCTTAAATTAAACATGCATGTAGCAATAAAAAATGTAACAAATAAAAGAAAAAAAAAACTGTACATAAATAAAAAATTAGTTGTTAAGATACATTACTATATTATTTCTAATTAAGCTTAGTGACAGATTAAAATCAATAAACATAATATTTATTAAAATCTGCACAAATTCTCCTAAAAGGGTCTGCGTTAGCATAATTAGCCCGAAAAAATTCTACCGCTAAAGGGATAAAATTACGTGTAGGGCGTTGTGGTACATTTAAAGTAATTCTGTTTATAAGTAAATGAGTGGATAAATCGCCACTAATCACGCCAAAAATGAAGGAAATATTTAGTACTGTTCTGCGACTCCTTAGAGTTGGTAGCTTAATAAGACAAAGTCTGGCTGAATAGGCAGGTAACTCGAGCAGGTTAAAATTTAATCCACGGAGGCAAAAAAGCAGGAACTGTTTTTGAACAGATTCGAGAACATCTGAATATTTTTTATACATAGGGTCCCAAATTATGGATCCGTACTCCAGAATAGGCCTGACAAGCGACATATAAAGGCTTTTAGTAACGTATGGATCATCAAACTCTTTAGCCCAACGTTTTACAAATCCCAGTACACCTCTAGCTTTGTTTGCTGTCAAATTTATATGTGAGATAAAATTAAGTTTGGGGTCAAGTAACAATCCAAGATCTAATATTTTATCTACTTCTTCCAAATGATAGTCATCGATAAAATAGCGTGCAGGTATCGGTTTTTTTCTAGCGAAGCACATATATTTACATTTCTTCAGATTTAGCTCCATAAGATTTATTTTACACCAATTGTGAAGCAAGTTAAGGTCAGCTTGCAGATGTTGCTGGTCTGTTACTTGACTGTAATTACGAAAAACTTTTACATCATCGGCATACATCAAAATATTGGATGATTGAATGACATCAGGCAAGTCATTAATAAATAACGAAAATAGAAGCGGGCCAAGGTGGCTTCCCTGTGGAACCCCAGATACAACATCTATGCTTCTAGAGCAGGAGTTATTAAATCGAACCATTTGTTTTCTGCTTGTTAGATAAGAGTATATCCATTTGACACTTAAATTGGTAAAACCAATTAATTCCAATTTTTTCTTAAGAAGCATATGATTAACTTTATCAAATGCCTTGCTGAAATCGGTGTATATCACGTCAGTTTGTTGTTTCTGCAGAAACCCATGATGTATAATTGCTGAAAAATGTAAAAGATTTGTTATACTAGAGCATCTATTTCGAAATCCATGATGATGATGTGTTATCAAATTTGATGTATGAAAGCATAAATGTTCGGTGATAATTTTTTCAAATAATTTAGGTATAGTACTTAATTTTGCAATACCACGGTAATTTGAAACATCGGACTTGTTTCCTGATTTAAAAAAAGGGATGATAAAGGAATCCTTCCAGATTTCGGGAAAATTACCATATTTTATTGATGTATTAAACAAAATTTCTAAAGGGATAGAAATACTATCAGCGCAATTTATCAGAATATTGCTAGGAATTTTATCAGGTCCACTGTTATATGAGAATTTAAGATTTTTTAATTCCATGAAGATTGTTGATTTATCAATAAATGGTATATTAATTGATTGAGTTTTAGCGATGTTGAATGGATACTTGAAAGATTCATCGTACTTTGCATTTGAGTAAATTGTTGAGAAGAAATCGGCGAATAAATTGCTTATAAAGTGAATGTATTTAAAACAAAATTTATATGGATTTCGCAAGAACACCAGACAAAAAACAAAATTGTCTGCGGGATATATAAAAAAATTTAGCACTTTCTGTGCATCATTACGAAGTTTTCCCATGTGAAGTAACGAATTTTTCTACAGCATACAATAACTCGATTTCCTGTAAGGATTTTGTTTTTTTGGATGAATTCGTTCCAATTTTTGGAATAATATATTATATAGGAAATATATAAAAATTATATTATTGGACGAAAAGGAAAATAAAACTAATTTATATCTTACCTCTTAATTATAATCGACCCGTGAATTCTTATAAAAATATCTTTATTTACAAATTCTTATGTAAATTAGTATTCAAAATTCTTAAGATTTTTATTATTATTTTTGTATTAACGAGAAGGTTGTATTCTATACCCGAAAGAAAATTTAAAATTTTCCACAGTGTTGCCAAAACTATTGAACCAATTCCCGCTAGATATTACTTTAAGAAACATTAGATACCTTTAACTAGTGTAACGACACGTTTTCGCTGTTTGCTCTTTATTTACTTTCACGGGTGTTGATGGTAACGCCAACAGTTTGGTCCGGTGGTGAGCGGCTCTTGGTAGTACCGCACTCAGAAAATCAGCACTGTTACACACATTACACACAACAGTTGTCTACAAGCAGCTCTTGACAGAGAGCACGAGCAACCGGTTGGAGGTATAACATCGGGTTGAGTGTACTCGTCTCACACGAAGTAGCCTTACGAAAACTAACTCTTGCCAGAGATAACGGCACCAGTTGGAGGTATAACCACGTGTCAGATTGACGCGTCGCTCTTACAATAGTCAGTTTTTGCCAAATGCAAAAAAAACCAGTTGGAGGTATAACCTCGTGTCGGAATTATCCGGCTCTTCTTCAGTAGCCAATTATTGCCTGAGAGTAAGGAAAACAGTTGGAGGTATAACCTCGTGTCGGAATGACCGTCTCTACCACAATAGCCGGTACAGAGACTGTAACAGTAACTGATTTATACAATTAGCAATTGTATAAATCAGGCAATAAATCATCAATTGCTTATTGTTCACAAAATAAGATTTTTTAATTCGGGACGTAAAAACCTCCGCAACAATTGTTAGATCTTACCTCTGCAAAACCAGCAGTGGCACACACACATACAAACTGCGTTGTGTGTGCACAGCTGTAGAGTAGGTAGAGTTGTTTTTTTTTTTTTTTGGTGTAAAACTAATATTTTAACAAACAGGTGGCACTACTTTTTAACAGGTCGTTAATCGTATTCTAATAAATCTATATATAAAAATAGTGTAAAAATGTATAGTAATTTATAAAATGAGAACTGCTAGGCCGATTTTTGTAAAACTGTTTGTCAGTTACTCGTATTTTCGAGGAGAAGGTCTTTACGGAAGAAAATTTTGGAAAATCCCTCCGGAAAAGTCGAAAAATTGGAAAAATTGAAAATCGATTTTTGTATGAAATTATTCCTTAATGGCTTTCCAAATCAGAAAATAGAAAGTTCTTAGTGTAAATCATGGAAAATTGCGGAAAATTGGAAAAATCGAAAATTGTTTTTTGTATGAAATTTTGTGCATCAAATCGCTCTCTACTGATTCCATGAAATAAATCATATTGAAAATTTAAATATTTGTGTTGTATTATTACTCCGAAGTTTGTCTGAAGGCTTAAAATTGGGGCGAGGCGAACCTCGCCGGATCCGCTAGTTAATTATGAAATTTACAAATAAATGAAGATGTTCAATATGATAACATTTAACATGGAGGGAAATATATAAAAAAAATAATATAAAGTTAAAAAAAGTATTTAGTGGGGCCAAAAACGAGGGCACCGACTTTTGGCGTTACACTAGTCGAAAAAAACGCTAACATAAACCGCTAAAATTTTTTATGAACAATTAAATTTTTAATACTGTTTTTTAATACTAACTTTCGTATTCCTAAAATAAACTTATTTTATTTTTTATTAATATGGCAATAATTGTTCATATTTAGCTGAGATTTTGAATAACTTAATCTATACATATCCATTCATTTCGTTTTGAGAACTAAAATAAATATTAGAGGTTAGAAATTTTTAGGAACTTCGTAATCGATGCAATATTTGTTATGCCGACGGAGACCATATTTAAAGCAACAACGTAATTACAAAAAGGCAAATAAAAAAATTTAGGAACTGACATACTTAACGGTTAAAATAGCATAGCAGTATTAAGTTGACTTAAAACTCGTTCCACCTTTGTAAATACATGGTTGAGTTTAATTTTTAAGAAACAAAACTTATATGAATATATTTTCCTTCAAAATTTTTTCACTTTTCCTACAGATTTGGTCACTTTAATTTTGCTGGGGAATTGTATACGATACATTATGCCAGTTTTTATATCATTTGATTAGAATATTTACATCAATAACTTATCATTTTAATTAAATATCAGTTACTGCTGTGAAGACTGATAATATGCTCGACAAGATGCAAAACAAAGAGATCTAAAAATACATACATACATATCTTTAAATTAAAAATGGAGATATAAAAAATCGAATACAAAAAATTATATTATTGAAATGAGTCAGTATCAATGTATAGGGTAATTTCAAGGGCTTTAAAGCGTCTTGCACATCACATTCTTGAAATAAAATTGTTAATTTGTACTCGTATGCAAAAACTTTATTTATTTATTTTAAAACTTCAATTCATAATTTTTGAGCTTATTCTTCTTACATACATTCAATGTTCATTGATATTTTTTTAACAGCTGTTTAATGAAGGGCACAAATACTTAATGGGATATCCTTGACACCAATTTTCACTTCGAGGAGAATCAAAATTTCATGGGAATATAAATTTCACTTCTTATTTGCTATAGGGCTGATTGTAGCTTAAAAACGCTAAAACCCGTCAACTAACAATTTTCTCAGCTGAAAAAAACACTAAACGGTTTCTATCGTCCCGCTTTTAAAGCAAAAAACCACCAGTTCTAGCGGGAAAACCACCGTTTTGGCAATGCTGATTTTCCAATATATTAATTTAAAAAATTTTCAAATAAAAAAAATTAAGTTACCAAAAATAGAAGGTATTTCCACTTCAAAAATTTGTGACGTTTGCCGGATTTATTTTAAGTAAATTTTTTGTAAGCAAAAAAATTTGCGTTGCCACAGGTGTAAATAAGAAAAATATATTTGGGAACTATTTAACAAAATATGTGTAGTCTGTATAATAAATATAAATAAAATTCAAATGTATTTACTATAAACATTAAATTGCACTGGAATGAACCCCTTGACTCTAAAAGGCAGTTTATAAATATAATAACTTATTAAAAATACGATTAAAGAGTAAGAATTTTAACGAATTAGCCACCTTAATTATTTAAAATTGCAAAGATGGACATTTATTTTCACGTTATTAATAACTAATTATAAGTTCATTAAGCAAACTGTATTTCAAAGCGTTTTATAATGATATTCATATTGCTTTTATATGATTTTTAAGTCCTTAATATTTCAGCAATGCCAAGTAAAAGTTTTTTTGTTAATTAAAAACGACAATAGAAGTCTTTTATAATAAGTTTCTTTACACAATTTTACTGCTCATCTTCTTTTTTTGTTAAGCTTGTGTATTAAAATTTATAAATTTTGTTTTATTTATTAAATAAAATTTGTGTGTAATTTTTGTATTATGTATTTCTTTTTTTTTTGAAAATTCAAATAAGAGAAAAAAAAACAAAACAGAAACCGGATCTTACAAATTTATATGGTAGCACAAATTTTCATAGTTCCCGCAAATGTCAGAACGTTAATATGCCGACGAAAAGAGAAAGTGGAACTACCTTCTATTTTTAACCGACTTCAAGAAAGAAGGAGGTTATACAATTCGGCAGAATGTTGCTTTTTTTATATTTGTGCCTGCAGAACTCAGTCATTTCTGAACCGGTTTTGAAAATTTTTGGTAATATGATAGATTATGCTTACAGATTGGTCCCATTTTAAAATTAGTTCATAATCTTAAAAATTAAAGGGTGTCCCCATACAACATATATATTTTTAAAGTGTATTATAAACTGTAAAGGGCACTTCTGTCAAGTTTAAAATGACTGTGTATTACTACAGCTCCCAATAACAAAAAGGTATACAAAAATAAATCTAAAAATTAAGGGTGTCCCCATAATTGATGTAAATTTACTTATATGGGCCTATCTTTTGAACCGTTATAGACAAACGCTTGAAAATTGGACAGAATGTCGATTCCTATGGCCATTATAGTAACAAGTATTAATATTAAAAATTATAAATTAAAGGGTGCCCCAATAGTCAATTTAAATTTATGTTTATGGCTATACTTTTTAGCAGTTGTAGACAGACGCTTGGAATTTCAACGAACCTATATTGCTAAGCTCGCTATATCAACGAGTTTATAATTTGAACTTAGAAATTAAAGGGTGTCCCATAATTACTGTAGATTTACTTATATAGGCCTATCATTTGAACCGATATAGACAAACGCTTGTAAATTTGACGCAATGTCGATTGTTATGGCCGTTATAGTTTATTTAATTTGGTATATGGCACAATTTTCAATTTGCTGCAGCTGTTCAGAACAGTGTTGAGATTTGTGGCATAGTTGCGGGCACTGTTTCATACATGTAAATTTGGAAAAAGTACTAAATTAGCTTCGAATGATATTTTACATTGCAATATGTGCAATGTATTGACTAATTTAGTTATCTATTTTAAAAAATATTATTATGTATTTAATATAACTATTTATTTATTATACTTTTATTAAGCAAAATGATAAAAACTGATGAATGATACAATTATTATCAATTACTTCAAAAGTACCTAAAACGGGCAAATGTGCCGCAATGGTACTTAACACATAGCACTGTCTTACGAATGTCACGTAACAATGCCGTCAAAACCTATTTTATACAGGTTGAAGCGTTACGGAAACGTGACAGTTAATTTCGGTAAGCGTTTGCATTGTTTTAGTATATTTAAAAACAAACGGCCGTTACGTTAGCTTAAGTGGACGTTCGCATAATTGTACCTTTAATTTTAGACAGAATGTCCACTACTTTATTTGGTAACATAAGAAGTATAAAAATATTATAATATAAATAAATAGTTGATATAATCTGATGTATATGGGCAAACTGTTGAACTGTTATAGACAGGTTGCTAAATCTACTATAACAGCAAGTATATAATTTGAATTTGGAAATTAAAGGGTGACCCTATAGTTGCTGTAATTTGATGTACATTTCCAAACTATTGAACAGTTGTTCTAGTATAAAGTTTGGAGATATAAGGGTGTCCCAATAGTTAATGTAATCTAATTTATGTGGCCATACACTTGAACCGTTATAGGCAGACAGATGAAATCTGTTTTGAAGTCGGTTTTTTTCACAAGAATTATTATGTCATGACTAAAAGTATAAGATTAATTTTAATTTTTTGCTATTTGCTGTGAACAGACGTTATTTTTTGAGCTCTTGCAGAAAAATATTTTTTTACAAGAAATCCATTATAAATAATGGATCTGAGCTGTGGGAAATGCAGTTCCATATGCAGGGATTCAAATAGAGTGCAGTGTGGCGGATTTCGTGGAAAATACTTTCATTTAAAATGTTTCAACTTATCCAAATATGAATATGATACTATGTTTAAACATAAAAATATAAAGTTCTTTTGTGATAGTTGCTTAAATTTTATAGAAATTACGAATGAAAATTATAAAAGCCTTATTAGTATCGTTAAACAGAATGATGAGAAAATTATTGAAGAAATAATTAAAACTAATAAATTGGTTCAAGAAAAAGTTAAAAAAACAAAAAATGAAATTTTTAAAGAAATTAAAAGTAATCAAACTGCTGTTGCAAGTGAGACATATGCCAGTAAGTTAAAAACAACAATAAGTATGCCCGTTATTCTTAAGCCTAAAAACAAACAAGACAGTGTTTCAACAGAAAAAGATGTTAAAGAAAAAGTCAAACCGTCTTCTCTTAATATACATGTAAAAGGGATTGCAAAAAGAAATAATGGAGCTGTTGCAATAAAATGCAAAAATGATGATGATCACAATGTTTTAGCTGATGAGATCAAAGAGAAAAAGGGAAATGAATATGAAGTACAAGTGCCAAAAATTAGAAAACCTAAGATACTAATAACTGGAATGAGTGAAGAAATTGAGAAAAGCAGAGTTATTGAAGCCATAAAGAAACAAAATGATATTGAATGCAACTATTTAGAGTGTCTCAAAGTTTACAAATCTTATAGAAACCAAAGAGTATACCTATAATGCAATTGTAGAAACTGATGGATGTGGTTTTGAGGCTATTATGAAAAAGAATAAAATAAATATTGAGTGGGATAGGTGTATGGTTAATGAAAGCTGTAATGTACTAAGATGCTTCAAATGTTGGGGATTTAATCATACAGCAAAAAATTGCAATAATGACAACCAAATTTGTGCAAAATGTAGCGAAACTGGTCACTCATATAAAGACTGTAAGAACGATTTTGTTAAATGCATAAATTGTATTAAAGCAAAAGAACGCTTAAATCTAACTGGCATTGATATAAATCATGATTGTAGAAGTGGAGATTGTCAAGTTTTGCAGCGCAAGAATAGATTGGAAGCGGAAAGAATAGCTTACTAGCAACCAACAGCAATTAAAGGAATGTATCTTAACATTGGGGGACTAACAACAAATTTTGATCAATTAGAGATAATTTGTATCGAAGAAAAACCTGATTTCATATGTTTAACCGTAACTCATTTAACGGATATGTTTGAAGACTCTGAATTTTCATTAAATAATTTCAAATTGGTAAGATGTGATAGTGTGTCAAGGCATACTGGTGGTGTATGTTCCTACATTAAGAACACTTGGCAAACCAAGATAGTGGAAAGTAATTCTATAGATAAAATGTATTGGTGGCTAAAGATTGAAATTAAAAACAAATACCATACATATTCCTTAATGGGTATCTATAAATCACAACCCCTGTTTCGGGCGCTGTAGGAACACAGCAAGGTTCCACAGCCAACCCAGTGCCGGCTGTGAGCAGCGGAACTGCGAACCAGATTTCGGGTTCCAATGTCTCACCTCCCCCCGCCAGCAAGGTAACTGCGAACAAGATTTCGGGTTCCCAAGCTGTGCCTCCAGCCGCAAAAGGCAAAACTATACCCCCACGGCACGCCCCACCTGCCAGAAGGGCCTTTTTGAAACGGCGTGCTGCCGAGAAATGTGTGGATCAGTTAGGCAAAAAGCCAGCTGAAACCCTTACGAAGGAGGAATCTACCTCATTAAAATGGGCAAGATTTTATCTGGCTGGCCTGCAGAAGCCCCCTTCCACATCCACGAATGGGCCTAAACGGCAAAGATCTGAGGAGGAGGCTCAAGCGCAGAGTCAGCAGCCCGCTACAAAGCGTCCAAAACATAAATCTATGGACAGAAGCTTCAGTGAGGTTGCAAAAGGCAACCTGGTACGCGCGAAGAGCAATCTGAATATCTTCATTCTCTCTGATTACAGTGATGAAGATACGGTAGCAGCTGCCTGGGAGACAGACGGCGGTACGATTATAATAGTATCCAGTTACATGGCGCATGAATGCGAAGCAGACGCCAACGCACACCATGTTGTTTGGGGAAGCTCGGACTCTAATGCAAGGGGTGAGTCTCTTTTTGATTTCATTCTTTGTAATAATGTAGACGTTGTAAACGTTGGGTCAGAACCCACTTTTGTTGTAGCAATGAATATCTGCCGAGGTAAGAGCAAACCACCCTGGTGGAGCTCGGATATTGCGGAGGCACGGAAAGCCTCCCGTAGACTTTTTAATGAGGCCAAGAGATCAGGAAACTGGTCAGCTTATAAGTCCTCAGTGAACAGATTTAAGAATATGATAAGAAATGCGAAGCTAAGGTCTTGGAGATCCTTCTGCAGTGGAGTGGAGGGTGCTTCCGAGACGGGCAGGCTTCGTAAGATTCTATCGGCAACGCCCATTGTCCCTAGTTTCATTAAGAAACCATGTGGCAATTGGACCTTGAGTGCACAGGAGACCCTAGAGGTTCTCATGGAAACTCACTTTCCGGGCTGTGCTCCTTCTAGGGGAGAAGGAACAGCCATCCTTGACAGCCGTGCATCAGTTCCCTTTCCTATAAACAGGGAAGGACTTATGTGGGCTCTTGGTAGTTTTGACCCGTTTAAATCAGCGGGTCCTGATGGTATCATATCGGCTGATTTGCAGCACAATGCGGATATTGCCATACCATGGTTAATTCCGATTTACACGGCATGCATTGCATGGTCGTATATACCGGAACCATGGACTTTTTGCTCTGTGGTCTTCATTCCCAAGGGGGGAAGGACCTCACACACTGAACCGAAGGACTTTAGACCTATAAGTCTATCCTCCTTCCTCTTGAAAACTCTGGAACGGATAATTGACCTCCACTTGAGGAGGACGATTAATCCGGACCGACTCTCCGCCTCTCAACATGCGTATGTCAGGGGCAGATCTGTTGAGACGGCACTACACACGCTTGTGGGGTTTATAGAAAAATCCCTAGAGCATAAGGAATATGCATTGGTTGCCTTTCTAGATATAGAAGGGGCTTTCAACAATGTGAAACCGGAGGCCATTACGATGGCCCTGGAGGGACTGAATGTAAATCAGTCGATAATAAACTTTATAAGGAATCTATTGACTAATAGGGTCATTACTTCCAGTATGGGGCTAGCTACCATATACAGGGTAGCTAAGCGGGGTACACCACAGGGGGGGGGGGTATTATCTCCCCTTCTCTGGAACCTCGCCATGAACGCATTGCTGACAGAAATGGACTGCAAGGGGTTCAGAACTGTGGCATATGCGGGTGACGTCGCGGTCGCAGTATCAGGAAAGTATCCTGACACGCTATCGCAATGTCTGCAATCGGCGCTTGGTTGCGTCAGTAGGTGGTGTACCGAGAGCGGGCTTAGCGCGAACGCTCGGAAAACGGAGCTTGTGCTCTTCACGAGAAGAAACAAGATTCCAAATTTTCCGCTACCACTCCTAAATGGAGTGGAGCTTGGGTTATCCGACAGGGCAAAGTATCTGGGTGTCATCCTGGACTCAAAACTGTCGTGGACCCCCAATGTCCGGTTTCGGGCGGATAGGGCCTCAGTGGCTTTGTATGTGTGTAGAAAGGCCATGGACAGACACTAGGGCATAAATCCCAACACGTCGTACTGGCTCTTTAACACGGTCATAAAACCCATACTCATGTATGGGGTTCTTGTATGGTGGCCCGCACTGGGCAAACTGGTGAACTGCAGTATGCTGAATAGGATATTGCGCACTTCGGCCTTGATGGTCACCGGGGCAATGCGCACCACTCCATCGAAGGCCCTTTTTGCGATGCTGCACTGGCTACCGGTCGATCTCATGGCCAAACAGCTGGCTATGAACTCGGCGGTTAGACTAAATGCAGCGGTGACGTGGAGGTCAGGGGACTTTGGACATGCGACCATTTTAGGCTGCTCCTCGGCTATTCCTGACAACATCGATTATTGCACGCCCACCCCCATGTCCTACAATGATTTCGTGATATCAACATCGGGCACATCGAATATGCGTGGGGATGTGCTTGATGTTTATACTGACGGGTCAAAGTCGGACACGGGGGTCGGGGGGGGGGCGTCTTCATTCCTAGATTTCGAATCAGAATGAAGTTTAGGCTACGGGATCAGTGTAGCGTGGTACAGGCTGAGATTTCAGCCATCAGAAGGGCGGCTTGCTGGATGAGGTACCACAGGATATACGGAGAGGATATCCGGATCTGTACTGACAGCAAGGCCGCGATTAACTCCTTATCGGGTGTCTATACGACATCCAGATTGGTACGTGAATGCCGGACATCTCTTAACGAGATGGCGAGACATTCCAACCTGGAACTGTTTTGGGTACCGGCTCACTCGGGCGTACCCGGGAATATAATTGCGGACGAACTCGCCAGATCGGGAACCCGGTTGGCAGACCGGGAGACAGATCCACTGGTAGGAGTCCCACTAAGCTGCTGTAGAGCTTTACTTCAGCAGGAACTCCTCAGAGCCGCACAGTCTAGATGGTCTGAGGAGGTTACCTGCAGGGTCTCGAGGACATTGTGGCCTCAGTACGATAATAGGAGAACCGCAAATCTACTGAGGTTTTCTCGGGGGCAGCTGGGCATACTGGTGGCGGTGCTGACGGGGCACTGTGTCATTGGTACCCATGCTAGGAGATTGAATCTTCCGCATCATGACTACTGTAGAAGCTGTCAAGATGAGGAAGAGGAAGAAACGGTAGAGCATCTGCTCTGCCACTGCCCAGCTCTTTCTGAAAATAGAGCGGCCATCTTCGGCAGTCCGAGACTGCATGGCCTTGCAGACTTATCTGTCTGCGACGTTGCTAGGATAAACTTGTTTATCCGGTCCTCGGGGTGGTTTGGATTGGGATCTTTGACGGTGCCGTAATGGCCTGAATCTGATCCCCTGCAAATCCTGTTTCCAGGCAACACAACGGGACCTTTGGGACCCAAGTGGGTCGGTCTTATGCCGACGGCCTGTGCAACCTAACCTAACCTAACCTATCTATAAATCACCAGATAAACAAAAATCACCAGAAAATGTTTTTATTGATTTTTTTGATTCTGAATTGGAAAAAATCAACGCTGATGAGAATTACATCATTATGGGTGACTTTAATATACAGTGGCTCACAGCTTATTTTATGCACTGCATAATTTTATCTTTTAAGTCCTATAACAATAATACCAGTAGGAATTAAAAAAACAAATTGGTATCATTAAACAGAGAAAAGGGTCTAGTTTAACAAGAAAACTTTATTTATTTAGAAAATTAATATTAACATAATTAAAAAACAAGAAAAGTAAAATATACAGCTTTTTTCATCTCACAGCTTATTTTATGCATTTACTTCTTTTGGTAACGATACGTTCAGAATGCGTTGTCTAGCGGAAATTTATTTTTAATTTTACCCTATTGTACTTTACGATATGATTGGCACTTAATTTATGGTCTTACCTTGTCAATAATTTGGTTAATGTCGAGAAATTTAAAATAGGTCCAGCACAACGTTAGTACAGAAAGAATTGGTAGAAAATCATTTTAAAAACGGTCACTCGCAGCGGAAAATAGTTGAAATGATGAATAAAAAAACTTGGACGTCGCAACAAATTATCGAGTGCTTCGTTCATGAAAACCGTTTAATTAACAAATGTAGATAAGCACCAAATAAAATTTTTAATTAACATGATGAGCGTAATATTGTGAAAATATTTAAAGCAAATACATGGCTCTCAGCTCCCAAACTGACTTTCGATATTCAATATGACCTGGGCAAACAATGCTGCGTCAAAACTTTTCAGTGTGTTCTTCGTCACCATGATTTTAATGGTCGAGTTCCACGTAAGAAGCCTTTCATAAGCGCCAAAATCAAAATATGCAGTCTCAACTTCACTGTAGAACACGATTCCAAGGACGCATCGATTTGGAATGCAGTTATCTTAACCGATAAGTCCAAATTTAATAAATTTCGCTCGGATGATAAGTCTTACGTATGGCAAAAACCTAACTTCGAGCTTAATAAAGAATATTTAAAGGCAATAGGTAAGCATGGTGGTGGCAGCGTCATGATTTGGCCCTGTATGTCGACTGTTGGTACTGGGAGTTTAGAGTTTATTGAAACAACCATTGACAAAATAAGTATCTTCAAATTTTAAAGGACAATTTGTTGCAGAATGCAGAGAATCTGGGTATAAGATCAACCCTTCGATTTTATCAGTATAACGATCCGAAACATAAATCGGAAATTGTAAAGTTTTGGTCAATTTATAACTGCCCTCACTTGATGATTACGCTACCTCAGTCACCAAGCCTCAATGTCTTTAAAAATCTATGGTCCATTTTGGAAGAAACATAAGGCAACACGAGTTTTCAAGCAAAAATAGCCTAAAAAAGTGGTAGAATATTTCGCCCATTTCAACGCGAAACCTTGTTGCATCTATACCAAACCGTCTCAAGTCTGTTATAGACAATAAAGTGTATCAGACAAAGTATTAAAAATATAAATTAGCAAACACAACTTAAAAGTTTTCAATACTTAAGGTTACCGCATAAAATAAGCTGTGAGATGAAAAAAGCTGTATTTTTTATTTTTTTTACTTTAAGGATATTTAATTCTTAATTTTTTAAAAATGGAAGTTTTCTTGTTAAATTAAGCTCTTTTATCTATTAATTGACACCAATTTGTTTTTTTAATTCCTACTGGTTTTATTGTTACAGGGCTTAAAAAATTAAAATATGCAGTGCATAAAATAAGCTGTGAGCCACTGTAAATTGGCTTGAAAATAATTATTCTAAAAGTAGAGTAGAAGAAATAATCAGTGATAACTATTTTAGACAAATAGTAACACAGCCAACAAGGATTGCGTGTTCGAGATCGTCGTTAATTGACTACGTGATAACAAACATAGAATTTGTCAGCGCTACAACTAACCTGAATATGAAAATAAGTGATCATGAATCGGTAGAAATAATTATCCCTATAGAAAAAAAAAGTTAAAAATTCTAATAACGTCAAAATGAAAATTTTAAAATTTGATAATAATAAATTTCGGAATAACCTGACATTTGAAGGGATCAACTTAGTTTATAATAATTCTGACTTTAATGAAGTGGCTAACGTATTTATTACGTGTATTAATAATGCACTTATTCCGTTGATAAATACTAAACAAAAAAACTCTCGTTCTGTAAACCCCTGGTTCTCAAATACCCTAAAGCGTTTGAAGGAAGAAAAAATCCAAATGCATCAAATGGCCATGTGGCTTAATAACGTTTACCATTGGAATAATTATAGGACTTTCAGAAATAGATATAAAAATGAAGTATCAACTGCTAAAAATAATTATATAAATAATAGAATTAGTAATTGCACAGACCAAAAATCTATGTGGAAAACAATGAAGTCTATAATACTTAAAAAAGAAACACTAAACTAAAGGAAATAAAAATTGATGGTGAAGTCATATCAAATGAGCAAGAAATGGCAAACAAATTGAACTCTTTTTTCATTAAAAGTGTTGAACATATAGTAAACAGTATACCTTATATTACATATGAAAATATTATAGAAGAAAATCCTAACTTCATTTTTAAATTTTAACGCGTTGATAACGGCATACTAAAAGAGACTATAACAGAAATAAATAGTAAAAAGGACCACAATTTCTTCACTGTAAAGATGCTTTTAAACAACTACGACATTCTTGGGTTACAGTTGAAAAGGTTTATTGAATTGTCGCTTCAGACGGGAGAATTTCCAGAATGTTTGAAAGAGTCATGTGTAGTACCTATTCAAAAAGTTAAAAATACTACCGATCCTCAAGAAATCCGCCCAGTAAATATGCTGATGACTATTAGCAAAATATTGGAAAAAATGATACATTCTCAGTTAAACAGATATTTTGAAAGAAACAAATTACTAAGCGAAACCCAAACGGGGTTTAGAAACCAACATAGTTGTGAATCACTCCTTAACTTCGTAATATCGCAATGGAAAACAGAAATATACAATAAACGATATATAGTAGCAATCTTTTTAGATCTAAGGCGTGCATTTGAAACAGTTAACAGACAAATTTTATTGAATAAATTAAATAAATATGGTACAGTATATTTCGTTTATAAGCCACACCGCTTATAGTGGAATTAGCAATATATTCCAAAAAAGGTTCACTTTCTGCCATATATTAGCGAAATTCATACAAAATATTCGTTATTCAATCCATTATCAATATCAAGGCATATTAAACCAGGTGGCAGCGCTACAACAGGTGACTTTTTTTTTGCTACACTTTTCGTTTATGTATTCAAACGTCAAAAATATTCGTTTTACAACAATAAAAAACGTGTATAAATTATACGTATAATTATATAGTGTCGTTTTTGTGAAAAAGTTTTTTATTGCGAATAATTTGTGTTAAAAGTGCGGAAAAGTGTGTATATTTTAAAATGCGCTGTGTTTTATGTCCAAAAAAGTGTGTTCCCGGAAGTGGTACTTTCTTTGGCATTCTTCAAGATCCAAAACAAAGAGAAAAGTGGAGTGTTAAAGTAAAAAACAGTTAAAGAAACTAAATATCTTTATCAAATATTTTCATTACAAGCAAACAAAAAAAACTACCGAGTAGAAAGAAAACTAATCAATCGGTCCTTTTCAGGACCACCAATAATATTTTAAAAAGAGAAAAAATATTTCAAATCATTAAATTATTTTTAATTTTTTAATATTTAATTTTTTTTATATTTATTTTTTTCACCTATAAGATCTTCAAGACGATCTAACAAGTCTTGGAAAGTTATAAAGGGACATTCAGCTTCGATGCGCGTATACAAAATACATCAGCCAAAGCAGGTAAACATGTCTCCAAATATAATTGGGAACTTTGAGTAAGATAGGCTTCTTCGCTGCAATTTAAATAAAATAGAAATTAAAGATAATCTTGCTTCTGTACGGAGTGTTCCATTAATTACCTGAAATATTGTAATTTAAACAAAGTAGATCCACCTTCTGCTTGAGTTTGGACCAATGTTGGAGGAGTTACTTCACAATATCCCCGATAAAAATAATGGGATCGAAATGCCTGTACGGTACGGGTTTAAGTGTTCCCGTCCCCGCTGCCTCGTATTTTTCTGCTGCTTCAGTATCCTTGTTATCGACATATGTATATGATGGGAAAAGGCTCTTTGCCAGCAGGCTTTAATTCAGAGCCGTCACTGCCTGTCTTTTCTGAAGTACATACATGTAATTATATCACTCCTAAATATAAATAGATTTTTCAAACAAAATGTTTATATATGTCTGTAGATATATTTATATTATAGATGTGTCATACAATGCCACCTCAACAAGGAATGTTCACCTTGTAAACATTTTTTATTTTTCACTTACCTAATGTCAAATTGGCCATTGCTTCAGCTGGCAGCTCTTAGTTTAGCTTTTCTCCTCTATGGTATGACCAACGCCGGCCACGCTTGCTAAAGATTTTTTTATCTTTTTTGCTTACTAATGATTTTCTGCGTAGGCAGCCTTCGGCCGGGCGCAAAACTTTTCTCCTCTATGGTATGAATAACACCGGCTTCGCTTGCTAAAGATTTTTTTATCTTTTTCGCTTACTAAATATTTTCTGCCGAATGGCCGGGGGCAAGAATTTTTACTTTATAGTATGACCAACATCGGCTTCGATTACTAAAGGTTTTCTGCGTAGATATTTAAATTACCTTTCAATTATATCTATATTGCCCCATTCTACCACAAAATACTCGATATATTCCATATTGCATTTTTTGCTTAAAATTACGAGTAAATAGGTAACTTTTTTTTTAATTTTTAAGCTGCGTCCATAATTAAGACGAAAATGTAAACAAACTTTTAAATATGTATGCCTTTAATTCTCATATGTTTTTGACAGGCGTATACATTTTACACAAACAAAAATGCCTGGTGTTGTTGTATTGTTGTTTTAATTTTTCTAACGCTGCCACCTGGTAATTGATATGCCTTGATCAATATAGTCCATTTTCCGTTACACGCCATCTATATGTGAGGCAAAAAAAATTAAATAAGTGCGAAGTTTTTCCCATATAGTCCAATTGAAAAATTTTAGCACATAATATGCAACCCAGTATTATTCTTACTCTTTAATACAAAAATCAAGTGATTTCCCTATTAATGTTGTTCAATTAAACAAACTGACTTATTTCAATAAAATACTGAGTATTTACACTGCGATGATGACCTCGATTGTTTTGAAGCACTTAGTGAAGAAGAAATTTAAAAAACTGTTAACAAAGAAAATTAAGAAATACCGGTTATAAACTCAAATGAGGAAAAATTCGAAGAAGCAAATACAATTTCTCCTTCAAATGCTGAAGTATTGAAATCGGCAAATATTTTAAGAGCTTTTTGTTTAGAAAATGATTCAAGATTTGACAACATATTTGAAAAGATAGAGGACAAAGTTCTTAAAAATTCAGTAAAATTAAATCAATCAAAAATAAAAAATTTCTTAATAATATAAGAAAACTTACATAAACACAATAAGTATGTATGTATGTGTAAATGTATACATGCAATAAGTATGAAGATATGTATCTAGTTAAATGCTTTCAGACAGATTTCAGTAGATAAAATTCTATTATCAAATGAAGAAACGTTTTTTTTTTCTTTTTTTTTTGTTTTTGTTATGTAAAAAAGAAAAATTGTGTATGAATTCACCTATAAGAAAATATTGGCTTATAGAAAAATTGTGCTTATAGTCCAAATGACGCTATAGTCCAAAATTTGTGTGCAAATTCGATGGTGGATTATAAGCGAATTATACTGTATAAAGGGAATGGAATTAATATGGTTCGAAAGCTACTTTAGTAATAGAAAGCAACGGGCAAAAGGTGGCGATTGTTTTTCAACTGCTGAAAATATCAATATCGGAGTACCCCAAGGAGCAGTTTTAGGAACTTTGCTATTTTCAATCTATATAAATGACTTCGAAAAAGTTTTAAAAAAAGCAAAAGTATGCATGTTTGCGGATGATGCTCTTATTTATATAAGTGGAACAATAATTAAGGAATGTGTTCGAGACTTAAACTGTGAACTACGTGTTGTGGAATCATATCTAAAAATGAACAAAACTAAAGCTATGGTAATAAATGGATGCACAGATAAGAATATACTGATTGGCGGGGAAACAATAGAGATAGTAGATGAAATTAAATATCTCGGTGTAGTTTTTGACAATAAACTAAAATTTGATTCACATTTTAATTACATTTGCAAAAAGATTTCCAAAAAAATTGCCTTTATGAAACGAGTTCGTAATAAAGTGTCTACAATAACGTGTATAAATATATATGTATAACACTTTAATAAAACCGCACTTTGAGTATTGCTCTACACTTTTATTCCTAGGGAACCAGCAGATGAAAAATAGATTGCAAAAATTACAAAATAAAGGAATAAGGTGTATACTAAAATGTCATAGACTAACAAATATAACGTATATGTTGCAACAGTTGAAATGGCTATCAATTAACCAAAGAATAATATTAAACGTGCTCATATTTGTTCATAAAATAAAAAATGGAATGCTGCCCACATATTTAAAAAATCAGCTATTATATTGTTACGTTTATTTAAATTTATAAACGTTTTATTTATGAGTTCTTTATTTGCAAAATAATTAAACACACAACTTTTAGAGTTTTAATTAAATTACACTTTATTTAATCAACTATTTGACGATTTAACTATTCGCGATTAATAACACACGCTGGCAACTTTAGTTGTTGTACCACAAGATCTTAACTAGATGACGCTCACAATACTAATGAATCAACACGTATTGGCGTTGCTTTTATATACCCTATTTTTAGGCGTTCTTGAATGTTCGAGAATTTCTACCGCCATCTATTGCGTAGTTGAAAATGCTGCGTTGCCACTTTTATCTCAGACACATTAGTGAGCATTATTATTTACTTCTAGAACCTTCAATCGTTATTTAAAAATACATGTTGTGTATTTACGTGCGCCAAGATAGCGTCGAAGAAATAGCGTCGATTTTGGGAATTAAAAACCGGGAAAAAAAACCGGGAAGTAAAATTCCCCGGGTTTGGGTATTTTGAATTACAAAATAAAATTTGAATTCCGCCGAGCCGTTTTCGAGAAAAGTGGCTTCATCCTGAGTGGGCCAAAATTTATTCAAATTTTATTTTTTAATTCAAAATACCCGATCCCGGGGAATTTTACTTCCCAGTTTTTTTTCCCGATTTTTAATTCCCAAAATCGACGCTATTTCTTCGACGCTATCTTGGCTCACGTTGTGTATTTTTATTTAGTTGTTATACAATGCAGGTGTGTGTATGTTTGTGTATTGTGTTTAGTTATCGCTTTGTGTTAGTTGTTTTTGTTTTGCAATAAAGATGTTTTATAGAAACTTCTAGCTTTTAAAACTAACACAATAGGTCATTTCGTTTCACTTTCTTGGCGTCCATTATTTTAACATCTTTTTATGATTTTAATAAAGCATCTTTGTAACACTGCCGCCCACTTAAGCCTTTTCGTCCCGAATAGGCTCAACATTACTTCTGCCATATTTAGCCAACCGCTCCAGGTGAACCACCTTCATTTTGGACCTCGGATTATGATATCTCTGTATCCGGTAAACCACGTCATTCAGTTTCTTTATCACCTTGTACGGTCCCTCCCAGTGGGTTTGCAGTTTAGGGGATAATCCTATCTTGCGTTGCGGGTTAAATAGTAGAACCATTTGTCCTTCAGTAAATCCCTCCGTGTTTGCTGCCCGATCATATCTGGCTTTCATATTATCGCTAGTCATTTTAATGCGGTTACGTACAAACTCATGAAGCTCATGCAGTTCTTCTTGTGCCTGTAGAACGTTTCCATTGTCTTCGTGCACTGGTCCAGGTTTAACACCAAATTCTAAATCTGCTGGCAGTTTTAGTTCTCTCCCAAACAAGATTTTTGCTGGACTACGTGCGGTTGAATCGTGTACAGCTGACCGGTACGCCAGTAGAAATTTGGGTATATGCTCATCCCAATCCTTTTGGTGTGAACTGACCACTTTTCTGAGATATTCTTCTAGGGTGCGATTGAATCTTTCTACCATTCCATCAGACTGCGGATGCAGAGGTGTAGTTCTCGTCTTTTTAATACCGTAAACGTCACACATCTCTTTGAATATAGCTGATTCAAAGTTTCGTCCCTGGTCTGAATGCAGTTCTAGTGGAACACCGTATCGATACACCCAATTGTTCACAAGGGCGTCTACCACTGTTTTAGATTCTTGGTTTGGAATGGCATAAACTTCAGGCCATTTGCTAAAATAATCCATTACCACTAGTACATATCGGTTTCCAGCATCACTGACAGGGAATGGACCTGTGATATCAATAGCTATCCGCTCAAAGGGTGCACCTGCGTTGTACTGTTGAAGTTTGCCACGACTTTTTCTTACAGGACCCTTGGCCTTTATGCACTCTTCGCAATTAGCTATCCAATCGGCTACGTACTGTTGGCAACCTACCCAGTAAAATCTCTGCTTTATCTTTTCCAGAGTTTTTGTTATACCCATATGGCTGCCGCAGGGACCGTTATGGAACTGCTTAAGTATCTCATTTCTCTTAGACGTTGGCACGACAATTAAGTCCGTTGTAGTTTTGCCATCCGTACTTTCCCAAGATCGATATAAGCAGCCATTTTCCACTTTCAGACTATTCCACTGAGCCCAGTACGACTTGACTAGTTGGCTCTCTGCCGATATTTCATTATGATTCGGTCTCCTGTTGTTCTGCTTAGCCAATATAATTTTTCCCAAAATTGGGTCGTCATTCTGGGCCTTTGACCAGTCTTCCCTTGACCCAATTCGGGTAAGCCGCACATCAATGACACACTCCTTTTTCTCTACTTTTGTGCAGTGCTTGCACTCTACATTGCATGGCCGTCTTGACAGGGCATCAGCATTATTGTGCTTTCCTCCTTTTCTATGCACAATACTAAAATCATAGCTCTGCAGACGTTCAACCCAGCGTGCAAGCTGGCCCTCAGGATTCTTAAATTGCATCATCCAACGTAATGCAGAATGGTCCGTCCTTAAAATGAAATGTTGGCCATATAAGTACTTGTGGTAATGTTTAACACACTCCAGCACTGCTAAAAGCTCCCTTCGTGTAACGCAGTAATTTCTTTCAGGCTTGGAGAGCACCCTGCTGTAATAGCCAATGACCTTTTCTGTTCCATTAATCTCCTGAGAAAGCACTCCTCCTATTCCATAGCCACTTGCATCCGTGTCCAATATGAATTTTTGTCCCGCTATTGGATAGGCGAGAACTGGTGCCGTACACAACAGTTTCTTGAGCTCCTGGAACGCTTTTTCCGCTGCTTCACTCCAGTGGTATGGTTGCGACTTCCTGGTCAACTCATGCAAGCTAGCAGCCACTTGAGCAAAGTTTGGCACAAATCTCCTGTAGTATGTGCAAAGCCCCAGGAAACTACGCAGCTCATGAAGATTTTGTGGGCGAGGCCAGGTACTTTATCTGCCAGTACTTTATCTTCATCAGTTGACACGCCCTCTGCCGTTACACGATGCCCTAGGTACTTGACCTCCTTTTGAAACAAAGCAAATTTCTTAACACTTAATTTTAATCCTGCAGCAGTTATACGCTTAAAAACTTCATCCAGGTTTTTGAGGTGTTCATCAAAAGTTTTCCCCATCACGATCATGTCATCCAGATACACTAAGCACGTCTTCCAATTGAGACCCTTAAGCACACGTTCCATTAAACGCTCAAAAGTAGCTGGAGCGTTGCAGAGCCCGAATGGCATCTCCTTGAACTGCCATAAACCACCACTTGCGCTAAAGGCAGTTTTCTCCTTGTCTTTATCAGCTATCTCTACTTGCCAATAGCCGCTCTGCAAGTCCAAGGTAGAGAACCATTCCGTTCCAGCCAACGTGTCTAAGGTATCGTCTATTCTAGGCAACGGATAACTGTCTTTCTTGGTGACGTCATTGAGCTTCCTGTAGTCAACACAAAACCTGGTACTGCCGTTCTTCTTCTTTACTAAAACGATTGGTGAACTCCACGGACTCGAGGATGGCTCAATGACTCCGTTCCGTTCCATTTCGCTGACAAGTTCTTTAACCTCGTTTCGCTTTGCTAGGGGAACACTTCTGGGTGCTTGTTTTATAGGCCTCGCTTCGCCAGTATTAATTTCATGTTTAACAACTGCCGTTCTACCTTGGCTTTTATTATTTAGGGCGAAGACGGAGGCATGTTTTCTCAGCAACTGCTTTGCTTTGTTTTTGTCAGGAGGTTTTAGTCCTGACACCCATTTTTGCACCTGTTCTGCTAATAAATCTCTTTCTTTGGCTGTTATTTTAGGACATACTGTATTCACTGCACAATTAATTATGGCTTCTGCTGGCTCACATCGACCCATCTCAAAATTCCTGTTATAGTTTTTTCGCTATTAGACAGATTAAGTACTCTCACAGGAACTTTGCCATCGTCGCAGATTTTCACGAGGGTTTTTGCTGTTATGATATCGTCTTTAAGTTCTTTTGGATCCACTACCCACAACCGGTTATCCTCACAATCTGTCTCCACACGTGCCCAAACTATAGTTTCCGCCTGAGGTGGTAATTTCTGACGTTCAACGGCAAATAGCTTCCTTACTGTGGTCTTGCTGTCATATCCAACATCCAAGGGTATCTCTACATTGCGCCAGATCATTATTTGCTCGCCCATGTGCAGATTAATACCGTGGGCTATCATAAAGTCTGCACCAATTATAACTTCATCCACTATATCGGCAACAACAAATACATGGTCTGCACTGATGTTTGCAATAGTCAGTCTTACCCTGGCTCTTCCATAGACGGTGGCTAAGTCGCCAGTAGCAGTGCGCAGTCGTACATTATTTAACGGCTCCACCGCCCCTTTTACTAGATCGGGCCTTATAATGGACTGAGACGCTCCTGTGTCTATGGTGAGGACTTGCTTTCTTCCGTTAATAAGACCGATAACAGTTAGGTTGCTATTTTTCTGTTGCACAATGGAAATGGAGATTGTGGGGCCATCGATTGTGGGAGCTAGCACTTGCCCCTTAGTGCCAGCTCGATTTAGTTTAACGGAGACTCATGCGATTTGGTGTTATTGGCCTGCTTGTTGTCCCTTGCTGGCGAAGCAGATCTTGATCTTCTCTTTGCGGATCTACAATTGCGCTGAAAATGACCGGCCTTACCGCATTTAAAGCATTTGGCGCGAGATTTGCCCTTTTCCTCCTGCATTATTTCTTTGAGCATCTCCTTTATTTCGCTCCTTTTGTCTCCGTGGTAACACGCATCAGTCTCGAGACATCGCACCTTGTACTCCTGTGGCTTCGAGATAACTTTTGCGGTCTCCTGGGCTAGCGCGTAAGAGACGGTTTCTGCAAAGGATGATTTTTGCATAGCACAAACCGCATATTTAACATCTGGATCCCGTATGCCATTCACAAAGGCTTCAATCTTAAACTGATCCAGAAACGGGTGATCTTCGCCTGGATAAGTCAGCTGCACCAAACGTTCAATTTCCATGGCGAAGTCTTGCAGCGTCTCATTTGCCTTCTGCACCCTGCCTCGTAACTCCATTCTGTACAGTTCTCTTTTATGCTCAGCACCGTACTTACGTTGTAAGGCTACCATTATGTCCTCATAATTATTTCTGCAACCGGCTGGTAAGCTTTCGAGTATCTGTGCTGCTGCTCCCTTTAAGGCCAGAATTAGCTCAATAGCTTTTTCTTCATTGTTCCATCTATTTTTGCTGGCCACTGTTTCGAACTGGAACTTAAAAACATTAAAAGGTGCGCTGCCGTCAAAGCTCGGGGTGTTAATCTTGCTGCCATGCTCAGAGATAACTTTCACCGGTCCCTCTCGAATTTGAAGTTCGCCAATCTGCACTTTTAATTCATGTAATTCTTCATTCACTTCTCTCTTTAGGCCGCACAGTTTTTCATCAAACTCGCTGACCCTCTGTTCTACGATGTTCACTCGTTTGTCGAAGACTTCTGATATTTCTTCAAATTTCTCATTTACCTTCGCTTAAAGCCTTTCCCCGTTGACGCTAGAGCTTTCCTGCATTGCTTTAAAGCTTTCTTGAAGCTTCGGGTTTTGGTTTTCCTGCTTCTGGTTGTTTTCTTCTATTTTCTTCATTATAGCGGCAAACATTGAATTTAAGTCTATAACCTGCTTGTTGCTGGGGTACATACTTCAATCTCTTCCTTTTCGTCTTTTTCTCCAAATTCGTATGTCCCAATATCGATACCACGCTGCTTGAATTCATCTATTAACCGCTTTTGCAATTCCGCTTTATTGCCTGCTGTCGGTAGGTTTAACTTACTCAGCTCCATTTTTAGCTGCTCAACTTTTAGCTCGTCGAATTTCATTTTAACTATTTATTAATTATTTTGCAATCCCACTTCTGACACCAGTTGTTACGTTTATTTAAATTTATAAACGTTTTATTTATGAGTTCTTTATTTGCAAAATAATTAAACACACAACTTTTAGAGTTTTAATTAAATTACACTTTATTTAATCAATTATTTGACGATTTAACTATTCGCGATTAATAACACACGCTGGCAACTTTAGTTGTTGTACCACAAGATCTTAACTAGATGACGCTCACAATACGAATGAATCAACACGTATTGGCGTTGCTTTTATATACCCTATTTTTAGGCGTTCTTGAATGTTCGAGAATTTCTACCGCCATCTATTGCGTAGTTGAAAATGCTGCGTTGCCACTTTTATCTCAGACACATTAGTGAGCATTATTATTTACTTCTAGAACCTTCAATCGTTATTTAAAAATACATATTGTGTATTTTTATTTAGTTGTTATACAATGCAGGTGTGTGTATGTTTGTGTATTGTGTTTGTTTAGTTATCGCGTTGTGTTAGTTGTTTTTGTTTTGCAATAAAGATGTTTTATAGAAACTTCTAGCTTTTAAAACTAACACAATAGGTCATTTCGTTTCACTTTCTTGGCGTCCATTATTTTAACATCTTTTTATGATTTTAATAAAGCATCTTTGTAACAATATGTTACGGACGTTCAGCCATATAATCTGCGCAATAACAATGATTTTAGGCTAAACTTCAGCTCAACAAATTTTTTCAGAATCTTTTATTTTACAAAGGTCTTAAACTATTTAACTCAATTCCTTCCGAACTGAAATAAATTTTTTTGCATTTAAGCGTAAAGTAACATCATATGTTAGAGAAAATTTTATATAATACAAATTGTAAAAAAATAAAAATTGTAAAAATGTGTTTTTAATAGCATAATGTGCTAAATAAATAAAAAAAAATAATAATAAGAAGTCTCAACGAACAATTAAGATAAATTCTGCTCTCACAAACTTCATAACTTAAAGACCATACCACTTTCTAAAACATTGTCACATTTCGTTTTGCGACTTACTACACGAATACCTCACATAGTACGGTAAATCGGGTCTACTATTTTGCCGTCATATTTATAACCGGACTAATTAAGGCACTCGGCCCCCTAAGCACCTATTTACAGACCCCCCTTAAGATGAAAAAATCGGTAATTTGATTCATATATCATAAAGTTCAATAATATTTAGCTTTTGTCCTAAGGTGAGCGAGCCATTTTCGTTTTTGGTGATACGAGTCACTTTCAAACTTTATATTTTCACTCATTTCATTTTATAAATGAAAAAACTAGAATTTAATTATCCAAAAGTCAAATTACTCTACGATTAAAAATCGAAAATTAAAAATTTTGGTCAATGGGAACGCGCTCGTTAACGATACGAAATTGTTGGTGATTTATATGTTTTTAAACCCTTCACTATAACACAATGGGACCTTTAGGACCCAAGATAAAGACGTGCACTAGTATATCCAACAGTATGGCAAAAACAGATATATCATATACATAACAGTTACAACAGATACAAAAGAACGCATGAGTGTAGTTGATATTGTATGCTTTCGCTTGTGCGTACTCACTAGGGATGAGCGATCCCGTGATTTTCGAGGAACATCGTTACCAGTGAACGTGATTTTCAATTCACCGTTCTTTTAAATAGTTACTGTGATCACAGCCGCTTGCAGTTCTTTTTTATTTAAACATACATGTTTATATAGGAAGTATATAATACTGATTAATATTTTATGCAAATAGTAGTCATAATGAGAAGTTTTTTGCTCTACATTAAAAGCAGCTGTAATTAAATTTGCTCAAAAATATAGAATTCGGAAACACTGATTGATTAAAGCAAAGAAGCTGTTTTGAAATACATATGAAAGAATAAAAGAGCCAAAAGTACTTATATTTCTCTTTAACACAGTAAAATTAAAAATAAGTTTGGCTGTGTGCAAATATAAAAGAACGTTCACGCGGAACTGTTATTTGATCAACTCAGTCACTGTAGTGACTAGTGATTTTTTAATCACAGTTATTTAATCACAGGTACTAAAATATCGCTCATCTCTAGTACTCACACTATGGATATAAACACATACAGTTGTTTATGGTTTTGCATAGAGTCAGAAAATTATCAGTTTTTTACTCTCAAATATCTGTTGTACAATGAGTATTTGGATATATCTGTTTATGAAGCAGATATTTTTGATACTTGTGTGCTGCTTATGATAGAGGAGAGAACTAATAAGCAGTATTTTAACTTCGCACGTAATAACCCGAATTGTATTTATTACGAGTATTGTTTAGCTTTAATAATTAGTTTATATGATTTTAAATGTAGAATAAGCAATATTTATAATATTAATGATAATTTTATTTTATAAAAACAAATGAAAAATTAATAAATTGTTGTCTAGTTGCGCGTTGAGTTATGAGCATAGAATTAATTTAATTTTATTGTATGTTTATTTAAAAATATTAATTCCTCTTTGATAAAAACTAGTAAATAGTTAAAATTAATATATAAAAAAGGTTTAAAATCTGGTGAACGTTTTAACACTAGGCACTATAAGAATGTATTTTGTTATCGAGTGAGTAATAATTTAAATTTAATAAATTATTAAAATTTTTGAATGCATATCCATCAACGAAAGGGTTAAGGTTTACTTTTTATGCATAGAACTTTTTAAGGTTTTGCTATTATAATTTTATTTTTCATAAAAACAATTATTTTTTTTCTAGTTGTAATTCCATTTCATTACCATCACGAGTATTAAAAAAATTACAATTAAAATAAAATTATTAGCATGATATCGTAGTTATTTTTTTTTTCAGGTTCAACTAATGCCAATGCAATTTTAATGGTAATAAAAATTTATTTTTATTTTGCTAAAAATATTTAAATATTCATACTTCATTTTAAAATTTTAAAAATAATTTGGGTTCAAAAGGTATTTTAAAGCAAATTTAACACAAAAATATTTTTTAATTGATTTTAAATTATTAGACTTTTCGTCTCTCTAAATATAGAAACATGCATACATACAGTACTGTTCGAAACCTAAGCAACTTTTTCCCACTAAGTAATAATAGACTCATATCTTTTCTTTAAATAAATTTATAGAAAATATTTTTTTTATTTACTACTACACAATGTGTCTATAACCTAAAAATAACAACAAAAATTAAAATCCATTTCTTTGGAAGTTATGATAAAATAAAAACAAAATTTATTTAAAAATTGGCTGTTCAAAACCTAAGCAACTTTTAATATTTGCTATGATATCCTTTATTTCTTACGATCTCAGCGCATCTTTTGGGCATAGATTCAATAAGATTCGATAGAATAGATGTTGTTATAGCTTCCCACTACGATTTTAGACAGTTCATCAGCTCCTGTTTATTTTTAAAGCGTCGAGTTCCAACTCTCCGTTTTGAAAATTTCAAAGAGGTTCTCTATGAGATTCAAGTCTGGCGATTGAGGTGGCCAATCCAAAACTTGAACCCCATTAGCTAATAACCAATCCTTGAATAACTTCGATGAGTGTTTTGGGTCATTTTCATGTTGAAACACCCATCGAAGTGGCATTTCCCACTTAGCATAGTTGAGCATGTGAGTTGCTAAAATGTCTCAGTGAACAAAACGGTCCTTTTTTGTTTGATTTTCTACAAAGGGACCAACACCACTTGCCGAAAAACAAGTCCAAACCATCACATTTCCACCCCCATGCTTTATTATGGCTTTATGGTATTCTCACGTGGCAAACTCCATCTGGATTTAGTAAGTTAAATTTAGATTCATCACTAATATCCATTTGGATATAGTCCAATCCATATGTGCTCTAGCAAAATCCTACCTAAAACTACCGAAAAGCTGAGAAAATCAGAGACTACATTGCAATCAATCAAACAAACCTCTTTTTTAGATGCTTCTTAGTCAGCATAGGCTTTTTATATGGCATGAAGCTCCTTAAGTTTTGTTCCAATAAACGTTTTCTTACTGTGGAAGAACTAATCTGAAGTTCAAGCTCATTCACTTTGTCTTTCGACGAAATAAATGGATTTTTTTAACTAGACGGAAAATTTTCTCATCTGTTCGCTCAGAAGTTTTTCGAGGTCGCCCACCGCTATTGGCCTTCTCTACTTTCCCAGTAGCTTTATACTTTTTTATAAGTCGGGAAACTATTGATTTATTAATATTTAATTGGTTTGCTATAGCAATTTGGGGTTTACCGTTATTAAAAAGTTCAATAATCTTTAGCTTAAAAGCTGATCCATAACGTGTTCGCGTCATGGTTGCACTTCTAAAGAATTGGTACCACTTAAGTGCATAAAATCAACCAAAATTACTTTTATTAATAGCAATCATAACGGGACTAAAAATTTTTGTTTAAAATTTTTGTTGTTGTTTTAGTTAATATTTCGCAACAGATGCAATAATGTAAAAGTTGCTTAGGTTTCGAACAGCGAATTTTTAAGTTAATTTTGTTTTTGTTTTATATTTTCTTCCAAAGACACAAAATGTATTTTTTGTTGTTATTATTAGTATGTAGACTATATGTATAATAATAAATTAAGAGGAAATTTTTCAATAATCTATTTAAAGAGATCATATACGACCATGAGTATTTACTGGGGAAAAGTTGCTTAGGTTTCGAACAGTACTATATATTTATTTAGTTATTGTATCCTTAAAACTGTTGTAATTTTGTTGGTAAAAGTTGTTAAAAAACATAATAATAATGTTAATACAATTATCCGCATTAGATTCATAAATTTTTGTTAAAGAATTCAGTTTTGTATATTCAACTTCAATAAAACACAATAAAACAATTAAAAATATTGATCATGTTTAGAAACAATAATGTTATTTTTTAATAAACCAATGCATATGTACGTATGAATGGACATTGATTCGCAGCATACAATAAGTACTTATGGTACAACCATCAATATCTGTTTATACCCGTTTGTGCGAATTATAGGAGAACAGATATGTTACTCTCATTCTCTCTTTACTCATTCGTATCCATCCAAAGAGAAAAAGTAACAATATCAACTTATATCAGAAACACAAAAGTCTTATCTATACGCACTCATCAGAGTAGACACACAAAAACTGATATAAACAGATATATCTGTGCATGTCTTTAAACGAAGATAGTCGGTTTACTCACGCCGACAGCCTGTGCAACCTAAACCTTTCACCACAAAAAGGGAAAAAGTGTATATCTAAGTTTGTCATTCCGTTTGTAATTTCTACAATAGCCAATTTCGACCCCATAAAGTATAAATATATATTTTGAGTCCTTATGCACAGCGAAGTCGATGCAGAGATGTCCGTCTTTTTGTCCGTGTAAGTACCGAAATCAACTTAGCCAAGGCACTAGATGAACTAGAGTAAATTTAAAAACGCTAATCGATCAGACGAAGTTTCAAAAATTTTGCTATTAAAAATCCACTAAATCGGTCTATGTCTTTCGAAGCAGTAGGCAAAACACCACCATAAATGTTATTATACGTACTTATATGTATGTGTATTGTAAATATGCTCATGGTTGCACATAAGGTCTATCATAATTTCAAGTTAATTTCATTGAAATTAAGTAAAACTAGTTATTTTAGGCAATAATAAAATGTATGCGAAATTAAGTATTTTTAAGTTGATTTCGGCCGATATCACGATATGAATGAATTTCTTGGCAGCCTGAACTGACTATAAGCATACTCGTTGGTTCTATTCTCTTCCGTTAGAATAAGTAGAAAATAGAATTCAAGGTTAACTTACTTGAAAGTTGCTTGGTAGTGTGAGTGCAAAAATGTAAACAAACCTATTTTTGTTAGCGTAATTGTAGTTTTTTTTTGTGTATTGTGTTTTCCTTGCTTATTATCAAGGCAGATTAATATACTAGGTAGTGGCAGTAGATAGTTAACTTTTTTGTTTACGTTTTCAAATGTCAAATTTTGTTTACACGTGTTACTTTTTTTCCTACAAAATTTTTTTTCTTACTGCGTTGTTGTTAAAATTTTCAAAAAATTTCACATACTACTTAATACTGGATTTTATTTAAAGATTGTAGGCCTCGCTTTCTCATGATTTTGTTTGCTCATTTGATATGTATAAATCAAGAAGTTTAGTACAAAATGTGTTTAAACATATTTTTGGTTTTTACATGTAAAAAAATAAGCTTACATAATCACGAGGAGGGAAGGTTAAGGAAACTCCTCTAGCTTAAATATATGCTCGATATACATGTAAGTAGCATCAAAGGAAAGATTATGACATCTAGATTTATAATATTGTTTTGTTTTTTGAGAAATTAAATATTATAACGCATCGGGCTATTCCTACAAAATTTTGAAGTTATATAGCTAAAAGATTTTTTAATCAAAGGGTGAAATAAAATTAAAATTTTTTTGTATTAACTTATAAATTCCCGAAACGGGAAATATATCCAAAAGAGGCCTTAAGATATCACGGAGCTGTCAAATCTCTTTTGGAGTATGTAGCCAAAATTTGGAGACTTACTGCTTACCTTTTTTGAACGGTGCTGCTATAATTGTTGAAATAATTTTGCTTTAATTCGCATTGTGCGTCAGTTGATTTGACATTTGAAAATATACTTTACAAAAACAAAATACATGTTGGTTACTTATTGTTGTAGTTGTTTTAGAACTGCTATTACCTGTAAAATTAATGTGCCTTGGTTTATTTTAAACAGCTGCATTGTTGTTACAGAAAAACTAAACACCAAACCATATTTATTTTACTAGGTAGTGTCGTACGCCCAGCTGGTTTGTAGTTGGAAACGTCAAAAATTGTTTGTATTTTAGTACGTTTGTTTACGAATAGCAAAAACACACTAAGAACAAGCATTTGCAAAACAAAGCAGGCGTTTGTATTGAAAGCAATTATCTTTCACTTCTCTTTTTGTTTTTGACATTTTCAACGCACAATAAAAAGCCATGTTGTTTTTGCCAATGTTGTATTTGTTGTACAGCCGCTACTACCTAGTAAAATGAATTTGCCTTGCCAATCACAATAATTTAGAAACAGAACGGAACGGAACAAAACAGAAAGTAAAGACTAATAAGTCCTTTAAACTAAAAAACAAAATATTGTTATACAAAATGTGTATTAGACTGATCTTGACTTATGGTTGCCAAGTCTGATATGGCAAAACTGATAAAACTCATATAAAAAAAGCTTAATATTATCAGAAATAAAAACTTAAAAAAATGCACAACCTTTTAAAAAGTTTCTTAGTGCCATCACTAAATTAGCGTATAATAGCTTTTTACACTTGAATACAACTATGAAGAACGCGTGGAAGATGTTGAAATTAAAAAAAAAAGTCGTTTACATTTACAACCAGCGTTGCCGCTTTGGTCCAATCGGACCAAACTTGGTAGTTTTTCGTTTTTAAAAAAACAGTTTGGTAGTTTGGTTGGTTTGTTGCATTTTTTTTTTAAATTTTTGGTAGGTTTTCCTCCTGTAGCAATTTTTTAGCAATAATAAATTTTTCACCTTAAAAGTTCAGAACATAAAATAAAAAAATTCAACTTTGAATTAAATAAACAATAACTTTGAATAGTGTTACCACTGTTTTCAAAAACTGTTTTAGGTGTAATAAAAAACATCTCTGCTTTTTTGCATAGAGATGATTAAAGCTATATAACGCGAACAATATTATGAAATTGAAATTAACAATATTTTTGAGTGAAGGTTTATTTTCAAGTGTATGTATTAAAAAAATTAACAGACAAAATGGAAAAGTAAGTAAACTTTTTTAATTGTAAATATGTACCTATTAATTACGTAAGTATTTACTGATATTGCATGTATTTTTTCAGATTTTTATCAAAAACTCCAAAAATTAATGAAAATAATATAACTTTAGAAGACGAAATTCATCAATCAGGTAGAACCACTCTTAAAATTTTTGTTTTATAATATTTTTAAATAATCGGGGTTGTCATGCAATCCATTTTTATTGGAATTGGATTTAAAACCGACAAAAAATTCGCGTTGGTGTCATGAAATCCAAGTTATCGGTTTTGTGTTCGAACTTGAAATTTTATCGGTTTTAGGTGTCATAGAATCCAATATTATCGTTTTTTTTTTTACTGGAAGTAAAACAAGAGGTTAACAGGTGACGGAATTAATTAATTAATTGTTTTTATTTATTGCAGTTAAATAATTTTCAAAAATGTAAGTAAATAAAAAAGTTAAAAGTAACATACGAGTGTTAATTTTACTCTTTACCCACTGCGGGCAAACGTAAAGCTCGATAGCCACGAGCACATCGTGCAACACTGTTGATACAGTGCTTCTACCAAAACTTATAGTGGATTCCTTGCCAACAGACCTCTGATAAGATCCTTCAGCTAAAAAGCGTAATGTGGCTGCTAAATGCAACACAGGTGGTATATTTGAACGTTGCAAAAGTCCTTTAATAGTATTAAGAACTATTGCTTTTCGAAAAGTTCTTAATACTATTGAACGACTTTTGCAACGTTCAAATATACCACCTGTGTGGTTTATATATATATATATATATATATATATATATATATATATATATATATATATATATATATATATATGTCTGTAACGGTTCAACAGTTTGCCCATATACATGAAATTATATCAACTATTTAATTTATAATATAATTATACCAAATAAAGTATCCACTGCTTCTAAAATTAACGCGTTTGTATTCAACGGTTCAAAAAATACGGCCATATAAAACAAATTACATCAATTTTTGGAACATCCAAGCTTCTTGTTATAGCGGACTTAGCAAAACATGTCCCTTGTAAATTTCAGCTATCTGTCTATAATGGTTCAAAAGTCCGGCTACATCCACCATATTATATCAACTAACGGGACACAAGTTTATTTCCAAATCCAAATTTTATACATGTTGGAATAGAGAAGTTAGTAATACAGGTTCTTTGTAAATTTCAATTGTCTGTCTACAACTGTTTAAAAGTATGGACATATACCAAATTAAATGAACTATTGTTGCACCCTTTAATTTATAATTTTATGAACTGTTTTTAAAACGAGACCAATCTGTAAGCATAATCTATCATATTACCAAAAATTTTCAATATCGGATCAGAAATGACTGAGTTCTGGAGGCACAATTATAATAAAAAAAGCAACATTCAGCCGAATTGTATAAACTCCTTCTTTTTTTGAAGTTGGTTAAAAAACACAACTTTAGCAATATTTTAGTACAATTTGGAAAATTTTGTAAAAAAAATACACTTAAAATTGTAAACAAAAGAGCAAAAACAGAAAACACCTAATTCGAATATTGGTTTTAATTGCAATCGAAAATAACAAAACCGACATGTTTTCATGACACCAAATGAATCCAATATCGGATTTCAAAAGCGATAATTATCAAATCCGACTTGGATTTCATGACAACCCCGAATATAATACTTTTAGTGAACATTGTAAAGAAACAGTCAAAAGAAAATTTAGAACCGAATGGTAGAGCGAATTTGATTGGCTCCAGGAAAAGGATGGGTGTTTATTCTGCATAGTATGCTCTAAAACTATTTTAAATCATATCACCCATCTCAAAAATCACCAAAAGACAAACTTCCATCTTAACAATTACGGGGGGGGAAACCAAGTAGGCTGTGAACGATTTTGGTTGGATTTTTGAAAATTATTGGTAGAAAGTCAATTTCTTGTGTGGCAACGCTGTTTACAACATCTTTCATCTTTGATAAACACTTTGTTATGCGTGAATCGAAATATTTAGGTATTTAATAAAATGGAGCTAACAAAGCCTACAATATTTGGTTTAATTATTGCTGTTGAAGATTTAGAAGAAGTTATGCTGGAGAACGAAGAAATTCTAGTTTTTGGGAATAAAATATTCCAAAGTTTTTTTTAAGGAGAGTTTGCACGTAGATAAAGCAACGATTTCATTGTTTTTTCAATCTGGCTTACATACAAAACCATTTAAAAAATTTATATATTTTTAATTTTCAGTTTTTGCAATTGTTAGGTACACAATTTTTGTATTATAACAAAATGAAAAAATTTAATTGTGCTTAATTTCACGTATATTTTAATTTCTAAATATATTAGAAAGGAAATCTATTTATAAATTTCTAAAATAATTTCTTCCGTATCCGTTAAGTATTAAGATAGGTTTAAAATGTATTTTGGGATAAATTTGTATAGAGAATTTGTCATGAAAAACATTTCAAAGTTATTTTAATTATTTAGAGTAAGACAATTTAAAATTAATAACCTTGCACCTCTTCCATCTTATTCATTGTATTTGTTTAAACTTGGAATAATCTTTCCACTTTAAAAAAAAAAACTTCTTCACGGGATAAACCTCCGTTAACTCAAAGGGAAATAATTTTTCCAGGTGGTGGATTTGACTGATTATGTTCGGGACTAATGCCGTGGGAGCATGTGGAGAACTATGCTGGGAACGGGAAGGGCTGTATCAGTTACCTTGGGTTACGAATATAATAATACACTGATTAATTCTGCTTCTTTACTTACACGTATCAATTTATTAAATATTATTTTTCAATTTTATAATGGTTAAATTAGTTCATAACTTAATTCTAAATACTTAGAGAAAATATTTATGGAAACAGTGTGTGATATGTTCTGAGCAACAGTTGAAAAAAAAACATAAAAAAAGCCAAGTGTCGAATATTATAAAACAGTTATGTCTAGATCATGGCGAAATAATACAGGTAGTCTCGATGGCGAATTCATTAATTTCGCCATAAACCAAGGCGAAACAATTACCAGGTGGCAGCGAAGGCGAGTTCATTATTTTTTGTTGGTAAAAAGTACTGTCAAACTTCATATATAAAAAATTATACACAGATTTTTTATGTATGGAGTTTGACGGCGAATATTAATGGATTCGCCCACGCTGCCACCTGGTAATTGATTCGCCTTGATATTAGCCTTGATATTAGCCTTGTGCTTGATGTTATTTTTGAAATTCGTAAACAAATGTAGTAGAATACAAAGAACTTTTGACATTTTCGACCAGTGTGACCAGAGCCAAAAAAATTTTGAAGCTAAATTGGCAGCAAAAAAGTGCTAAAACATAGTGTCAAAATTTAAATGTCTTAGTTTTAAGAAAATATTTTCTTGGAGAGTTTATAGTTTTATCGTTTATACTTATGTTGCCTTAGAAGTATTTATTTCCATTGAAAAAAAAAACAAATTTTATTAACAATAAATCAGTTACTAAACATAAAAAAGTCTTAGGCTGATGTCAGAGTGCGCGCTATAAGCGATGCTATAATATCGCACTACAATGTGCTACAAACCTCTGCTTGTGTTTTCTTACGTCAATGCTCATAAGATGTCAAAGTCAAAGCGAAGCTACAAGAGAGCCAAAGCGACAAATCAGGTTGTGAAATGATTTATAGCATGGCATTGCTTCGTCATTCTTTTTGTTGTTTGTTTACATTGCAGTTTAACATTTTTCATTTGTTTATTTTATTTGTGCTTGTTCAAATTTTCCATTGATTTTAAAAGATATTTATAAAATAATGGATATTGATATTGAAAAATTTATAACAGAAGTGCTCACACTTTCTTGATACAAATTATGAAATTCGCCTTTTTCCTTGCGACTTTTATTTATATCGTGGATTCCTCACATTTTACTAGAAAATAAATTATATGTATAATTTAGCATAAAAAATTCTTCATCTGAATTCATTTTTAACAAAAAAGATTGACGGAATAAAAAAAGTAATTCAAAAACACAAGTCGCTTTGTTTAATATAGTATCCACTCTGACATCCTGTAGTATAAGTATAGCATGAATATTATAGCTTCTAGCATGGCTTCACTTATAGCGCGCACTCTGACATCAGGCTTAAAAACACAATAGCCCAATTCACAATCTTGTGCAAATGGTCTTGCATCATAGCAAATTTTTAGTCTATACCAACAAAACATACAGTAACGAGTAAAATATGCTACATAATTTTGCAAATGCTACGATGCAAGACCTTTCGCACAAGATTGTGAAATAGGCTAATGAAAATAATAATTCAGTCTTTAAATTAAATATGCTTGACTATTTTCAATGGCTATGTAGTTGCTTAACTGTTGCTGTGGAAATAAAAAGAAAGGAACGCATTTGCTTCAGCTGACTACGTGTTTCTTTCTGCAGCAAAGCAATTACTTTGAAACCGTTTGCTGTTGCTTAAGCAGTCGGTTGTTCTTTATTTTTATTTTTGCTATTGCCCAACTCTTTACTATGAAGTTTTTGCTAACTACGATTGCTTTTTGTTGCTGTTACTTGCTGTAACTCGCTGCTTTTCATCACTTTTAACATTGGAAATGTATTTAGGTATTTATTACTTACAATACATAAGAAAACACATATTAAAAACGTTGGTTTTTTTAATTCAGAGATATAAAAGTGCTTAAAGAGGTTAAAAAAATTATTAAATTAGTAGTCAGACCTACGTTGTTATTATTGCAACTGTTACACGGGAAAAGTAGTGTTTTGCAGGAAAGTGCATTAATTATTTTTTGGAACATTTTGTAAATTATATTAATTAAAATTGCTAAAAAAAATACTAAATGAAGAGTACTAAGTGCTTAATCGGTGATTTTGCTGCTAAATTAACAAAAGAAGTGCTGAATCTAGCACTGAAAGTGAAAAATGGGCACGCTATTTTCAACTACAAACCAGCTGTACCTCGTGTTCAACGAATCCTCACGATATTAGAATCTATTTTATTTCAAGCTCTCAAGTTTCTCTTTCAGCGTGTTGCACCAGTTTTATAGTTTTTCTAACAAAAAATTTTATTAACAATGTCTAGGAAAGAAGAAGAAAACGGAAACCAAACAATAATAATGACTATAAAAAAAAGTTGTTATTTTTGGTATTGCAAACCTATAAGTCCAAAAAAATCGAAAAATTATATTATTTTTTTATTTTATATTATTTAATTTTTAAGTTTATTATAACCTGGCTATGACCGATTACCATAACTTGTAATAATAGCAGAAAATAAATTAAATCTTTTTTAGATCCTGGAGCCGTTTGTTTGCCTATCAACTTGGCTCTCTCAATACTGTTTGTATACACTTTGTTTAATGTAAATTTTGCATTGCGTGTTTCAAAAAATACACAAATAAATATTTAAATATGTAGCAAAAATACAATTGAAAAATTAAATTTTATCAAGCACATTCTTCTTTATATGTATACACAAAAAAATGATTTGTAAATATTCGGTTGATATATTCAAAATTTAACTACTACTATCACAATTTATTTCTTGTGATTAATAAAATATAATAATGACATACTTTTTATACTAAAAACTAGAAAATAATATTTATTACTGAAGGTTAGCTGCAACAACTGTTTAGAAAGTTCACCTTAGTGATTTATGGCTTTACTCAAATTAATTCTATTAATTGAGAGAGGCAACCAAACTAATTCAGCACATTACTACTGAAAACAGAATTTTGGTAGTCAGAGATATATAAATCGTTTGCTTTACTTCTTCAAAAAAGTTTTTGACATAAGTAAAAAAAATAATTATAATAAAAAATATAAGAAAAAATGTAAGTGATATTTAGGTTTAAAAAATTTAAAGATTTAAAGAAAATAACGCAAAGTTCCGCAAGATCCTTCAAAGGTAAGTTTTAAATTGTCTTAAAAAAGATATTTGCAAATAAAAATAAAATGTTTTATTTACTTTGTAGCGACAAGAATTTCGGTATTTATAAAAAGAATGTTAAATGAAAGAAAGTAGTTGGAAAGAAAGAAATCGGGAGAACATAGAGTAGCGTTGGTTCGAATAATGAAATATTGCGTTATATTATTTCTGTAACTTATTTTTTTAAATAAAAGTACATATGAAAGTTGTAAAAGTTGTTTTTTTCACCACAAAATAATATTTAATATCGACTGTCGAATGAATTTTTGAAAAAGTTCTGAGTACCATATTTACTCAGTCATCATAACCGAATTTCAAATAATACTCACAACCGCCCAAATTCGATTGGAAACAAATTCGGTTGTCGCAACGAATCTCTTTTCTCTGTGTAGATATAAAAGTATGTATGTATGTAAGTTTCTATATGTCAAGCGGCTATTAGACGATTAAACTTCGCCTGTGAGCACGGCCTGATGACAAGCCATCAAACCCGTGTAAAAGTGTAAATTTCGTGCTTGCCAGCCGCGCTGGATGAAAATCAAAAATTTTTGATATTTTGTGTTTGCCATCAGGCCATCGTACTCGTTTAATAGCGTGTTTGTCAAACACAGTATAAATATCATTTGTGTTTTTGTCGGCGAACAGTAAAGATGGCTTGGCTAGAGCGCATGAGTTAAATAAAGATAATATGTATTGACAAATTATTAGAAGTAATAGGTAAATTATGTTACACTTAAGGCCGTGTCAGATAAGACTTTTGCTTTGCGTTGCGTTGCAAATTCGCTTTGACATCTAAGATAAAATGCAAGAACTTATATGAAATATGTCACATAAAGCACTTTTAACGCAAAGCAAAGCACAAAGTTGGTCAACACTCATCTTTTTGCGCGCTTTGACAATTAGCTGCTATACATTTGTATATAATTTTTGGCAAAATCGAACGTAAAAGAGTTAAGTATTTTAAAATATTATTTTTTTTATTAAATATTCTTCCTTTATTATTTTTTTTTAGAAAATTATTGAAGAAAAACTTATAAAAACAAACAATAATTAGGCGCTGTTAAAGTTTTTATTGTGACATACCTCTTGCGTTTTACGCTTTTTTCAAAGTTTGAAACGTCACGCAAAACGACACAGTTTTATCTGACACGGCCTTTATTCTTATTAATTGCTAGGTTGAAAATAAAATATTAACAATTTAAAACTTGCTTTATTTTAAATAAATGATATTGCACTTATATTTTTATAATGCAATACAATAAGTTAGTGAATTTTTTATGATAATGCAAGTTTTAATATAGGTAAGCATAACTTATTTTGTAATTTTAGCTTGAAGTTTTATCTTCTTCTGTTAATATCATAATGAAATCTTAATAAAGAATTTATTAAAGTATATAAAAGTTTACCGGGATTATGCAAACAAGAAGTAATTTTAACAATAATAGAAATTTAAAACAAAAGTCTTGAAAAAGTTTGTAGAAAAATTGAAAAAAAAGTACAACCACATGCAACAATTAAAGTTGTAAAATAAAATAAACATATTCCAACTAATTCATGCGCTATCACAAGCACCAACTTCACCACCGAGTGAATCTCTTCTTGACATCCTATCGACTACTACAAAACAAAATTGGAGTCGATAGGATGTCAAGAAAGAGATGCATAGAAAAAAAGAGATGACTATATTCTCGTGTCGCCTCTGTATGCTTAAGGCGGGTTCACCCATTGTTTCGGAACAAAATTTTTGTTGTGAGAGAATTTTAGTTTTGTGAGAGTTTGTTCTGAAACGATTCACCCACTTCGAAAAATTTTTCTGGAAAAACAAAGCTACCATATGAAACATATGTGTAAGCGAGATGTGTTACTTTACAAGCAGGCAGCACTGTGACAGAAAATTAAAATCACTGAATGCCGTTTTGTTATAAATAAATTCTAAATTAAAAAAAATTTCATAATTAAATCAAAAAATTAGGTAAAAAAAAAATTGAGTTAAAAAGTCATACAAGCATTCTCTACCCGGCTTTTTCATTTCTGAAATAAGCTTCAAGGCAAGGGATTCATTCGTTGAGATCCATGACACAATTTTTTAAACTTATTTTCTTTTATTTTGTGTTTTATTATAAATATACCAGGCAAATTAAGGCAGGTAATCTTAAGAACAAAACAAATTTTAAAAATAATTATTGAATATCAATGCAAACAAAGAACGAAAAAGTATGTAAAATATATTTTTTTGCTTGAATGATTTTTATCACATTAATTAATGAAGTGGCAGCTCAGTTAAATTTTCTTTGAAAAAAAAAGTAGTTGGCAGCACAGTTTCTTTGTGCCAAAATAAAGAAATAAAAAATTAATATTTATAAAAAAACAGCATTTGCGGTGAATTATTGATAAAAATAAAAGCATATTTTTCTGCGATGGATATAAATCATTTGCTACTCTTGTTCGCCATTGAAGTGACCAAAGTAAAATTACTTTTAAGATATATTTATGAAAAACGAGAATCAAAAATAAACAAGAGGACGGCTGTAAAACCACTTGAAACAAAGAGAAACCAAAGGGTATTTTCACTCACTGATTCCTGAAATGCGTTTAAATGACGTAGATTCATTTATAAATTTTCATCGCATGGACCCCGGGACTTTCGATGAACTTCTGCAAATATTGGGGCCTTACATAAAAAAAATGCCTCTTCGCAAGCAAGAATATATTACTCCGTCAGAGAGGCTTTCCTTAACGTTAAGGTAGTAATAATTTAAATGATTACACACATTATTTTTAATTTTGTATTGTTAGATATTTAGCTAGCGGCGATTCAATGAAATCTGTTGGATATTATGGCTTTAGAATTGGCAAGTCAACTACCAGTAACATTATAAGGGAAACAACCAGTTTAATATGGAAGAAAATGCAATTTGTCTTTCCAAACCCATCAAAAGCAATGTGGGAAGACATTGCCTTAAGTTTTGGCAATCGCTGGGGTTTCCCCAACTGCTTGGGAGCCATAGATGGCAAACATGTTATTATACAGGTACTAAAATTTTCATTATTGTTTTATAATCTTTATAAAAATATCAATAAATTTATTTCAATAAAGGCATTTCCAAATCACAATTCCCTTACATTTAATTACAAACACTCACATAGCATTGTTTTAATGGCGGTAGCTGATGCGGACTACAAATTTATACTTGTCGACATTGGAGCACTATGCCACAACAGCGATGGCGGAGTTTTTAGGAATTCTAGATTTGGTAAAGCAATTTTAGATAATACAGAAGACTTGCAACTTCCCCCTCCAACAAATTTACCCGGTACAAATAAAGTAGCGCCGTTTGTATTTGTGGGTGACGAAGCTTTTCCACTGAGACCGAATTTGATGCGACCTTATCCTGGACGCAACATCGGAATCTTACCACCTGAGCAAGACAATTTTAATAGACGGCTATCTAGAGCCAGGCGAGTGGTGGAAAATTCATTTGGCATATTAGCAAGTCGTTTCCGTGTTTATAGAAAGCCTATAATTGCCAGTCAAGAGACGACGATTAATATTGTTAAAGCTACGGTTTGCTTGCATAATTTTTTGCGTGATAGGTCATCTTCAAAATACATACAACCCGAACTTATCGACAGAGAAACCAGTGAAGGGTTCGTCATTTCAGGACAATGGCGCGAGAAAGATAATCAGGGACTGCGATCAATTCTTCGAACAGGATCAAACCGTGCATCCAACGGAGCCATTAGCGTTAGAAATATTTACACAGACTTCTTTACCCAAGCGCATTAGACTTGTGCACGATATATTTATATAAATTTTCATCATATATATATATTAACTAGATGAACCCGGTGTGCTTCGCTACTCCCCTCGTTATTAAATAAAATTAAAAGTATTGCGAAAATTTAATGACGATTGGTCCAGTAGTTAAGACTATATTACGATTTTAATGTTTTATAAAAAGGGGTTTTATAAAAGGGTCCCACCCACTTTTCTCCTGGTACGTATTCCTAATTATGCCAATACCATATGTACCAAATATCGTCGACGTAGGTCAAAAAATACAGATGTCCCATACGACAATTAAAATTTATATAAATACTTCAACCAGCAATTACTAAGAACAGAAGTAAATTTTTAACTAAATGTTGTCCACACAAAAAGGAATTTTAGTTTTATATACACCTTAATACATTCTTTTGAAATTTTTACAATTATTCTTCGTATACTTCCGCCATGACAATGCGTCGGTGTGGCATTTCTAATTATTTTAAATTTCGAAAAATATATTTTAAGTAATTATTGAAAAAGTTAAAATTTTTCTCCATACAAAACTAAAATGTGCCGACAACTGTTTAAGTATAATTATACCGGTAAAATTGAGTGATTTTATATTTGTTTCTCTAATTTTCTACGAAAATAAATCCATTTTTGAACCAAGGTTCTAAAGGATCTCATTAAAAAAATTTTACTCAAATCTATCCAGCAGCACTTACGTGAGACAGATAAAAATTCAATATATAGGTATTTTGTATTCCAAATCAATTATTATACTTCACCAGCAACAATTTCCTTAAATATTTCATGTACTAAAATTATACTCTTACAGTTTTATTATAGATTTACACTTAAATCTTTAAATAAATAATTTTTATTGTTCTTTTCTTTTTTCATATAAGTGATTTTAAGCACTTATTATTTTACATGTCTTATAGTACTGACATCACTCAAATGTTTATTGTCGCCAACAAAAATAGAAAATAGTTTAATTCGACTGCAGCAGCGAATTCAGCCCAGACAACAACCTGCCGCCTTGTTGCCTTGCTGTCAGCTAAATAATCATTCTCATATAAACACATGCATTCTAATTTTGACATTTTGCAGTCGGTAGCTGCAGTCTCGAATGTGTTTACAGCATTATTTAAAAAAGCGTTAACAAAATTAAAATCATTTTGATATGGTTAAAAATTCTAAATTCATTTTAAAAACTGTAACAAAATTAAATTAATTTTGATAGGATTAAAAAATCTAAATTCATTTTAAAAACTGGGGTCAATGGGTCAATTCATTTTAAAGAGGAAATAAAATCACTTATAAAAACTAAAGTCTATTAATTAATTTGGTGCTCAATCACAAGTGACATTAATTTTAGTTTTAATGCACTCTTTTGGTTTTCTGGTACCTTTGAAAGCTCGTCTTGCAAAGTCAAATAGAATGGGTCTATTTTGTCGCCTGTAGCTTGTAGTACAGACGATGCAAGATTATTTAATGTTTTTATAGATTCTTCAAATTCAATCTCTGCGTTAGCCAGCTTAAAACGTTTTCGTTTTTTAGGTTCCTTGGAAGCAGACGGAGGTGAGCATGAAGATAATTTTGACTGACTGGAGTCTGTCGGGTATTCCATATATTCAGTCAGTGGATCGGTGACGTCAGGATCTTGAGCCATTTCATTAAAAAGATTACGGAAACTGTTTGTGTTTGAGTCAACGTAATTTGTCACACTAGGTCAGAATAATTAAAGAATTATAATATTAAAGAAATGGTTTTCAATGAACTTACTCCTCATCTTCCCAGAATTTTTGAAAGAAATCCATTTCATTTATTAAAAATTTTAAGAAGCCTTTAAGTTCCAAGCGCTCACTTCCACTCCTTCCGACGTTTTTGCTTTTAGCTGCTTTGTAACGTCTACGAACACTCTTCCAAAGTGATTGGCATTCGCTTCCTGCAATTTATTAAACACAACATATTGAATGGTTTTGATATTCATTAACAAAATTAAACTTACTTCCCATTCCAATAGACGCTGCTATTGCCGACCACACACTCTGTTTAATGTGATTATTTTTGTAATTTTTGTTGCTTAAGTCATACAAGCATTCCCTACCTGGCTTTTTTATTTCTGAAATAAGCTTCAAGGCAAAGGATTCGTTGAGATCCATCATACAACTTTTTAAATTTACTTTTTAAATTTGCAAGCAGTTTCACCTTTTAAATTTATATGCGTATATACATATATTTGATATGTACATATAATATGATGTGGTAGCTCAGTTAAATTTTCTTTGAAAATATAAAATAGTTGGCAGCACAGTTTCATTGTTTCGGAACAAAAATTAAAATTAAACCAATTCAAGCTGAAATTGTTCCGAAGTGAGTTTACTCTCTTTCTCTCTCTCTCTCAAAAAATAAAACGTCAAACTACATATAAAAAAAATGTTTCGGAACAAAATTTTTGCCGGTGCACCAGCCTTTAAGGCTGGTTCACCCATTGTTTCGGAACAAACTTTTTGTTGTGAGAGAATTTTAGTTTTTTGAGAGTTTGTTCTGAAACGATTCACCCACTTCGAACAATTTTTCTGGAAAAACAAAGCTACCATATGAAACATATGTGTAAGCGAGATGTGTTACTTTACAAGCAGGCAGCACTGTGACAGAAAATTAAAATCACTGAATGCCGTTTTGTTATAAATAAATTCTCAATTAAAAAAAAAAAACTTTCATAATTAAATCAAAAAATGAGGTAAAAAGTCATACAAGCATTCTCTACCCGGCTTTTTTATTTCTGAAATAAGCTTCGGCAAACAAGAAGTAATTTTAACAATAATAGAAATTTAAAACAAAAGTCTTGAAAAAGTTTGTAGAAAAATTGAAAAAAAAAGTACAACCACATGCAACAATTAAAGTTGTAAAATAAAATAAAGATATTCAACTAATTCATGCGCTATCACAAACACCAACTTCACTGCTCAAAATCTGCTTGCATACTGATGCTATAAACATAATCATGTCCACCGACCATCGACTACAAGATGTCAAAAATAGAATACATGTGTGCTTATGAGAATAATTCTTTTAGCAGCTACACGACCACCGACTACACGGCTACTTTTGTAGCCCGTAGCCAACTTAGGGTAATTTCTATTTTTCTTGGCTACAAAAAACAGATTAGTGCTGCCAATACAACAAATGCATGAAATGGTGTTTTTAAAAACACAATACATTAAATATCGCTATTAAAAACGCGAAAAACTTTTATAGTGGCACCATTGAAAAATAATAATCATATGTTAATTTGTTTACATTTTTCATCAGTTTATTACTTTATCTCGAAGGGGGAACATCTGCGCGCGAGCAGATTTTTAAAAAAAAAGTGAAGTTATAATTGAAGTCGCAACGCGCACAGTTTTTATTCAACAGGATTTTCCACTTCCTATACGAAGGTATAGGTTGATGTGCAGTTCCTGGAGAGACTAGTAATATCAAAATACTTGTGGGATACCCTGGCGCTGTAGTTATATACCCCTGCCATTATTAAATTAAGATTTAAAAAAAACACATTTTTCATTTACTTTTTGTTTGTGAAATTTTCCATTTAGTTCTTTTTTTATAAATTTCTAATTTGTTTTATTTATATTTATTTTTTGGGTTTTTTATTGAAATTGGTAGGTATATAATAGTCATTTTTACTGTTTATATGTATTTATTATATTGTTTAATGTAAATGTTTAGTTAAATTTACATGCAAATATGGACGTGGACACTTCATACACTGAAGTCTTTGTTTCCACTATTTCAGCAATAGTATTTATAAAGTTAATTAAATTTTCTTGAGACATTTAAAAATTTTTTTTTACACAAAATCACTTAAAAAAATTAAGTTTGTTTTGTTTTGGTTAACTTAAATACATACATGTATGTCAAAACAGATGTTTATTTTTTGTAGTTAGTGGTCGATGGTCGTTAAAAGAATTAAGTAGCTGGCAACTTGGCTATTTTTGTAGCCAGCTACTTTTGTAGTTGATAGTCGATGGTCGGTAGCCTTTGATTGTGTTTATAGCATGATGCAATAAACATAATCATGTCCACCGACCATCGACTACAAGATGTCAAAAATAGAATACATGCGTGCAAGGCAATTTGAATACTAGGTAATCGCATGTTGTTAGTGTAAATTTACTTTTACTTGTCAACAAAAAATAAGCAAAAATATAAAAAACAGAGAAGAAAAAGAAATTTCATAAAAAGTTTTCGTATTTAAAAAAAAACAAAATTCACCTTACGGTTGCATTTCTACTCTTAAATGTTGTTTTTTGGGAACAAATCTAGTTTACGGGCACCGCACCAAAATTAAAAAAAAGTTGAGTGCAAAATGCAATTTTAAGCAAAAAATATAAAGTGAAAAAATTGGCGGCAACCCTTAGTTTCGGAGTTACGGACCTCCGAAGTTTTTGTATCTAATAAGGCACATATCGAGTATTCGATGGTAGGATGGGACAATATGGGTATCATTGGAAAGGGAATTTAAGGGCCTATTCAATTAAATAGAAAAAAAGTAAAAATAAAATAAAAAAATCAGGTAAGGCTCCAAAAAAACTATTTTTTCCATATAAACATAACTTTACTCAAAAACGAAAGAATTTTCTCCTCTATGGTATAACCAACAGCGGCTTCGCTTTCTAAAGGTTTCTTGCGTAGCCGGCCTTCGGCCGGGCGCAAACATTTTCTCCTCTGTGGTATAACCAACACCAGCTTCGCTTTCTAAAGGTTTTCTGCGTAGCCGGCCTTCGGCCGGACGAAAGGATTTTCTCCTCTATGGTATAACCAATAGCGGCTTCGCTTTCTAAAGGTTTCCGAATAACTTAATTTATTTTGTAAAAAAATGTTTTTCCGCACCAAATTTTTTTATTTAATTATTTTTTCAATTTTTCCTGCTTCAATAAATAGCCTCTTATATTCCCTTTCCAATGATACTCATATTGTCCCATTCCGCCATCAACTATTCGATAAAAAACATATTATATATAAAAACTTTGGAGGGCCGCAACTCCGAAACTAAGGGTTGCCGCCAAATTTTTCACTTTACATTTTTTGCTTAGAATTGCATTTTGCACCCTATAGGCAACTTTTTTTTTATTTTGGAGCGGTGCCCGTAAACTAGATTTAAGCGACGTTTTATTCGCACATTAAGTGTTTTATTAAAAGATTTATTGTGTTTTCCGATTTTAAAATTGAACATTTTTTTCATTTTATTTAAGTGGCGTGTCAACAAAATGTAAACAAATTTTGACGTTAGCTCGGAGAAATGTGTAAAGTGAATTCGATCACCTGCGTTATTAGTTTTACTTAGTATTCAATTTGCCTTGCATGCGTGCTTATGAGAATAATTATTTTAGCCGCTCACGACTACCGACTACACGGCTACTTTTGTAGCCCGTAGCCAACTTATGCTCTAAACACATTCGCCACAGCAAGATACACGAACACACGACAGCAAATGACGCTAGCAACATTTGTCGCCTTGTACGTAGCTACCTAATTATTTTGAAGGCAGCAGCTACATAATAAACATACGAATTAACTGTATTTCAGTGATGTTATTTAAGCGATTTTTAAAGAAGCAGCTCCGATTTATAATTTAAAAAAATGTTTTAACTATTTTGTAAGAGGCTATTTAAAGAGTAGAATAATTCGTTTGGATTGTCTTTAGGATTGAAAATATATAGAAGTATTTCTCAGAAGCAATAATAAGTACAGTAATGTGTGTCACGTAGTTTCTTGTCCACTAAAATAAAAAAATACTAAAAACAACAGTTTTGAATTATTGAAAAGTGTGTAAAAAGTGTTAAAATTTTTCTATATACAAAACTAAAATGTGCTGACAACTGTTTAAGTACAATTATACCGGTAAAATTGGGTGATTTTACATTGGTTTCTCTATTTTTCTACTAAAAAAAATCTGTGTTCGAACCAAGGTTCTAAAGGATCTCCTCACAATATTTTACTCAAATCCATCCAGCAGCACTTACGTGAGACAGATAAGAATTCAACAAATAGGTATTTTGTATTCCAACTCAATTATTGTCTTTACCAGCAACACTATTTTCCTTAAATATTTCATGTACTGAAATTATCCTGTTACATTTTTATTAAAGATTTACACTTAAATCTTTAAATAAATCATTTTTATTTTATATTTTTATTGTTCTTTTCGTTTTTCATAATAAGAGATTACATGTCTTATAGTACTGACATCACTAAACTGTTTATTGTCGCCAATAAAAATAGAAATTAGTTTATTTTGGCTGCAGCGGCGAATTCAGCCCAGACAAGAACCTGCCGCCTTGTTGCCTTGCTGTCAACAAATTAATCATTCTCATCAGCGTTGCCGCTTTGGTCCAATCGGACCAAACTTGGTAGTTTTTCGTTTTTAAAAAACAGTTTGGTAGTTTGGTTGGTTTGTTGCATTTTTTTAAATTTTTGGTAGGTTTTCCTCCTGTAGCAATTTTTTAGCAATAGTAAATTTTTCACCTTAAAAATTCAGAACATAAAATAAAAAAAAATGTAACTTTGAATTAAATAAACAATAACTTTAAATGTTTTCAAAAACTGTTTTAGGTGTAATACAAAACATCTCTGCTTTTTTGCATAGAGATGATTAAAGCTATAACCATCTCTGGGTTAAGAAACGCGAACAATATTATGAAATTGAAATAACAATATTTTTGAGTGAAGGTTTATTTTCAAGTGTATGTATTAAAAAAATTAATAGACAAAATGGAAAAGTAAATTTTTAATTGTAAATACATATGTATGTACCTATTAATTACATAAATATTTACTAATATTGCATGTATTTTTTTTTTTTCAAATTTTAATCAAAAACTCCAACATTAAATGAAAATAATATAACTTTAGAAGACGACATTCCCTCAACCAGGTAGAACAACTCTTAAAATTTTTGTTTTAAAACATTTTTAAATAATATAACACTTTTAGTGAACATTGTGAAGAAACAGTCAAAAGAAAATTTTGAACACAATGGTTGAGCGAATTTGATTAGCTCCAGGAAAGGGATGGGTGTTCATTCGGCATAGTATGCTCTAAAACTATTTTAAATCATAACACCTATCTTAAAAATCATCAAAAGACAAACTTCCATCTCAACAATTACGGGAAAAAAACCAATTGATTATAACAGGGTTTATGTGCAAGAAATGTATTTATAAATTTTTGGTAGGCTGTGAACGGTTTTGGTAGGATTTTTAAAAATTATTGGTAGGAAGTCAATTTCTTGTGTGGCAACGCTGATTCTCATATAAACACATGCATTTTAATTCTGACATTTTGCAGTCGGTAGCTGCTGTCTCGAATGTGCTCAGAGCATTAGGCTTATTACTATTTTTCTTCGCTACAAAAAACAGATTAGTGCTGTCAATACAATAAATGCATGAAATGGTGGTTTTAAAAACGGAATACATTAAATATCGCTATTAAAAACGCGAAAAACTTTTATAGTGGCACCATTGAAAAATAATAATCATCTGTTCATTTGTTTACATTTTTCATTAATTTGTGAAATTTTCCATTTAGTTCTTTTTTCATCAATTTCTAGTTTGTTTCACTTATATTAATTTTTTGGGTTTTTTATTGAAATTAGTAAGTATATAATAGTAATCTTTGTTTTTTATATGTATTTATTATATTGATTAATGTAAATGTTTAGTTCTATTTACATGCAAATATGGACGTGGACACTTCATACACTGAAATCTTTGTTTCCACTATTTTAGCAATAGTACTTATAAATTTATTAAATTTTCTTAAGACATTTAAATTTTTTTTTACACAAAATCACTTAAAAAATCAAGTTTGTTTTGTTTTGGTTAATTTTAATACATATGCCAAAACAGATGTTTATTTTTGTCGTTAGTGGTCGTTAAAAGAATTAATTATCTGGCGACTTGGCTATTTTTGTAGCCAGCTACGTTTGTAGTCGGTAGTCGATGGTCGGTAGCCTTTGATTGCGTTTATAGCATAATGTTTGACAAACTTGGCCTGATCGTCTACTAGCAAAACACTCGTTTTCATCAGGCCGTGCTCACAGGCGAAGTTTGGTCGTTTAATAGGCGCTTTATAGTTAGTATTTTTTTTGTAGTTAGCTACTCATTTGACGGCAGGTTTATTTTTCACAAACACATACACAGATATTGCCAGACGTTTTTGACAGCCCAACAATATTTTACAAAAACAAAATACACGCAAAAGCTAATGCAGTCACCTGTATCTGTGGTTACCAGCTATGAACTCGCTTGAAGACAAATTTATGCTATTATTCCAACAAAAAGTAGTGTGGCAACTTAAGGAATGTTAATAACAGAAAATTTCATTAATATGCTGGTAATAATTAATACAAACATATCTGCCTATTAACATAGTCTCTGAATCTTTGCACATTAAGCAGTCAAAATCTCGATAATTGCCAGATCTGGCAGCTACGAGCACACTTAATCAACAACTAGAAAAAGTGTGGGTCCAATGTCCAAACCGTCCATGATAACATTCGTGGAGAATTAATAAATAAATATACCTACGAGCACAATTTTGATATATTAATTATTAGTTAATGTTTAAGTGACGAGTAAAAATTGTGTGTTTTTTTATTTTAATACTATAAACGTAATTATTTTAAATATAATATGGCATTTTTAAATAAAGTAAGTGTTTGCTTTTGTAACATTTATAAGTACAAAGTGCAGTCTTGAAAGTTAAAAGCATAATTCTTGAAAACAAAAAGATAATTGTTTTCCTACAAGCTTAACACTAAGAAAACATTGTTATAAGACCAAAATATAAAAGTACTAAGAGTCCAAAATTATCCGAATAAACATACATATGTACATGTAGACGTGTAGATGTGTATACAGCTACTCACACTTAAAGTGGGACACACAGTAAAAATTATGTGTACATGTAGTTAAATTTTGACAACATACGTTTCTTATACTTTATCTTTTTATAACAAAAACAAAAAATAAATCCGTCAATTTCATTAAATTATTATAATATTTGCTATTTTGAATTGCAATTCCTGAAATCGAGGCTCACACTTAAAGTGGAACATTGAAGTTTTCGTATTTTTATTTCTTGTTAAATAGTTAGTTGACTTTCCTAGTTGACAAGCAGAGATAGTAGACGCAGTGATATACTTTGCATAATCTGTTTAAAAAAAATCGGTTTCAATACTGTGCCATTCTTCTGTTTCTGCTTTCTTCAACACGGCAGTACTTTTGGCCTCCGCTTACCTAGTATTATTAATTCGGCCCACATATGTTCAATAACACACAAGCTAGAGACTGTGAAGGACTCTCCATTACTTTGGGCAATTATATAGAAGACATTTTCGTGCATTTTAAGAATATTTTTTCATCTGGTAAGAGTTTTTTTTTTCGTCTGTAAAAATATAAGCAGACCAGAAAGGACGCACCTTTATTTGCATGCTCTTGAGCGAAAGCTATTTCAGTTTTTGATTTTTTTCTGTAAATTATTACTTCTAAAGATTCGTCGGACTGTTTCAGCACTGACACTTAACATATTTTATTTCATACAAATTGTTTTTATTTGTTGTTCAATTGCTGACAAAAGTGAATAGTTCTTGATTAGCTTTAAACAAAACTGCTTATTACGGTCGGACAATTTGCACCTGTGTGCACAATTTCTTTTTTTTTTCATTTTGGACACTATTAATAGTCTTATATCGTTTTATGATATTAAACACTGTAATTTTGTATCTGTTTGCTATTTCTCTGATAGTTTTATGATTTCTATAAATATTTATGGCAAATGGCTTCATTTAATTGCAGTTTTATCCTTTTGTACCATTTTTAAGAAAATAAAATTTTAAACAATATGAAATATTATAAAACACTAGTTAAGGTCGCAAAAAGAGGGCATATGCCAAAGTTAACGGTAATTCAAAAAAATAATCTGTGATGTGAGGATTGTGTTGTAATATAAATTAACTATAATGCAATGCTTCCGACTTTGGAACCGCTTAGTTAAAATTTATTAAATAAAGGGAAATTTAAATTTTTATATTAAAAAAATATAACCTAAAGGCTTAAGTCCAGTTTACGGGCACCGCTCCAAAAGAAAATAAAATGACAAAAATTAGACAACCGCTTAAATTACCTTTCCAATGATACCCATATTGTCCTATTCTGCCATCAAATACTCGATATACCTATGCCATCTTAAACATAAAAACTTCGGAGGCCCGTAACTCCGGAACTAAGGGTTGGCGCCAAATTTTTCATTTAACATTTTTTGCTTAGAATTGAATTTTAAACCCCGTAGGCAACTTTTTTTTCATTTGGAGCGGTGCCCGTAAACTGGACTTGTTCCAACCTAAAAAATTTAAATTTAATAATTGTTGATGTGTCCCACTTTGACTGTGAGTAGCTGAACATCTTATTTTTGCACATACAATTATAAACATGAAGCTTAAATTTCGATCTCGGAAAACTAAACCCATTGGGAAATCAAGTGCACATTATTCAATTTGAATTTGAGAAATTTTTTATAAGACGCGGAAAATTGACTAAATGCAATTTTCTCATATACGATGAATTCTGTGAGCGATTGCACTGTTATATACAATTACTTGAAAATTAGAAAAAATGTCCACTACTTCGTCTGGTATAAGAAGAAGCATAAATACTTAAAATTATAAATTAAAGAGTGTTATATTAGTTGATGTAATTTGATTTATATGGCTAAACTGTTAAACAATTGTAGACAGTCTGTTGAAATTTAAAAAAGAAACTATATTGCTAAGTCCACTATAACAACAAGTAAAATATTTGGATTTGCAAACTAAAGGGTGTCCCAATAGTTAATATAATTAGATGCATGTTGCCAATACTTTAAGCCAGTATAAATAGAAAACTAAAATCTGGTCTGAAAACGTGTAAACCTCTTTAAACATAATATGTGTGTTTTTTCATGTGCGCAATCATGCTGCACCAAAGAATTTTAATATTTATGTATAATCTTATATTTTAAGCTAATCAGGACTGAATTAATCCATGTAAATAAAAAACAATTTTTATTACATTTTTCCCCAACGTTTCGTGAAGTTTTTGTTCACTTTCTCAAGGGGTCGTACTATGACAGTAGAGTTTACATTAATAAATTAAGGAATTTTGATAAAATTAACAATAAAAAACAATATTAAACATGAATTAACAAACACAAAATTTAATTTAAACTGTTCCTTAAACTAATGTGAGTTTATAACTGGCCAAACGTTGGGGAAAAATGTAATAAAAATTGTTTTTTATTTACATGGATTAATTCAGGCCTGATTAGCTTAAAATATAAGATTATACATAAATAGAAATTTGGTGGCCAAAAATAACAACAATAATAATTTTAATATTTTTGGAATCCACCTCACTTTTTGGTTTCATATCAGAACAACATTAAAAAAAGCTATTTTTGTCATTTTATTTTTGTTATCAACAGGTTATGTCATATATACATACATACTATACACATGCACTGTTCTACTTAAATGATACAAGTTTTTAAACTTATTAATACTTTTGCATTATAAATAATAGCCAGTTTTTTACTTTCTATTTTAATACGCATTTAGTTAATTTGCATTTAAATTTAAGTTGTATTTAAATACACAGGCATGTTCTGACACTCGCATGTGATTTCAAAAACGCCAACTTTTGTTTTACATGTTCTGAAACTCACGCGTTTTGCTTGCGATTTGCTTTTTTTCAAACTTATGTTCGAAAAGAAAAACATATGTTTTTACGGTGCAAAACAAAAAAAATTACAACCAAATACTTGCAGCTGCCTAGCTTAGTTGCATTCCTTTCAAAAAAAACATGCAATTAAAAAAAGAACGAATTAAAAAACGGACGCTTACAGATTGTAACAATTCACTGGATACTTCAAACCAATGTATACTTATTAATTTAAAAAATAAGGCAAGCCAAGAAATATTTTGGCGATAATTGGATTTTCTATTAGTGATATTGCATTTATCTTTGATGTAAAAGGTTACTTACGTTGTAAGTAATCAGTACTTAATAAGTATTTTTGTTTATTTTGTTAATTATAACACGAACGTTCAGAACTCATACCGTCCAAAAAGTAATTTAAATAAATTTTTTAATGTCCCTTAACACTTTAATCGCACATTTAATAAGCACCGAATATTTTATAAGAATTGAAAATTAAAATAACTACATTTTTTACTACCGACTATACGTTCAACCGCACTAATACAAGTATATTTTCGAACATCAATTAAAACAGCTGTTTCTATGAAATCGCCAGTACTCAAGAAAACAATCAAAACAAACAATTGATAGAACAAGTAACAGATTTTAAATTAATTATTTGCGACTTTAACTGTGTAAAAATTAAAATAATTTTTGTTAAAAATTAAAGAGAACATATTAATTTTCATTTGTGTATAATTTAATTGTTGCGTTAAAGTTTATTTTAAGTAAAATTCGCAACTTCACTTTAATATGTGCTTGCGATTTGAAATCGCCAAATTTCTTGCGATTGTGAACTACAGAACACCTTTCATGCGATTTCAACTCGCATCGCCAGTTTTAAGCGATTTGCGATTGTCAGAACATGCCTGACAGTTTCAGTTTTTCAGTCATCAGTCAGCGTACGACGAACATAATATCAGTGAGTAAGGAATTTATTCATTTTATAATAAACAAATCTGATATTTGCATTTTTTTAAATTTGGGCAACGGAATGTTTTATGCTTGCCACGACAGCATCTTCATCTGCTGCAAATCCAACAATGTTCTTTTTATGGTCAACGTCATTGACGATAAAATATTTAACAATTAATTTGTTTAATCTAAAAGCGTTGCATTGCTCTACTTTTACTAAGCAAAAACAGATTTGAAAATCTATGCAGACCCCAACTGTTATGCATAAAGGATTTTTGTATTTGAAAGGTCGTTTTTTAATTTCAATTTTTTATGAAAATGAGGAGCTGAACTGTGGATATTATAAATGTATGAAAATCGATTTTGATTTAAGTTATTTTTTTTTTTTATTTCTAAAAACCTTTTTTGGGAAAAACAATTATTTTATAAATGAATGCGGACGTTTATTCAACGAAATAGAAGTTCTCACAAAAAAATCTTCGATTTTACACCAAAAATCTTCAATTCTGGTTTTTGCCATAAATGGTTTTTGCATAAATCTGCACTTCTGGCAATAGTGACTGTGTTACATTTTTCAGCAAGAGCAACACAATAGCTAACACAATAGTACGATGCAACAAAAGACCCGCTGTATATTGACAATTATATACGCAGTTCATAATGTTAAACTTCATGCGTTTAACTTGAAAGTTTGTATGTTTGTGAGCATTCTTTTTATAAATAAGCAAACGAGGATGCAAACATAACAGCAATGGGTATTAAATAAAAACGTTATAGTTATAGACAGAGCTCAATAAATAATTTTATTTATTTGAGTAATAACAAACAAAAAAGTAAATTTGTGTACCTATCGATAAACAATTTTGTAAATTAAGCATTAAAAAAATTTATTTTATAATGTTTATTTTCCAATTTTGAAAATGTTTCAGTAATAAACATAGGTAGAAAACAATTATAAGCGACGTTATATTTTAGAGATGTTACAAATTATTAATACACCAACAGCAAAGAGAATTAATTTTAAGGCAGGCACAGATAATGTAGCTCAGATTTCTAGACATTTACGGCATTATGCATAACAAAAACTTAGCATGAGTTTGGCATTAGTGAAGGAATTAAGCAGGGTCTCAGAGAGTTTTGCCGCACAGGCCGGCACTCAAAATTCTTGTAAATTATTGTGGTGACCCAAAACTATATTTTTTGACTATTTTCGGTGCCAAATTGTGTGGAGAGCCTTGCTTAGACCCTGTTTAGTTTCGTCACTTGTGCTAACTTCATGCTAAGTTTTTGTTATGCATAAGCCCGTTAGTATTTAGCATTATTATTATTATATTTAGTATTATATTTAGTATTTTTATATATATAAAAATGGTGTAAAAAAATGTATAGTAATTGATAAAATGAGAACGGCTAGGCCGATTTCTGTAAAATTGTTTGTCAGTTATTCGTATTTTCGAGGAGAAGGTCTTTACGGAAGAAAATTTTGGAAAATCCCTCCGAAAAAGTCGGAAAATTGAAAAAATCGAAAATCTAGTTTTTGTATGAAACTTTGCGTGAAATTATTCCTTAATGGCTTTCCAAATCAGAAAATAGAAAGTTCTTAGTGTAAATCATGGAAAATTGTTGAAAATGTGGAAAATTGAAAAAATCGAAAATTGATTTTTTGTATGAAATGTTGTGTGCAGTAATTCCTTAATGCCTTCCCAAATGAAAAAAATTTAAAGTTCTTAGTGTAACGAAACGTCTTACAAAACAACCGGTGTAATACACCTCATTGGTCTCAATGCCAAAATTCGATAGATGGCGTTATACATTGACTTACATTTGTTTTGTAAGAAAAAACCAAACAAAGAGAGTGAGTAAGAAATCACTCACATTCTTATTAGAGAAGGCATCGTTTAAACTGGCAGTGAAGGCTTAAAATTGGGGCGAGACAAATTTCGCGGGTCCGCTAGTAAGAAATAATTTTGTACTTTGTATTTGTTTTAAAACATTTTTTATATAACAAGGTTAATTTAAAAAAAATTTATTACATTTTTGTTCTTGTTTTGTGTTATTTTAATAAATATTTGTTTTCCTGATGATGCTACGCAATGAATTAGCGAAATATCGAAAATATATACATAAAAAAATAAAATTCCTATTGCTTAAAAATTAAATTAAATATTCTTTTTAGGTATCAAAAAAAAAAAGTAATTCAATCTTAGCGGTAGTTTATGAAAATGAAAAATACATGAAAAACACATATTTCTATAAAATAAACATTTAATAAAGGCATAGAAATTTTTGTCTGTTTAAATTAATTTGTTCAGGTAACGCAAAAATTTTCAGGCTTAACACTAGTTCATGAAATATATAAACTTGAGAAATCTTTTCTTTTATACCGATACTATCCATTTTCAAACTCTTTTTTTAATAATCTTTCTTAAACGCATTTTCCACTACACAAAGCGAAAACAAACAAGAAAAAAAAAACAAATATTTAACGTTCTTATACACTTGCCCACTTTACTTATTGTAACACAAGCCCGCACAAATACTTATTGTACAACAGTTATTTTTCGGTTATATGCACATAGGAACAAAAGTTAAACGTTTAATTTGTTTAGTAGAGAATGTTATTGTGAGAAAAGTTTTAAAATAACAATCATACTCATTTTGTCATTTATACAAATACTGCAATTTGGTATGTAACATTTTAGAACTGCTTTTACAAGATTTGTTTGTATACAAAAGCACATGTTTAATACATACAGAGCCGGAAAAAATTATTGCCACAGGCAGCATTTTTATATTTAATCTTCCATAATTAATAGTTGATTATAATTAATAATAATTTATAAGTGCTATTATACATGGCGATGCAGCAGTAGTAGAAGACCTAATTATCATAAAAGGGTACTATTTATAGTGAATGTAATTATTTTGGGACAATTTTTACTTTCAACAAGATGGATGGTGAACAGAAAACACTTAACATCTTTGAGACAAAGTGGACTGACGAGAGATAAAGTTAGTTTTTTTAAGTACGTTTTTTACAAGACGGGCAAAATAGTGGGAGTTAAGATTAAGGAAAGTAATAATAGAGAGAGAATAAGTTAAAAAATATTTAACAATTTTCAATATGATTTTAAATTCAAACATATTGTGCTGTGTCAATAGTTTTGACCACTTGAACTCGCGCCTAGAATTAAATTTTGATTTATAACTTTGCTACACAGTAGAAATGGGCAATGTAAATGAAAATTATGTTTCCAGAAAACGGTGAAGAAAATTTTTAGAAGTTGAACAAAACTAAAATATTTCTGTTAATATATTTATAATAATTTTTATTATTTTTTATTCTTGCGTTATTATTAAATTGCGAAACTACGTTCGCGTCTAAAGTTTTGATAATTTCATAAACTTTAAGATAATTTTTCTTGCAGTTCAATTAAAACTAAGATTTTCAGGAACTTTGGTCTGTTAAGAAAAATGGAATTGAAATCCATTAATCTTTTTTTAAACTCTTGATGCAAAGCAAATAAAAGAATATATTTTTGTTTTTCAAAATTATTTTTTATTTATTTCGTAGTATAAAACTTTCATGGCCAAAATAACAATATTACATAGTAATAATCTACCTGAGATCAAAAGCATATATATGAGTAATACTAACGTAAATTTTTTCGTTATGATTTTTAGAAACTGTTTTATATCTTCGTTTGAATATAAGACAAAAGAATATAATTTTTTCTCAGTTTTGTTTTGTTGCCTGTCACTGCTTAAGGCCCGGCCACCATATAAATTGTGAATATGTTCGCAGGCACATGGGCCGCAGGTTGCTCACCCCTGCTATACAGCAAAATAATTTTGTTTTTAAATAAAAGACATGTTAATAAATTATCCTGTTGGAAACTTATCAGTCTGCGCCTTATTAATTTGAAAATATGGTGTAAAGTTGCTGCCTGTGAATTTGTGAACTTAAAAATTATAAACTGTATGTAAAATACTGATTTTATTATACACATGAAATTCCATAAGGATAGCATTTTTGACGTTCCATATGACTTGTACACGTAATGCGAACACATCTTCAACTGTATTAAAGCCAAGTCACTTTGACGTACTTGATTACAAGTTTTTTAATCTATTTTATACCCACACCTACTTAGTGTTAAATAATAGATTATTTGTTTTTAGTAGTAACACGAACAAATACTGTTTCACAAAATTTATTTAAGTTGATAACTTGGACGTAGGCTGCACACAACCTTATATTAATTACCACATTTTGGTCGTCTCGCTTTATTCTTTCAAAAATTTGGACGAGAGTATTATATGTTCTGTGAGAAAAATCACTTTGCAATTGATTTTTTACTTTTCTTATTGATTTTTTAGTTGACGACGATAAATGGGGCGATAGAGAAATAAGAAAAAAAACATCAAGTGAAAAAATTTCGCTCGCCCGTATTTTTGGAATTACGGATCTCTGAAAAATCCCACTTTGACCCATTTAAAGCGCCCCAATCGAGTCCAAATGTATGACCGACCCCCACTAACTTTGGAGGGCCGATCCACCCATGCCAGTGGCACACCCCCTGGAACTCCCCTGGGGGGTTCCCAATACAAACATTTCAAAAAATCACCATTTTTGGCACTATTTTATTATTTTTTATTTGTTTTTATTATTTTATTTTTTTTTTTTTTCTCTTTAGAAATTTATTTAGTCAGAACATATGTAAATGAAAAAATTAATTTAACTTAGTAATAGAAAAGAAAATAAAAAAAATTACTGTTTGAAGTCTTTTTCGACATAACAGCCTCTACATTTTTTGGTATAACTCGTTTGGAAACGCTAGTTAGCGTCTGGTTTTTTATAAGCTCTAAGTCCCGTTGGGTCGTCAACATCGGTTTGAAAGCGTAGAATTATCTTGATAGCACAGTCGCGCTTTTCTATGCTATCACCAAACAACGTTGATAATAAGATATTTTTCGAATGCGCATAATATGAATTATCTGTAATTACTTTATTGACAATTTTGCGTTAACGAGGTTCTAGACATCTTGACCAACTAATGAATTTGAAAAATAATCTACTACCGTACACGACAGAGCTGTAATACTTGATATTGAAGTACATTGGCACATAACATGTAATTGTAAATTCAACCAGTATTCTTAAATTTGCATCTGGATTTTCCGTTGTCACATATAATCGTAATAGTCTAGCGGCCTTGGTGAGCCACCGAGAATGTACAATTTTCCCTGGTGTGATGTCAGAAAGATCCACTGAAACCACACCGCTAGAAATTGCCTGGGCCATAAGTACTTGGAATCGGTGGGCATATTTTTCAACTCAATTTTCTGAAAGCCGTGCACCACCTGAAAATATATAAAAATAAAACAATTAAAAACAGCTGACAATTATAATAAATGAGAAATAGCAATAACTTGCCGGAAGAGTTTCACAAGTTTCGATTCGCCGGCTTGGCGATCTTGGTCCAGTGCTGTTTGATTCATCCAAAGCTTCAAACAAATGCCGAAACGGAAGTTCATTGAAGTGTAGAAGGCAAACGAACCAATGCAATGGTCTTTTTAACTGCAATTCAAATCGTCGTACAATTCCACCGTGTCGGCCAGTGTTTGTTGGCTCACCGTCTGTGCATATGCCAATTAATGCATCCAGTGATATATTTTTATCGTTGAAAAAATCATTTTATTTGGTTGTTTTGTATTCAGCGGTTTCATGTTCCAGTCTTACGTAACCAATCAATTCAGAATTCGGTTTTTTCAAAATAACAAGATGAGATTCTTTTACCATCCTAGTGTGATACTTCTCATCAATTGTATCTCTCGTTAAAGTGTTGTTACGTTTATTTAAATTATAAACGTTTTATTTATGAGTTCTTTATTTGCAAAATAATTACACGCACGACTTTTAGAGTTTTAATTCAATTACACTTTATTTAATCAATTATTTGACGATTTAACTATTCGCGAATAATAATGCATGCTGGCAACTTTAATTGTTGTACCACAAGATCTTAACTAGATGACGCTCACAATACGAATGAATCAGCACGTATTGGCGTTGCTGCGTAGTTGAAAATGCTGCATTGCCACTTTTAGACACATTAGTGAGCATTGTTATTTACTTCTAGAACCTTCAATCATTATTTAAAAATACATGTTGTGTATTTTTATTTAGTTGTTATACAATGCAGGTTTGTGTATGGTTGTGTTTGTTTATTTATCGCTTTGTGTTAGTTGTTTTTGTTTTGCAATAAAGATGTTTTTAGAAACTTCTAGCTTTAAAAACAAACACAATAGGTCATTTCGTTTCACTTTCTTAGCGTCAATTATTTTTATATCTTTTTATGATTTTAATAAAGCATCTTTGTACCAGTATCATCTTTTCTGCCATCGAATGAAAATGCTAACAAATTGGTATCATCTAACCGTTTGCGAAGCACTTCTTGTCTGCATTTCTCTTTTTCTCGGCGAACTTTAGATTAATCCATGATGAGAGTTTGTCATGGATATCTTTCATTTTAAAATCTTGGAAAAGAGCTGTTCCCATTGCTGATACTACTCTATCAGGCACACCAAATCTGTCACATACCAAGGCAAAGTTAAAACAATCGTATCTCTGTGAGTATTGTGAACTTGTACTTATATCCAAAACTTCTTGAACCGGTGGCGGTGCGTATGTTAAATTATCGGGATCTTGGTATGTTGGCATGGATGACATAGACGTTGTTCCTTGCTCTTTAATCTCCATCGCAAATCCATCCATTGTTAGTCTTCTCTGATTATGTTGATCGTGCATAAACTCTTGGAGGCGTTCGGGAACCAAACCGCATGCACATGGAACTGCCTTCAAATCGCATTTACATGTTCCAATGAAAAAAAATTGTTTCCAGAGATTTTACATACTCTGTAAATTATTGGAGTTTGTTTATTCTCTTGATTTGCTCTTGATATTTGTCAAGCGATCTATTCAATTTATTACATACACTTTTTTTCAGCATTATTTTTATACCAAGTTTTTCCCAAATTCCAATCAACTTATCTTGTACTTGAATAGTGAATGCTTTATAGAACAACTTTTTTAGTTCGCTCAAGTAAAAATAATATCTCAAGATATCCAGATGGGTTGGTAAATTAAGATCATTCAAATCAGTAGACACACCAAAAACAGTAACATCATGCCTGGGTATATGACTTATTGGGTTTTCGATAGTTGTTGATGTTGTTATTGCTTCATCTTGCGGTGTAGAGGATGGTGGATTTATTGTAAACTTTTTTATTTGGAATGATTCTTTTTTAAATAGTTTTTTATCTGAAATTAGCACTTCACACTTCAAGTTCTTCACAAAAACTGTTGTGTTATTTATGGTCTACGAGACGAGGTAATAAGAATGAAATGGTAATTTCAATTCTACCTGTAACCGATTTTGTTGTCAAAATTACCCATAAAGTACTTACATGTAAATTAAACGATAATTCTGTTAAGCAAGTGCGCCTTTTATTACTTCTGGGAAAAGAAAAAATCATAGCCATTCCGCTGATTTTTTCATGTAAAGTGCCAAAAATGGCGATTTTTTGAAATGTTTGTATGGGGAACCCCCCAGGGAAGTTCCAGGGGTTGTGCCACTGGCTTGAGTGGATCGGCCCTCCAAAGTTAGTGGGGGTCGGTCATACATTTGGACTCAATTGGGGCACTCTAAATGGGTCAAAGTGGGATTTTTCAAAACTTGACCCTACGGGACAAAAGTCAACAGTTGGGGGGTAGTAGAATTCGTTTTAGAGGTATAGTTCCTCGGCCAAAGTTTCTTATTTTGATCCCTAGAATACGATTTTCACTGAGCCATGGGCGATTTTTTTGCCTCCCCACAAATCGACCCGCCCTAATATACGTGGAACTTAATTTTTTTTTTCTTATTTTTTAATTCTCTGTCACCACAAACAACATTTGCTTTTATGATTGGAGTTACTTTACTAAACTAGATTTACATAGATGGTAAAGATTTACATAAGATTCGCCATAGCCGAATATAGCACTCTTACTTGTTAGAAACTTTAATTGTATGTTTATAATTTTATTTATCTTATCTTTGTTTTATTTATAAATTTTTCCTTCTACTATTAGAAAATTGACGCTAATTTAATTTTTTAATTGAAAACTCCGAATTCCAAGAAGAGTGTAAATCCAGATTTTTGAATTTCGAATGTCGAATTTTTTTAAAGCAGTGTATATCAAATTTTTCGGTTGTTCCCAAAGTATTTTAATCAGTCAGAAAGCAGCCCCGGTGTGATTAACAATTAGCGTGTCGTGTTAATTATTTCTTCAGCGCGATCGGGTGTGTTTTCTTTTTCTCTCTTTAAAAGTTTTAAGTCTCAGTTACGGTTTTTATGGACTTTTTGTGTGGTATCCTAGGAATATAACTCAAAACAGTTACAGCCATACCTAAATAAAAGCGGAAAGCGGAACGTTTTCTTCCGCATAGCTTTAACGCTGAAATGCCATACTTAAACAAAAGCGCCAACGCTATGTAAAAATGATAAAAAAAATCAGGGTTATTAAAAAAATTAAGGCTCAAGTCTAGTTAACGGACGCAGCTCAAAAATGCAAACAAGTTGTCTACGCGGTGTAAAATGGAAATCTAAGCAAAAATTACCTTTCCGATGATTCCCATATTGCGTCATTCCGCCATAAAATACTCGATATATGCCTTATTATATATACAAACGTTGGAGGTCCGTAAATCCGAAACTAAAGGTCAGACTAAAAATTTACACTCAAAATTTTTGCTTTAAATTTTACACCCCGGACACAATTTTTTTAATTTTTAAACTATATTTTTGCTAAAATATATATAACTTCCCTAATTATTTTAAAACGAATCACAATTCTTGTATTTGTTCTGTGTAAATTGAAAATTTTATAAAAAACAAAAATTGGTTTTGTTTATTTTTAATAATTATTAAACGCCTTGTCAAAATCGGATTTTCCAATTGTAAAGCGTTGCTGCCGCGTTATTTCGGTATGCTCCATACAAAATGTACTGGCATGAGAACTTTCGACTGTAAAAAAACGTTTTCCGCCCTTGTTTAGGTATGGATGTTAGCCTTTAAAACGTAAACCAAAGGAAAAAGTATAATTTACTTATGTTCATCGTTTTGTTTAAAATCACATAAAAAAATCCTTCAACATTCAGTCATTTCAGACAAAAAGTACCTTCGATTGATTGTGATTTTGTTGGATTAGATTATGAAATAATAAAAAAACACTGTTTGTTTAAAGTTATTTTAAACAAGGAAGCTTTCCAGCGTTATTAAAATTTCTAAAATAGTGTCAACTCTACTTATAAAAAAAAACTTAATATTCATAGTTCTTGGTATTGATTGAGGAAGTTTTTTTACATGATTATTCTACTTTCGACAGAGTTGAAGAGAAAATTAAATTGAGCCAAAACTTATATAATTACACCTGAAAAAATTCGTGACTTCATCAAAAAGCGATTATTTCTCCACAATACATTTGGGTTATGTTGTGGAAAAACACAAAAAGTGTTAAAAAGAACCTCCGTAATTAAAAAAATGTATTTTTAATTAAAAACAGCTAAATGGCCTCAATCATATGACCGAAAAAATTTTGTTTGATGTTTTTGTACTCTTAACAAAGTCCACTTTCCGATAGTAGTAAACTTTTATCTTTTGACAAAAAGAGTCTGCGTTATCCTCTCTTCCACAAAAATTAGAACCTGGTATATATACATATGTATAAATAACCCAGATCAAATAATGTTCAACTGTAATCTTTTTGGCATTATCTAAAAACAAACAACTAAAATATGTATAATTTTATCAGTTGATATCAAACGTTGTTCAGTAATAAAAAAAAGCATCATACATACGTACTTACATCAAAAGTATTTGCTTGGAATTATTTTTAAAGTAGTACGTTAGGCGAATTAAATTATAAGAATAATAGCACATTAAGTTAATAAAACATATCTAAGGAGATCTGGTAATTTTACAACCAAATATGTAGAATTTTTTATATGTAGACTAATTAGTTTTAAAACCCTGAACACTGAATATTCAGAAAAGCGGAACATTTGAATGTATTCTATGTCATTATACAAATTAAAAAGGTTTGGTTATCTTTTCTTTTTCGGGTTTCTTGTTCTTTTGTTGAAATTTTCAAATATTTCAGAATAACTTAAATCTTTGTGACCAGCTAGAAATTAATCAATCAATCAATCAACTTTTATTCGCTGTTCATAAATCGTTCTTTGTTTATATTTTTTAAACAGCCGTTTACATATATTATTCATCGTCCGCTTAAACTGATAAATTAAAGTTTAAAACAATCAATTGAAAAAGTAAATACAAAGTTAACTTAATCTATAATCTTGAACCCAAAATATTGTGACCCTTAATCTCAAATTTCATATATAATAGTTGTTTTATATTTTACTCACAATTACTACTACTTAATTAATTAATAAATGAGACGTTTTATTTTTCTATCATTTACGCTCAAATTATAAAATCGATTTCGATTAACTATTTTAAAATTATTTTTGCAGATGTGCATAAACGTTTTTTTTTTAATTGGTTAAGTAAGTAGAAAGTTTTTTTTTATTGAAGAGAAGTACCACTTCAGGCATAGCCTTTTTAGTTATTTTCGTAACCGTGCTACATTCTTTAGGAAAAGGATAGATGAGAGATAAGACAGGTGGTGAAAGGAGAAAGATAGATATAGCCATTTTATTAGTTATTTTACTTCGCTGGCGAATATGCTATGAAGAAGTACCGACGGAGGAGGCTGCTTGTTTAATGTTAATGCTGAATATGTATTTATACCATTTTTTCACTGCCGCAAGGGTTACGTTAGCACGAGCTTGTTCAGAAAGGCATCACTGCACTGCATCTGAGCGCATGTGTGATTAGTTTGCGATGCCGATGTAAAACAGCTGATGCTTACTTGATGCTCAAACAAAAATAAACTATCATTTGTTTTAAAATTTCAAATGCTTAAACGTTACTAATGGAGAAGATAATAATAAATAAAGGGTGCAATCGACAAAAGAAAATTAAAAATTTTAAAAATGAGTGCACTGCAAAAAACGTATGTGCCTACAACAGACGAATCCCAAAAATTCTGGATTATGTTAATATAGTAAAGAACTATCAAATTCGTTTCTAAAAGTGTGTAAGCGAACGCAATTCAACAAAATAAATAAAGATCAAATGCATCAGTCATTTTTGTGATGCGTGTTTGACGTTTGTTTGCGTCATATATTTCATTAATGCATTTTAGAACACATGACAGCGCAGTGACGCATTTCCGAACAAGTCCACAATTTATGAAAGCATCGCTTTTACTAGTCTGTAATTAAGATTCGAAAAAGTATGCTACAAAATAAAAGTGACGTTTGGGAGTTTTATACTGTTATTTATTATTATATTTTAATTTATTTTTCAAGCACACAAGGTATTTTTTATTTTTTTAATATTTCGCTACTTCTCTGTGTAGCATCATCAAGAAAAAAGAAATATTTATTGATTATTACTCTATTTTGTAATATAGGAGTTTTAATTACAATTTATGTATAAAGTTAACAATAATTATGAATTCAATTAAAAAAGAAAAACATCTTAAACGAAAATTTAAAATAAAAACTAATTACAATGGAAAAAATGAAAAAAAATTACGGGTGTTTCAATAATAAATAACCGTGCAAAAGACATTCAAATTACTCGTAAAAGCTTTCTTTGCGATCGTTGATTACTAACAATCATCCAATGCTCCTCAAAATGCGTATTAAATGATTCGCTCTTCTAACAATCGCCAAAGAGTGTCACGAAAGTATAATTTAAAAAAGAAAAAATAAACTTAAGAGTGATTGTACACGCCGAAATTTTGAATAAAACTAGTTTCATCGGGCTAGACAAAATGGCATGGCTTGAATTTTGAGGGGTTTTTTTTAAACTTGTTTTGTGTTCGTTCGCTGTATATGGTTTGTTGTTTGTATATTATGTGATATAACACAAGCAACTACTTAAAAGCGAAAAGTAAAAAATACGATGCCATGAAAAATTTCATAGTACAAGGATGCACAGAATTGTAAATTTAAACTCTTGTTCAATCGTCTAGAAGATTAAAAAAGAGTAGTAAAATGATCGTACTCGAGTTTATACAATTCGGCTGTAATTTGGTATATGGCCATACTTTAATATGGTGTTCATACATGCAGCAATTTTCAAATTATTACAATTAAGTCCATTATTGAGACTAAATTTTCATACAAAAATTACAATTTACTTATTGCCAATTAAGAGATAATTGTTTTAATAATGAGTAAAATTTATAATGCAACACTGTCAGAAGTGTGTTTAGTAAAAAGAACAATACTAACTGAACATACTTTTACAACAACAGTACCAAGGCGAATTAATACAGGTGACTGCACGGCTACAACAATCCAACAACACAAAAAACAACAGGCTATTTGATGCTACAAAATTTAGGTATGTTGTCAAAAAATATTGTTAAAAAAAAACAAAATAAAAAAATGTATTTGATGAAAAAAAGTGGTTGTAATTTTCAGAATAAGAAAATTATAAAAATTAAGTTACTTAAAAATGAAAATCCATGAAAAGTGTGACCAAAATTCTGATGTACCACTAGTTTGCCATTTGAAGACTAACATAATCTTCCACAAAAAAACCAAGAAATTAACTATAAATGTGTTAACAATAATTTTTGCTATCTTTTTACGTATATTTTGATTATACACATCAGGAACTGCAAATGCGGTTCCATGCTGTAGTAATTTATTTTTGACAAATTTATTGACAACTGCAATGTATACAGCTGATGGGATTTTTCGCCCGTGCGTTCACCTGTATTATTTCGCCATGAACAGTACTTATTGAATACACTTTGAAATTTGACTAACAAACGTCAACAAAAATAAACAAACAAAAAAAAAATGGACAAACAAATTAAGGGTGGAAAACTTATTAAAATCAAATTTATTAGCAAATTATTTATTGTTAATAACTTTTTTATTCATCAACAGGCGTGAAATCAAAAAAGAAGAGGATTCTGTGAAATGACGTATGATCTTTCCTCTTATATTGAAAAAAGCAAGAACTGCTGCTTCCTCCAACTCCAACAGGATTTCCAAATTTTATTCTTTTTTTTAAGATATTTAATTTGAAATATAAACTGGAAAGCACTGCTTGAAAAATTTGTATTTTTCTATTGCAATAAAGAAACGCTTTTTTTAAAACAATTTTTTTTCCATTTAGTATGATAAAAACCACAACAACAAAAAGTAAAAATTTAAACAATTTTTTTCAGTTGTCAATTGCTAATTGTCGTATCAATATTGAGTATGTATGAACACTAAAAATATATTGACAATTAACTGAATATTGTTTCAATTAAAAACGCATGTATGAACACCATATAAAACAGTTGTAGACAGACAATTGAAATTTAAAAAGAACCTGTATTACTAACTTCTCTATACCAACAAGTATAAAATTTGGATTTGGAAATAAACGGGTGTCCCATTAGTTGATATAATATGGTGTATGTGGCCAGACTTTTGAACCGTTATAGACACACAGCTGAAATTTACAAGGGACATGTTTTGCTAAGTCCGCTATAACAAGAAGCTTATAACTTGAATTTAGAAATTAAAGGATGTTCCCAAAATTAATGTAATTTGTTCTTTGTAATTTGTATACAAACACCTTAATTTTAGACAGAATGTCCACTACTTTATTTGGTATAATTATATTATAAATTAAATAGTTGATATAATTTGATGTATATGGGCAAACTGTTGAACTGTTACAGACATATACATACTTATATATAAATGTTGTGCAGGTTCCTAGCCTCTTATCGTTTAAACAAAGAGGCTTTTCGAGAAGTTCTTAATACTATTAAGGGACATTTGCAACGTTCAAATATACCGCCTGTGTTGCAGTTAGCAGCCACGTTACGCTTTTTAGCTGAAGAATCTTATCAATAGTCTGTTGGCAAGGAATCCAGTGTAAGTTTTGGTTTTTGGTGTTGCACGATGTGCTTGTGGCTATCGAGCGTTACGTTTGCCCGCAGTGGGTAAAAAGTAAAATTAACACTCGTATGTTACTTTTAACTTTTTTATTTACTTACATTTTTGCAAATTATTTAACTGTAATAAATAAAAACAATTAATTAATTAATTCCGTCAGCTGTTAACCTCTTGTTTTACTTCCAATAAAAAAACGATAATATTGGATTCTATGACACCTAAAACCGATAAAATTTCAAGTTCGAACACAAAACCGATAACTTAAATTTCATGACACCAACGCGATTTTTTTGTCGGTTTTAAATCTAATTCCAATAAAATTGGATTCCATGACAACCCCGAATAATTCTAGTTCGAATATAAAACCGATAACATTGAAATTCATGACACCAAGTAAATTTTTTCGTAGTTTTTAAAATCAATTCCAATAATATTGGTTTCTATGACACCCCTGATTGTTTTGTTTTTGTCCAATTGAAAAACTGTAGCCGTTGTTATTTCTGAAGAATAACTTTTAATATAATCCATTATGGGATCTAAATGGGAGCAAATAGCACTAAGTTCATGACTTAACCTAGTTGAAATAAACTAAGCCCGTAAGTTGAGATGCTTAGTTTCGAGAGATACCAAAGTGAAAGTTTGATTAGGTTGCACAGGCTGCCGGCTTAAAAAAACCGAGTCACTTGGGTCATAAATAGTCCCTTTGCGCTGCCTGAAAAGGGATGAGCAAATGATCATTCTGGCTTCCGTATTTCAACTTGATCAATCTCCAAACCACCCCAAAGACCGAATAAACGAGTTTATCCTAGCAACGTCACAGACCGATAGTGAAGAGCCGCTCTTTTTGCAGAAAGAGCTGGACGAAGAACAAATGCTTCACCGTTTCCTTCTTCCCCTCAGCAGTCTCCTAGCATGGGTACCGATAATACAGTGCCCTGTCAGCACAGCCACCAGTGTGCCCAGCTGCCCTCGGGAAACCTTAATACTTATATTGTATCTACATATATTAAGCGAGCCTTATAAAAATAAATTTCAAGATTAAAACCCTTAAATAAAAGAATAGTTTTCGAGTAAAAGCTTTCCTGCGCTTTCATGTTACATAATTGCATTTACAAAAGCCTACTTTTTCTTTTTATTATGAGGAGAAAAAGTTAAGCTACAAAAACTATAATTATCTAACATTCGAAAAACAAATTTCGAAATTGTACTAATTGTGATGTCAAAATAAAACTTTTACTTTTTTGCAAGTATCATTAAATAACATACATTTTTTTAGGTTGCTACTCGCTCAGTACGTCAACTGGCAAACCGTTCTTATGTATCTGTATCGCATGTTTCCGAAAATGGAACATCATTTAGTTTGACCGAAGAACAAAAACAAATGCAGGATTTGGCACGTAAATTTACTCGCGAAGAGATTATACCTGTAGCTGCCCATCACGACAAGACTGGTGAATATCCTTGGGATATCATAAAAAAAGCTTGGTCTTTAGGTCTAATGAACAATCACATTCCTCAGGAATTTGGTGGCCTAGGTCTGAATAATTTTACCACTTGCTTAATTTCTGAAGAATTGGCCTACGGTTGTACGGGTATTATGACTGCTATGGAGGCTAGTTCGTTGGGTGTAAGTATCAAAATATCATTTATTGTTGAATTGTTCCAGTTAAATTTTACTTCACATTTTAGCAAACCCCTCTAATTCTTTCTGGTAATAAAGAACAAAAGAAAAAATATTTAGGTCGTTTGATAGAACAACCTCTAGTGGCAGCTTACTGCGTAACTGAACCTGGAGCTGGCTCTGATGTTGCGGGCGTGAAGACTCGTGCGGAAAAAAAGGGTGACGAATGGATTCTAAACGGACAAAAAATGTGGATTACCAATGGCGGCGTAGCAAACTGGTACTTTGTATTGGCTCGTACAAATCCTGATCCCAAAGCTCCTGCTAGCAAAGCTTTTACTGGGTTTATTGTAGATCGCGATACCCCTGGTGTAGTTCCTGGGCGCAAGGAAATCAACATGGGTCAGCGCGCTTCTGATACACGTGGTATTACTTTCGAAGATGTTCGCGTTCCTAAAGAAAATGTCCTTGTTGGTGAAGGTGCTGGCTTTAAAATCGCTATGAGCACCTTCGATAAGACTCGTGCCCCTGTAGCTGCCGCTGCTGTGGGTTTAGCCCAACGTTGCCTTGACGAAGCCTTAAAGTACTCTTTAGAACGTAAAACCTTCGGCACAGAGATTGCCAATCATCAAGCTGTTCAATTTATGCTTGCCGATATGGCCATAGGAGTTGAGACCGGTCGTCTGGCATATCGTCTAGCTGCCTGGGAAGTAGATCAAGGCCGAAGAAATAGTTACTACGCTTCAATTGCCAAATGCCATGCGGCCGATATGGCCAACAAAATTGCTTCCGATGCCGTACAAATTTTTGGAGGCAATGGATTCAACACTGAATACCCTGTCGAAAAGTTAATGCGTGATGCAAAGATCTGCCAAATTTATGAAGGAACATCTCAAATTCAACGGCTAATTATTTCTAGAAACATGTTTGAAGCTGCCAAACAATCTTCCCAATAAACTTATTATTTTTTACTTATTTGAATATTTTCTTTCGTAAATTTTTATAACACAATTTAATCAAGTCCAAGTTATTATTGAATTTAAATGCATTGACTTTTAGAGCGAAATACACTTTTTTAGTTCACAAAATTTGTTTTCTTTTTTTGATTACTAAAATGGAGGATTGTTAAACAATAATTTAACGGATTCTCCGCTTCGCCTTGTGAAGGGCGTCTTGACAATTATCTGGTACTCTAATATTAAATAGACGTCTTCACTAATTATCTGACATAGCTTCACACAATAATTGTATTTTTCTTTTCAGGAAGTTTGTACTGCTGCTTTTTAATTTTAAATTGTATTATAACAATTAACTATTTTACGCATGTCCGAAGGTGGGCTCGAAATCATGATCCTCTGATTTACACAACATGTATTGTTCGAAAGCAACATAAACATTTTTGTTACATATCAACACGAAATTCAAATACAGTAGCTCCAAGCGAAGCTCGTACACCTATGAAAACAAATTTTTTTATGTTATATTTCTAAAACTAAATAGGCTAATAAAATAATTTTACTTAATTTTAGTACAAAACTATGTACTTAATTAAATATCAGAAACGAAATTTTGAATATAAATTTATTTATTAAAATACAGATAAATATTTTAAAAAGTGCCAACTTTCGACGCCAAAGCCAAACTCGTGTAGTCTTATTTAATTTGGCAACATTCTTTTAATTTGCATCTATTTCGTAAAAATAATTAAAAAAATTAAGAACTTTTCCCATTATTACCTCTTTTATTGTCATTTATTTGAGTTTGTGTTTGAAAGAGTTACAAAAGAGAACAAAATGGGCAAACAGAGAGGACAAACTTCTGTCAAAGTAAGAAAATTAATAATTCAACATCATAATAAATCGCTGCGATAAATATCTGAGATAGTTGATAGAAGCCTATCAACAGTGCAATATATTATAAAAAGGTATAAAATGGAAGAGAGGATTGCGAACAAGAAGAAAAGTTCAAATAACAAAATTTTCTCTGCTGGAGACGAGCAATATATTTTACGTCAAATAAAAAAGAATCCATTTTTAAGTGCTCCGAAACTCGTAGAAGTTGTTGAGAAAGACTTAGGAAAAAAATGTTGCCCACAGACCATAAGAAACATATTAAAAAGGGCTAATTTCAATAGTAGAAGAACAAGAGTTAAACCTCTGATTAATAAGAGAAATCAAAGAGAAGGTTACGATTCGCCAAGGAACATGAAACAGGATTTTTCATTTTGGAAGCACGTATTATTCACAGATGAAAATTCAACTTGTTTGGTTCAGATGGAAGACCTTATGTATGGAGAAAATCCAATGAGGAGTTGCTTGCCAAAAACATGAAACCAACAGGTAAGCACGGTGGTGGGTCAGTAATGGTTTGGGGATTATTTTCTGCATCTGGGCCCGGTGTTTTACACTTTATCGATGGTACCATGGATCAGCATATGTATCTGAACATTTTAAAAGAAAGTTTGCCAGTTTGTAAGCAGAAACTTTGTGTTGGTAAAAACTTTTATTTTTACCAAGACAACGAACCTAAGCATAAGGCTTACAATGTGCGATCATGGCTACTTTGTAATTGTCCACATGTTATGGATACACTAGCCCAGAGTCCAGACATAAACCCAGTCTAAAATTTGTGGAGCTATCTCGATCGTAAAATTCGTAGTCATACAATAAGTTCTAAAGATGGCTTGAAAAGAGCTCTTCAGGACGAATGGGGCAAAATTGAACCAAGTTTTTGCGAAAACTTTGTGCGCAGTATGCCAAATAAATTAAAAATGGTGATAAAAAATAAAGGCATGCAACCAAATAATAATATTTAAAACCAACAAAATAATATTTGAATGACGTGTGTTGTACGAGTTTAGCTTTGTCACAGAAATTACTATTATTTTATGTTTTTATTAAAAAAAATTTTTATTGAATAATAATTTAAAGTTTTTCTGTTTTGTTAAATTTGTTATAAAATTAACTAATAAAATAAATACAGTTTTATTTGTTAAGAGCTTCTTACTTAATGTTATAAAATAGTTTAAAAATTAGTCTAAAGTGTACGAGATTCGCTTGGAGCTACTGTATATGTTAAATGTATTATTTTTCCATACATGACACATGTTTTTTCTTGCTGAACACGTTTTCGTTTAACAACCAAATATTAAAAACCAACACAAACACATTGTGTGTTCGGCAAAATACAATTGTATTTCGATAGCTCCAAATGGAAGAACAAGTCATTACTCTTTTATTGCTCGATTATGGATTAATCCATATATTTTTTACTGGGAAAATTTAGAAACACACATAAATGATATGTAAAAAAATAACGTTTCTATGAGCTGTGTTTGATAACATTTATGTACGAGTTTTGCATGCAATCTTGCTTCCAAAATCGGTACATAAATACCAAGGAAGTTGAAGAGAACCATTCATCCTGAGGAAAAAACTTAAATACAGATCCAGAATAAACTACAAATAAAATAAACAGATTTTTGTCTGTAAGTAATAATTCAAGATCATAAAAAGTGGTAATTTTGTGCTTAAACCAAAAGTAAAAAATTTAATAAGGTTCATAAAGCCAAGTGCAATCTGACATTTCCATTGGAAAGTTTGTAATTTTTAAGCATAATCGTACTCAAAACGTTTTGACGTACGACCATTATTTGTGTTGTTTACAGCGACTTGAAAAAATTAATATAGAAAAAAATGGAATTAACTCGTGAACATTTTCGTGCCATCATTTTTCACAACTTTCGACGTGGATTATCACGACAAGAGTGCATTGGTGAACTTAAATCTTTGTATGGCGATGAAGCACCATCCTATAGCACTGTGAAAAATTGGTATAATGAATTTAATCGTGGCCGAAGCTCGCTCAAAGACGAATTCCGTGAAGGTCGTCCAAAAACGGCTGTTGTGCCAGAGAACATTGATGCCGTGCGTGAACTCATAATGCAAGATCGACATGCGACATACCGAGAGATAGAGACATCCTTGGACATTTCTTCCAGCAGCATACATTCGATACTGCATGAACACCTGGCCGTAAAAAAGGTTTGTTCTCTTTGGAGCCCGCACAATTCGAAAGTCGCTCAAAAAAAAGGCTCGTGTCGATTGGTCCAAAGAAATGTTGCAAAAATACGATTGCGGTGCTTCAAAAGGCGTTTATAAGATCGTCACAGGTAACGAATCATGGATCTATGCGTATGATCCCGAAACGAAACAATCGACCGTGTGGGTCTTCAAAGACGAGCAAAATCCAACGAAAGTTGTTCGTGGAAGAAGCACTTCGAAGCAAATGGTCGCCTGTTTCTTCGGCAAAATTGGTCATGTGGCGACTGTTCCGCTTGAGCAACGTAGGACGGTCCCTTCTGAGTGGTACACTACAATTTGTTTGCCTGAAGTCAGGAGAGGAGAAATTCGAAAAACCAACAAGAGAAGACGAATCATTGTTCACCATGACAATGCGAGCTCTCACACATCGGCTCAAACCAGAGCGTTTTTGACTGGCCAAAACGTCGAATTAATGGGTCATCCGCCGTACAGCCCTGACTTGGCACCTAATGACTTCTTCTTGTTTCCGCACATCAAGAAAAAAATGGGTGGTCAACGATTTTCGTCGCCAGAAGAAGCTGTTGAAGTGTTCAAAAACCATGTTTTAGAGGTGTCTCAATCGGAGTGGAAAAAGTGCTTCGACAACTGGTTTGAGCGCCTGCAAAAGTGTATAAATCATGCTGGAGAATACTTTGAAAAACAATAAACCCATTTTTGATTATAAATATTCGCATTTTCACTATTAGGCCAGAAATATATAGAGCAGCCCGCGTAAAAGCTATTATTATAAAAGTTATTAAAAAAAAAGATATCCAGTGGCTCACAGCTTATTTTATGCACTGCATATTTTAATTTTTTAAGTCCTGTAACAATAAAACCAGTAAGAATTAAAAAAAGAAATTGGTATCATTTAATAGATAAAAGGGCTTAATTTAACAAGAAAACTTCAATTTTTAAAAAATTAAGATTTAATTATCCTAAAAGTAAAACAAATAAAAAATACAGCTTTTTTCATATCACAGCTTATTTTATGCGGTAACCTTAAGTATTGAAAACTTTCAAGTTGTGTTTGCTAATTTATATTTTTAATACTTTGTCTGATACACTTTATTCTCTATAACAGGCTTAAGACGGTTTGGTATAGATGCAAGTAGTTTTCGCGATGAATTGGGCGAAATATTCTATCACTCCAATTCTTTTAGGCTATTTTTGCTTAAAAACTCGTGTTGCCTAATGTTTCTTCCAAAATGGACCATAGATTTTTAATGACATTGAGGCTTGGTGACTGAGGTGGCGTAATCATCAAGTAAGGGTAGTTATAAATTGACCAAAACTTTACAATTCCCGATTTATGTTTCGGATCGTTATCCTGATAAAATCGAAAATTTGATCTTATACCCAGATTCTTTGCATTTTGCAACAAATTGTCCTTTAAAATTTGAAGATACTTATTTTGTCAATGGTTGTTTCAATAAACTCTAAACTCTCAGTACCAACAGTCGACATACAGGCCCAAATCATGACGCTGCCACCACCATGCTTACCTGCTGCCTTTAAATATTCTTTATTAAGCTCGGTGTTATGTTTTTTCCATACATAGGACTTATCGTCGGAGCGGAATTTATTAAATTTGGATTTATCGGTTAAGATAACTGCATTCCAAATCGATGCGTCTTTAGAATCGTGTTCTACAGTGAAGTTGAGACTGCATATTTTGATTTTTGCGCTAATGGAAGGCTTCTTACGTGCAACTCGACCTTTAAAATCATGGTGACGAAGAACACTCTGATAAGTTGCAACGCAGCAATGTTTACCTATGTCATATTGAATATCGAAAGTCAGTTTGGGAGCTGAGAGCCCTGTATTTGCTTAAAATTTTTTGACAATATAACGCTCATCATGTTTATTAAAAATTTTATTTGGTGCTTATCTACATTTGTTAATTAAACGGTTTTCACGAACGAAGCACTCGATAATTTGTTGCGACGTCTAAGTTTTTTTATTCATCATTTCAACTATTTTCCGCTGCGAGTGACCGTTTTTAAAATGATTTACTACCAATTCTTTCTGTACTAATGTTGTGCGTGGACCCATTTTAAATTTCCCGAAATTAACCAAGTTATTGACAAAATAAGACCATTAATTAAGTGCCAATCATATCGAAAAGTACAATAGGGTAGAATTAAAAATAAATTTCCCCTAGACAACGCATTCTGAAAGTATCGTTACCAAAAGAAGTAAATACATAAAATAAGCTGTGAGATGAAAAAAGCTGTATATTCTACTTTTCTTGTTTTTTAATTATGTAAATATAAATTTTTTAAATAAATAAAGTTTTCTTGTTAAACTAGACCCTTTTCTCTATTTATTGATACCAATTTCTTTTTTTAATTCCTACTGGTATTATTGTTATAGGACTTAAAGGATAAAATTATGCAGTGCATAAAATAAGCTGTGAGCCACTGTATATTCCTTTTTTATTCCCTTTTTTTTGAAAAACAATGTTTAAAAAAAAGTGACTTACTTAAGGTGGCATAAATTAAATCTGTTTAAAACAACAAAAAAATATTTCAAATGCCCTCCATTTTTCATTGTGAGTTCTAATAATTTACCATAGCTTAAACAGATATTGATAAATGAATTTTAAAGTGCTTTTGTGGCTCCTGTTTTGTCAAAATTTATATTTTAAAACTTGATTTGCTTAGTGAACGAGTGCTCTTTCAGTGACAAAATATAACCCCTTAGAAATAGTGTGTAAACTTCAATATTTTCTTCTAAACTCGTTTATTTTCTGACCAAATTACCTTTTCTTTACCCTTCGTGTAAATACTTTATACTTATTAAGAAAATTAATGTTTTGTAATTCAAAAGTTTAATACATATCACGTTTCTTAAATATCAATATGAGCTTTACTAAAGTAGGGCAAATAATCAATGCGGCTACTGAGCGTACTAGACAGGCATTTGCCGAGCAGCTTAATCTAATAACTCTAGCTGTGAATCAACTAACGCTCCCCACTATTCAAACTTATGCGCCAGTATCTATTGACCCTTTAGTTACGGATAATAATGCCAGTTTGGACCTAATTAAGTCACTTCCTGAATTTAAAGGCGACCCTTCATGTATCCGCCCTGGCGCACCGCTGCGCAGTTTGCAATGAATTATTATAAAGAGGGTTCGGAAAAATACTTCACTACAATGGGCATATTCCGAAATAAGATTACTGAATCTGCTAATTTTACTCTTTTATCGTTCAATACAGTCCTTATTTTCAAGCAATTATTGCAAGGTTAGATCAATCATACTCCGACAAAAGGCCATTGTGCGTTCTTGAGAATGAGCTTAGCGTGTTAAGGCAAGATAGGTTGTCAATCTCCGAGTACTGTGACAAAGTCGACAAGCAATTAACTCTCATAATTAACAAACAAATAATGGACCATAGTGGTAATAGGGAAATCATTGCAGCTCTGAGCGATAGAGCAAGAGAAAACGCTTTGCGAGTATTCAAATCGGGACTTCGTCGTCCAATGTGCGACATTCTACTTTCGGCAAGAATAGAGGATCTTCCCTCCGTACTCGCAGTAGCTCAAGAGCTCGAAATTAGTCACATGCGTCATGACTGTTCGTGCTTTTGCCGCAGGAAACTCATTAAAAGTAACACGTCATTTTCAACCGATTCATCGGCATACTAGAAATCGACAATAATACCTCTTTTTATCATAAACGTTCCTCAGACTCAGTATAATCCCTGTTCTCCCTTAATAGTTTTTAAGGTAAAATAGTGAAATTCAATTAAATATGAACTTAAAAAAAATTAAAATGGTGGGCAGATTTAAAAACTTTGCTTACAACGAAATTAAAACACGTCTTTTTCGGTAAGTATCTGTTCATCAACTGTTACTATTTATTCTTGATTCTTGTTTAATTATAATTCTTCTCTTTTCAGCAAAACCGTTTTACATTCTTCTTAAATTCATTTGTTAACTTTAATTAAAATAATAGTAATAAAGTTTTATTTGCAAATTAATAAAATTTTAGATAGTTGAGAAAATTCATTAAATAAGTAAATTCATAATTATTAAAGAAGTATGGAAAAAAAAGAAAGTATTGTAAAAAACCATTTGTATGGAGAAAACCTTTATTGGCCTAAAAACTCCACACTCCAACATTCCGGCACCATTGAAAAACCGTCAGTCTTCAAACAATTGGTAGTGGAGCTAGTTTCGTAATAGGGCGTTTAAAGACGCCGTTTCTCGTTTTTACCTCCGCCACTCTGACCTTGCCGTCTGGGCCTTCTGTTACGTGGACGACTTTCCCGATCAACCACTGTTAGGGCGGGAGATTGTCCTCGTGGACCACCACTACTTGGCCGATTTGAACATTGGGCTCCTCTTTGAGCCACTTGACTTTATCCTGTAAACCCAGAACGTCGTAGTCTTTGGACCAGGCTCGCCAGAACTGCTTCTTGAGAGCGCAAAGCATCCGCCATCGCTTCAACCAACTTAGCTTGTTGTCGTTGACGTCTCCGACGGATTCTGGCGGCAGCGAACGCAGACCCTCGCCGATTAGAAGATGCGCCGGCGTTAATGCATTCCCGTCGTTCGGGTCTTGTGAGAGAGGTGCTATTGGTCTGCTGTTGAGCACCGCCTCTACTTCCACTAGTATTGTCAGCATTTTTTCCTGCGTAAGCAGCGCATTGCACACAGATCGCAGAAGTAGGTGTTTCGCCTGTTTGACGGCCGCCTCCCACAGCCCTCCGAAGTGAGGAGCTGTGGGAGGTATGAAGGTCAAGTCTACCTTGCACGACGCCGCGAATGACACTTCGTCTTTTCGACTCTTCTCGAATGCCCCGATTAGCTCCTTAAGTGTCCGGCTGGCTCCCACGAAGTTGGTTGCTTTGTCGCAGTATACCTTGCGGGGAAGACCTCTCCTGCATCAGAAGATAGATCAGATACTAATTCCAAGTGGACAGCATTTGATGTGAAATAAACATAAACCGCTATATGCATCTTTATAGGTAGTTTACCGCTTATGCGTAACGAGACGTTTACGGGACCACAGAAATCTACGCCAACTATCAGAAATGGCCGCAAAGCTCTAACCCTATCGACAGGCAAGTTCACCATTATTTGAGTCATAAGCTTTGGTTTATAGCGGTAACAGTGAACACAATTACGCACTATCCTACTGCATTCTTCCTTGGCATTAACAAGGCAAATATTTTCTCTCGATAGAGCTATCAACGCCTTCATTCCAGCATGGCAATTATCGAGGCGTAAATTACGTAAATATCGCGTTACGAATGGATTTTTTTGGTAATAGGAGTGGGAACTTCGTGTTATGGAAATTGACGATAAGTGTTCTAGATTTTTACTAAGACTAGTAAAACAAAATCTAAAGTTATCTGCTGTAGACTTTAAAAGAGAAAAAAGATGTGGAAGTGTGTGCTGAAACAATTCGCCGACTCCTAAAGAAACACAATTGCTATGAAAGGGTGCCACGCCATAAACCAGAAAAACCAAGAGGCTAGATTTTGCCAAACGCGCGGAGACTTGGTCCAAAGTAATAATTAAAAAATCTAGATAATTAAAAAGTCTACTTGATTATAGGTTTTATTACTGAATTAACTAAAATAAATCTTTTTGAGTCTGATGGAAACCGTTTTATATAAAGAATACCTGGTAAAAAATTTCAAGGCAAAAATATCAAGAAGACGGTGAAGTACGATGGCGGATCGGTAATGCTATGGAGTTGCATGTCAGGGGCTGGTGTCGGTAAAGTGTAAATTATCGATGGGATTTTAGATGGAATGGTTTACATCAAAATTTTAAAACGAAATGTCGTTAGTAGTGCTGAAAAACTAGGTATTCGCGATAACTTTATCTTTTACCAAGATAATGATCCAAAGCACAATGCTCCGAATTGGTTGTTATCTCCTAACATGAACCCCATGCTCAATCTCCTTACATGAACCCCATTGAGGATCTATGGAGTACGCTGAAGAGAAGACTCGCTAATAGATACGTGAGTAGTAAAGCTGATTTAAAGCAAGCAGATTTGGAGGAATAGGAAAAAATTGATCCCAACTTTTGTAAAAAACTAGTTGAAAGTATGCCACGTCAGTTACAAGAAGTAATAAAACACAAGGGGAAATCGACGAAGTATTAGTATTGTTATTTTTAATTTTCTTGTGACCTTCAAATGAGTGTCCCATTTTTAATGTGAGTGCCTTACTGAGGAATGAATATGAATATTTCCATTTTTTGTTGTGGTTTTTGAATTGAATTTTCTGAATTTTTGTTATTTTTATTTTAAAACGTTTCTATATATAAATGTCAGATCTTCTTATAACACATTTATCTTTTTTGTGGTTTAAGTAAAAACTTTTTTTTTTTTGTTTACATGGAGTGTTCAATTTTGAGTGAGACCCGATTCTGTGCACTTGATAAGTCCAAAACATTGAGTATTTATCAACTTTTGAATATTTATCAAGATTTGGTATTGTACTACAAAATATAAAAGCTTTTTAGTTGATAATTTGTCCAAGTCTCATTTGGTATTGATAATTCTTTTTTATCGTGTGTGTGTGTGTATTCAAATTCAGTAAATAGTGCACGCTTGATGCAAATATCAACATAATGGATTCTTTTTTATAATACATGAACAAATTTACGTATCCTGTTAGAAAAATGGAAGAAGATATAATTGTGTTGATGCTGATTTGTGAAGACGAAGAAAATACGGAAAAAAGAAGGCGTAAGTGTGTCTTACAAAGATTACGTGACTCAAGAGATCCTTTTCAGTTGTTGAAGGCAGAATTTACAAAAAATTTTCGCCTGTGTTCTTTCTCGGCAATTAATTGCGGACATGCAGCCGATCATATTTCAGTTTCCTTTACGGGTACGTATATTAATATACTTTATAGCCAATTAATTTGTAATAATTCTTGCAAAAAAACCGACTACAAAACAGATTTCATCTGTCTCCCTATAACGGTTCAAGAGTATGGCCACACTCTTATAACTCCAAGTTTTATACTTGTTCAACTGTTCAATAGTTTTGCAATATACATCAAATTACAGCAACTATAGAGTCACCTTTTATTTTTAAAATTATATACTTGCTCTTGTAATAAATTAAGCAATCAAGTTCTTTTAAATTTCAATCTTCTGTTTATAACGGACCATTAGTTTGCCCATACACATCAGATTATATCAACTATTGTTTATCCATTTAATTTATAATTTTAAATTTTAATACTTCCTGTTATACCAAACAACGTACTAGACATTCTTGCGGCCATATAGAACAAATTACATTATTTTGGAAACACCCTTTAATTTCTAAATTCAAATTATAAACTCGTTGATATAACGAGCGTAAAAATACAGGTCCCTTTTAAATTTCAACAGTCTGTCTATAACGGATCAAAAGTTTGGCCACATACATGTAATTAAATCAACTATTGGGACACCCTTTAACTTTTGAATCCAAATTTTATAGTTGTTGTTATAGCGGACTTAGCAATTCAGCTTCGTTGTAAATTGCGTCTGTCTATAACTGTTCAAAAGTATGGCCATACACATCAAATTAAATAAACTATTGGCGCAGCCTTTAATTTATAATTTTTAATGTAAATACTTGTTACTATAAGGACCATATCAATCCAAATTATGTCAAATTTGCAATGGTTTCTCTATAACGGCGCATATAAGTAAATTTACATCAATTATGGGGGCACCCTTTAAATTTTAGATTTATTTTTCTATAACTTTTTGTAATTGGGAGCTATAGTAATATGCAGTCGTTTTAAATTTTACAGAATCGCCCTTTACAGTTCGTAATACACTTAAAAAATATGTATGTTGTATGGGGCCACCCTTTAAGATTATGAACTGTTTTTTAAACGGGACCAATCTGTAATCATAATCTATCATATTACTAAAAATTTTCAAAATCGGTGCAGAAATGGCTTAGTTCTGCAGGCACAAACATAAAAAAGCAACATACAGTCGAATTGTATAACCTTCTTTTTTTGAAGTCGGTTAAAAATACTTACTTATCTGGTGTATCCCTATTTTTGCTTTTGCCAATAATTTAATTTAATAAATTTAATTGAAATCAGTTGTCAATAGAAATTCACCACACTGGTGAATTTTAAAAGCTTTTTATTTATCAATGTTTCCACAGAATGTCAACCGAACTTTTAGTTGATAAAAATCTTGACAAAATATCTTGATAAAAAATTTATCAAGAATTCACGGAATCGGGCTGTAAGTGTATGTTTTTGGTTATACTTTTGAAAATTTGCAAGGAACCTGTATTGCTCGAATTAAGAAATTTAAAGGTATTTGTCTTAAAGAAGCATTATTTTAAGTTCGATGTTTAATTTCGGTTTTTTTTTTCAAGAATTATTTCTTTTTCTTGAGAAGGGTTCCTCCAATTATGAATTCCGAGGGAACAAAAAATTAAAAGTGACATCGCCTTAATTTAAAGGGAGCTGTTTTCTTTTTTTTCATTTTATTTTTCTTTCATAATTCATAATATCTTAAATAAATAATTATAGCAAATTTATTATAGGAAAAAAAGAAAAGTAAAAAAATCCCTAGGAATTTTTGTTTATAATTGGGCTGTTTGAAAAAATAAATATTTCATGAAAAATCAAGAAATTAAGCACAACTAACGTAGATTAGCAAAAATAAGACAAATTTTTAAATTTAAATAAGTAGGCAAATTTCTATAGTTCAGTTCGATTTAGGGATGTATTATGTGCCTATTAGATTAAGGCCTACAAAAATACGAGTACTACATCGAAAAAACATTAGATTTTCCCTTTGCTGTTCAAATCATAGGGCATTCTGAACTGTTTCTAAAGCTAAATATAATAAGGGTTAAAATCGAATCTAAATGCATTTTAAAAGGTGTCCTTGTACTTAAACAATTTTGTATGGTTTTAATAAATAAAATGAATTACAACGTTTTTTTTATTTAATTAATTTACTTTATTCGTGCTTGATTACTTCAAATATAAATATTTCATGATATTCTCATGAAATATTTATTATTTTAAACTAAACTACAAAATGAAATGTATTAATGCGGGGAAAGCATATTCATATGGCCATTTCACTACTGCTCAAATAGCTCATCAGTGAATTTTACCCAAATTTTGTAAAGAAAAACAGAAAGTCTTATATCAAAAGCCAAATAGATTAAATGAGAACTCCATTGTATCAATAGGACAGAAGACAATAACAACTCAAAAAAGTTCTACACAAAAACACAGCAAACATTTAGTAACTATTTTTATTTTTTCTTTCATTTTTCTACATAAGGGATCCCATTGGGAACCATTCATATGTATTTGAAAGATTCAATGAAAAAATAAAAATTGAAAAACAATTTTTTTTTCATTTTGTAGTTTAGTTTAAAATAATAAATATTTCATGAGAATATCATGAAATATTTATATTTGAAGGAATCAAGCACGAATAAAGTAAATTAATTAAATTTTAAAAGATTCCGAATAATAAATTTTCATTTTGAATGTTTTTTTATTTGAAGAACGCTTTAATAAGCTATAAACAGCCATTTTTACAGTGGAACTTTAACTTCAGCAAGTCCAAACGTAACTCAAAATAAATGTTACAGAAGTCGTGCATAAATTATAATAAAAGTTATATTTTTAACCTCTGGCTCGACGCCACTTTTCAATTGTTGAGTATAAAACCTTTTTACGAGTTTCAAAATCCGTAAATATTTTTCAAAAGTCCTTATCAACTCTTAGCTTTACTCAGTCCAGTCCACGCGAAACCTATCAAGTCTATCAAATCAGTGTTGCATAAGGAGTTGTATTCTTTCAAGTATGCTCCTATTGGTAGACACAACAACTTCTACCTAGCCGTTTTAATGCAATTTCGTTTGAAAACTGCTTCCATAATAACTGGCAGAAGTGTTAGTTCAACGTGGATCTGCATGGCTGCCGACTTACAAGTTCGCCTAGCTCCTGTCTGACAACGCGATCGCACCAAAGGTAGTGACTGTTCTAACAATCATTGCAGGCAGCCATCATAGGCTTTTAAGTACGAAACGTACGAAAGTACGTATTAACTCTATTCAAACTTCAATATCAGATCATAATTTTGTATTTTGTGAATTGCAACTGAATTTTTCCCATTCTGAAATCGTTGTGGAGAATTTTAACAAAATAGATTACACTAAATTTGGATCTTATTTAGATGAGCATTTGAGAGTTTACAACGGTAACTCTTCAGACCAATGTAAAAACTTCGTGGACACTCTAACAGCAGCATTATCAAATAGTTACTCCACAACTACAAAGTACACAAACATCAGAAATAAAGTTTGTCCATGGATATCTGAGGCGCTGAACTCTTTATTAACCTATAAAAATAAATTGCTTAAAGCAAGAAGACGGTATAAAAACAACACAAGTATTGCAGAACGTGTCAAAAGAATAAGTAAAGTGATAAAGTTATGTAATAACAAACTAATGAACTCTTACTATGAGCACAATTTATTGAAATGCAGAGGTGACCAAAGAAAAACTTGGCATTTCATAAACAAGCAACTTGGTAAAAATGCAGTATCTCCCAAGAATTTAATGATTAGCGAAAATGTTTATGTATCATCAGATCGTGAGAAGGCTGCAGCATTTAATACATATTTTTATAATTCTGTTTGTAATTTGTGGGCTAATTTAGCAGTAAATATTGAAGACAACATTAATATGTTTCGAACATTAACTCGCGTTTCCACTTGCTTTGGCTTAAATGAAATTGAGAACAGTCATGTTGATCAAGCCTTGAATAACTTGGAAGCAAATAAATGTCCAGGCAATGACAGTATTACTCCAAAAATGTTATTGGTGTGTAAAGAAGCTATATTAGATATCGTAACTGTTATATTTAATAATATGATTAGAGAAAACAATTACCCTGATGTGCTGAAAATACATAAAATAGTTCCAATTCCAAAGTATGTTGGTACAAATAAAATACAGGATTTTAGGCCTATTTCCATTTTATCCACTATTGACAAAATCATTGAGAAAATTATTTTTGATCAAATTTCCAATTATCTGCAAGATAATAACATTCTATTCCAACGACAATATGGCTTTAAAAAAGGTTCTGGGACGGAGCAAGCAGTGGTGAATGTTCTTGACAATATTTGCAATGGTTTGGATGCGGGATACAAAGGAGTAGCAGGGGTATTTTTTGACTTAACTAAAGCATTTGATTTGGTTGATCATTGTATCCTGATTAAAAAGTTAAATTATTTTGGATTTTCCCACAATACTATAAAACTATTAGAAAATTATTTAAAAAATAGAATGCAATTTGTACAAATTAATAATTCAAAGAGTGATTCACTGCCTGTTTTATGTGGAGTACCCCAGGGAAGCGTACTTGGACCCTTGCTGTTCAAAATCTTTATAGACGATATAAAAAATTTAGATTTTTTTGGAAAATTATTTATGTTCGCTGATGATATAAGTCTTTTCTATAATTATAAAGATGATAAAGTATTAAGAACACAAATTGAGTATGATGCTGCTATTTTATCCGAGTTCTTAAGATTTAATAAACTGGTTTTAAATGCTGACAAAACAAAATTCGTCAAATTTAAACCACACATTTCAAGCAGCAATAACATAATGAATGTTCATATTGAGGGAAGGATAATAAATGAATCGGAAAGCGTTAAGTACCTCGGTGTTCATTTTAATCGCAATCTTTTATGGGATCAACATGTTGCACATATCAAGGCTAAATTGTCACGTGGAATTGGTATTTTGCAGAAATTTAAGACAAAGTTAAATGTAAATACTAAACTACTACTCTATCAGTCACTTATTCATTCACATCTTACGTACTTACCAATGATTTATGGATGGAAAACAAGCTCAGCTCTTCAAACTCTTCAAGCAGCACAAAACAAATCTTTAAAAATTGTTTTTAATCTTCCGCTGCAATTTAGTACATTAGATTTATATACAAAATATGCAAAGTCTGTTCTTCCGGTAAGAGGACTGTATAAACAACAATTGTTAATACATATGTTTAAATGCTTAAGGAATGTTGGTGCTAATTCTATGCAGTTCGAGCAAAAAAAACCTTATCGTTTTCTGCACACCATAAGCAGTATTGTGGGAGTTATTTTTATGCTAATTTTTGCGTGGTTGCTAAAGTTCAACTACTCTCCACAAAAGTGATAAAATATTAACTCCCTAGGGGTGCTTAAAACCTATGAGGTTGGAGAAAAGGTTTTTTTGAGAAGAAACAAACGATTGGGTAATAAATTTGACAAAATTTTTATAGAAAAAGTTGTCGAAAGAGATCTCAGTACTGCAGTCATGATCGAAGGGAAAAGAATCCACAAAAGCAATTTGCGATAGTTTTCTTTAATGTTTTTCCTAAGAAATGAACACTAAGATAAAATAGAATAATTTTCTTTAAGCCACATAAAAAGTAACAAGTCAATTGCATTAAAAGAAAATAATTTTTTTTGATCTTGAATAATTACCACTTCTTTAAAACAACTTTGTAAACCTAGTTTTAAGCTACTACAATTATAAAAAAAATTTGTTGACCTGTTTCCGCTATCATCGATTTTCGAAATCCAGCATGACTATCGAAACGAGGACGTTTCGAATTTGACAAGGGGAATAGTTAAGATGTAATGTTAAAGCCGCTTTCCAACACTACAACTAATGTGGAACCTAAAGTTGAGCTTATGCGAGTAATCTAATATCAACGAGTTGCGAGCATATAATTGCACTCAACACTCACAACATCGACGAGTTATGAGTTTATCATTGCACTCGATACTCACTGCATTCGTTATCATCATACATTTGTATGCGTGTAACGCTCTCAGCTCTACAACAATACCGTACCAGCATAAAAACAGCTTCGAAGTAAAGGCAACAACACCTCACACCCGCTAAGCAACGCTTAATACTGGCGCCAAAATTTATAGCTTGAAAAACCAAGAACATTTGACAAATGACGAATGCCGAAAGCCTCCGCTTATCCCCACATACCTACTCACGTACGAGTATAAGTACGCCGGTCTCTTGTAACGAAATCGAGGAACATAAGGTCATTAAGAAATTTGCAATAAAGCGAGTCACATCTCTGTAAAATAAAAATAAAAACAAAATTGCATTTTTTATTAATTTGTACAACTTCGGCTATTTTATTTTTTAAGCAGTGATAGCTTGTTTATGAATACCTTAAAAGTGGGAAAAAGGACACGTAGTTTTTTCGCATTAAGATTAGGACCAGGTTGATGATGTATTTACCTAAATCAGGTAGGAAGGACTCACTTCGGCTTATAAGACCAACATCCGTCATGCTAAAAATGATGATAAAAATAAAAAATTATTATATCCATCAAATATCTTATATATAAGGTCCATATTCAGAAAAGCATGCATATAGGGCAGGTCATTCAATAAAATTGTACTGTATTAATTCGCAATCTAATACGGAAGGTCTAGATAGTAACAAAATCGCGGCTTAGGCATTCCTGGATATTAAGGCAGACCTTGACAAAATGAAACACACGTGAAGAAAATTGACTGCACCATGATCAAATGTGTATGAGCGGGTGGGACTATGGAATTGAAGGTCCGCTCTGTTTTTTGAGTTTCGTATTTCATCACATACAATGTCTCTTTCTTTATAACGTTTAATTATATTGTGAACTATAGACGCACTTTTGCCAACTATTCTACTTATTTCACGAATGGACTTCTTGTCCATGAAATTTTTTAAAATAGTTTTTCGTTTCTCAATTGTTGTTTGACGCATTTTTCAAATGGTTTTAAATCATCTACAGTTACTTGAATACTGCTAAAAATAACAAATACGAGTATACAATTTGATTTCAACATTTACCGATATTTAGATGACGAAGTATAACTGTTCCGTTTTGAGCGTGAGTAGCACACTTATCATTATTTTTAAAACAATTTGGTTTTTTGCTATTGTTTTTAAAAGAGCGCAGTTATATTATTTATTATATTATGCTAATATCCCATAACATTTTTGTTGAAATAGCAACACATATTTAACACAAAAGTCACCTAGTAAAATTAACTTGAGAAAAAGAAAAAATTGTTTAACTGAGTTGGCCTTGATTTTTGTATTTCTTTTTTGTAATATATTTTTCAATTAGTTACGATTTAAACTTAAAAACTTTAGAACAATAAATAATACAATTAATATTTCTGTTAAAACTAAAAAGTAACTCGGGACTTTTATTTCTCCAAGGATACGAGATTATCACTTCTACAGGTTATGGCCCCAGATCCGCAGGAAAAACAAGGTATAAGTGGGTAAATTATTAAAAGCGTGTGTCGCAAGAAATACAATATATAAAAAATTTGCTAAATGATTTTGGAATGAATGATTCGAAAGACGTTTCAACTCCATTAGAAGCAGGTTTTCAGTCATCATGTACTAATAAGGACTGCAAAAAGGTGGAAGTTACTGAGTATCAATCTTTAATAGGTGCGTTAATGTACCTAGCAATTTCAACTCGTTCAGATATTTTACACTCAGTGTGTAAGCTTGCACAACGTAACGTCGATCCTCATTCAGAACATTTGTCAGCCATAAAGCATATAATGAGATATTTAAAGAAAACTATTGATTTTAAACTTCATTTTGAAAGGACTGGAAAACCCACAATAGGTTACTTGAATGCAGATTGGGGATTTTCATTCATCAAAGCAAATTGTGTTTTTTCATGGGAGGCTAAAAAACAAAATGTAGTAGCCTTAAGCAGCACCGAAGCGGAGTACATTGCCTTATCCACCGCGGCAAAAGAAGCCATTTATATCAAAAACCTTCTTAAGGAATTAGGATTTGAAGAAGATGGTCCAATATTACTGAATGGAGATAACCTTAGCGCACAGTATTTAGTTAAGAATGCTACGTATCGTGCAAGAAGCAAGCATATTGATCTCAAATATCACCACGTTCGTGACTGTTATTCAAAAGGAATGATCAATATAGATTATATTCCAACAGAGGAAATGTTATCTGATATTTTTACAAAAAATCTATGCAAGATTAAACATCTAAAATGTTGTAAGAGTATGGGATTACATTGATACTTTATCTGTTATTAATGTGTTGAGAGGGAGTGTTGAAATAGCAACACACATTTAACAAAAAAGTCACTTAGTAAAATTAACTTGAGAAAAAGAAAAAATTGTTTAATTAAGTTGGCCTTGATTTTTGTATTTCTTTTTTGTAATATATTTTTCAATTAGTTACGATTTAAACTTCAAAAACTTTAGAACAATAAATAATACAATTAATATTTCTGTTAAAACTAAAAAGTAACTCGGGACTTTTATTTCTCCAAGGATACGAGATTATCACTTCTACAATTTCTAAATAAAAATGCAATTTATTCGTTGGTTGGAAACGCATGTATCTATACGTATTTCGCCGGTTGCTTAGGCCAGCTCATATTTTTAGAAAAACCAAAAACATTTCCTTTAAGTATAAAAACTTCAAAAACAACATGAGAATTATTTAAGTTAGGGCTTTAACAAAAATTACCAACAAAGAAACCACGTTTCCTTTTCTTACTGTATGTGTATGTTGTGTCTTGTGTGTGCATGTGTATGCATGTTTTTGTGCAATTGCTTGCTTATTTTTCACAAATACATACACACTTATTGACAGACGTTTTTGACAGCTCTACAAGATTTTACAAAAACAAAATACACGCAAAAGCTTATGCAGTCACCTGTATCAATGTGCCTTGGGCCCACATATATACGTACATATTTTCTAAAAACGCTGTGTTCTTAAATCGTATTGCAAGGAGCACAACTGGGACGAACGACGAATTTCGTCCAACTATTCGTTGTGTCGTCAAAACTTCGTTGTGTAAATTTGTCGTGTTAAACATTAGAAAAAAAAACAACTAAAAAGCATTTTTATATTTAACTCATAATCTGTACGCTTATTACAAATGCAAAAATACATAAATTTTTTAATTAAAATAACTTTATTTATTAAAGTACTTCGAATCTAAATGGTTACTTTGTACTGATTTGTTCGTCGTTCGCCGGCGTTAGAAATATAAATATTTCTATTGCATAGTTCGCCGCGTATGACGAATTTCGTCCTACGTCATGATTGTGTGCGTTTTCATATACACAAATGTGTTTTATTTTTGACTACGAATATTCGCGACAAAAAATTCGTCGTTCGTCGCAGTGGTGTTCCTAGCATATCTTTACATGTTCTGAAATCGCTACGATTCACTGACGTTTTTCTTTTTTCGAAGTTGTGCTCGAACAATAAAAACATATGTTTCTGTCATAAAAACCAACAAATAAATGAATTTTAAACAAAAATTAAAAATTTTGTTTTAAAAAGCTACAATCAAAAGAAAAACACTAAGGGATTCTTCCAATCCAATGGACATTCCAGACCAAGTGTAAGTACAAACATACATGCATTAGCAAAAAGATCAGGTCTAATGGCATGAAATTGTGCTTTATGTTTCATAGCTCTGTACATGTTAAAGCAGTCTCCTTCATTTATCGCCAAATCAACAGTAAACAAATGAGACAGTCAGTTGAAAAACTCCTAAGAAATTTTTTTTTAAATCGGAAAAAGAGTTATCACTTTTCATTCAAATAAAAATAAAACTCATTCAATTTAATATGTGTATTATTTAAATTTCTCTTCAAAGTGCAGATTATATAAAATAAACCGGATCGCATCGGTATACACTAGCGGTTTGAAAGCGACAAATTTCTATCGTTTTCGTTTGTCAAAACACTTTTTTAAGCTTAAGTTAAACGATATGCGTTTTTCAGAACATGAACAATAGGTCAATTTACGTTACCTATGGGGACACTTAATTTTTAGATTTATTTTTTTACTAACTTATTGTACATGTCGTTGCCTGCGTTTAGTTTTAGGACCTTTCTAGACAGTGTGTAGTATATTCCGAACACGTGAAAAGGATTTCAAATCAGTTTAAATCTTATAGGTCAGGAGATATCTATATTTCAAATATCTTTAGAATCTAAATTTTGTTAAGATTCATAAAATTGGACGTTTATCCTCACCTTTTTTTAAATAAACATAGAATATTCTACACTTTTCATAAATATCTAAATATATTATAAATTTGTAATCGGTGCGGACATAAATGCAGATAGATATAGATGACGACTTATATATGCTTCAAATTTCTTAAAAACCGATTAGCCGGGACCTTGTTAAAATTGATTTAGACGCATGAAAATGCTGCATCCTCTGTTTCTCCCCCTCCTGGTCCGCTATTTAAAAATATAATTATCCTATTTTACGACAAGGACAAATATCTACCCGTATTTCAAATTTCATTTGAATCGGTTAAGATGCACGCACAAACAAACTTACAAAGAGATTTATAATATATATAAGAGAAGGAGAAAACACTCTTATGGTATCTTATTTTTCCTGTTCTCAAAATTTTATAAATAAATTTTCTTTAAAAAAATAAACTTTACAATAAACTTATCTAATCTATTTGCGAATCTTCAAACAAATAAGTGAAATACCCACAATGCAAATAACTTTACAATCTTATTCAATGGCTTAAGCTACAAATTCTTCAAAATCGTTGAAGATTTTGTTCGGCTTAAGGTCAAATTAAAAAATTAAAAATGAAAAACAATAAAATATTTTGTTTCACTCAGTAGTGAAATGGCCATATGGATATGCTTTCCCCGCAGTAATACATTTCATTTTTAGTTTAGTTTAAAATAATAAATATTTCATGCGAATATAATGAAAATAAATATTTCATGAGAATATCATGAAATATTTATATTTGAAGGAATCAAGCACGAATTAAGTAAATTATATTTTGTTTCACTTTTATTTATCCAATATTTCGGTTACCTTCGTTAACCATTATCAAGGAATCTACATACAGAAAAAAGATACATTTTCTTAAATACAATAACTTGAAAACACTATACAGTTTAACAATGCATACATTATAATATTGAAACAATTTAATATTTAAATGTCGTACATCTTATTGGTTTCATTAGTTTTCGTCAACTAATTGTTTTGTTTTATGTGTTTATTAATTATGTGTCGATATAATTGAGCGCAATTGTCAATGTCTGTCTTGTAATTTAAGCGTTTTGTTGTAGGTTCGATGATAATGTGTACCATCTCTAATGTGGATCTCTTTTTGTAATTGTGCTCTTCTTGTAATATTTTCACTCTCTCAAAATCAGGTTTGTGTCCACTCACTACACAGTTGATGTGCCAATATATGTCTTGTTACATATATTAGTTCCGTCCCCATTGCAATTTATTTTATATATTAAATTTGATTTATCATCATTGTCTATTGTAGCCTTGGTTTTGCTGAAAAGTTTTTTTTTAATAAATTGTTGTTCTTCATTGCTAAATTATAATTTTTGTCTTCAAAAATATTTGAACTTCGTATTCTTTTGGATAGTCCAGGAACATATGTATGTGATTGTTTTGTATATCTTTTCAGGGTTATCCATGTTGTCCGATTTGTTTTTAACATATTTTATTAGGTCCGTTATCGTTTTTCTAGGGTAGTCATTTCTTTCCAGTACTTGTATAATCTTGTAAATGTTTTTCTTTTTAAACTGCTCATCGCTTATATCTATTACTCTTTTGATGAATTTAGTTGCTGTGTTAATAATAATTCGTCTTGGATGTTTGGAGTAAAAAGTCTACCTGATGATGTGGGTTTTTGGTACCAGTCAAGTTCACTTCCACATCTTATTATAACTGCGTCTAGGTAAGGTACTTTATTGTCCTTTTCTAGTTCTTTTGTGAATTGAATCTCTTTTTATTGTATGAATTTAACTTTGATAAAATGTCTTCCACGTTATTTGTTTTAACCACGGCGAAAATGTCATCTACATATTTCGTTAATATTTTTGGTTTCGTTACCATTTTCTCAATACACTGATCTAAGAGTTCTTCCATAATTATGTCTGCCAATACTGGTGAAATTGGGGATCCCATGGGCATACCAATTTTCTGTTCATACTCGTATATGTTATCCTCGTATTTAAAATATCTTGTCTCTTTTACGCAGAAGTTTATAGTTTCCGTGGTATATTCGTATGGTTTCATATGACGTTCCATTTATTTTCTATTGTTTTTAGTGCTAGGTTTACTGGGATACTAGGAAACAGAGGTATGACATCAAATGATATTAAAACTTCTTAATGTTTTTAAGTTGGTATTTAAAATCAATAACGTCCTTAACATTATATTTTGATTCTTTCGTTAAATTCTTTAAGATCCTTAAAATATATTTTCAAAGTCCATAATTTGGTGAGTTTATCGATGAGCATATTGGCCGTAGTGGTATATCTGGCTTATGTATTTTGGGTAATCCATAAATTCTTGGGGCAATCGCCGTCCTCGTAGTTAACAATGCTTTTTCTTTTACGTTATTTACCTTTAATCACCTTTTTTGTTTGTAACGTTGATGTGGGATCCTTCCTTAATCGTCTGTACGTGCTTATGTTCCAAAGTATATCTCTCATTTTACGCTTATAATCTATCTTATTCATGGTTACAGTTTTATTACCTTTGTCAGAGTTTAATATAAGTATGTCTTTATTGTTGTCAAGAAATTGTTTTGTTTGTCCCACTGTGTCCAGAATTATTCGCTCTCTTTGATTTAAATGTAGTTTCTTTAAGTGGTTGTCAATAAGGGATGTCAATTTGCTTCTTGCAATCTCTTGTTGTTCCCTGTTTTCCAATGTTTGGATCATATCTCCACTATCAGCTATGCGTTTAAATAAGCGAAACGTTGTTTTTGTATTTGGTAATGCATATTTCGGTCCTAAAGATAGTAGCCATATTATATCTGTTGGTAATGTTAACAAACCACCGCATCATTTCTCTTAAAGTTTAATTTTATTTTTTTCTATTTGTTTATGTTTATATTGTATCAGTAATTGTAACATTATGTTGTGAAATTTGTATATATGCCTGGTTAAGTCTTTTTCAATGTTTACATCAATTCTATTGTTTATCTTAAATATATTAAAAATATTTTTAGTTGAATTGTAAATAAAATTTGGTACAATACCTAGTTGTTTACACTTAATTAAAAATGTTGTTGTTGATTTTAACTAGACTAACGTTTTATTGTATTTAGAATAATTACGAGTACCAATGATGTTGATGGTCTCATGGTGTCTATATTTTTCGGTGTGCTTCCGTGTTTAAATAAGGGTGTTTTTATTTGATAGTTGACCTGTGTTTTTTATAGTTGAAGATTTTGTTCGGCTTAAGGTCAAATTAAAATATTAAAAATAAAAAACAATAAAATATTTTGTTTCACTTTTATTTATCCAATATTTTGGTTAACTTCGTTATCATTATCAAGGAATCTACATACAGAATTCTTTATTATTATTTTTTTTAGGTATGGACTCACTATAAAGCAAATTTAAAAAGAAAGCTATCTGTCAATAAAAGGAGCATTCATGCTACTGGTGGTCGTCCATACACTGAAATAAACCTGAGTTATTTAGAGCAGACGACTGTTGAAATGGTGTCGATGCAGTCGCAGGTTGACCCAAGTGGGCTTGCAAGCTTTAGATGAGTCCGATGTAGTACAACAAACGTTGTACGCAACACCTAACAGCGTACACCAAAAAGCCTCAACCGATCAGAAATGGAAATAGAGCGTTTATCGTTATTAAAAACACAGGCAAAGACCCAAGAGGAAAATGCTGATTTATAAATGCAATTGATAAAAGCCAAATTAGAACTTACGCAAAAGAGACTCCAAATGTGTATATCATGTGATATACCTCCTTGATCTGCATTTTCATTTCATAAAAGTCGATAAACCGTCGACGTCGTCACAGGAATGTAATGGAATGCAAAATTTTCATTGAATTGACGCCGACATTGGTACGAAGTGATATTGATACAAAAACGACGACGACGCCGACAACTAGAATAAGGATGATTATTTCGATTTTGGCAACAACCATTTATTTTTATTTCGCTTCTTAAATACTATTTTATTTTACATCACTTATGTATATCTATGTCACTTGTATATAAAACAAAATTGTTATCATACGTCTTAATCTTACCTTTGCCACCCCAGTGTAATTGCCATAGCTCTCTTAGATTATCATTAAGAGCTGTAAAATCAGAGGTTGCTGCTAGTGTTATTGACATAAAATTTGGAATCTGTTTTAGTTTTGTTAAACGATTAACCTTTTCAACATCTAAAAGATTTACGCAGTTAATGGCTATAAGTTTACGCAACTGCGGGAGTTTATCAAGAATGAAATGAAAAGAGGAACTCGATAACCGCACATTGTTAGAAATGTTCAATAGTTCAAAGTCATTTGCTCTATTGAGGCATTGAACAATTTTATAAATATTCACATCGGTTAATTGGCACCCAACCAATTCAACGTGTTTGAATTTCTCGCATGTACCGCTTTCAAAGAATTCCGCTAGTTTGTCTGCCAATAAGGAATTAAATCGGTCAGCGTCCGTTTGGTCCTTTTGTATGTAACTTAAATTTAAATGTTTTAAACGACACGAGTTAAGCTTCTGTAGGATCTTACGAATTGAATCGTCCTCCAATTGATTAAAACTTATATCGAAATCTACAAGCTGATAGAAAGCTAAATCGTAATCACAAATTTGTGTTAATTGACATTGAGACAAGTGCAATTTCTGTAAACATTTTCCCGAGGAACTGTTGCAAAAGCGATCGAGCGTACGCAATGATATATTACCCAATGGGTTTTGACTTAAAAGAAGTTCCTCTATGTCAGAAAGGTTTTCAATGCCGGGACAAGCGAGCAGAGCCTCTAAGCCAACTGCGGTTATAAAATTTCCTTTTAAATTTAATATTTTGAGCTGCTTTAGTGTAGGCAACGACTTGGCCAAATGACGACAACCTTCGTTTTGAATAAAGTTGTTACTAAGATCTAAAATTCTTAAATTTGTTTGATGTAAAATTGCCCTGAAAACAGGTTCAGTTTGCACGGGCGTCAACCAAAAGTCTGTTAAATAGATAGCATTCGTAATTTGGGCTCGTTGTAATATATTTTGTACGTCACTGTTAACCGCTAAAAAAAAATAAGGAAAATGCACAGAACAGTAAAAAGTGACAAAATATAAATCGCTTTCTTTCGATTGGCAATACCTTTATGCGATTGTATACACATTTCTTCGTAACGTTGTCCTAAAGGTGAGATTTGCCATTCAAGTACTGTCGCCAAAATCATGTTATGTTCTAAGGCCACATTCACCGGATCGTTTTCTTCATAAGCAAAGCCATCGATAGTTTTTAAACGTAGGAAAGGTTTCAGGCCAATTAAACTAAAATGAAAAGTTCACAATTTTACAATAAATAGTACATAATTATGATTAGGTATTAAGATATAAAATATGCAGAAATATTGTATTATGCCCTGCACTTGTATAGACAGACAACCCAAAATGTTTTAAAAGATTGTCGTGTAAAAGTCAGATAATGTTAGACTCCCAAAGTATCTGACATCAGATGTTTTCAACACTATGTAGGTTATGCAATTATACATGTACGTTTGAAAGCAAAATATACATGTCGTCTGTAAATAAACAACTTTGATAGACATGCTAAATTTATATTTACGACGGCTGCTCTATATATTTCTGGCCTAATAGTGAAAATTCGAAAATTTATAATCAAAAATGGTTTTATTGTTTTTCAAAGTATTCTCCAGCATGATTTATACACTTTTGCATGCGCTCAAACCAGTTGTCGAAGCACTTTTTCCACTCCGATTGAGACACCTCTAAAACATGGTTTTTGAACACTTCAACAGCTTCTTCTGGCGACGAAAATCGTTGACCGCCCATTTTTTTCTTGATGTGCGGAAACCAGAAGAAGTCATTAGGTGCCAAGTCAGGGCTGTACGGCGAATGACCCATTAATTCGACGTTTTGGCCGGTCAAAAACTGTCTGTTTTGAGCCAATGTGTGAGAGCTCGCATTGTCATGGTGAACAATGATTCTTCTCTTGTTGGTTTTTCGAATTTCTCCGATGACTTCAGGCAAACAAATTGTAGTGTACCACTCAGAAGTGACCGTCCTACGTTGCTAAAGCAGACCAGTCGCCACATGACCAGTTTTGCCGAAGAAACAGGCTACCATTTGCTTCGAAGTGCTTCTTCCACGAACAACTTTCGTTGGATTTTGCTCGTCTTTGAAGACCCGCACGGTCGATTGTTGTTTCGTTTCGGGCTCATACGCATAGATCCATGATTCGTCACCTGTGACGATCTTATAAACGTCTTTTGAAGCACCGCAATCGTATTTTTGCAACATTTCTTTGCACCAATCGACACGAGCTTTTTTTGAGGGACTTTTAAATTGTGCGGGATCCAACGAGAACAAACCTTTTTTACGGCCAGGTGTTCATGCAGTATCGAATGTATGCTGGTGGAAGAAATGTCCAAGGATGTCTCTATCTCTCGGAATGTCGCATGTCGATCTTGCATTATGAGTTCACGCACGGCATCAATGTTCTCTGGCACAACAGACGTTTTTGGACGACCTTCACGGAATTCGTCTTTGAGCGAGCTTCGGCCACGATTAAATTCATTATACCAATTTTTCACAGTGCTATAGGATGGTGCTTCATCGCCATACAAAGATTTAAGTTCATCAATGCACTCTTGCCGTGATAATCCACGTTGAAAGTTGTGAAAAATTATGGCACGAAAATGTTCACGAGTTAATTCCATTTTTTTCTATATTAATTTTTTCAAGTCACTGTAAGCAACACAAATAATGGTCGTACGTCAAAACGTTTTGAGTACGATTATGCTTAAAAATGACAAACTTTCCAATGGAAATGTCAGATTGCACTTGGCAGCACTCAGTGTTGCCAGGCCAGAAATATATGTAGCAGCCCTCGTATGTATTTTCAAACTGACAAGCCATATATAGTATAAAAGCAGCTTTAAGGCCGGGGCACATAGAATCCGTCATACATTAAACTTTAACGTATTCAACTGACAAGTCAGTTAAAATACATGCTTTATGATGAGTGTTTTCACAATCAACACGTCTTTGTCAACGCAAATTACGAATGTAGGTCAACTTTTGACGAACGTTGAATACTTTTACAGCTATCATTTGCTTCTTCTTCGTCTTTGTTGTCTGTTAACTCTTGTACTTTTTTTGCAGACACATGAAAAACAGTCTTGTCGTTTGTTTACACTTTTTGTAACTTTTAAAAATTTTGTTACATTGTATTAAGCTAAATTTTCATAACAAACATAAAATTAAGTAAAATCACTGAAAGAGTACTTGTTTCCTACCTCAAATAAGGTAAGAATCTGTCTTAACATATCAACTTAACATATCAATTCGATTTCAATAACAAGGGTTACCTGCAATTCAATCAAAATCCCATATAAAAAATTAGTTTAAAATAAACCAAAAATAACATTCACACTTATTCTATTTGGCGTCGTCAACATCGTCGTCAATTTTGAGACAACACCAATTTGACACAACATCAATATTAATTTGGTATTCCCTAACAGTCTAATGACGATGTTGAATGTTTATCGATAATAAAAATAAAATGAAACACACATATCTAATATTTCAGTCAGTTGATTCAATTTGTTTTTTATTGTGTTAAGTAAATGTTGTGGAAAATTTAAATTTTGTAGAAAAAATAAAATATAAACAATAAAATAGCAAAACTATTACAAACAATTAAAATATATAGTGTATGGGCCATTATTACAACTTTCCGTTAGTAAAAGGTAAAATTTTGTCTGCTTGATAAATAGCTTTGCGGTATATTAATAATAATAATAATAATATCATTATTATTTAATAGATAAAAAAAAAATAATAATAAGTAAAGTTTTTATAATGTAAATCCATTCATCGGTCCGACAAAATCCTGACTTTAACTAACTGTATTTTTTTTATTTTGTATATTTCCTATTTCGTTATTTTAATATTGCTGTATACTTTTTCATGTTCTTTAAATTTTTCTTTGCACACAACACGACGTTATCTTGTGTTGACGACGCAAATCAAAATATGGGTGATTATTTAGTTCAGGGAAGCAAGCAATAAGACCACTAAACCGCGTCAATTTTAAATAAAGATAGAATTTATGAATAAGTACAGCCATTTGGCAAGAGGCCTTTTGAAAACACAAAATGCACGTCAGTCGGCAATACTTTGTGGCAAACGTTAACTGAAGAACCAAATATCAATGGACCACCTATTAGAGAAACTGCAGAATGGAAAAAAGTATGCAATGTTTAAACCAGTATGAAATATATAAACCAGTTCAAAAATATTTGACTTCAACTTTAATTTTAATTGGTCGATTCTAAAGTACACACCAAACAGAAGCTTAGACGAAATAAAACCGAATCTCCCTTAGAAAAGAGAGTGGTGAAATTGTTAAACGCACTTTCCTTCGGGCCAACAATTGCTTCTAAGCAATATTCTCTGTCAAAAATGAAAGGTCATTTTGTTCATGCCCTTCCTCGTCGTCGAACCACAGTGCCACAAAATCGATTTTTATTATTTTTTTTACAGAATTTTCTAAATAAATTTTATAAACAATTTTCACAGTCAAACACAAACAATTTAATTTAACTGGAGCAGCGTTGCCACGATTTGAAATAAATTGCAAATGCTATTGCGAAAATCTAACAGAATACCAATTTTTGCCCATCGCAACGATTTTCGCATCCGTCAACGAATGCCAAAAATTTACGTAGATTATATTTCTGCATCTTGCGTTGTTATAAATAAGTATGCACAAACAGTACGGTTGTTTGCAAAAAACACGCGGTAGTGTGGTTGTTGCTTCTTGTTTATTTTCGAGACCGCGCTGGCAGGTTGTCTCACTTTGAAGGAAGGTTAAATTCCAGCCGAAAATTCGTAGCTGCCACAGTGCGGTTTTGTGGATTTTTGACGATTTTTTTGTTTTTGACAATTTTAATATTGCAGCTTTCGAGTAAATTCTGGGATGTTTAGGGATCTTCGTTCAGTTCATGTCTCGGCTGACTAGTAGTGTGTATCCGTGCTAATATCGCGGAATTATCGCGTGTATATCATCCGGACGAGTAATTTTTCAGAGCTTAGGACAGTTTTTGGAATCATCAGGAAATTATCGCATCTATCTGCAGGACGATAGTGCTTTTATCGGCTGTTGGAAGATAACTATCATGTTCTGTACGTTTTTTTTGTCGACGGTAGAAATGTTGGTGCTGCTTCTACTGCTGGTGCTGCTTTAGCAGCTGATGGAGCGAGTGGCGTTCTCCAGAGGAGGGCCAGGCAGAGGAGGAGAGAGGCGGGTGCCAAGACAATCCGATCGTTTGCTGCAGTTACGCAGCTGAAGTAGGTCTCTGAAGATCTCACTGATTTGGTGCTGGCTGATGTTAGAGAATTGCCGAGAACGAGAAATATGCGGAGGTCGGAATTGACGTGAGTGTCAATGATAAGCTGGGATCGAAGGTCCCGAAAGAATGATGGCCAGGTGGATGTGACACTGGAGTGTACGGAAAGAGTGGCTGGGTAGCTTCGTTCAACAGGCGGACGCAGAATGTTGTGCAGTCGTGTTAAAGTTGCCTGTGCTTTGATCATCTCGTGCAAAAGTAGGGAACTCTTAAAACGTAAACACCGCAAAATTTAAATCTTGCAAATAAATGATATATAAATATGAAGTGGTTAAATAAATAGCCAGGACTATTAAAAAACCAAAAAAAAAAAATTAAAAAATACAACAAGTGAAACATGAAGTTGTTTAATAAAAATTGTTTTTTAATAATAGAAAGTGAGTTTATAAAATACCCAATGACTGAATGCAGTAAATGCAGATCAACCATTGGAGGGGAAGCGGGTGTACACTGTATGGGAGGGAGAATGTAATAAGGTGTATCATTGTACTATGAAATGTGCCGGTATAGATCAATACATACTCAGCGAAGATCTTGGAAGGAAACAATTTTGTTCGTTTTATATGTGTCGACTATCTCCAGTACATAATAAATGTTGATTTGGTATTAAAAGATATTCAAGAAGATAAAAGCAAACAAAATTTAACGGAGTATAAATATGAATTCTAATGTCTCTTAAAAAATGAATGTGAAGTTAAAAAACTACTAGAACCATTAGAAAAGCAGTACGAGAAAAGGTTAATATAAAACTTGATGGTGCACACAAATCATTTGAAAAAAGCAAACAGGAAATAAAAAATTATGTGAAAATGTTAACAAATTTGAAAATAAAAAAATGTGTGACAAAATTGAAGAAAAGAATATGAAAATGTGTAAAGATATAAAAAAAGTAATAACAGAAGCAAACACCAAACAAACAAAATTGTCATATGCAGAAACAGTGAAAACTAAAACAGTGATGCCAGATGCTAACAAATAAATGCCTTTAATAATTAAACCTAAAGAAAAACAAAAAATTGAAAAAACGAAAGATGAACAAATAAAAAAGTTAACCCGGTTAATTAAAAAATAACTACTGTCGAAAATAGAAGATATGGAACAAAAGTCATACAAAGCGAAAACAAAGAGGAATGGGGGAAAAAACAGCTAAAGAAAATGAAACAAGTGAAATATATGAAATCAAGGTGCCCAACCCAACAGAATTTTATATAGATATAACGGACATTTCATTTCAATACACTGTCCAACAGCATTTTTGGAACAGAATAGCGACCCTACTATTCTGAAAGGGTTTGTTGAGTAGATCATTTTTGTAAAACAAACTTATGGTCCAGCACGTCTGAGTTTTTTTTACAGTGGGTCAAAGATTTCATTTTTTGGTCGAAGGACGCATTATACTGTATGAAAAAAATGCTGTAAGTTAATGTCTGAGTTATATTGTGGAATTGTACGAGGATTATTTTTGTGGAAGATCTTAACCCTCTAACTGGTCCCTTTATGGGTCAATTTGACCCTTTTTTCGAGAAAATCAAAAAATATCCCTTAAAAAAGGACATTTGAGGATTAAAATATTGTACGAAAATGTTTGCCGGAAAATTTCAGTGGGGGTCACCAAAGACACCATTGTTGTAAAAAAAGCTTTTTACGATTAATTGGCAAAATTACATGGCAGCTTCTATAAAAAAATTATAATTTTGTTTTAATAGTGTGTATGTAAATATTTATTTTTTTTCTTCAAATTTTCGAGTAAAAGGGAATTAGAAAATAGCAGTAGTATGACAATGGATTTAAGATTAAACTTAATATGTTTTCCTGTATTTAGCTTGACGTGAATGTTCCGATGGGTCAAAGTTTCTGTGCAAGCCCCATACGTATTCAGCAAGCACTACACCTTGGGAATTTCCCTTTGAATCTTTTTTCCAATACCTTTATATCCTGATAAAACCTTTCACCGTGTTCATCTGAAACCGCTCCAAGGTTTTCTTTGAAAAAATTGAGGTGAGAGTGCAGAAAATGCAGCTTTAGTGACATCTTAACGCCAATATTGTTACAACCGATTGGCATGCATTCAATATTTTCTGCATAGTTTTGTGCTTTTGAGTTTCCAAGGAATTCTGATATAACCAACTGCATAAGGTCAAATGCTGCCTTTTGCATATCTGACAGATGACCATAAAATTCTTCATCTTGTAATAATTTTCTTATATCGGGTCCATTCCTAGAAAAGGTAATTTACATTAAATGAAATAAATTATTTCTTAAAACCGTATTTTACCTTCTTTTAATTTTGCTGCAGATAATCTGGGGAAAATTGTTTGAATGCGTTTGAAAGCATTTCCTTGTGTATTTAAGCTTTTAATAAAATTTTTCACCACGCCCAACTTAATATGCAGCGGTGGAAGTATGATCTTATCTTTTGGGACAAGGGAGTCATGGATTACATTTAAGTCACCAATAATATTTTCTTTGCGTTCTTCGAAATATTTAATATAATAATGGCTGCTGGTAGCACGTGAATCCCATTTACAAAGAAAGCACATATATTTTGTGTATCCTGTTTGCATTCCAGTCAATATTGCAATTATTTTGAAGTCTGCGCATACTTCCCATTTATATTTATAGTATTCAATATTAAGGGCTGCTATATATATTTCTGGCCTAGCAACACTGAGTGCTGCCAAGTGCAATCTGACATTTCCATTGGAAAGTTTGTCATTTTTAAGCATAATCGTACTCAAAACGTTTTGACTTGAAAAAATTAATATAGAAAAAAATGGAATTAACTCGTGAACATTTTCGTGCCATCATTTTTCACAACTTTCAACGTGGATTATCACGACAAGAGTGCATTGATGAACTTTAATCTTTGTATGGCGATGAAGCACCATCCTATAGCACTGTGAAAAATTGGTATAATGAATTTAATCGTGGCCGAAGCTCGCTCAAAGAGGAATTCCGTGAAGGTCGTCCAAAAATGGCTGTTGTGCCAGAGAACATTGATGCCGTGCGTGAACTCATAATGCAAGATCGACATGCGACATACCGAGAGATAGAGACATCCACGGACATTTCTTCCACCAGCATACATTCGATACTGCATGAACACCTGGCCGTAAAAAAGGTTTGTTCTCGTTGGATCTCGCACAATTTGAAAGTCGCTCAAAAAAAGGCTCGTGTCGATTGGTGCAAAGAAATGTTGCAAAAATACGATTGCGGTGCTTCAAAAGACGTTTATAAGATCGTCACAGGTGACGAATCATGGATCTATGCGTATGAGCCCGAAACGAAACAACAATCGACCGTGTGGGTCTTCAAAGACGAGCAAAATCCAACGAAAGTTGTTCGTGGAAGAAGCACTTCGAAGCAAATGGTCGCCTGTTTCTTCGGCAAAACTGGTCATGTGGCGACTATTCCGCTTGAGCAACGTAGGACGGTCACTTCTGAGTGGTACACTACAATTTGTTTGCCTGAAGTCATCGGAGAAATTCAAAAAACCAACAAGAGAAGACGAATCATTGTTCACCATGACAATGCGAGCTCTCACACATCGGCTCAAACCAGAGCGTTTTTGACCGGCCAAAACGTCGAATTAATGGGTCATCCGCCGTACAGTCCTGACTTGGCACCCAATGACTTCTTCTTGTTTCCGCACATCAAGAAAAAAATGCGTGGTCAACGATTTTCGTCGCCAGAAGAAGCTGTTGAAGTGTTCAAAAACCATGTTTTAGAGGTGTCTCAATCGGAGTGGAAAAAGTGCTTCGACAACTGGTTTGAGCGCATGCAAAAGTGTATAAATCATGCTGGAGAATACTTTGAAAAACAATAAAACCATTTTTGATTATAAATATTCGCATTTTCACTATTAGGCCAGAAATATATAGAGTAGCCCTCGTATTTAAGACATTTAAAATATTTGCGTATGTTTCCTCCTTTTTTTTGGAATACGCAACCGGTATTGATGGATGCTGATTTCCATTGTGCAGTAAAACTGCTTTTAAGCTGTGTTTTGAACTATCTATAAATAGTCGCCAAGCGGAAGTGTCCAGTGGAAGCTTTAGATATTTTAGAACCTCTTCAATACTGCAACAGTATACGAGGTTCTTCTGATTTCTAAAAATAGCTTTCCAGATCTGCGTGTCTTTTTCTTGGAAATGTAACTTTTACATCAGCTTTTATCAAATTCCTGTTTTTCAATCTGGAACATAATATTTCAGCTTTCTCTTTTGTTAGTCCTAAATCTCTTACAAGATCTTCAAAATAAGCTTGGTCTATCAAATTAGGACATATGTTTAAACCATCAAGAGGCAAGTAACTTATATCTGTCGCCGCTGTTATTTCTGTATTGGCATATGTCATATTGGCCGAAAATATATGTGTAGGCGGTTGAGGCACCGGAACACCTTCACAGCGCACTTCTGGTAAAATGACATTATTTGTTGCTTCGTATGTCATTATCGCGTAGTGCCTTTGGCTTCCACCAAATTTGTAATTTACGCATAATAGCATGTATGTGATTTGTGATCTTCAGGTTCAATCCATGTCATAGGCGCAAAAAATGGCAGCGCCTTAGTACCGCCTGTGTACCAGGTCAAAAGACCACTTTCGCAAGTAGTACATACAGCTTTTGGTATCCAAGCTTCAGATAAAAATCGTATTCCAAATAAAAGAAAATATGGTTCCTTAATGATAGGGAATATCTTTCTTCTGTTTTGATGGTGCATAAAATGTCCGCAAATAAAACAAAACCAATCTCTTATTTTGCAAACAGAATCCGCCATGCTTATTTAAGCTTCAATTTTTCTTTTTTTATATTAATTTTAGTAAAAGTCACACCCGATACGTACTGCTGAGTAGCTCAATTATGCTTGACTTTTTTTTTATTTTTTATTATTAATTTTAATTTTAAATAATAATAAAATTAATTTGTAAGTCACAGCTGACTAGACGCGAGAACTCAGTGATTGGCCCGGCCGAACTTGACGCTGTTTTTACCTGTTTGTATATGTTGGTGTATAATTTTACTAATTAAGCGTCAAAAGATTTTTTTACAACAATGGTGTCTTTGGTGACCTCCACTGAAAATTTCCGGCAAACATTTTCGTACAATATTTTAATCCTTAAATGTCCTTTTTTAAGGGATATTTTTTGATTTTCTCGAAAAAAGGGTGAAATTGACCCATAAAGGGACCAGTTAGAGGGTTAAGATCTTCCACAAAAATAATCCTCATACAATTCCACAACATAACTCAGACCATAAGAATTCTCTCAGACATTAACTTACAGCATTTTTTCATACAGTATAATGCTCTCTTCGACCAAAAAATGAAAACTTTGACCCACTTTAAAAAAAAAACTCAGACGTGCTGGACCATAAGTTTGTTCTACAAAAATGATCTACTCAACATACCGTTTCAGAATTATGGGGTTGCTATTCTGTTCCATTCAAAAAGTCTTAATTTGTTGGACAGTGATATTCGGAAGAAGAATTTATTGAAAAAATTAAAAACAAAATCCGTTTATAATATTAAAAATAAAACAGATTGCGAGCTATATATAAAATTAATAAAAAAAATATTAATCTAAGACGCTAAAGATGCAGAGTGTTTGATGGCACTGATGTAGGAAGGTGTTTAAAATGCAAAAGATACAACCATTCCGCGGGTGCATGTAAAAATCAAAAAATATGTATCACAAATCACAAGGTTGTAATAAAGAGCTAAAATAATGGAATGGAAAATCGCCAAAATCTTTGAAAAGGTGGCTAACTCAAAATATTGGATTATGGCCTGTAAAGCACACACAATTAATAATACTCGCAGTATATAGATCTCCGAGCGGTTATGAATCTGAATTCTGTGAAAATTTTCAAGAAACTTTGGAAGACTTAAGTGAAGAAATAAGCGATATTATTATAACAGGTGATTTTAATATAGATTGGGCAAGAAACAACTTCTATAAAAATAAAACCGATAGCTTATTGAATGATAATGGACCTAAACAAATTGTTAAGGAATTTACACGGGTAACGAACGAACTAGAACTATAATAGGCTATGTAATAAAAAAAGTATCAGCACAAAATTGTAATAAAAACAAAATAACAGATCATGACATAATAAAAATTTTTCTAAAAGATGAAAAAAATAATAATAAACCAGAAAACAATGTTTGTGATATAAAAAAGTAATTTTTACAAGACAACTTAGGGCAGTAATAACAAATTATGAAGAAAATGTATATGTAATCCAAAATGTATTGGTTTTTGAAAATTGCCTGGAAGTTTACTCAATTCGGAAGTTTACTAGAAATACATCAACTAATACACAAAATCATGTAAACAAATCGTTTAGTAGTAAACTTCGTCTAATAAAATAAGACAAAATAGTTTAATACAGCTGAAGCATGATCTGATTACAAATCAATTAGAAATTTGTATAATGTAAAAATAGAAAACCAAAGATAGAAGTACATTAAGAACAAAATAAATAATGCAAGAGACCAAAAACAAATGTGGAGAGAAATTAAAGACCTGGTTACAAAGAAAAATATAGTAAATGTAATTAATTCTGATATTTGATAATGTAGAATATAAAGACAATTACCAAATAGTCATTTTAACAAATACTTTGTAAATAGTGTTAAAATAATTAAAGATTCAATAGAAAATGTGCAATATACAAAAAAAAAAAACTACAACGCTCTAGTTCATTTAAATACTAAGTATACTCGTATTAAGTATTAACAAACACGTGGCTTGAAAATGATGTTATCACATCGAAAACGCTCGCCAAACGTACAAAGTACACAGCCAGAGACGACGGTTTTTACCGAAAATTATAACAGCAGTTAAATATACATATACTGGCGGAATTAATTCAATTAGTTTAATACCAAAAACCGAATTGTATGTTCTTACATATTATATCAGGTGTCCACACTTATTCAAAAAAATGTGCAAAAGAAGAATAAAAAAATTCCCGTTACGTATGTAGTGTAAAAATTATACTCAAATGAGCAAAAATGTTATTTTAAAATAGTTCATATGAATAACAACACTTGCTGGTTTTTGATATTTTTATGCGAACATGTAACTGAAAAATCCATCAGTCTTAAATAGTTTGATAAATTCTTCATAAAATAAAAGATTTTTTAAAATGGGACGAGGAAAACCATTAACATCAGAAGAGGAAAAATTGAAGCCTATTTTGAACAAAAGTTATCCTTAAGAAAAAATGGGGAGAAAATCGGTAGAATTACAAATACATACATCAAAAATAAAAATTCCTATGAGAAAAACATGAAAGGAAGACCATCAAGTATCTTATCGCCAACAGACAGGCGTGCAGTTTTAAGAATTGCATCTTATTCCTGTGATTCCATACCAAAAATTAGGGCGAAAGCCTGAGTTTCCGCATATCCAGAGAATGAAACTTAAAAAAACCTGTATTAAAGCCCATTCACAAAGAAAAACGATTGGACTTTGCTGAAGTTCACATGACTTTGAATACCGAATGGTACATTGTTGTCTTTTCTGACAAAAAAAATTAAACCTGGAAGGTCTTGACCGGTATAAGTTTCATTATCATGACATGAGGAAAGAGGAAGTAATATTAAGTCGTCGACACAGTCGCATTAGTGGAATTATGGTATGGGATGCCGTATCATAATATGGCGGGATTAAACTACAATGTAAAACGAGAAAACTGTGTGCAGAACAAAAATACAAAAACATTCTGGAATGCAGTAACATTTTTAGACCTTTGCGTTGGATTTCCCACCGATATCGCTTTGATACACAATTCCAGAGCGGTAAAAGCCTGGATAAGTGACGAAAATGTGACGCTGATGGACTGGCCTCCTTACTCACCAGACTTAAACATAGTGGAAAACGTCTGGCGATGGCTTTCACGGAAAGTTTATGAAGGAGGTAAACAATATGAAGACGTTCCATCGTTCATCAATGCAATCGAGACCGCTTCGGGCGAGATTTCCCTAGATTACCTTAAAAGTCCCTACGATTCCATTCCAAGTCGCATATTTGGGGTTATAAAGCATCATAGAGGCAACGTTCATTACTAAACTTTGGAAAACACGTGAAACCAAATAGTTGTTAGCAATAAAATTTAATTTGGTGAATAATTTTTTTTCAAACTTTTCTTTTTTTTTTTGATATTCTAGCAGTTTTTCTTTTCAAATTTAATAAATAAATTACAAGAACAATAAAAAAGAAAAATTTTTCAATAATAATATTAAGCAATAAAACAAAATATCTAAAAAAATAAATCCCCCTTTTTGTTTTGCTTGGTTGATTGAAAATTCGTAGTAACAGATAAATTTTTTGCTGTTGTTATTTAAATGAACTGCAATAACGACTTAAGAAAATAATGAGAGAATCAAAAAACAAACCAGACCACTGCAAAATATCAAAAAAATATTACTTGATAACTGGCATTAAATTGGAGAGGTGAGGTACGTGAGGTAGGCAGTCGGGACCTGGCCATAAGAAAGAGGTACTTTAACTGCAGGAAAGCTTGTGTGGTGGGCACCAGCGATACGGTTTGGAGGGTTGTCGTCCGTGGTTATCCCCAGGGTTTTATCTGCGGTTCATTTATTTGGAACCTCATGATGGATTTACTGTTGTGGCAGCTCGGCGACCTGTCCTTCTGTGTGCATATGTAGATGAGCTGCATTTCTGATCGTCGGTCAATCTCGTATTAATTTGGAGAGGAAGGGAAATCAAGCCCTTTGCATTGTTTGTGAATGGGATAGCAGCATGGGTGTTGATGGACAAGATTGTGATGATGCTGCTGAAAGGCAGGTTATCACATAACCGTTCACCGATTATACGATCTGGCGATGTTAGTTCAGGTATGTTACGCAAGTCAAATACTTGGGAATTATGGTAGCAGAATGAATGACTTTTTAGGTAAGGGACAAGATGAGTGCCGTTGTAGGTAATTTTAGGCGTATTTTTAGAGGCCTAAGCAGGCGTGCCACTCGGACGTGGTACAAATTGCTGATCATGCCTGTTGTTGGCAAGAACAAGGTTCATCTTGTCATAGTGTCTATGTTCGCCTGTATGCAGGTCTGTCGAACAGTTTCAATAGTGGCTCTTCAGGACTTGCTTTAATTTTACGAGGGAACACAAAGACTTTCATTTCGGCTTAAGCCTGGGATTCTTGATACCCGGGTACGGCTCTTTAAATGCATTCTTGCATCAAAGGGTCTTGTCTTATTCTGCTGCCTGTAGGTGTGAGGATAGTTTTGAGGATTGTAGGTGCGGAGTTTCCTTGTTATGACATTATAAGCGACTTAGGTAGTATAGGTTTTGTCAGATCTGGCGCCATCTGGAATTTCAGTAGAACTTTGGAGGATGCTGATGCATAAACGAAGGTGGTCATTTGACTGCATTTAAAACCAATAATCATTTGAATTAAAGAAATTACAAAAAACGGAAATTTGAATTTTTGAAATTTCATCCAGAGTTCATAAAAGCTCCAAGTAAAGGTATGGCTCATTTGACCTAATCTGTGGAAGGTTAAGGTATAAATACAATATTCAACAAAAACGACTTATAAATCTCAACATTTTCGGACTTGTACTGCATTTAAAAATCATTATATTGGTGCCTTTTCACGCAAAAATTAAAAAAAAAAGTAGAAAATAAATATTTGTTAAGCTTTGTGCAGACGGTTGTCAAATCTTACAATATTGTCAGAAAAAAATACAGAAACCGCCTAACAATCGTGTGAACTTACAATTGTTGGCTGACAATATTGTCAGAAAACCATTGTCGGAAAATTGTCAGACTTCTATCTGACAATTATATTGTTAGATATCTTACAATTGTGTGAACATTTTTGTTTGCATTGTCAGAAAATTGTCAGGCATTGTCAGTATAAAATAAATTGTAATATGTTGGAAATTTTAAACATCTGACAACGATATCATTGTCAGATAAAATTAAAAGCAAAAAAGTGCTTTAAAAAAATTTAAATTAACAAATAAAGTAAAAATTAAAGCAGAAAAAAGAAAGTTAAAAAATGGACAGCGACGGCATTTCACAGGATGATATTGATGTTGGGAAAAAACTTGGCTGTTTTCAAGCACTTTGAAAATAGCATATAGTTCTTTAGGAATAAAGCTCGAATAGTTGAAACTGGAATACGGAACAAGTATTGTAGTGACCGAAATTTTTCAAGTAAATTGACTTACATGGTCCTATCTTTTGAACCGTCATAAACAAACGCTTGAAAATTGGAGAGAATGTAGATAACTATGACCGTTGTGATAAGTATAAATATTCAATATAGAGATCATTTAATTTTATGCTAAGTCTTCTATAATAGCAAGAATAAAATTTGGATTTAGAAATTTAAGAGTATTCCAACAATTGATGTAATTTGGTGTGTGTGACCAAACCTTTGAACGGTTATTTACAGACAACTGAAATTTACAGGGAACTTGTATTGCTAAGTCCGCTAAAAGAGCAAGTATACAATTTGAATTTATAAATTAAAGGGTGTGCTCATACCTGATGTAATTTTACATGCATATAGCCCTATCTTTTGAACCAGTTGAAAATTAGACAAAATATAGTTGTATGGTATATTAAGAAATATAAATAGTTAAAACTAAAAATTAAGGGGCGTCCCAATAGTTGATGTATGTCGCCAAACTTTTGAACCTTTTTCAACAAATAGCTAAAATCTGCTTTGAAGTCAGTTTTTTTTTTTGCAAGAATTATTCCTTTTGATCCTCGCTAAAAACGTAAGATGTTCGAATCGTTGCAGTTTCTTCGTTTTGAATAATATCTATTTGTTCTGATAAAGATTTATAACATTAATTTGTAACTTTTATAATAATTTACTTAAAAAAATAAATTTTCTTTTGAATTTTTTTAATTCTGACACCTGGCAATTCTTACTACTGTGTGAACTAACAATTTGATGTCTGACAATGTTGTCAGATAAAGTTATTGTCAGATAATTGTCTTACAATGGAATTGTCAGTTTTCTGACAAATGCCTTGCAATCATGTGAACTGACAAACTACAATGTAATTACAATTTTTATTGCCTTGTCATTGTCAATACATTAATAGGTCTGACAATATTGTAAGATCTAACAACCGTCTGTACAGAGCCTTAGACTTACTTGTAATATCTTCTTGATGCCTCTTCGGCTAACCAACGTATATTTATATCAGAAAGTTTTTTTCTGTCTATGGGTACTAGAAGTAGTTCATCTTCCACTTTTACTTTAAATGAAACAGTTGTTGGCAGCGTTAGCTGTGTTGATTGAACTTTGATCGGTGAAGATTTGATTGGTGATATCAAAAGTTGTATTGATGTTGTTGTAGAATCTGGTTCTGTTGTTCGCATATTAGTCATCTTCAAAGCTTCACTTGAATCTTCACTAGTAGTTGACTGTGGACTTTCGCTTCGAAAGCGACAAAATCCACTGTCCAAAAGAGATGTTTGATGTTTGAGCATTCGTCGTTTTGATGTCGTTACAATACTTGTATTACTACTTATACTTGATGAACGGGATAGAGTTAGTTTTTTAGGTTGTTTTTGCCTTTGCTGAGAGCTTGTGCAAGTAGTTTCAGCTGCACTTAATAACATTTGAAAGGCATCATTTTCAGGTGTTAGAGTATCTCTAAGCCATGTAGAATTTCCTGAATCATGGGAACGTTGAAGATGATGATCTTTAGACGGTGATCTGTGATGAGAGTTGGTATGAGAAGTTGTTAGATGAGCACTCTTCGTTGGGGTAGTATGGCAGCGTCGTTTTTTTCTTTCGGGACCCAAATCGTCGACAAGCCAGGAGTCTTCATCAACTTCTTCTGCGTCGATATATGCGAATCGTTTGTTTTTTCCACTATCGTTACACTCAATAATTGATTTATGATGATGTGGATGCTTTAGTTGCTCGATAGCATTTTTATATTCAAGACTAGCACTAGCTGGAGAATGTGTTTTAGTGTTTTCTTTTGAACGATTAAATAGAGAGCTTGTGGGCCGTATGTCATCATCTTCGTCTGACTCCTCTTGACTGTCCGTTTTTGCATTTCTACTGCTTTCTTTAAAATACTCCTGTGGTTTTTGTTTGAATTGAACATTTGCGTTTGTTAAAGGCTGAGCTTCCTGAGTCGAACATATTCCCACCTTTGATAATGTTTTTACAAGCTGAGTTCTTATTTGTTCATACTGAACTTGTTCACCTTCGGTCAATTCTGTTGTGCTGCGCCATTTGTCTAAACCGCTTAAGCAGTTATCCCCAAAATCTGTCTTAACTGTAGCATCTGCTCCACGTTCTAATAAAAGTTCGACTACATCAAGATAACCATTTGAACATGCATCATAAAGAGGTGTTATGCCATCGCAGCTTGTACCACCTTTATCATTGATAGCAACAGCAGCTCCTCGATCTAATAAAAACTGCACTATATCACGGAATCCATGGTTGCAGGCTTCATGTAATGGCAACCATCCCGCATGGTCTCGAACATTTATAACATGACCCTGGTCAATAAGTCTTCTTACCAATTCAATATTTCCAGCTATGCACGCCTGATGCAATTGAGTTTCACCCTTGTTGTTTCGCTTAATTGTGAGTGAGCGTGTGCCTCGCGTAGCGCGATGAGGTCTTTGTTTTTCAGTTTCATCTAAGTCGCTTGTATCCGAATCCGTTAGATCATCCAAACAAACATCTTCACCCAAATCCGGAGTATTATTTTCATTGACTGTTGTTCCATCTGATTCAGAATCACTGTCATCATATATCGAATCCAAATCAATACCTTAAAATAATAAGAACAATTTTAATAGCCGCTAAAGTAAATAAACATTAAAGCGTGCAAAACAAAATTCAAAACCTTACGAAGACAATACGAGACATATCGAAGCATTTTGTATTAAGAAACGCGATTATTATCTAAACATTGAAATAAAACAAGTAAGAGTACTATATTGGCTATGCGGAATCTTGTATACCCTTCACCTAATGGGTAGAGTGAATAAAAAGGCAGTTTATACTACATAGTGCCTAGTACTAGCACTAGCTTAAACTTTTCAGTACTAGTAAGGCTCAAAAGCAGAGTAAGTAAATGCGCAGAGCAGAGCAGCTCTTTTCTGCACTTTTGGCTCAAGAAAATTTAATTTTACTTACAATACCACGAATTCTATAGTTTTGTTATTAGTACTAATAATTTGGTGCTTTACCATCAATTCAAATATGAAGTAATAAAACAATAACAAATGCGCCAGTAAACATCCTATACCTAAATTTAAAGTTTTGAAAAACCACAACAACAAATAATACATGGAAATTTAAAGCAGGAAAACAATTGGACAAACCAAAAAAATCAAATGAATATAATCATTTTATGATACCAGTAAACATCAAAAATTCCTTCTCTAGGTATAATTGCAATAATGTTAAAGATAAGCAAATTATTACCCTTAATCCTTACTTTTTATAACACCACTTATTGCACATTTTTATTAATGAGCCATTCATATGACCCTCGCTTGAATTTACAACGAACTCCACTACTTACCAATAATCAAAAAGAAACTGCAACGGTAGGCTTAAATTTTAGCAAAAAAAAAAAAACAAAAATAATAACAATAAAAAATGTTATTATATTTGGTAACATGTACTATTTTGCCGTCCGTACACGCAATTACTTGCATTTTTCCATTCACTTTTTTCCAACCACGAAGTTATTTTAATTTTTCAAACGAACCACTGTTAATGCTCTTTGGCTCAATGGTCAAAGCAAAAGAGCCAAAAATAAAATTGAACGCGCATTGCTCAAAGAGCAGAGCATGAAAAGAAGGAGCAAGAGCAATGCGCATAAACGATTGGCTCTTTTTTTCTGCTCTGCTCTTTTGCGCATACCTTCAAAAAGAGTGAGCATAAAAAGATTCGTAAATTTTCATGAAAAAGGTATTATATTGAGTTGAGTCTCTTTGCAATTTGGTTTTATTTTGAGTTGATACTGTCTTGTTGATAAAATTTGTTTCATTTATGATCGAAAAATTTCAGAAAAATGGCATTAATTCAAAAAATTGATTTTTTTTTGCAATACTTGCACAGATTTCTAGGAAATCTAAACAAGCTAAACTTAAAAAAGAAACGAATTGGTCTAGACTATGATATTTAACAACCAAAGCGAGTGTATGGAGTATATACGAATATTCAAGGCTTAATCAATAATTTTACACAATTGGAAATATTAGTTAAATTTAATAAACCCGATTTTATAGTCCTTTCGAAACACATCTGACATATCAAATTAATGAAGCAGAAATTGAACTTAAAGGCTACAATCAATTTAGCACAGTCTCAAATTCATCAAAAACCGGTGGTGTAATTATATACTTTAAGCAACAGTGGAATATTTTTGAAATCAAAGTCATAGTAAAAAATTAAGCTTACTGGATTAGTGCGTATATGGCAAAACACCAAAATTTATCATTAATAATAATTGCAGTGTATAGGTCTCCAAGTTGTTCTAAAGTGGAGTTTTGTGAAACTCTACAAGACTTTATAGAAGAAATATGTGAACGAAACTGCGAAATATTAATTACTGGCGATTTTAATATAGACTGGAAAAACGATTTTTACAAACATAAAATTCAGAATACTTTTAGCGACAATGGCTTAAAACAGATAATTAGCGAGGAAACTCGGGTAACACAGAGTGCCAAAACAATTATAGACTATGTTGTAACTAATAATACCAGAATGATCTGTGCAAAACTGAATATTAACCCTTTGCACTCGAGGGCTCCGGAGCGGAGCCATTTAAAATTTATCTTCAAACTCGAGGGCTCCGCTATGGAGACAATGCAAATAATTTTCAGTTCATAACATAAGGACAAAAACAAATCGTAATAACTTCATTTATTCTGTTAACAAATTACAAATGAAATCTGTTCAGGAAAGTTTTGTTTATGTAACGGTAAAAAAAACTGTTACTTTTCGCATAACATAGGAAAACTGAAGCAAATTCAATTTAGTCTTCATCGCATATCATTTACTTATATGTGAATATGGTTTTTCTATTAAAATTGATTCGAGTTGCTGGTATTAAGAGTGAAAAAAAGCTTCGAGTGCAAAGGGTTAATAACAAGATATCCGATCATGAAGCTATAGACATATTTATTCATACTAACTGCAGACAATCGGAAGTAAATAATAAACAGAGTTTTTTAAATATAATAAGCAAAAATTTACAAATGAACTGAATACAAAAATAAAATATAATTTTACAATTAATATAAATGAAATGGTAGAAGACTTCGATAAGTGTGTGGAAGATACAATAAAAAAATTTACTGTTAAGAAACAAAGCAATAACAACACTAATAATAAATGGTTTAATAATGAACTAAGAATCCTAAAACTAGAAAAAGTAAACTCTTACCATAGAGCGAAATTTCAAAATACTAATCTTGCGTGGACAAATTATAAAATAATAAGAAATAAGTACAAAGCTAAAATTGAATATCAGAAAAATAAATATATAAATGATAAAATAACAGCATCGACCGATCAAAAAGAAATGTGGAGGGCAATAAAAGACCTAGTTTTAAGAAAATCTAAAAATGTAATAAAATCTGTGATATTCGAAAACATAGAGTACAAAGAAGAAATCGAAATAGCCGATAAGTTTAATAAATACTTTGTCGACAGCATTAGAGAAATAAGAAACACTATCGAATACGTGCAATATGAAAATCAAATACCTGTGATAAATTTAAAATTTAAGTTTCGTGCAATATCTATGTTGGAATTAAAGTCGATATGTCGAAATATTAAAAATAAACCGGACTATAAAAAAACATCAAAAGTCATTATATTAGATAACTGGAACACAATTGGCAATATTTTACTTAATATAATAAACAAATCATTGCATTCAGGAGTCTTCCCTCAAAACTGGAAAGAAACAATGGTTAGCCCGGTTGAGAAAGTAAAAAATACTAAGAAATACGAGGAATATCGCCCAATAAATAACTTAAAAATTTGCGAGAAAATTCTTGAAACATGTGTTAAAAAACAGCTGGAAGACTACATTGAAAAAAATTTATTAATATCTAAATATCAGTCTGGGTTTAGAAAAAAACACTCATGCGAAACTGCTGTGAACTATGTTCTAAATAGGTGGAAATTTACCAAGAAAAGTAACAAAACTTTAGCTGTTTTTCTCGATTTTAAACGCGCCTTTGAAACAATAGATAGAGACATCATTATAAAAAAACTGTACTGTTATGGCGTACAAGGGAAAGAACTAAATTGGTTTAAATCATACTTAGCTACTCGAATGCAAATTACTAAGGTTAATAACATAGAGTCAAGGACGATAGAAAATGAATATGGTGTTACACAAGGCTCAATATTAGGAGCACTCTTATTTATACTGTATATAAAAAAAAACGATGTTAATACATTTTCAAATGGAATTTGCTACCTATGGTATATTCCACCACAAACAGTTTTTTGTCTGGGAAATTGTTGTATAGTCTTATACAGAGTGATTCTTCATTATTTGGGTTATTCATACATATTTATTTTTGGTGGGCTTTTTAAACCCAACCCTTCATTTCTATCGTATATCATTATTTTATCAGTAATATTTTGATCAATTTTTTTCTAAGTTATCATTTGGTGTGTTATCGAAGAAAAAATCATCGCTGAGTGTGTTCTCATTTTCTGTAATTTGTGTATTGGTGTTCGTGTTAATTTCAGGAAAGTGTAATAAAAACGTTGAAGCTGTGTTATTGAACGTCTCTTATCGAGCAAATTGTAATGTTTGTTGTTTTTTTATTGAAGTACTAATTGTTAGTCGTTGTGGTTGTTGGATTCGAGTTTTTTTTTTAATTATCCTTTGGTTTATTATTTTGGGCGTTCTCAGGTTTTGCAATCGTTTGTGCAGGTAATATAGTAGTTATCGGTATCACATCACTTGAATTATCACCATTTAGTATTTGAGCATATGTTTTTTTCTTGATATTTCATGGACTAGGTTTAAGTGTATGTAATTCAGGACTTTAGTTATAGGCTTCCCAAGCTTCTCGTGTGGTGCTTTTTTTTGTTATACGTAAATAGTTGACGGACTCTTGTTTCAAAAAAGTTGGGATCTTAAAATGTGTGATCTTCAGTTTGGTAATTTACACAGTACTTACGGGAACAAAAGTAATGAGGTGTTTGAAAACCACAGTCTTTGCAACGATTTTTTGTGTGACCGAATTTCTGGCAATTTACGCACCTCATTGGGTTTGGTATATGTTCGTTAACGGTTACTCTTTCCCTGCCAAGTTTTAAAATTTCGGGACGATAATAAAGATCGAAAGTAAAAATTGCTGCACCTGTAGCTAATACTTTGTCGCCATCTTTTCTAGTGATTTTTACTGAGATTTTGTCAATATATGTCGCCTTCAAGAAATTTTCAGCAATTTTTCTGTCGGGAACTTAAATTTAAAGATCCCCACTTTTTAGTTCGTTGACTTCCAAACGATCACTTGTTATATAGTCCAAACCTTTTTCGACCTGAAACACATTATAGAAGGACAGAGCACGTGTTTCTGTGTTTTCATTTAAAGGTCTAGTTGATGCAACCAAGTAGTGTAGGCGATATTACTTGTCAATAGATACTTGGAGCATAGGGACGAAGTCTTTAGAACGAGGTCTTTTGTTTTTGTTAATTTTATATCTCCCGGGATCGGAAGCAAGCTCCTTAAACCCTGTTGTTGGTGTTAACCCCCCCCCGTTCATGTTGTTAAACTTCTAACTGTTCGTATGCTAATTTATTTAGCGATAATTACAAAAAAATTATATACATAAAATATATGTATATATATATATATATATATATATATATATATATATATATATATATATATATATATATATATATATATATATATATATATATATACATATATTTATATATATATATATATATATATATATATATATATATATAACCTGAAAAAAAAAATAAAATATAATATCCAAACGAAAAAATGCAAAGAAAAAGCAAAAAACAAATTATCAGACACTTATCGATAACTATTCAAGTAAAAGCTCCAAAAAACGTTGTTCTCTCGGCAATTGTCTGACACAGACTGACCTTTTTTATTTTTTCATTTTTAGTTTTTTCAATTTTAAAATGAATAAAAAATTTTTAGAAATTGAATTTGGTGTTTATAAAATTTAGTTTGAAATTTAAAAAATTGAATTTATAGTTTATCAAATTGAATTAGAAGTTAAAAAAAATTGAATTTAAAGTTAAAAATCTATATATAATTTTAAAATTTTATTTGCACTATAAATAAGTTTAAAAACAAAATCTTACCTTTACTTTTTGCTTCTTTTATTAATTCCTCCGCCATGGCATTCATATTATGTTTAAGCTGTAGTTTTTTTAATCTGACGTATACAATTTTTTCCAATTTCATTTTATCGCTGTTAGCGTTTGCTGCATGATGTTGTGCCTTTTTGTAAATATCCTGAATCGTCCAAAAGGACTGCATTTGTAATTCACAAATTTCAGCAATACTACATAATGTTGAAAAAGCCTCAGTGGGGATGTCTTTATTCAACTCATATTCTTTCCACAAATACTCTAGAGCTTGGTCGTATTGTTTATTATCCTTGTAAGTTTGATACAAACTAACATAAATAGGAATCATTGACTTTGGCGGTTCTTTATTTAGTTGGGCACACTCCAACATTTTTTTATAGTATTCCAAGGCTTTAGTATAGTTGCCTAAATGACAAGAGCCATCGCCCAGTTTCTCATAGAGAATTTTGCGTTTGGCATAATCAATCGAGCTTGTTGTAATAAGTTCATCCAATATTTGGCACATTTTAACAACTAAAATTAAACAAGAGTGCTATATTCGGCTACGAGGAATCTTATATACCCTTCACCATCTATGTAAATGTAGTTATGTGAAGCAACTTCAACAAAAAAAAACAAATATTGGGGTGACAGAGAATTAAAAAATAAAAAAATTTTGGTACTGCTTATATATATTTTAGTATTTCCTTAAAGATTTCTTCAAAAGTTTAAAATTGGTGCTAATTTTCAATAGCACCTCTTTCGACACTATATTTGATCGATTGACATATTTTTTTTTTTTTTGTGAAATCAAGTTTGCCTCGGTTTCAACACTAACACGGACGGACAGACGGACATCGCTTAATGGACTTTGCTATGCATAAGAAGTCAGAATATATGTATATTGTAGAAATTCCACTTTTTGTGATGAAGGGTATAAAAAGTATGTCTACATAGTTTAAACATAAAATAATAATTTAAAATGTTAGATGTTCCTTATACCTATTCTTAAAAATTTTTCAATTGTTATACGATCGTTTTCATCGGGTGTATTTTTTTTGTAAGCCTTTGTTAATATTTGTTTAGCACTAGCAAAATCTCCAGCTTTAATAAGAATTTCAGATTTAATTATAAGGGTTTCACAAATTTTTTTTACTTTCTGACTAAAACGTTTAGCGACATCCAGAGCCATGTTGCAGTATCGTAGTGAGGAAGTTGCATCGTTTCGTTTACTGTGATATATTAAACTCAAAGCAACATAACACATATAAGTCAGTTCAAATATGTCGTGCGACTTGCTTATTTTTAATGCTTTTTCCATGTAATCAATTGCTTCTTCAAACTCTTCCATATGCTCCTTAACAACTCCAATATTAAGGTAGCAACGTGCTTGCATGTCAAGCTGTTCCAATTTTGAAATTTGACCCGTTAATCTAAAAAGAGTGTAAAATATTAAAAAGAGTGCAATGAAAAATTTATGTGTATGTGCAAAAGAAAACTTTTTCACTGCAGTTGTATATAGTAACTTACTCTTTAGTCAGCAAAAGACTTTTAAGAAATGCCTTTTCAGCTTGTTTTAATTGAGTCATTGCTTCTGACGCTGATATGTCAGTAAGAGCTTGTCCATGCAACAAATGGGCCCTCCCCAAAGTTGTATAAGCCCGCTGTTCTTCCACCTTGCTTTTTAATTTTTTGGCAATTCCTGAATTAAAAAAAAATTTCGATTTAAAATAAAGGAACAAATCTAGTTTATGGCCGCAGCTCAAAAATGAAAAAAAAAAATTGTATGTGGGGTGTATGTATTTCACGGCGGAATGAGACAATATGGGTATCATTTGAAAGCTAATTTTAATATCTATTTAACTAAAAAAGAAAAACAAAATCAGTTAACAACCAAAACTAGCTTTTTTTATGTAAACATAACTTGATCAAACAAATTAAGTTTAGCAGCAATGCAACACAAGAAAAGGGACGTAAGGATTTTTCTCGTATACTATTACCGCTAAACTTAATTTAATCGATATAGGTAGTTATGTTTATATGAAAATATTTGTTTGTCCTTACCTAAAATATTTTGTTTTTAAATTCTTTTCAATAAAATAGATATTTAAATTATCTTTCCAATGATACAAATATTGTCTCATTGATAAAATACATATGAAATGTGCAATATTATACATTCAAGCCTTCGAGGTCCGTAACTCCGAAGATTTAAGCCAAAATAAATTATGTTAGAAGCTTTACATACTTAAATAGTCGTTGATGTGCTCCTTGCCATTGGAAAAATCACTAAGCAACATGTACATTTCTCCGACCATTCGGTGGGCTTTGGCCATTTCCAATTTTTTTCCTATTCTGGCATAAATATTCGCTTCCTCTTGGTATTCTTTTAAAGCATCCTGATAACGTCCTTGCTGGTTATAAAAATCACCCAAATTATTACAGGCCATCGCCAATTGTTCCCGGTTACCATCACATAATGCTTTCTCTTTTCGTTTTAAATATTCTAGTAAAAAAAAAACTTGAAAAAGAAATTTTACTTTGCTTATTGCCATGGACTTACTTTTTTCTTCCATTTTACTTTAATCATAGATTACATGAATATCTTTTATTTTTAGCAAGTAACAGTTCCAAAGTATATCTATATCACTAGGTACATATATGCCTAGTACTTGCAAGGCTACAACAAGTACATCATTAGACCAACAATTGGTATTTTGTTTAGGTAAAATCAAGGCGAATCAATTCGTAATTGTTTTATGTAAATAAACAACTGACTTCAGCTCAGAGATGGCAAAGTATATACATTTTATTTTTATGGAACTAAATAATTAATATGAATTTTACTTACTTTTTATAAAAAACAAGATAACGACCTTTTAATGACTATTTAAATGTCAATTTATACAAGAATTTAATAAAAGCATGTTAAATGCAATTTGAGCTGGAAAAGTATAATAAAAAGATTTTGATTACCATCCCTGACAAAATATAATAAAAATTGAAAGACTACATCATGGCGAAAATATACCAGGTGGCCGCAATGGCGAATTCATGAATTTCGCCGTAAACTCTAAATGTCAAACTCCATATATAAAAAATATGTATAACAGTTTATTGTATGGAGTTTGACATTTCACGTTTGCGGCAAAAATTATGAATTCGCCATTGCGACCACCTGGTATTATTTCGCCATGGACTACATCAAGGCGAATCAAGGCCATGAGCAGGGAACGAAGCCGATGTCAAATTGCTATCGGCGGCGGCTAAGCAAAAAATTTACGGCGGCGGCTCAAAGTCGACTGAAGTCGACATATTTTCGGCGGCGGCGGCTAAGTAAATATTAATTCAGCGGCGGCTCAAAGACGACTAAGCCGGTGACGGTTATCAATAAAATTCAAAATATATATATATTTTCATTCAATTTATTTTAGAAAAAAAATATAAAATAAAAAATAATAATTTTATTTTGATTTTTACGGCTTTTTAAAATAAATAAATAAATATTTTCATGAAAAATATTTATAATCAACCAAAAATTTTTAATGTATTAGTGCGATGAAAGCATATACATATGGCCATTTCGCTTCTGCCTATATATGTAGTTAATCAATGGATTCAATATAGGCAGTAGCGAAAAGACCTTATGGACATGGTTTAACTGCACTAATACATTTAAAATTTTTTGTTGATTATAAATATTTTTTTTGTTAATTATAAAAATATTTTATGAGAATATCATGAAATATTTATTTATTTTCTTTTTTAAAAATCAAGCACAGTACGTTAAACCGTTCATTAAAAAATCATGTTAAATAAAACAAAATTTTAAAAATATTAACAACTGTTGAATTTAATCTGGTAGAACTTTGCTTTATTTTAATAATAAAGTAATAAATAGCAAAAATTTTTCTTAAAAGCTGTGTAGCCAGAACGCCAAATTCTCGATTTATATGAAATTGAGTGTTTTCAAAACGTACTGCTATTTAAATACTTGAAAAAGCATACAGAAGGTAAACCCATCTGTGTTAACGAACAACAAAACTTAAAACAGCTAAAAGTTTAACATTACCCATGATTTTTTAGACAAAAAAGTAAAAAAGGAAGTAGTTTCAAACAATTTTAATGAGGAATTGTTCTTTATTTGGGGGCTTAGCTGACACAGTCGGCTAACATTTTTAGCCGATGTTAGCCGTCTACTTCGGCGGCGGCTCAATAATTGAATTATATGTCGGCGGCGGCTATTAGTCGACTATGAGCCGATCGGCTTCGTTCCCTGGCCATGAGCTGCAAGGCGAATCAATTATCAGGTGGCAGCGTTAGAAAATTTATTATTTTTTGCTGGTGAAACGAATGTCAAACTTCATATAAAAAAAATGGTAAACAGATTTTTTATATATGGAGTTTGACAGTAGTGTACACGGCGAAAATTAATGAATTCGCCTACGCTGCCACCTGGTAATTGATTCGCCTTGATGAGCTGGAAAAGTGTAATTCAAAGATTTTGCTTACCATCCCTGACAAAATATAATAAAAATTGAAAGACTACATCAAGGCGAAGCAAGGCCAAAACAAGTTTTGGCACAAAATATGATAAAAGGGCGGTTTACATGATCACAGAAGTCTTACGACATGTCAAATTTTTGTGCAGAATAGTACCAGTGGGATCGTCTAAACTAAATAAGTAATGAATCTGCACAAATTGAGAGAAAATACGGATGAAAATTTGACAGTCGTATGGCTCTCTTTGTTTTTTGGAAATTTTCAAAAGACAAGTACGAATCATTAGATCAGGGATGTATTTTCTGCAAACAGCTATTTTAGTTTTGGTGTGTTTTACCCATACCAATTGTGTAAACTCAAAAATAATCTGTCGTAAGATTTTTACTCTCAGTTTTAAAATACGGATGGAATTTGATAATATTTTCTCCTGGATTTTGCGTACGTAAAGTCGTACCGTCTAAACCCCCCTAAACACGCACACAAATAAACTAACAGCTGAACTCCACCATGTGATTATTTGATTGCAGGAGTTCAGCTGATAGTTTTATTTGTGTGCGTGTTTATCAGTTTTTGTGTCAAAATTTGTTTAAATTTTTTTTATTTTACTCTTGTTCAAGGCGAATTAATACAGGTGACCGCACGGCTACAACAATCCAACAACACAAAAAACAACAGGCAATTTGTTGCTACAAAATTATGTATGTTGTCAAAAAAATATTCTAAAAAACAAACAAAATAAAAAAATATATTTGATGAAAAAAAGTGGTTGAAATTTTCAGAATAAAAAAATTATAAAAATTAAGTTACATAAAAATAAAAATACAGGAAAAGTGACCAAAATTCTTTTGTACCACTAGTTTGCGCAAATCACATGCACCGTTCCATTCTTGCACGTTGACCATTTGAAGACTAACATAATCTTCCACAAAAAAACCAAGAAATTATAAATGTGTTAACAATAATTTCACTATCTTTTTACGCATATTTTGATTATACAAATCAGGAACTGCAAATACGGTTCCATGTTGTGGTAGTTTTCTCTAGGAATTTCAATTGTTTGTTTTCTGTTAGCAATCAAAAAAATTAAATTAAAAAAAATTTAACAAATTATTTATTTTTGACAAATTTTTTTGACAACTGTAATGTATACAGCTGATAGGCTTTTTCGCCCGTGCGTTCACCTGTATTATTTCGGTAATTGATATGCCTTGGCTACTTCATTTCATGCTTGCTTTAGTATCTTTCGGCATATCGAGCAAAGTTCCACTCACGCGCTCGTACTTTTTTTGCAAACCACACAAATATTTCTTTATGAATATTCAAATACTTTTTATACGTAAATGTCTATATTCTTAAAAAATAACAATTTTTAAAAATGTTCTCAAAGAAACGTTTTATTTTTTATAAATGTTGTTTGTTTTATCCTTTATTTTAACTGCATTTCTTGGGCACACACGATCTTTTCACTTTTCACACAACGTTTTATTTACACATGCACTATTTTATTAACAAATTAATTTTTTAAAATACATCTTCGATATTAAAATTGAAAAATTTTTTGGTTTTTAAAATGGAAAAATGTGTAAGCGAATTCGATCACATGTCCTATTAGTTTTACCTAGTAGTATTCAAATTGCCTTGCATGGACTCGAACAAAAAAGTTGTATGAACTCGCCGATGACTAAACCACCTTGGTTTCAATATTCGATATTTTAGCAGCTCTAACTTGGGTGTCAGACGATCTAGTTTTAAAATTTCCCTATTTTTCTTTAGCGAATGTATATATATATATATATGTTTAAATATTTGAATTTTTTGTCGTTTAGTTTTTTGAATTTTCTGTGTTTGAAAAAATATTTTCAATTTTATTTTGTTTTTGAAAAAATCTTATATTTGATATTTTTGTTTCTTGTTTCCTTAAGTTGTCATCCAACGGTGTGGCGAAATATTGAAAAAATAAATAAACAATGTTTCTATTTATAAACTGACCTGGTGCTTAAAAAATTAGAAAAGAAAATTTTCTGTTTAAGAATTTTTATAGAATTAAATGTACTTTTTTATTCTTTAATCTTCTTTTTGTAGTATTTTACATAAATTTTAACATTTTTGTATCATCTAGATCACAAATCGAGTTTATTATTAATATTTTCTATTTTCACAGTATTTCTTCGTTCGTTAATGCAAACATTAAAATTAGCAAAACAAAGCATACGCAACAGCTAATTAGCACTGGCAGTGCAGACTAACTATATTATGAAGCTCAGTAATGCGTTTACAAATAGGCCCAATTGTAAAAGATAATAATAACCCCTACGCGAATTATTTTCCAAATGATGTTTTTAAATGTTGCTGAGAACCAAATTCACCTTATCATTAAAGTTTTCTTTTTGCGTGAAATGTGGAATTTTTTTTATTGTTGTGTTCACTCTGATTTTGATAATGGAATTCATATATAAGTAAGTATTTTCATCTAATAAGAAGTTTTAGGTTGATAAAAGGTAATTTAGCTCATCAATGTTTTCGAACTTGATATTAATATTATCCAATGTGTCACGCTAGATGACAAACTCTAATTTTCGTATTAATTCTTCAAAGAACAAGGCGATGGTTTTCAAACCAACTTTCTCTGTGATTAATCTATCCATCACAATTGATGATCAAGTTATTGATATTGTTGATCGTATAAAATGTCTTGGTGTTACACTAGACATAATTCTTGGATTCACTGACCATAATAGTAGTCTGATTTCAAAAGTTAATTTCAGTTTAAGAAGGCTGTTTGCTTTGAATTTATATCTGCCCTTAACATATGAAATATTATTGCTCATTCTTTTTATTGTGTTGAGGTTTATTCTGGTAGTAGTGCCGAAGACTTTATTAGGTGTGTCTTACTCTTCAATAGAATCATTCGTTGTGTTTATAAATTTTAAATTCATGATCATGTTTTTATATATTAATGTGAACGATTTTTTGGGGTGTAGTTTAACAAACTTTCATTCTTTTACAATGTCATCGAGTATATGTATGCTTAGTGACAATGTTATGCTAACAGATTGCCCGGAGTATTTTCGCAAGTATTTCAATTTCTTGCAGACTGACAGAAACCTACAGCTCTAATTCCCAGAAATTAGAAATCGTTTAATCTATGAAAGGTCCTTTCATGTTCGGGTTGTTAAGTGTTGGAATTCTTTACCATCCTCCTTAAGAGAATTCCACTTAACACGTAATTCATTCAAGGTTAAGTTTGCTTTAGACCAACTCTCTCTCTCTCTCTATATATATATATATATATATATATATATATATATATATATATATATATATTTCTATAATAATTTCTTTTATTCCCTTATTTTAATAAATTGTTACTTATTTTTATGTTTGTTGCCTACTTATGTACACCTGTTAATTCTTGTAGTCCACTAACTATATATGGCTCTAAGGACTCGGTTGGTTACTGTAATAAATATTGTGATGATTTTATTTTACAGACTAAATTCTGAATGATAACATTACAAAATAATATTCATATTTTCTCTGCATTATTTATACAAAAGTATCATAAAAAATATGTTTTACATTATAGGTGAGAACAAGTACAAAAAATTTAATTCAAGTCCCAATTTATTTGCTAAATATTTACAAATATTTGTAGGAATATATTTTAGTATAATTTCCTTCTTGTCTATCTTCTGGCGTATAAATTTGACTTTGATATCAACGTGTTTAGTTCTTGTAGAGTGATTGTGATTTAAAGCACCATGTTTTGCACCTTTGTTATCTCAAAATAAAATTGCTCCAAACTTAGATTTGGGATTCAGTTCAGCTTCTAACTGATTTAACCAAGCCACATTAATTTTACAGGTAATAGCAGTTCTAAAACAACTACAACAATAACTAAACAACATGTATTTTGTTTTTGTAAATTATATTTTCAGATGTCAAATCAACTGATGCACAGTGGTTTAAAAACAATTTTTTTTCAAAATTCGGTATCTTATGAACCACTCAAAATATCTCAAAGAAATTTTACAGAGGCCGGCTCCTAGGGTGTAGGAGGGCTTCTAAGAAGGGTCCCAAATTTAGATACCTCGGACACATAATTTTTTGAAAATGTCATAAAAAGTTTTTTTTTTAACTTGAAAATATCTATAAAATATGTTTAAATGTGCAGGGAGAAAATGAGCTTACAATTTTTTTTGTTGTTTTGTTAATTTTTGCCAATCTAGAGTTTTTAGCGTAGTACGCTTATTAATTATTGGATTATTGCTGCTATATTCTTAATAAAATTTAAAATAAACAAGTTTAAAGTCTTGTTTTGATATTGCTTTTCGTTAAAAATTACAAGCCTCTGAATTGAGAAAATGTTAAAAATATCGTTTTTTAAGGATTGTCCCCAAAAAGGTAGTATACTTTTTTTCTTATGTAATTTAAATTTACTTCCGTACTAGCAAATTTCTTTAAACCATTTTTAAGAAAAACTATAGCAAATGCGAACTCCAGCCCTTTCCAACATTTCCAATTTTGGAACAAAATTTTAAAATTATTGTAAAATTCCTCGGAGTGCAAAGCACCGATTAAAAAAAGGTAAACGGTAAGTCTCCAAATTTTGGCTACAACTCCAAAAAGGATTTGACAGCCCCGTGTTTAATTAAGGCCTCTTTTGTAAAAAAAACAAAGTTCTTGGGACATTTTTCCCCTTTCCGGGAATTAATATGTTAAAACAAAAAATTTTAAATTTTATTTCACCATTTGATTAAAAACTCTTTTAGCTATATAACTTCAATATTTTGTAGGAATAGCCCAATGCGTTATGATATTTAATTTATCATAATTTAGCGCGAAAAAAATAATTACAATATAACTAATCTAGACATCATAAGCTTTCCTTTAATGCTACTTACATGCAAATATTTAAGCTAGAGGAGCTTCCTAAACCTCGCATACTCGTGTTTATGTTAGCTTATTTGTTTATATGTAAAAACTAAAAATGAGTACAAATACATTTTGAACCAAACTTCTTGGTTTTAACATATAAAATGAGCAAACAAAATCATGAGGAGGCGAGGCCTACAATTTTTAAATAAAATCCAGTTTAAAAGTGTATGAAACTTTTTTGTTTTATGAAAATTTTAAATATATTTCCACAACACCACTGTAAGAAAAAAATTTTTGCAGGAAAAAAAAAATAATAAGTGTAAGCAAAATTTGACATCTGAAAACATAAACAAAAAAGTCAATTGATCTACTGCCACTACCTAGTATATTAATCTGCCTTGGATTTGACCATACGGATTCTTGTATAGCAGCTGTGAGTGACATAAATTTTTTCTTTGCCGATGACAATGCGAAGTATTTTGCTTTTTAGTACTCCATGAAATAGCTCCATACTGATAAATAAAAACACATCCTGAAGGTATTATCATCCCTTCACTAGAGCCTCGTTATAAACACATTGCTGACAGAAATGGATTCTGGAATGGAATACTGGCATATGCGGATGACGTTGCGGTTGCAGTATCAGAAAAGAACTCTGTTACGCTATCACAATGTCTGCAATCGGCGCTGGGCTGTGTTAGTAGGTGGTGTCTACGCTGGTCACCTTTACTTCAAATCTAAAATAATACAACCCTGAAATGTAACAAATACAAAGAAATAAAACAAAAAGAGATTACGTAGCGAACAACTCACAACCCGAATGTAAATTTTTTTTAAACCCCAGTTTTTTGCAAAACTACACACATTTTATAGCCCTATTTTTTCCTCTACTTAATTAAAAAAAATTTAGTTGAGTTTCCCCACGCAACCCCAACATTTTGGTCCTTCAAGCCGAATCGTCGTATTGAATAACAGAGTCTTTAGTTTCAGAAAGCCCGCATCCACCATACTGAACGTCAATTATAAGACTTTTGATATTAAGGTTGAATTTATACTACTTAAATACAAGGAACTATTGCTGATGCAATTGTTCAAAAATAAAACCAGAATTTGTCCTTTGCAATATGTGCTGGTTTTTTATTTTGCTCTGGTGGTGTCGTTCTATGTTGTTGTTTACGCAATGATTTGCGGTTGTGTGTAGATTCGTTGTTATTTCGTAAATTATTTAGTGTTGTTTTCTTGTAATGTTTCGTTTTATGTTTTCTATTTTTGTTGCTTATTGTTATTTGTATATTTTATTAATTTTATTTTTAAGCTATCGGCGCACAATGGCTAAAAATCGTTTTTCATTGGCCAAAATTCTGTATCTTTTGAACCGATAAAAATATTGAAGTAGTTTTTTTTAATAGATAGATATTTAGTTCAGCTTGACTCAGTTTTAATTACAGTAAAATTGATTGAGGACTTTTTAAGGACTTCCAGGTGAAAGTTGAACTTATGATTTTTTTTTAACTTTTTAGAGTGAATATGCGTTAATTTTTTATTAACATATTAAAAAATTTAATATTTGGAACTCAATAATAATTGTAATTGTTTTTTGTGACAATGATACACTCAAAAAAATTTTTACACTCAAAGAATGTTTACACTAAAAAATAGTAAAATTAATTGGAGATTTTGGTGTTACTACAGAAAAATTTATTATTTTTTCTGTCAAATTTAATAATTTTAAAAAATATTTTAAAAATAAAAAGTGAAATAGATTCTAATAGAATTTTTAACAATAGTAGGTTCTATTAATTATTTTTTTTACTAATACTGTGTTTGTCTTACTGTAATAAGAATGAAAGGCAATTATAATTATTATTCATTTGACACAAATATTGATTGCAAAAATTCTATATTTTGTTCTGTGCTATTTCTGTTCTTTAGTTGTTTTTTGGCTTCTTCATCTAAGTCCCGATGATTTTTCTAGTATTGTGCTGTCTATAAAATATGATTTTCTTGTTCCTTTTTTCCTGAGTCTCCTCTGATAGATTTCCAAGTGGCACCAAATGATATTTAATGATATCTTTTCCATGATAAAGGCTTTTGTGAACTGTTGCAGACATATTTCTCCATTGGTAGTTGGTTGTATTTTTTTTTTTTTGCAGTTTCCTTAGCACAATATCCAAATTGTCTAGAGTCAATTTCTTCATTGCACGCAAGGATTATTTTAAATCTGAAAATATCTGAAACATGTTAGTGGTGATATTCCAAATTCATAAGAGCGCAGACATTTTTTCTTTTTAAACGTGTATAGCCCCTATCATTGAGAATGTTACGAGCCGACGGATTTTCAAGTCCTTAGCAGCGGTGATTGTCCTCAAGATTTGTTTTTTTTAATCTTTGTATTCTCTCTATGTTAGAAGCCGAGGCAGTGCCCCATATTTTGATACCATCATATGGGTTTCAAGATAGAATTATATAACAGGAGTTTTCAATTCAAACTAAGAATGGAGTTTCTTCCAGTTAGCCAATATAGATGCGCTGCTTTCAATTTCATCTGAGTCAACTTGGCATCTGTGTGGTTCTTCCAGGTGAGACGTCTATCGAGGTGGAGTCCCAGGTACTTTACATTTGAGTACTGGGGTATTACTTTATTATTGATGGTAATAAGCGGGCATGTGTCCCTACGTAGAGTAAAAGTTATATGAGCATACTTTTGTTCATTCAGAGATGAACAATAAATACAAGAGCGGTCTCAAAATGCTGTCTTGCGGGACTTCGGCTTCTATTGGCTCGGGTGGGGATGTATAGTCGCCATATCACACAATAAACTTACGTGAGGATAAGTAGCTCTCCAGCAGGTCAGCAATATACCCGGGCAAACAGTGTTGTATCTTATATAACAAGCCTTCATGCCACACAAGCCGCCGCAGGCCCTATCCCGGAGATCCTTTTTATGGTAGAAGTTATAGCCATAAACTTCTGGAGGTGAGATAAATTTCCAATATCAACATGATGTCGATTTGATGATTCATAAGAAAGTGCTCTGCTTCATTTTTGTGTTGGCGTATGCCGTTTGCATTCCAGAAACACGTTTTTAAACAGTTAATGGTTCGTTTTAAACTGCCTGTAAAATGGCAGACAGCGTTCTCATCATTTCTTGCATCATAAATGTAATTTAATTGGTAAAATTTGTTACAGTTTGCACCAAGGTTTTACCGGCAGCCTCTTATCAAGTGAAATTGGAGCCAGGAACTTTGATTTTTGGTCTAATACGAGGATTTTGAAGATAATCTTTCTGTGTATTTGTAACATGACTTTTGACGATATTAGCATAAGATAACACGAATTTAAGTTTAATTTTATTTTAACGTAACTAAAAACATCGTTCTTTATAACTGAAGCTTTCCATATTTTTATTTGTGTCTGTTATGTTTTATCACTTATTTGGAACGTGTATAGCGCAAATTAATCACCCCTATCGTGAACAAAATGTTAAATTATTGTCCCCATGAAATTTTCATTCCCCATGAAGGGAAAATTGCTATCGTGAATTTCATGGGAACATTTGTTCCCGCTATCAATTCGTACTGAATACAAATTAGAAAGAAGAAAATATAAATTGGGAAAAACATATTCCAAATTTTTTAAAGGTTTAAAAAATTTAGAAATGTTAATGATTGGTGCTATTGTGTTGTTGCAAGAGAAGCAGGTACTACAACAGAGAACAATTTTATTTCAAGAACATGACGTGCAATGGACTCAAGTTGGCTGTGGCAACACGGCTTCCTGCTAACCTACCATAGACATTGGTACTGACCCATTTCAATAAAATAAAATTTTATATCTGATTTTTTCTATCTTCATAAATTTATAACCAATAGATCTCTTTGTTTTGCATCTTGACGAGCATAATGTCACTCTGCACTGCAGTAACTGATATCGAATTAAAAAATGTGTTATTGATGTAAATATTCTAATGAAAACATTTAAAAATTGGCATAATGTATGCCCCAGCAAAATAAAAGTGAACAAATCTATGGGAAAAGTGAAAAAATTTCGAGGGAAAAAATTATTTACGATAAGGGGAATTTTTGTTTACGTGAAAAATTGTTCACGTGAATTATTTACGATTGCAATTTAGGGAAAAGGGAAAAAATTTCGAGTGAGAATATATTAATGATAGCGGTAAATTTTTTAACTACAAAAGGAATTAAGAGATTCCCAATTTTGTGTTTAGTTTTTGTATATATTATATTATATACTGATAAAAGTTTAGTTCTTCGAGTGTTTTAGCAATAAGTTTTTTTGTTTGTTCAATACAGTTGTAAGTTTGTCTTAAATAAAACAATGTTTGTTGTGTAATCTTGTGTTCAAGTGAGGTTGGATGTGAGGTTAGTGTTATAGTGTGTGTGGATTTTTGGGGACACAACAAATATTATGAAAAAGAATCAAGTGTCTAAGGATGGACGGGCAAGTGAAGAGTTTTTCCTCTAAAGAGTCTCCACTTTTTTTAAATTAATTTTTTATTGTGCTTGCCTCTGGGCTGTAGTTGTGGGTTGGAACCTGCCCTGATGGTGTGTTCTAAGCTGGCTGGCAACACAACTAGAGCACCCTTAGAGACACATAACAGTACGTACAAATTAATTTGTAGTCTGTTACGTGTCCAACGGATCCCTGGGTTGAAAAGTGGCTGACGAGCTTCTGCTTGAGCTCTTTTCAGTGAAGGCCCCTCCCTTCATCCTAATCTCAGGACAGTTGCAATAATTTTCATGTAATCGTAAAAAAATCAACAAGGTAGGATGTTGTTCCTCAGCCGCCTTTCCCAACCATGGTCATCAGTTCGCACTCCCATTAATCGTGACCCCTTAAATCCACGCATCACTTCACCAACCCTCCTATTCCAACCTCTACTCAGAAAACTTAAGCCGCCATACCTTAACATTATTAATACATATATTATTTACGCTGAAATTGACTTAGAACTAAAAGGTATGTATGTATGTACTAATATCCTTTTTTCTTTTCTATCTTCTCTTACTATGTATTTACTTCTGAGAAGCTTATTGGCCGTTTATTCAGATGTGCGTTAACGAATTTTGTTAATATTAATGTACCCGAAATGGATCTTAAATGTTCTTCTGAACTCCTTAGCCAGAGTGAATTGAATATTTTGAAAAATTGTTTTAATTATTTTGTTTCGAAACATCCATTTTCCCGAATACTCTGTTTTTAAAACAGCGTAAGCCTATCTCGTAAAAGTTCACTTCCGGTGTCTTCCCCGTTTATTGACTCAAATGAGAGTAAATGGGCGACTTTCAAAACCGCCAACCCTAACTTACAACGAACGCTTTCCAAAATTGTTTTCATACAATGGTCATTTTATCCGTTTGCATTTAGGATACGTTCATAGAATTTCAATGCATGGCGAAAACTCGTTAAAGCTAAGACTGATAAGGCAAGAGTTTTGGGTTCCAAAATTAAAAAATCATGTTCGAAAAGTAATTTAAACCTGCAAAGTTTACATAATTATAGGAAGAAACTAGGGCTGACTTCCAAAATGTATGAATACAAAGTTTGTATACAGTTTTACTGCGGTATTCAAACTTTTTTCATATGCAAAGTTTCGATACAACGCAACTTTATGCTTTGTTTACATTTTCATTATGAAACAAAAATGTTGCAATGCACCATTTTTATTATTGACAAACACGAAGATGGAAACGTCGGGTGTATAATTTTTATTTGATAATTTTTTTAAATTATCAGAAAATTCGAGTGGAAACTCTGCACAAAATTTCCTCGCTGTAATAAAATCTATTAAGAGAAAAAGGAATGTTTTACTGAAGCCAAAACACTTACAGCACAGAAAAATACCAAAAATTATTAATTTTTGGGAAGTTATTGCAAAAATGCCGGATTACGTTTTTAGCAGCCACTTCCGGATGAAAATTACTACTTTTAACGTAAGGAATAGGAAGTTTTTTCACTCTATTTCTAATTTCTTTTTATAGGCTTGAAAAGACATGCTTGAGCCTTTGTGGCCAAAGCACGACCAAGGGCGGCCTTGTTTACCATTAGCCAAATCGATATACCTTACTCTATGGAAGCTAAGCAACCAAAATATTTTTTTCGCAGAAATATGTTTAAAAAATTTTTTTGCTATTTATATATATTAATTATTAAAAACAAATTAACTTACTTTCGTGATTCGGTCATTATTTATAATTTATATTTTTTTTTCTTTGCGAACAAAAATGTTTTGTGGTTGTTTTTTATTTTTTATGAGTAAACAAACGAATACCAAACAAAACATCAACTATAAACTGATGCCTGGTTGCTTTTTTACTGCCTTAAAAATACTCATTGTTGACGTTTTGAAATCGTATACATTGTAAATGTTTTGTACAGCGGCTTTATGAAACAGTATACATTGTTTGAATGCAAAGCAATTAACATTTTGGAAGTCAGCAGTTGATGGCTGCTTTACCGCCCGAGCGAACGACACTTCCTCGTCCTTTTACTCATACAGGACTAGATTTTGCAGGTCACTTTGAGATAAGACCATATATAGGTCGTGACTGTCGAATAACAATGGGATACGTTTTGGTCTTTGCTTGTTTTGCCACGAAAGCAATTCATTTTAAAGCTACGGGCCTGTTCGTAAATGCATCACTGCAGTGCATGTAATGGGCAGTACGTTCGTAATTGCAAAAAGTAGCAGCACTGCAAATGTCATCTGTTCATAAATGCATCAATAAAGTATATTATGCTAAAAAAAAGCAAAATAAACTAATTAACGTGTGAGTCTACATTTTAATAAGTTATTTTATTTATTTCTTTTTGTTTAATATTTTTAATTTTTACACAAATTTTTTTCATTTTTTTATCATGTAGTTTATTATTAATTTTTCCGTTTTCACGGTATTTTCTCGTTCGTAAATGCAAACTAAAATGAGGAAGTTCAAGCAAATGCAACAGCTGATAAGCAGTGACAGTGCAGAATAATCATATTATGCACAGCAGTGATGCATTTACGAACAGGCTCTACTAATGATGTTTCAACTGAAAGTTTTCTGGCTCATTTTCCCGTCAGTTTCATATTTATTCGGACAATGGAACCACCATGTTGGAACAGTTAACGTTTTACAAAAGGATAGGAAACAGTTTCTTTCTGACTTAAAGAACCATCTCATAGCAAAAAACAAGCGTTTCAGTTAGTTGATTGGCATTTTATACTTTCTGGAGCTGCACATATGGGAGTCCTCTGGCAGGCTGCTGTGAAGAGCTTAAAAGCTTATTTGAAAAAAATTGCGAACTCTCAGAGCTTTTCGTTTGACGAATTTATGACTATGCTGACTTTCACCACTTATGCCAACCGTTGGCGAAAGTTTAAAGTTCTACATCAATTATTTGCTTGTCGCTTGAAGAACGAATACTTAGTTGAACTCCATAAGCGTAACAAGTGGAAATACCCTGAAAAAGATTTTAAAGTTGACCACTTTGTAGTAATCCCTAATGACTCTTTACTCCCAAATGAGTGGACGCTCGGCAGAATCTTTTGCAGATGTGTGAAGCCCTGAATTTCGATGCGAAAATCAATGCGATGCGCAAATGAAATGCGATGCGAAAGAAAATTGGTATTCTGTTAGAATTTCGCAATAGCATTCGCAATTTATTTCAAATCGCGGCAACGCTGCTAAAATAAACATCAGTATCAACAAACGTCAAATTAAAAATAAATAAATTTTTTGTGCTTGGCTGTAAAAATAGTTTCTAAAATTTATTTCATAGGTCCACCCTTTTAAAATTTAAGTCATATATTTTTGAACTGGTTTATATGTTTCATATTTTTTTATCCTACAGCTTCTTTAATAGGTGGTCCATTAATATTTAGTTCTTCAATTAACGTTTGCCACAAAGTATTTGCAGACTGACGTGCATTTGGTGTTTTTAAATGGTCTCTTGTCAAATGGCTGTGCTTATTCATAAATTCTATATTTATTTAAAGTTGACGCGGTTTGTTGGTCTTATTGCTTACTTTCCTGAATTAAATAATAAATATATGATGAATACAGAAATAAAATATTGTTTTTTACTTACATGTTTGTACTTTGCGAACGCTACTTTGTTGTCGAATAAATTTTGCGAATTTGACATTGGTTTTCGCAATTTAGAATACCGATTTACCACCTTTTCGCGTTTGAAATGCGATTAAAATATTACTTTGCGAATATCGCAATATAGAATAGCAATTGTTCGCATTTATGTATTTTCGCATCGCAATTCAGAATAAGCCTCCTGGCATTTCGCTCTCCGCGAATGCCCCGTGTTCTGAAAACTGAACCGGCATAAGCGAATCCATGCGGTCTAAAAGTACAATTACTATGTTAACTGCCTGGCTCAATCATATATTGATAAAAATTGCCGAAATTGGGATATGCATGGAATGTCTTCAGGAACATCACACCATACTGAATTACCGGGCAACAGCTAACAGCAATGAGGAGCACAAGGACAAAACAACCAAACAAACCAACCATAGAGTAGACGACAACTCCAGCAAGCCAAATAATAAAAGGAAGTCCCAGAAAAAAATCAACCAAAAATTTCATTTATCAAATGATCAAATTAACCATCTGGGGGTTACTCTCTATTGCGATGCGAAAGCAAAGTCGATGCAATAAGTAGATGCGATAAGAGTACAATTTGATACTCTGTAATGTTTACGCAAACGCTTTCGCAAAATAATTTTAAAAGAAGCAACTCTGGCACAACAAAATAAACAATAGAGAAGAATGACAAAATGAAATGCCAAAGTTTGTAAATAAAAACATTTATTTTATTAAATAATACACAAAGCTTCGCGTCCAATGCAAAATATTCACCCTTATTCTGTTTGGCGTTATCAACATCGTCGTCAATTTTGAGACATCATCAACTTAACACAACATCAATACTAATTTGGTATTCCCTAACAAACTAATGACGACGTTGACGATTTATCGATAATATAAAAAAATAAAACACACATATCTAATATTTGAGTCAGTTGATTCAATTTGTTTTCTATTGTGTTAAGTGTTGTGGAAAATTTAAATTTTGTAAAAAAAAATAAAATACCTTTAAACAATAAAATAAGCAAAACCATTACAAACAATTAAAATAAATAGTCAAAGGGCCATTACTACAACTTGTCGTTAGTTAAAGGTAGGATTTTGTCTGCCTGACAAATAGCTTTGTAATATTAAAACTTCCAATTTTTATTGACATTCTTATTAATAATAATAAATAAAATATTTAAAAAATAATAATTGAAGTTTTTATAATGCAAATTCACTTGTCTGTCCGACAAAATCCTGCCTTTACTAACTGCCTTTTTTCATTGGGATGGATTCTTTCTAACTCTTCCACCAAATTTTCAAATTGGCAGAAGTTGGTAATTTTAGTTTTTCCATTTTTTTTTATGTTATGTTTTATATTTCTTACTTTGTTATTTTAATATTGCTGTATACTTTTTCATGTTTTTTTTAAATTTTCCTTTGCACACAACACAACTCAACATCAAAAATGGCGACGACAAACTAAACGGCAACATCAACATCAATTGTTGTTAGAAAATACCAAACATATGGCGACAATCATCGATTAATGACAATATTGACAACGGGAATGCCGATTTACAACAAACGAAGAAAAACGACGTTGTTTTGTGTTGATGTTGCCAAACAGAATAAGGGTGATTATTAATTACAAACATTTAATGTAGACTACAAAAAGATCTTTGACGAACAAAATATTATAAATATAATTGTGTGTTTTTTTCTTATTAAAAAATAGTTATGGATTCAGTGGCATTATGGATGGAGACGGAAAATAAACATAACATTTAAAATGCAATTTCCATTTTGCGAATATAGCAAAACCTCTGCAGGCTTTTTGTTTGCTGTAACATGTTGGGTAACATTTATACTTGCGCCAAAGTATTTTGATGTTAGCATCCCGTTGTTGTTTTTTTTTTCATATGCAGAAGTTTGATTATCTACTCCTTAATCGTGTAATGCAATATTGTGAATCCAACCACCCTTACTAGAAATGCTTACCTTATTCTTACGCATAAATAAATATCTATGCTGCGTAAGTTTTATATTTATCAAAATACATTACTTGTTTCCTATCCTCTTAATCTCTTATAGGAAGTCCACTATAATTAAGGCCGTCTGTCAGTTTTTTGACGCGTGCTGCATTATAAAATCAAATTTCGAACTGCCGTTGCCTAGTCTGTAACCTTTTTGGCATTTCCCTAAAAAAAATTAAAATTTAGATATAAATATAAAATTTTATTTATGCTTACTTACATGATTCATTACCTTTACGTTTGATAATTTGTTAGCGCAAGATATTTGCGTATAACGAACGATTTTGACATAAGCTTTCGTATTACTGAGTGCAGTGATACCATATTTGCGAAAGATAATAAAATTAGATGCGAAAGAAAATACGAAAACGAAATAGAGGGTACCAATTGTTTGATTAAGTGCCATTTTTCTTTCGCATCGCAATAGAGAGTAACCCTCTGAAGTCCGCAGAACTTTGGCACATAATATTCTCAAACACATTGAAATTGATAATGTCTGAAGAAATGTTTGATGTTATAATTTTAAAAACCAATAGCAAGGCAAAGCAGTGCTACACATGTGCGCATTAAGAAAAGCCAAAAAGGCCTGAATAATGCCTATCTGGAAATACTTTTGTTAACTGAAAACTGGAAAACAAGTTACCATCATTATATCGTGCATCGATAGATCTTCATCATATGTTGCAGGAGCAAACAAACATTGGTGTTGATGAACTTTTCCACTGGATTCACTCAGTATATTTCTCCGAATCCATTAAAATACGGTTTTAAGATTTGGTTAGCTTGAGATACTCCAATTTCTTATCCTTGGCTCCGAAACGTTGTGTGACATTTTTTTTATAAGCAACTATGTGGCCTCAACTTTGATGTTGGTCTAAAATATATCTATCAGTAAACAAAAGACGAACACTTGCTCCAGCTGAGTTTGCTAATCTAAGAGGAAAAGTATAAACTATAAAAAGTGTGAACAAATCATTGCTACTACTAGGTAGGTTAGAGATAGCTTGTACTAGAAAATAAAAACATTTGAGAGTTGCCTCTGTTTCGAAAAAAAAACATTTTTTTCTTATAAACTCTAAGCAAAGCTTGTAGTAAAATATTTTTGTAAAACTATAGCCCAATTCACAATCTTGTGCAAATGGTCTTGCATCATAGCATTTGCAAAATTGTGTAGCATATTTTACTCGTTACTGTATATTTTGTTGGTGTAAACTAAAAATATGCTACAAAATTTTGCAAATGCTATGATGCAAGACCATTTGCACAAGATTGTGAATTGGGCTTAAAGTTTGTTTTGATTATTTATTAGATAAGTTATACACTATTTAAGTTTGTTTCGATTTTTATTATCACGATCGGTGACAAAAATAGTCGGTCTTATTACGGTTGTCGAAAACGACATTCGAGAATAGTCGTAGTCGCTGTCGATAGTTAGTTTTTTTGGTACTATGTAAAATTTTCGACAATAAAATATTTTGTAATAGATTAAATCATAAAATGTTGATAAAAAATTTATACAGTAGCATTTTAGGCGATAAATTAACACTTAAAAATAACAATAAAAAACAAAACGGCTAGCTCTTAATTCAATTTAAAAACTTTTGTATTTAATTTGCAATTTTCTTAAAATTCAAATTTAGAAAGATGTGTTTTAAATAAAAAAATTTTCCATTTACAAAAATAAAATGTTCAGACAACAGTTTTAGTACGATTATGCAGGTAAAATTGGGTGCTCTTACACTTGTAATTCTTTTTTCTATAGAAAATATCTTATATTTATGAAAAAAAAAAAAAAATGTATTCTATATTGGAATCAAGGTTCTAAGGGACCTCCTTACAAAATTTTGTGCAAATCGATACAGCAGTTTTTACATGATTTGAACACAGACACATACAATTCCAAAAATAGGTGTTTTGTATTTGATATAGCGATTACTATCTATATCAATATCAAAATGTTTTAAAAAATATTTCATATACAGAAATGACTCCGTTACAGTTTTTTAAATTTCTTCCTTTGATATGTATCTTTTTCTATTAAATCTTTTAATTTCTTTTAACGTCTTCATAACTTTAGTATACAGTTCTGATTGAATTCTTAATTTTGTTGCTAGCTAAGCCTGATGTTGCTCCACAAGCTCAACCAGCAGATTGCACTGCTTACGATTGTTATTTTTATACTTAAAATGAACAAAAAAGAGATTGGCTATGCCAAATCTTATTCACCATCTATGTAAATCTAGTTTAGTGAAGTTACTCCAATCAACAAAGCAAAGATTGGGGTGAAAGAAAATTAAAAAACAGTGGTTCTGCATTTATATAATTTTACATAAAAATACCATCGGCTCTTAATGGGTTAAGCATTTTTAAAAAATTTTTGTATTTCCTTAAAGACCTCTTCAAAAGCTTTTAAATGAAACCCATATTGATATTTTAAAAAATTTTAAAATTTCAGTGTCCCGTAACTCAGAAAATATGGGCGAGCGCCAATTTTTAATTGATGTTTTTTTCTTATTTTTTAATTCGCTATCTCCTTATATATTTATTTTTTTTGGTTTTTGTTTTGTTTTGCCTGCTGCCTCGAAGGACATGGACCCATCATGCTGATTACTAATAGTAGCTCTTTCGACTCTATATCTGATCGATTGACATATTTATTTTTTTTTGCAAAGTTGATTTCAACATCAACACGGACGGACAGACGGACATCGCTCCATTGACATCGCTATGCATAAGAAGTCAGAATATACATATATACTTTATGGGGTCAGAAATGGATATTGTGGAAATTACACCCAGAATGACAAACTTGCCCTTTTTCCACTTTTTGTGATGGTATAAAAACAGCATGCAAAAAATAAATTAAAATAAGCATAATGTAAAATTCAAAAGTAAACTTATCTTTTGTTAGCGTTCGTTTTAAAAATTTACGAAAAAAAATTGTTGTCGTGTACATAAATTTCAACGACAATATTTGAACAAATTATCATTCGAATGCGACAAACGTAATACCGATTTTTGTTATAGATTTGTTTTTCGAGTAACATATTTAACGATAACGACGTGCGTAGTACCATTTGAAAAAAACGTAGGATTTTCGACACGAGAACGACAACCGTAATAAGGCTGAGTGCAAATAGTTTTGATGTGCTCCAAATGCATAAAATTATATATAACTCGGAAAATATGGGCGAGCGCCAATTTCTTTACTTGATATTTTTTTTTCTTATTTTTCAATTCTCTATCGGTCTATATATTTTTTGATTGTAATTACTTCACTTAGAATATATAATATAGACTTTATAGGGTCGGAAATGGATATTGTAGAAATTACGTCTGTAATTAATGAAAAATTAGATGTACCCTTTTTCCACCTATGGTGAAGGGTATAACAAATGACAATGCACTTTTTGACGAATAAACCACGAATAAATTTATTTCCAGCAGCTCAATAACATGCTTACAAAAATTTAATTTAAAACTATTATTTTAAGTACTTACTAGTGTAGCAGCATTTGTTATAAATATATATAAATAAAGCGTAGAAGAAGGATAACTTGAAAATAAAGAAAGGCTCTCAAGAATGAAAAAATTCAGACACTCAGCGGATGTTCCAATTTAATAACAAAATTTCATTAATAGTTTTACGCATACCTGGGTATGTATATTGTATGTTTACACTTTTTATTTTTGGCCAAAGAACAAGTGAAATTATTGGCTCGATTATCGATTGCAACTGAACTTCAGTGGAGTTGCCGGTTGCCAATATTGCATTACAGATGGCAACTTGCAACTATCAACTGATAATTTCAGTTGCAATACCGGCAACTATTTTTTTGTGGTGGTTTATGATCAAAAGTTGTTGCCTAATATTTTTCAAAATTAAAAGTTTTTTTTTTTTTTGCAAATAAACATGTATATTGAAAATGGTTAAATGTACAACCAAAAAACAATTTGAGGAACTGGTTCGGCAAATGGAATTAAATCAAAATATTGGCAGAGGTATACGTGCCTTTTTGAGAAACAAAAGCCAGTGCCGAATTAGTATGGACTGAAGTGTCCAACAAATTAAATAGCTGTGGTCTGTCAGTGCGTACTTCCGAAAAATGGCAGAGAGTATGGATTCACTATAAAGCTAAACTAAAGAAAAAGATGGCTAAAAACAGAAGAAATCTTCATATGACTGGTGCTGGTCCGTCAGAAGAACTAACCTTATCGCCATTGGAGCAGTCAGTTGCAGATCTCTTACAAATTGATCTCGTTGTTAATCCTAATGGTAATATCTTTGGAGTAAGCCAAAAAGAAAATACCCCAGAACTGGAATTTCAACCCGAGAAGTATAACGAACAGATGCAAGAGATTGATGAGCCTCAAAAGAAAAAACAGCAAGAGCCACAAAAGAAAAATAGAAGAACAAAGTTTCAATCTTCTCCAGGCACAAACTGATACCCAAAGTGAAACGGTTAAAACTATGAATAGAATTGAGAAACAACTATGGAAAAAAAGAAATTTTAAAATAAATAAATAATTTAAAAATCAAGAAATATGAGGTCTTAAAAGAAATCAAGGAATTGAAACAAAATAAATATAATGCCTTGTTAAAAGAACAGACCCTTAATACAGAAATTAAGAAAAAAAAACTCCACATACTACAAAAAGAACTCTAAATTGTTTGTTTGTTTACTTTTTGTAATTAGAGATGTGCAAAAAACAATAACTTTAGACAACTGAATAAAATTGCCCTACATAATAACATTTTGGCCACCAGTTGCGTTGCTTGTAGTCAACTCCACTGAAGTTCAGTTGCAATCGATAATCGAGCCATATATAGAACTTGAATTGAAAATCCAATTCCGGTAGGTGGGTTTCGACATAATGGTTCTTCTACGCTTCTCCTTGGTGCACTTTAGCAAGGGGCGGGGTGTCTACGCTGCTCACCTTTACTTTGAGTCTAAAATAATACAAATCTAAAATGTAACATATAAAATAAAACGAAAGGAGATTACATAGCGAACAACCCACAACCCGAAGGTAAGTTTTTTACTAACGCCCTAGTTTTGTATTTTTTCCTCTACTTAATTAAAATATTTTGTTTGAGTTTCCCCACGAAAACCCCAGCAAACACTAATGACCGATTTCGGGCGGACAGGGCCTCAGTGGCTCTTTGTGTGTAAAAAGGGATATCAACCCCGGCACGCCGTAATGGCTTTTTAACATTGAGATTAACCCGTATGGGTCCGCGCAGACAAGATGGTCTGACGAGGTCAGCTGCACGGTTTCATTGGCCTTAGTATTATCAACAAGGAGATCTGCAAATCTGCTGTTTCCTTGAGGACAGCTGGGCATACTGGCTGCGCTGTAAGGGCACTGCGTTATCGATACCCATGTTAGGAGACTGAATCTTCCACACCATGACTACAGTAGGAGTTATCAGGATGAGAAAGAAGAGGAAACGGTGGAGCATCTGCTCTGCCACTGTCCAGCTCTTTCTGGAAACAGTCCCTTTTCGGCAGTCCGAGGGATAAACTCGTTTATCCGGTCTTCGGGGTGGTTTAGGGATGGATCTTGATGTTAACATAGGGACCTGAATTGATCCTTTGCACATTCCTTTCCAGGCAATACAACGGGACACAAGCGAGTCGGTTTTCCCATGTCGGCAGCCTGTGCGACTTAACATTGCTCTTGCTTCTTCCAACGATTTTCTTTTGAATAAAAATCTGATTCCCTATCTGCTTTTTCTTCGAACTTGGCGTCTTGCAATAACAAATTTTTCACTATGTCTACACTAGGGTTGCCAGACGGGCCTGATTTGGCCTGATTGTCAAGTTTTTTAATGCGCGTCAAGTGTCAAGTGAAAAAGTGATTTGTCAATGTTTTTTGTAAGTTAATTTTTTTTCTCAAATTTATTCTAGCTACATATGTAATAATACTTAAAAAAGTAAGTTTATATTTCTAAAAAACACATCGATAGAGCATATTTTTACTATCTATATTTCTTAAGATAGTACCTATATTTTTTTTAAATAACGCCTAAGTTTTCTCTAAAATATATAACGACTGAATTTTTATTCTTATATTGTTTTTTGTTTCTTTCACATTGTTTCTGTTATTTTTACCTTTAACGATATTTTTGTTTTTATTCTAATAATTTTTATGAAAAAAATAATAAAAAAAATTAAATAAAAACCAATAGTATGAGTGTTTTTATTTGTCAAGTTTTTTTTTCAAAATCAAGTTTTTTTTTGGGCAATGTCAAGCTTTTTGGCAAATTGGATCTGGCAAGCCTAGTCTACACTTAATTTCTCCTTTGAATTCTCAACAGCCATTTCCGAAGACTTGTAATCATCGGGCAAACCAGCTAACATCAACGATGCTGCCAATTCATCATCTATATTAAGACCAGCATTTCTTACTTTAATAGCCATAAGTACTAATTCATTCATACGAGTATAGTCTTGAACTGAATTCTAATTTTGCATCTTTAGATTTACCAAATATTTTAGCAATTCAACTTTTCTTAACCTCATACGCATTAATCAAGGCATCCGAGGCTTCTTTTGCAGAAGTTGGGCTTGTAATGAGTCCGTATTTGTTTGGATGAACCATTGCTATTTTTGCTAGTGCCTTCTGGTCTATAGATAAATCTTCATCCGCAACTATTCCTTTTCAACAACATTCCAGGATCCTTTAATGACCAAACACGATCTTTCTTGTCTTTTCTAGACATTAAAGTTCTCCCTTCCTCGCAATCTATCAATTGAAAAAATTCCAGGGAGGTTTGCCATTACAAATTTTTTTTAAAGCGTGACATAAGCTTATAATTTATTGTGATGATTTTGTTTTACAGACTACAGTAAAAGTATGTATGTATATGTTTTGACAAAATGTTAAATATGGGCCTGTTCGTAAATGCATCACTGCACTGCATATGATGCGAAGGACGTTCGTAAATGCAAAAAGTGTCAGCACTGCAAATGTCGTCTGTTCGTAAATGCATCACTGAAGTATATTAGCACAAACAAAAGCAATGAACGTCTTTTTCTGTTTAATAATTTTTATAGAATTAAATTTAGTTTTTTATTCTTTAATCTTCTTTTTTTTAGTATGTTACACAAACTTTTATCATTTTTATATCATTTAGTAGACAAATAGAGTTTATTATCAATTTTTCTATTTTCACAGTATTTCTTCGTTCGTTAATGCAAACACTAAAATGAGCAAAACAAAGCATACGCAACAGCTGATTAGCAGTAGCAGTGCAGAATAATCATATAATGCAGAGCACTGATGCATTTACGAACAGGCCCTATATATAATTTCAAAGGTAACTATAATTAAAACTAACAAGCCTAAAGTGCAGGAGTAAATAAAGAAATATTTACCCCTATCGTAAATATTTTTTCCCTTGTAATATTTCCCTTCTCCCTAAAGTTGCAATCGTTAATTATTTCAATGTGAAAAAACTAGCATGTTTGAAAAAATATGTTATCGCTGATTTTTATTCCCGTGGGTTTTTTCCCCAAAAATGATTTGATTATTTTTTGCTTGGGAATAAAAACAAACATAATGTAAGCAGTTTTGTTACTTTTTAAAATTGTTGGATATCATTTTAATGCCTGAGACGCGATATTTTTCAAAAAATTCCCTGGCAATAGCTTTGGTGTTCTATATTTGGCCAACAAATCCACCTCGGACAAAGTTTGTTTTAAAAAATCTTCAAAATATCTGCGAACATTTCACGAAAAGTAGATTGCGCTACACCAACGTCCATTTGCCGCCCAATACCTTTTTGATAGCTTCCTTCTGCAAAAAAGCGTAGACATGCTGCAAGCTTCACTAACGACGGAATCGCTGATGACTTTCTATCAGGTAAGCAGTTCTGTACCAATATATCTAAAAGATGTTTGAAAGCTACTTTGCTTACTCTATAATGTTGTTGGAACCTGCAAAGAATTTATTTATATACATATGTATATAATACCAACAATTCTTCCTGTTTTCACTTACATTGCTTCTGATAAAACAATGGATTTGACGCATCTCTCAAATTTCTTAATTTTTTCAAATTTTTTTTTCCTTCTAATAATTTGTATCTCATCGAAATACTATTCATTTTGCAAGAAAATAACAATTTATTAAAAAATCACAAAAATATGCGTAAAAAATAAAATTACATAAATTCACAATAGTGTTCGAATTGCCACAGATGTTTATTTTATTCCCTAACAATTGACGATGCCAATTTATTGTTCATGGGGTAAGGGTGGATTATGTATAATTTTCTTTCTCTTTCCATTTATAAATAAATAAATAAAAAAGTAATTATAGGGTAAAACCGATGAATAAATTTCAACGTGGCATATTTCTTAACAACAGGTCAATTGCTTCGATATATGCAATATTATACACACAAACTTTGGAGTTCTGTAACGCAGAATCTAAGAGTCGACCAAAAATTTATTTCGTTACATTTTTTGCTTAAACTTGCATTTTTACCCTGTAAAAAACTTAGTATAATTATGGTGAATTAGTAAGGATAGCCACCTGCAAACGAAAGTTGAAAAAAAGTTATGGAAAAACTAGAGACAGACGTGGAGTTTTGCCCGCTGCCTGAAAGGCCATGGATCGATCTTGCTGATTTTCAGTAGCAAAATTTTTGAAACTATATCTGATCGATGGGCGTATTTAAATTTTATCTAGCTTATCTAGTGTCTTCGTAAGGTTGATTCCAACACGGACGGACATCGCTTAATCGACTTCGCTATGCATAAGAACTCAGAATGTATATACTTATGGGGTCGGAAAAAAATATTGCAGAAATTACAAACCTGTGGTGAAGGGTTTAAAAAGGTAAAACAGGGGGCTTATTCTGAATTGCGATGCGAAAATCAATGCGATGCGCAAATGAAATGCGATGCGAAAGAAAATTGGTATTCTGATAGACTTTCGCAATTGCATTCGCAATTTCTTTCAAATCGTTGGCAACGCTGCTCAAATAAACATCAGTATCAACAAACGTCAAATTAAAAATAAATAAATTTTTTGTGCTTCGCTGTGAAAATTGTTTCTAAAATTTATTTAATATGTCCAAACCTATTAAAATTTAAGTCAAATATTTTTGAACTTCTCTAATAGGTGGTCCATTAATATTTAGTTCTTCAGTTAACGTTTGCCACAAAGTATTTGCAGACTAACGCGCATTTGGTGTTTTTAAATGGCCTCTTGCCAAATGGCTGTGCTTATTCATAAATTCTATTTTTATTTAAAGTTGACGCGGTTTGTTGGTATTATTGCTTACTTCCCTGAATTAAATAATAAATATATGATGAATACATAAATAAAATATTCTTTTTTACTTACATGTTTGTACTTTGCGAATGCTTCTTTGTTGTCGAATAAATTTTGCGAATTTGACATGTGTTTTCGCAATTTAGAATACCGATTTACCACCTTTTCGCATTTGAAATGCGATTAAAATAGAACTTTGCGAATATCGCAATACAGAATAGCAATTGTTCGCATTTATGTATTTTCGCATCGCATTGACTTTCGCATCGCAATTCAGAATAAGCCCCCAGATAAGATTATGCGAGAGAAAACTACGACATGCGATTTCGGTCTAAATTTTGCTATAATTTAAATACAAATTTCAATCGAAAATAATTTACGAAATTTGCCAAGGTTTTTAGTTTGATTGTGTATTTATTAATTTAAAATTCAAGATATATATTTCAGTGGTATTTATGCTGTTGCTGTCTTAAACGTCAACATACTACATACATATATTTTTAGGTGTTCATTAATTAATGAATTGTTTTATATTTAATCATGGTTAACATAATCACTAAATATCTGCACGCACGCTCGTACAATTAGACATGGTAATATGAAACTATCTTCATTGATTTTATTATTTGAAGTTTTTATGCAAATATATGTGTGAATGTGGGTGTGTGTGTGTGTAAAGATCAATTGTTTGAAAACTATAAATTATTCCGTTTAGATCGATCAGACGCCAATATGTTAACACAGAACATATTTCTATATCTGCTCTTATGTATTGTTTTTTTCCATTAGGAGATTTTTAATATAACGAATTATTATAAACTATTATAAATATTTTGCTTCGTATTATTGTTGATATATTAATGTTTAGGTAGCAGCGTTTTTGCCATCTTTTTTAGGAATCTTTTCGTCTGAAACACATTCCTCAGCGTCGGCGTTATTATTCCCATCACCACCGTCTGTATTGTCTTTGCCTTGAGAACGGCGACGTTTGCGATTTATACGCCATGGACGTGATGGAAATTTTGGAGCTGGTAGCTGGTCCATGCCAAGAACTTTATAAATTTGTCTAAAAGCCATGTAACGCAAAAACAGTTGAGCTGAAACGGTTAAATCTTCACGCTGCTGCTTAGACAATTCTTGTAGAGCATCTTGTGGCTCCTTTTCACATGGGTCCAGTAGACCAGGACCATTTATAAGGAATCCTGAAGCTAATGCTTCCATAATGCGACGCAAACAATCACCTGGAGATATTGGAAAACCAGCTGATGAAATTACTTTCTCAACCAGTAATTCCATTGACCACTGTGGCAGTGCCTGCCATGATTGAATACGCTGACACAGATCGCGTAAAATGCGAATTACCATTACACATGACTGCAACCCGGTAGCTCTTGCTTGGAACCACTTGGCATGACGAAGTTCGGCCAATGCCTAATGAAAAGGAATAATTAGATTTTTGAATTTTTTTTTATTTCTTTTTTAAATTTCGTATAACAAACTAGATCTTTTTCTTATTGCTTACCTTTAAGCATGGTTCTCGGGGTAACAAAGCAGCATCACCACTGCCGTTATTCTTTGCAGAGGTGCTCTCAGCTTTAACACCTTCGGGAGACTCGCGCAACAATGGCGAAGTCAATGATATTTTAACAGATACTGCTTCATCATGAACTAATACCGCCGATTCTTCTTCTAATACTTCTACTTTATATTCAACAGGGTTTTCACCTACAATTCGAATAAAGTGAAAAATATACAGAAAAATTTTGTTATAAATATATCTGTTAAATGTTGGATTTGTATTGTATAGAATACATACATACGTATATATACATTAGATACAAACATACATACATATGTAAGTATACGTTATAGCTAAATGACTTACATTAAAAATACTGTCATTTCATACACATATGCACACAAATGCCAACGAGAAATGTTAAGTTTAATTGCCCAGTGAACATTCTTTACCGATATTTATGACGACAGAATCAATCTCGAAATATCTGACACATCGGGTTCACATATGTTTAGTTTTCTTTAAGCAAGTCTGCTTCTTGCAGAAGAGAAAGATCAGACTCATTTTAATTCTTGTTTTCTCTCTCACAGAAATATTCTGTATTTTTCGTGCTTACAGTAAAAACTGCACATTGTCTGTTATTTGGACATACGTTGTTCAGAATTCACGAGAATTGATTCAGAATTATAACCTTTTTCCGTAAAAACTTTTGTGTTACGCCGCGATTTGTGCCCCTGTCTACATGAATTCTGATTGCATTCGGCACAAAATGTTCAGTGGGTACATACTTTTTGTGTTTATGAACTGAGCCCATTAAAAAAAAAAAACGTCAATGTTACTAACTGCAAATCTTTAATATGCATGTGGAAAACAGAGTGTTCTCTAAGCAAGTAACTAGACATCTGCATTAATACACTCGTATTGCATAAATTTTAAAATTTTTTGAATGATATAAATAAAATCAACTTAAAATATTGTAGACTGAAGCAATATAATTTGATTGAAATAGGCTAACTAAATAACTGTAAATATAGCCATGTATGGCAAACAAAAAATCTTAAATTACAGCTGTGATTTATTACTAAGATAATCCTATTTACAATCGGAAATATATTTTTATTGAACAAAGCATGTTTTCTGAAAAACATATCTTGTTTTAATAAAAACAAAACTTGAAAAAAAAAATGATAGCTAAAAATAAAAATTAATAGTTATATTATTACAAGTGTCTTATCCCAAATATATCAGAGTTGATAAAAAAAACGGCTATAAAAAAACTCAGGTCAATCAGTGAAGAATCGTTAAAATTTTAGAAAACACCTATTTTCTGTCTCAACTTAATAAATACTTCTGAATAACAACTTAATAAATATTTTCTTCTCAGTTTCAAACAGCTTTTGCCTTCAAAACTTATACTGTAAAATATCGAATAAGGCTCATAATAATAATTATTACAATAAAACTCTTTTTTTTAGGGTTTCTAACACAAAGTGTCAAAACGTAATCCTATTGCATTAGCTACAATATCTGTCCGTCTGTCCCTCTATCTCTAGAACCAAATTACTATAGCCGCCATAGGTTAGGTCAGGCAGGCAGCTGTGTTGCCACAGCCCACTTGGGTCCAATGATTGGTCCCTTTGTGTTACCTGCTGTTAGAAGGGAGAGAGAAGATTAGGGTAGGAATTAGAGAGGGAAAGAAAAAGAGAAATGGGGATGAAGAGATGAGGAAGACAGACAGACAGCCACCATAACAAATACTAAATATTAAAAAGTGTTTTGAAAGTGACGTGATATTAATAAAAATATATGAATATGGGCCATAGTTATAGACTAAAGTGGACTCTTGTTAAAGTATACTCTAAAATAAAAGGCTCTTATTAACTTTTTTGTTTTCATAGTCAAGAATAAAGTATACTTTAAGTTTAGCCGACTTCCACTGGGTGTCAACTGTAATTTGATACAAGTTCTAAACAAATTTCATACAAGTTCTAAACAAACATTAGAAAAAAAGCAACCTTGTTGTTATTTTTTTTCACTTTGGTATAAAAATCAGAAAATTTCGTTTGGAATTCAGAACATGCCTGATAGAGTATTGTGTTTTTAAACCAAATAAAATAATTATGGAAAAATGAGTTAAAAATAGCCTTAGCTATATTTAAATTTAGAGTTGACTTTAACGCCAAAGGTATATTTTAAATTGTCTATGAATGAGTTAGAGTCGACGTAAAGTAAACCCGACTTTAGTTCCCTTAAAGTATACTTTATTTTAACTATGAATATGGGCGATTGTTATTTTTTGGATTGTGTTCGGTGGAGACGTCAAAGAAAATTAAAAGTTTTGACAATAACGATGTGGTCGTGTTTTTCAACTGTAATAGTCCGACACTTTAAGTTAAAATATTTTCTTTTCGCCATACGAAAAAGTGATTTTAACTTCTATGGCAAATTCTTCTGTAGTCGGCAAATATTAACAATTTACACAAAACATGTACAAATATGTCCGCTTTAAAAATAAGTGTGAACATCTAATTTTAAATTTACAGGGTGTTCCAATATCGCCTTATCTTTTGAACCATTATACACTTAATTGTTTAATAACAAGTAATAAAGAGATAAAACGTATGTATCCCCTTCGTTTGTGAGTCCAACCCGTAGTTGGCGGATTCATTTTTATATAGTTGTAATTAACTTTCAGTTGATTTTTTCTATTAATTGTCTGTCCAAATTTTCTATTATATTGATACGAAAGTTCAAATATTGTTATTTCCCAAAAGTTTACAAAAATTAGGTCAAAATTAAATTAACCACATTTCTGTTTTAAAATCGATGACACAGCAATATGCCGTCATAAAAAAATAGTTTTATCTTAGACAAGTTTTTTTCCACCTTAATAATTTTAGGGCAAATACCCAAAGAACATAGCGCTGCAATTGCAACAAGATCTCTTCATCACGCTAGGTGGATGGTTAAAGCAATACGTATGAAATGTTATAAGAATTTGATAATCTACCAAATCAAAAATGTTTCAAGTTAAAAAATAATATTGAAAGTTATCAAAATATTATGCGACCGAGTATAAAAAATAAAAACCAAATTTCAACTTTCATAAACGGAGGAACTAAACCAGTTATTTGCATGAATACAAGTTTTTTTTTTTAATGTTTAAAAGTTTTATAGTTCTTAAATTCTTCAGATTCTGCAGATTATGATGGAAATCCCGTTTTTATGAACTTAAAAGAAAAAATTTTAAGATCAAGGCTTATCGACAACGTGGCCGAAAAACGTGTCAAATGCAGCGGTATGTATAATCCACTACTGGCGAAATATGAAAATTAAATTCAAAAAATTATAAACTAATATAAAATTATTATTACAATGTTAAGCATTTTAAAGTAATTTAAAATTGCTGTTCTATAATTTGCAATATACCTTGTCAAATAATTGTATAGGAGACAAAAATAGATTGGCCTGAAGTGTTTTTATAGTCATTTTTTAAGAGAGTAATCAAAAGTAAAAGTAAATTTTCGCCCATACGGATAACGGCCGTCCATATATAACTTGCTGATTATACCTACATAATATTTGTTACTTAGCAAGACAATCTTTTTCAATTTTACCTCGATAGATAAAATTTTACTATAAGTTCACATTTACACTATGCCATTTTTTGCAATTCTCTTTATAAGTTGCAGCGACATTCGTTATTTTAAACAAAACACCAACATAAACATCCCCTCTAAACTGAAGCCATACTATATTGCTTCACAATCAAACAAAAATTTCATGCTAGTTTCATTAAAAATTGCATAGTGTAGATGCCGTATAAGTTTGTTTTAACAGTATTTTTATTCTAGAAGGGTAAGCATCGTCTGTAAAGCGAAGCAATTATTTTTATTTTAACATGGGTAGGGTTTTTTTAAAATAAACATGCTAGGGTTTTTTAAGACAAAGGCGTGTGTGCCCCTTACGGGTAGCGAAACCAATTTTTTTTTTAATTAATATTTTTAAAAGGGTTGTCTCTTGTAACACCTGCATACATATTATTTTGGGTGTACACTAAGGAAGACTTGTATGTTAATTGTTTTCTTAGGGCAACTAACAACCTCAAATGTAATCATAAGCAAAAAAAAAAATGTGCCGAGTACCTTAATTTTAAGTTTGTAACATTCACACCATGCGAACTTCGCCAGGTACCTGATGAATTGAATGTGCAGTTTTGAGCTTGTGACGTGTTCTTATAACGAATACAGCCTAAGTGCAATTTTATAATATGGCAAATTTAAAATTGATCAATTTTGAAATAAATAATATTAAGCGAAAGGAGCTATAATCAAAGTACTATCTAGCCCATTTTCACTAATGTTTAATAGAATTTAAAACAAAGAATTGGCCCTAATCATATTAAAAACAATTTAAAATTTGTTTGTCTCTTTAATAGTAAATTTCGTGAGGCGACCCTAATCTTAACCTTAAATAAAAACTAAGTTTACCGTCAATAAAAATTATTGAAACAAAAACATATTACTTTTTTTTAGTAAAAAAGAAAAACAAAAAAAAAAAAAATATTTTTCAAAATTCTAAAACATTTGTAAATCACATATTTTAATTTAGTGTATAAAGGATTAAAAAAAAAAAACATAAAATTAGAACTTCTGTTATAGTTTTCGGTAAAAACCGTCGTCACTGGTGAAAATTTTATTAAAATAAAAATAAAATGTGCAGTTAATAGATGTGATAAAAACTATTTAAAACATATAAAAAAAGCTTTTTCAACACGGTTTACTCATTAAACAAGATTTAAAGAAACAGGCTCATCATATTACATGTGATGAAAAAGAAGAAAAGCTATTTTTTAGAGCAGAAATGTATTTTAAATTTGAAATATTAGTCCGGAGCTTAAAGATAACAACAGCATATCCAGAAAAAGTAAAATTAAGAAAATAAGAATTAAACTTTAAACATTTTGGCCCATATTCACAGTTATAGACTAAAGTCGACTATTGCTAAGGTATACTCTAGAATAAAAGGCTCTTATTATCTTTTTTAGATAAAACAACATTTTCTTTATGGCTAATTTTTTACAATTATAATATATTTAAATTAAATTTGTATTTATACACACATACATATGTATACCATATAAACGATGAACATCGTTGCATTTTTTGTACGGTTGGCCACAAAAACAAAATAGAAAATAATTTGTAATAATTTTTTTTTTTACATTTTCTTAGAAAATAAACCAAAATATGTAAATGTGTTTGTGAATGTTATTAAATATATAAAAAAATTTCTTTAAAGCCTTTTAGTTTTAAAATTTTGTTGATTTATACAGAAATTATTTTTGGCAAAAGTACGAAATAAACATAAATGTGCAACTGTGGCAAATAAGTTACTAAATTTATATATGTACATTGTAAGCACATAAATTTCTTTGATAAGTTACCTAAGCATTTGACAGGCTTTTCGTTGAATTTTTGACATAAGCTAAAGCTAGCTTATGCACATTATAGATGGGCCTTTAGGGTTTTTTTTAAGTCACACTGGATGGAAATTTAAAAATTCTATTCTTAAAGCAAATTGATTTTTAAAATTAATAAATAGGTATAAAAGCAATAATTATATTTAACAAATAAAATATGTAAACTAAAAACTTTATTGCAATTTATTATTTATGAGGTCTAATGACATTCAGTCAATGCAATATTACATCTGCGTATATACGGTTTTGTTTAACCCTGGAGTTAATGTCGACGTCGTTGACGGCGTTTCAACGCCGAAAAAGTTGAAACAGATTGAACTTTTACGGCGTTGCAACGCGTTGAGATTAACTGGGGGCTTATTCTGAATTGCGATGCGAAAATCAATGCGATGCGCAAATGAAATGCGATGCGAAAGAAAATTGGTATTCTGTTACTTTCGCAATTGCATTCGCAATTTATTTCAAATCGTTGGCAACGCTGCTCAAATAAACATCAGTATCAACAAACGTCAAATTAAAAATAAATAAATTTTTTGTGCTTCGCTGTGAAAATTGTTTCTAAAATTTATTTAATAGGTCCAAACCTAATAAAATTTAAGTCAAATATTTTTAAACTTCTCTAATAGGTGGTCCATTAATATTTAGTTCTTCAGTTAACGTTTGCCACAAAGTATTTGCAGACTAACGTGCATTTGGTGTTTTTAAATGGCCTCTTGCCAAATGGCTGTGCTTATTCATAAATTCTATTTTTATTTAAAGTTGACGTGGTTTTTTTGTATTATAGCTTACTTCCCTGAATTAAATAATAAATATATGATGAATACATAAATAAAATATTGTTTTTTACTTACATGTTTGTACTTTGCAAATGCTACTTTGTTGTCGAATAAATTTTGCGAATTTGACATGTGTTTTCGCAATTTAGAATACCGATTTACCACCTTTTCGCAATTTAGAATACCGATTTACCACCTTTTCGCATTTGAAATGCGATTAAAATAGAACTTTGCGAATATCGCAATACAGAATAGCAATTGTTCGCATTTATGTATTTTCGCATCGCATTGACTTTCGCATCGCAATTCAGAATAAGCCTCCTGCTCTCATACAATTTCATACCATTCAACTTTTTTTTTGACATTTGACGCCGTCAACGACGTCGACATTAACTCCAGGGTAAAACTAAAAAAATTAAGTTATTTTCCTTTTATTCACGGATTCGAAAAATAAATTTATTTTATTTTTTTTATTTTCTTGTTTTCCTAAATACCGTTAGTAGCACGTTTATGATAACAAGGCGCATAAATTGAAAATATTTTTTCATAAAAAACAGCAACAAAATAAGTATACTTGCTTTAAATAGTGTACAAAACTGTGCCTTACAAGAATGGGTAAAATAAACACCGCAACTTTTTATTGCGGTGTTTAAAATACTCGAGTATGAATAATATAGAGTAAGTATGTGGTGTACTCGTGCAGTTCTCTGCCAAGTACTTGATGAATTGAACGTGCGGTTTTGAGCTTGTGACGTGTTCTTATAACGAATACAGCCTAAGTGCAATTTTATAATATGGCAATTAAGAAATTTATCAATTTTAATTTTTATTGAATTAATATTTGAACTGTGAATATTATAAATGAATAGAAATGATTTGGCTTGAGTTTATTTATTTTTTAATTTCTAGAAATCTTTTTTAGTAAGAAAATTTATTTTACAAATGTATGCGGACGTTTTCCAAAGAAAACAAGAAAAATTAGACGCCAGCAGAATGAAATGCTGCACTTTCTGGACCGCTACGACCTTCATCAGCATTCTTCGCATCTATCTACCTTAGTTGTGTATTTTTATAAACATCATCTATTTAACCAACTAACTTTGTAAATAAGAATACGAGAATACTCATATACTCATATCAACATTAATTTGGTTAGACGAAATTTACACAAAAACCAAAAAAAGTAATAAATATGTTTTTGTTTCAATAATTTTTATTGACGGTAAACTTAGTTTTTATTTAAGGTTAAGATTAGGGTCGCCTCACGCAATTTACTATTAAAGAGACAAAAAAATTTAAAATTGTTTTTAATATGATTAGGGTCCCTTCTTTGTTTTAAAATATTTCTTTAAATTATATTAAACATTAGTGAATAAGAATTTCGTCAAACTGGTTTCTTTTAGCTCCAGTTATCAGATCTCCGGGTAATTCTAGGGTAAATATCTCAACTGTTTAATAATTTTTAATATCTTTTAAGAATCTGCAACATTGTTGTAAAAGTAAACATAATGTGAAACTACAGTGTTGCGAAAAATAAAGCACTCTTCTTTCTTCACCACCACTATCCCTTTCTAAAGAAATAATACAATTAATAAGTAGGCATTATTGCCTCAGTGATTCTTCTCTTAAAAGAAAAAATAAATAAAAACAAAATGGTCCGATGGGAGCATCCTATATTTAAAGTACTTTTCATGCCTTTTTTTACTAATGTGAAATGCGAAACTTGCAAAAAATGTCACATAAACGAAAAAATTTTTAATTTAGTGTCTGTTTCAAGAATAAAGAATAAAGAATAAAAAAATGTTCAAACATACTTTTATACTATACTATAATATTTTTGTTGTTATTTTCTTTCGTTCTTAAGAAAATGCTTTTTCCGATGGTTGTAAATTTTAGCTGTTAACAAAAAATTTGAAGAGATATGACCTGCTAAGTAACAGTTGAACAGGAGGGTATATGTTTTTTTGTTAATTCAAGAATAACCTGTCTGTTATTTTAGTTGATGTATCTATATTCTTTTGGTTTCATTAATGATATTGTTTTCGAAATTAGTATTTTTAATTACTTTCTAAACAGTTATCTCAGATCTCATTTCGTAAAACAATTTTCTATTTAATGCAAATTTTATAGTGTTGTAAACTTTAAACCAAACAAAATTAGTTTGAACCTAAAAAAAAAGTTAATCAGTTTAATTTAAATCAGTTAATTTAAAGTACATTGCTACAGATGTCTAGTAACTAAAAACTTAAAAAATAAATAAAGAGAAGTAGAAAATTCACGTTTTGCCTAATAATGGTTTGCACGTTCATGTCAATTATTTCTTAAATCTTAAAAAAATAATTAAGTAAACCCAACGCTATATAATAAATGCTTTGGGTTTAGTTTTCCTTTCGTAAAAAGAGTTGCAAAATACATATTTATTTCCAGTGATTTTAATAAAACAATAAAAACGCAGACAAATAATTTGTAATTTTAAATAAAAAAAGAAAATCGCATGGTATACTGCGTTTTGCTATTTTGAAATTATATTCGGGCAATAAAACCATATGTTTTACCATATTATCTTGTTGTAAATTATACATTTTTTTATTATCTTATTAAAGCTGAGTTTAAACTAGAATTGGGGGTTTTGACAAACATTTATGCACGCTTGCGAGAAAAAAAATTACTCCTCTACGATCTTATTTTTCTTTTTTTACTCAAGTGAGGGTGAAAACATACGATCGCAAAAATTCACGATCATGATTTAGTAACGAAAAAGGAACAAGCAAAACTAATAAATTAACATTTCTAATTTCCAAAATATATTTTATTAAAATCAAAGCTCAAATAAAAATGACAGACAATAAAACAATATTTCTTGCTGAATATCACAAGCAAGGCATATTTATTTTACTAGGTAGTGTCGTCCGCCCAGCTGGTTTGTAGTTGGAAATGTCAAAAGTTTTTGTATTTTCCTTTGTTTGTTTACGAATTTCAAAAAACACTAACAACAAGCGTTTGCGAGACAAAGCAAGCATGTGTACAAAACAACAATAAAAAGGCATGTTGTTTTTGTAAATGTTGTATTTGTTGTATTACCGCTACTACCTAGTAAAATAAATCTGCCTTGATCACAAGTTTTCTATAGTATTTAGAAATTAATATTAAAAAAAATATTAAACAAAAAATAAGAGAAAAAATTCTTGGTATCTAAATATTTCTAAAATATAAATAAAATAGTTTATAGTGCATTTACATTAGAACGAAATCTATTAGTTAGATTTGATTCGAAATCTTTCCCTAAATCAAGTTCGTTTACACAATATTTCTTTGACACTAGCAAGATTTCACATTCACAACAAACAGAAAAATATGCATTAAAACAATTACATTGCTTTTTATTTATACTTCCGAGTTTTTGTCAGTTTTATTTTTTCTTCACTTGGATACTTTTCTATTAAAAAAAAAAACACAAAAATTTTTGTTTTTATAAATTTTGTTTTGTATTTTAATAAAAGGCCGACTTCCTAAACGCCTGTTGCAATGCATAATTGAAAAAAATGCGTATGCAATGCTAAACATGTCTTAAGTGAAAACTTGCGTTGCAGATACATTCTTTGCATTTTATCGGCATTTAGGAACGTCGCTATGCAACTCATACATAAAACAAATGTCAAAAACATGGTATAAAATTAAATAAATTTTTTTAGAAAATAGAGGCTACACAAAATTATTTATCCATTTTGTTGGCAAGTGCTGAGGAATTATCTCAGGTCAAATCCTTAAAAAAATATTGATTTGCTTTAAAAACCTATTAAAAAGAAAAAAAAAGAAGAGACAACTTTGTTAAGGACAATAAAAATCCCGGGAACAAGTGATCAAAAATAAATATTTTTTTTAAGAATTCATTGAATTAATGGATGATGACATTTTTCATTCACATTTCATTTTAAAAATAAACAAAAAAATACTTAGCCATTACAGCTCAAATGTTTGCATACAAAATAAAAATGATGCGTGATTTTGACTTCTGATACTCATTAAAGTGAGTTGCCAAACGATTAGGAACATTGTACGTTGTCAAAAAGTTTACATATGCATTTACGAAGTGTATGCGTTGTAAATATGCATTGCAACTTGCGTTTAGGAAGTCGGCCAAAATGTCATTTTTTGTTGTACAGAGGAGTAATTTTTGGTACTCTTTTGGGAAAATGCATAGATGTATTATGAAGTTAAACTAGATTTTGAGTAGATTTGGTCAAAATCTAGTTGCGCAGTAGATTTTGTTTTGTATGGGAAATCAACTAAAAATCAACTAGATTTTGCTCGAAATCTCATTAGAACTAGATTTCGGTGTAATGTAAATGCACTATTAAAGGCAATTGTAAAAATTTTTAATTTTTAAATAATGAAATCTGTTAAATACGTAAAGAAATTGTGTATTAAATAATAAATTGAGATAATTCTGCACTCTTTCTGAAATGCAATTACAAATTGTAACTGTACTAATCTTTGCCAATACAGAACACCATAATATTTGAAAATTACCCATAAAACCACAATAAAACCAAATTAGGCGCCCTATAGAAAACGTGGTTTGGTGTATATGGCCTTTTTAGCGGTAATTGACAGATCATTGAAATCTAAAAGAAAGGTGCGTGTAAGAATAAATCAGCAACGTTCAAACAGATAAATCGTTTCAAACAAAACGACATGCAATAAATTTTTGGAAGACTTGATATTTTTTACTGAACACTATTCAAAAATTATCTGCAATTTTTTATCCAGATAAACGGATCGTAATTTTTTTAATGATTCACAATACTTTTGAAATTAAAAAATTCTAGAGCTAAGGAAAGAGTATTCAGGCTGGTCAGTTTTTCAAATTTTGTTGTTTCCAAAGGTCAAAACCGATTTTTTGCCTATAGCGCTCGATTCAAGGACTGGTGCTTCAATTAACACTTCTTTACCAGCAGCTTTTATTCATAAAAGGCCTCCTTCATTCTGGTTTTTCAATTAAATTTTCTTCGCTTGATACCTATTTTTGAACAGACTTAAGCACAAAAATAAATTTTTTCTTGCAAAAATATAAATTCGAATTACCTATTTTAAAATCTTTACATCATTAACTGGTGGTACTAGTGCGTTCATACACTTTATAAGCTCATCCCATAGTCTGTTAGCAGTAGATATTAATATGCTCAATTAGGAAGCATGTTTTTTTTTTACAAAATTTTTGTGCTCATTCATGAATCTTAGATTTAATTTATTGTTATAATTAGTTTATCATAAACTAAAATTAAATTTGTTTAATTCGCACTTTTTTTTAGCGAATTTGTTGCATTTTTAATCTTATTCGAACTAAGTTTTGTTAACGTATAGCAGTTCGTAAAAAATGTACGTTCATGTATACGATAACGTATGTTATAATCTGCGTTATTGTTAATTACCATCCGTTAACGTATGTCATAATCCGAACAACGTATTTTTACGATACGTGTTGTACGTTCACGGATGTAACGATTCCACCCCAGAATTGTTTTTCTATTCATAATTTTTGTTATTGTAAAAAACATAAAATGTAACCATAGATTTAAAAGTCATCACAATTTTCATTTGATTTCTTTCTTTCCAAATCCAATGGAAATCTTTAGACTTGTATCATAGTGAGAAATGGCCTTAAACAAACATAGTCGAAAGTAAGTGGTGTAAGGCTTTTTTCTAAAAATTTGCAAAAGGCGAAAAAACAGTACATTGAATTTAAAGTCATTTCTGTATAAAGATTAATTCAATTTGACGTGTTTATAAATTCGTTTAAAAATGAATTAAAGGCACCTTACAAGTCTGTTAATTTGTTTACTGCAAGTATGACTATACATGGTTTGTATGTACAGTGGCTCACAGCTTATTTTATGCACTGCATAACTTAATCTTTTACGTCCTGTAACAATAATACCAGTAGGAATTAAAAAAACAAATTGGTATCATTTAATAGTTTAACAAGAAAACTTTATTTAAAAATTAATATTACCATAATTAAAGAACAAGAAAAGTAAAATATACAATTTTTTTTTTAATTACAGCTTATTTTATGCATTTACCTCTTTTGGTAACGATACATTCAGAATGCGTTGTCTAGCGGAAATTTATTTTTTATTCTACCTTATTTTGCTTTTCGATATGACTGGCACTGAATTTATGGTCATATTTTGTCAGTAATTTGGTTACTTTCGAGAAAATTTAGAATGGGTCCACGCACAACATTAGTACAGAGAGAATTGGTAGTAAATCATTTCAAAACGGTCAGTCGCAGCGGAAAGTAGTTGAAATGATAAATAAAAAAGCTTAGACGTCGCAAAAAATTATCGAGTGCTTCGTTCGTGAAAATCGTTTAATTAACAAATGTAGAAAAGCACATGATAAGCTGAGAAAAATTAAAGCAAACACAAGTCTCTCAGCTCCCAAACTGACTTTCGATATTCAATATGACCTGGGCAAACAATGCTGCTTCGAAACTTTTCGGGTTGTACTTCGTCACTATAATTTTATTAGTCGAGTTGCACGCAAGAAGCCTCTCATTAGAGCCAAAACTAAAATATGCAGGCTCAACTTCGCTAAAGGACACGATTCCAAGGACGCATCGATTTGGGGTGCACATATCTTAACCGATAATCCAAATTTAATAAATTCCGCTCGGATGGTAAGTCCTACGTATGGCGAAAGCCTAATAAAGAATATTTAAAGACAACAGTTAAGCATGGTGGTGGCAGCGTCATGATTTGGGCCTGTATGTCGACTGCTGGTACTGAGAGTTTATTGAAACAAGCATGGATAAAAATAAGTATCTTCAAATTTTAAAGGACAATTTGTTGCAGAGTGCAGAAAATCTGGGTATAAGATCAAACTTTCGATTTTATCAGGATAAATATCCTGAAATATGATCATAAATCGGAAATTGTAGTCTTGGTCAATTTATAACTGCCCTCTCTTGATGATTACGCCACCGCAGTCACCAGTCCTCAATGTAATTCAAAATCTATGGTCCATTTTGGAAAAAACATAAGGCAACACAAGCTTTCAAGCAAAAATGGCCTAAAAGAATTGGAGTGGTAGAATATTTCGACCAATTCAACGTGAAAACTAGTTGCATCTATACCAAGCCGACTGAAGTCTGTTATAGACAATAAATTGTATAAATATAAATTACCAAACACAACTTAAAAGTTTTCAATGCTATAAATAACCGCATAAAATAAGCTGTGAGATGAAAAAAGCAGTATTTTTTACTTTAAATGTTAATTTTTTTTAAATAATTGAAGTTTTCCTGTTAAACTAAGCCCTTTTCTCTATTAAATGATACCAATTTGTTTTTTTTTAATTCCTAATAGTTTAATTGTTACAGGGCTTAAAAAATTTTTACATAGAATCATAAACTACTGTAAAATAAATTGACGATTACACCAAAACATGATAACAGAAGCTTGTAAATTGATTGAACAAGTAAGTTGTGGTTTCAGTATATTGTTATCAATTGAATATCTATATGAAATCTTATTTATTTGATAACTAATCATTGCATTTAATTTTTTAACCACTGCTAAAGTTATATACCTAAAGGGACAAAACATATTTGCCACAACTATATGTTGCTTCTTAATTTCACTTCGATTTTGAGACATTAATCAAATTCATACAATACAGCTTCTTTGCAATGAAACGTTCAAACAAATTTCACTACTGTTTGCAAATTTTCTTATGTTACTTATGTATTTGGAGGCCGGAAAAAAAATAATTAGCAAGAAATAGTTGTCAACAATTAAAAAAACAAACATTATGCAACAAATGGAAAAAAATTTAAAACATTAACGACCACTATATTTTTTGATTCGTTATGGTTGCCTAATCATCAGTATTTCAAATTCTATGGATAAATTTTTTAAAAATATTATTCTAAAATTGCTTTCGTCTTTTGGGCAGTAATAAAAACATTCTAAATTATTTTAGCACTAAACGGATCTAAGATAATCTTTTAGTATAATCATTACTTTCGCAGGTATTGGGACAGAAGTGAAAAAAAATTTTGTTTTTTCTAAAAGTTAAAAAATTTCGATTTCTAAAAATTCGCACAAATAAGATATTTTCCACTTTTATTACATATTCACAAAGGTACATATAATACAAATAAAACAAACCATGATTCATGAAAATCCATGGACAAATACTAATTTTATTCCACAAAAAATAATACCCAATTTTAGATAAAACATCAAAAACGCCTTCGGAAATTTTTCCAATTGAAATTTTTGGAATTATTATGCTTAAATAAGCAAAATTTTTATCTAAGCCCAGTTTTATATGAAAATGTGGTAATATTACATTCTCCATTTTAATCAGGGCAGGATATTTTAAATTATGTTGGCCTATTGTATTTTGCGCTCTTATCGGCCAATCCTTTTCCATCAGAACACCTTAAATTTTATCTATAAGTACTTACTGGAAGTTCGGGGACCATCTTCGGAAAATCCTATGACACTGAACACATATTAAACTAGGAGTCCAATCCTGGTTAATATTTTTAATTTTGAAATAATCTATATATATATTTTGTAGAAAAGTGGAGAAAAAGATCCGATTTTTTGTAGTCGTATATTTTCCGCAAACGTTACACAAAAAATTTGGGTCATTTTTGCAAAAAAATTTTCTACATTTTGCACTAACTTTTTTCAATTTATTCGTTTTATCCAAAATCACTTTTTGAATGACAAGTTATATAAGTATTTATTTCTTGCACTTTTATTTTAACTTATTATTTGGTGGAATGTCAAAGACTAACTTAGATTAATGAAAGTTGTAATACAAGTTTTATTGAATAACTACAATTAAAGATGGACGAAATTCAAAGAGGGAAACTTAGCTTTAAATTTAAAGATGTTTCCTCCATATTGAAATCCGGGAAATTGTACATAGACTTAAATTAAATTAAAAACATGGAGGAAGAGTAAAGTTGAACCGCATGGTAGGACGGTTGGCCTACCTTACACTTATAAGAGTAAAAATTATTTTTATATTATTAGATTTTTATTTGAGACTCAATTAAGGCAAAAGCGGCAAAAAGTGTGTTTTATCCAAAATTAGGTACTTTTGCTTTTTGTGGATTAATTTTTATTTGTCCATGGATTTTCATGAATCATGGTTTATTTTATTTGCATTATATGTACCTTTGTGCATATGTATTAAAAGTGGAAAATATTGAGGCTTTCTAGTTTTTGCGAATTTTTATAAATCGAAAATTTTGAAATTTGTAGGAAAAATTTAGGATTATACTAAAAAATTATCTGAGATCCGTTTAGTGCTGAAATAATTTAGAATGTTTTCGTGTACTGCCTAACAAACTCAAATGAGTGGTTTCAAAGTTATGATAATATGTGCGAAGCTCCCGCTCCCTCCCTCTTTAAAAATCTGCAGTTTTAGAAAAAAATTAAAAAAAAAATGTATCCATAGAATTTGAAATACTGATGATTTTTGCATTTAGGCAACAATAACGCATCAAAAAAATATAGTGGTTGTAGTGCTTGCTGCATAGTGTAATCAAATTTCTATATTAACAAAAGTTAACAAATTGATGTTGTCTTCATCAGTCAGACCTTACGAGTGTTTAATCAAGCGAGATAAAACCTCGTTTCATACAAACTGATAAATTTCAAAAATATTTGATTTGTCCCTTCTTTTTGCAACTCTGTTTACAATATGATCTTATGTATTTACATCTACGAGTATTGAAAAAAACTTTGACCGAAATTGTTTATGTCATTTAGGCAACAACAAGCACAGTTTATAAAATAATGAATTCAAACACAACAATCGTTATAGAGATAAATTGCAAGTCACGAGTGTGCTGTTTCGAAATGCCATTTTAAAATTTCGGTCTCAATTTTCTATGTTCTTTTTTTTTTAATATCACTTCTGAAATAAAACAATATAATGAATAATTTACATTATATTGTCGCCATTTTAGTTATGAATCACACAAATAGTAAGCAGATTGGGGTTGGCTCGAAAGATGAGCAAAAGAATGGACAGTAGAAAGCAAATTGGAATTAATTTTGAAAACCAATGCTTGATTTGTGTGATCTGTTTTAAAGTGATGATTATTTAATCGTAAAATCAATCAATAAGCAAAGGACTTTATTTACACAAAGTTTATTTTGATAAATTACGTTTTTTTAGATTTTTTTCGTAATGTGTGTATGAGGTTGCGAAATTAAAGACGAACAGTGAACACGAATTGGTCGGATTTAAATATAAAACTGAGTGTTCCTTAAGTGTCGAGATTGTGAGATAAGACCCCAAAACTTTGTATAAATATATTCCTTTGTGAAATTTATTTCTAAACACGGTCCACGGACTTGTGAGACACGAAGAGTACTTGTGTTACCATTAAAAGTCCATTATCCAGCTAAAAGTCCTTAAATCAGAATGTACATGGCAAACAGTGTTATTAAAACCGATAATAGTAGTTGATTGGTTGGATGGGGATGTTTAGAAGCAATCTCAACATGGCCAGTATGAAACATCCTGTGAAAAAGAGCTGAAAACACCAAATACAAAATTTTGTTTGTTTATATTGTCGTTGTATTCTTAATAATACATCGTTTATTATTATTTTTTATTTTTGTTAATTTATTTGTTAATGCCACCACATTTTCACTTTTTTACATTACTTTTTCCATACAAATTGCGATCGTTTAACTAAGAGCACTCACTCACTGTTCTATGAAAAATTTTATTTTGATTTGAATTTTAAACTGAACAAATAAACAAACGAACAAAGAAGATCACAACAATCATTTCAAACAGTACCTTATTGAAATAATGTCTATGTAAAAAAATGAAACAAATTTATTTATTTTTATGCACATCAAGCCATTTCTTTGGAAAAAGTTGCCTAGAAAAAAAGATCTTTTTGGTTCATTCTTGAAAAAAAAAAGAATGGCACCACTTAAGACTTTTTGTTTGAAATTTTCTCAAGCATATGGTTTGTAAAACAATGATACTTTTAATATGTTTAAAGAAAAAAATCATTGGAAAATAAGTAAGCGTTATTTTAGTTTACCTGAAACATCTTTAAGTTTTTCTGGCAATTCTGCAGCAACTCCCTTTAGAAGTCCTACTGTAGGTTTTTCCGAACAGAGAACTACCAACTCGACAGCGTTGTCTCCTTGCAAAAGTAATCCCTTTGCCAAAAACCCAACGCGCATAACCCCCTTTAAAATACGAACATTTCCAGAGTCAGCATCCTTTTGGAAGGATAGCATTTGATTGTCACGTCCGTCTTTGACAGCACTGCCATCATTTTTCTCTTTCTTGGCCGATGAGGGTCCGCTATCGTTGGGATTATCAGCAAGGCTATCAGAAACATATTTTAGAGCACGTTCAGTGTGCGAAACAATGCGTTGAATAAGTTGAAGTTCTTCTTCTTTTGGGTATATTTGTGCATGACGAGCAATGGCATGTCGGTCATCATTGCTTTCTGGGCGCCGAATACTAGCACCGCCAGGTATCATACCAAAAAAGGGTGGTGGTCCATTTCCCATGCGTCCACCAAATCCACGTTGATTTCCTGTTGTTTTTTTATCAAAACAAGTAAGAAAAATAAATTTAATGAAAAGTTAGAGAAACTGCAGTAACAGTTACGTTTTACAGTTTCAAAAATTTACTTGTGTATTGGAGCAAAAACCTAAATGCATTACACAAATATTGAGGACATAGAGAATTCTGATAAAAATTCTAACTAAAAAACAAATGATAGTGAGTAAAAAGAGTATATTGGAAACGTGTCCTGTTTCAATCACTCCTAATTTTTATTTTTAATGTTATCTTGTGCTTGGATTACTAAAATATAGCTTTGGTTGCCATAAAGAAGTATAAAAGCACATTTTTTTAAGTAAGGCATTAAAGAAAGTTTTTGCGTTTCTTTATTATCAAAATCATAAACTAAATAGGGATTTAAATTTATGTCAACTGAAAAATTATACTTTGTAAGCAATTTTATTAAAGCTTGGAGGCTGTTAACGTTTTAATCCATCTCATTTTAATATTAAATTATTTAATTTTTCTGAGATCATTAGGTTTATGTCCATTTTAAAACGAAAGAAAATAAAGATATTTTAAAAAGAATCTGCTACTAGTTGAAACTAACGACCACAATATTTCTTTACCATTGAACTTACCCCCAAAACTACGAGCTAACCAATTATTGTAGTCGTATTCATCATCGAACTGAGCACAATATTTCTTTACCATTGAACTTACCCCCAAAACTACGAGCTAACCAATTATTGTAGTCGTATTCATCATCGAACTGAGCACGTCGACGTTGTTCATCGCCCCAATAGGATTGTTTATCATTAAAGCTCGAGTTTTGACCACGATGAGAATTCATGAGAGCTCGCTGAGCACGAGCTTCTGCTAATCGGCGTTGTCGTGGAGTAGGCTTAAAATCTACTACCAAATCTGGCTGAACTTTACGTTTGTATTGTAAACGATGACGACGTCCTTTCATGTGCATTTCTTTTGCATTTGGATCATTAAATTTACAATCGCACAGTTTACAATTGAAGCTAAGAATTTTTCCTTCCTCATCTTTAACTTCTTCAATGAATTCGCCTCCGACTGGCTTTATGTTGTCAGTATTTTCATGATTACTAGCATCATCAGCATTCTCTAAAATATATGAGACATTTATTTTTGTTATAAATAGTCACGGAGTTTTGTATTTACCGTCCATTTTATCATTATCAGCTGGATTTTCATCTTCGCCACCTCCTGGTGACTTTGTTGCTGCACCGGCAGCCGGAACAAAGTTGATTTTAGATAATTTCTTAGGTTCATCTGAAGGAATTGGTTTTCCTAATTTTTGGTGTAATTTTACCACTTTTTGATGCTTGGCTCCACGAACGTGAGCAGCATAGGCGTCAGTACCAGTACATGTTACATCGCAAAGTTCGCAATGATAATTGTTACCCCGATTTTGAGATGTAGTTTGTGCACTAGCCTGCATTTTAAGGGATGCTTCACGTTTTTTATGTTTCTGACCTTCTAAATGTTCTCGATAGGTTTGGGGTCCAGCACATGATATTTTGCATACCTCGCAATAGTGCAACTGCTGTGGCCTAGGGGCTTGCTTTGGTCGTGTTGCTTTATTGCCAGGTCCGCCCTTACGATATGGTGGCCAGTTTCCAGCTGTGCCTACAGATCCATTCGACTTAGCTAGATTACCAGTGCCTGGCTGTTGCTGCTGAGCTACATACATAGAAGCAGCACTGTAGAGTGCGGCGTCATAATTTGAATAGGAGCCAGGTGCTGTAGTCACAGCTGTTCCAGGAATTTTTCCAAGAGCACCGCCTCCACTCTTATCCTTTCCGGCATTAGCTTTTGTACCAATTGGAGTCACATTTTTTACTGGCGGAGCCGAATAGTGAGTCTTGGTGACCGTAGGTGTGGCAGCGGTGTTGTAGTTGGAGGCCGCCTGCTGATAAAATGTTTTAGATGAGTCATAAGCCTGCAATGGCGTACGACTATAGTCATTTCCACTGTAGCCTGCATAACCGACAGCAGCACCGGCCGCACCTCCAGCTGCATAACTACCGCCACCAGCAGCTACGGCAGATTGATATGCTGCAGCGTTTGCATAAGTGGCATTGGTTACAGCTGGATAAGAAACCGAATTAGAACTGTACGCTCCTGGTGTAGCCGTTGAATTGTATTGGGTACCACCATAACTAAATCCAGTGTAATTATTGGCCATTATTATCTGTAGTCAAAGATTTGGGGTATGGAGAAATTTAAACTTAAAACGTCAAAATTAAAAAAACTTTACATTTTTATTCCTCTTTCTCCAGTGTTCGAATTACGAAACTCCTCAAAGCAACGGTAATCACAACGACCAATACTAAAGCAGACTGATTTAAACTCTGTTATACACACGAAATATGAATTTTCAAGCAAATTGTATAGCATTTGCTGAAAACGCCGGTAATAATTACAATTGGAGCAAGTTATCTCAGATTATGTTTATTGATTAGATCAATAGTTCGCATTCATAAATTTTTTTCCTTTTTCTTACCTAAAAAATAGACATTTTTATATATCAAATATGACATTATTTGTGCAGAGCACCATTTTTTTTAGTGCAATTCCATGCCACTACCACTATTTTCTATTTTTTTATGTTTTATATAAATTATTTTCACAAGAGCTCAAAGTAAATTATTCTTTAAATACAACCATAATATATTTCAATATTACAAAATATTATATACAATTACCAATTATTCTTTTGAAGATATTAAAAAAAACGCGTGAACTTCTAGAATTGGTTTCTGAGCAGAGATCAGAGTCGACATGAATATTTATCGAAGCCAGAAAATTTAAAGAGTGTAAAAATAACAAACAGATAAATATTTTCAAATATCAAGGGTGTTATTTTTCGGATTGTTGGTGGTGAATATTTTTCAGGCAGATCTCATAGCAAAATTTTGAACTTAAAATTAGTTCATTTGTTTAATAAAAAATACAGATCACTTAGTTTTGAAACTATAAGAAATTTACTAAGCAATCACTAAGATTCTATTGGAGAAAAAAAAAAAAGAATCTAAGCTAGTGATTGCTTCAGGAAATTTCAACATTAATTTCAAGTTTGTATAAGGTTTTTTAAAGTAAACTTTTCCTTAATATGGCATTCACACTTATGTGTTAAGAAAGATTTAAGTGCTTAAGGGCCAGTTTTTGACTTCCTATTTAATTGCCATTTATATTTAAGTTCTATTTAAGTAAGTAAGTAAGCTCTAATTAAGTTTTTCAATGCACTCTTACATTAAACTTAAATGACTAATATTGCGCATTTTAAGTCCATTTATATAATGCACTTTTACCATATGGTTATGGCATTTTTTGTTTTTGTTCCGTTTTATAATGAAAGCAGTAATTAAAAAGTTAAACTAATAAATAAAATAATTTTATATTTTGTGTTTTCGTTGACCTGTTAATTGCGATTGTAATTATGTTTTAGATCCCCTGAAGATGATCAACGAAGTTGATTGAAATATTGGGAAAAATCAGTAAAATAAAACAGAAAATAAATAAAAAAGTTTTTTCTTTTTAAAGTATTATTTTATTGAGTAGAAGAAAACAACTGACCTCAGGCCGAAAAAAAAAAAATAAATAATTTTAGGTAGTGAATACATGAGTATCGATGGCATTTTTCAATATATTTCAAATAGTTTTAACAAAATTTGCAATGTATTTGTTAGCAGCTGTTTTGTATAAACATTGGAGATTAATTTTGATATTTTGTAGTGCTGCTGACTAAAAAACTTAAGCTGTATTCAAATACTACTTAAATTTAAATGGCCAAAACTGGTCATAAAAATTGTTTATGTACACACAGAAAGTTTTACTCATAATTTCATTAAGCCGTAACAGCGAATTTCTTTTGCTCGTGAACTGAAAAGATTGTGTTTCGGTGGTATATCGAAAATCCTAAGAAATTTAAAAACAATTAGGTAAATAACACCTACAAGCCGTATTTCCTAGGCGAATAAAATATAAGGTGGTAGCGATGGCTAACTCGTTAACTTACGCCGTTAGCACGAATTTCAAACTACATATAAAAAATAGTACACAAATTTTTTATATATGGAGCAAGGTACATTTATTTTACTAGGTAGTAGCAAAGGCATATTGTGCCTTGGTATGCTTAGTGCCTTGGCAGTAGCGTTTCTACAACAAATACAACATTGCAATTAATTAAATTTGGGTTATTACTACGAAGTTAAAATACGGCTTATTAGTTCTCGCCTCTATCATAAGCAGCACACAATTATCAAAAATATCTGTTTCATAAACAGATATATCCAAATACTCATGGTACAACAGATATTTGAGAGTAAGAAACTGATAATTTTCTCACTCTATGCAAAACCATAAACAACTGTATATGTTTACATCCAAAGTGTGAGTAAGCACAAGCGGAATCATACAATATCAACTACACTCATGCGTTCTTTTGTATCTGTTATAACTGATATGAATATATGTTTTTGCCGTACTGTTGGATATACTAGTTCACGTCTTTAGTCCACACATAAAAGTATACTTGCGCTTTTACTACTGTACTAAATAGTACGTGAAATTTCATCTGCTAAAACCTGCTGTGAAATGATGGTTCCTTCAAATAGTAAATTACCAAAAAGGGCCAGAAAAGTTCTTTCAATTAAAGGCAAAATCACTTGGATTCATGATTACGAAAACAATATCTGTTAAGTTGCTGTTTCTGTATACATATATTGATATAACCTCTATTAACCATATATTTCGATTACCCTTGCTGGTGCCGGTATAATATAATATGTATGAGATTTTTTGTTATTTGCATAAAATGTATTGGCCACGAGGCTTTATTTGTTGTTTAATAAAATAAATATATGAAATGATTGTTTCTTAAACTGCATTGTTTTTTTTATTTCTTAAAAGAATTATTAGTAATATTTAATTTTTGTAAATAATTTTATTTCGCCTTAACAACTACAACGTATACAGCTGATGAACATTTTTCACAGGTGCGTTCGTTTATAATAAAATGTTTTGTAAATGCTGAGATATTTCGTTTTTTTCATTTGATGTTTTTTCTTCTTTTTTTATTCTCTATCGTCCTCTGCTACGAGCAGTCATCTTGACGTGATGCAGAGGCTTAAGTACAATGATCCATGTAGGCCGTGCTGGTAGGGACACCCATGCCAGAGGGGCTCATGGTGAGTGCGAAACTAAGAACTGCTCCCCCCCCCCCCCCTGAGGAGGAGGCTCAAGCGCAGAGTCAGCAGCCCGCTACAAAGCGCCCAAAACATAAATCCATGGACAGAAGCTTCAGTGAGGTTGCAAAAGGCAACCTGGTACGTGCCTTTATTGATCGGAATGATGCGGATAGCTCCATCTCCCACGCTAACTGGGAGGTGGTACGCAAGAAGTTGATGGGAGTGTTCTGGAGGGTCATTAAAGACAACCCAGGTCCCTTCCCTCAATGTGACGATGCAGGTTGGTTTCGTGGACGTGTCAAACTCATGGCATGTTCAAACGAGCGTTCGGCTATGCTATTAAAGCAAGCCGTCGCTCTTTTGGAAGGCCTATGGGCAGGAGCGAAACTTGACGTGGTACCTCTCGAAGAGATACCCCGCAGGCCTAGAGCCATGGCACGAATACCGGACGAACCTGCCGAACCTAAGGATATAATGGAGCTCATTCGGGGAGGAAATCCTGAACTACCAGCCAATGATTGGAAAGTAGCAAAGGTTTCCGAACCTGAAGGGCCATCCAGACGGATCGTTGTCCTGCTGAGTCAGGAATCGCTGGCGCCGCTTCGGGAGAGACGAGGAAGGATCTGTTACGGTTTCGAAACGATCCTTCTTCGTGTCTACCGAGGCGTCGACAGGGGTAACCTTACCCCGGAGGGTGATGAGACTATTCCAGGAGATGTGGTAAATGAGGAGACTGCCAGTTTGGTCTCTGAGGAAGGCACCCTATCAAACTCTGAGTTTGTGGGTGAATTCTTCGAGACAGTTGACGAGGTCGCCCTCTTGGACTCCGACCAAGATGACGTCAACGTCACAATCATATCCGCAAACAGGGATGGTGAAGGTGACTCAAATAAACCTTCACCACTCTAAGGCAGCTTCCCCTGCACTACTCCTCCACATCTCGGAGAGAGGGGAGGAGATCGTTTTAGCCCAAGAACCATGGCTTCATCGGGGCAAGGTTTGCGGGCTTGGTGTTAAAGGCTTCAAGCTACTGTATATGAATGGTCCGGGTAAGATCAGATCATGCATAGTGGCGAAGAGCAATCTGAATATCTTCATTCTCTCTGATTACAGTGATGAAGATACGGTAGCAGATGGTGGGAGACAGACGGCGGTACGGTTATAATAGTCCTCAGTTACATGGCGCATGAATGCGAAGCACCGCCGCCAATGCTTTGCAGAATAATTAAGATGGCAGCCACTCGAAACCTGCCGGTTATTGTTGGAGCAGACGCCAATGCACACCATGTTGTTTGGGAAAGCTCGGACTCTGTTGCAAGGGGTGAGTCTCTTTTTGATTTCATTCTTTGTAATAATGTAGACGTTGTAAACGTTGGGTAAGAACCCACTTTTGTTGTAGTAAATAGAAGGGAAGTTCTTGACGTGACGCTAGTTAGTACTAAGCACTCAGATTTGATTAGGGCATGGAAGGTCTCTAGTGACTGCTCGTTCTCTGATCATAGGTATATTGAATTCGACGTAGTGATTCGGGTACATGGGGTCATTTCCCGATGGAATAGAAGGAAAACGGATTGGGAGCGGCAACGGTCCCTCCTTTCCGATTTTCTTTCGAGTCCACCGAGAATAGAAAATCGGCGGGACAATGAGGTCGCGGTGGATGCATTAACCAATGCGTTTGAACGCGCGACTTCGGAATCCTGCAGAATGAATATCTGCCGAGGTAAGAGCAAACCACCCTGGTGGAGCTCGGATATCGCGGAGGCACGAAAAGCCTCCCGTAGACTTTTTAATGAGGCTAAGAGATCAGGAAACTGGTCGGCTTATAAGTCCTCAGTGAACAGGTTTAAGTACATGGTAAGAAATGCGAAGCAAAGGTCTTGGAGATCCTTCTGCAGTGGAGTAGAGGGTTCTTCCGAGACGAGCAGACTTCGTAAGATTCTATCGGCAACGCCCATTGTCCCTAGTTTCATTAAGAAACCATGTGGCAATTGGACCTTGAGTGTATATGAGACCCTAGAGGTTCTCATGGAAACTCACTTTCCGGGCTGTGCTCCTTCTAGGGGAGGAGGCACAGCCATTCTTGACAGCCGTGCATCAGTTCCCTTTCCTATAAACACGGAAGGACTTATGTGGGCTCTTGGTAGTTTTGACCCGTTTAAATCAGCGGGTCCTGATGGTATCATACCGGCTGATTTGCAGCATAATGCAGATATTGTTATACCATGGTTAATTCCGATATACACGGCATGCATTGCATGGTCGTATATACCGGAACCATGGACTTTTTACTCTGTGGTCTTCATTCCCAAGGGGGGGAAGACCTCGCACACTGAACCGAAGGACTTTAGACCTATAAGTCTATCCTCCTTCCTCTTGAAGACTCTGGAACGGATAATTGACCTCCACTTGAGGAGGACGATTAATCCGGACCGAATCTCCGCCTCTCAACATGCGTATGTCAGGGGCAGATCTGTTGAGACGGCACTACACACGCCTGTGGGGTTTATAGAAAAATCCCTAGAGCATAAGGAATATGCATTGGTTGCCTTTCTAGATATAGAAGGGGCTTTCAACAATGTGAAACCGGAGGCCATTACGATGGCCCTGGAGGGACTGAACGTAAATCAGTCGATAATAAGCTTTATAAGGAATCTATTGACTAATAGGGTCATTACTACCAGTATGGGGCTAGCTACCATATACAGGTTAGCTAAGCGTGGTACACCACAGGGGGGGGGGGGTATTATCTCCCCTTCTCTGGAACCTCGCCATGAACGCATTGCTGACAGAAATGGACTGCAAGGGGTTCAGGACTGTGGCATATGCGGATGACGTCGCGGTCGCAGTGTCAGGAAAGTATCCTGACACGTTATCGCAATGTCTGCAATCGGCGCTTGGTTGCGTCAGTAGGTGGTGTCCGGTTTCGGGCGGATAGGGCCTCAGTGGCTTTGTATGTGTGTAGAAAGGCCATGGGCAGACACTGGGGCATAAATCCCAACACGTCGTACTGGCTCTTTAACACGGTCATAAAACCCATACTCATGTATGGGGTTCTTGTATGGTGGCCCGCACTGGGCAAACTGGTGAACTGCAGTATGCTGAATAGGATATTGCGCACTTTGGCCTTGATGGTCACCGGGGCAATGCGCACCACTCCATCGAAGGCCCTTTTTGCGATGCTGCACTGGCTACCGGTCGATCTCATGGCCAAACAGCTGGCTATGAACTCGGCGGTTAGACTAAATGCAGCGGTGACGTGGAGGTCAGGGGACTTTGGACATGCGACCATTTTAGGCTGCTCCTCGGCCATTCCTGACAACATCGATTATTGCACGCCCACCCCCATGTCTGACAATGATTTCGTGGTATCAACGTCGGGCACATCGAATATGCGTGGGGATGTGCTTGATGTTTATACTGACGGGTCAAAGTCGGACACGGGGGTCGGGGGGTGGCGTCTTCATTCCTAGATTTTGGATCAGGATGAAGTTTAAGCTACGGGATCAGTGTAGCGTGGTACAGGCTGAGATTTCAGCTATCAGAAGGGCGGCTTGCTGGATGAGGTACCACAGGATATACGGAGAGGATATCCGGATCTGTACTGACAGCAAGGCCGCGATTAACTCCTTATTGGGTGTCTATACGACATCCAGATTGGTACGTGAATGCCGGACATCTCTTAACGAGATGGCGAGACATTCTAACCTGGAACTGTTTTGGGTACCGGCTCACTCGGGCGTACCCGGAAATATAATTGCGGACGAACTCGCCAATTTGGGAACCCGGTTGGGAGACCGGGAGACAGATCCACTGGTAGGAGTCCCATTAAGCAGCTGTAGAGCTGCACAGTCTAGATGGTCTGCGGAGGTTACCTGCAGGGTTTCGAGGACATTGTGGCCTCAGTACGATAGTAGGAGAACCGCAAATCTACTGAGGTTTCCTCGGGGGCAGCTGGGCATACTGGTGGCGATGCTGACGGGGCACTGTGTCATTGGTACCCATGCTAGGAGATTGAATCTTCCGCATCATGACTACTGTAGAAGTTGTCAAGATGAGGAAGAGGAAGAAACGGTAGAGCATCTGCTCTGCCACTGCCCAGCTCTTTCTGAGAATAGAGCGGCCATCTTCGGCAGCCCGAGACTGCATGGTCTTGCAGACTTATCTGTCTGCGACGTTGCTAGGATAAACTTGTTTATCCGGTCCTCAGGGTGGTTTGGATTGGGATCTTTGACGGTGCCGTAGCGGCCTGGATCTGATCCCCTGCAAATCCTGTTTCCAGGTAACACAACGGGACCTTTGGGACCCAAGTGGGTCGGTCTTTTATGCCGACGGCCTGTGCAGCCTAACCTAACCTATTCTCTATCGTCCCATATATTTATTTTTATACCCTTAACCACAAATAGGTTTAAAAGGGTGTATATAAGTTTGTCATTCCATTTGTATTTTCTATAATATCCATTTCCGTGTGTATTTGTATTAATTGGTGAGAGTTATAGATTTAAAAGAATGTTCATTGGAACAACGACTATTTGCAACTAACGTCTCACTATGAAAAAGCGATTAAAATTCTAAGGACAGAAAATTCTGCTTTTACACATACGAGATAAAAGATGGCAAAATTTTTAAGATGCTTTTATTGTGTCTACCCCGATTAAAAACTAAAATAATGGAGGACGAATTTGTTAAGAGGATGTCGAGTTCGACAGACAATACGTCTCAAAACGTGAAATACTTAAAATAAGGTATTTTTGAAAATCTGTACTAAAACCTGTAACCGCGCAAAAAATAAAAGTGTAGTATACAAGTGTTATAACTGCAATAAAGAGAGAATACTTTAACCACAGGGCTAATGATCCAAAGTGCCCCTGTCGCAGAGAGTATTTGGAAATACGCCAGCGATCACATGACAAAATTGGAACGTCTAATAAACTATCACATTTTACAAGTTTTAACGTTGATGATACAAACCTTCCTCAGTTATCAAATTATGAACAACAATGTAATATTCGCTGTTCCAGCTTTGGCAACAAAAGACTGTATTCTGAAGTCTCGAAAAGCAAACCTGTTGTTTGCAACGACGATGATGTTTCTAACGAAAGGCTACTGGAGATATTCTTCGAGGATGTTGATGTATTTAAAAAATTTCAAAACAAGTTAAGAGTATTGGGTATGATGCTTGAACATGCCATATAATTCAACAGGTACCCAAAATGTTCATGTATGCACTGGAATGCTTAAGGCATAACGACAGATTCAGCAGCTTTACAGCTCGAACTAGTTCTCCATGACAAAAATGTTTATATTCTTTTACTCAACGAAACTTTTTTAAAACCGCATTAGAAACTTCAACTTGAGAAAACCGGTTAACACACAGAGGAGGTGTACTCATAGCGGTAAAAAGTAATATAGAACATAAGTTATTATCAAAACTTAAAACACATAATATTGAGAATATTTCTATACAAGTTTTCATAAATTGACGATCGGTTATTTGTACTTCTGCGTATAACCCAGTATACATAACAAACTTTAAGTCTGACTTAAATTCACTAACTAGTACTTTAAATGAGTTTTTTTATGTTTGGTGATTTAAACGCTCATTACACCAATTTGAACTGTGTTTTAAACAACCTCGCTGGTAAAACTCTTTATGAACATTGTCTTCTATCTAATTATTATATTTACTACCCCGACTTTTTCACCAGTTTTTCTAAAAATGTTTCACCTGTTCAACCTTCTACAGTAGACATTTTGCTATTTTTGCAAAAAAAATTTTCAATAAATGGAAAATTAAAGTTAACGATAATAAAAATCAAGCTATCATATTTCCAATACAACAAATGTTCAAAATGAATTCCTTCACAAAACTAGTACTACCAAGGAAATATCATTCCTATTAGTGAAAATATTAAATATTTAGGTATTATCCTAGATAAACACTTTTGTTTAAACAATATGTTAAATACAATATGTTAAATACAGGTGGCTACAGCTAAGGCAGAATTAGTCTTTACTTTCCGTTCCGGGATGACTCGGCTGATCAGTTTCTGTTAAATGGAAAATGTGTGTTTGTGTTTTGTTATTAATTTGACGTTCTGTCACTAACAGCTTGTTCAGGCTGCCACGAAATTATGTAATTTCAAGTTGAAATTATGAACGAAATCTAAAGTGTTTATATTGAGCTATTTGGCAATTGAGTTAATTTGTGAAACAGCTGTTTGTTTTTATTAATATTATTTTATTTTTTCGCATACAAATTTTGTACAACATAAAAAAAACTTAATAACCAAATAGGAAGCTATCAATAATAAAATATCAAAAAATAAATTAATACTACAGCGCCTGAATTTCAATAACGATGTCTGTAATTTTTATAATCCACCATAAATGTTATTTATACATACTTATATGTTTGTATATATCAATGTACGTACCAATGTATGTGTATTGTAAATATGCTCACGGTTGCACATAAGGTAGTATTTTACACAAAAACAGGGTTGTCTATGGTAATTTTAAGTTAATTTCGTTAAAATTAAGTAAAACTAGTTTAGGCAATGGTAAAATGTATGCGAAATTACGTGTTTTCAAGTTGATTTCGGACGATAACACTATATGAATTAATTTAGTGGCAGCCTGAACGGGCTATAAGCATACTCGTTGGTTCTGTTCTGTTCCGTTAGAATAAGTAGAAAATAGAATTCAACGTTAACTTACTTGAAAGTTTCTTGGTAGTGTGAGTGCAAAATTGTAAACAAACCTATTTTTGTTAGTGTAATTGTAGTTTTTTTTTTTTTGTTGTGTATTGTGTTTTCCTTGTTTATTATATACTAGGTAGTGGCATTATATCAGTTGACTTTTTTGTTTACGTTTACTTTATTTCCTACAAAATTTTTTTTTCTTACAGCGGTGTTGTAAAAATATATTTAAAATTTTCATAAAACAAAAAATTTCACACACTATTTGAAACTGGATTTTATTTAAAAATTGTAGGCCTCGCTTCCTCATGATTTTGTTTGCTCATTTTATATGTAAAAACCAAGAAGTTTGGTACAAAATGTGTTTGAACATATTTTTGGTTTTACATATAAAAAAATAAGCTTACATAATCACGAGAATGCGAGGTTTAGGAAACTCTTCTAGCTTAAATATATGCTCGATATACATGTAAGTAGCATCAAAGGAAAGATTACGGCATCTAGATTTTCGCGCTACATTTTCAAAAACTGAAAACATCATAATAAGGTGTTTTTTTGAGAAATTAAATATCATAAAGCATCAGGCTATTCCTACAAAATTTTGAAGTTATATAGCTAATAGAGTTTTTAATCAAATGATGAAATAAAATTAAAATTTTTTTGTATTAACTTATAAATTTCCGAAACGGGAAAAATATCAAAAAAATTGTTTTTTTCAAAAAAGAGGCCTTAATTTTTCATGGAGCTGTCAAATCTCTCTTGGAGTATGTAGCCAAAATTTGGAGACTTACTGTTTACCTTTTTTAATCGGTGCTGCTATAATTGTTGACCTAATTTTGCTTTAATTCGCATTTGCTATACTTTGTCTTTAAAATGGTTTAAACAAACTTGCTAGTGCTGAAGTAAATTTAACTACATAAGCGGATAATCCTTTAAAAAACGATACTTTTTTTATTTACTCAATTCGGAGGCTTGTAACTTTTTAATAAAAAGCGCTATCAAAACATAACTTTAAACTTGTTTATTTTAAATTTTATTAGGAATAGAGTAAATGTCTTGAAGTAATAATCCGATAATTAATAAGCGTACTACGCCAAAAATACTAAGTTAAGATTGGCCAAAATCAACAAAACAAAAATTGTAAGGCGATTTTCTCCCTGCACATTTCAGCGCATTTTTATAGATGTTTTCAGGATCTCATTAAATTTAAAAAGCCTTACATTTGAGTTAAAAATAAAGTTTTTATGACATTTTCAAAAAATTATATGTCCGTGGTACCCAGAAGACCTCCTTCACCCTAGGAGCCTACCCGTCCGTAAGTTTACTGAGAAACACCTTTGCCCTGCATCTGTAAAATTTCGTTGAGATATGTTGAGTGGTTCAAAAGATACCGAATTTTGTAAAAAAAATCGTATTCAAAACACTGTGCGTCAGTTGATTTGACATGAAAATATATTTTACAAAAACAAAAGACATGTTGTTTACTAATTGTTGAAGTTGTTTTAGAACTGCTATTACCTGTAAAATTAATGTGCCTTGGTTTATTTTAAACATCTGCATTGTTGTTAGAGAAAAACTAAACACCAAGGCATATTTATTTTACTAGATAGTTTCGTACGCCCAGCTGGTTTGTAGTTGGAAGCGTTAAAAATTGTTTTTATTTTAGTACGTTTGTTTACGAATAGCAAAAACACACTAAGAACAAGCATTTGCAAAACAAAGCAGGCATTTGTATTGAAAGCAATTATCTTTTACTTCTCTTTTTGTTTTTGACATTTCCAACGCACAATAAAACGCCATGTTGTTTTTGCCAATGTTGTATTTGTTGTAGAGCCGCTACTACCTACTAAAATGAGTTTGCCTTACCAATCACAATAATTTAAAAACAGAACGGAACAAAACACAAAGTAATGACTAATGAGACCTTTAAACTAACAGCCATACCTAAACAAGGGCGGAAAGCGTTTTTTTGCTGTCAAAAGTTCTCATGCCTGTACATTTTGTATGAAGCATACCGAAATAACGCGGCGGCAACGCTTTGCAGTTGAAAAATCCGATTTTGACAAGGCGTTTAATAATAAAAATAATTAAAAATAAACAAAAACACAACAAATTTTGTTTTTTATTTATAAAATTTTCAATTTTTAAATATTTAGGAAAGTCATATACATTTTTGGAAAAAATCTAGTTCAGAAATAAGAAAAAATTGTGTCCGGGGTGTAAAATTTTAAGTGAAAATTTTGGGCTGACCTATAGTTTCGGAGTTACGGACCTCCAATGTTTGTATGTAAAATATGGCACATACTGAGTATTTTATGGCGGCATGAGACAATACGGGAATTATAGGAAAGGTAATTTTTTGCTTAGAGTTTTATGTACACCCCGTAAACAACTGTATTTCATTTTTAGGGTGCGTCCGTTAACTAGACTTAAGCCTTAATGTTTTTAATAACCATGTTTTTTATCATTTTGACAAGACGTTGCCGCTTTTGTTTAGGTATGGCATTTCAGTGTTAAAGCTATGCGGAAGAAAACGTTCCGCTTTCCGCTTTTATTTAGGTATGGCTGTAAAAAAGGCTTAAATCTAGTTTACGGACGCAGCTTAAAAATAAAAAAAGTTACCTACGGGGTGCAAAATTTAATTTTAAGCAAAAAATGTTAAGTGACAAATTTGGGGCTGACCCTTAGTTTTAGAGTTACGGGCCTTCAAAGTTTGTATGTACAATGTGGAGTATATTGAATATTTTGTGGTGGAATGGGGCAATATGGATATCATTGAAAAGGTAATATAAATATCTTTTCAATTGAAAAGGAAAACAGTAAAAAAATACAATAAAAACAGGTAACGACCAGAAAAATCTTTTTTCATATAAATATAAGTACATATATCAAATAAATTAAGTTAAGTGACAATACTGTGCAAAAAAATATAAAAAAAAAACTTTAGCAAGCGAAGCCGGTATTGTTCATACCATAGAGGAGAAAATCTATGACCCCGGCCGAAGGCCTGCTACGCAGAAAATCTTTAGTAAGCGAAGCCGGTGTTGGTCATACCATAGAGGAGAAAATCTATGCCCGGCCGAAGGCCGACTACGAAGAAAATCTTTAGTAAGTGAAGCTTAAAAACTTACAAAAAACTTTTTTTTTATTTTTTTTTTACTATTTTCCTTTTAAATTGAATAGATATTGAAATTACCTTTCCAATGATACCCATATTGTCTTATTCTACCAAAAAATACTTCATATATTCCATATTGTACATACAAATTTGGAGGCCCGTAACTCGGAAACCAAGGGTCAGCCCCAAATTTGCACTTAACATTTTTTGCTTAAAATTAAAATTTACTCCCCGTAGGCTACTTTTTTTAATTTTTAAAATGCGTCCGTAAACTAGATACGTTCCCTAAAAAACAAAATATTGATGTAGGAGAAGATAACAAATACCCTATTCACACAGGCAAAGTTTACTTTGCAAAGTTTTGATTTTATGTGAGAGAGAAGGAGAAAGCATGATGAGCAGCAAAGACTTTTATGTACTCGCAAAATTGCTTTGGTTTACTTTCGTTGCTTATACACAGTTGTATATATTTACATATACATATAAGCACCACATACAAAACGTCCAAAAATAAGGAACGATCAAAGAGAAGAAAACAAAAATTAGTAAAAGAAAACTTTTCGTGTCTGAACACCAAACAAATTTTAAAAGAAAATTAACAAAACTTTGTCAAAGTAAAATTTCCTTGTTTGAATGCAGTCAAACTCTGAGAAACGGCAAACTTTTTTTACACAGTTGTAAAAAGATGAGTATTATTAGTGTTCATAACAAAAATGTAAAAAAAATTTGACAAAAAATAAGACCTTTTAGAAATGGTTAGAATTCGTAAATTTTTGATAGATTTAAAAAAAAAATGGAAATAGAAAGTTCTAAGCTTGCAAAATAAGATTTTCAGGTTGTCACTTTCGCCATTTTAAAAAGAAAGGAGCTACACCTAAAACTTGTAGTCATTAATTGTGATGGTTTTTTAGTTATAAAAACAAAACTAAAAGCCGTGCATCATAGTGATTGACGCCAATCGATAGAGGCTCAAAATACGAATCGATCGTGGTATATCTCGTTTCTTGCAAGCCTGTACGAAAAAAGTTAGAAGCCAGCAAACCTTTCAATTGTTAAAAAAATCGCTCAAAAATATAAGTTAAGTTTCTCGCTCACATCTCGAAAAGTATTCCGCGTGCACATATACCGCTATATACGATCGAAGGGGGATAAAAGTACGAATCGATCGTGGTATAGCTTGTTTTCTGAAAGACTGTATGAAAAAAGTTATTAAGCGGCAAACTTAATAAAACAAACAACAAACAAAAATCGCTCAAAATATAAGTTTAGTTTTTCGCTTATATCTCGAAAACTATTCCGCGTGCACATATACCGCTGTATACGATCAAAAGAGGATAAAAGTTCGAATCGATCGTGGTATAGTTTATTTTCTGAAAGAATGTACGAAAAAAGTTATTAAGCGGCAAACTTTTCAAATTTGAAAAAATCGCTAAAAATATAAGTTTAGTTTTTCGCTTATATCTCGAAAACTATTTTGCGTGCACATATACCGCTGTATACGATCTAAAGAGGATAAAAGTTCGAACCGATCGTGGTATAGTTTATTTTCTGAAAGACTGTACGAAAAAAAGTTATTAGGCGGCAAACTTTTCAAATTTGAAAAAATCGCTGAAATTAATAAGTTTAGCTTTTCGCTTATATCTCGAAAACTATTCCGCGTGCACATATACCGCTATATACGATCAAAAGAGGATTAAAATACGAATCGATCGTGTTATAGTTTGTTTCTTGAAAGACTGTACGAAAAAAGTTATCAAGCAACAAACTTTCAAAAATCGAAAAAATCTCAAAAAATTGGTGAAAAGTTTTGAACTAATTAAAGTTTACTATTTCAATCCTCTATCGATAGTACATAGCGGTATATGTGCACGCGGAATAGTTTTCGAGATATTAGCGAAAAACTAAACTTATTAATTTCAGCGATTTTTTCAATTTTGAAAAGTTTGCCGCTTAATAACTTTTTTTGTACAGTCTTTCAGAAAACAAGCTATACCACGATCGATTCGTACTTTTATCCTCTTTCGATCGTATATAGCGGTATATGTGCACGCGGAACAGTTTTCGAGTTATAAGCGAAAAACTAAACTTATATTTTTAAGCGATTTTTTTTCAATTTTTAAAGTTTGCCGCTTAATAACTTTTTTCGTACAGTCTTTCAGGAAACAAAGTATACCACCATCAATTCGTATTTTAATTCTCTATCGATTGTATATAGCGCTATATGTGCACGCGAAATAGTTTTCGAGTTACGAATGAAAAATTACTTTAAATGAGCCTTTTCACATTGGAATAATTGTGCTGGCATAAAATCGCAGTTTGTAGGCATTTTCGCTGAGAGTGGTTTTTGGCTGGCACAATTTTTCAACCAGCTTCAACCCCGCACAAGCAGAACAAAACTAACACATACACACTTATGAAAACACAGGTTCTGCGTTTTTTTTTGCAGAGCGATTTTTAGTATTTACTTGTCAATCGACGCGTAAAGATGAATATGAAGAAAATGATATTAATTATGTACATGATTGATATTTGTTATGATTGAAATTAATGTGCTGTTTCTATATTACAGGCGATTAACTCGTCTGAAAAATTTATATGGAAATAAAAAAACAGTGCTTTTCATATAATTTTTTCAGACGAGTTAATCGCCTGTAATACAGAAACAGCACTTAAGTTTAAAGTTAATTGAGTTGATTTTTATATGTATTTTACAGGGAAAAACTTTGAAAACGAACTTTTTGTCAAATATGAATAAAATATTAATTTAAATCTTGTGAAAATGTGGCATAAGTTAAGAAATTCCTCCTAAAATTAATTGCCAATTCATCATAACTTATTTTATCCAAGTATGTTCCGCAATTTATGCATGTGTTTAACGAACGAAAGGCAAACGTGAAATAAACAAAGAAAATACTAACACACACAAAGCTGTGTATACGTGCACAATTTTATGCCAGCATAATTAGAGTGGTTTTACATTATGGGCATTGTAGCTGACTCTTTTATTGTTTTCTATTTTGGAGCATCTCCGTAAGTCATTAAGCGTTTACATTATGACTCTTTTGTAGCAAGTGAGAGAATTTTATGATGTTTTATCAACCAATCTTTCGATTAATTTTTCAAAAATTTTTGAATATTATAGGAAAAAAACAGCCATTTGGTAACACCGCTTAAGCATATAACTGCAAAAAGCGAGAGAAAGAAACAGGAATGAGAGAAATATGAGAGAAAAAACTAAAAAGAGTGATGAAAATTCATTTCGTGCTACTTTTGCTACCCCGCACGCTTCTCTACACCTCTTGCCTACAAACTTCTGCATCATGACTTTTGTAGCTGATACAATGCCCATAATGTAAACTCCCTCTTAGTCTGATGTAAATACGAAAGAACAAAAGTTGTGCGGATTAAAAATTAATCGTGTGTGAAAAGCCTCAAAGAATTTAAGTAAGAAACAAATATAAAAAACTAACGGTTAATAACCGAAATATTACTACAGTGGTTTGTTTATACAAAGTTAAAAGCCTCAATAGCTTGATGTGTAACACATAGGAAAAAGTACTTTCCATGCAACTCTGAAAAAAGGTTGCTAACCCTGGAGTTAATGTCGACGTCGTTTCAACGCCGGAAAAGTTGAAATAGATTGAACTTTTACGGCGTTGCAACGCGTTGAGATTAACTGCTCTCATACAATTTCATACGATTCAACTTTTTTTTTGACATTTGACGCCGTCAACGACGTCGACATTAACTCCAGGGTAAAACAAAAAATTCGCCAAAAAGTTTGTTATCTTCTCCTTCACAAAATATTGTTATACAAAATGTGTATTCGACTGATCTTGACTTATGGTTGCCAAGTCTGATATGGCCAAACTGATAAAACTCATGTAAACAAAACCTTAATATTATCAGGAATTAAAACTTAAAAAAAATGCACAACCTTTTAAAAAGTTTCTTAGTGCCATCCCTAAATTAGCGCCTAATAGGGTTTTTACACTTGCAAACAACTATGAGGAACGCGTGGAAGATGTTGAAATTAAAAAAAAGTCGTTTACATTTACAACATCTTTTATCTTTGATAAACACTTTGTTATGCGTGTATCGAAATATTAAGGTATATAATAGAATGGAGCTAACAAAGTCTACAATATTTGGTTTAATTATTGCTGTTGAAGAATTAGCCTCGAAGTTGTGTGGTGTGTAGAGTTGTATGACGTTTGCACTTTTTCAGTTTGAAAATTGTAAATATTTGAATTTAACGACATTTTTCCTTTCTGTTTTTTACAAACCTTAAAAACAAAACAAAATAGCAAAAAGGAGAGTAAAAATTTGACATTTTAAATTTTTACAGCTGACGTCGAATTCGCCATTGCGTTTACCTGGTATCAATTTGCCTTGGTGTATATATTTTTTTTATATGGTGTTTGACATTTCAAGTTTGGGGCGAAAATTATGAATTCGCCATTGCGACCACCTTGTATATTTTCGCCATGATTTCGCCCACCTTATATTTTATTCGCCTTGGTTGTAGTACTTTTAGGTAAAATCTCATGCTATTGTTCTTTATATATTTTAACCTGATATTTAATAAAGAGATTAATAATAATAATAATAATTTCTAATTTTCAGCTTGAAAACAACGAATAATTCCTTTAAAAATTAATTTATGTTTTCCTAGTACAGAGCTACAAAAGCTGGAAAAGATCTCGGCTTAAATCTAGTTTACGGGCACCGCTCCAAAATAAAAAAAAATGTTGCCTATAGGGTGCAACATGCAATTTTAAGCAAAAAATGTAAAGTGAAAAATTTGGCGGCAACCCTTAGTTTCGGAGTTACGGCCCTCCAAAGTTTTTATATATAATATGTTATTTATCGAGTAGTTGATGGCGGAATGGGACAATATGAGTATCATTGGAAAGGGAATATAAGAGGCTATTTATTGAAGCAGGAAAAATTGAAAAAATAATTAAATAAAAAAAATCTGGTGCGGAAAAACATTTTTTTACAAAATAAATTAAGTTATTCGGAAACCTTTAGAAAGCGAAGCCGCTATTGGTTATACCATAGAGGAGAAAATGCTTTCGTCCGGCCGAAGGCCGGCTACGCAGAAAACCTTTAGAAAGCGAAGCCGGTGTTGGTTATACTACAGAGGAGAAAATCTTTGCGCCCGGCCGAAGGCCGGCTACGCAAGAAACCTTTAGAAAGCGAAGCCGCTGTTGGTTATACCATAGAGGAGAAAATCTTTGCGCCCGGCCGAAGGCCGGCTACGCAAGAAACCTTTAGAAAGCGAAGCCGCTGTTGGTTATACCATAGAGGAGAAAAGCTTTGCGCCCGGCCGAAGGCCGGCTACGCAGGAAACCTTTAGAAAGCGAAGCTGCTGTTGGTTATACCATAGAGGAGAAAATCTTTGCGCCCGGCCGAAGGCCGGCTACGCAGGAAACCTTTAGAAAGCGAAGCCGCTGTTGGTTATACCATAGAGGAGAAAATCTTGTGGTCCGGCCAAAGGCCGGCTACGCAGGAAACCTTTAGAAAGCAAAGCCGCTGTTGGTTATACCATAGAGGAGAAAATTCTTTCGTTTTTGAGTAAAGTTATGTTTATATGGAAAAAATAGTTTTGTTGGAGCTTTACCTGATTTTTTTTTATTTTATTTTTACTTTTTTTCTATTTAATTGAATAGGCCCTTAAATTCCCTTTCCAATGATACCCATATTGTCCCATCCTACCATCTAATACTCGATATGTGCCTTATTAGATACAAAAACTTCGGAGGTCCGTAACTCCGAAACTAAGGGTTGCCGCCAATTTTTTCACTTTATATTTTTTGCTTAAAATTGTATTTTGCACCCCGTAGTCAACTTTTTTTAATTTTGGTGTGGTGCCCGTAAACTAGATTTGTTCCAAAATCTCAGTACAGTACGTTATATATATACATCATATAATATCCGGTCATAAAATATTATTTACTTGGGTGACCGTATATTGTAAGAATTACTAAATAATTTATATTATGCTTTTAATTTGGAAATGAACGTGAATAAAAGATTTGATCAATTTGAGATGGAGCATAACACTCTGTATAAAAGGCTTTATGCCAATGACATTATTATTCATGGCTTACCTGATTGTTTGAAGGACTTATCTGTTGTTGTGATTAGACTTGCAAAGCTTTACAATATCAACATTACAAATCATGATATTAATCAGGCGGTGTATATGTATAAGAAAAAATCTATTCTAATTAAATTTAACAGCCTCTCACTGCGTAATTCTATTATTGCTACTTACTACAGGAACATTAAGATCAGACCTTTGAAAGCGTCTGATATCGTTACTGATGTGCCTGTTGAGTTACTTAATAATCGGATCTACCTCAATGATCACTTCTCTCCTTCGATGGGTGAGCTCTATTCCTCTTGTTTAAAGCTGCGAAAAAAGGGCCTTATTAAACGATTTAGGCTTTTGAATACTATGAAGCCTTCGGCGGCGGTAATAATGCAAAATAATGAGGAGGTGAAGCTTGATAATAAGGGGTGTGCAGAGCTGCTTGGTAATGGTACTGATATTCTCACAAATATTTAATACCTGGCTGGTTGAGTGTAACTTACGATCTCAATTTTATTTATTATCAATTTTTTATATTTCTTGATTTTATTATTATTGCTGTTAAATTTACTTTTTACATTATATTCATCACTTTTTATATTTGCCACCAGAACTTTTAATGGCATATAGATATATTACTGAGTTAACCTTTTTAATGTTGAATTTACTGTGCCCTTTTGAGTTCTTGTGGTTTTGCTATTAAATTTCTTTTTTTAATAATTTCTCTTGTGTTGAATTTCCAATCAGTCGACGTGACATTTGTATATAATATTTATTAAATATATTTTGGATTCTATTTTGATTATTTAAATTATGGTATTATTTTTTTACAGCCTTTTACTGTATTGTTTCTACTCCTTGCTTCTCCCGGCTATACTTCAATTTGTAATCTATTATGTTATCTGATATTAATCTTGGTCCGGTGGTAAGTGATAATACATACCTTAAGAATAAGCTTAGTCCATTTCGTGATCAACTGAATATTGCTCATCTGAATTGCTGTAGCTTAAGGCCTTCGGTTAGGTCATCTAAAATTGATGAGTTAAGTAATATTTTAGTAGGGGCTGGCTTGGATATTATTGCTGTTTCTGAAACCTGGTTATCGCCGAGTGTCTCTAGTAGGGCAGTGAGTATTTCTGGTTTTAAATTTGTTCGTAATGATAGAGTCGGTATGAGAGGTGGTGGTGTCGGGTTATATATTCGGAGGAATCTTAAATATAAAATTGTTTTTAAATACTCGTCTCCTGATATTTGTGAAACCTTGTTTGTTAAGATTATTACGGATTCTTGTAGTACCCTAGTTGGTGTGGTGTACTTACCACCACCTTCTAATTTTGCTGGTTTTCTTGATATTCATCAGGAGATTTTCTTGACCTATCCTAATGTTCTTGTAATTGGGGATTTTAATGTTAATTTGTTTGATCATATCAAGTGTACTATGGTGCGCTCGTTATGTGATAGATTGGATTTTTCGATATGTCATAATTCTATTCCCTCTCACTTTGATGTGCATTATGGCTCTACCTCCTTAATCGACTACGTCTTATTTAGTAGGAACATGGGACTGAATATTTCTGGCCAGGTTCAATGTCCCTCCATTTCACATCATGCCCTCATATTTTTATCCCTTGAAGTGAAGAGACGTTATGTTGATTCATTTTTTGAGTTCCGTGACCTGAAGAGGATTGAGTGGCATAGCTTGCTTAATTTTTTGTCAAGTTTTGACTTGTCTTTTATTTTTTGTGAAGAGAATGTTGATATGAAATTTTGTAAGTTTGCTGAATTAATTCGTGAGCTTTATGAATTTGTTCCTATTAGACGGATTAGACTTCTGGAGGAAAGGGATGTCTGGATGAAGTCTAACTCGGTTGCATTGGCGCTTTCGTACCGAGATCTGGCATTTAGGGCTTATCGGTTGAATCCGACTAGAGACAGATGGTCTATTTTTTGCAAGTACAGAAACAGGGCTAAGTCTGTGATGAGGAAGGAAAAAAGGTTATATTTCACCAGATTATTTAACAGATTGGATTCGTCTGGTATGTGGAGGCTATTGAGAAACGCTGGTTGTTGTGATTCGGGTGATTTGCAATTTGATGGAAATGTTGATCACATCAATGAATTTTTTGCTTTTTCCCCGCACCTTAGTGCTACGCAGAGGTTGGACTTTGATCAATTTGTGGATCCTGTGAATGGTTTTTCTTTTCAGTGTGTTAATGAGTTGGATATTTTCAGGTCATTAGAAAAAGTGAAGTCAAAGGCTACTGGCGTGGACGGTATTGTGGTTGATTTTATAAAACTCATTTATCCACATATATCGGATGTTGTATGTCATCTAACTAACACTATATTGACCACGTCTATTTTTCCAGCTGTATGGAAGGTGGCTAGGGTGGTACCTATTCCAAAGACTAAATATGTTGTTGGTCCATCTGATTTGAGGCCTATTTCGATTTTGCCTGCTCTCTCAAAGGTGGTTGAACATATAGTTAAGGACCAAATTATCTCGTCCATTGGGAACCGGATTACTGATTCTCAATTTGCGTTTAGGCGGGGTCATAGTACCACATCGCTTCTGGTTGGCTTAACTGACTCTGTCAGAAATTGTGCTAATGAGGGGAAGGAGTGTGTATTAGTGTCGTTGGACTTGACGAAAGCTTTTAACTCCTTGTGTTTTTCTACCTTATTGACAATACTCAGGGATAAGTTTGGTTTCTCCAGGTCTGCGTGTAAACTTATCATGTCTTATTTATCTGATAGATGGCAATTTGTTGATATGAATGGCAAGCAATCTGGTTTATTACCGTTGGAGGCTGGAGTTCCTCAGGGTTCTGTGCTTGGTCCGCTACTTTTTTTGTTATATATGAACGACTTGCCCTCTATTATTGATTGTGAAGTTTGTATGCCATTTCTATTTGCAGATGATATCTTTCTTTTATTTAGTGCTGATCAGGAGTGTCATGATGTGTTAGAATCTAATATAAATTGTTGTCTTAATATGGTTTCTTCCTGGCTGGATGGACATTCCCTTTCTGTGAACCCTTCTAAATCTAAGGCCATGTTCTTTACTCCTGGTAGAGGACAGTCTCCTGTTTTGAGTATTTCAATTCGTAATTTTCCTATTAAGTTTGTTGTCCAGCAAATGTGTTTGGGCATTATTATTGATAGTAATCTTGGTTTTGAACCACACTTAAATGGTATATACGGTAGAATTTCTAATACGTTGCGGAAGATTTATTCTTTGAATGTCTTTTTGCCTATCAATGTTAAGAGGAGACTTGCTTTTGCTTTAATGATGCCTCATGTGTTATATGGCCTTGAGGTTATTTCTGGTGCCGGAGTAACTAACTTTGGGATTCTTTGCCGTGCTGTGAATTCTATTGCTAGGTTCGTGTTCAATGTTCGTAGGCGTGATCACATTTCCGACCATGTTAGGAGTCTTCTTGGGTGCTCTTTTGACCACTATGTTAGAGACCGTAACTTGGTATTTTTCTACAATGTCATTAAAAGAGGTTTGCCTCGTCTTGTGTATAATGAATTTGTGTTCTCGAGATCGAATAGGAACAAACAGCTGGTTATTCCTAGGCTCAGATGTTTATTTTTTGAAAGATCCTTTATGGTCAGAGTTGCACGTAGTTGGAATGGTCTACCTCTTGAGCTACGCATTTTTTCACACAGTAATAATGTTTTCCGTCTAAAATTGCGATCGATGGCTGTTTAATATTTACTCTACTTTAATCTTTTTCCCCCCACTCCATATTTGTGTTAACTTACCATCATTCCGGACCTTGTTTTTGTTTTTAGAACTACTTATCGCTTTTACTTTTTATCTTTGTATAGCTGGAGAATTATGGAGTTTTAAATTTAAGTTGAACTGTTTTTCTATTTACTTTTTTGATGGGTATATTATTCTGTTTGAATTGCAACTGAGTTAAGACCCATGGCTGTTACAGAATGATATTTGTTTGTAATAATCACCTTCTTAGGAAATTTATATTTGATTTTATTTATGTTTACTCATATAAATATTTTTATTAATAATTGTTATTAATAGATTACTTAATAATACGTTATTTGGCCTTAAGGCTTTGTATTATGTGACTGAAATAAATAAATAAATAAAATAAAAAATAAAAAAAATCATGTTGGTAAGCGTTGTTGCAAAATAATACAATACAAAAAACTTTTGATGAAGAAAAAATACAGCTTTAAAGACATATACAAAATTATACTTTAAATAATCAACTTTAACTTAAAATGCTTGCAAACCCCATTGAGTTCTGATTTGCATCTTTCCTGAGATTTTTAATGTTACCTCCGAAAACACTTTCGATTACAAAATATAGTAAACAAGGCTAGGTATAAAATATTTTGGAGTGCCTAGAGGGGCCCTTGAATTCGACCCAGGCAACGCTTGGATAATGGTTGGCTTTTAGAAGATTATGCTTGGCTTTTAGAAAATTTCTGCAACAGAAAAGAATGCAATTTCATAAGATTATTATTAAAGCGAGTTACCCTTAAATGGAGTTCAAAGTCCCAACTTGGGATGAATATCAACACTGCGTTCACTCGCATGTGTTAATCCTATTTGTAGACACTATCCATATATATTTATCATTGCATCTAATAGTTTTGAAATTGTGATTTTGTTAAGGTGTGATTATTTTCTATAGAATTCAGAGCACAAACTAAAAACAAAAATTATTGAAAAACTACAGAACAAATTTTTAAAAAGGAGACCATTTTATTTTAAAACTTTTTTGAGTTTAATGAAAATTTTCCGTCATTAAACAGTTCTAAGCATAATCATCCCACTTTGACTTTTTGCGTGGAGTAGTTATGTGGATTGCTGTTGAAACTTTACGAATACTTTCGTTATCAGTTTTTAAACTAGATGAACAGTTTTTGGTGGACGAAGATGAAGTTTCTTTTTCAATTGATAAATTTCGTTTTCGATCCTCGTCTAAACTAATGTTTAAGGAACTGCTGGCGTTTAATTGATCTGAAGTCCTAAAGAAAGAGTGTGTAATTTCATTATCTTGTTTACCTTTTGACATATTAAGCTCCTGAACCTTAGCCCGACATTCTGCTCCAGTACCTTGAAAATACTCTTTTCGAACTGTTTGCTTTATGTTACACATTCGACATTGCCACTTCATTGATTTTTTAGCAATATCCGCCTTAAAAGAATCACCAAAGTTGTAAGTTGATGATCAACTTTTTATAATAATTAGTATGTACATACTTGATATAAATAACAATGGAAACATTGTAAGACACGAATTTCTTGTGGCATTTCAAAAAGTAAAACAAGATAACCCGCCGAATAAATGATGATACTTTAGCGATTAAAAAAAAAATTATCGGAAAAAAACAACAGTTCGACAACAACAAAAACTAGGGCGAATGCATTAAAAAAAAATACATTCATTTTGTTGTTTATCCGGAACCAAGGCGAATCAATTGATTCGCCTTGTCCGGAACCACTAATATGTCGGAAATATTTTTGCCGAGTTAAATAACTAGGAATAATTTTTATTGCAAATAGAGTACGTATAAACGTAGTGACAGTTATTTTATTTTTTATGAATATGGAAGTTAGAATTTAAAATGTTGAAAATTTATTTATTCCTGGTTTTGAGTTGGACTGGCAGGAAAGGATATAATAATTTAAATTAAAGAAAATAAAAAAAAATTATCCTTCCTATCCAGGCCAGGGTGTCAAAGGCCATTGCGGCAAAGTATGTATGCAGAAGAGCAATTAGCAAAACCCGGGGCAACCACCCAAGGGGTGTACATTGGCTTCTTGAAGCGGTGATTAGGCCAATTTTGGTGGGGTCTACATTGAGGAGAGTTTTGGGTGGGGTCTACATTGAGGAATTTAGGATTATGCTGCATTTCAACTAACTTGAAATTAACTAGTTTTGAGAAAAACACTTCGAAATATTTTCACTGAGCTGAAGTATTATGAAAATTCGAATTTGTGACGTAACACTGGCTTTTTTTGCGTAAATGAGAAAGAAATTAGTTATTTTTAATTTACTTTATTTGTATTTGATTCCTTCAAATACAAATATTACATGATATCCTCATGAAATATTTATTATTTTAAACTAAAAATGAAATGTATTACTGCGGGGAAAGGACATCCATATGGCGATTCGCTACTGTTCATATATAGCTCATTATCAATTAAAGTAAATTAATATAAAAAAGATTGTAAATAATAAATTAGGTGTGTTCATTTACTTTAATATTTAAAATTAGCAACGAGAAAGTAACAAGAAATTTTCCAAAATTACTCTCAAAAATGTCAAAAAGTACTTGCTAAAATTTGTTAAAATACAGTCATGTTCTGACACTCGCATGTTTTTGAAGTCGCATGTGATTTCAAAACGCCAACTTTTGTTTTACATGTTCTGAAACTCACGCGTTTTGCTTGCGATTTGCTCTTTTTCTAACATAAAAATAAAAACATATGTTTTTACGGTGCAAAACATAAGAAAATTACAACAAAATTATCTTAGTTTCATTTCTTTAAAAAAATATGCAATTAAAAAAGAACGAGTTAAAAAAGACTCTTAAAGATTGTAACAAATCAATGGATACTTCAATCCAATGTAAATATATTAATTTAAAAAATAACGTAAGCCAAGAAATCTTTTGGCGACAAATGGATTTTCTATTAGTGATACTGGATTTAGCGTCTTTAATGTAAAAGGTTACTTGCGTTGTAAGTAATCAGTACTTAATAAGTATTTTTGTTTATTTTGTTAATTATAAAATGCACGTTCGGAACTCATATCGTCCAAAAAGTAATTTAAATAAATTTTTTAATGTCCTTTAACACTTTAATCGGAAATTTAATAAGCACCGAATATTTTATAAGATTTGAAAATTAAAACAACCACATATTTTATTGACTACCGACTATACGTTCAACCGCACTAATACAAGTATATTTTCGAACATCAGTAAAAACAGATGTTTCTATGAAATCGCCAGTACTCAAGAAAACAATCAAAACTAAAATTTTATAGAACAAATAACAGATTTTAAATTAATTATTTGCGACTTTAAGTGTGTAAAAATTAAAATAATTTTTGTTAAAAATTAAAGAGAACATATAAATTTTTATTAAAGTTTTCTTTAAGTAAAATTGACAACTTCACTTCAGTATGTGCTTGCGATTTGAAGTCGCCAAATTTCTTACGATTGTGAACTACAGAACACCTTTCATGCGGTTTTAACTCGCATCGCCAGTTTTAAGCGATTTGCGATTGTCAGAACATGCCTGATAGTGTTGTAATGTATAGGTACATATGAGTACTCAATAACTATCCCTATATTTTTGGGAAAAATTATACATATATGTATATTATTATAAAAATTATGTGATTATGGTCATTTATATTCAGCATTGTCGTGACTGGCGTTTTTCGAATACGGCTTGTAATAGAATAATGAAAAGTTTTGCAATTTTATTTAATCTAGTACCTGATGTAGTCGAAATACGCTATATACGATAAAGGTGATTAACTTACTTTTGAATAAAATTAATGAAAAAAATATTTTTTACTTAGTTTTTACGTTATAACAGCCTGCCTACACATAGAATTTTTATTTCAAATACCGAAAATAACGACAGAATAAGGTCACAGAAATGTTTATTTTCAACTTTTTGATTTATTTTCCGAGCGATTTTCATAAAAATGGTGTTTTTTATGCGTGGTAGAATAAGCATGCGTTAATAGATATTATTATTTTGACACCTATTGTGTTATTATTTTTTAATTATATAATATTAAGTACTTTAGAATGTGATTTTATGAAGAACTATTTATGTAAATAAACACTAATAAGAAACTACACTAATTGTTATGAGTATAATCACTGTTAATTTTTTAAAATACTTTTGTTACTTGAATTATTTTTTTTTTTTGCATTGAAGTTTTTTAAGTGAAAAATAAATAATCGTATGAAGTGTATTATGTTATTTTTTAAAATTTATGTTAATTTTTATGTATTTTTATATTTATTATTTGTAATAGTTTTGTTATTTGAATAATTATATTTTGACTGAAAGACTGAAATATATACATATTCATAAAAAATATTTAATAAATAATAAAAATTAACCATTTATTTCCTCTGACACTTTGTTCAAATCCATCGTATTTTTCATAAACGGACAGAACTGTTTCTTTGTTATATTGAATGTCATCTTGTCCAGCAATATATTGTAGTACACAGCAAGCACGAATAAAGTGGCACAAATGTTTCATTCTACGATTTAACTGTTAAATATATTGAAAATGATTAACTTTTAATTAGAAAACAAATTATCTTATAAAATTACCTATGTTTGCCGGAACATCCTTTGCCACTGATGTACTAGATACTGTGTTGCTTAGTTCAATTTCATTAGCTATCTTATTTTGCTTCTGTTGTTCCTAAGTTACACAAAATAAAAATTTATCTTTTTAATACTTTTTATCGTTTTTAAAGTTTACATATACGTACAATATTTTAAATTTTCCAAAATATTTTTATTTTCAACTTAATTTTGAAGAATTATTGCAAGTAAAAATATTACTTGTAAAAACTCTCAAGAATTCGTCGGTCTCTCAAGTTTTTACGCTCTTTCGACGCTCTCTCTTTGCAAATTTTTTGGGTTAATGAACTCTTTCTAGTAACAATTGTTAGAAATTTGTACAAATTTTTAGTAAATGAACACACCTATTTCCTTATTAAAGTATTTGTGTGTGCACGTTGCTTATATTTAAAAATTGTTTACAATAATAATAATTTAAAATGGATTCATCCCCAATGGATGATGAAGAAGTAATTAGTGGCTAGAAAAGGAAAATTCCCGCGGGGAAATTAGCAACCACTGATTAATTTAAGTGCTGACGTAGACAGGTTTGGTTTCATTGACTCTGAATATGTAGGCAATGGATTAAGGCGTAGATCAAATAAAAGATCCTGTAGTGTAGACGGGATATCTGATGTTGTGCTGAAAAGAACCAATGTTGCGGCATGGAGGTTTCTAGCTATAGTTTTTAACCATTGCTATAATATTGGTTATTTTCCGAAAGCGTGGAGATCGGCCCTCGTCGGTCCTATTCTGAAACCCAGATCGGATCCTGGTGTGTGTGGAAGCTATAGTCCCACCTTCCCTGCTGTCTGCCTTCGGAAAGCTGTTTGACTGACTGAAGGTACTGACGGACTTTGTTGCCAGGGGTCTGAATAGAAGGTGTCCTACAGTAGTTGTTAGCCTGGACTTTGCCAAAGCTTTTGATACTGTTTGGCATTACTGATGGCCTTGCATTTGAAATGATAAGCATGGGTTTTGGTGCCAGCATTTGCCATATAGTGAACAATTTCCTAAGAGACCGATCTTTCAGGGTACGTGTTGATGATGTTAGATCCGACGAGGGTTCGATTTCTGCTGGAGTACCACAGGGCTCGTTATTGGGCCCTGTGCTATATAATATCTTTGTCTCTGACATACCATAACCGCCGCGAGAGGATCTTTTACTTATGTATGCCGATGATATTCTGATTGCCTTATCAGCTGCTAGAACAAGGAATATTAATGAACGACTGAACAGGTACTTGACGGTACTGACGGACTATTTTACAAAATTGGGTCTTACCTTGGCCGTAATTTTTAAGGGAAGACGGAAATATATTTACCCAAATTGTAGACAATACATACCAAGTTTGACTATCGGACGAGAACTGATCGGGACATTGGACAGACTTAAATACCTAGATGTCACCTTCTACGAGAATTTCGAGAGCTATCGGCACATTGACGATATTCTCGAAAGTGCCAAGCGTATCTACTCTTCATATCGGGGTATTTTGAAGCGGAGGGGAAGTCTTGATAGAAGATTGCGTCAATCGGTCTATCGCCAAGTTATTTGCCCTGTCATCGCCTATGCCTTCCCAGCTTAGTTTGGTTTTTCTTCTCACCACATGGAGAGGCTTAGGCGATGGGAGAGAATGATATCTCAAATATTAGATATCTCAGCCATATGCACCCTAGCGCAGGGCATTGACAAAGGAGGTGTTCCACCGTCCGCTCTTCTTCCTCTTCCCGAAAACTTCTGCAGAAGTCATTGAAAGGAATACCCATTCTCCTAGCATGGGTCCCGAATAGACAGTGCCTTGTGACGGCAGCCACAAGGTCACGCAGTCGAACCCTTAGTAGCTGCAATAGTGCAGCCATTTTATTAATTATTTTACTTCGCCGGCGAATATGCTATGAAGAAGTACCGACGAAGGAGGCTGCATGTTTTAATGTTAATTCTGATTACAGAAAAAAACATTTTTATTTTTTTACTGCCGCAAGGGTTGAACCCAGGTCAGCCAGATTTGTAGTCAACGTGCTTACCACCTCGACTATAGTAGCCGCAGCCTCATTCAGTCTGACTGCTGTCCTCAGCGGCACCCTCTTGGCTTTAGTTTTTAAGTATCTTTAATTTTAAGTAGAACCTAAAGCGCCATTTTTTATCCCTTTTTTGGAATTCTTTTAATTGTTTGAGTGATGTACTAAAAAATATGTACCATTAGTTGTAGATTTTAGAAGTTCTTGAAAAATATTTTAGTATGTAAGAAATTTAGTTTTTTTATTGTTAATTTTTATTGTTGCTAAAAATTTTATAAAAATATTTGGGTAAATAAATAAACTTGAACTTACAAATGGCAGTAGCGAAATGGCCATATGGATATGCTTTGCCCGCAGTAATACATTTCATTTTTTAGTTTAGTTTAAAATAATAATTATTTCATGAGAATATCATGAAGTGTTTATATTTGAAGGAATCAAGCACAATTAAAGTAAATTAGTATAAAAAAGATTCCAAATATTAATTTTTTTATTATATATTTTTTGTAAAAAATCGTTTTTATTGTTAAATAATTTTTGATTTTACATATTTTTTCAACAATAATTTTGTAACAAAAAATATTATTGCTTTCAAAAATTTTTAAGTAATTGTAATTTTTTCGATTAAAATATCCAATACGAATAGGTGCGCGGAGTTGAACTTGAATATCCTAGACCAAACACAGTGTTGCAAAGGTAAAAGTAGTTCGAAGAAATACATTTTCGACATGCTTTGAAAAAAATCAAGTGATTTAAAAGGTTTTGATAGCATAAAAAATACGTGGAAAATCAAGTATCAAAGAACTTGATTTGAGCAAATCAAGTGTTTTGGAGAAAATGATGGCAATGGAAACGCACTATAAGGATGATTTTCAGGCTCTCAAATGACTTTAGTCAACAACACGGCTGTCTGCCTAACCTAGCCTAACTTTATTTATCAATATCAAATATAAGTTGATTAACACAGTGGCGACGAGGTATAAAGAAGTAACTGCTATTAGCAGTCACGTTTTACTAACTAGTTAATTTTTTTCTCAGTTACATGCTGAAAATAAACAACTGAACTCAGTTTTTTATTTTAGGCCAACTAAAAACAGTTAAACTGAATACACACAAAACTGAAACCAACTGAACTCAGTTTACTATTTTCAGCAGCAAAACGTACACAAAGCGGCTGCCTTTTTAGTTTACCAATTATCGGTACGAAACTGAAAAGCCAGTGTGCGTTGTTATGTTTTTTTAGGAACGCAATACAACTGAAAATGTGAATGGGGGTGGTTAAACAAAGTAAAAAATATTCGTTTGTATACAATTTTATGTTCAATAAATTAGTGGTCCTGGTCAAAAATGCCTTCAATTTATATTTCCTGAATATTAATTTTCGTTATCACAAATTATACGACAATTACAAACAATTTAAAATATAAATAAAAATTCCTATGAAATATTTATTATTTAAAACTACAAAAACAAAATGTAATTCCAGTGCAGACATTTGGTACGTAAATATTTCTTTTATGGAGTCTTCTTTTTTTTCTTTCATAAAATGCGTTTACTTAAAGGTATATTAAACATTTTACTTAACTCTCTCAGGTTTGGTGGTTAGTTATCTAACCACCAGAGAACTGCAAGAGTGTCTGTTTTTAATACTCTAAGTATACTCATCTTAAATGCGGTTGCGGTGTGATCGCCACCGCATTTCTTAAGTGCGAGTATTTACTATACCCATTCCATTTGAGTATAAGTGTCTACCATACTCAAGTAAAATATTTGCTTTGAGAAGAAAATCATCATATGCAGAAAAAAAAAATCATTTTTAACGGAAAAAAATCATAATTTTTCAATACAAAATTTTATTTAAAAATTATTATTAAGATACATTGTATATATTTAAATTATTACTGTTTAAAGTGTACGAAGTTTTACGAAGAACTATTACTATAATACTCGTATATACAAGATTTCATATTTTAAATAATATCTTGGTTAGTTTTTAAATTAAAGGAGTAACAGTTTCTTATTGCTAAGTAATATTTTGCGTATAAGATACCTTCGAGAGTGCTGTTGTCTAATCTATTTCTGTATTTAGTTTTGTTTAAATTGACTTTTGAGAATATTCGTTCGACAATTGCTGAAGAAGTGGTGAGTTGCGGTGTACTCGTGCAGTTCTCTGCTAATCACTTATCAGTGTTGCCAAAACGGCGGTTTTTCCGCTAGATCTGGTGGTTTTTTGCTCTTAAAAGCGGGAAGTTTAAAAAAAACCGCTTAGTGGCTTTTTAACTGGAAAATTTTTAGCTATCGGGTTTTAGCGATTTTTAAGCTACAACATGTTTTGTTTGTTACAAAGTAAGCTCAACTATGTATTTGTAACCTTTTATTTAAATATATAGATTTTCCATCTCTGCCTTGTTATTTTTAAACTGTTAAAGCAATTAATCCAATAGTAAATAACGAAATATATTTTAATTAGGCCAATAAAAACTTTTTCTAACTAATGGAAACTGTCATTTTAGATTACCAGAAAATTGAGACATTTTAGAAAAAACTAATAAATTATCAGCAAATAACGTATTTATAAAAAAAGAGGATGCCTCTAGCCCAGAAATAATCGAAACAATTTTAAATAAACTTGATAATATAAACGCTATAAAATGGAATAATCCAATGGATGCTACATCCCAGCAAAAAATTTTTGAAAAGGTAATCGAGTGTGGAATTAAGCATTTTTGGCAGAAGTACTTCCCAACTAGATTGCCAACTTAATAATTTTAACAAGGCATGAGACTTTTATAATCAATTACCGAGAATTGATTACATTTAAAATGATACCCATATTGATATTACAAGCTATTTGAAAATTTCAAAGCCCCGTAACTCGGAAAATATGGGTGACCGCCCATTTAATCACTTAATATTTATTTCTTACCTTTAATTCTCTATCACCCTATATATTAATTTATATCTGATCGATTGACATATTTAATTTTTTCGTGAAACTAAGTTTGCCTCAGTGAAGGGTATAAAAATAAATTGATCAAGAAATTTTTTAGCGGTTTATGTCAGCGTTTTTTTCGACTAGTTAGCGGTTTCTAGCATTTTTTAAACTAATATCTAGGGGGTTATGGTTCGATAGTTTTGGCAACACTGCCACTTATTGTTGCTTGTCAGAGAACTGCAAGAGTGTCTGTTTTTAATACTCTAAACCCTGGTACTCTGTTCAAATTTGTGAAAATTGTTGAGAAACATTGAATATTTCATGTGGAATATTTGACATTTAAAGTGTGGTATCATTGTTTTAAAAATGTATGTAAAAGACATACGATCAGCTGTTGTATGAAAAATTCCGCATGAAATAATGCCTACTTGCTTTATTTCACAGCTTGGATAGAATGTTGCCAGAAACATTTCATATGTTTATCCACAGTAAAAACAGAGTACTACTTCTGCATCATTTTTTCATGACTTTTTCATACAAATTTTTTATGTATGTGATTTGGCAGCATTCCGCATGAAAAACTGAATAGAGTACCAGGCTTAAGGGACAATTTTTGAGATCGTATTTAAATACGCATTTAGTTAATTTTCATTTAAATTTAAGTTGTATTTAAATGCAGTTTCATTTTTTCAGTTCTTATTTAAGTTCTCATTTAAATATCACAAAAATATGGTAGCATTACGAAATATCAAAATAAATCTCCATTGTTTATAAAAAACAGCTGCTAACAAACACAATGAATTGAAAATTTTGTGAAAAATATTTTAAATATATTAAAAAATGTCAGCGATACTTATGTATTCACCACCTAAACTTATTTTATTTATTGATTTAAATTTTATCAAAATGAAAAATTTATTATTCGGAATCTTTTAAATTTAATTACTTTACTTTATTCGTGCTTGATTCCTTCAAATATAAATATTTCATGATATTCTCATGAAATATTTATTATTTTATACTAAACTACAAAATGAAATGTATTACTGCGGGGAAAGCATATCCATATGGCCATTTCACTACTGCTCAAATAGCTCATCAGTGGATTTTACCCAAATTTTGTATAGAAAAACAGAAAGTCTTATATCAAAAGCCAAATTGATTAAATGAGAACTCCATTGAATCAATAAGACAGAAGACAATAACAACTCAAAAATGTTCTACACAAAAACACAGCAAACATTTAGTAACCATTTTTATTTTTTCTTTCATTTTTCTAAATAAGGGATCCCATTGGGAACCATTCATTAAAGTAATTATATTTAAAAGATTCCGAATAATAAATTTTTCATTTTGATATATTTGCATGTGCACCTTGCTTATTAATAAAAATTGTTTTTTCAATTTTTATTTTTATTTTTTCATTGAATCTTTCAAATACATATGAATGGTTCCCAATGGGATCCCACTAAAATTACTAAAACACTCTTACAAACGAAAAACACCCACAGACGGTCACACTTACCTATCCAATAATAAAAGACCCAAATATTAACTATTTACCCCAATAAACAAGACAGATATCAGGGAATCTACCTGCATAATACTATTTAAACGGACAAAAATTACCTAAACCCACCACCTTTTATTGTTAACACTATCTATTTTTAACACTATCTCTTCAGTTTTAATAAAAACGCGGCTTGAAAATGATGTTATCACATCGAAAGCGCTCGCCGAACACACAAAGTACACAGCCGGTGACGACGGTTATTACCGAAAATTATAACAACAGTTTATTATATACTGGCGGAATCAACCCAATTAATTTAATAACTCAAGAATAGTTCATTGTTTATTATATTACGTTTTTGTTAGGGGTTTTTTTAAGTTACACAGGAGAGAAATTTAAAAATTCTATTCGTTAAGCAAATAGATTTTTAAAATTAATAAATAGGTATAAAAGCAATAATTATATATAACAAAATAAAATATGTAAACTAAAAACTTTATTTTATTTATTATTATTTATGAGGTCTAATGACATTCAGTCAATGCAATATTACATCTGCGTATATACAGTTTTGTTAAAACTAAAAAAATTAAGTAATTATCCTTTTATTCACGGATTGATTTTATCATTTTGTTTTCCTAAATACCGTTAGTAGCACGTTTATGACAACAAGGCGCATAAACTGAAAATAATTGTTCATAAAAAACAGCAACAAAATAAGTATACCTGCTTTAAATAGTGTACAAAAGCTGTGCCTTTAAGCGGTTCTTATTGCATTTTATTCATTAAATATGTGTTGTATTTCATACCTATGAAAACGGTTCTTGTCTGTTTTTTTGCTTATAATGTTTAAGCAATAGATTTCATCAAATTTTGTTTTTTTTTATATTGTTTATAAATAGATCTGCATACAATGCAGTATTTCATAAAACGGCAGTAAAAAACTTTAATAGGGTAAAAATGTGGCAACTTTGCTTACAAATAAAGAGAATTAAAAAATTCTCGCGTACGAGTATAAAAAATACTTAAAATTCTGATTGCGATATTTTTGATACTCGTTTTTACAGGAATGGGTAAAATAAACACCGCAACTTTTTATTGCGGTGTTTAAAATACTCGAGTATGAAAAGTATAGAGTATGTATAGAGTAAGTATGCGGTGTACTCATGGATTGCGGTGTACTCGTGCAGTTCTCTGTTGCTTGTTTAAAACATGTTTTCGCGCCACCTATTGACAAATTATTAAATAAGTACATCCTTAAAGAAATCGCTGATCATTTGTTTCGAGACTTTGTCGCTAGGATTCACTGGTTGTATATATATCTTTATTTAAATTCGGGGCATCCCCTTGCTTTTTTAACAGGTAGTTTGTCATTGAAATAAAGAAGCATAGAGTGTTTATTATTAAACGAAATCAGTGTTAATTTGTTATTTATTACTTGGTTTTTGTTTTGTGATAACATATTATAACACATATAAAACCACAAGTTAGCCAACAAAAGCTGAGCAGCCTCAATGGCTGCGTTGGGAGAGGTGCGTACTACAAACCAGGGGGTCCGAGTTCGATACCGCATGCGGGCATGCGTGCAACGAAAAAAAATAATAATTGTTATAAGCAATTAAAATTAATAAACAGCAGTACAAACCTCCCGAGTGGCAAAAAGGCAATTATTGTGTGAAGCCATGGCAGATAATTTAGTGGAGACGTCCAATTTAATATAAGAGAGCAGATAATTGTCAAGGAGCCTTTTATAATAAAAAGTAAGAGCAATAGCGGTTAGCGCGGGGAAATGTAACAGCATAACAACAGTGTATGGCAGACGTGTGTTGTGGCTACTGGATTAAAGGAGATGACTGGCTTGGATAAAAGGAGTAGTGGAAATGTCTGTGGATGGTTAAGGTTACTAAACAAGGCATAGAGTAGTTCATGTCTCGCCGGAGTAACACAGTAGTGTAGCGTGGATGGCTGCGTTTGTGGTGATAACGCATGTTTAGTAAATACGAGACCAAGGGTTCACAAGGCCGGTAGGATCGAGAAGTATAGCCAGATAAAGCCATAAAGTTCGAAGACAGAATTTAGCCACAGTGGTATTTGCAATCAAAAGAATCCGTACGTTTGCCTGCTAAAAAGGGTAAAACGTAACAATATATATGTAACCAGAGCATAATATACAAAAAACAAACGTATGCAGGGTTTCGAAAAACTGCTATTAGCAGTCACATTTTACTAACCAGTTCATCTTTTTTCAGTTACATACTGAAAATAAACAACTGAAATCAATTTTCTATTTTACACACAACTAAAAACCAACTAAACTCAGTCTACTATTTTCAGGAGCAAAACGAACACTCAGCGACTGAGTTTTGAGTTTGTAAGATGACAGTACGCAACTGAGAAGCCAGTTCGTGTGCGTTTAGCAGACGTACATAGTTATGTTTTTTAGTATCTTAACAAAACTAGAAATATGACTGGATAATGTGAATGGGGTGGTTAAACAAAGTAGAGCATTCGTATACATTTTTTTGTTCAACAAATTAAAGAAAAATATATACATGCATTACTACTTTGTGCCTTTTGCTATGTGAAAAAAAACCGTTCTTGCTATTGTATTTATAAATTGTCCTGTACCCTTTTTAAAGAAACTGCAGCGTTTTAAAAATTATTAATATATTACAACAACAACAATATAAAAATCAATCTACCTGTTGTTAACAAAATCCCACAGTTAAAAGGTTCCCGTTAGTGTTTTGTACATTTATTACATATGGGTTTTTTTACATTAGGTAGTGTACGTTTCTCTTCTTCTGGAGTGTTCTTTCTTTTTCTTTCATAAAGTTGATTTACTTAAAGAGAACAAGAACTCACATTGTATGTTATTAATTTTACTTGAAGCGAAAACATTTTACTGCTTTTGCATTAAATGAATAATAAAGAGCTACATCCATTTCGTAAAAGTTTCCTCGAAAACGCCTGTTAGTAATAATCTCATTTATTTATTAGAAGACATTAAATTTTTCTTTATAATCATCTTAATTAATTAATTTTAAATCTCCACAAAAGTTTTTTCAGTAATAAAGTCATTTTAAATTCAAACTGCCATATTCATGAAATATTAAAATAGATTTGAAATATATTTTAGGACAAATTTATATGGAAAATTGGTCATAAAAAACATTTAAAAGTTATTTTATTTTTAATGAATATGGCAGTTATTCTTTTCTGCTTTTATCTGTATGTAAGTAAACTAAAAAATGAATTATGAAAAAAACGGCAAAGAATATTTATTTGCTTGACTATTAAGCTAGGTAGTAAAATTGCGGATGAGCGGAGGTTACTTTGTTACAGGCACAAATCCTTTAAATTTCAATTAATGCGAATTTTTACTTTATTATAGTTGTAAACAAAATCGCGAAAGAAAAAACATAGATATATTGAAATTTTATGGTTGACGTACGACCATTATTTGTGTTGTTAACAGTGACTTGAAAAAATTAATATAGAAAAAAATGGAATTAACTCGTGAACATTTTCGTGCCATCATTTCTTCAAACTTTCGACGTGGATTATCACGACAAGAGTGCATTGATGAACTTAAATCTTTGTATGGCGATGAAGCACCATCCTATAGCAATGTGAAAAATTGGTATAATGAATTTAATCGTGGCCGAAGCTCGCTCAAAGACGAATTCCGTAAAGGTCGTCCAAAAACGGCTGTTGTGCCAGAGAACATTGATGCGGTGCGTGAACTCATAATGCAAGATCGACATGCGACATACTGAGAGATAGAGACATCCTTGGACATTTCTTCCACCAGCATACATTCGATACTGCATGAACACCTGGCCGTAAGAAAGGTTTGTTCTCGTTGGATCCCGCACAATTTGAAAGTCGCTCAAAAAAAGGCTCGTGTCGATTGGTGCAAAGAAATGTTGCAAAAATACGATTGCGGTGCTTCAAAAGGCGTTTATAAGATCGTCACAGGTGACGAATCATGGATCTATGCGCATGAGCCCAAAACGAAACAACAATCGACCGTGTGGGTCTTCAAAGACGAGCAAAATCCAACGAAAGTTGTTCGTGGGAGAAGCACTTCGAAGCAAATGGTCGCCTGTTTCTTCGGCAAAACTGGTCATGTGGCGACTATTCCGCTTGAGCAACGTAGGACGGTCACTTCTGAGTGGTGCACTACAATTTGCTTGCCTGAAGTCATCGGAGAAATTCGAAAAACCACCACGAGAAGACGAATCATTGTTCACCATGACAATGCGAGCTCTCACACATCGGCTCAAACCAAAGCGTTTTTGACTGGCCAAAACGTCGAATTAATGGGTCATCCGCCGTACAGCCCTGACTTGGCACTTAATGACTTCTTCTTGTTTCCGCACATCAAGAAAAAAAAGCGTGGTCAACGATTTTCGTCACCAGAAGAAGCTGTTGAAGTGTTCAAAAACCATATTTTAGAGGTGTCTCAATTGGTTTTAGAGGTGTCTCATGCTGGAGAATACTTTGAAAAACAATAAAACCATTTTTGATTATAAATATTAGCATTTTCCCTATTAGGCCAGAAATATTTAGAGCAGCCCTCGTATGGTGGTTAGATTAGTAACCACTATGACTATAGTACATTATAAATAATTTGTTGTCCCACATAATTTTGTGATATGTATATATGTATGTATGTATGTAATTAGAATGCCGCGCATATTCAAGGAACAAGATATCGTAGGTATTTTGTTTGAAGATATACCTTCTGATGGCGAAAGTGTGTGTTGTTTCGAATCAGACGAAGAAAGAACTGATGACCCAGAAGCCGATCTGATGCTACTCGGTTATATACCTTCAGAACTTGATGTTTATTTTGAGTAAGATGATGATATACCTTTATCAATTTTACTACTTCTGCTAGTTAGTTACATACAACGAGTTCCGCAGTTGTGCCACCAAAGTGGAAAAAAAATTCAAAATGGAAAATTAGTGTGAATATACAGGAGGCGGAATTGTTGCAGATGATATAGTAAAGGTAGAGAATATAACACCAACAAAATTATTCCGTTTATTTTGGACAGCAAGCTTAGTTGAAACAGTCTGCTTTCAAACAAATCTATATTCCACGCAGAAAGGAGCGTGAAGTAGACTTATATAATGACAATATATTGGCCTGTGGCACTGTCAACTCAAATTAAAAATTTCTATCACAGCTGAAAGATGACAAACATCTAAAACGAGGAGAACATGATTACAGGGTCAGTGATGAGAATGTGGCTTTTACAAAATAAAAGGATAAAATATCAGTTTTTATGCTCACCAACAACATAGACCCACTCAGGTAGGTGTTGTTACTCGCAGAGAACGCAATGGTGAGCTAAATAAAATAAATTTTCCTGAACCTGTCATACAATATAACAGATGTATGAACTATGTTGATAAATTTGATCAGCTGAAAAGCACTAATGCCATTGATCGAAAATCCCGCAAATGGTGGCATCGAATTTACTTAACTAACCACCCTATTCCACAAAAGCCTGAAGGAAAAATTTATTTTTTTTATAATAAATAAACCTAAATCAAACCAAAAATGCAGTAGTTTTGTTATTAAAATAATACATGTAAGACTGTGGCTGAAAGAGTTAAAGCAATAAGGAAACGTTTTACTGTATTTGCATTAAATGAATATTTCGCGTAAGTTTTCTCCAAAACATTTATAATCTCATTTATGAATTAGAAGATATTTGATTATAATTTTGTTTGATTATTTTGTAGATGAAGGGATACGTTCAGTTAAATTCGATATGTAGGAAACTTAATGCTTAAACATATGTTTCACATATGTACATATATTTAATTTTTGTCTTTATAAATTATGTATCTGAATTAATTACATTTAAATCTGCACAAAAGATTTCGATAATAAAGGCATTTTAAATTCTAATTCTTTTCTTCTTTTTCTGTATGTATGTAAGTATATTAAAAAAATGAATTATGATTAGCCTTTATTTAACAACAACATATAAATGGTATTATATTAGGTTTTCCTCCTAATAAAGACCAATATGTACGTAACTAAAATCAATAAAAATTTTGGCAAACAATATATTAAAATATTATTTTCTAAATTAATGAAAATTGACTTATTTTCTGCTTTTTGGTTCATTTTCAAATTAATTTCTAAACATTTTTAGAAAGAAAAATTATTTACAAATAGTTCCATAAATCGCAGATTGTTTCATGAAAATTGGGCAAGTAGTTTAGAAGTTCCAGACTTTTATTCCATTTTTTTGTACTTTACGCCACTGTGCGACAGTACTTTCATATGTTGCTGCAAGGTATCAAACGCAAGAGTCAAGAGAATGCAGCAGGCTCTAAACTCAAGCTATCATATTTCCATAAACTAAATCGCCAAAACGTATTCCTTCACAAAACTTGTACTCTCAAAGAAATGTCATTTCTGTCAGTGAAAATATTAAATATTTAGGTATTATCCTATATTAAAACTTTTGTTTAAACAACATGTTAAATGCATATGTGACAAGTCAATTAAGTGTGGTTGCGCACTATATCCTTTAATAAACAGGAGGTTAAGGCTTAAACTAAAAAACAAAATATTGTTATACAAAATGTCTAGTATGGCAAAACTGCTAAAACTCATTCAAAAAAGTTTATAATTATTCAGAATAAAATCTGAAAAATAATACAGAACCTTCCCTGTAGATTTACCACTGTTTGTAAGGGACTTGACGCTGACATTTAATGAAAAATGCAGATCGTCTAATTTTGAAACTATTAGAAATTTACTAAACTATCATTAAGATTCTTTTGGAAAGAAAGTTGGTGATTGGTTAAACAAATTTCATTATAACTTTTAAGTTTTTATAAGGGTTTTTGAAATAAACTTTTCCTTAAAACTGCCTTTTTAAATTTTTTTTTCGTTTAATTAAGTAGTTTGTAATGGTTGCAGTACTTTTAAGTAAAATTTCATACTATTGTACCATATATAATTTGGGCCGATAATTAATCCAATAAATATTAAAATTTAAAAAAACTACAATACACCGGAAAATGAATGTCTAATAAATTAAAAGTGACCTGTTTTTTTTAGTTTTTAGCAAAGTGTCTGATTTATTCGCAGTACCTTTTTCTAATATTGCAGGTTTAAGCCGATCGTTGGGAACTGTCTGAACATCTTTATCAACCTCAATTTTAAAAACTTTTTATGCTTTTTGATAACTTTACATGGTCCTTCATATGGCTGACATAACGTCCTCTTTAGTTGAGCTTGCACTAATACATATTTACAACTATGAAGTTCATTAGGTACGTACGATTACTCTAAATATTATTATAATATTCTTTTATTGATGTCAAAATATCATAGTGCTTATTATCATCATACGGTATTACAATCTCTTTAGGTAAACTAAAGTCTGAACATACACTAACTCCGCAGATGTCGAATGCTTATCTTCTTTAAAGACTGACCTTAATCCAAGTAAAGCCATTGAAACAGTATCGGATGAAATAAACTTGTCGATATCTTCTAACTACCTAAATATTTGGTCAGATCCGTGAAAATCTTTGATGTAAATTGTGCCCCTTGATCATTAGTTATCTTTAATGGTACTCCAAACCAACCAACAAAATTATTGAAGAAAGTCCGAGCATCGCAGAGACGCTATAGAGTTTAGTCTATATATGTATTTGTTTTTCATTAATTATTTTCTTTGGTTTAAAAATTTCAAAGTTTACTTTGGTTTACAAAAAAAAGTTTTTCCACTGTGGAATGTCTCCACAGACACCAATCCTTACAATTTTTTTTGGTACTAAATGAAGGTGTTAGGTCCCCGTATAAGTTCTACATAAATATTGATTTTGTTTTGCTTATGTTTTACTCATTAAATTCAATTTTTTGACTCATTGGTACCACAGTAATTTTATGCTAATTTTTGTATAAACAAACCACTGTTATAATTTTTTAATAATTAACCGTTAGTTTTTATATTTGTTTTTTACTTAAATTCTTTAAGGTAGTATGCTTTGTTGTTGGTAAAAAGAATGCATTAACTTAATTTTTATACTAATATCCATACAAAACAATTTTGTTTTTGTAATTTAAATACAAATAATAAAATAAGTTGAATAGGTACATTGGAAGTGGGAAACAAAATAACAAGAACAACAGTGGTGGCCCTTAAATACTGTTTTATATTAGGTTTAAGCTTGTGATTTTTAAATAAAGAATTCAGTCGAATCGTATCAATCAATTGGGACCCGCAATTGATTGTTACAATTGTGACGTGCACTGTTGGATTCTTGCTCTCAATTAAATTTTATTACTTATGATTTTTCTAAAAAAATGTTTTTGCCTCGTAAAAACAAACCACCGAAGTCGCCAGCATCGGAAATACTTGTAGTAAAAGTAAATATCGATCATCAACAAATGTTAAATCCCGATTAAATGATTTTGAAGTTACCCTGTCGTTTTGTATTACACCTCATATATCGTATCAACCACATTCTGAGTTAGATGTTTCATCCTGGTGATTGCCTCCAAACACTCAGCTTGCAGATGAAAATTTCTTCAAATCAAAGCAAATAGATCTGTTAATTGGCACTGAAACATTCTTTCGATATTATTTTCAGTTGGTCAGATAAAACTTGGTCCTAATTTGCCGAAGTTCACAAAACACTTTTTGGGTGGATTGCAGCAGATCGTTATTTTCCAAATAATTCACTAGTTTCTGGTTTGTCTTGCATGCTGTCAGTAGAAGAGGAAATTGATTTGAAATCACAGCAGTTGAGAGTAGACTTTGATGCCTCTTGTACCTCATCGTCTCAGAAGTATCTTGATGATATTCTTATGATCGGACCAACAATTCAAGATGAGCCCTACGAAATTTTACTTCGTTTTCGTCTTTATCGCTATGCTATCACAGCGGATATAATAAAAATTTACCGACAAATTCTTATTGATTCCTCCGATAGAAAATATCAATACATCTTGTGGAAAAATTCTGAAGATGAGGAGCAACATACATATCAATTGAATACTGTCACAACGGAATGTCAGCCGCGCCTTACCTAGCAATCAAAAGTCTTCACTATCTCGCTTCTCAATATATGGATTAATTTGAAGGTGGTGCAAAAACTATGAAATCATTATTTTATGTTGATGATTTTTTAGGTTGTGCAGATACTTTTAAAAAAAATGGCTGAAATATAAAGTGAAGTAGATGCAGTTCTTAATCGTGGTTATTTTCAACTAAATAAGTGGCATTTAAATCATAAAGATTTCCAAAAGAGCCGAAAAAAATTCAGCCGTATACAGGGGAGAAAGAAAAATAGAATTACTGTTGGTTATTGTTGTTTTTGCTTAAGCTTTGATTTTTGTCTGCTTTATTGTTTGGACAAAAATCTTTAGTTTATTTAAAATGTTTGTCAGAAGTTTCTTGAAGAGTTAAGTAAGCGGTAACGAAATGGCCATAGAGACGTGCTTTGACCCTCAGTAATTAATATCGGTAATTAATTTAATTCCAAAGCCTTAATGTCATTAATTCGCCAGAAATTTTGGATCATAAATTCGCGAAATTTATGCCGTCGTCTTGTAAACTCATGCCCACAATGCATTCGCTATCGCCCAAAACTTATACAACAAATGATGGGAAATTTGCCTGTTTAGCGACTCAATCCTGTGCTATCGATTACTGTGGATCAATGATCACGTATCTCAGGGTCAGAGATGTTATCTCGGACGTGTCTACTGATGCGTTCATTGCCGCTTTAAAGAGGTTAATTAGTCGAAGAGGTCTACCCACAGATATATTTTGTGACAATGACAACAACTTTGTTGGGACAAATTCTAAGTTAGCTCATATAAAATCGTTCCTTTTTGGGCCAATAAATTCGAGATTAATAACAGGTTATTGTTCAAATCAATTTATAAATTTTTCGCGGATTGTGGGAGGCGGCCGTCAAATCAGGTAAAGGTCATTTAACAAAAACACTGGCCAATGTAAGGTTAACATATGAGGAGCTCTCAACGGCCATGATTGAAATAGAGCCTATTTTTAATTCAAGCCAATCTCACCTTTATTTTCAGATCCCAGCGATTTTGAGGCTTTTACTCCAGGCCTTTTCCTGATAGGCGCTCCCCTTCGTGGTTTGCCAGAAAGTATAAGGAGTTAAATAATCTACAATATTGGGCTCGAATCAGCGCCATCAAACAACAATTTTGGAAAAAATGATCTCATGATTATAAAATGAGCTACAAACTTGCAGCAAATGGACCAAATCGAAACCTAACATTGCAACAGATGCTTTAGTTATAATCAAAGAAGACAACTTATCCCCCCAACAATGGCTTATGGGAAAAATTGTCAATGATAGAGATGATCGTGTTGATGTAAGAACAACAAAGGGTTATATACGTCGTCCTATCCACAGACTCTTAGGGTCCTTTCAATGGGGCCGGTATGTTAGGTCACCGTATAAGTTCTACATAAATATTGATTTTGTTTTGCATATGTTTTATTCGTTTAATTCAATATATTTTTTGACTCATTGTTACCACAGTAATTTGATGCTTATTTTTGGTATGGACAAACCACTGTAATAATTTAATTTAAATTCTGTAGTATGTTTTCTTGTTGTTAAAAAGAATGCATTTACTTAATTTGTATACTAATATGTATGCATACATTATAATATTGTTTTTGTAATTTAAAGACAAATAATAAAATAAGTTGAATAAGTACATTGGAAGTGAGAAACAAAATAACAACAGCAACAGTGGTGGACCTTAAATAATGTTTTGTATTAGGTTTAAGCTAATAAATTAAGAATTCAGTCGAATTGTAACAATCAAAGTTATTTCATCGGTCGTTGTTTTGATAGATAACAATTTTAAGAATCAAATTGCCCTATAACGCTGCCGGTGGAAAAACCGCTTTTCATCGTACAGAAGGGCTGATGATACAAAAGATTAAGACGGCCTACAAATGCTAGATTTAACCAGATAATCAAATTCGGTTTAAGCTATTTTTTATTTAATAGGATCTAAACGTCTCGACTTAGAAAGATCGGGTGAAGATAATAACGAGGGAAATTGTCTCAACAAATTTGTTCTTCTACAAAAATTTTTTTTGGAAGAGATGTCTTACAATAACATGGGTCTATAAGCGATTTGTTCTTAATATCAACCAATAGACCATACTTATAACAAAAATCAGCACCTATAATTGGTTTATCTATATTAGCAATTACAAAAAAAAATGGAAATTCTCGACGTAACCCTGAGTCGACATTTAACAACTTTTTACCAAAAGTTAATATAGAATACCATTCGCAGCTGTCGAACTTATATCAAAAATACCTTTATACGCTTTAAATTTTAGGGACGGCAAGACAGATACACATGTATGTCAGCACCGCTATCAATCAGAAATTTCAATTTGTTCTGTCGTAAACAAATAGGCGACATGTAAATACATTTCTGTTTCCATTGTCAGTCGTCTCAACAAATGGAATAACCTAATTTTTTGAAGTATTATTTTGTTCAGAAGAGGAACAAGGCTGTCCACAATTTCTAGCACGACTTCTAAGCCTGTAATTAAATTTACATAACCAACTTTTCTTTTGAAACCTGCTCCGAGATTTGGCCTGCTCCTGTCAAATGGGTTAAAACGCGATCTATAAAAGTCATCATTCATTTGTCTTTTAATTGATAAAACTTCAAACGTAAAGTGTTTCAACACCTCCAACAATATTTGCTGTTGCAAATTTAAGACCTTCCATCATTCTCTTCAGATTAGAGTTGCTTTTCACCAAATCAAACTATTTATCTCAGCGATAAGAAAAACTTTCCATAAGTTAACAGCTAATATAATTAGTTCATTTATGTCGGCTAAATTTAAACCATTTAATGCAATACTTACACTTTACAGAAATTTTCTCTTCCAAATTTTCTTTTAAATAGCCGTACTAAAATTAGATCCTGCTATTAAGTTTAAAGAACGATAGAATATAGAATCACTCATTAAGTGTCTTTCAGTTAGTGCATTTTTAAGTATTCATATCTATTATTCGGAGAAGGATCCTGAATTACATCAAGAACTATTATAATAACCATCCCTATCATGAATATTTTTTTCTCGAAATTTTTTTCCCGAATTGCAATCGTGAAAACTTCACATGAACAATTTTCCACTTTTCCCTTAGATTTGTTCACTTAAATTTTGCTAGAGAACTGCATACATTATATGTCTTAATTAGAATATTTACATAAATAACACATTTCTTAAATTTAATAACAGTTACTGCAGTGCAGACTGACATTATGCTCGACAAGATGCAAAATTTATAAAGATTTTTTATTAAAAATACATACATACATATTTTTAAATGAAAAATGAAGATATAAAGAATCTGATTCAAAAATTTATTATATTGAAATGGGTAAGTAGCAATGTGTCGAGTAACTTCAAGCGGTTATAAGCGTATTGCACGTCACATTATTGAAATTAAATTGTTAATTCGTATCCAAAAAAAAATTTTTTATTTGTCTTTATACCCTTCGCCATAAAAAGTGGAGAAAGTGTATAACTAAGTTTGTCATTCCCTTTGCAATTACAACAATATCCATTTCCGACACCATAAGTGATGTTGGGTTTTAAGCATCTTGCACGTCACGTTCTTGAAATAAAATTGTTAATTCGTAACCACAATTTTTATTAATTTATTTCTAAAATTTAATTTAACAATTTTCATTGAGCTTATTCTTCTTACTTATGTTCAATGTGCACTGATGGCTAATTTATTTTAAACAGCTGTTCAATGAAGGGAACAATTATTTCATGGGAAATCCATGATACCAATTTTCACTTCAAGGTGAACGAAAATTTCATGTGATCATCTTATTCACGATAGGGGTTAACATCTTGAGGTAATGCAAAGCTAGTCCAAAATTGTGGCAGCTTAACTAAAGTTGCAGAAATTTCATTATTTGCCTGAGGCATTGAATGCATTGAAGTTTTAGGAAAATTTAGATTAAAAGAAGGTGGTACGACATTGTTGTGAATTGTGTGTGAATTGGATTATTTACAGAACGAGGTGATTGCATCATTTTCCGGATAAAGAGTTCACAATAATGTAATGAAATGTAAATTAGCGAATATTAAACAAAAGTTAGTTAGAAAATAACTTAAATAGCTAATGCTAATAATAATAAAATCAAATGAAAAAGTAAATCTGTTAAAATACTTATAAGTGCCTGAATATTGTTGTATGAAAATACTTAAAGCATACTTTTGTTTGGAAATTGAATGGTGGAGAAAAAACAGTAAGTTTTTCAAGTTGGATTTGAAACTTCAGCTATAAATAATAAGTACTCGCTGAATGTTGATGATTCTTAAGACGTTAAATACCAGTACACCTTTAAGCACAACACAGCTACAAACTTGCAAATAGTATATATGTATTATAACATGCCAAATCTGACAGGATTGCCAATTGTAGCCACTGTTTTTAAATTAAAATAATATTTAAGATTTATATTCCAACAATTGATATTTAAGATTGATTATTTAAAAGCAAACGTCTTTTCAAAGCTCAGTATTTTAATAACATACATTTGTAAATGTATAAATTCACCAATTCAAAAATGATAATTATAATCTTCAAAAGACTAAACTATTTTTGAACTCTACACTTAACACGAACCACTCAATAGAGTTTCTACCAAAAATAGTATTCAACTAAATTCGTCAAACGAATGCAGTCGATGCGGTAAAAAGGACACTCATTTAATTCTTGAGAATGTCCTGACAAGAGAGAAGAGAAAAACAACTCTGAAATTGAACGTTCAAAAGTTAGGATTACATGTGAAACAATTAAAACACGGACGTTGATTTAAAAATCAGAATGTCTTTATTGTTTCACTTTTTTTTAACAAACTCAATTTTTCATATTTTTATTATTTTACAATAAAAATCAATGATATAATAACTAAAAACTATTTTTAAATGCAAAGTGTTTTTATGCAAAGTATGTTGTTCCTACATATACTCCCTCCTAGAGATGTTGCATGGCAGGATCTCTATCGAAAAGTAAATCGAGGTTTCTGAACACGTTTTGAATTTGCGACAAAGGTGAGATTTGGATTTTCTTTAATTTCGGTGTTAAAAATGTTGGCGGGTTTCAGCCTATCAAATGATATAACTTTTTTGTTACCTTTAACATCTAAAGTAAATTGTTTAGGAGTCCTGTTAATGACACGAAATGGACCTTGATACGGTGGTTGTAAAGATTTCCTTATACCATCTTCACGTATAAAAGCAAAGTCACAGTGTTCTAGATCTTGAGATACGAATACTGTGTATTTTTATGTACTGCAGGAACAGGTCTCAATGTATTAATTTTGATTTTAAGAGATTGTAAGAATTCATCCGTTGGATGCTTTTTCGTTGTTTCGATAAAGAAATCTGCTGGAAGACGTAGAACAGTACCATAAATAAGATCCAATGGAGTACACTTAATACTTTCCATTAAGCTTGCTCGAAGCGTATACGTTCAGCGCTAAGGATTTGTCCAAGTTCTTTGAATAATTGTGATTTAAATTGTCGCTTTTGATCTGTAGAAATTCTCAGAGGGACACCAAAACTTGCAATCCATTCTCTGTAGAAAACTTCGGCCACTGTTGTCGCTTTGCAATCCTCTATTGGAATCGCCTCAGTCCAACGAGTAAATCTATCGATGCATGTCAGAAGATCAGTATAACCTTTGTGACATGGTAAAGGACCTACTAAATCTAAATTTATGTGACAAAATCGTTCCGATGGAGTCGGATACACTTCGTGTATGTCGATATACCTTTGATCGCTGGTAGCTCATGCAAGTTCTTACCATAGCCTTTATGTCTTCTGATTGCTTCAAATGTTGATTTATATCCGTTATGAGAAAGATCATGGAATGCATGAAAAATGCTTTCACCATGAGTTTTGGGAATAAACGGTCTCACATTTACGGTTAAGGTATCACAGTAGAGGGGTTTAGTATCTGCAGCAACTTTAATTGTTTTGAAAATTAAAGATGTGGTTTCCGGCTTCGATAAATATTGTTGTAATTCGGGATCGCTTTCTTGATCTTCAGCAATTTGTTTGTAGTCTATATTAGAAGATCCAAAAATTGTAGAAATACGAGAAAGCGTGTCTGCTACTAAGTTATCAGAACCCTTAATATAGCGTATATCTGTTGAAAACTGTGCCAAAAAATCTAATTGACGGTACTACTCGTAATGTTTGCTTGCCTTATCTGGATTCTGTTTAAACGCATATGTCAAAGGCTTGTGATCTGTAAATATAATGAATTTTCTCCCTTTAAGCATATGACGATAATACTTCACAACTGTGTATACTGCTAAAAGTTCCCTGCCATAAGTGCTATATTTCCTTTGGGTTTCGTTTAATTTTTTGGAAAAAAATGATAACGGTTGCCAACCATCTTCGGATTTTTGCTAAAGTACTCCTCCAATTGCGGTATCTGATGCATCTACCATAACACATATTGGTAAATTTTCACAAGGGTGTGCTAGAAGTGTGATACTAGACAAATCTGTTTTGCATTTTTTAAATGCGGCAATTGCTTCTGGGTTCCATGAAATTGGAGTATTATCGCTTTTTTTATTCCCTCCTTGAAATGCAAGAAGTGGCGCTTGAGTGATTGCTGCATTTGGAATAAATCTTCTATAAAAATTTATCATGGCAATGAAACGACGAGTTTCTTTTACTGTTTTTGGCATAGGACAATTGCAGACACCTTCTTAGGAAGTGGCTTAATACCACAACACGATGTCCAAGAAAATTGACAGCAGGACGACCAAAAGTGCATTTATCAATATAAATGACAACTCCATATTCTTCAGGACGTTCAAATAGTTGGCTTAGATGTTTGAAATGTAATTCCTTACTTTCGGAAGCGACCAAAATATCGTCAATGTAAGGGAAACAAAAATCAAGCCCTCTAAGCACTTCATGAATAAATCGCTGAAAAGTTTGCCCCCAGCATTGCATAGCCCAAAAGTCATGTATTTAAACTCGAAAAGGCCAAATGGAGTTATAATAGCAGTTTTTGGAATATCATTTTCGGCCACTGGTATCTGATTATATGCCCTTACTAAATTAATCGTTGAAAAAATGCGTTTACCGTGGAGACTGTGGGTGGAATCATGAATATGTGGTACAGGATACTTGTCGGGGATTGTTTGTGCGTTTAAACTACGGTAGTCCCCGAAAGGGCGCCACTGACCATTTTTCTTGAGTACCAAATGTAATGGACTTGACCAGCAACTCTTTGATGGTTTGCATATTCCCTGCTCTATCATAACATTGAATTCGCGCTTCGCTATTTCAAGTTAATCTGGAGGAAGAAGTCGAGGTCTTGCTGTAACTGGACGACCTTTTGTTTCTATAACGTGTTGTATATTATTTTTTACCAACAGCGGTTGAGGGATTCGTTATTGTAGGATATTTCAAAAGTAAATTATGATAAGGGGTCGAATTTAGAACTGTTTTCACTTCGTAATAACTCGGCATATGACCCATTTTACCTTTTGCAGATAAACCAGTTATTGAGTCGATAATTCGCACGTTTTTGATGTCAACAATAAGGCCAAAATGTTTTAAAAAATCAGCGCCAATTACTGGATGAGAAACGTCAGCAACCACAAATTTCCATTGAAAATTTCGTCGAAGACCAAAGGATGGCGATAGGATTTCTTCACCGTATGTATTAATAGAAGTGTTATTAGCAGCAAAAAGTTTATATTTTTGACACTTTTCTTTTAATGGATCATGCACTGGGATAACAGATATATCCGCACCTGTGTCCACGAGAAAAAATTTACCGACTGATCCACTAAGCATAGACTGATTTATCATACATAAAAAGACGATTGGTTGCATTTTAAACTATTAAACTATTTTCGTCTAGTGACCGGGTTGTGAGTTTTCCGACTGACTACTTGTGTTAAAAGAACAAGGAGGCCGACAGTTATGAGCTTTGTTTTTAAATTTGCGGTGATAGTAACAGATTCTGCTTGAAGATGAATTCCTACTGGAAGTTGCATGTGATCCTTTTGATCTGCTCTTTCTAGTTAATTGAAGATTTCGTAATGATTCTTTGAATTTGTGCTTTAATTTCAGAAAGCTCCTTTGTAGAGCTAATTGTTGAGACTCTTGCATTTCGTGAAATTTGAATGTCACCAATTTTACCAGTCATTTTAACAAGGTTGTCTAAGGATTCAGATGTTACTAAGATTGCTTGTGTTTGGGATGGTAATCTATGTAACCACATAGTTCTCAAAAAATCTTCGGTAACACCACCATTGGCTAGGTTTTTCATTTCTCGCAGGAGGGCACTTGGTTTTCTGTCACCGATTTCCATGTTTGTTAGCAGTGTTTTAATGCGATTTTCCTCGGAAACAGAGAAATTATCAATTAGGCGTTGTTTAATTTGTTTATAGATGTCACTGGGAGGATTCGTAACAATATCACTCACCTGGCTTAGTATGTCTGCATCTAAATCAGCCAAGATGATGAAATATTTCGTGTCACAAACGATGTAAGGAAAATTGTGCTTCAACTTGCGCAAACCAAAGGATTGGATTCTCCTTTCAGAAATATTAAGATACAATAGCAAAATTTAAATTATAGTTGTGTGCATCACAAACCGCAGGATTATTTACTCTCGCAAAAGATGAACTTTGCTCGGTTGCAGAACGCGTAGCAGGCATGTTGTTGTCCTTAAATTGTATATCACGTCGGGGTCACCAATTGAAACAATTAAAATACGGACGTTAAGTTAAAAATCAGAATGTCTTTATTGTTTCACTTTTTTTTAACAAACTCAATCTTTTCATATTTTTATTATTTTACAATAAAAATCAATGATATAATTACTAAAAACTATTTTTAAATGCAAAGTGTTTTTATGCAAAGTATGTTGTTCCTACACATGTTCAGTATATTCAGGTAAAAGAGTGCCAATTATTTCCAACTGATACCGCGTGTTACAGTCGGGTGAAGTTTTTAGTAGAATAAATGAAGCTTTGCGTCTTCATATAATGAAGCCTGTGCTAGGCGTTAGTAAATGGATTTCTCCTATAGTAATTTTTTCTAAAAGAAATGATAAAATTCTCATTTGTGTTGACATGAGAAGCACTAATCGTGCTATTTTTCGAGAAAATCATCCGTTACCTACTGGAGTCGTTTATGAGCAGATTAAAGTCAGAAAAATATTCTTCAGATTGGAGCTTAAGTCTGCGTATCATCAACTGGAACTAGATAAAGCAAGTCGTGAAATTGCAACTTTTGTGACACACAAAGGTTTGTTTAGATATAAGCAAATGTTTTGAGTAATTACTGCTCCTAAATTTTTTTTTAGAATATAGATAAATGATACCTTATAGATAAGTATTATCTATAAGGTTGCGGCAAAGAGCATGGTGCAGCCTTGATAAGTGTTATGAATATCTTGAAGAAAAATAACGTTACGTTTAATTATAAGAAATGTGTTTGGAAACCTAAGAAACGTATGTTTTTGGGTCATATGGTTTTAGTGGAAATAATACAGCAGTTTCGAGCTCCAGAATCAAAAGATGAGTTTTTTCTTACCTGACTTGGCTGATGTTACTTATCGCCTCCGAAAATTGCTAACGAAAGATGTGAAATTTGTAGAGGGTCACAAACAAGAAGAAGCTTTTGGCAAATTGAAGGCGATAATTTCCAAAATACCAAATCAAGTCTTCCTGCTAGAATTGAAAGGATGTTGCTAAGGCTTTCAAATTCCAAATAATATATCGGCCCAAAAGAGAAAAAATAGAAAGTGCTTTGACATAAAATGCGAGGAGTGGCAGTTCCTGCCACATTAATTATTTCTATCATTAGCAATAAAAGTAACACAGATATGGATATTCGCTATGCAATTTCCTGCATTGAAAATAAATTGATTAAATTTTGCTGCGTGAAAGTAGAATTGAGATACCAAAATCATTATTGTCAAAAGTATTTTACTTGGCACTTGAGAGCTACCCAAGTGAATCAGCCGTGAAGCGTCGGCTACGTACAAAACTTTTGTTGCCATTTATTGATAAAGAGGCGGAAATTTTATAAAAACATGTCACAATTGTCTATTGGTATCACAGAACTCAAACCCTTTTACATTGCAAATAAATTCATTTCCGAATGGACCTTGATCGCTGCGTAATGGGGATTATGTTTATTCCTCGGAGTATCAGAAAGTTGTTTGCTTAAAACGCATTTCTTCGGATGTAATTAAAGGCTATTCAAGAGATACTTTTCAAGCTTGGCTTACCACAAACAATTAAAACGGACAATGGGAGACAGTTCGTTAGTGATGAGATCGAGAGCTTTTGTATCGATATTAATATTTTGGTTATTCGAATACCACCACATGAACATATTCCTAGTAAAATGACTGATAATAGTTGCAGCAAGCAAATGCAATTATTAGATGGAAGTTAAAAAATGCATACTGATGTAAAATGCGACTCCACTAGCACAACAGATTCAGCACCTGGTATCTTAATGTTTATAAAAAATAGGCTTCTAGGTATTGAGAAGTTTGCAGAAGAGATAATCGATTCAGCTGCTAGGGCTATTTAATTTGATCAATACACAGATTTGTAAGGGAAAGGAAGATTCTAAGAGAATTAAAAAATGTTATTTTCCCAGCAAATTCACTGCGAATTTCGACAAAACATTCTATGCAGTTGTAGAGAGAAATGGTAGTTAAGTAAAAGCACATGAAGGAGGACGAAAATATATAAGAAATATAAATATGGTAAAAAAAGAGATAGTTAATGTAGTTTGGTGTGTATGGCCAAACTTTTAAACCGTTATAGACAGACAGCTGAAGCTTACGAGGGACCTGTATTGCTAAGTCCGTTATAACAAGAAGCTTATAATTTGAATTTAGAAATTAAAGGGTGTCCCCAAAATTAGTGTAATTTAACTTATATGGCCGTATTTTTAAATCGTCATATAGAAACACCTAAAAATTAGACAGAATGTCTACTACTTTGTTTTATATAATAAAAAGCATACAAATTTGGAATTATAAATTTAAGGGTTTTACAATAGTTGATTTAATTTGATTTATATGGCCAAACTGTTGAACCGTTATAGACAGACAGTTGAAGTTTACAAAGAACGTGATTATAACAGCTGGTCAATATTAAGCAATAACCAAAGAAAAAGTGCTTTTAAATTGAAGTTTTTAAGAAAAGTAGTTTATTCATCAATAAATCTGTGCTATAAAACATAAAGACCTAAAAACAAAATAAAGCTAATGTTGTAATTGCTATCAACTTAAATTCGGTTCGGACAATTTGTTGTACCTAATGTCGAAGGCTCGGGGCCAGCTTTGTCTTTTTAAAATATAGACACCGTAATCTTGCTTTTATTTCAAAAGTTTCTATTGCTGAATTAGATTTGTTCTTATTCTGCTATCTAACTCTTATGGAAAAAAACATTATACAGAACTTGGGTGGGGTGAAATTATCAACTATTATTAAAAATAATTGAAGAAAGTCTAATAAAAAGACTGTATGTGCAAAGTGTAAAAGGGAGTTTGCTAAACATGCTTATATTTAATGCTGTTCCTGTGCCGACGTTAAAGAGGATTTTTGTACACTTACGGCAGAAAACAAAGGATTTTCATTTAGATGCAAAACGTATGCGAATGTTCTAGAAAATAGTAACTGCTTACGAGATGATATTAATATTCCTAATTATAAAATTGATTTCTTATTTAAACAGATATCTTCACACAAAAAAGCTATAGACAAAAAGAAAAAAGTTTTAGATGTAAAAGCTGATTTTGTGTCAAGGTTTGGTAGAGTTGAAGATGATATTTCTAATTGTTATCAGCAAAAAAAAAGGGATTGACCTCATATTTGAGGCTAAAATTAAAAAATTGGAATCCGACAACAATACTTTAATTCATCGTATGAATAGTGCTGATGTGGTGATAAGTGGTTTACCCGAGAAAATTAGTATTCAGAAACTAGAACAAGAGGCAACATATTCTTTAGTATTTCTATCACATCAAATAATATGTGCCTGTTAAATTTTTTCACGTAAGAATTCGAGATCGACTTATGGGTGAATACTTCAAGAACAAATTTTTAAAATTAAGTGATATTGATAAGGGTAAGATTCATACTAGAATGTTCATCAACGGCCACTTTTCTCCCATTGCTTCAAAAATTAATTACGTACTTATGTAAAAAACTTTTCACTGAAAAAATTAGGAAAATTCAAAATATATAATGCCGATAAACCTTTTATCTGTCTATAACGGTTCAAGAGTATGGCCAAATAAATGAGATTACATTAACAATTGGGACACCCTTATATTCCACCTCCAAGCTTTATACATCTTCAACTGTTCAATAGTTTGGCAATATACATCAAACTACGGCAAATAAGGGGTCACCCTTTAATTTCCAAATTATATACTTGCTGTTGTAGTAGATTTAGTAATCAACGGTTCAACAGATTGCTTATATACATCAGATTGTATCAACTATTGTAAAACACTTTAATATATAATTTAAAATTTTTATACTTCTTATTATACTAAACAATGTAGTAGACATTCTGTCTACAATTCAGGCGTTTGTATCTAACAGTTAAAAAAATACGGCCATATGGAACAAATTACATTAATTTTGGGAACACCTTTTAGTTTCTAAATTCAAATTACATGCCTCTTGTTATGGCGGACTTAGCAAAACAGGTCCATTTTAAATTTCAGCTGTCTGTCTATAACTGTTTAAAAGTTCGGCCATATACACCAAACTACATCAACTATTGGGACACCCGTTTATTTCAAAATCAAAATTAATACTTGTTGTCAAGCGTCTGTCTACAACTGTTTAAAAGTATGGCCACATACATTAAATTAAATGAACTATTGGGGCAAGCGTTATTATGGGACACCCTTTAATTTCTAAATTCAAATTATAAACTCGTTAATACAGCGGGCTTAGCAATACAGGTCCCTTTAAGTCTCAGCATTCTGTCTATAACGGTTCAAAAGTTTGGTCACATACTTGAAATTACATCAACCATTGGGACACCTTTTAAGTTCCAAATTCAAATTTTATACATGTTATAGCGGACTTAGCAAGACAGGTTCGCTGAAATTTCAAGCGTCTGTCTACAACTGCTAAAAAGTATGGCTATAAATTTAAATTGACTATTGGGGCACCCTTTAATTTATAATTTTTAATAATAATACTTGTTACTATAATCGCCATAGCAATCGACATTCTATCCAATTTGCAAGCGTATGTCTGTAACGGTTTAAAAGATAGGCCCATCTAAGTAAATTTACATCAATTATGGGGATACCCTTTAATTTTTAGATTTATTTTTGTATAACTTTTTGTTATTGGGAGCTATAGTAATACGCAGTCCCTTTACAGTTCATAATACGCTTAAGAAATATGTATGTTCTATGGGGACACCCTTTAATTTTGAACTGTTTTTAAAACGGGACCAATCTGTAAGCATAATCTATCACGTTACCAAAAATTTTCAAAATCTGTTTAGAAATTACTGAGTTCTGCAGGCACAAACATAAAAAGCAACATTTAGCCGAATTGATAACCTCCTTCTTTTTTTTAAGCCGGCTAAAAACAAGGATGGTATTGAAGTTGTAAAAAATTATCGGGATATTTACTTCTTATGAATCACTTCTAAATCTATTAAGTATAAAAGTTTGTTTCTATATAGAATGAATCATTTTAAAACACAGAAAAAGTTAAAATATAATTAGCTTATGAATTTCTTTTAAAATACAAAAAAATCACAAGTTTATTTTACTTAGTAACCAGCTAGGTCAGCGATATTAAGTGAATCGTAACCCTAATTCTTTAATATTATTTATAATTGATTTTTCTTGTTTGTAGTTCTTATGACTTCTCTTTAATATGTATATAATACTAATGATGTGAATATACAAGTTAATGTATTAACAAACTGTATACTGTACTTAGAATATTGAAAATTAAAAACGATTCTTTGATGAAGTCCAGAAAGATTTTATATGCACAATCATTGAGAAACCTCGCTTACAAGAGTTTTATTTCGAATCCTAACGACGAAAATTTACATACTTATTGCAGGCATTGAAATAGAGCTAATGCGATAATAAGAAAGCACAAAAGGCTGAATAATGTTAAGGTTTTTGATAAGTGTAGTAATATAGACGTATGGAAGACGTTGCGCATAGCTGGTTGCTTAAATAGGGACAAGGAAATTGTCAACTATGATGCTAATAAAGTAGATAATTTTTTCAATGGTAGATATGGGTCTAACAAGAGTAAATTTGATTTTAATTATGTAGATAAAGGATCGTCCTTCTCATTTAATAGTGTATTTGAGATGGTTCTGCTAATTGCTTTAAATGTGATAAAATTTGAATTATCGGGTGTTGATGGATTGCCATCAACCCTAAAATTTTTATCCATTTTTTGCATGTTCTCAACAGAGCAATCACAACGTCCTCATTGCCTACCCCTGGGAGATTTCAATGGTTGTTCCAATTCAGAAAGCTGGCAGCGTGTCATCTATTGAGAACTTAATAGCCATTTGTATTCTACCAGTTTTGTCTAAGGTAGCACCTACTAAAATGTAAGATGCTTGAGTAGCTCAACTGTGGAGATATGTTAAGTGTTAATCAGTATGTATCCATTATAACCTTATTGTGAGAATTGTTTATGTATAGCTTAATTTTTTTCTTACTATGTAATATTTTATTGGCCTACTGTAGCTTTTTTATATTACAAACGAATAAATAAAATGATTGCTAAATCTAGTACAACAGCAAGTATATTATTTGAATTTGGAAATTAAGGGGTATCCCTATAGTTGCTGTAATTTGATGTATATTGCCAAACTATTGAACAAGTTTAAAGTTTGGAGAGATAAGGGTGTCCCAATAGTTAATGTAATCTAATGTATGTGGCAATACTCTTGAACCGTTATAGGCATACAGATGAAATCTGTTTTAAAGTCGGTTTTTTTACAAGAATTATTTATTTTTGTGTGTATTGATAAACATAGATCTATTATTAAGATGAACATTAGCAGCAACATCTTTTCGATTGATTTTTATTTATTTTCCTTAAAAAAATCTAAAATATCAGCAGTTAATGGATTGTGAATTTCCATTGCTTCTTGGTCATCCGTCTCTACTTCCAGAATAGTTTTAGTTAACCACTTTATCTGAATGGCATTTAATAATGGATGGGAAGACAAAACTAAATGTTGCATTAGGTCGGAATTTTGAGCTGTTCTAGAGCATTTACGTGTGTTAAACAACCAATACTGCTTCTACCTTCCTGTGGTTCTTCAGTTAATTTTCCGAAGATAATATTGCTGTTTTTAACAATTTCTTAAGTATTCGCCAAAGCTTTGTGGACAGTAGGTGTTATTGGTCTTCAGGGATACAATTAACTAATCAAATTTTTTTTCGAATTTCTGACTATTAATTGATTTTTTGATGTTTATAATTGCTGTTATGTCTTTAAAATGCATTACCAAGTTCTTGTCAATACCAGTTATTACAGAAGTAGTTTGGGGATTTTCAAAAAAGCGTCTAGCAATATAGCCGTCATTAGAGCTTCCGTAACCATATAGGGGTTTGTCGATGTGTATTCTTTTTTAACTCATCTTGTATTCTTTTTTTCTTTTAATCTCATGTTTTTTAAAACAGTTTTATTTATAACTGATACATTCTGATTTCCTTCAATACTACGGTATTTATTATCATAAGCAAGTTGCAAAATATTATCAAAATATATAATTAAGTGTTTCTTCATTACTGTTAGTTTTGTGACAAATATCGTTGAGTTTAAAATTTTTTATTACCACAAATCGCACTTGATCAACAATAGGGTATTAACTCAAAATTTTTGAAAAATCACTTTTTTCAATAAATCAGCTAACAACATCAATATCTACCTACTGTAAAAATTTCAACGTATTCCGTTTACTCTTTCATCTCGAAAACCACTTTTGAGACCATATTCATGATAATGTAGTGATTACCTTTATTTCAACAAAAAGGTATTATTTCGAATTAATACAAAAGTTGAAATAGGTATGAGTCGTATATTTTCATAAAAAATGTATTATTTTGATTTGACCCTTTATTAATGTTAAGAATAATCAAACTGTTTTACTTATATTTGGTTGTATTTCGAGTTACTACCTTTTTGTTGAAATAAAATATTTTTAAATTTTATTAAACTTTCAACTATAGCGTCATAATTCAAAATAATACCAAAAAAAAATATCGATAAATTTCAAAAAAATGGTGTTAACTCAAAAAATTGATTTTTTTTTTTGCAATGATTGGTAAAATTTAAAACAAAAACAATGTATATATATTTTCAAATGGAATTTGCTTCCTATGGTATATTTGAATTTTTAAAATCTGTTAAAATGTGGCCACAAACAGTTTTTTGACTCTACTGAAAATTTTAAAATTTTGAGTTAATACCCTCTTGTTGATCAAGTGCGATATGTATATTATTTGTTGAAAAACCTAAACTCAGAACGAGTGCTAGTGATTCTTGCCCCGTGAAATTTGTATTTGATTAATGCAATAAACACTATCATGTCCACCGACCACCGACTGCAAGATGTCAAAAAAAGAATACATGCGTGACTTTTGCATTAAACGTCAAGCTGTAGACACGTGTTTATAAAAAGAAAATTTTCTCGAAAGTTCTTATTATTGAAAAAAAAGTAAAAAATATAACTTAAACAATATATGTAATTTAATTTATTTACATTTATAAATATATATTACATATTTTAATATAGAGAGGTTAATTCTAATAGCTCTGACATGGTTTGGCCAACAGACCGTATTTTTGGCAGTGATGAGAATACTGTCCGTGCATTCCGGGCTAAATTCTACACACATTACGCACCATCCTATATGGTAAGAATACAATCAAGAAAAAAATGAGCCTCTTCCAGTGGTCACACTTGGACAAGAGATCTATAAAAAATTTCCCAATGTAGAAATATTCTACGATTCAAAGAAAAAAGTAAGAATAACATCTCGACATAAAAATGTAATTAATTCTATTGCATTGGAGCCTTATCTTAATGAAAAATATTTGACTTTTATACCTTCAGAATTGTGCGAAGTTAAGGGTGTTTCGCTTATTCCCATTGAATACCCTGAACAAGAAATCTTTCAGTTTGGCACACCAAAAAATATGGCCATGTATGGCCCTTTACCCGATGATTGCAAGGTTACAGAAGTTTACCGCTTTACAAGAAAGGAAGATGGTACAGCGGACAAACTTGTTGAAATTGCTTCGGTGCGTATATGCTTTTATGGGTTTGTATTGCCGTCACATATCAGCATCGGCGGGGTTAATTATCCTGTTGAGCCTTAAAGGGAACCCGTTCTGCAATGTAGAAGATGCTGGCGGTTTGGCCATTCTCTACGTGCGTGCTCGAGACATACACCCATATGCGGGGTTTGTTGTGTGTCAACTGTGGTGGCGGCCATGAATCTTCTTCTAGGAATTGCCCCACATACATCAAGCTGTACAACTTAAGAGTCGAAAAAGCAAAGGCTTTGAAACCAAAACTCATATCTTTTTCCACTTTAACATTCTCTCACCCACCTAGCTACAGTACCTCAATCTTACCCTCACCTCAAGCACCAGTTTTTAATATGGAAAATTTCCCTCGTCTTTCTAAACATAATTCTAGAAATCACCTAACAGCTGCAGCTTCATCTAAACGTTATCGTATTGAGGAAAACACCGACTCTGAGACTCCTCCAGCGTCTCATGTAATAAATCCCCTTCGTGATTCACCTAATGAACGAAAATCTACGACTGATAATGGAAACTTTTGCCAAGAACACAAAAGGCGTCAGCGGAAATATGAAGGCTGTAAAATCTTTCTTATCTATAATTATGTAGAAAATAGATAACAATAACACAAACCAGGATACTGAGGGTTTTAACTCTCTATGTAAATCAATTTTGTTAAGTCTTATTAATGAAGATAATTCAACATAATTGTAATAGCATTCGCAATAAAAAACATCAATTTGAACAATATCTCCATACAAACAAAATATCTCTTGCATGTCTATCAGAGACTTTTCTGACCCCCAGCGATGATTTTCATATTCATAACTACCATGTCATTCGTTCTGACCGCGCTCGTAATGCGCTAGGTGGAGGCGTGGCAATCGTCGTACACAAAAACCTTTATTTCAAACAAATAACTATACAACATACAGCTGGTACCTTAGAAGTCTGTGGCTGTGATCTCACCACGGCAATTGGCAACTTCTCTATATTCAGTATATACTTATATTCCACCCAACTGTTCAAACTTTAAACAGATTCTCAATCAACTTCAATCTATTGTTAACGCATCATCAGATCATGATCTGTGGTGATTTTAACGCTCATAACGAGGTCTGGGGTGGCAATCACACTGATAACAGGGGTAGGAAAATTATGGAATTTTTAGAGTTTAATGATTTGATTTTGCTAAACACCGGTGAACACACTTCGGTCATAATTCATCTTGTATTGACTTAACTATATCCACTGCAGCTCTTAGCATGAACTCCACGTGGCAAGTTACAAAAGAATCTTTTGGTAGCCTGCTTTGTGTGATTCATATATCACTCTTTACCAGTCTTAGAGCAATTTCAATCAACAAAACTTCACCAAGAATAATAGAAAAAAGTAAACTCAACTCTAAACTCAAAAATCTTTTTACATCATATAACTTTGCATCGGATGCCACCAATTTTTTTGACAAACTAAGTAATAAATATATGGATATGTTTGGTATTCTACCATCATCTAAAAAATCTATCCCCTAGTGGAACACTGAATGCAATAAGGCAAGTGCAGTTCTCCGCCGGACAACTGCCGCTTGCATCTCGTGTCCATCCAGAGAAAATTTCATTTAAGTATCAATTGTAACGAAAACCTATAAATATACCATCCGTAGGGAAAAGAAAAAGGCTGGAAAGAGTTTTGCTCAAATATCGACTGTAACATATCGATATCCGGGCTCTGGAAAACAGTACGCTGCTTTAAGGGCGACTATATGAACAATATGGCCGGGTTTAACGATTGCTGTGAGGAATTTTGCAATAATCTCACTGGACCTATTGGACCCCTAAACAACCCAAGCACAAATCTTTTTCCCCGCGAAAACATTAACCAAGTATTATTTAACAAGATTACCTATTCTGAACTTGAAAACGCCATCTTGGTCTCTAAAAACACAGCTCCTGGTTACGACGGCATTCGCAATGGACATATAAAGCCCTTCTCCTCTGATAACAAGTTCCAGTTACTAAGGCAGTTTAATCGTATCTTTCGATCGGGTATTATTCCAGATTCTTGGTCGATCTACAAAATTATACCTTTGAAGAAAAAAAATGGCCCATCTACAATTTCATCTTCTTATAGGTCTATTGCCATGGCTCCTGCCACTAGAAAGATCTTTGAACGTATACTTTGCTGGCGACTCGAATGGTTCCTGGAGTCTGAAAAATGTCTGAGCCCCTTTCATTCAGGCTTTCGTCGCTTTAAATCCACTACTGACAACGTGATTGTCCTGTGGTGTGCTGTTAATTTAGCGTTTTTACAAAAACAGCATGTTTGCGCAGTATTTCTTGACATTAAAGGAGCGTTTGATAATATTAATATCGGCCTACTCTGCACTCTACTTAATGAGAATAATATACCCAATAACTTTTGTAATATCATTTATTCACTCTTCCAACATAAGAATTTAAGAATCGCAAATGGTCAAAACGAAGTTGAGCGTAGGTCTTTTACTGGCGTTCCTCAGGGCTGCGTCCTAAGTCCTATCTGCTTTAATGTATACATTAATAAAATCTTCATAAATCTGCCAAGTGGGGTTCAAATACTGGGCTATGCGGATGACATAGTGTTGTTTTTTGCAGACAAGGACGCACTTCTTGCCAGAAAAAAAAAATACAAACTGCGATTTCTCAAGTGGAAGAGGAACTCAAGCGACTTCACGTAGATCTTTCAGTTAGCAAAACAAAGGCTATGATGTTTAGTAGAGCGAGATCTTCGAATCGTGACCCTGCTCTTACAATGGGAGGCGAATACATAGAATACGTTCAAAGCTTTAATTTTCTGGACTTTATGTTTCATAAAAAGTTGTCTTTGAAATATTATATTAACTAAATATCAAAAAGGTGCTTTAAATACGTTAACGTCTTACGCTCGCTCTGCGGTGTCTCATGGGGCTCTGATCCCACCTGCCTACTCCATTCGTATGTAGGTCTTATTAGACCAACTCTTGAATATATGGCACCACTTCTCCTCGACTGCTCTAAAAATGATTTCATTAAACTACAAAGAATACAATGAATTGCCCTAGGTACGATGACATCCACACACACATTATGCCTTGAGCAAATGGCTAACATAATGCCTCTCCCGGAGGAACAGCACCCCGCCCATAAATTTATATTCGAGCTCTTAAATTATTAGCACAAAATTACTTTAGTAGACTGTTTCAACTCCAAAAATTCAAACTTTAATATAGTAAAACTTGTATCTCACCCCAGCTTTCTTCAACCATATGAATCACTGCATTATAAAATAGTGGTAAACTATCTTCCTGTGAACAAAAGATCTACAACACCGCCCGAGGTACGCTCAGTTTTCTCTAAACTTATGCGAAAAAAATGGAAGAACTTTATCCTTTTGTATACTGATGGCTCTAAATCAGGTTCAGCTGTGGGTTGCGGAATATGGTTCCTGGATTTAGAGATCGAGGGATACTTCCCCCTACACCCGAATCCGTCTATATATACCGCAGAATCTCTGGCCATAATTGAAGCTCTTAAGTTCATTGGCTGCCAAGGGCATAGGCGATTTTTAATTCTATGTGACAGTAAATCGGTACTTGATGCGCTTACATCTCCACCTTCGCGCCACTCCCACCCCGACATCTTTAAAATTAGGAAACTTTTCTACAGCCTCAGTCTACGACACATAACAGTTCACTTTCTTTGGATACCAAGTCACATGGGAATCGCTGGAAACGAATATGTTGATAAAGTTGCTTCTTCACACCCCTACAGTGCGAATTCCTATTGCATTTTTGGTTTAGTCCTAGCAGGAATGGACCGTTCAACAGCATTCTCATTCTGGCAACATCGTTGGAACAGCTCTCAACATGGCCGCCATCTCTACAATATCTTCCCAACAGTAAAAAACCCTCCATGGTTTAAAAGCTCTGGATTCTCCCGGAACAAAATAACCTTAATAAATAGACTTACAATCAGCCATACAACCTGCAAAGATCATGTATTTAAAATCAATATAACAACTGATAACCTCTGTACCTGTGGGGGCATACAGACAACAAATCATCGACTATTCCACTGCCCAGAAGGTGATAGGTCTTCGCGTCATAACCTTGTCATCTATCTGAATTACCTTAACATCTCAAACCTTAATCTAACCTATTTATTGAAGCTCAATGATCTCAATATATTTAATTTAATATTCATTTATTTTACAAAATCGAATTTTAAAATCTGACTTTAATGCATTAGTCGCACTTCTGCATTAGACCATGACATGCATAATAATCGAAAGCAAACTCAGCTAGCTCCTTGAAAATTTTATTTCCAGCCGAATTTTGATATTCAAAAACTTCGTAGCAAATATATGTAGTATTCATTAGATTATTCCATTTTATAGCATTTATATTATCGAGCTGATTTAAACTTGTTTCGATTATTTCCGGGCTATAACTCAGTTGTTCCAAATATTGAGAGGCATCCTCTTTTTTTTTTTTTTTTGTTATAAATACGTTGTTTACTGATAATATATCAGTTTTTTCTAAAATGTCCCGTAATCTGAAATCACAGTTTAATTAGTTAATTAATTGGCTTAATTAAAATATATTTCGTTATTTACCTTTAAGAGGTTAAAAAAAAACAGGACAGAGACGGATAATCTATATATTTATATAAAAGGTAACAAATACAGAGTTAAGCTTACTTTCTAACTAACAAAACTTATTGTAGCTTAAAAAAAGCTAAAAAACCCGCAAACTAAAATTTTCCCAGCTGGCCGTTTTGGCAACACTGGTCGCGTTAACCCAAGTACCAAGGCAAATCAATTGATTCGCCATGGCAAGTACCATTTTTCGATTGAAATATGCTAGGGTTTTTAACCCCAATCGACAAAAAAACAAAGTTACCTGCGAAAACAAAATCGATAATTGCAATGAAGAAAGTAATAAAGAGTAGAAGTAAGAGATTTTTGTATATTAGTTAATAGGTGATAACCTTTACTATTCAGCTGCGCCTAATTTTTGGCAGTAGTTTTTCGAATAAAAAAAGATGTAAAAAACAACGCTAAAAACAAAAAAGATCAAAAGTGAAATTTTTCCAATGACATTTTACATTGAATTTCTCTGAATATATAAAAGATATTCAATCAGATTTTCATTGCATGAAAAAATTGTTGGCAAACAATAAATATTAAAATATTAATTTTTGTGCAGGTATGCGCAGGATATGTATGCGGACGTTTTTCAATTTTAATTCATTTATTATATCCATGTTTCGAATCCTGATTGGGAAAAAAATTAAAAATCGGGACTTTTATTCCGTTTTTTTTTATTTCAAGCGAATGTGCGTTGGTGAGAAACTACATATGTATTTATTGCAAGGCGAATCTACAATAAGGTAGCGCTGGCCCCGTAACTCGGAAAACATGGGCGAACGCCGATTTTTCACTTAATGTTTTTTCTTATTTTGTAAGTCTCTAACGCCCCATATATTTATTTTTTTATTTTTTATTGTTTTATATAATGTGAAACAATTAGAGATAGGCGTGGTGTTTTGTCTGCTGCCTCGAAGTACATGGACCGATCATGCTAATTTCTAGTAGCACCTCTTTTTAGCTGATCTAGTGCCTCGGATATCTTGATTTTAAAACTTACACGGGGAGACAGACGGACGGACATAAAAGTGCTATCTACTCTTAATGGGTTAAGCATTAAAAATATTAAGTATTTATTAAAAATTTCAGAGCCCTGTAACTCGGAAAGTGGAGCGAGCGCCAACTTTTTCACTTGATGTTTTTTTCTTTTTAATTCTCTAACGCCCCATATATTTATTTGTATACCTTAGATATATCCTTTATCTAAGTTTGTCATTCCGTGTGTAATTTCTACAATATTAATTTCCGACCCCATAAAGTACATATACATAAATATATTTTGACTTCTTATCCATAGCCAAGTCGATTGAGCGATGTCCGTCTGTCCGTCCGTGTTTGTGGCAATGGATAAGATATAGTGTCTATTAGCACCTCTTTCGGTGCTATGTCTGATCGATTGACATATTTACTTATTTTTTTCTAGCTGATCTAGTGCCTCGGCAAACTTGATTTTAGCACTAACTCGGGCGGACAGACATAGAAATGTCATCGACTGTTATTGGGTTCAGCATTTAAAAAAACTAGTATTTTCTTAAAGATCTCTTCCAAAATGGTACCCATATTGATATATAAAAAATTTGAAAATTTCAGAGCCCCGTAACTCAGAAAATGGGGTCGAGCATCAACTTTTTCACTTGATGTTTTTTTCTTTATTTTCAATTCTCTAAGCCCCATATATGTATTTTTTTAATTTGAGTTACTTTATTGTTCCAAATGACAAGAAAAGTTATAGGTAGGCGTGGCATTTTGCCTACTGGCTCGGAGGATATGGACCGATCAATTTGATTTCCAATAGCACCTGTTTCGACCTGATCGAATGACATACTTATTTAATTTTAGCTAATATAGTGCCTCGGTAAACTTGATTTCAACACTAACACGGACGGACATCGCTGAATCGACTTGGCTATGCGTGAGAAGTCAAAATATATATGTACTTAATGGGGCCGGAAATGGATATTGTGGAAATTACACACGGAATGAAAAATTTTATACACCCTTTTTGTGACGAAGAGTATAAAAAATTATGCTCATCGCAATTCATCTAAAACTTCATTTTTGTTTTATATAATGTTTATTTGTAGTAAATTAATTGATTTGCCTTGAGTGCAGCTATAAGGGTTAAATCATGAACATTAATATACCAGGTAAATGTAGTTAATTTTTAATTCATTTTACTTGTTAAATATGATACAAGAAATTTGTAATCCAAGTGTCAAAAAAAGTTACTAAACCTACCCAATAAATTATTGTATCAAGGTCAAAACTCTACATAAAAATGCTACCAGACTGATTTGAATTATAAATATAGTACTAATTTAAGCAGCTGTGTTAGTTATTTAAAGTCAAAATTTGTTCTTGTTATTATTTCTTGTTCTATTCTAATTTGTGGGTATTTGGATTGTGCGAAAATTAAGAAAAAAAAAAAAAAACAATTTAAAGAAAATATCCGTAAAGTATAGAATAATGCGTTTAATTGTAATCTGATTTAATTATTGTGAATAAGAAAATCGAGGTTGCCTGGAATTTTCAATTCGTTGATAAAAGGTTCTTGGCATTACGTTGACTTTGGTAATATACGGATAGCGGCTAAAAAGGAGCCGCAAAGTAATTGCAAAACTGGAGGTGGATAAGCGGAATCAGTGGTCTTTTAAGAAATTATCTAATATAACAAATCTTTCTATTATTGATGAGGAATTCATATATATTGTCAACTGTGATATTGAAGAATTTCTTAAACAGCGCCACAATAACGGGTAAGAATAATTTAACATGCATATGCACACACATTAGAAAAATATCTACACGTTAATTAAATACCACCCTAAAGATATCCAGTCAAAATTTAAACTTGTAAGTAACCAAATATTACAAACAATTAAAATACATAAATAAAAAATTATCTCTATTTTATCCCATAAGAACTTTTTGTTTCGGTTAGTACCTACTTACTTTATTTAAATAGGATAACAAAATTTTTATACTTGTAACATTACAAGGCATATAATTACGGAGTATAATTTGTCGCTGCTATATTGGAAAAAAGTCGACTTATTTTCAAACACGTAGAATTTATAAAGATAAAACAATGAAGAGTTATACATTCAGATATGGTATACCATTTATAGTTTTAATCACTACAAAGAGTTAGCTATTTTTCACTTTACAGTACCAGTGAGATATTCTGAAAAAAAAAATCAAAAAGTATAACCTCATGATTAAATAGTATATACTACATGTGTAGGCGACAACTAATATACTACAAAAGTTTTAACAATAATAAGGATCCTCATTAATGATACAATGTTAGGCGCTTAAGTTAAATACTATTAATTTATTTTATTACATGAAATATAAAACGACCATTGGGCATTGGGCAAAACACACCGCCTATCTCTAATTTTTTCTATTTTATTTGGAAAAATGAAGTAACTACAATCAAAAAAACAAATATATGGGGCGATAGAAAACTAAAAAATAAGACAAAAAACGATCAAGTGAAGGCTGATGTAGTCAAGGTGGTAATCACGGTAACTACAAATCTGGTTGCCCTTCGGTACTTCTTCATAGAAAATTCGTCGGCTAGGTAAAAAAAATAATAAAATGGCTATTATCTAGTTTATCTTCACTAAACTTCATTAACATACATATATGGTGAAGGCATCTTACTTGTTAGATTTTAATTCGTTACAAATTAGCTAAATTTTGAATTACAAAAAAAAAAAAAATAAAAATAAAAAAAATTTATTGAAATTTGAACCAATTCAAAGGAATTAGGTAGAAGTTAAATTCATTTCGTTTTAAATTTAAATGAATTTGTAGAATGAGTTTGTAAAATGAATTGTAATTCGTTTCTAAATCAAATGAATTTGACTTGCTATTCATTTCCAATTTGTTTGCATTGAATTTAATTTGTATTCACTTAAATGAATTAGAACAATGAATTGCAATTCAAATGAATGAAATCTGCGCCTGTTCAGACTAGGCTAGGTGATATACAAAACAAGAGTGAGTAGTGCTTTCTGTCTTGAAGCATTAATTGAATAGCAAAACGACAATGATGCTTACTGCATATTTACTTACAAAACCAATTCAAATTTCAATCAATTCAATTCAAATGGGATGGGTTGGGAATGAAATGCTAATTATTTTTTAGAAATCATTTGAATTAATTCAAAATCAATTCAAGTCAAATGAATTGGAAATGAATTGCAATTAACTTTGACAATTCATTTTTACCAAATTCGTTTGAACTGACGTAAATTTCATTAATTTTATTTTTAAGAGGAAATGTAGTTCAAACAATTGGATTTGTGGGATGTTATTGATAGGAATTTTGAAGAAAATTCTCAAGTACAAATAATTGTAAATATAAAGTTAGCAAAAGAAATGTCGATGAAATTGAAAAAGGACCATGAACGGAATACGCAGTAAATAAATAAAATAAATAAATAATTTAATAAATAAAAATAAGTAAAGTAGTTACTGGATGTATCTGAAAAGCGTAATGAGGTTGATAGTATTGAAAGTTAGTTTGTTTGTTTGTTTTGTGCTTTAATACACCTGAAATGGAATTGTTTCAGAAAAATGTAATGGAAAAATTTCTTGTTATATTTTCGAAAGTTCAAGATCCCTTTTTTAAAGAGAAACTTAAATCGTTTCAAAGAAGTTATTTGTACATTTTGGTGTTTGTGGACATTTCAAGATAAAATCATAAAACGGAAAAAGTTTTTTATCTTTTGTAGATCATTATTCATAAAATCACGTGAATTTAAATCACGAACGGTTTTAAAATTACTCAGACGTGGAACAGCACCAAATAATCACGTGATTTAAAACTTTTCAGCGTGGTTTTATTTTTTCGAAAACAGGAGAAAGAGGCTGATTTTTTAGATTTGTGTTGTGTTTTTTTTTAATTTTTTTACATTTGCAATTGAAATAATATTAGTAATATAAGAAAGTTAAAATGCGTGGAGCAAAAATAAATTAAATTAAATCATTTTGACAAAAAGTGATTTGTAGAACAGACCTGATAACTAGAATATTGAAGAAATAAACTAATAAGATAATTATAAATAGAAATGTGTATTTCGAGAACAGTTTCAATGTTCTAAGAAAATTAACCGGAACCTTACAGGTGATTGCATTATAATGGTGGTGTAAGAGAACGAATTTAATGTTAAAGAAAATGTTTGTTGGCAAAGCCATCAATTTCTGCAGGAAGACACCGAAGCCAGTAGCAAGTACAGGAAAAATTTTTCAGCAAAGAGAAAATAAACAAAGTTATATTATGTCACCTTAAACGATTAAAGAATAAATCGTATAATAATTAGTCTGTCAGAATCGTGGAATAAGATCGCAACAACACAATCTTCTGAGAGTGATCATTTGATAAATGCCGATTATATTAAAATCTATCTTGCAAAACAAAAAGTGAAGATTACCAAGCTTTCCTGAAGGATAGAAAAAAGTTGGAAAATAGTATAAAGATCGCTTAGTTATTAAGGGTTACACTCAAACATTTAAGGAAGATTAAGAAGAAAAACTTGCTTCAGTAGGTAAGTGCAAACAAGCATTTTAAGCGAAACTTCAAAGGAGAAATTTATATCGAGCAGTCTGAAAGATTTATTCAAAAAGGAAAAGAAAATTTAGAGTTTGTAATGAATAAAATAGGAGTTATTAAAAGTAAAGCAAATATGTGTTTGGAATTAAAGCAAATTAATGAAAGTGTTGTGTAAAAATTTAGTTTTTTTTTTATTTATTACAAATTAAACAGTTATTTTAAAACTCAGGACTAAGGAGTTGTTTCTTCTTATTAGCTAATTCAAGTCGGAGTAAAGCGTGAATACTTCATCAGCAAGAAAAAATTAAATAGCTAACAAAGATAAGTAAATTGGAAGGTGTGAGGCCAAGTGATTTGAATTAACCTAGGTCGTATTATGTTGTAGAAGGTTTTGTTAAATTCAAAACTATTTTGTATTTAGTACGCTACGACCTTCATCAGCATTCGTCGCATCTATCTACCTAAGTTGTGTTATTTATAAACATCATCTATTTAACCAACTAACTTTGTAAATAAGAATACAAGTAGTATTCATATCAATATTAATTTGATTAGACGAAATTTATACACAAACCAAAGTATTTCTTCAGTGTTCTCTCTGTACTTCGTCTTGTACATTTGTTTTGCTTTTTTGTTCCAATCATCGATTGGACAAGAATGCAAATTTGTTTTTAGTCATTCTTACTTGTTTACTCGCAATATTATAGATGCTGTTTGAGTATCAAATTGATTGTTATGAGCAGTGTTGCCAAAACTATTAAACCAGTTCCCGCTAGATATTATTTTAAAAACTGCCAGAAACCGCTAACTAGTCATAAAAAAAACGCAAAAAAATTTATTTATTTTTTTTGATTGGAGTTACTACTTTATTGTTCCAAATGAAATGAAAAAATTTGAGGTTTTGCGTGCTGCCTCAAATGACATGTACCGATCATTCTGATTTCCAATAGCACCTCTTTCGACAATATATCTAATCGATTGACAGTAATACGGACGAACATCGCTTAATCGACTTCGCTAGGCATAAGAAGTCAGAATATATTTATAAGTACTTTATGGGGTTGGAAATGGGTATTGTTGAAATTACACACGGAATGACAAACTTAGATTTACCCTTTTTGTGGTGAAGGGTTTAAAAAGACTAAAGGCTATCTATTGGTTCTTCTCTTTGTTGCATATTATCCTAGGCTTTTGTCTAGGCAGCAGGCAAAACATCAAACCAAAAAAAAAAAAAAAAAACACCAGCAAAAAAAATAACTTCAATCCAAAATGTAAATATATGGGGCGTTAGAGAATTAAAAAAATAAGAAAAAAAAAACATCAAGTGAAAAAATTGGTTTTTGTCCATATTTTCAGAGCTACAAGGCTTTGAAATTTAAAAATTTTTCAAAATATCAAAATGGGTAATATTTTAAAGCTTTTGAAGAGATCTTTGAAGAAATACTAAAATTTTTTAAAAATATATATATATATACAGTACCAATTTTTATTTTTTATTTTTGAATTCTCTGTCATCCCAGTATTTTTTGATTGGAGTTACTTCACTAAACTAGATTTACATAGGTGGTGAAGGTATATAAGATTCGGCATAGCCGAATAAAGCACTCTTACTTGTTTACATTTTAATTTAAAATCAACAAAACTTTTTTAAAAACTAAGCTAAAAACTAGCAATAAAGGAAAGGGGATATTTCTCTTCACGCAGAGGAATAGAAAGTATTTTGATTCCCCAGTAGTATCAAGTAGTAAAAATCATCCAGTTAGTACTTAGGAAAAACGAGACAATTCCGGAAGTAAAAAGCATGAGGGAGATTGTTACATATGTGAAAAAGATTGCGAAGAATTAAAAATCCATTCTGCGCGAAACACTAAGAGGATGTTGCTATTTGTCAGAGATGGTCAAACTAATATAATATTGTTTTGTTTAAAAATAATTTTTTTTGTTCCTTGCAGCAGTAAGAGGATCAAATATATACACTGGTTGACAGCTAATTAGAAACGCTTCTATTAAAAAAAAAAAAAACAAACTCAATTCTTTTTATAAAACAAAGTAAATATTCATTTATTTCATATTATTTTAATTAATTGTATTAAATATTAAAAAAATATAAAGTAAAACTTAAAATACTTCTCACTCTTAAAAATATTTTGCGAACTTATTCTATTTTGGTAATTATATCTGCGACACCTAATTAGAAACGATTTCACATTATGAGACAAAAAGAAAAAAATTAAGCTATTTTACTTACTTTTCGTTAATACTTTGTTGCAAAGCCCTTTTGCTTTATGACTGCCTCACATCGGTTCCGCATTGATAATATTAAACGTCGACATCGCTCTACAGGTATTGCCTCCCACGCTTTTTTTACTTCATCAAAAAGAGCCGCCATATTTGTAATATCTTTGCCACTAATGGCTCTTTTTACGTCCCCCCATAGATGTTCTATGGGGTTTAAGTCGGGACTGGACGATGGCCACTCCAAAACATTAATAGAATTATCATTGAAGAATTTTTTTGTGAGCCTCGCCGTGTGCTTCGGATCGTTATCCTGCTGAAATTGCCAGATTACAGGCAAATTTTCCTCAGCCCATGGGAGCATCACATTATTCAGGATTTCTACGTATTTTTCCTTATTTAATATCCCATCAATTTTGTGAATTGGGCCAACGCCATTCCAGGAAAAACATGCCCACACCATAATAGATCCTCCACCATGCTTCACTACTCGTGAAACGTAGCGAGGATTATATTCCTGGCCAATGGGGCGTCTAACGTACCTCTGAGCATCAGGACCAAGGCGATTAATCTTGGTTTCATCGCTCCAAAGCACATATTTCCATTGGCTGGCACTCCAGTTCCAATGGGACTTGGCAAAATCCACACGTCGTTTTCTTTGAATTTTAGTCAAAAGTGGCTTCTTTCGTGCTGCTCTTCCATGTAGCTCCGCTTCCACCAAACGACGTGCAATAGTCCGCTTAGACACCGTGACATTTAAATTTTCCTGAAAATCCCGTTGAATGTCCGCTGATGTCTTCTTTGGGTCGGATTTAGAAATTCGTTCTATTATTCGGTCGGTATGCGCTGCTTTTTTTCTGGGTCTCTTCTTCCGTGGAACGTTGGCTACAGTCTCATTTTTTTTAATATGCTGGAGGGCATTAAATACCATTTTTTTGGAACACTCCAATAACTCAGATATTTGTCTATAAGATTTGCCAGACCTCCGAAGTTCAAAAATTGCGCTCCGTTTTTCAGGAGTACAACTTTTTGCTTTTCCCATCATAAATCTTAAGAATTATAATTCCTTATTTATCAGAAAAACTTTTAATTTAATTTACTTACCGTAGAAAGATATTAAATTTATTTAAATAGATATAAACAAATAAAATTTGTATAAAAAATCACACGTTTCTAATTAGCTGTCGCACCTATTTGTGACTTTACTAAACTATATGTAAACAACTTTCTGAAATTGTAACGGATTTTAAAATTAAAAACAACAAAACTGAGTTCATATGAAGACAAAAAGAGTGATAAATAAAATACAATTATTTTAAACAAGAAGTATAACGGTAAATTTGCAAAAACTTCAATAATGATTACCATGCTCTTATATAAAAACTGCGTTTCTAATTAGCTGTCAACCAGTGTATATAATATATATTTATGTGTAAACATATGTACATACAAACATATCTTTTACTGGTTTATTTTAAAATATTGTTAAAAAATTATTAAAACTATGGATTACAATTTATATTGAATTGAAGTAAACACATATTATTGAACTTTTAATAAAAAATTCATTAATTGCGCTTCCCTGGTATGTCTATTGTATTGATAAGGGGTAAGTTTCAGAAGCTGTTTATAGATTTGCTTAAAAAAATTATTTTTTTACACGGTTTTTATTTTTGGCCAAAAAACAATAATTTAAAAGCATATTTAAAAATTCAAGTCGATATCGTTAGTGGTTGTCAACCTATATCGAATTTAAAATGAGAACCCTACCCGGTATGTGGTTGTCGACATAAGGGTTAATCATTAGCCAATGATAATGACTTTGTTTTTGAGCTAATTTATAATGAAACCTTTTTATTAAAAAATGTAATCATTATTGCAAATAATGGTAATGCTAAAAATCATTAGCAAATTGTCAATTCTATCTAATTAATTACCTCTACGTATGATAATACTATTACATTCTTGTCAATCAATTTTTTTATTTATTTGTATTTAATAATTTATCTGTTAACTCAAAACGCACAGATGTTAAAAATTTAACAAACATTAAAAAAAATGATTGCAAATCTTATAAATTTATTAACATACCTAAATTTCTGCTTTATAATTTTTTAAAGATTTGTGGTTAAAAGAAAATGATCTGAAGTTAATTTCAAACTTTTAATGTGGTATAATTTTTGTTTTGTTACAAACTGATAAGACAGGAAAAAGTTAGACTTCTCCCTTAAAAAAGTAAATATTTTCATTAAAAGTCACATTTTGAAATTTCACTTAACTATATATTCATTTAATGTAATATAAATAAAATTTACTAAAAAGTTTTATTTCATGTATCACGGAAAATAACAGGCAACAAATTCATTTACTGAGCAAAAACAAAACGAAAATAAAAAAAAAATATATGAAAAAAATTCAGCTCGATGATATTCATGAGTATTTAAATCAGGGATGGAAAAGCGCATGCCCTCGCAATTCAATAAAATTAGTTAAAGTATGTTCTTTAATAAATCTTTGAAAGATTGAGCTTCGATAGGAATTACTACTTTGAATTTTAAAAATAATAAACAAGTCAATTCAATTTTATTGATATGTTAAGAGAGATTCTTACCTAAAATAATGAAACAAGTACTTTTCCAGTAATATTACTTTATTTCGTGTCTGTACCAAAAGATACGAAAATTTGGCCAACTATAACAAAATTGTACATGTTACGTGAAGCCTTTAAAAGTTACAAAAAAATTAAAAAAGTCTTAAAACGACATTTACTGATGCTATCCCATTTTATATCAAGGATGTCATTGTAGCGCAATAAGCTACAATCCGACATTGTGTCTTGCAGTAAGTCCATAAAACAAACAGATTCCTAAACGTCATTGAAAAATGAGTTGGTGTATTAGTCGTGATTTGCCGGCTAGGCTAACTGATTTGGTTCACGGTATTATCAAACCTTGTACCCATTATAATAAAAATGTGTCTGAAGTTAATCAATAATGTCTCCTAAATCTATGTAAGGGTACAGTGGTAGAATTTATTAATGTCTTTTTGAGAGACTCTGTAATGAAAGAGAACTGCATATGTATAACGCACGAGTACTAAAAGTGTTAAACGTTATTGGAGGGTGTACCTCAATAATCATTTCTCGCCTGCTTTGGAAAGTTAAGGTCAATGAGGTTGCTGTAGTCAAGGTGGTAAGCACGTTGATTACAAATCTGGCTGACCTGGGTTCAACCCTAGCGGCAGTCAAAAAATAAAAATGTTTTTTTCTGTTTAATGGTACAAATACATAATCAGAATTAACATAAAAACAATGCAGCCTCCTTCGTCGGTACTTCTTTATAGCATATTCGCCGGCGAAGTAAAATAATTAATAAAATGGCTATGTCTATCTCCATTCACCACCTGTCACCACCTTCTCTCTCATCTATCCCTTTCCTAAAGAATGTAGCATTATTAAAATACTAAGTAGGTATTAATGCTACTTCTCTTTAATAAAAAAATAAAAACTAAATTTGTCGTCGTCTTCTACATCTTAAAACTATCAATAAGTTAATACTTTTGGCAAATAGTTTACATATAATGTCAAGGAATGCGCTGCGCTTTGCTTAATGTGGATATGCTCGTGTCTTTATCATCCCCGCGGATTTTCTTCTGGGTATTTCTTTGCGAAGACCGTTGATATTAAACCTTATCTTCGATTATTTTCCTTTTATATATTATCCTCGTTCGCTCTTATTTTCTGAGATTTTTCATTATATGACAACACGCACTATTAATGCTGTCTCAGATTTGATGATCCTTGGTAACATTTCCATAAAATCTTCTATTTCTGGTTGTCTAAAATTTCGACAGTTTGGACAGTAAGGTGAAAATTCATGCTGGAAACTATACGACCACCCCTTAAGCACTCGGTGGCCTTTCAAGAACTGAGTAAGATAATACTTAAGGTTGACCCTTGGCGGTCATTCTACTGAGCCTTGCAACAGTATTATTATTATTTAATGTGTCTACCTCCCATTTTAGTATGAGTCCCAAGAACTTTGCCGCTCCGCTTATGTTTTATGCATTTCTTCTCTGCGTGTAGAGGTTACACTAGTTGCTCCTATGTCTTTTATGTATCTGCTGTATTTCATCAGCTAGTAGGGAAATTGGAATCATTCCGGCTAAAATACAGGCTGCTTCATCCGATACAGTTATAAAAGTACTTACATATTTACTCTTTTTCTGAATGCCTCAACACGTAAAGTCTGTGCCCGTTTGGGGCCGTTTTTCTCCTTTTGGTACTCCAATATATGCAATAATCCCTGAACCTATGTATATTTATTGCTTTAAAATAGACGCACTTGTCAACACCAATGTCATCCCCGAAGCCTATTATTTTCGTTGAGTTTTGCTCAACCATGTGATCATTATTATGTGGATTAATCGGCGTAGCCGTTTACAATTTACTGAGTTGTTTTTAATTTTTTGTTCTGCCCACAGTGCAATGTCTTTTAATAATAATATTAGTCCTTTGATTAAGAGTAATACTAGTTTAAAAATATTTTGCTGCCATATCATAGTGAATTCAAGGTTGCGCACATGAACTGTTAAAGCATCAGACCATCTACTAATTCCTCAAAATTTTAGGAGTTTAATATTATTTCAAGTAGATCTTATCTGGATGATTTTCCTGTTTTGGAAACATGGTTTAAGTCATACATTTCCAATAGTACAAAATTTAAATCTGTTATTAAAACTTCTTTTAACAGTCCTTGTGAGTCCTCTTTTAATTTACATTAGAGATATTAGGATTTTATTTGGTATTTCGAGACGGAAGATTTTCAACTTCCATTGTGATGTTTGTTGGAGATTCAAATCAAACAAATCGTGCATGACATTAAGTTTGGGTATTGTTTATTATAGCTTTACGATTTATCCCATGACTTGCAAGTCGTTGATTGATTTTATGTTGAATTTTGAATTTCTCATTACGCTCTTATATTTGGTTGCTTTAAAGGTGGAATAAGTTATTCAAGAAAATTCATTGAGTAAAAATTCCCTGAGTATATAATGAGAGCTTTGAATTTACTGATGGTGGAATATATTTTTAATGTGTAAGTGAGGATGATGTATTTGATGGCTTTGGAAGAGATTAAATTTAAATCTTCTCAGTTTAGGTATATAATTGCTTACTATCTCCTTATCTCTTTAATTTTATATGGGCTTGAGGTTGTCTCGGGAACAAATGCCACAAATATGTATAATTCGTTTAAAATGTCAGACGCATGGAAAATATTTAACACCCCGTCGGTAGATTTTCTTTCCTGATTATGTGCTCATGACAACGCTATTCTTTTTGACCGACTTAAAAAAAGGAGGTAATCAATTTGTCTGAACGTTGCTTTTTGTATATTTGTGCCTGCAGAACACAGTTATTTTTGAACCGATTTTAAAAAGTTTTTGATTAAATTTTGATTTTTGTCTTTACATTTTTGTTTGCATAAAAATCTTTAGTTTATTTAAATTTTTGTGAGACGTTTCTTGACGAGCTAAGTAAGCGAAATGACCTTCGAGTCGTTGCTTTCACCCTCAATAATCGATACCGGTGATTTACAATTTAAATCGGGATAATATAAAAAGAGCACAACAATTTTTTTGAAAATTAATAATGTTAATAACTGTTTCCCGTGTTTTTAATTTAGTTTTTCTTTATTTGAAAGGTGTAAAAAATAAAGGGTGTCCCCATTCAACATTTATACTTTTTACGTGTATTATGAACCGTAAAGGGCACCACTTTAAATTTAAAAAAGCCGCTCACAATAGCAAAAAATGGTACAAAAATATCTTTAAACATTAAAGGATCTCCCATACGCGACATAAATGACCTACATGGCCCTATCTTTTAACCGTAATAGGCAAACACTTAAAAATTTGATAGACTGTCGATAGTAACAACTATAAATATATTCAAAATTATAAATTGAAGGGTGCCCCAATAGTTGATTTAATTTGGTGTGTATATCCATACTTTTCATCAGTTGTAGACAGACGTTCGAAATATAAAATGAACTTGTATTTGGATTTCGAAATTAAAGGATGTCCCAATAGTTTATGTTATTTTATTTATGTGGCCAAACTTTCGCACCATTATAGACAGACAACTAAAATTTACAAGGACCTGTATTGCTAAGTCCGTTATAGCAACAAATATAAAATTTGAATTTAGAAACTAAGGGGTGTTCTCATGTTAATGTAATTTGATAAATGTTGTGAATAAAACATGTTTGATCAGTTTACTCAGTCCAATTTTACATTCAATGTTTTGTTGGCGAGAAGAGAGAGATGAATTAAAAGGGGTACACATATGCTCTTAATCTTGAAATTAATTTCGTTCCCTCGTTCATTTTTAAACATGAAGTCAGCACATCCACACATCCTTAAAGTTGCTGCAATAAACGAAAAACGAAAAGAAAAAAATTGCAGCGACTAAAGTTGCATAATGTAAACGTGGACTTACTAAAACACAAACAAAACGTTCAAAAGTATGATGCTGATTTTCTTTAAAGTTGATTTTTTAAACCCTTAACCACAAAAAGGGTATATCTAAGTTGCGTATGTAATTTTTACAATAGCCATTTGCGATCCCATAAAGTCTGTCTGTCCGTCAATCGATCAGATATAGTGTCGAAAGAGGTGCTATTAGAAATCATCATGATCGGTCCACGCCTACCTCTAATTGTTTCATGTCATGTGGAACAATAAAGTAACACCAATCGAAAAAATAAATATATGGGGTAATAGAAAATAAGACAAAAAAAATCAAGTGAAAAAATGTGCGCTCGCCCATATTTTCCGAGTTACAGGACTCTAAAATTTTCAAATTTTTTAAAATATTACTATGGGTATCATTTTAAATTTTTTGAAGAGACTTTAGGGAAATACTGAAATTTTTGAAAAATGCTTAACCCATTAAGAGCCGATATTATTTCTATGTAAACTTATATATATCCAGTACAACTTTTTTTAATTTTTTGTCACCCCAATATTTGCGTTTTTGATTGGAGTTACTTCACTAAACTAGATTTATTAGATAGCGAAATGTATATAAGATTCGGCATAGCCGAATATACCACATTTATTTGTTTAATGAATAAATGTGAGTGAAATTTTTTGCATATGATTAAATCAGGAAGAAAGTGACTTTTGCAGTTCTCTGGTACAGGCTAAATTGAACGAATGACTAAGTGAACGGAATGAGCCATACATTTAACCGGCTGCTTCCGTTCAATAATGTACAAATTATAATATGGTTTATGTGTCACTTTCGTTTAGGTGTCTGTTCTCGTTTTTTATGTCATGTTCTTTTATTTCAGTTGAGATTTTGTGTATTAAAAGGAGTTGCTGTATATGTATATGAGTTCTATGAGAGATTTTGAAAATGTGACCAAACCCTTCGATCTCGTAGAATTAGACCTACTAGGAAATCAAGGGCACATATGTGAGGGATTTTATTGCTTTGACTAAACCCTCCGACCTACTATCTAATTCTCCGAGATCGAAGGGTCACATTAACAAAATCTCTAATAGAACTCATCGTATATGAATAAACTGGGCTCACAGTTTAATAGCTTTATATGTGCCCTTGATTTCCCTGTAGGTTTGATCTCCGTAATCGTATTTGTTTGTCGCTGTAATCGTATTTGTTAAAAACGTCCGAATTTTACTATACAAATTGTACTGTATGTATGGAAAAAATTTTTGTATTTATCTTCTCACACATCAATAAACAGTCTTTTTTCAAAAAATTTAGTTTATTATTAGAGTGTTTATTTAATGGAAAAGTTGTCATATTTGATTTTAAATAAACTAAAGAAATGGCAAAAAAAAACGAAATTTGGTTGCATTTTACAGAGGATGGAGAAAATCGAAAAATGTAAGTATTTTAAAAATTCCTTAAGCCTTACAGGTGGATCTACTGGAAATCTCAGTTGCAATTTAAAGTCCAAACATCCTTCATAGCCTCGGTCATTACAGCGACAGCAGATCAACTGCTTTTATGCAGCATACAATCTTCTCCAACCTTGCATCCTTCAGTTAGAAAAGTACAACGTATAGACAGACTGGTGCTAAAACTTTTAGCCTAAAAGCTATGGATAATAAACAAAATTGGTTTTAATTTATTTTTACATACGATTTTTTATGACATCCATTCTTTTGTAATCTCAGGGCTGATAGATTACATAATCAGACAGTTTTAGAGAGGAAATCTTTACTGACGACACTGTGCAAATTAGCTGTTGCCGAACACACCGTAAGGACACCTTGTTGAAACACTCTTCTCTGTGTTGTCGCCTCCGAATACGAGGAGCGATTATATATTTAGATGAGTCTGTTTAGCTAACTCTAGGCTAGGTTCCATGAATATGTTTTTTTTTTTTAATTTTTGTAATATTTAATATTAATATTATGTTAACAAACAAATAATGATGGTAGATTTCTGGCACAAATCACAATTTCTGCGTTCAAAAAAAAAACTGCAGATTTAAAGACGTTTTCACTTCTATATGCTAGAATTATCTCGGAAAACAACAGCATATCACATTTTTAAGCAAATTATTAAATAAATTCTTTGTTTTCATGAATAAATTCACGAAAACGAATCGAAATAACTTTTTGTGCTTTGTGTTTTCCTGTTAAATATTTAGTTTTTGTTTTATTTTTTCTTCTTGATAATAAAAAATCACTATCTTAAGAATCTACAGAAAATCTGATTATATTGTTTTCTATGTGGTTTTGATAAAAAGACACGAAAATTACATACAATAAGGATTGTTGATTAAATTCGTTGAAATTGAACGATTAAACGATCAGATCAGCCTTTGATAAATGATCGCAACAGACCGCTCACTGAAACGAAGGACCAGGCATATCTCTACCATTATTTTCACTATGGTAATGTTCTGTAATAAAAAAATTTCATTGATAATTAGTAAAAAAAAACAAAGTCATTAACAATTAAAAGTAAACCAAGGGAATATTAAATTAACTAAACTTAAAAAACACTAAATTATTGAAACCACCAATATTAATTATTGAGGATGAAAGCACAACAAATACAGAATTTGATTGCATTCGCGCGTTCAAAAATAGTATTCCGTTTTTTAATTTTTTAAGAAAATTATTAGCTGATTTTTTAACGATATTTTTGCTCTGTCATTAAATCGGTATTTTTTCTTCACCGAAATTTTTTTTACCTTGGATTTTTATTGTTCGGTTCTTTCATTTTACGCTAGTTATCAGCTATAGTATAAATGTAGTTCATGATGTTTAATAAAGTTGGAATGTCCGTTTTATTTGTTGACCGCAAGATATTTTTCATTTCACTTAGGGCCAGTTTTTGACTTCGTATTTAAATGTCATTTATATTAAAGTTCCTTCAGTTTTCTAATGCACACTTAAATAAAACTTAAATGACCAATCTTTCGCATTTAAAGTCCACTTAAATAATACAGTTATACCATATGGTTATGACATTTTTTGTTGTTTATGTTTTGCACACATTTCTTAATGAAAATGTGTGGTGAATACATGAGTATCGCTGACATTTTTTTAATATATTTAGAATATTTTTCACAAAATTTGCAATTCATTGTGTTTGTGAGCAGCTGTTTTTCATAATAATTCTTGCGAAAAAAAACCGAATCAAAATAGATTTCATCTGTCTGCCTATAACAGGTCAAGTGTATGGCCACATAAATTAGGTTATATTAAGAAGTGGGACACACTTATATCTCTAAACTTTATACTTTTTCAACTGTTTGGCAATATACATCAACTTGCAGCAACTGTAGGGTAACTCTTTAATTTCCAAATTCAAATTAAATACTTGCTATTGTAGTAGATTTAGCAATCAGGTTCTTTGTATATTTTTTAGCTTTTTTAAAATTTAATATGGGCAAATTTTGTTGGTTACATACTTGGGATTTTACATTGGCATTATCGAAAATAATTACAATGAAAAAACTTAATTATACATATTTTATTTAAATCTTTGTATTTCTTTCTTCGACCTTTCTGATATCAATAATTTATTTGTAATATTCGAGCTTAAGGTTAAATTTAATAAAATATTATTTTCCTTTTATTAGTTTCGATATTTCGTCATCCATCGGATGACATCTTCAGGAAAGTATCTAAAAGTATATTATTTAAAAACATATTATTTAAAAACATACATATTCCACATATAAAATTGAACCTAAATTTTAAAACACAAACAAACAACAAATATAGCTTACAGTAACAATATTCAAAACATCAAACTTCCACTTATCTCTATAATGTTTTCAATTGTACTAATGGTTTCTTAGCTTAGCTTTATTTATTATACGAGTATTTCTATAAATTTGGGCGCAGTTCTCAATATCAGACTTATAATTCATTCTCTTTTCTTGATATGTACTAACCAGCGTTGTCAACTTGGCGCGTTTCGCACCATTTTGGGTGCTTTTTCGAATTTTTTGTGCGAAAATTTCACGTGTTGGTGCGTGGTGTGTATTTTTTTAAATTTTGGTGCTTTTTATTATTTGTGGTGGCACCAAAGCAAATTTAACACCATTTTTTTTAGTGTGAGAAAAAAATTTTTGTACAAAAAATACACCTGTTTAATTATTATTTCGTTTAAGACGTACCAAATCCTAAGCACAAAATGAAACGGTATTGCTGTTGTATTAATTTATGTTATGTTAAAAAAGAAATATTTCACTGTATGGAATATACTATCCCTTTTAGATTTTCATGCTCATTGTTTTTGTGGTAAAGGCAGCTGTCGTTTCTGTTAAATAGCTTAGCAAAAGCAGAGTTTTGTCGTGATCAGTTAACCGATTTCAAAAAAGAAGGAGGTTATACAATTCGACAGAATTTTGCTTTTTATGTTTGTGCCTGCAGAACTCAGTCATTTCTGAACTGATTTTGAAAATTGTTGGGTTTATGATAGATTATGCTTACAGATTGGTCCCGTTTAATAAACAGTTCATAGCCTTAAAAATTAAAGGGTATCCCCATACATATTTTTTACGTGTATTACAGGACGATTCTGTAAAATATAAAATGACTGTGTATTACTATGGCTCCCAATAACAAAAAGTTATACAAAAATAAATCTTAAAATTAAAGGGTGCCCCCATAATTGATGTAAATTTACTTATATGGGCCTATGTTTTGAACCGTTATAGACAAACTTTTGTAAATTGGACAGAATGTCGGTTGGTATGGCCAATTTAGTAACAAGTATTAATACAAAAATTATAAACTAAAGGGTGCGCCTTTATATATATGGCCATACTTTTTAACAGTTGTAGACAGACGCTTGAAATTACAACGAACTTGAATTGCTGAGTCCGCTATAATAACAAGTATAAAATTTGGATTTGAAAGTTAAAGGGTGTCCCAATTGTTGATGTAATTTCAAATTATTCATAATTTTTCTTTTTTATTTGTTTATTTTTGTTAAGTTTTATTATTTAATTTTGTTTGTTTGTAAAAACCTTGAACTTTAAGACTGCTTTATTGTTATATTTTTAATACAAAAAATTACACTTTTTTTGAAAAACTAAATCATTAAAGATTTTAAATAAAAAAGAAATTCTAAAACTTGGTGCGTTTTCTCTTAAATGGTGCGTTTTTTCTCCACTTTGGTGCGTTTTGAAATTTCAAAGTTGACAACACGGGTACTAACTATGTGGAGCATTTCCAATGTGTACCGTTTGTTACAATTCTCTTCTCTCTGTAATATCTTAACATTGTCAAAATTAGGCAAATGACTACTATCAGCACAGTGAGTCATGAGGGCAGTTTTTTGTATTTTTATATTATTTCTGCATCTAGTATCAGATTTATGTCCCTCAATTCGTGTCGTAAGTTTATTTTTAGTTGTGCCAACATACACTTTTTCACGTTTAATGGGATGAAAACCTGATTTAATATCTTTTATATGTTCGGAGATATTCAAGGTAAAATTTCATTCGCGAAATTTCACTTTTGATCTTTTGTTGGTTTTTAGCGGTATTTTTTACAGCTGTTTTTATTTGAAAAACTACTGTACAAAATTAAGCACAGCTTAATATTAGAAGTAATTACTTATTCACTGATATACAATTTGTACACCTTTTTCGTTATAACAGCTGTAAATGATGCACACAATTATGGTACCTCGTGCAAAAAATCTCTTTATTGTGTTCTTCTAATTCTACTTTTTATTACTTTCTTCTTTGAAATTAGAGATTTTGTTCATTTTCTAATATAGCAATTATATATTCTTTAAAAGAATATGCAAATGGCTACCTGTACTTTTAGACGCGGCAAATCCATTTTTGCGCACATACCTCTTCCTGGCGGTTTCTATAATTTAATTTAATCTAAAATTTAATTTTTATTTTTATTATTACAATGCAATATAAAACCAATTTATTTATTTATTGTACTTAAGTAATCAAGTCTGAAGTAAAAAATGATGTGGGTAAAATACGTAAGGAATTAAAAGATTACACATTAAAAAATGGGATTTGGAAAAATACAAGTTATACAACAAATTTTTTTTAAAAGCAATACTCCACTTCCATCATCTGCCTTGGTAGAAAGATTATTTTGGCTGGCTGATATACTAAACCAGCAGCGTCGTCAGCGGCTTACTGATAACAATTTTGAAGAATTTGTTCTTGCTAAGGCTAATTCTAAATATTTTCGAGAAAACAAAATATTTAAAATAGTTTATATTGTATTTTTCAAGTAATAATAATAGTTATTAATAATTTTTTATAAGTCCACAGTCAATTAATAAATGTGTAAATATACTTTTATTTTTTTAATTGTATATATGAGATGTAAGGCACATAGCCCCCTAGCTGGTAGAAATGCCTACATACAGGAGTATCAAAATATCTTGCAACTGTCCGTTACTTTTACTAAAATGTGTAAATGTCAAAATCAAATAACATTTTTGCCATCCAGTGTACAAAGATAAGGAATGGTGTTTAATTATGATAATGCTTTGAAAGCATTTAATCATTAGTTTATGCTAATGATTTTGTTTTTTAACTAACTGACAATGAAATCTGTTCTTGAAAAAGCATTAACATTGTTGAAAATAATGACAATGCTAACAAAATCATTGGAGTTATTTGTGTCCAATGCCAATGTAATCGACAATTAGTTAGTCCATCTAATTAATTACTCCCACGTATGGTTGGTTCAACTTCATTCACAAAAGATTATCAGTATTTAAGACTATTAAAACGATTAATCATAGTCTATGGTGTTAACATTTTTAATGTAAGCGCAAACAGAAGACCCATCTGTTTGCGTATAGAAAAACAATTATCTATCACTTCATAGAAATTAAAAGCAGTTTAAAATTAGAATTAATTCAAAACAAAATGATTACTGTAAATGGTCCAGGTCCGCTATTGAAAATATAAATACCTTATTTTACCATTAGGACAAATATCTACAAACAATAAACAATATGTATGTTAGATTATTCAAAAGCATATTACTGATGAAATGAAATTGTAAGTTCTTATATTTTTAAACATAGTTTTGTTGTCTGTTTTTATTTGTAATGGTGTTGGGTTTTCTTCTTTTTAATTGAATATATGACTCTTAAAAAAAGTGAATGTACAATTTTCGAAAAACTGTTGTAATGCTAAATTATATAAGTACATACGAGGACATATCTAAAAGATGTTCATGGCCTAAAATAATAATAAATTAAATTATAAACAAATTTTCAAACAAGCATATGCAAGTTTGTTCATTGGGATTGGTTGCTGATTTTTTTTAAATATTTTTTTTCTAGTGTATGATGTCTACCATTCCTGAGATAGGAGTACGTAGGATTGATTCCTTTGCTCGATCCGGGATGAGTGTCCACTAGGGATGAGCGATCCCGTGATTTTTGAGAAACATCGTTACCAGTGAACGTGATTTTCAAATCACCGTTCTTTTAAGTAGTTACCGTGATCACCGTTTGTGGTTTGTTTTTATTTAAACATTCATGTTTATATAGGAATTATATAACACTAAATAATATTTTATGCAAACAGTAATAATAAGGAAAAGGGAATTTTGATCTCTACATTAAAAGCAGGTGTAATTAAGTTTGCCCATAAATGTAGAATTCGGAACACTGATTGATTATAGGTTCAAATAAAAAAGCACACAACGTTTTTTGTTTTTTTTTTTGCATATGTATGTATGTGTGAAGTTTGGAAAAAAGAATAGTTGCTGTTAACAAGTAAAAGCTACACAGCCAAGAAGCTGCTTTTATATAAATATGAAAGAATGAAAAAGTCAAAAGTACTTATATTTCTCTTTTGCAAAGTTAAATAAATTTAAGTTTGTATCTGTACAAATATAAAAGAACGTTCTTACGCGGTACTGTTATTTGATACACTTAGTCACTGCAGTGACCAGTAATTTTTTAATCACAGTGATTGAATCACAGGTACTAAAATATCGCTTATCTCTAGTGTCCACTTTCAGTCAATATTATTATGCTCTTTCTCTGTCAATTTTCGTCATCTTGATTTTGAATTCATTTAAAGATACTAATCCTGGTACTGGGAATTTAAAAACACTGCATAAAACACAACTCACAACTAAAACAGGATGACAACGTTTAAATATTATATGTATAACGGAATTTTAAATTGCAAAGTAGTACAGCCTACTTTTATTTCATATATTTAAAACGAGCAGAACTGAGTTAATTGAGTTTTTTTGTTATATAATCATTACTTGCAATACACCATGTTTTTTCTAATACAATTATCTTTTTATGACGGTTTAAATAAAAGCATATTGAACACTCGCTTTTACTCGCCAGTGTACATATCTATATGTTTTATATCTTTTATTGCATTATTTGCTTTCACTGTGCTTTTGTTTTTAAATATAACGCCTAATTTACAGTAAGCCACATTTAAAATTGAACACTCCATATGAAAGTAAAAAATTTATTTTTTTTGGGCTTATCACAAGAGAATTTAAGCTGTTTTTATTATTTTATTTATTTTATATACACTAAACTTAGAATATTCAATATAAAACACAACAAAAAAGTAAAAGTAAAGTATTAAAATTTATTTTTACAAGAGGCAGGTCACATTCAAAATTGAACACTTAGTTAACGATTCAAAAAAGTAAAAAAGTTAAACCACTAATATTTCGTTGACTTTTCTTTGTTCTTTATTACTTCTTGCAGCCGACGAGGCATGCTTTCAACAAGTGTTTTGCAGTAATTTCTGTCGATTTTTTCCCATTCATTTGAAATTGCTTGCTTTAATTCGGACTTACTACTAACACTCCTATTAGCCACCCTTTTCTTCAGCTCATCCCATATATGCTCAATAGGGTTCAAGCCGGGCGATTGAGCAGGCGTTGCAATGACCTTTGGGCAGTTGTATAGCAACCAATTCCGACCATCCACGATTTATGCTTCGGATCATTGTCTTGGTAAAACATAAAGTTTTCGAGAATACCAAGTTTTTCAGCACTACTATAGACGTTTTGTTTTAAGATGTCGATATCGTATAGCCCTTTCCGTCTAATATCCCATCGATAATATGTAGATTACCGACAGCAGCTGCCGACATGCAACCCTATATCATCAGCGAGTCGTCACCGAACTTTACAGTCTTCTTTATATTTTTGTCCTCCAACTCCTTACCAGGCATTCGCCATATAAAATGCCTTCCGTCTGATTCAAAAATATTTACTTTAGTCTCATCAGTAAATAAAACCTATAACCGAGTAAAATTTTGATAAAATTTTTGATTGCTTTGTTATTTTTTAACCATTACTTGATATTATTTGGCAAACTCCAACCTAGCTTTTTTTTTTTTAGAAATTAAAGGCTTTTTGCGCGGTACACGTGCGTGTTGTGTTTTTTTAGAAGCCGGCGTATAGTTTCTGCGCATACATCCACTCCTCTTTCATCTTTTAGTTTATTCTTCAAGTCTACAGCAGATAAATTACAATTTTTTTTTACTAGCCTGAGTATAAATCTGCAACACCTATCATCAATTTTCACTCTATTGTTTGCGTTTCGTATTTTGTCATAGACTCTCTTTCTTTATCTTTCTTCCTTTATCTTTTAATTATATTATGAACTGTGGACACTTTTTTGTCAACGATTCTACTTATTTCACGCATAGATTTCTTGTCTTTGTTATTTTTTTGTAATAATTTCACGTTCTTTAATTGTTTTTTGACGCATTTTTGGACGAAAATACTTTAAATTAATCGGTAATTACGTGTATACTAATGAAAATAAGAAACTTCCAATTTTAACTCAATTTATAACGGTATTGAACTGATGTAATGTAACTGTTAAATTTTGAATCTGAGTATCATGTTTGTCACTCTTAAATAGAAGTAAAATAATATTTAAGTATTTTACTTTTAAGAGTGTAATAAAGCGATATGTTAACAGAAAATTTAAAGGGAGCTTTTTTTTCGTTTTTATTAACAATAAAATACAATGATCATGGCTATAATTTAATTGTTCAATTTTGAATGTGACTGACTGTATGTGTTTGTTATGTGTATGTAATTGATAATTTTTGTAATTAATTATTTTTTGACTATAAATAATTAAAAAAGTATTCATTACACAAGTTTGTTTCAAGTATGAAATTAAATTTTTCAATTACAAATTACAAGTAATTGTAATTTTTCAATATCAAATTACATGTAATGTGTAATTGAAAAAACGCGATTTCAATACGAAGTATTCAATGTTATTGTAATTGAAAAATTCAATTACAGTAATTTGTAACTGCATGTGTAATAAATTGACATCACCCAGATCTTCTGCAAAATATACGAACAAGAACAGTAATAAACAAATTTATAAACATATATATTTTTAATTTTTGTCACAGATAAAATGAAAAGTATTCGAATAATGAATTCTATAACGAACTGCTTACGTTTTATATATTTAAAATTTGTTTTAATTTATTTTTATTTTATGCAACAAATCTAGTTTAGCGCAGTAGCTGCAGCTAAAATAAAAAGTTGTCCGGGGTTCAAAAAAGTAGTTTTTAATAGACAATGTAATGTGATAAAACCTGCGAAAACTCATATTTTCAGAGTTACAAACCCCTAAAATTTTTGTGTAAAATTTGCAATGTTTCAAATAATGGGAATAAGCCAATATGGGTATCATCGGAACTGTATAAATAAGCTATCAGGATTCTTACCAAAATATGTTACTCCGTTACAAACCAGTTAAATGTTATTTAAGTTTTTATTATTACCTTTTCGAATATTTTAACCTTTTTACACTAAATTTGGGCTTTTTGTAACAAAACTATTTTGTTATATGCACATTACTACATACTAGGCCTAAGGGCTACTTTTTCATTTTTAATGCTTGAGAGTATAATTTGGTTTGCGATACGTATGGCGCCTGATGGGAATTTTGATAAGATCTACAGTGGCTCAAACTAATAATGGGACACACACTTACGCGGACACTTCTTGTAATAATTTGGTTAATATAAAAATCCCAGGAAAAAAGTTTTTATGGAATTGAAAAGCATATATGGTGTTTTATTAAAAACATAAACAAGAAATTCAATTAATGCCGGCAAAATAAAATAATAACAAAATAAACTTCATAACACGTTAATTAGAGCTCAAAGTAATAATGGGACAAAGTAAAAGAACAATTCATAAAGTATTAAATTTAATATTGTAGACTAAGATTAATATTTTGTTGGGAGCCCTTTTTGTCGTATTACCCATTTCAATCGATTTGGCATCGATTCAACAAGTCTACGGCAGTACTCAGGTGATATCCTTCCCCATTCCTCCTTTAGAGCAACTATTAAGTCGTTTTTGGTATTTATTTGATGGACTTTTAATTTTTCCTCTAAATGGCTCCACACGTGCTCTATTGGATTAACATCCGGCGATTGTGGTGGGGTTTCAAGCACATGCGGGCAGTTATAGAGCAGCCAGCTTCTGACATTGTATGCCTTGTGCTTCGGGTCATTGTCTTGGTAGAAGTAATAGTTATCTTTAAGACCCAATTGGTTCGCTGATTCCGCAAGATTTTTACGTAGAATATCTAAATAGTATCTGTGATCCATAATTTCTTCTACAATATGGCGATTACCCGGTCCAGCTGCTGATATTGCACCCCATACCATAACCAACCCCATACCATGTTTTACTGCTGGTCTCAAATTTTCTTTGGCGAGCTCTGTAAGCGGTTTTCTCCACACGTAAGAACGTCCATCCGACCGGAAAACATTAAATTTACTTTCGTCGGTAAAGATTACTTTACTCCAAAACGAAAAGTCCTTATTTTTATGTTCTTCAGCAAAACTTACACGTTTACGTCTGTTTACATCATTTACATAAGGCTTTTTTCTAGCTACGCGGCCATTATAACCATGTTTTCTCAAAATATTTCTTACAGTTTCAGGATTAGCTTTCTTTTTGAGATGTTTTTCTGCTTCAGCAGTTAATTTAGGGGCGCTTATGTAAGGTCTTTTCTTTACTTCTCTTATTAACCACCGTTCATCTGCATCGGAAAATATTTTTCTTTTGCTTGGCTTTGAAACATTCTCGAAATTTTTTGCACCGGAATAACGTTTTATAATATTAAACACTGTAGACTTCGGTTTATTGACTATTTCTGCAATATTTCGTACAGATTTTCCGGATTTTGAGTGTTCAATAATCAATTTTCTAATTTCAGGCGTTGTTTGGGAAGCCCGATTCGCCATAGTCAGTAAAATATTTAAAGTTGTTAAAATAGGCTTGTAAACAAACTCTTAAAACATTTAAATGAAAAATATTTGCAAATAGTTCCGTTATAAACCGCAATCAAATCGAAGTTGCCAGATGTCCCATTATTACTTTGTGATATAAATATGCGTTATTGTGAATTATCGCTTGTAACTTTTTCTCTTCAAAACAAACAGCGATAAAATTACGTCCTAACAAAATCAAGAGTAAAAGCAACATAAGAACATAAAAAGCATAAAAATTAACGCAACTGTGAGAAAAAATATGTTTGAACAATGTTGATTGTTATAATTGATTCTTGCCTTAATTAGAGTATTAGGGTGGATGTTAGAAGAAAATAGGCAATTGGATTTCTGTGAAACCGAAGTGCAAATTATAATTACTCGTTTGAGATAATTATAATTTAGCGGGGAAGAAAGAAATAATGGGGATTTATTAATAATAGTTTTCTTTTAATGAGATTATTAGGCCTGTAAATAATTTCTCACCTTGCCTTATGCTTGTATTAAATATACTTGTTTTTCAAAGTTTCTTCACATAAGTTTAATTCTTTTATTAAAGGTTTACTTAGGTACTAAAATACAAGTAAGTACGATTTGGGTTTTAAATTCAAGTTGGGCTTTTTACAATGATGTTGATTGGTAGGTTGCTGATTAGTAAGTAAGTATTTTTGATACAGTTTAAGTCTTATGTGTTTTGGTGAAAAACAAAGTTAACAACTTGACAACTGGAATTATTCCATTATTAACTAAATGGGCAACTCGTAATTCTACGATACATTTTTATGGTAAGTATAATGAGGTAAGTTTAAAAAAAGGTAAGTAAATAAAGGTAAGTATAATAAAGGTAAGTATAATAAAGTAATAATTAATAAATATACATATTCAAATATAAGTAATTAATTCATTGAAAACATTTTACATATGTATAATAAATTTTGGTATAATGGATAAAAGATGTTTTAGGTTTCGAGTATTTAAATTTTGTGTCCAAAAGTTAGTTTGGACATGGCGCCGGCCTTGCCGTTAGGCAACTGATACCGTTTTGTCCGTAGCGCAAAGTACATTGGCGAGTGACTTAATGGCCTCTGCGAGAATCTTGGTGTCTGCTGTAACAGGTGTTGACGACTGTTGAAATTCCTTTTTCTTGGCTGGCTGTGATGTCTTTGCTCTTTTGGTTTGACGTTTACGTTTTGTTGTTTTACCTCCTTGCCTATTGGAAGGTTGATGCAGTAGTGTGTGATGAAACTTATCACATTTTCTGCACGTATCCATGGAAGTGCAACCTCGTAAGTCATGGCTTCTGGCAAGGCAGTTTATGCAGAACCGATTGTCTTCAACCACGTCCTCTCTTTCTTGAGCTGTCATTTTTAGGAACTTTCTGCAAAACCTCAAGGCATGGAAGCGATTGCACAATATACATTTATAAACGTCAGGATCGCGAGATTGCAAACGACGTTGCGTTGAACGGCTTGCAATTGGTCGAGTGGTGGCTAATCTTCTGTTGGTTCTATAGGAAAAAGAGAATACATTAGAAACAAGTAATTTGGTAAGATAGAGTCATTTTCTAGCTGAAATTTTAGATGAAACAGAGTGTAAATATATGAGGATAACATAGTTAAGAACTAATTGAGATAAATATGAAAGAGGTAAGTAAAATTTTTAATCGTTCAGGAATGGAAGATAGCACAATTTAACTACAGGTCGAGTGATTGTTCCTGATGCTGTGCGGATATCAGCAATACGTACATTTGTGTCCGTACCAGGGTAAGTCTTTTCTATTCTACCCAACCGCCATTCGTATGGAGGGAGTAAGTCGTCAATGATAGCCACTAAATCGCCTTCTTGCATATTTGGGACCGAGCTCTTCCATTTATGTCTTTTATGCAAGGACTTGAGATAGTCTTCCTTCCATCGAATAGAAAATTGGTGATGAATGACCTTTAACTTTTCCCACCTATTAATAAGAGACATGTTTTCAACGCACTGGTCAGGGAAAGCCATTAGAGGAGCTCCTTTTAAAAAATGACCGGGAGTAAGAGCAGCTAAATCTGTTGGGTCTTGAGATAATGCAGATATCGGTCGGGAGTTGAGAACACCTTCAATTCTGGCTAGGATAGTAGAAAATTCTTCAAAAGTGAATCTTTGACCACCAGCCGTTCGTTTTAAATGAAACTTGAAACTTTTAACTGCCGCCTCCCATAAACCGCCCATGTGCGGAGCGTATGGTGGTATAAATCTCCATTCAAACCCATGAGTAATGTATTTTTGGGATATGTCTCGAGCTGCAGACTTTACAAACGTAGAAAATTCGCGTTCTAATATCTTACTGGCACCTAAGAAATTTCTACCATTATCAGTGACTACCCTTTGGGGGAGCCCCCGCCTCCCAACGAAGCGAAGAAATGCCGCTTGGAACGCAGCCGAGGATAAGTCCGAACAGAGTTCTAAATGTATAGCCTTTGTACTGAAGCATACAAATACACAAACATATGCTTTCACCATAGGAGATTTTCTGAGAGGTGATGTCTTAATTTCAAAGGGCCCGGCAAAATCAATCCCTGTTATCTGGAAGGGATGAGACAAGTTGCATCTCTCTGGAGGTAGGGGAGCCATTATCTGCGAAGATGCTTGCTGCTTGTAAATAAGGCATGTTTTGCAATGACGTATTATGTTTTTTATACGAGGTTTAAGTCTGAATATGAAAAATTCTGTTTGCACCATTCGTATTATTTGACTGCATTCTGCGTGGCATAACAGCTCGTGCAAATGCGTGAGATATAGATGGCAAAAACGGGAGTTGCCAGGCAAAATAATCGGATAACGTTCGTTATATGGAAGAGATGATTGAGATAATCTTCCATTTACGCGCATAATAAATTTTGAGTCGAGAATTGGATTTAGAGATTTAAGTGCGCTTTTATTAGATATTATCTGAGAGTTAAGTAGATTTTGATATTCCTCGGGGTAGAACGTTTTTTGAGCTATAACAAGGAGTTTCACTTTTACTTGTTTTATTTCCTCTTGAGTCAACTCATCTGATTTAGAGCGATTATTATCCGGTCCCATACTTTTCAAACTTTTATTGTAAAATCGGAAAATATAGCCTATTACTCGTAGGGCTCTGCTATACGATGAGAACCTGTTAAGAACATCTTCCTTGACTTCTGAGTGTAGTGAGTGGCAATCATTTTTTGATTTGCTAACTAGTTTAAGAGGATTTCTTTTTGGCCAGTCTGAGGATGGCTTAAACAACCATGATGGTCCTTGCCACCAAAGAGTATTTTGAACAAGATCTTGGGGCTTACAGCCTCGGGTTCCAAGATCCGCAGGGTTGTCGTGAGTTGGGACATGCCGCCAGGTTGCATTTGATGTTAGTAGATGAATCTGAGCAATTCGATTAGCAACGTATGTCTCCCATGATGAAGGAGGTTTAGAAAGCCATCCTAATACTATGGACGAGTCAGTCCATAAGTATATTTCATTAAAATTTAGATTCAGGGATGATTTAACATAGCTAACAAGTTTTGCCAGTAAAACCGCACCATTGAGCTCTAAACGTGGTAGACATACTGTCTGAATAGGAGCTACTTTACATTTTGCCATTAATAAATTTGAAAAAATTGTATGGGTAGGAGTTTCACATCTAATATACACTGCGGCACAGTAAGCTGATTTTGAGGCATCAGAAAATCCGTGAATTTGAATAGAGTATGACGGGGTATATTGTAACCAGCGAGGTATAGAAATAGTTTCAACTTTCGAGAGATCCTGGACTAAACTATTCCATTTTCCAAGAGAATCTAATGAAATATCTTCATCCCACTGTAGCCCTTCTAGCCACAATTGCTGCATCAGAATTTTTGCCCTTATAATTAAGGGTGCAAGCCATCCAGCGGGATCAAATAGTTTTGCAACAGCGGAAAGAATTTTCCGTTTAGTAATTTTTGTGGCTTGTTCAATGGGTGTAAAATTGTAAGAGAATGAGTCATTGAGTGCATTCCACTTAATGCCTAGGGTCTTAGTAGAGCTTGTTTCTTTAAAGCGAAGGAAGTCTGAATCATAAAGATCCTCCTTGGGTAACTTCGCGAGTAGTTGAGGGTTGTTTGCGGTTATCTTTTTTAAAGGGAAACCTGCTGAACTTAAAACTTCTAAGAGTTGGGCTTGTGTAACGAGGGTTTCTTCTATCGTATAACCGCCAGAGAGAATGTCGTCGACATAAGTTTCAGTACGCAAAATTGACGCTACTTTTGGAAATGCAGATTCGGAGTCTAATGCGAGTTGATGAAGGGTCCGAATTGCTAAATAAGGCGCACAGTTTACACCGAAAGTAACGGTTTTCAACTGGTAATCTTTAATAGGGCCGTTGGGTAGAGGTTGAAATAAAATTCGCTGGAAGGGTCGGTCATCGGGGTGGACTAATATTTGGCGGTACATTTTTTGTATATCGCCACTAAACACAAATTTGTACTTTCTCCAGTTAAGTATTGTTGTTATTAAGTCATTTTGCAACATTGGCCCTGTGTACAGAATATCATTAAGGGAAACTTGTGATTTTGTTTTCCTCGAGGCATTAAATACAACTCTGACTTTAGTGGTCTTGTGCTCTGGTCTAACGACTGCGTGATGTGGCAAATAGTATGAGTAATACTTGCCTTGTGATATAATTTCGTGAGCAAAAGCCTCTTCCATATGATCAAGAGATATGTATTCTTTCAGAACTTCTTGATATTGTGACTGAAGGTAGGGATCTTTATTTAGAGTTTTTTCCATTCGAGCATACTGTGCCAGAGCGACAAATCGCGATGAGCCAAGAAATAACTTTTCAGGAAATTCGGGTTTGAAAGGTAATCTTACGACATACCTGCCGCTATCATCACGTGTAGTGGTTTGAGCATAATAGTTCTGACAAATTTCTTCTTCGGCTGAGCTTGGGCGGGTAACAGATATCTCTTCTTGTTCCCAAAACTTTTTTAGCAAATTATTTAATTCTGCAGTGTCCGACACTTGTACTGAGGTAGTAAAACTGTTAACAGTTCTTGTTTTCATGGGACCACTGAGAACCCATCCAAATACAGTGTTGTAGGCTGAAGTTTGACCACAAATGCTCTTTTTTATACCTTCAATATTGAGGAAGTTTTCATAATCATTGCCTAGTATGAGATCGATTTGGGACGATTTATTGAAGGTAGGATCTGCCAAGTCCAATTCTTTCAGTTCGGTTGAATAAGGGATTTCAAAAGTGCAAGCTGGAAGACGCTTGGTTACCTTGGGCAATACAATTGCTTTGATTGGGATTCTGAGATTGTATCTTTTTGCATACAGAACAAGTTCGCACTCTTTGGTTGCAGTATGTTTCTGTCCACCAATTCCGATAATTTCAAAGTGCGATTTTTGGTAAGGTAACTGAAGGCGACTTCTGATTCTTTCTGACAAAAATGAACGCTGAGAACCTGGGTCAATGAGAGCTCTTATTGTGAATAATTGATTTCTATGATCAATTTGCATCAAAGCAGTTCGTAAGAGAACGTTCTCATTGCTTGTAACACAATTTGCTTGAAATTGCTTTGATGTTTGTGGAAGTTCTTCTCGATTTCTATTCATTATAGGTTGAGTCGTGCTAGATAAAGTGTTTTGAGCTACTCTTTGTATTTCATCTTCCACTTCTTTATTTTGTTGGTTTTCATTTCTTTGAGCAGGGTTTGGAAATTTTTGTTTCATATGAAGCAAAGTATGGTGGGATTTTTTGCAATGGAGACAGGTGTGTTTGCTTCCGCAATTTGCTTTGAGGTGAGAAAGAGCTAAGCAGTTATTGCAATATTTATTCTTATACACGAAATCTACTCTTTGTTGTACTGAAAAGTTTCGGAACTTGGGACATGTTCTCAAAGAGTGATTTTCATTGCACAGCTTACATAAATATTCGTTAAGATTATCTTGGGATACATATGTTTGAATTTTGGGTTGATTTGACCTTGCGAGACTGAAACAATCTTTTGAGGTTTTAATATTTGTAAGCCGTTCCACTGCTTCATACCTGTCAATAAGGAATTGTGACATTTGAGACCACTTCGGAAGTTCTCGCGGAGAAGTTAATGACTGTTCCCAAAGTGAAAGTGTAAATTCGGGAAGTTTTGTGGATATCAAACGAATCAGAATAGGGTCCCAGCTTTCTACTTCAACGCCTAAGGTTCTAAGGGTCGCTAAAGAATCACTTACTGATGACTGGATTTTCCGAATTGATTCGCTATCTTCTTTGGTTGCCGGTGGAATGTCAAAGAGAATTTTGATCTGGTTATCAACCAGAACTCGTTTATTTTCATAACGAGCCTTAAGTGCATTCCATGCAAGCTCAAAGTTATCGTGAGAAAGTGGATATCGATTTACTATCGCACCTGCTTCACCTCTTGTTTTATTCCTGAGGTGGTATAATTTCGTAACTGGGGAGAGTTTTGGATGATTTATATATACGGCCGTGAACATGTCACGAAATGAGGGCCATTGTTCGTAACTGCCTTTAAAAACTTCAGTGTCACAGGGAGGAAGTTTTATGCAGTTATTTGTGTCATTTTGCACAAACGTTTGAGAGGGGTTTTGGTTTTGGGTATAATATCGGGTCGTTGAGTGGAATCTGGGGTTACTTGGGTTGTCCAATCTCACAGCTCTCATTAAGTCTAAGATTTGAGAGGTACATTGGTAATATGTTTCTGTGCAAACCTCGAATTTCCCCGTGACTTCCTGTCGAAATTCTGGTGTAACATCCTTGGCTTTGGACAATATAACACCTTCATAGGAAGCATCTACTCTATTCCACCTTTGCTCTAAGTCTTTAAGCTTTACCTCCAAAATAAACTCATTTTGATTTTCTACTGAAGTTGGATCGAATTTCTCACAGAATTTCAACAAATGCTCAGAATCAAATTCAAAATGATCTTTTGAAGAAGGGTTATAATCATCGTGGGAATTATTAGGCATATTGAAATTAAGAGAATTTTTTTTTGAGTAAATTAAAAATCACTTTCAGAAGAGGGTTGGTATTTTATCTTTCTTTGAAATAAAAGCTTAAGGGTTATAGGGTAGTGATATATGGAGCTAGCAGGAGAGTTAAAAACCTTAGAAATTTATTTTGAAATTTTAGTACAATTCACGCAACTCTGTTTTTCCTTTCTACAACTTCGTAAGATAAGGGGCTTTTGGGTTAAAGCACTAGAAGTTTGTTCTAGTTTAAAGTTGAAGTGGGCAGAAAAGCTAAACTGAGAAGCTGATATGAGAATATATTTTCTTCTTTTTATCTTGGGTCAAAAGAACTATTATTAAACCTGGGTCAGTTTTATTTTCAAATTATAATAAATTTAAAAAAAAAACAATTAAAAGATTTATTTTATTGCAGCATAACTTTCAAAATCAAAAACACAAATAAATACAGCTTGGTTTTTAAAGGGTTAAAAATAGCTTATTTTCTGCAGAGTTACCAAAGTGTTGACTAATCTACCGAGATAATTATCATAATTAAGTGTTAAATTCCTTTTTAATAGTTATGATACTATTTTTTGAGCTAATAAAGCAGAGTTAGAGGTAATAAAGCAAACTAAATTGTGCTGAAGATTTTGTTTAATTAACTATTAAATTTTTATTCTATTTAAAATTTTAATTTTAATTAGGAAGTATTTAAAAAAACTCTGATTGCGAGAGTGATTTTACTTACTATTATTTATGGCATGTATGGATAGTTGCAATTTATTTATTGTGCACAGGTTAATTTTAATGAAACCAGTTTATATTTAATTTATTAAATTATTATTATTTTTTTTTTTAAAGTTTATTTTTAAATATAAATTGTTTAAAGTTCACAGAAAATCTGTGTGCGAAATTTCTTTTAAAATTGTAAAATTTGCTTATTAACTGGCATACAATCTCTGTTTTTGTGTTTATTTTAAAAAAACATAGCAATCACTTTTCTAGCTCAGCTTTATTTTCAAATTACTCTTTAGTTTCTCTCTCTTCCTTGTATTGTATTTTTTATTTTAAAAATGAGAAACTTGACGAAAAAAAAAATTTTTTAAACGTTCAATTTGAAGTTAACTAGCGGACTGTATGAGAATATTGAGAGATTTTTGAGCTTTTATTTTTTTTTTTTAATTAAAATAAGGAGTTTGTTTTTTATTTCACACAAAGAAAACTTTTGAGATGTATAAAGTTAACACAGAATAATAAAGGAAAAAAATTACGATAACGCGAAGATAAAGCTTTTTAAGCAATATATATTTATGTTTTTGTTGTAATAAACTGCAGGAATAATCGTAGGTTTATCAAAAAAAAAATTTTTTTTATTGTGTATTGAGCTAAAAATCGGGTTTTTGTTTTTTATATTTTTTTATATATTATGAATGTTGTTGTACTACTTGATTTTATTTTAGGAAATAAAAGAAATATTTTCAATATATTAACAATAAAAAATTTTCCCTTTCTTTTTTAAATTTTTTATTTTTCTTTAATTCTGATTTTAATTCACTAAATATTTAGTAAATACACATTTGGCATTTTTTTTCACAATATGAGAATATTCTTATTCTGTTCCCATTTTTTTAATACTTTTTTAAATATTTTTCTTACGGGTGTTCTTAATATTTTGGAGTTTAGTGTAAATTTACTTAAAATTCTTTGTACATAATTTTTTAGGAATAGACTGTAATTTTACTGTTGAGATCACTCACTGTATACATTGAATGTATAAAAGTTAAACATAAACTTAAGAGCTCACCGTTTTATTTTGGGATTAAGAGAAACTATTTATTTTATAACTCGTTGATTTCTTACAACATACATACATACATATGCAATCACAAAGAGAACAACATACCAGAAATGCAAATTTGGTGGTTGTTTTATATATTAAGAGAGATTGATTATGTATATGAATACTTTAAATTATTAACTTTATTCTTTTAACACATTTGATAATTTTTATGTATGTAAATATGCACTTTGTAACTTTTTTCTTTTTTATTTTTTTTTTAGTTTTATCTTATAATTTAATTTAAGATAAAAAAAATTGTGGTTTTTCACATAAGTATGTAGCTTTATAATTTGTCACTTTTACAAGTACATATATGTATGTATGCAAATTTATATGTATGTACACATATATTGTATGTATGTATGTAAAGTTTTAACGGGACAAGATTATATTTATGTATGTAAATATGTACATATACATTACTTACAGGAGTTAGCGGTATTTATGCACTTGAGTTTTTTCTTTAAAGCACAATTGTTTTGTTGTTTTTTTTTTTTTATTGCAAATATTTATACATACGTATGTATGTATAAATCTCTAACGGGATGCGTCTAGATGTTTCTATGAAATCACTTATGTACATAGTACTTATGTATGACGTGTTTTCACACTTTATCGCACTGAATTGAATTTAGGGTTATGTACCTTCAGACGTATGTACATATGTATATACATGTTATTTACCACCTATGTTTTTTACAATTTAAATTTTATAGGTAAGTATGTATGTAGGTATTATAAAAATTTTTTCTTTTCACTATTTGTTTAAATTTCACAGTGCCGTATAAAAAACTGGGTAAGTATTAATGCACTTTTTTAATTAATTTTGAGTTTTATATTATAGTTAAATTTTAAGTTTAAAGCTATTTTTTTTGCGTGTTTACTCACTCCGATATTGTTACAAACTGTGGAATGTTACCTCATGTTGTTTTGCTGCTTGCTGAGTTTTTCCCTTTTTATTTTGTTTTTAAGAGAGTTTGTTTTTTATTGCTTTTGTTCTTTGACGGCTTCGATGAGGACCATGAACAATGTTGATTGTTATAATTGATTCTTGCCTTAATTAGAGTATTAGGGTGGATGTTAGAAGAAAATAGGCAATTGGATTTCTGTGAAACCGAAGTGCAAATTATAATTACTCGTTTGAGATAATTATAATTTAGCGGGGAAGAAAGAAATAATGGGGATTTATTAATAATAGTTTTCTTTTAATGAGATTATTAGGCCTGTAAATAATTTCTCACCTTGCCTTATGCTTGTATTAAATATACTTGTTTTTCAAAGTTTCTTCACATAAGTTTAATTCTTTTATTAAAGGTTTACTTAGGTACTAAAATACAAGTAAGTACGATTTGGGTTTTAAATTCAAGTTGGGGTTTTTACAATGATGTTGATTGGTAGGTTGCTGATTAGTAAGTAAGTATTTTTGATACAGTTTAAGTCTTATGTGTTTTGGTGAAAAACAAAGTTAACAACTTGACAACTGGAATTATTCCATTATTAACTAAATGGGCAACTCGTAATTCTACGATACATTTTTATGGTAAGTATAATGAGGTAAGTTTAAAAAAAGGTAAGTAAATAAAGGTAAGTATAATAAAGGTAAGTATAATAAAGTAATAATTAATAAATATACATATTCAAATATAAGTAATTAATTCATTGAAAACATTTTACATATGTATAATAAATTTTGGTATAATGGATAAAAGATGTTTTAGGTTTCGAGTATTTAAATTTTGTGTCCAAAAGTTAGTTTGGACATGGCGCCGGCCTTGCCGTTAGGCAACTGATACCGTTTTGTCCGTAGCGCAAAGTACATTGGCGAGTGACTTAATGGCCTCTGCGAGAATCTTGGTGTCTGCTGTAACAGGTGTTGACGACTGTTGAAATTCCTTTTTCTTGGCTGGCTGTGATGTCTTTGCTCTTTTGGTTTGACGTTTACGTTTTGTTGTTTTACCTCCTTGCCTATTGGAAGGTTGATGCAGTAGTGTGTGATGAAACTTATCACATTTTCTGCACGTATCCATGGAAGTGCAACCTCGTAAGTCATGGCTTCTGGCAAGGCAGTTTATGCAGAACCGATTGTCTTCAACCACGTCCTCTCTTTCTTGAGCTGTCATTTTTAGGAACTTTCTGCAAAACCTCAAGGCATGGAAGCGATTGCACAATATACATTTATAAACGTCAGGATCGCGAGATTGCAAACGACGTTGCGTTGAACGGCTTGCAATTGGTCGAGTGGTGGCTAATCTTCTGTTGGTTCTATAGGAAAAAGAGAATACATTAGAAACAAGTAATTTGGTAAGATAGAGTCATTTTCTAGCTGAAATTTTAGATGAAACAGAGTGTAAATATATGAGGATAACATAGTTAAGAACTAATTGAGATAAATATGAAAGAGGTAAGTAAAATTTTTAATCGTTCAGGAATGGAAGATAGCACAATTTAACTACAGGTCGAGTGATTGTTCCTGATGCTGTGCGGATATCAGCAATACGTACATTTGTGTCCGTACCAGGGTAAGTCTTTTCTATTCTACCCAACCGCCATTCGTATGGAGGGAGTAAGTCGTCAATGATAGCCACTAAATCGCCTTCTTGCATATTTGGGACCGAGCTCTTCCATTTATGTCTTTTATGCAAGGACTTGAGATAGTCTTCCTTCCATCGAATAGAAAATTGGTGATGAATGACCTTTAACTTTTCCCACCTATTAATAAGAGACATGTTTTCAACGCACTGGTCAGGGAAAGCCATTAGAGGAGCTCCTTTTAAAAAATGACCGGGAGTAAGAGCAGCTAAATCTGTTGGGTCTTGAGATAATGCAGATATCGGTCGGGAGTTGAGAACACCTTCAATTCTGGCTAGGATAGTAGAAAATTCTTCAAAAGTGAATCTTTGACCACCAGCCGTTCGTTTTAAATGAAACTTGAAACTTTTAACTGCCGCCTCCCATAAACCGCCCATGTGCGGAGCGTATGGTGGTATAAATCTCCATTCAAACCCATGAGTAATGTATTTTTGGGATATGTCTCGAGCTGCAGACTTTACAAACGTAGAAAATTCGCGTTCTAATATCTTACTGGCACCTAAGAAATTTCTACCATTATCAGTGACTACCCTTTGGGGGAGCCCCCGCCTCCCAACGAAGCGAAGAAATGCCGCTTGGAACGCAGCCGAGGATAAGTCCGAACAGAGTTCTAAATGTATAGCCTTTGTACTGAAGCATACAAATACACAAACATATGCTTTCACCATAGGAGATTTTCTGAGAGGTGATGTCTTAATTTCAAAGGGCCCGGCAAAATCAATCCCTGTTATCTGGAAGGGATGAGACAAGTTGCATCTCTCTGGAGGTAGGGGAGCCATTATCTGCGAAGATGCTTGCTGCTTGTAAATAAGGCATGTTTTGCAATGACGTATTATGTTTTTTATACGAGGTTTAAGTCTGAATATGAAAAATTCTGTTTGCACCATTCGTATTATTTGACTGCATTCTGCGTGGCATAACAGCTCGTGCAAATGCGTGAGATATAGATGGCAAAAACGGGAGTTGCCAGGCAAAATAATCGGATAACGTTCGTTATATGGAAGAGATGATTGAGATAATCTTCCATTTACGCGCATAATAAATTTTGAGTCGAGAATTGGATTTAGAGATTTAAGTGCGCTTTTATTAGATATTATCTGAGAGTTAAGTAGATTTTGATATTCCTCGGGGTAGAACGTTTTTTGAGCTATAACAAGGAGTTTCACTTTTACTTGTTTTATTTCCTCTTGAGTCAACTCATCTGATTTAGAGCGATTATTATCCGGTCCCATACTTTTCAAACTTTTATTGTAAAATCGGAAAATATAGCCTATTACTCGTAGGGCTCTGCTATACGATGAGAACCTGTTAAGAACATCTTCCTTGACTTCTGAGTGTAGTGAGTGGCAATCATTTTTTGATTTGCTAACTAGTTTAAGAGGATTTCTTTTTGGCCAGTCTGAGGATGGCTTAAACAACCATGATGGTCCTTGCCACCAAAGAGTATTTTGAACAAGATCTTGGGGCTTACAGCCTCGGGTTCCAAGATCCGCAGGGTTGTCGTGAGTTGGGACATGCCGCCAGGTTGCATTTGATGTTAGTAGATGAATCTGAGCAATTCGATTAGCAACGTATGTCTCCCATGATGAAGGAGGTTTAGAAAGCCATCCTAATACTATGGACGAGTCAGTCCATAAGTATATTTCATTAAAATTTAGATTCAGGGATGATTTAACATAGCTAACAAGTTTTGCCAGTAAAACCGCACCATTGAGCTCTAAACGTGGTAGGCATACTGTCTGAATAGGAGCTACTTTACATTTTGCCATTAATAAATTTGAAAAAATTGTATGGGTAGGAGTTTCACATCTAATATACACTGCGGCACAGTAAGCTGATTTTGAGGCATCAGAAAATCCGTGAATTTGAATAGAGTATGACGGGGTATATTGTAACCAGCGAGGTATAGAAATAGTTTCAACTTTCGAGAGATCCTGGACTAAACTATTCCATTTTCCAAGAGAATCTAATGAAATATCTTCATCCCACTGTAGCCCTTCTAGCCACAATTGCTGCATCAGAATTTTTGCCCTTATAATTAAGGGTGCAAGCCATCCAGCGGGATCAAATAGTTTTGCAACAGCGGAAAGAATTTTCCGTTTAGTAATTTTTGTGGCTTGTTCAATGGGTGTAAAATTGTAAGAGAATGAGTCATTGAGTGCATTCCACTTAATGCCTAGGGTCTTAGTAGAGCTTGTTTCTTTAAAGCGAAGGAAGTCTGAATCATAAAGATCCTCCTTGGGTAACTTCGCGAGTAGTTGAGGGTTGTTTGCGGTTATCTTTTTTAAAGGGAAACCTGCTGAACTTAAAACTTCTAAGAGTTGGGCTTGTGTAACGAGGGTTTCTTCTATCGTATAACCGCCAGAGAGAATGTCGTCGACATAAGTTTCAGTACGCAAAATTGACGCTACTTTTGGAAATGCAGATTCGGAGTCTAATGCGAGTTGATGAAGGGTCCGAATTGCTAAATAAGGCGCACAGTTTACACCGAAAGTAACGGTTTTCAACTGGTAATCTTTAATAGGGCCGTTGGGTAGAGGTTGAAATAAAATTCGCTGGAAGGGTCGGTCATCGGGGTGGACTAATATTTGGCGGTACATTTTTTGTATATCGCCACTAAACACAAATTTGTACTTTCTCCAGTTAAGTATTGTTGTTATTAAGTCATTTTGCAACATTGGCCCTGTGTACAGAATATCATTAAGGGAAACTTGTGATTTTGTTTTCCTCGAGGCATTAAATACAACTCTGACTTTAGTGGTCTTGTGCTCTGGTCTAACGACTGCGTGATGTGGCAAATAGTATGAGTAATACTTGCCTTGTGATATAATTTCGTGAGCAAAAGCCTCTTCCATATGATCAAGAGATATGTATTCTTTCAGAACTTCTTGATATTGTGACTGAAGGTAGGGATCTTTATTTAGAGTTTTTTCCATTCGAGCATACTGTGCCAGAGCGACAAATCGCGATGAGCCAAGAAATAACTTTTCAGGAAATTCGGGTTTGAAAGGTAATCTTACGACATACCTGCCGCTATCATCACGTGTAGTGGTTTGAGCATAATAGTTCTGACAAATTTCTTCTTCGGCTGAGCTTGGGCGGGTAACAGATATCTCTTCTTGTTCCCAAAACTTTTTTAGCAAATTATTTAATTCTGCAGTGTCCGACACTTGTACTGAGGTAGTAAAACTGTTAACAGTTCTTGTTTTCATGGGACCACTGAGAACCCATCCAAATACAGTGTTGTAGGCTGAAGTTTGACCACAAATGCTCTTTTTTATACCTTCAATATTGAGGAAGTTTTCATAATCATTGCCTAGTATGAGATCGATTTGGGACGATTTATTGAAGGTAGGATCTGCCAAGTCCAATTCTTTCAGTTCGGTTGAATAAGGGATTTCAAAAGTGCAAGCTGGAAGACGCTTGGTTACCTTGGGCAATACAATTGCTTTGATTGGGATTCTGAGATTGTATCTTTTTGCATACAGAACAAGTTCGCACTCTTTGGTTGCAGTATGTTTCTGTCCACCAATTCCGATAATTTCAAAGTGCGATTTTTGGTAAGGTAACTGAAGGCGACTTCTGATTCTTTCTGACAAAAATGAACGCTGAGAACCTGGGTCAATGAGAGCTCTTATTGTGAATAATTGATTTCTATGATCAATTTGCATCAAAGCAGTTCGTAAGAGAACGTTCTCATTGCTTGTAACACAATTTGCTTGAAATTGCTTTGATGTTTGTGGAAGTTCTTCTCGATTTCTATTCATTATAGGTTGAGTCGTGCTAGATAAAGTGTTTTGAGCTACTCTTTGTATTTCATCTTCCACTTCTTTATTTTGTTGGTTTTCATTTCTTTGAGCAGGGTTTGGAAATTTTTGTTTCATATGAAGCAAAGTATGGTGGGATTTTTTGCAATGGAGACAGGTGTGTTTGCTTCCGCAATTTGCTTTGAGGTGAGAAAGAGCTAAGCAGTTATTGCAATATTTATTCTTATACACGAAATCTACTCTTTGTTGTACTGAAAAGTTTCGGAACTTGGGACATGTTCTCAAAGAGTGATTTTCATTGCACAGCTTACATAAATATTCGTTAAGATTATCTTGGGATACATATGTTTGAATTTTGGGTTGATTTGACCTTGCGAGACTGAAACAATCTTTTGAGGTTTTAATATTTGTAAGCCGTTCCACTGCTTCATACCTGTCAATAAGGAATTGTGACATTTGAGACCACTTCGGAAGTTCTCGCGGAGAAGTTAATGACTGTTCCCAAAGTGAAAGTGTAAATTCGGGAAGTTTTGTGGATATCAAACGAATCAGAATAGGGTCCCAGCTTTCTACTTCAACGCCTAAGGTTCTAAGGGTCGCTAAAGAATCACTTACTGATGACTGGATTTTCCGAATTGATTCGCTATCTTCTTTGGTTGCCGGTGGAATGTCAAAGAGAATTTTGATCTGGTTATCAACCAGAACTCGTTTATTTTCATAACGAGCCTTAAGTGCATTCCATGCAAGCTCAAAGTTATCGTGAGAAAGTGGATATCGATTTACTATCGCACCTGCTTCACCTCTTGTTTTATTCCTGAGGTGGTATAATTTCGTAACTGGGGAGAGTTTTGGATGATTTATATATACGGCCGTGAACATGTCACGAAATGAGGGCCATTGTTCGTAACTGCCTTTAAAAACTTCAGTGTCACAGGGAGGAAGTTTTATGCAGTTATTTGTGTCATTTTGCACAAACGTTTGAGAGGGGTTTTGGTTTTGGGTATAATATCGGGTCGTTGAGTGGAATCTGGGGTTACTTGGGTTGTCCAATCTCACAGCTCTCATTAAGTCTAAGATTTGAGAGGTACATTGGTAATATGTTTCTGTGCAAACCTCGAATTTCCCCGTGACTTCCTGTCGAAATTCTGGTGTAACATCCTTGGCTTTGGACAATATAACACCTTCATAGGAAGCATCTACTCTATTCCACCTTTGCTCTAAGTCTTTAAGCTTTACCTCCAAAATAAACTCATTTTGATTTTCTACTGAAGTTGGATCGAATTTCTCACAGAATTTCAACAAATGCTCAGAATCAAATTCAAAATGATCTTTTGAAGAAGGGTTATAATCATCGTGGGAATTATTAGGCATATTGAAATTAAGAGAATTTTTTTTTGAGTAAATTAAAAATCACTTTCAGAAGAGGGTTGGTATTTTATCTTTCTTTGAAATAAAAGCTTAAGGGTTATAGGGTAGTGATATATGGAGCTAGCAGGAGAGTTAAAAACCTTAGAAATTTATTTTGAAATTTTAGTACAATTCACGCAACTCTGTTTTTCCTTTCTACAACTTCGTAAGATAAGGGGCTTTTGGGTTAAAGCACTAGAAGTTTGTTCTAGTTTAAAGTTGAAGTGGGCAGAAAAGCTAAACTGAGAAGCTGATATGAGAATATATTTTCTTCTTTTTATCTTGGGTCAAAAGAACTATTATTAAACCTGGGTCAGTTTTATTTTCAAATTATAATAAATTTAAAAAAAAAACAATTAAAAGATTTATTTTATTGCAGCATAACTTTCAAAATCAAAAACACAAATAAATACAGCTTGGTTTTTAAAGGGTTAAAAATAGCTTATTTTCTGCAGAGTTACCAAAGTGTTGACTAATCTACCGAGATAATTATCATAATTAAGTGTTAAATTCCTTTTTAATAGTTATGATACTATTTTTTGAGCTAATAAAGCAGAGTTAGAGGTAATAAAGCAAACTAAATTGTGCTGAAGATTTTGTTTAATTAACTATTAAATTTTTATTCTATTTAAAATTTTAATTTTAATTAGGAAGTATTTAAAAAAACTCTGATTGCGAGAGTGATTTTACTTACTATTATTTATGGCATGTATGGATAGTTGCAATTTATTTATTGTGCACAGGTTAATTTTAATGAAACCAGTTTATATTTAATTTATTAAATTATTATTATTTTTTTTTTTAAAGTTTATTTTTAAATATAAATTGTTTAAAGTTCACAGAAAATCTGTGTGCGAAATTTCTTTTAAAATTGTAAAATTTGCTTATTAACTGGCATACAATCTCTGTTTTTGTGTTTATTTTAAAAAAACATAGCAATCACTTTTCTAGCTCAGCTTTATTTTCAAATTACTCTTTAGTTTCTCTCTCTTCCTTGTATTGTATTTTTTATTTTAAAAATGAGAAACTTGACGAAAAAAAAAATTTTTTAAACGTTCAATTTGAAGTTAACTAGCGGACTGTATGAGAATATTGAGAGATTTTTGAGCTTTTATTTTTTTTTTTTAATTAAAATAAGGAGTTTGTTTTTTATTTCACACAAAGAAAACTTTTGAGATGTATAAAGTTAACACAGAATAATAAAGGAAAAAAATTACGATAACGCGAAGATAAAGCTTTTTAAGCAATATATATTTATGTTTTTGTTGTAATAAACTGCAGGAATAATCGTAGGTTTATCAAAAAAAAAATTTTTTTTATTGTGTATTGAGCTAAAAATCGGGTTTTTGTTTTTTATATTTTTTTATATATTATGAATGTTGTTGTACTACTTGATTTTATTTTAGGAAATAAAAGAAATATTTTCAATATATTAACAATAAAAAATTTTCCCTTTCTTTTTTAAATTTTTTATTTTTCTTTAATTCTGATTTCTTCTTAAAATTACTTTTTCTATCCTAGGACAAACTTTTTTCTTTTAAACAAAATATCTTAATATCATAATTCAGTTTATTTTGGGTTTAAGGTGGGATAGAGACTGATATATATAAAAGGTTTGGTAGGCTATTAAACGTTTATAAATACTCTTTTGTTATTTAAGGCTTATAAAGTCTTAAAGTACATTTAAGAGATTAGTCGTTTGGTTTTTATGCTTTTTAAAATTAAATTTCGTTTATACATTTTTAAAATTTTATTTATTTAACGAATAATTGATCACGTAACTGTTCAGTTGAGGAAAATGATACAAAATTAAAATAGTTCATTTAGTTTAGTATATGGCCATAATTTTAAACAGTTGTAGACAGACGATTGAAATCTACAAAGAACCTGTATTACTAACTCCTCTATAACAACAAGTATAAAATTTGGATTTGGAAATAAACGGGTGTCCCAATAGTTGATATAATATGGGGCCGGACTTTTGAACCATTATAGACAGACAGCTGAAATTTACAAGGGACATGTTTTGCTAAGTCCGCTATAACAAAAAGCTTATAATTTGAATTTAGAAAGTGAAGGGTGTTCCTAAAATAATGTTATTTGTTCTATATGGCCGTATTTTTTGAACCGTTGTATACAAACACCTTAATTTTAGAAAGAATGTCCACCACTTTTTTGGGTATAATAAGAAGTATAAAAGTATTATATTAGAAAATAAATAGTTGATTTAATCGAATGCATATGGACAAACTTTTGAACCGTTATAGACAGACGGTTGAAATTTACACAGAACCTGATTGCCTAATCTACTAAAACAGCAACTATATAATTTGAATTTTACATTAAAGAGTGACCCTATAGTTGCTGTAATTTGATGTATATTGCCAAACTATTGAACAGTTGAAAAAGTATAAAGTTTGGAGAGATAAGTGTGTCCCAATAGTTGATGTAACATAATTTATGTGGCCATACACTTGAGCTGTTATAGGCAGGCTCATGAAATCTGTTTTAAAGTCGGTTTTTTTTCGCAAGAGTTATTTTCATTTTGTTTTTTGTTTGTGCAATTGTTTTCCTGCTTGAAATCGCATGAGTTATATGTTGTGTTTTTTCAAAACAGTAGATGTGCCGTGCTGTTTAGATGTTTAGTAGTGCATTTGTTATTGTTTTATTACTATCTTCATTATAGCTTGCCTTATTGTTTGTTTCTATTAAAGATGAGCGATATTTTAGTACCTGTGATTAAATCACTGCGATTAAAAAATCACTGGTCACTACAGTGACTGTCTTGATCAAATAACAGTTCCGCGTAAGAACGTTCTTTTACATTTGCACACATACAAAGTTAAATTTAATTTTACTTTGTGAAAGAGATATGTAAGTATTTTTGGCTCGTTCATTTTTTCATATGTATATCAAAGCAGCTTCTTTGGTGCGTAGCTTTTTCCTGCTTCTACTTAGTAACAACTATTCTTTTTTCCAAACTTCACACAAACATACATATGTAGCAAAAAAAATGTTGTATGCTTTTTTTATTTGAACCTATAATCAATCTACTTATATTTCTGGGCACATTTAATTACACCTGCTTTTAATGTAGAGATCAAAATTCCCTTTTCCTTATTATTACTGTTTGCATAAAATATTATTTAGTGTTATATAATTCCTATATAAACATGAGTGTTTAAATAAAAAAGAACTGCAAACAGTGATCACGGTAACTATTTAAAAGAACGGTGACTTTAAAATCACGTTCACTGGTAACGATGTTCCTCAAAAATCACGTGATTGCTCATCCCTAGTTTCTATAGTTTTGTTATCAGTACCAATAGTTTGGTGTTTTACCATCAATTCAATTAAAAAGTAATAATACAATAACAAATGCACCAATAAACATCCCCTACCTTAAACTTAAGCAAAGCACATCTACCGTTTAACAACAAAAAATAACACAAGCTGTAATGAAGATAGTAATAAAACAATAACAAATTCACAAGTGAACATCCCATACGTAAAACATACGCAAAACAAATTTACCGTTTGACAACAAAAAATAAGGCAAGCTATAATGAAGATAGTAATAAAACAATAACAAATGCACTACTAAACATCCTATACCTAAATTAAAAGCAAAGCACATTCACTGTTTTATAAAAAAACAACAAATAACACATGCGATTTTAAGCAGGAAAACAATTGGACAAACAAAAAACCCAAATGAAAATATTTATTTTATGATACCAGTAAACATCAAAAATTCCTTCCTCAGGTATAATTGCAATAATATTAAAGATAAGCAAATTATTATTCTTAATCCTTACTTTTTATAAAACTACTTATTGCACATTTTTATTAATAAGCCATTCATGTGACCCTCACTCGAATTTACAAGCAATTCCACTACTCACCAATAATCAAAAACAAACTACAATGGTAGATTGAAATTTTAACTAAAAAAACCAATAACAATGTTGATATATTTGGTCTTTTTTGGTCATGTACTATTTTGCCGCCCGTACACGCAGTTATTTCCATTTTTCCATGTACTTTTTTTCCAACCACGAAGTTATTTTAATTTTTCAAACGAATCACTGTTACTATCAAAAGAGCTGCTCTTTGTCTCAATGCGCGGAGCAAAAGAGGCAAAAATAAAATTGAATGCGCATGGCTCAAAGAAAAGAAGGAGCAAGCGTAATGCGCATAAACGATTGGGGCTTTTTTTCTGCTCTGCTCTTTTGCGCATACCTTAAAAAAAGTGAGCATAAAAAGAGTGCGAAGAGCAGAAGAGCAAAAGAGCGAGCCAATCTGAACCCTGGTTAAAATGATAAAAACAGGAATATTTAAAAAAAAATATCAATAAAAATGCCATCCTGTAAACAAATAACAAAAAAAGATAAGCATTTAACTTCAATATCTTGGGATTTCTCACTACCTGCACGAAGGTATAGGTCGATGTGCAGTTCCTCAGAAAACTTGTGGGATACCCTGGCGCCGTGGTTATATAATCCTGTCATGTTTAAAATTCAGATTATAGAAAAAAATATTCTTTAATCCAGTTTACGAACGCAGATCAACATTGAAAAAAAATATCTACGGTGCGTGAAATACAATTCTAAGCAAACAGTTTATTACCATTCCAATGATTCCAATATTTCCCACTCAGCCATAAAATACTCGAGCTGCGTCCGTAAACTAGATTTGTTCCAAAATGTATATAACTTCCTTGATAATTTTAACAAGAATAACATTTTTACATAAGGGTTATTCACACCGGCCTTGTTAATTCGTTAGTCGTTATTCGATAGTTTTTTACGTGTATTTTGTTTTTGTAAAATTAACAAATTATCGAACTGCCGAGTAACAAAGTACCAGTCTGGCAAGCTTGGTAATTTTCTTGTTACTCGGTAACAAAAAACAACAGCTGTTTTTATTTGTGTTTATATTCTCATTACTGCAAAAAAGGAAAATTTTTGCAAAAGTAAGTAATTTTTCTATTTTTGTTAACAAAATTGTTGCATTCGCTTTGATTATTAACTAATTTTCAGTGGAGCCGCTAAAGAAAATGCGCAAGCGGGAAAAACCGCAAAAGAAATGGAGCGAGAAAGAAAATAGCCTGATTTTGGAATATTTGTTGGAGAACGTGGAAATTGAGGTATTTGTTTATACATAAAGCCAAATGATTTTATTAATTATTTATAGAAGCCGAACGCGCAGCTTTACTACAGGAAGATGATAGAGAGAACCCAAATTGATGCGACTCCCGAAATGCTGCGCTGCAAAGTCCGCTACTGGAAGCAGACTTTCAACAAAGCTGAGCAGTGGCGGAAATCGACAGGCGCTGGACTTGATGTTGGCGATGAGGCTTCCACAATAAAAGGTAATTATGGCCCTAATGTTAAGCTGAATTTTTCCTTGGTTTAACTTTCACTTTCTTTCAGAAAAACTTCTCAAAATTTGCCCTTCCTACGACCGCTTTTCGCTGCTGTTTGGGGGTAAGGCTGAAGCCAATTGTATTGCAGAGTCGTACACTTTTCATGTGTCAAACTGCAGCAGCGATTTCAACGACTTCACAGAATTGTTGGAGCTTGCAGCAGAATCGCCTGCGCAACCATCAGTTTCAACTTTGCAACCATTAGTTTCATCAGCACAACCATCAGCAGCATCCACGCAACCATCAGCTTTATCTGCGCGGCCAGAGGAGTTGCCTCAATCAGAGATAGAGGCAGCTCCTCTGCCTCGTACATCATTCCTCGATAAAGTGAAAAAACGAGCTCCAAAGAATACCTTAAGTGAGCTTAAGGAAATACAAAAGAAGAGGGAGCAATTTTTTGAAAAACGAATACAAATAGAAGAAGAGAAGTTAAAGTTGGAAAAGTTGAAGATTGAAATGGAAAAGGAGAAGTCAGATAAGGAGTTTGAATTAAAAAAAATGGAAGTGGAGCAAAATGAGAGGCTGGCAATGCTTGAATTAAAATATAAATATAATAGAGAATAAGTTTTTTTTTTACAAATTGTGGTAGCTCAAAGCAATACCCTCTTATGAAGTACCAAATATTTTTTTAAAAACTGAATATGATCTCTTGAAGTAACTTAATGAAAATGTGAATTTTTTAAATTTAATTATAATTTTTAATTTAATTAAACTGAATTTCGAAACATAAGATGATATAAGGATTGTCATTTTAATTCAAAGTTATTTGAGGTCGTTTCTTCCACTTCTTCTTCATTAGTATCTTCAGGTGAACTATCTTTTAAGTCATCACTTTCACTGCTATCTATGGGTATGTTGTGAAGAATGCAGCATACGAGTATCCATTCGTTGCAGTATTTTTGACTACTTCCGTTTTGAATTCGAATCCTTAGTTCTTTTAAACTGCAAAAACGCTCTTTTAATATGCCGAAGCAGTGTTCAATCCTAACTCGGTATCTGCTATGCTGCTTGTTGAATTGCTTTCTTTTAGCTGGTTCAAATTGTTGAGAGTTGATTCTGTAAGGCGTTATAATGATGTTACTGAGGGGGTATGCTGAATCTCCGGCAACCCATTCCTGTCCGGAAAAGAATCTTGGCTGATGTTTGTAAAGCGAACAATTTTTAAATATTTTTGCATCGTGAGTAGAGCCACTGTAGCCAACGACAACATCGCGAATTTTGCGCTTGTAGTCGCAAACCATTTGAGCTTTAATTGCATAAACATGATTTCTGGAAAAGAACGCCTCAGGATTTTTTATTGGCGCTTCGGCGAGCTTTATTTCAGTGCCATCCACGTAACCTACGCAGAATGGTAGCTCGTTGAATGTTTCCCGCACTATTTCAGAGCGCTCAGTGGGATCCGGCCAATATATATATAAATGAAGTTGCTTTAAAAATGCCTTGAATACGAGTAATTTTAGTCAACGTTCCTCCGTCACCAATCCCAAAAGTTGACGCAATTTTTCGGATGGAGGCACTTTCTCCAGAGGAGCCTAATCGGTATAGAACAACAGCTAACTGTATATCGACGGGTAATTGCTTGCCACTACATTTCGCAAAAACGTCGTCGTTTTCTATAAGGGACAATAAGTGAGCAAATTGAGTTCGGTCCACACGTAGCATTTGACGGAACCGATTATCATCCATTGTAGTTAAAATATCGTCGCACCACTGAATAAATTTTGGAATAATATTTTCCACACCTCTTCGACATGTAAGTACAATGAGCAAGTCATCATATAGCTCGACAATGGTATCCTCCACCAAATCTTCATCATCACTAAATACGTCTTAAAAGAATTATAAAATTAGTTCCATGTCTTTCTGATTACCTATTTTAAATACTTACCAGTAATAAATTTTATTTCCTCCAAAGAATTTTCAATTAAATTTTTTACTATTTTTGTTTTTGCACTTTCTCGAATCATTTTTGCTTTTTAATAAATTTAAATCATCTGTTTTGTAGCAAAAGTTACCGCACTACTGAAATAGAACAAAAAGTGTGTTCACAGTAAAGTGTTTCAACAAATTACCAACTAACAAATTACCGGATTAACAGACTCGGTGTGAATACCCCTATAGTATTTGTGTTGTGTAAATTACAAATGTATAAAAAAGGAAACTAATTAATTATTTTTTTTAATTTTAATTATTATTACTAAACGCCTTGTCATAATTGGAATTTTGGCTTATGTTTAGGAATGGTTGTAAAACTTATTATCTTAGCAAGTATCTACTAAAACTAATGTGTTATCCTTTTCGAATTATGTTAAATTGTCGACGTACTGAAAAGAAACTAATTTTTAAAGGACAAAAATATTACTAAAAAAAATATTAAAAATTCATTCTCTAAAATTGTACTTATGTATGTATGTATGTACATATATACAAGTGTGTTAAAACATAAACTTAACGGCTATTAAAAATTAACTGATCATAAACAAACTAAAAAAAAGAATGTATAACGAGGTAGTTGCAAAAATGGATTTCTGTGTTTATTACAAATTTTATTCAATTAGCCCAATTGCATTTTTTTCTGCGTGTTTTTTTTTACTCCTATAACATACTTGTTTCGTAGGTAAAAAAGCGATACTATTCAACTGTATTTAAGTTACGTGTCTGTGTTGAGTAAAAGTAGTAAAAAGTGTATTGTATTACGTTGAACATTAGATTTGGTTTTCCGCATTATTTAAAGTGGTATTTTTGGTTTACATTCGTATCTGTTGTTGCAAGACATGTTGCACATTTAAACTATCTTTTGAAAAGCTGTCCCAAATAATACAAAGAAACCTGTTTGAATAATGTGACTACAAATTTTTCTTGGTAACATGGTTGTAATAACAAAACTTTATTTTGTTGTTGATATTTCCACTTACTACTAATATTTTTTTGCTTGATAGATTTTTAAGATTTCATATTTTCTTATTACTTGTTTGGATGCAGTTGTTCCCTGGTTTGTGTTTTCAAACATAATTCTAATGTTGCCAAATTGTCATGTTTCTAGTATCAAATTTAGAAAAACTTTTTGCATTCATTTTCATATTTTCGATTTTTATTTGATGCCAATCAGTTCCAATGACCACGCCGAAAAATTGAAAATTACGTGATTTGCAGAACAGCACCAAATCGCCTACATGATTTTAAAACTGTTGGTGATTTGAATTCACGTGATTTTCAGAAAAGACCTGTATATTAGATTAATGGAAATAGACAACCAAAATAGGAATGCTATGGAAACATTCGTATCCTTCCGTGTTTTTGTCTTCGAATATAAGCCTGTTCCTCCATTTCTACGATCCTTAAAGCTGATTGACGCTATTGAATTTTTTATATTCTTTGAAGTGAATTTAAACGAGCTTTTATACTTTCAAAAATTTGAAGTTTATATTTAAAGGTTTTACAGAAAAAAAACTACATTTTTTTCATTGGTAAAATACAACTATTATACAAATTGTTATTAGAACAGAGTTTATGTAATTTGCAATAGTTTAGTACCTACCTAAATGTATTTAAAATATTCCTAAAATCGTTTTTTCTTTACTCGTTCTGTTTCTGTTTCTGTTTTTTTTTTTTTTATCAACATTGTCTGTATGACCTTTGTCCACTTTTCTCCTTTTTCTCTCATATGCAAAAAATTAATATAGCACTTTTTAGATGAGTAGCTATCCATTTTTGGAAATGTGTAGATTTAAGAAGTAAAAATATTACGGAAGTACCCTCAAAGTCGCTTTTAAAGGTTTGTTTTTTTTTTTTACAATGCGTATTGATGTTATTATATTAATTGTTTAATAATAATAATAATAAAACTAAATTTATTTATGCAGAAATATCGAATTTTGCATCCAAAATGTCTATGGCTGCTATAGCCTTTTTAGGATTCCGTACGTATAGGGTAAAAACATAACCCTATCATTCTCTCTACAATGTCTCTCCGAGACTGTAAAAGTAGGCTCTTGAATATTTAACAGTCGCTACACAGAGTGGGTATTTTGACAATCTAGCCGGACATAAGACCAAAAATTAATTTTGAAATTGTAAAAATTAAAGTACGCACCAGGACAGATTACAAAATTCAGCATCGTATTGTGAATTTTTAAGGCTTTTGCTTGAGATTTGTTGTTTTGAGACACTGTCAAATCAGGAAAGTTGAGCAAATCGCATAGTTTTTATTGACTTTACACAATTTTTTGTGGCTAAACGAATAAAGATTTTGTATTTATTATTATTTTTTTTTTTCGGTGAAAGGTTATTTAGCAGCTACTTATATTAATTTTTAGAAAAATATTGTTTTACATTTTTATAATGAAAAATTTCGTTCGAAATTAAAAAAAAAACAGATTTTTTTTTGTCAAAAGCGAGTGGAAAGGTTTTTGAGAGTGATCTCCATCGCGATCCTAAAAATGTTATAACACACTATAAAATCTACGATCCCTACGATCCCCGTTCTGCGTTTTTGCGATATTTTTTGCGATTTTTTGAAAACTTCACCTTTTTCTGTTTTTTTTTCTCATTTTCCAGAGGTACATACGAGTAAGAAACCTTTTTATATTCATTAAATATTTTGGTTTTTAAAAATTAAAGGTAGCTGTTTTTTATTTAAATCATTATATCTAACACTGTTATTACCTGTACAAAAAAGCCTGAACAATCGTTGCCTAATAGGTTGTTATCAGAAGAAGCGGCTGAGAAATGAAACAAACATTTCCGACTTTACAGGCAGAATTTTGCTAGAAAGTTTTCAAGGGTTCAGTATAACATAGATATTATTAATAGGCTTTTGCTTAGTTCTAACCTACTAATTGCTAGTATAAAAGCCGCTCCTTTTATGAAAGAAGCAATTTCTTTCCTGTTTCCACCCGTACTTAACGCTCAACAATAATAAATAAGTTATAACTATGAATAAATTTATTATGTTTAGATAAAATGCTATAAAGCGACAAATTACAAAAGTATCTTTTTAATAATAATTTGGAAGGCAGGGATTGGTTACGCATATCAAATTTACCTAAAAATAAAAATTTTAATAGGGACGTTTGGGGGTTGGGATTGGAGGAAATTACAACTTTAATTAACCTAATAAAAGAGTGTTATACAATTATTTAATTAAAAAAATAAATAAGAAAATCTTAGTGTATTTAAAAATATATATGTAATATGTATGAAATAAATATTTAAAATATTTATTTTTGTTGTTGTACAATACTATTAATTATTATCACCCATATTTTTAATATTTTACTTATTATTAATATTATTATTAATTAGTCGCCCCTCAAAAATTCTGCTATAGCAGAGAGCCCCTGCATAACATTATACGTTTTTAATTTGCAACTACGAACAACAACAACTTAAAATTTAAAATCAAAAAGTGCTCTCTGTGTGTGTTCAGTAAAGTGTGAGACTGATTTTTTTAAAACTTGTTCTTACAGAATGGTTACTCTTTTTTATAAATTATCTATTTTTAGTAATTAGTAAACATGTATGTATGCATGTATGTATATGAATTTCATGATTTATATATGCTTTTAGCAATAAGATATTTTTAACAATGAAATATTGGTGTTAATCATTAATCTTTTTAATTGAAATATCACTTTTATTTTAGTAAACATTTTCACAACTTTTTATTAAAAATACTTTTAAATATTCTCTCTTTGCAGTGTTTTACTCTTTCCACCTGTTAATAATTTTCGTCGATTTCTTATTCATCAAACATGTGAAAATTTCCGAAACAAATATGATCTCTTCACGTTTTCCGTAGGGCAAGGACCATTTAGACGCACAGTAATTTGTTTTAAGAACCAGCTTTTAGATCCCCACAAATATAACGACACAACTGCAGCGATCAATTTTGAAACGTATGTGTTACTTTCTTTTTCTCAAACTTGGTTTGTTCAAAATATTAGAGAGAGACTGCAACATTCGATGTTTTTCTTATGTATTAGTAATTTTTTAATTTTAGTTTGCTGCCGACTTGTTTTTGTATTTGACCATTTTAAAAAGAATCATTTATATTTGAAAAGTTAAACCAATTTGTCCAAGCAACGTAATTAAATAATTTATTGTGGTTTTTGGAGTGTGAACTTTGAGCAAACAATTTTCTTAATCCGAAAGAAAAAAAAAACAACTAAACTTTCCAGCGACTAATGCATAGGGATGAAACGATACGAGTAAATACAAGTACATATTCGATACTTTCCTTTCTATACCAAGTGTTTTTAGCATCTATACTTTACCACCGAGTACCAAGTAGGTATCGGTAAAAAAGTACTCGTATCGGTCAAAAATACTCGACTTGAAGTTAATATTGAACGTTACGCTTTATGAAATGTGCATACATTAGTTATCGATGGTAAAACGGTTAAAAACTAATAGACCAGAACTTGTATAGACTTTTTGGTACTTATTGTCGAAATATTGAGTGTTTTAAAAATTTCTTCAACTGCAGAAATATTTATTTTGTGATACAGAGTTACGGCATTTTGAAATTAAAAATTGACAATAAACTTCGAAAACTTCTGGAAATCCATCAAGCATTTCTAATAATAACTTTTTTAAATATAGAAAACAATTTTCTTGTAAAATTAACGTATCAGTTATATATCAAACTGTCTTGTTCAATTCAGTCAAAAATTTTTTGCAAAAATCAATCCTGTCTATATTCAAAAAACCAATTTTGTAAATGTTTTTCCTCTTTAAATTTTTTTTTCATTTTTCGATATTTTCTTTATTAAAACTTTTGTTGTTGTCAATGCCATATCTCATTTAATTTTAGCAATTTTATTTCTTGTCTTATTGCCTTTTCTTGAGGCGCACTTACCCTCTGAATTTTAATTCTAAAATTTATATATACTTATATATACAAGGCAAAAAAAATGAGTCGTATGAATGACGAAATCATGTACCAGGTAGTGGCAGTGGCGAATTTATTCATTTTCGCGGTCGCAGGAAATGTCAAACTTCATATAAAAAAATTTGACGCTGATTTTTGACTTTAGTAGCAACAACGGTCACGCTGCATTAGACCAGCGATATGTATTTTTATTTGCCTTAGTTGAAATAGTCGACCGATACGAGTAGGTATCGATACTTTTTGTTCGATATTGAGTACGTATCGATATTTTTCGATCGATAGTGTATCGACTAGAAATATCGATACCCTAGTGGTATTGTTCTATCCCTACTAATGCAATCATAGTTATTGCGTCATGATAATGGCCTAGCTGAAATGCCTTTTTATTTTTCAACAGGTTAAAGAAAGCACGGGCAAGACTATTATGTAGGGCACGAAAGAATGGCCGACTTCCTAACGCCTGTTGCAATGCATAATTTAAAAAAATGCGTATGCAATGCTAAACATGTCTTAAGTGCGTTGCGTTGCAGAGACATTTTTAGCATTTTATCGGCATTTAGGAACGTTGCTATGCAACTCATACATAAAACAAATGTCAAAAACATGGTATAAAATTGAATAAATTTTTTTAGAAAAATAGAGGTTACACAAAATTATTTATCCATTTTGTTGGCAAGTGCTGAGGAATTATCTCAGGTCAAATCTTCAAAAAAATATTGATTTGGTATAAAAACCTATTAAAAAGAAAAAAAAGAAGAGACAACTTTGTTAAGGACAATAAAAATCCCGGGAACAAGTGATCAAAAATAAATATTTTTTTAAGAATTCACTGAATTATTGGATGATGACATTTTTTATTCGCATTTCATATTAAAAATAAACAAGAAAATACTTAGCCATTGCAGCTTAAATGTTTGCGTACAAAATAAAAATGATGCGTGATTTTGACTTCTGATACTCATTAAAGTGAGTTGCCAAACGATTAGGAACATTGTACGTTGTCAGAAAGTTTACATATGCATTTACGAAGTGTATGCGTTGTAAATATGCATTGCAACTTGCGTTTAGGAAGTCGGCCAATTAATATTTTTTTGAGAAAAAAACAAACAAACAAACATCTTAGTTTTGAACAAGCCAAGTTTGTATTTGCATTTATAAATTAATATTGTGTTTTTAATACGGGCACCACCGTTAAATATTCCCAGTTGGTAAAAGAAAAACACGTGCTTTATTGAAGTTAAAATTGGAAAAAACATAACTATTTTTCACAAAAACAAACTTAATAAATGGAAACTAGAACTGTAAATGAATCATTGAATTGAATTCAATTTAAAGCAATTCAATCGAATTAGGCAGATGTCGCTGGCTGCGACGTCAGTCTTGTGAAGGGCCGAATTTAACAACACCAAAAATTATATTTATAATAGGGTGCGTTTATTTCTAAAAAATTTAAGTTATTAATAAAAAATAAAGACAAATAAAACTAACAACTTACCGCAGTGCTTTTCCTTCACAAACTAAATTTGCTTATTAAAATGTTCTTATGGACAACTTCTTGTTTATACATGTGTATAACACATTAAGAACAACGGTACAACTTAACGAAATAAAGCACTGCAGTAAGATTAATGCAACAACATCTTTTACATAAGCATAACAAATTTAAGTAAATAAGACAAATAAGAAAACATTAAGGCGGTTCAATTATAATAATAAAAAATAATATAATAAAAATAAATTTAACAAATTATACTCAAATTTATGAGCCATTTAGCGACATTCCCACCCCCGTGGATCGGCAACGATTCACTACTCCAAATCTAAAACAGCAAGCTTAGACACAGGGCGCTTCAGAACCCCACTATTTGTTTGGACATCAGCTCTTCTTATAACACCATCGCTTCCGGGATACAGTTGAACAACTCTTCCTCTTTTCCACTCTCTTCTTGAAGCCGCTGGATCACATATTAACACAAGATCACCGATGTTTATAGGTTTTGTATACTCACACCATTTAGAGCGTCTGGTAAGCGTGGGCAAATATTCAACAATCCACCTTTTCCAAAAATGATCCCGTAATTGTCGAGCAATACGCCACTGTTTCTTTAGGGCCATTGGCTTTGTGATTTCCACCCCTTTTGCAGTCTGAGCCGTATTTGCTGATCCCAACAAAAAATGATTAGGCGTTAGTGGTTCCTCATCTTCATGGCTAACGGGTAAATGTGTCAACGGACGGGAATTCAAAATATTTTCTGCTTCAATTAAAAAACTTTGAAGAGTGTGTTCTTTTGGGGCGACTTCCTTTAATGTTACTCTAAGAACTCTTTTGACACACTGAACCATTCGCTCCCAGGCGCCACCTTCTGCAGGATTTTGCGGACAATTAAACTCCCATATAATACCTTTCGTTGACATCTCGTCCTGAATTTTTACCATATCAAAAACCTCTTCAAATCGTTTAGCTTCCTGGCTAACTCCCACAAAATTTTTTCCGTTGTCGCTGCGCATTTTTAAAGGGGTGCCACGACGATTAATAAAATTTCGTATAGCCAAAATGCATGCGTCAGTAGACAAATCAAATGCCACCTCTAAGTGCACCGCTCTAATCGTTAGACACGTAAACAGGGCTACCCAACGTTTCTCATGGCGTCGACCAATTGTTATGTTAATTGGACCAAAGTAGTCTACACCAGTATAAGTAAACGGACGAACATAGGGAGTTAATCTGTCACTTGGCAACGAGCCCATAAATGGAGGTACTGGTACGGCACGAAGAAATTTGCATATGTAGCACCTTTGAACTGTTTTTCGAAGAAGATTTCGTAAACGAGGGACCCAAATTTTTCTCCTTATTTCACCAATGGTGGCTTCAAAATTTTGATGTTTCATTTTGTTGTGAATATGGGCAACAAAAAGTTGCGTTACATGATGAGAGGGCGACAAAATAATAGGCCGCCTGACATCTAGTGGCAACCAACTGGCAGCATCGATACGACCACTCACCCGAAGCAAATTGTTTTCATCAAAATATGGCGAAAGCATATACAAATCGCTATCTCTTTTCAGGCTACCTCCAGCCTTTAAGATTTGTATTTCGTACATAAAACTTTCTTCTTGTGAAAGGCGCCATAATGTTGTTTCTGCAATGTTTACCTCCTCCGTAGACAAACTAGGCAAATCGCAAACATTTTCCCTTTTTTGACAGCGTCTTATAAATCTCAGTACCCAAGCGATTGTTCGAGTAAGCCTGAGAAATGAAGAAAAACGATTAAAATCAATAATTAAATTTGTACTAACCAGCAAAGTAAATTTTGGTCGCAATTCTTCTTCGCATATAAACTCAGTTCTACTTGATGTATTTTTTGGCCAATCATCATCGTTCTTATATAGAAATTGTGGACCTTGGAACCAGCGTGCTTCATTCGAAAAATTAATATTGCTCTTAATTCTCGTAGTTTCATCTGCAACATTTAAGTTAGTGGGCAACCATCTCCAATCATTTGGGCGTGTAGAATCTAATATTTCTGTAATTCTATGGGCAACAAAAGGCTTATATCTTCTGCTCTCAGAATTTAGCCAACTGACGACCGTAGTAGAGTCGCTCCAACAAATTCGACGAGAAATATTAATCTCATGCTCCTCTATTATAGTACTCATCAAACGAGTCCCAAGAACGGCAGCTTGTAGTTCCAACCGGGGTATCGTCATCGATTTTAACGGGGCACATTTTGTTTTCGAAGAAACAAATGATACTCCGATACTTCCGCTAGTTGTAGTATATCGCCAATAAGCCACAGCACCAAACGCTTCCTCACTAGCATCAACGAAAATATGCAATTCGACACTGGAAGGCAAACCCTTTTCAAAATAATATCGTGGGACTTTTAAAAGGACAATGTTTTTCAACTCTTGGAGCCAATTTATCCACATCTTTTTTAAAGGCTCAGGTAGCTCCTCATCCCACAGTAAGCCACGTCTCCATACTTCCCTCAATAGGAGTTTAGCACTTATCATAAAATTGCCTAAAAGCCCAATTGGATCAAAAATAGACATCACAACGCTTAACAGCTCACGCTTTGTGGGGCACTTATTTCCACTAATGATCTCGTTATTGACTCGAGCAAATTTTAATACAAATTTAAATGTGTCATCTTTTGGATCCCAAAACATTCCAAGCACCTTTTCTGTCAACGACTCTAACGTATCTGACCATCCGGAGAAACTTACTGGATTATTTAATTCACCTTCTAAATTGAGAACGACCTCAGGAGAATTTGATGTAAAATTTCGCATTTCGAACCCTGCTGCTTTATGTATTTTACGAACTTGCGTTGCTATTTGGATGGCCTTTGCTGAATTCTCAAAGCTGTCAACAAAATCATCCACATAATGGTGATCTAAAATTGATTTTACGGCTCTAGGCATAATTTCCTGATTCTCTAAAGCATTGGTTCTTTTTACGTAGTCGGCAATACAAGGTGAACAAGCAGCTCCGAAGGTCATTACTAACATTTCATAAACCTCTGGCGGGCCGTTGGCATTTTCACGCCATAAGAACCTCTGCGAATACCTATCCTCTGAAGCCACGGTAACCTGGTGAAACATCTCCTTTATATCACCACATACTGCCACAGCGCCAACTCTAAAATTAAATAATACTGATGGTAATGGCTTATATTCTTGAGGACCTTTTAACAACTTTGAATTTAATGAAACACCTTCCGCCGTAGCTGCTGCATCAAATACCAAACGCAATTTTCCTGGCTTGTTGGGATTGATAACTCCAAAATGGGGCAAGTACCATTTTCTCGGATGAGGCTTATTAACTTCGTCTAATGGCAGCTTTCTCGCATAGTTTTTCTCTAGATACTCATTTATTATTTTCTTGTAGGCCTTACAGAAATCCGGATTCTTTTTCATTTTTCGTTCGACGGAAAAGAATCTATTAAGGGCCATGGAATAGCTGTCCGGCAATACCACATCATCACTGCACCACAGTAGTCTCGATTGAAACCTTCCGCCGACCTTCTCTACTGAGTTCTTTAAAATCTCTTGTGCGCGCAAATCATCTTTAGACTGAATAGCAGGTAGGGCCTTCACACCAAAATTTTCAGTCTCAAAGTAACTTTCCACCAACTTGTTTAAATTATCAGGCTGTGCGGTTAATAAGCATGTATGAGTTTCAGGGTGACCACCTTTTACGTTTCCGAAAACAACCCATCCCAAAGGCGTATTTGCAGCATATGGACCACCATCGTCCAAAGGCACTACTTCATCAGGCAATCCCAAATGGCAGTGATCTAAACCAATAAGAACCTTTGGAGCCACACATTTATAAGAACTAACAGGAATCCCATGCATTTTTACTAAATCTGCATTAAAACTTTGACTTGGCAATTTTAAATTAGCAACACCATATACATTTTTCAACGCATATCTTCTGTTTTTATTCAAACTGCTTACCTGAAGATCCACCACTTCTGCTGACTCTTGCGCTGATTTATCACCGTACCAACTTAAGCTTAACCTGCTGTGTCTCCCATGCAGCCCAAGTTGACGTACCAACGAACTGTCTATCATTGTAACCGATGAACCTTCATCTAAGAGCGCGTTTGTTTCCACAACACAATTTGGTCCATAAAGTATTACTGGTAGCACTCTGAATAACATGTCACTATTGCCGCAGGGGCTTGAAACACAATTTAGCACTTGCTTTACAGCAGAACAATTTTCAGTTATTGGCACCGCTTCACTATTTTTACTCGACACACTGGGCTGAACTTCATGCAATAATTTGTTATGTTTTCTTTGGCAGTTTTCTTGTTGGCACTGCTTTCGACGCCAGCAGTCTTTACTGGCATGGCCAACACCAAGACATGAAAAACATAACCTTAAACGTTTGACCTCATTCCATCGATTGGGCACACTCAAACTTAAAAATTTATCGCAATCAAATATTTTATGTGGCCTAAGGCAATAATGACACTTGAGCTGATTTACTTTACTATCAGCGGCATATAAAATAATTTTTCTTTTAGAATCACAATTAGGGCGGCTGGCGACAGGATTCGTTGTTTGTACACTTCTTACCAAATTAGCAATTCGCTGCAACCAGGTACTAAAATCCAACACATTAGGCCACTGTTGTAACGTTGAAGCAAACTGAGCCCAATCTAAACGTTTACTCATTGGGAGTTTCTGCACCAATTCTTCCATCAGAGTAGGATTAGATAAATGCTGTCGACCATTTGCGGCTTCTAAAAACGCTGCTAAATTTCTCACCTTAATTGAATACGGTATTAGCTTGTCAACAGCATTTTCCCCTATTGGCTGAATTTCCTTAATTTGCTGCAACTGGCATTTAATAAGCACCTCCGGACGACCATACTGAAGTTTAAGTTGTTCAATGACTGTCGACACGTTATTTGGATGGATGAGCAACGACTTCACACATTCTTTGGCTTCACCCTTTAGCGCCTTTTGTAACCTTAAACAATTTTCAAAATTATTATAACAATAAGCTGCAGTAGAATGTTCAAAGGCAGATACAAAAATAGGCCAGTCCTCAGGAGAACCATAGAATTCGGGTAAATCATAAATTTTACGTTGTGTATGCATAGACGGAACACATAATTGATTGTTAATGGGCTGAGTTGTCAACAACTGCTGCTGGCCTTGGTAGCTTGATGTTGTAGTAGAGTAAGGCGTTGGGTTACGGCGTTCAATAATTTCTTCAGCTTCAAAATTGTTACTTGTTATAACTGGCGTTGTACTTACGGAAGCTGAAAAATTTTGTTCAATGTTGCCCATATTCGTAATTTCAACAGCTTTCAGGGCTCTTTGAGCATTAAACAATTGCATTTGCAAGGTTTCAATTTGCCTTTGAAGGCTTTGCATATCGGTACTTGCGTTTTTTGCCGATGAAGATTGCGGCTGTTGAAACCTTACACTGGGACCAGGTATTAATGGCGGCAGATCTTGTTGCACTTCGCCAGTTGCATTTAATATATTTCGTGGCGGCACGGCTGTAGTGGTTTTCGCTGCGGCAATCGTTACATTTGACACAGGCTGGGCAATTTGTTGTAGAGCAGTTACTGATTCAGCAGACGTAGAACTAGAATTATCCTGACTAGCAGCAGCCTGTAGGCGTGGGCTTTTTCTTGGTGGTGAACGTTGCATCATGAACGACAAAAAATTATACGTTAAACGATATAAACAAATATTAAATGACAAATATTTTAATCGACACCAAATTACAAATAACTTGTTGTTTCGGCGGGCAACATACAATCGGAATCACAAATTGTTCAACAGTTTTAACTAATAGTAGTTTTTTCAATTTTAGTGGCAAGCGTTGAACCACAAAATAAACACACAATTAGGCTTTTTGTTTAAACTTTGTTCCGGCAGGCGTGGAACGACTCAGAGACAATAATAATTTCTGTTTAAACAAACTCCTTTTACACAAATCGCTGTAAATAAATCTATTGTTCCGGCAGCTTGGAACTACAAAATTTCGCTAGATAAAATCTCTGCGAAATAAAATTGCACTGCGAAATAAAATTTGTCGCTGGCTGCGACGTCAGTCTTGTGAAGGGCCGAATTTAACAACACCAAAAATTATATTTATAATAGGGTGCGTTTATTTCTAAAAAATTTAAGTTATTAATAAAAAATAAAGACAAATAAAACTAACAACTTACCGCAGTGCTTTTCCTTCACAAACTAAATTTGCTTATTAAAATGTTCTTATGGACAACTTCTTGTTTATACATGTGTATAACACATTAAGAACAACGGTACAACTTAACGAAATAAAGCACTGCAGTAAGATTAATGCAACAACATCTTTTACATAAGCATAACAAATTTAAGTAAATAAGACAAATAAGAAAACATTAAGGCGGTTCAATTATAATAATAAAAAATAATATAATAAAAATAAATTTAACAAATTATACTCAAATTTATGAGCCATTTAGCGACAGCAGAAATTAATTGCAATTCCTTTCCAATTCAAATTAATTTGTTAAAGTGAATTGCAATTCATTTCCAATTCGTTTAAATTGAATTGATTTTGAATTCATTCAAATAAGTTAAACAATGAATTGCAATTCAAATGAATAAAATAAAAAATGAGTTGCAACCAAGAGCATATATAAAAGGACTGAAAAAAAGAAATTTCTCCTACCAAACTGAAAATACTCAATGATCAAGGATCGGAGATCAGAGAAAACAGGAAGTTGCTTACTACATATTAACTTATAAAATTAATTCAAATTTCATTCGATTAATTTTTTATTCATTTATTTTTTTTTTTTTGTGTGAGTATATTTAATTCAAAATTTGCCAATTCAGTGCATGAATAATTCGCGAATCATTTACAGCTCTGATGTCAACCAATTTGGGCTGGGTACCTGTGCCTTGTTTCTGTCATCATTATATTTGATAATATGAAGAACATTAATAACTCTAGATCAACCTCTGTAAAACGTTATACCTACAATATTTTCAAGTGAGAGGTACTGAATTTAGCGTAATCGGATCAGAAATTAACGGCTGAGAGAGGGAGAGAGTCATACATATATAATAATATTAAAACAGTCAACTACATCTGAGCTTTGTTGTTTTTCTACATTTAAGAGATTCCAAAATGAATATTTTAAGGCATGCATTACGCATGTATTTATATAAAAAAGGAGGGTATAACTAATGGCGTTTTCTTTTCTGACAAAAATGTTGCATATGTTTAACACTTTTTACACCTTTGTGTTCTTTTCTAAAAAATGTTCGATAGTGTAAATTAAAAGTATGTTCTTTTGAAAATATGTTGCACGAAAAGGTGTAAGATATGTTACTCGTACATATTTTACCCCCAATTTTATGATAGGGTAAGGGCCAGTTTTTGACTTCGTATTTAAATGTCATTTATATTTAAGTTCTATTTAAGTACAAAATTCGGTTTTTCAATGCACACTTAAATGAAACTTAAATGACCAATCTTGGGCATTTAAAGTCCAGCTTTACCATATGGATATGACATTTTTTGTTGTTGTTTCGCAAAACTAAACAAAAGTAAACAAACATTTTAGCCATTGATAGAACAATATTTTATGTTTTGCACACATTTCTTAATGAAAATGGTAAATAAAAAGTTAAATTAATAGATAAAATAAGTTTAGGTGATGAGTACATGAAAATCGCTGACATTTTTTTAATATATTTAAAATATTTTTTACAAAATTTGCAATTCATTGTGTTTGTTAGCAGCTGTTTTTCATAAACAATGGAGATTTATATTGATATTTCGTAATGCTGCCATATTTTTATCATAGTTAAATGAGAACGATTATAAATGACTGAAAAACTGAAACTGTATTTAAATACAACTTAAATTTAAATGCGAATTAGGTTAGGTTAGGTTGTGCAGGCCGTCGGCAAAAAGAAAGACCGACTCACTTGGGTCCCAAAGGTCCCATTGTGTTGCCTGGAAACAGGATGTGCAGAGATCAGATTGAGGTCCCTACGGTACCATCAAAAGATCCACATCCAAACCACCCTGAAGACCGGATAAACAAGTTTATCCTAGAAACATCGCAGACGGATAAGTCTGCAAGGCCATGCAGTCTCGGACTGCCAAAAGTAGCCGCTCTATTCCCAGAAAGAGCCGGGCAGTGGCAGAGCATATGCTCCACCGTTTCCTCCTCCTCCTCATCTTGACAACTTCTACAGTAGTCATGATGAGGAAGACTCAGTCTCCTAGCGTGAGCACCAATGACGCAGTGCCCTGTCAGCACGCCCACCAGTGTGCCCAGCTGCCCCCGAGGAAACCTCAGCAGATTCGCGGTTCTCCTATCATCGTACTGAGGCCACAATGTCCTCGAGACCCTGCAGGTAACCTCCTCAGACCATCTAGACTGTGCAGTTCTGAGGAGTTCCTGCTGAAGTAAAGCTCTACAGCAGCTTAATGGGACTCCTACCAGTGGATCTGTCTCCCGGTCTACCAACCGGGTTCCCAATCTGGCGAGTTCGTCCGCAATTATATTCCCGGATACGCCCGAGTGAGCCGGTACCCAAAACAGTTCCAGGTTGGAATATCTCGCCATCTCGTTAAGAGATGTCCGGCATTCACGTACCAATCTGGATGTCGTATAGACACCCGATAAGGAGTTAATCGCGGCCTTGCTGTCAGTACAGATCCGGATATCCTCTCCGTATATCCTGTGGTACCTCATCCAGCAAGCCGCCCTTCTGATGGCTAAAATCTCAGCCTGTAGCACGCTACACTGATCCCGTAGCCTAAACTTCATTCTGATTTGAAATCTAGGAATGAAGACGCCCCCCCCGACCCCCGTGTCCGACTTTGATCCGTCAGTGTAAACATCAAGCACATCCCCACGCATATTCGATGTGCCCGACGTTGACACCCCGAAACCAATATCAGACATGGGGGTGGGCGTGCAATAATCGATGTTGTCAGGGATGGCCGAGGAGCAGCCTAAAATGGTCGCATGTCCAAAGTCCCCTGACTTCCACGTCGCCGCTGCATTCAGTCTAACCGCCGAGTTCATAGCCAGCCGCTTGGCCATGAGATCGATCGGTAGCCAGTGCAGCATCGTAAAGAGGGCCTTCGATGGAGTGGTGCGCATTGCCCCGGTGACCATCAAGGCCGAAGTTCGCAATATTCTATTCAGTATACTGCAGTTCACAAGTTTGCCCAGTGCGGGCCACCATACAAGAACCCCGTACATGAGTATGGGTTTTATGACCGTGTCAAAGAGCCAGTACGACGTCCTCGGGTTAATACCCCAGTGTTTGCCTACGGCCCTCTTACACACATACAAAGCCACTGAGGCCCTGTCCGCCCTAAAGCGGACATTTGGGGTCCACGACAGTTTGGAGTCCAGGATGATACCTAGATACTTCGCTCTGTCAGACAACTCAAGCTCCACTCCATTAAGGAGTGGTAGTGGAAAGGCCGGAATCTTGTTTCTTCTCGTGAAGAGCACAAGCTCCGTTTTCCGAGCGTTCGCGCTAAGCCCACTCTCAGTACACCAACTACTGACGCAGCCTAGCGCCGTTTGTAGACGTTGCGATAGCGTGTCGAGATATTTTCCCGATACAGCAACCGCAACGTCATCCGCATATGCCACAGTCCTGAACCCCTTGCAGTCCATTTCCGTCAGTAATGCGTTCATGGCAAGGTTCCAGAGAAGGGGAGATAATACCCCCCCTTGTGGTGTACCTCGCTTAGCTACCCTGTGTATGGTAGCTATCCCCATGCTGGAAGTAATGACCCTATTTGTCAATAGATTCCATACAAAGCCTATAATCGACCGGCTTACGTTCAGTCCCTCCAGGGCCACCGTGATGGCCTCTGGTTTCACATTGTTAAATGCCCCTTCTATGTCTAGAAAGGCAACCAATGTATATTCTTTATGCTCTAGGGATTTCTCTATGCATCCCACAAGCGTGTGTAGTGCCGTCTCAACAGATCTGCCCTTGACATACGCGTGTTGAGAGGCGGAGAGTCGGTCCGTATTAATCGTCCTTCTCAAGTGAAGGTCAATTAACCGTTCCAGAGTTTTCAAAAGGAAAGAGGATAGACTTATAGGTCTAAAGTCCTTCGGTTTAGTGTGCGAAGTCTTCCCTCCCTTGGGAATGAAGACAACAGAGCAAAAAGTCCACGGTTCAGGGATATACGACCATGTAATACATGCTGTGTATATCGGAACTAACCATGGTATAACAATATCCGCATTATGCTGCAAATCAGCCGGTATAATGCCGTCAGGACCGGCGGATTTAAACGGGTCAAAACTACCCAAGGCCCACATAAGTCCCTCCCTGTTTATAGGAAAGGGAACTGATGCCCGGCAGTCAAAAGGGGCTGAGTCTTCTCCACTGAAGGGAGAACAGCCCGGAAAGTGAGTCTCCATGAGAACCTCAAGGGTCTCTTGCGCACTCAGAGTCCAGTTGCCACATGGTTTCTTAATGAAACTAGGGACAATGGGCGTTGCCGATAGAATCTTACGAAGTCTGCTTGTCTCGGAGGAACCCTCCACTCCACTGCAGAAGGATCTCCAAGACCTTTGCTTCGCATTTCTTACCATATTCTTGAACCTATTCACTGAGGACTTATAAGCAGACCAGTTTCCTGATCTCTTAGCCTCATTGAAGAGCCTACGGGAGGCTTTCCGTGCCTCCACAATATCCGAGTTCCACCAAGGTGGTCTGCTCTTACCACGGCAGATATTTAGTCTGCAAGATTCCGAAGTCGCGCGCTCAAACGCATTGGTTAATGCATTCACCGCGGTTTCAATGTCCCGCCGATTTTCTATTCTCGGTGGACTCGAAAGAAAATCGGAAAGGAGAGACCGTTGCCGCTCCCAGTCCGTTTTCCTTCTGTTTCGTCGGGGGGTAACCCCATATACCCGAATCACTACATCGAATTCAATATACCTATGATCAGAGAACGAACAGTCACTAGAGACCCTCCATGCCCTAATCAAATCTGAATGCTTAGTACTAACTAGCGTAACGTCAAGAACCTCCCTTCTATTCGCTACAACAAAAGTGGGTTCTGACCCAACGTTTATAACGTCTAAATTATTACAAAGAATGAAATCAAACAGACACTCACCCCTTGCATTGGAATCCGAGCTGCCCCACACGACATGGTGTGCATTGGCATCTGCCCCGATAATAACCGGCAGGTTCCGTGTGGCTGCCATCTTAACTACTTTGCGAAGCATTGACGGTGGTGCTTCGCATTCGTGCGCCATATAGCTGGAGACTACTATAACAGTTCCGCCATCTGTCTCCCAGGCAGCTGCTACCGTATCTTCATCACTGTAATCAGAGAGAATGAAGATATTCAAATTGCTTTTAGCCACTATGCATGATCTGATCTTACCTGGACCATTCATATATAGCAGCTTGAAGCCTCTAACACCAAGCCCGCAAACCTTGCCCCGGTGGAGCCAGGGTTCTTGGGCTAATACAACCTCCTCCCCTCTCTCTGAGATGCGGAGAAGTAGTGCAGCGGAAGCTGCTTTAGAGTGGTGAAGGTTTACTTGAGTCACCTTCACCATCCCTGTTTGCGGATACGATTGTGACGTTGGCGTCGTCTTGGTCCGAGTCCAAGAGGGCGTCCTCGTCAACTGCCTCGTCCATTCCCTCGAAGAATTCACCCACAAACTCAGAGTTTGATAGGGTGCCTTCCTCGGAGATCAGACTGGCAGTCTCATCATTTGCCACACTTTCCGGTATAGGTTCATCACCCTCCGGGGTCAGGTTACCCTTGTCGTCGCCTCGATAGACACGAAGAAGGATCGTTTCGAAACCGTAGTAGATCCTTCCCCGTCTCTCCCGAAGCGGCGCCAACGATTCCTGACTCAGCAGGACAACAATCCTTCTGGATGCACCTTCAGGTTCAGAAACCTTCGCTACCTTCCAGTCACTGGTTGGTAGTTCAGGATTTCCTCCCCGAATGAGCTCCATTATATCCTTGGGTTCAGCAGGTTCGTCCGGTATACGTGCCGTGGCTCTAGGCCTGCGGGGTATCTCTTCAAGAGGTACCACGTCAAGCTTCGCTCCTTCCCATAGGCCTTCCAAAAGAGCGACGGCTTGCTTTAACAGCATAGCCGAACGCTCGTTTGAACATGCCATGAGTTTGACACGTCCACGAAACCAACCTGCATCGTCACATTGAGGAAAGGGTCCTGGGTTGTCTTTGATGACCCTCCAGAACACTCCCATCAACTTCTTGCGGACCACCTCCCAGTTAGCGTGGGAGATGGAACTATCTGCGTCATTTCTGTCAATGACGGCGCGTATCAGGTTGCTCTTTGCAACCTCGCTAAAGCTCCTGTCCATTGACTTATACTTTGGACGCTTCGTAGCGGGCTGCTGACTCTGCGCTTGAGCCTCCTCCTCAGATCTTTGCCGTTTAGGCACATCCGTAGATGTAGAAGGGGACTTTTGCAGGCCAGCCAGATAAAATCTCGCCCATTTCAACGAGGTGGATTCCTCTTTTGTGAGGGACTCAGATGGCTTTTTGCCCAGCTGATCCACATGTTTCTCGGCAGCACGCCGTTTCAAAAAGGCCGTTCTGGCAGGTGGGGCGTGCCGTGGGGGAATAGTTTTGCCTTTTACGGCTGGAGGCACAGCTTGGGAACCCGAAATCTTGTTCGCAGTTACCTTACTGGCGGGGGGAGGTGAGACAACGGAACCCGAAATCTGGTTCGCAGTTCCACTGCTCACAACCGGCACTGGGTTAGCTGTGGAACGTTGTTGTGTTCCTACAGCGCCCGAAGCAGGGATTTTAGCCTTGGCGGCACGGACCTTGGCTGCTTTGGAAGTGCTTGGAGTGAAATCCAGAGGCACTTCGCTGCCTTTTTGTGCACCATTTTGTGCAGTCTGTACGCATTTGGATGACCCTGGTTTCCCAGAGTCTCCTCCTGCAACCTGACTAGCCCGGATTACAGTAGCATTCGATTCACCGCGGCCTGAAATCGCCACCGCGGGAATAGGGTCTCCGGAGATTATTAAGCCCCCGACCGGATACTTGGGGCATGTATTCTTCTTTTTCATTTCATGGGGGTGGAGGGTTGTTGCATTTTATACATACTGCCATGTATTTTAGACTCTGCCTAGTATGGACTAGGCAGACCACTAAGCCGCACCAATATGGTGAACAGACGCTCGTGGATTTCGGACAGTGGACCGTGGATCTAACTGACCCAGAGAAACGGACGTACCCTGACAGAATGCCCAGTCTCATTGAAAGGGGAAACATTCGGTACAGGGTAGCTGATAGCCGCCCCATTGGGGAAACAGACGCTATCAGGCACTGAAGGGGGGGGGGGGCAGTTCTTAGTTTCGTACTCACCATGAGCCCCTCTGGCATGGGTATCCCTACCAGCACGGCCTGCACGGATCACTGCACTTAAGCCTCTGCATCACGTCAAGATGACTGCCCATCGCAGAGGTAAATGCGAATTAACTAAATGCGTATTTAAATATGTAGTCAAAAACTGGCAATAAGTGTGCTACACTTTTTTTAGTAGTTTTTACTCTTGATAAGTAATGTTTGCTTTTGTTGCTAAACCCAGTGTATATTACTTTATGTTTGAAACGCTAATTAAACATTAATGACATGTAAAGGTAGTTAGAAAAATTCAATAACAGTTTAGGCAACATGCAAAATATTTTATGTGATTTTCGGGTAACATTTATTTTCAGAAAAGAAAACGCTATAAGTTTGTCATTCTGTTTCCATTTCGACCCCATAAAGTATATATACAGGCATGTCTCAAATTCCGATCGCAATGGTTTTCCGTATTATCAATTCAATTCATCAAATCAAATGTTTTACCTTCTTCAGATTCCGATCGAATTTGCTTATTTCAGAAAAATATTTAATCTTTACAATATTGCGAACACCAAAGTAAACAACAAGGCTAATTTAAATAAGGACGCATAATAAAAGTAAATTGGAAAACCGCAAATAACAAAAATACAAAGAAACTATGTTCCACTTTGATATTTAAATGTGGTTTTATTCCGAAAAAGGTTTTTGTTTTCTGAAAAATCAATTTGCGGAATGAAACCACTTTCGATCGGAATTGAGTTCTGTGACATGCAAATCAAAGTTTACCAAGGCACTAGTTTAGCTGGAGAAAATTTAAATACGCCAATCGATCAGAGATAGGTTCGAAAGAGGTGCCATCGGAAATCAGCAAGATCGGTCCATGTCTTTCGAGGCAGCGGGCAAAACACCACGGCTACTTCTAATTTGTCCATATTATTTGGAACAATGAATATCCCCAATCGAAAAAGCAAACGTATATGGGGCGATAGAGAACTTAAAAATAAGAAAGAAAACATTAGCTTATATTTGCTGAAAACGTAATCTGTTTATTTAACGAATTTTAGTAAAACAATCATAACTTTTTAAAAACTAGTGCAATTTAAATATAACATATTTAAAAAAATTTGTCTTTGCACTACCTTTAAGCTATTCACTGCTTTTAATAGTCATCATCACATGCATTTGTTTTTGCTGCTGCCAACGGTCGGTTAGCAACGAATTCAATTTTTTTTTCATACTTTCTGTAATTATTTTTTTCATTTTTTTTTTAATCGGATGGCCAAAGAGCTGCCGAAACGATTATATGAAGTTTAAAATCGTCTGTGCCACTTCTCTCTTGACCTGCATGCGGCGAATCGAAGGTTGTTTATACGACCTTGCTCAGAACCAGTCGGTCTAATGAGTCAACTTGTCTTCATGTATGGTTTATCTGGCCTAGACTGGATCGTGCTAGGTCAACAAAATTACTAGGTTTGTCTGATATGCGCGTGCGTGTCTCTGTTGCAATGGTTACTGAACACTGAGAAAGGATTACGATGGATTGTTGATGGTTTTTGAGCCGATCTTTTCCTTCACCGTATGGGCCCTTACTTGCAATATAATTTTTGCACCTTGCATTGCGCATCTACCTCTATTACTCATATCCTCTTTTTTTCAAGATCTAATGTTGGATTCTTGATATTTATAAAGTCGGCCGCTCGTTTTCCTTTTTTCACACCTACACCTCAAGTCTTTGTAGGCAACACAAGGGATAGACATATAGGACCTAAGTGGGTTGTCCAGCAGCTGCCTGTAAAACCTAAGTCTAGTCAATGTAGGCCAAACAAAAAAACTTGTCATATGAAATAACCAATAATATTCGTGTTATTGATAAAGTTGCCAATTTAAAGACGTTCATGAAACAACAAAAGGAACTCGCTAAAAGACAGTAAAAAGAGTTGTAGACCCCTCGCCTGAAAAAAGACAATTTTATAAACATTTTTAACCTTTCGAAAGGAAAGGAAAAAGATCCTCATAATTTATATGGTACTTTTAGAGACATTTTAGAGAAATTCGACCCTTCAGTTTTTATAATATACGAAATAGAATTATTTTAAAAACTATGAGAAATTACTGTTTTTTCGCTGACTTTATTATTTGAATGGAAAATTTTTTTTAATTTGAAATTTCATAACAAATTAAAAAAAAACTGTGAAATTTTGTACAAAAAGTTCCCTTCAGTTTTTTAAGAAGGTTTTGAAAGTTATTTAAATAATTCATAAAAAAATGTTTAACTTTTTCTTAAAGATAAAGATAGTAATATGTGATGTATACTACAATCAGCATTGTTCAAATATGGCCTGAGGAGGTGTTTACGGAAAGGATCTATATAAAAATATAATTTTTTTATTTGCCAAAACTTTTACTGCCTTTAATGTGATAAAATAAAACTGTTCATATCATTTGTATGTTTCGGGATGTTAAACGTAAAAATTCATACATAAAATTCTACTTTTACTCTTTCCGACCAAAAATTTGTATAAAGTTAATTAAGTGTGGAATTAAGCATTTTTGGCGGAAGTACTTCCAAACTAGATTGCCAACTTAATTATTTTAATAAGGCGTGAGTATTTTATAATCAATTACGGAGAATCGATTACAATAATTATTGTAGAAAGTAATGATGATCATTAGTATGTATTTTAAGGTATTTTCTTTAACATAAAGAACTAGTTCTAGTAATGTGTTTTGTAAACGAGTAACAAAATATGGTAATCACATTATATGGCAAGTACTTTTTAAGATAATGTCTAATTTTTTGCTGCCTTTTTTTTTAGTTTATAATGGTTTTTTTTACAGCTTTCTTTAATTTCAAAAACCATGTCAGGAATTGAAACACGGCTAAATAGCAGAAGTAATTACTTACAAATTTTATACCCTTTTCTTTAAAAGATCTGTAAAAGATGCACAAAATATTAATACCAATTTTTAGCATCAATTTCTAGATAACGGAAAAAATGTTAAAACTATTTTAACTTCGAAATTCAAGGTCTGTTTAGCAACTTTACTAGAAAAAACAAGCAACGAGAGAATAAAACATAAATTTTCAAAATTATTCTACCAAAAGTAAAAAAGTAATGCTGGGAACACAATTGGGACAAACGGTGAATTTTTCGTTGTGAATATTTGCCGTCAGAAATAAAACACATTCGTCCATATGAAAATTAACACAACACCTACGTCGACGACATTTGTCGTGCGTGACGAACTCTCCTATTTATTTATATTTTATTTCTATATGTTACTCCGACGAAGGACGAAAAAAGTAGTACAGAGTTGTCGTTTCTCTTTTTAATTATTGTTTATTTCTTAATATACATCAATAAGTTAAACATCCACAATTATTTTCCATAAAATTGCCTTCTGATGGCTTTTTCTTAATGTCTATTTTTGTATAACTATTTTTTTTTTTTTTTATTCTATGGTAACACTATCAGCTGTCAGATACAAAACAAAACAAATTTAAATATGAACAAAAGTAAACATGATATTTTAATAGTTTTCACAAATCTCCAAATTTTTTGCCTTTTTTTAAATGTTGACTTTTTTTTGGTCATAAATCTGATCAAAGATATAGAAATATAATTCACAAAAAACTGCATTATCATCTCATTGTGCCAGTTCCCAATTTTGAAAATGTTTCCTTAATAAACATAGAAAACAATTATAAAAGACGTTATATTTTGAAGATATAACAAATTATTAATACACCAACAGCACAAAGAATTAATTTTAAGACAGACACAGATAATGTAGCTATTTGATAATAAATATTTCCTACACTGGTTAAGCTCATATCATTGTTTTTTATTTTTAATTTAAATGCATTTAACAGTTTTGTTATAACATATTTATTAGAAAGTCATAATTTTGATGCACAAAAGTTTTGGCGCACCCAGAAAGAAATCTGGCTTCAGGCCGAAGTTTTAGAGATCTGGCAAGGATGTTAAAATAAAGTCATACATGCATTTGCTATAAATATTAATTGATCCGTTACTTCAGTTTTTTTTTTAAGTTTTCTTGAAGAAAAATATTAAAAATAATTAATGAATACCAAAATGAGCTCAAAACAGAAAGATACCAACGAATCTTGGCGCAAAATAGTGCTGCACTTGCATAGCCAAGGCAAATCGTACGCTGAAATATGTGAAATAATGAAGAGAGGTCGTTTCACAATTAAATGCATCATTAAACGTTTTAAAGGGGAGACAATCTTCAATAATGCTCATCGAACAGGCCGTCCTTGAGCTTTAAGTGACCGCGAAAGCAAACAAATAGTAAGAAAAATAAAATAAATTCCGAAGAAAATATCAACTGAACTTGCTGCTGAAGTTAACAGGAATTTGCTAGGTGTTAACCCCTTGTTTCTTGAATCAACCAAAAAAGAGATTAGACTACGCAAGGGAATTTCAAAGCAAACCCGTCAGTTTTTGGGATGAAGTACTCTTCTCGGACGAGAGTAAATTTCATATTTTTCACTCTGATGGCCGTATTACCGTATGAAGAAAGCCAAATATGACATACGAAAAAAAATATTTTTCCTACAATTAAACATGGTAGTGGTGGTGTAATGGTGTGGGCGTACATGTCATCTGTGGGTGTTGGTAAGTTGGTATTTATTGAAGGAATCATGGATAAATCCGTTTATCTAAATATCCTAAAAGAAAACCTTAAAAACAGTGCCGAGAAACTAAATTTGATAACATAATTTACATTCCAACACGACAATGACCCAAAACATTCCGCTCATGATGTGCGTATGTGGTTAGCGTACAACGTGGCTCATGTTCTTCCACCCCACCACAATCCCTAGATCTCAATCCTATTGAAAATTTGTGGGAGGAACATGACCGACGGGTCAAAAAGCGATCAATTTCGACAAAATCGCAGCGACAGCAGGCCTTGAAGAAAGAGTCGTTAACTATTGGGCAAGAAGTAACCAAAAATCTGGTGCATTCTATGCCTAAACGCTTGAATAAAGTAATTAAGCAAAAAGACTTACCAACCAAGTATTTAATAAGAAATATTTTAGAAAAAAATCTGTATTTTATAAGCTTTTAAACTACTTGTGCCAATACTTTTGTTCGATGAAGTCGCGCTAATTTTTTGTTAAGTTTTCTATTAATTAATTAAAAAAATAGAACCAAATGCATTAGTTAATTCATTGAATTAGCTAACATCAAAAGCATTTAATTTACTTAAAGTTTTCCAATGGCCGTGAAGCTGGAATGAATTCAAGAAAGCTTGCTGTGCCAATACTTTTGTGCGTATCTGTATGTTAGTTTGAGGAAATGTTTATTACATTTTGTTGTTGTTGTTTTTTTTTTTTTTTGTTAATTAAATAAATATTTGTTTTTATTAAAATTTTATTTTTAAAGCTATTTAGGCCTACAATTGTCAAAGTGGTTAAAATCAATTTATAATTCTAATTCTTCGTCGACGTTTCGTCGATTGTTTAATGACATTTTCAAGAGTTGTCTATTTTATTTCAAAAAATCGTAAAATATTAAAACACAATTACATTGTGATAAAACAAAAGCTTGGACATATATCCTTACAAATTGAACGTTCGAATATTACATTACATTACACAATTTTACAATAAGTTTTAACAATAAACTTAGTTAATAATGTACAGATTAGCTAAGGCCGCTTTAAGTTCGCATTAATACGGGTATTGTCAGTGTCCTCTTTTAAATTCACTTTAGTACCTTATATATTCTTTTGTATGTATAAATTTTCTTTCTTATATTTCTCTTTCGCTATTTAAGCTTTATCCAATAGTGTAATTTTGTTGAAATCTACTATGTGACCTGCTTTCATTAGATGTTTTTTAAGAAAATCAGTTTCAACAAAACTATCTCACGTTGATTATAAACCCTTAAAAAGGACCAGAAATAAGCAAAAATAATTATCCCTATTTATTTCACTTGATTACTGTTTCTAATATAAAGTAAGTGAAGTTTATTTTTATTAAAAAAGTAGTAATTTATTCCTTTATCTGCTTGTTTGCAACCGCGTTGCAGTTTTTGCCCGCAAACATTTTTGACTTAATTATTTAAATATTTTGTTTAGTATAATTAAAAAGAATGACTAAAGGTTTTTGAAAGAAAACGTCGAATACATACCGTTAAGCTTTTTTTTTCTTCCAAAAAAAAAAAAAAAAATACATTTTCCTACCTTAAAATTAAGGATTCATAAAATTTTAAGGCATACATGTGTTTTGGCAAATAAAAATCTGTATACATATGCTTTTTGTATATAGAGTTTCACAGTAATGTTTCTGTCATAAATGAATAAATTCGCCTACGTTGCTACCTGGTAATTAATTCGCCTTGGGCAATTCTTTTTAATTTCAAACACAAAAATCGATGTTATATCTTAATTTTAACCTCAATGAAACGTGTGTTGATATCAGATTGAAGTCAATCACATTTCTTTTTCCTATTGGCAGATGTAGGACGGTGCCCTTAAAGGTTTAAAAACATATAGGTGCTTGCTTTTATAGCAGAAATAATTATTTATTTTGTTTAAAATTATTTTTAGACGTCATAAACATACAACTTCAACACAGTTGAAAAGTTGGCGTAGCGACAATCGACGAATTGAGCGCGAAAATTTTTCAAAAAACAACACTGGAACAATTTTAAGCAAACATAACAGAAAAATGGGAGCTGAGGCGAATATCATTGATGTCAGTAAAAGTGAGTATAAAATAGTTTTGATTTTCCTAGATTTTTTTTTGTGATTGTCCTATAAATTTATTATTTATAGGACAGTATACATATGTAATACACTGCGATGCATTGCTATAAATACACTTCACTTTAAATTTGTTTCTTTAATCTTAAAAGTGTATTAAACCGAGGGTGTATTTTAAACGTTCTCTTTTCCGAAAGATATGTATTTTCGCTTAGTTTGATTTACTATTTCCAGTCAATTACCTACAAGGATCGTGCGATGGAAGAAGTTTAATAATGTCAATAGTAAAAAATACATGCTATATTCAAAATTTTAATATAATTTTATATCACATAAAGATAAGACATTTATTTTACTACGTGTTAACGGTATTTTATTGAGACATGGCTCCATAAAATAAAGTGTTTTCAATTTATGTTGGAAGGAAACTTGGTCTGCCTCCGCCTTTTTACTAAAAAGAAATGAAGACAAGAGCCTCTTATTTATTATCGATCAAAAAATTCACCAGCATTTACCGATTGATAGATTTTATGACAGACAGCTATAAACGCATATAACCTTACAAAATGTTTCAAACTTATAGGATCGGACATCGTAAGTTTAGTTTAATGGAAAATGCGTTTTAAAAGCGTAAGATTTGTCTAAGATGGGCTGAAAAAAATCGCGTAAAACTCTTTAATTCCTATTTTGAACGTGTCATAAAGTAATCCCTTTTATGACCCTGTAAAGCGGCCATTATTTTCATTACATTCATTTTTTGCGATATAGATTTTCATTATTAAATATGTATATAAAAAGTTAACAAGAATATTTATCAATTCCCTTAAAACGAAAAACATGGTTAATGGACAAACTTTTGAAATCATGTATTAAGTTAATTGGGTTAATTCCGCCAGTATATATGAAACTGTTGTTATTACCGAAAATTATAGCAACAGTTTTTAAATCATATTGAAAGACTTCTTACCACGTTGTCTAATTAATAAACACGGCGACATGTTTTTTAAATTAATATTAGAATGAATAATAAACTAAAAATAACAACTGAAATAATTATTTTGTCTCAAGTTCATTTTCTGTTAATTTTCGAATTTTTATTAAAAAATAATTGTTTACAAATTTTTGGGCTTTTTAAAGAAAACAGGAAAACATAGAAACCAGCAAAAAGTAATGCAGCATTTTCAGGATCTTTAAATAATTTGTTATAACAATATAAAACTGGTCAAGTTTTACTAATAATTTTAAAAACTAAAAAAAATTAATAAAACATATTTTAAAAAATATTAAACCCTGCTGGTTCAAAAAGAGTTCAAAACCAAATAAATTGTGTGTCTAACTCTCGCTGGAATGTTTAGGTTACGATTTTGGAATTACACAAAAATTGTTATTGTTAAAATGACTCGTAAAAGCATTATTTGGAAGAATCGTAAAGTGATCCCGCTCGTCAAACAATCTTCTAAATGCCAGATGGGATAACACCGAATAAAATATATAAAATACTACGAAAAACATGTTTGTAAGACATATGAATTTACTCTATTACTTTTCAATTTATGGGTCTTTTTTTTGTCCCTTTTGTGAGAAGAGGGAAAAATACCCATAAGTTGAATACTTAAAGAGTTTTATGCCCTAAAATTTTTCTAAAAGTATCTGAATTAGAGATGAGCGATATTTTTTAGTACCTGGTCACTGGTCACTACAGTGACTGAGATTATCAAGTAATAATTCCGCGTAAGAACGTTCTTATATATTTGCACATATACAAACTTAACTTTTAATTTTACTTTATGTGTACTTTAGACCTTTTTATTTCTTCATAAGTCAAAGGGGCATCATTGCTGTGGACTTATTAACAACAGTCATTTTTTTTTACAAACTTCACACATATGTACACAGGATTCAAAGCATATATTTATCAAGTATATGCAGAAGCTCAGGTAGAAGCTGTTTTACGTTTTCTAAAGCGCTACTTTCTTTAATAAAAAAATGCTTAATGTGTGCTCGCAAGGAAAATGTGTTGTGAAAAAACTGCTTAAAAAAGTGATTTAATTAAGAAATTCTTAATAAAGATTTACTGCTCACATTATTTCCATGAAATTTGTATAATTATATTTAAATATCTTTTTTAGTTTTTAATGTATATTTTTTTTTTAATTTTTAAAAGGAATTGTTAAGTTTCAAATTACACATAACACATAACAAATTTTTTTAATTCTTTCGTAGTTCTTGTAATTTACATTGTTTTTAATAAAAACAAATCAATTTGTTATAAATTTTTATTAATACTTACCAAAACCAACAACAACAAAAAAATCATCGCAACAAATATTGTTCAAACGCAGCTTGACTTAGTTATGACATTTACACTTAAAAATGGTGCTGCTCTGATCTCAACTTAAATGGCGACGTAATACCCAAGTCAAATGAAGTCAAATATTTAGGTCTTAACATCGATCGACGCTTAACTTGGAGAACGCATATAAAAATAAAAAATAAATAAAAAAAAAACGACTGAAAATAAAAACAAATAAAATGTAGTGGTTTCTTGGTCCAAGATCGGAGTTAAACATAAATAACAAATAACTATTATATAAGACAGTATTAAAACCTAAATGGACTTACGGTATTCAATTATGGGGAACCGCTTCCTACTCCAACATTGATATAATTCAAAAATATCAGTCAAAAACTCTAAGATTAATTATAGGTGCTCCTTGGTAAATAAGAAACACTTCAATTCACAATGGTCTCAATATTCCAAATATAGAGGATGAAGCAAAAAATTACAACACAAATTATTTGAAAAGACTAAGCGACCACCAAAACATTCTTACAACCATTCTTTTAGACGACTGTGATGAAGTTAGACGATTAAAACGAATGCACACAATAGATCTCCCCTTTAAGTCTTAGATGAGTAATTTATCAATATTAATAAATTGTTAAATTCAACGGAATTTAATGCTACTGTTATTTATCGTTAATGTATTAATAAATTTGCTTATTATTACATTGTAAATAGATTTCAAATAAAAACTTTAGAAAAAGAAAATTTAAAGGGAATTTTTAAGTTCAAATTACACATAACACATTTTTTTAATTCTTTGGCAGTTCTTGTAATTTACATTGTTTTTAGTAAAAACAAGTCAATTTGTTATAACTTTTTTTATTATTACTTACCAAAATTTGATTTAAAATTTATTTTAATAAGAAAGTACAAGTATACCCACTTCACCATCCCTGAATTGTTGTCAGCTGCTCTTTGTTGTACTCTTTCATCTATTTGATATACTTTGGTACATATACATTTTCCAAAAAAAAAAAAAATGTTGTGTGCTTTTTATATTTCTGGGGCCTATTTCACTAAGCTACAAGTTCGCAATTACAAGTGTTTTTGCCAGTAAAATTGTGAACTTTTGAATAGTTGTGTTTCATAAAAATATAATTACAAGTTTGTGGCTACAGGTGAATTGTACAAATTACAAAATTACTTTTACTAATGGTTTTGTTTCACTAAACTAAATTTGCACTTTTACACTTGTAGAATTGTAAAATAAAAGCTTAGTTTCGACGAACAACCTTAGAAAAAATTTCAATAAAAATTAGTTTAAATAAAGACAAAATCAAGCAATTGTAAAATTAATTAGCATTTATTTATTTATTTTGTTTATTTTAAACTATTCATTTTTCTAGATATGTGATAATATGCAATAAAACAAACTATGTGTATATCACATTGTTTGTTTATTAGAAATTATCGGTAAGCGGCAACACCACTAATCATATGTTAAAAACAAATAAACAGACGTGCAAGTGAAACATACCTATAAGATATTAAATTGTTCATATTTTTTTAGTACAAAATGAACCTTTTATACAATTCCAGTGATGAAAGCGATAAATAAATCGCATTAAGAAAAAGAAGACTATTTAGGCCACGTCTGGAATATTAATTCCTTGAATCCACGTTGGAGTACAATGAGCGTTCCAGGCTAAAACGGAACAAATAGAAGCCCTTCTCTGGCTAGGAACAGCAACTACATACCACGCAATAGGTGACTTGCGTATTGCCACTGTGTGCAGAGTAGTAAAAAGCGTAGTAATTGTAATTAATACCGCTTTGTTTGCAACGTATGTAAAATGGCCAGAAAACATGAATCAAGTTGTGTCTAAATTTTACGCCGTGAGAGGCTTGCCGTTAGGTTGCGGCTGTTTGTACGGCACATTAATAAAATTAGGTGCACCCAAAGACCACGAAAAAGCTTCTGTTGATTGTGTTTTTGTGTACTCTTTTAATCGTTCCCAATTTATCTCTAATGCTAAGGTAATTGCAACGCTTGGGAAAAGAGATACGACGTTAAAAGTTACCATAATTTACAAAGGATTAACTTACATATCTGGACTATCAGAAAAATTAAAAGGCTGTGATATATATGACGCGGAAAAGTACCAATTAGCCTTCAGGACGAGTAACTCAATACAACGATTGTTTAGTAATATGAAATCGAAAATTGACAAAGGAGACAAAAGTAACGTTGTGTATAGTATTAATTGTAACGGAAACGAACTTAGGAAGTGTGATATGATTTATGTTGGGATATCTAAAACAAAACTTAAAACTAGACTCGCATCACATAAATCTGACTTAAAAGCTATACACAAACCGGTGAAGCAAAAAACAGGACTTGCTGCCCACTGTCCAATGCTAAAATCATAAACCAAACTTTGACAATGTGAGAGTATTAAAAGAAGAGAAAAACTATTGTAGAAGATTTACTTTAGAAATGTTATATATAATTGACGTACTATCAAATAAGAGATTAAATTACAAACAAGACATCGAAAAAGGCGCTCAAATTTACAGAAATATTGTTAGTAAACAAAAAAGATCATATTAGCTGTTAGTAGATAAGTGTTTACTGCACAAAATATACGCCCCCTTCTGAACATCATTAGTGTTAATTTAAATAAAACAAATAATATAGATGTAAATATTTTTTCGTTAATTTTATTTGTTTAAATGTAACAATTAATAATTTTAAATTGACCTTTTTGGTTTACTTTATTTTGGGTTATATAGTTTTACCTATATTGGGCTTTTAAGGTCTTTGCTTATTATAAATGTAAATCAAAACTATAATTCCATTTTTTTATCCAACGTTTCGCTGGTATTTTCCAGCTTCCTCAGGGATAAGTTTTATTAGATCTGGCAACGATATATATAAACATAAACATAAACACAATAAGTACTTTAAAAAAAAAAATAGAAAAAACAACAACATGATGACTTATTTTTACCAATCTGACTTACATAAAGTTTTTTGTCAATTCCGCACACTTATATTAAACAATATTAGTTTTACACACCACTACATTATACACAAATATTTTAACGAACGCAAAATTAACTTGAAAAAACATAACATAAACAATTAAGTAAAAACTAGTATCACAGTTGGAGCAGAAATTACTAAACTAAATTATTGCAATTAAATAATTAGCACTGATGTTGTCTTTGTCCTCTTTTCTGTTTATTGCATCTGTTGTCCTTTGTTGTATTCTCAAACTTTCCAGGGTATATCGTTTGTTCTCCCTCACTTCTTTGTCCAATATTTTAACATTAACAAGATCTGCATTATGCCCCAAATCTATGCAATGTTGTGCGAGTGCAGTTGTTTGCTTTTCCTTTCGTATATCGGCTTCATGTTCAGCAATTCTCTTTAGTAGATTTCTCTTTGTTGTACCTACGTATACTTTCCCGCATTTCTCTTGTGTGTTGCCATTACATGTAATTTCATAAACAACATTGCTATGTTCTTGTTTATTTATTTTTGTTTTAGTTTGAGTGAATAATGTGATAATTGTTTTGTTTGGTTTATGCGCCAAAGCAATTTGTTTATCATTTATTATGTTTTGCATTTGTTTGTTGTCTGTAAGCTTTGGTATGTAGGAGATGCTATAGTATTTCTTGGTGTTACCAGATGTGTCGTTTATATCATTCCCGTTGTCCATATTTTTTGACGATTTTATCAAATTGTTTATAAGTTGTATTGGATAATTGTTATTAATTAGTGTTTCTCTGACTTTGTCCATATTCTTCTTAATAAATTTGTTGTCACTTAGTTTACGTACTCTTATAATAAAACTTCGTGCTGTATTTATTTTCTGTTGTGTTGGTTGTGTTGAGTTAAAGTTTATCATACGTCCAGATGCTATTGATTTTGAATACCAATCGGTGAGTATCTTGTTTCCATCTCTATATAGTCTCATGTCTAAATATGGTAGCGACTTTTCTTTTTCTTTTTCTATTGTAAATTGTAGTCTTTTGTGGTAATTGTTAAAAGTTTTCATAATCGTTTCCTCGTCATCTTTTCTAATAATTGCAAATAAGTCATCCACATACTTAATCAGAAATTTAATATTTATGTTTAGTCCATTTAATTCCTCTAGTGTATGTTTAAGTAGTGTATCTAGCACTATGTCAGCAATTGTAGGAGATAGTGGGTTCCCCATAGGCATGCCATATGTTTGCTTATAATATGTTTTATCGTAGAGAAAATAGTTGTTGTCATCAAGGCAAAACTGAAGAAGTTTGAGGAATTGTCGTCTAGGTATTTTTGTATGTGTTTGTAATGTGTTCCATTGTTTCATGATATTGTTAATGGCTAAGTGAATCGGAATATTTGTAAACAGCGATACCACGTCTAAAGAAATAAGAATTTCATCTTCGTCCAGACATATGTTTTCTAGTTTTTTCTTCAGTTCTAAAGAGTTTTTTATATTATATTCTTCCAATATAATGTTCTTAAGTATTCCCCCTATGTATTTCGCTAATTTGTAGCAGGGGACTTCAACTGATGAAGAAATTGGGCGGAGAGGTGTATTTGGTTTTGAATTTTCGGAAGGCCGTACAATCTTGGAGCTGTGGCTGAATTAGCAGTAAGTTGAGCTTTCTCGAATCTTGTGATGTGTTTGTCCTTAAATAATTCCGTGATTAATTTGTTGTTTTCCCTCAGTAGCTTTTGGGTTGGGTCTGTTCTCATCGTCTTATATGTACTTCTGTCCTTCAAAAGTTTCTCCATTTCTCTCTTGTAGTCACCCCTGTATAATACAACTGTCATATTACCTTTATCAGATTTTGTAATTATTATGTCATCTTTATATTTTTTCAAAAGTTTTCTGGTTTCGTCATATATATTAAGAATGAATTTCTCTTTTTGCGTATTTTTAAAAGTCCTTCTATGGGTTAAAATTCGATTAACTATTTTACTCCTAATTATTTCCTTTTGTCTATCATCAGTAATTGTTTGTACCCATTGTTCAATGTCTGCAATTAAATACTTAAGAACATTATATTGGAAGAATATAATATAAAAAACTCTTTAGAACTGAAGAAAAAACTAGAAAACATATGTCTGGACGAAGATGAAATTCTTATTTCTTTAGACGTGGTATCGCTGTTTACAAATATTCCGATTCACTTAGCCATTAACAATATCATGAAACAATGGAACACATTACAAACACATACAAAAATACCTAGACGACAATTCCTCAAACTTCTTCAGTTTTGCCTTGATGACAACAACTATTTTCTCTACGATAAAACATATTATAAGCAAACATATGGCATGCCTATGGGGAACCCACTATCTCCTACAATTGCTGACATAGTGCTAGATACACTACTTAAACATACACTAGAGGAATTAAATGGACTAAACATAAATATTAAATTTCTGATTAAGTATGTGGATGACTTATTTGCAATTATTAGAAAAGATGACGAGGAAACGATTATGAAAACTTTTAACAATTACCACAAAAGACTACAATTTACAATAGAAAAAGAAAAAGAAAAGTCGCTACCATATTTAGACATGAGACTATATAGAGATGGAAACAAGATACTCACCGATTGGTATTCAAAATCAATAGCATCTGGACGTATGATAAACTTTAACTCAACACAACCAACACAACAGAAAATAAATACAGCACGAAGTTTTATTATAAGAGTACGTAAACTAAGTGACAACAAATTTATTAAGAAGAATATGGACAAAGTCAGAGAAACACTAATTAATAACAATTATCCAATATAACTTATAAACAATTTGATAATATCGTCAAAAAATATGGACAACGGGAATGATATAAACGACACATCTGGTAACACCAAGAAATACTATAGCATCTCCTACATACCAAAGCTTACAGACAACAAACAAATGCAAAACATAATAAATGATAAACAAATTGCTTTGGCGCATAAACCAAACAAAACAATTAACACATTATTCACTCAAACTAAAACAAAAATAAATAAACAAGAACATAGCAATGTTGTTTATGAAATTACATGTAATGGCAACACACAAGAGAAATGCGGGAAAGTATACGTAGGTACAACAAAGAGAAATCTACTAAAGAGAATTGCTGAACATGAAGCCGATATACGAAAGGAAAAGCAAACAACTGCACTCGCACAACATTGCATAGATTTGGGGCATAATGCAGATCTTGTTAATGTTAAAATATTGGACAAAGAAGTGAGGGAGAACAAACGATATACCCTGGAAAGTTTGAGAATACAACAAAGGACAACAGATGCAATAAACAGAAAAGAGGACAAAGACAACATCAGTGCTAATTATTTAATTGCAATAATTTAGTTTAGTAATTTCTGCTCCAACTGTGATACTAGTTTTTACTTAATTGTTTATGTTATGTTTTTTCAAGTTAATTTTGCGTTCGTTAAAATATTTGTGTATAATGTAGTGGTGTGTAAAACTAATATTGTTTAATATAAGTGTGCGGAATTGACAAAAAACTTTATGTAAGTCAGATTGGTAAAAATAAGTCATCATGTTGTTGTTTTTTCTTTTTTTTTTAAGTACTTATTGTGTTTATGTTTATGTTTATATATATCGTTGCCAGATCTAATAAAACTTATCCCTGAGGAAGCTGGAAAATACCAGCGAAACGTTGGATAAAAAAATGGAATTATAGTTTTGATTTACATTTATAATAAGCAAAGACCTTAAAAGCCCAATATAGGTAAAACTATATAACCCAAAATAAATGTAACAATGTTTTTTGTATTGTTTTGTATTTTTGACAGTTTCCCCTGAAGATGAATAGCGAAGCTATTCGAAATATTGGGAATAAAAATTAAAAAATTAAATAATATTAATAAAGTGTTTTATTCACCCAAAACGACCTTAAGCCAAACAAAGGATTTAAATCATTTATCAAAAAATAGAAGGTCAACAATACACCACATTTTAATCTTAAAAATTTATTATAATATAAAACCAGCTAACCATTGTCGCTCTTTTGATGTTTGCCCAAAAAACAACACGCACGTATTTGCTGTCTTTTGCACTTGGAATCAGTCCAAATGCAACACACCGCATGCGCACGTTCTTCCACTCTTCCATTTCCAAATTATCGATATAAATTAGAGTACCTATAATTGCGAAAGTATTTAAAATAACATTTGAAATTTTCATATAGTTCATGGGTACTATAAAATACATCCCAGTAAAAAAAGTGAGGAAAAAGATGTAATTAAAATACCACATCTATACTAACGAAGTGGCGCAAATTCGGGTGAAAAACCTATGAATTTTACATTGGCTTGTCATTGAAGGCATGTTGTTCGTTTTTAACAAAATTGTACTACTTTTAAATCGGTTTTCAAATGCTAAAAAGTTTCTGTGATCAGAATTTGTTTTTAAGTAATCAAATTGCGTTACATTATATATAGCTTTTAGAATATATATTTATTGCTAACTTTAGAAAATCTCTTAAATTAGTCTTAATCGATTTTTAATTTGAGTTCTTATCATACGTTCTATCTAACAAATTAACTAAAATTGTACCATTAAAAACAAAATAAGAAAAAAAATCTGTAGAAAACGTGCATTCGTATTAAAAGTTTGCATTCTTTTGATAAGCACTTTACAAAATTAAATTGGTACTTTTTGTAATACACCCGAAATAATATATTAAGAAAATTGGGGTAGTTTAAGACACGCTGTTTGTTATGACTACCATTAAAATTGCATTATAGTCTATTAAAACTTTTAAACATACTGTCACAAAGGCCTTATTTTAATTCGCGACTTCCTGCAATAGTTCTTATAGAAAAACTCTAAAATAAAATTGTAAAACAAATTCTAAAATTCGTCCTCTAATTCGTTTCTAGATTTAATAGGGATTGGATTTTAAAAAAATATTCCCGTGTCTTTAATTAGGGAACGTTTTTATTTGTTTCGGATTATACCCTCTCAAAAAAATTTTTGATTGTAGAAGTACTTTGGTTGTATGTAAACTTCGTGTAACTAAATTAATATTGATAAGAATACTACACGTATTCTTATTTACAAAGTTACTTGGTTAAACAGATGATGTTTACAACGTACACAACCTAGACTAGATAGATGCGAAGAATGCTGATGTAGGAAGTAGCGATCCAGAAAATGCAGCATTACATTCTGCTGGCGTCTAATTTTTCTTATTTTCTTTGAAAAACGTGCGCATTTGTAAAATAATTTTTCTTTCTAAAAAAAAGTATTTTAGAAATTAAAATAAATGATTTTAAGCCAACTTCATGTTAAACTTTTGTTCATTTTGTTTTGCTATGAAAGATCTGAACTTTAGTTTTATTTGAAATTCTTGTAGTCATGCAAGGAAAAATGTAAATCTAAGAAGAAGTTCAGCATGTTATTTGAAAAACTATTTTAAAAATAACTTACAAAATCTAGAAAAGGTGTATTAGCATTTTTGGATGTAAATAAGATGCCGTTCGCTAAGATTGACATACATTATTTTTACTGGGATATATTCACACATGTGTTTAATTATATTGCGTTTTTATATTTTTATATTATCAGGCATGTCACAGATCTCAATTCCGATCGAAAGTGGTTTCAATTCCGTAAATTGGTTCCTTAGAAAAAGAAAAACGAAAAATTTCTTCGGAATAAAACCACTTTTAAATTTCAAAGTGGAATTAAGATTCTTTGAATTTTTGTTACTAACGGTTTTCGAATTTGCTTTTATTATGTGTGCTAAAACCATTCTGATCGAAATTTGTGACATGCCTGTAATAATAAATAAAAATTGTAAAACTAATATCACAATATATAAAAAGACTTGTAATTGTAGAAATTGTAGCTTACAAGTGAAAAACCTGCAAGTGTTGTGGACGTTTTAATGAAACACAATTCATCAGCACTTGTAAGAATGAAACTTGTGACTGTAACTTGTAAATTTGTGGAATTTTAGTTTAGTGAAACAGGCCGGCTGGTCAAATTAAAATACAACCATTTTGAATGTAGAGATCAAAATGCCTTTTGAAGTAAGGTTATTGTTTTTATAATATATGTATTATCCATATGATTATGGTAACTATTTAAAAAAACGCGATTTGAAAATAACGTTTTTCAAACATTACGGGATCGCGCATCTCTAATCTGAATACACCAATGTTGAAAATTTTACATGTACCCATTAAAAAATTAGACATTACCTTGAAAAGTACTTGCCATATACCTAAGGACTTACTTTTGTGATTGCCATATTTTGTTACTCTCTTACAAAACATATTCCATTAGTTTGCAAAGAAGGAAGTAGCAATTGAACTAGATCTTTATTCCCTACAATAATCAATGCAATCAATTCTCAGTAATTGATTATAAAAGTCTCATGCCTTGTAGAAATCATTATGTATGTAATTATTATTATGTAATTATTTTTTCTAAAAACTTTTTCTGAGTAAGTTTAAGGTTTAATTTGTCACAATTGGTCCCACAAAACCAGATTTATCCTAATAAATAATATGAAAAATAAGTACTATGCATAAATTTTTGTAACTTATCACACAATAGAAAGGTCTAAAAAACTACAAATTACAATTGGACCCATGACACGGTTGCATTTTATGATAAAGGCCTTGGTAAAATCTCTTTGAAGGAGAAACGATTTTCGCATATTCTTAGAAATAAAAAAGGAGAAAAAAAATAATCTTTTGCATTTTATGATTATAAGACTTACACCAAGATAATTCCTTATATCACTGTTGTAAGTGATTAAGCCACGCTTACTTAAGAAATCTCATTTCATTCTTGAATCGTGTTAAAAATAATCGCGTGGTTAAAAAATTATCAGTAAAAACTTAAATTTGCCTAGGATACGTTTCATATTTGAAAAATATAACTGATATCTCGTTGCGTGTCGCAATATATATATATATATATATATATATATATATATATATATATATATAGGGTTCTTACCTTTTTGTTCAGCCAAATTAGATTAGTTAGTTGTTTATTTTATTTGTTTATTGTCAATTTATTTTAATTCATTTATTATTTATTTATTTAACTTATTTCATTTAACACTTATTCCAAACAACTCATGTGCACTTCACCGGCGAACGTCTTTTTCTTAACACCGTCACTTAACAACTCTCCGCCATTAAATGCAACCACCGTCTCTCATAGTTATTGTCCTCTTTTTCTTATTCATTCTTGCTTTAGCGAACAATGGATGAATTGTAAAAGAGGATCAATAATTAATGTTGTACAAATATGATTACCCAATTATTTGTCAGTCATTGTCGTTACTACGGCCATCCCACATTCGGCTATCCTGACGCTGACTTCGGCCCCGAAGTCGGATTCCAAGGCTTCATGAATTCGGCCACGGTTGTACATCTTCTAGTACCCTCACATTCGCCAACTTTTTCTACCTCGTATCTCTCATGGTTCAGTTTTGCTATTACTTTGTACGGACCCAAAAATTTTGGTCGTAGTTTTAATCCTGTGCCGTATTGAGTACGCTTGATAGCAACTAGATCACCCAAGTTGTACTGTTTAGCTGGAACCCGTTTCTTGTCATAATTTTTTTTATTTTCCGTTTGAATTTTCGAAATATTTTCTCTGGCATCTTCACGAACTTGGTCACGTTCATTTTGCAACTCTTCAATTGCTAGTTCCTCAAATATTTTTCGTAACTCGAAATTTTCTTTTGTTTTCATATTGATACCTGTTAAGATTTTAAAAGGGGTATTTTGTGTACTTCTTGATGGGGTGTTGTTCAGGAGTTGTTGAACTCGATCCACATATCGGTACCAATGGTTCGGCTGCTCGGCGCACATTTTGGCTAACATGGGCACGATCACACGATGAATTCTCTCGACTTGGCCGTTTCCTCTAGGCACTCTGGTAGCGATTAACAAGTGTTGAATATCTTCGTTTTTACAGTATTCTTCAAATTCGTTCGACGTAAATGCTGTACCTCTGTCGGTGATAACACGCACTGGATTACCAAAAATAGCTGCTTGCTTTTGTAATTTCTCCACTACTTCTTTGCTGCCTGTACTCTTCGTTGGGTAGAGCCAAACGAATTTCGAGAATGCGTCGACAATCACCAGAATGTGATTGTATAACTTTTTTGTGTTATCCATTGGACCTACGTGGTCTAAATGGTACGTTAGAAGTGGCCTATCTGATTTGTCTTTCGGATTAAGCAACCCTTCTTTCTTTCCTGCTTTAGAGTCAGTTATAATACATTCCACGCAACTTTTTACAACGGCATCTACTTTAACATCCAATTTTGGAATGAAAAACTGCTTTTCAACCAAATCTTTTGTCTTCTTTGTTGCAAAATGTCCTTGACGATGAGCCATTTCGATTATCTCTCTCTCCATGTTTTCTGGTATGGCGATAAGTTCTTTAGCTGGATCTTTGTGAACTATATCGTATTTTATGAAATAATCTTCATATTCGCTCATCTCCAAAACTTTGCGAATGGCATTAATCCGATCGTCGCTTTTTTGTGCTTCTTTTATGCGATGTTGTAGAGTATCTTGTATCATCAGACACGATAAGCGACTGAGAGCATCTACATGTCTCATTTTCGTACCCGACCGGTGCTCTATATCATAATTAAAATCCTGTAGAAAAAGTGCCCATCGTGAAACTCTAACCGGAACATCCTCTTTGCGCATCGTCATGGCGAACGCATTACAATCAGTTATGATTTTAAATTTCAGACCCATGACGTAAATTCTCCATTTTTTCAGCGCTTCAACGATAGCTAATACTTCCAACTCGTACGAATGGTATTTTTCTTCTGCTGGTGTCGTCTTTCGGCTCATATATTCGACTGGGTGTAGCTGCATGTCCTCTGAATCTCTTTGGAAAAGTACAGCTCCATAACCAAGCATGCTAGCATCTGAGTGAATTTCTGTTTCGGCATTCGGGTTATAAAGTCTCAGAACCGATTCGCTCGTAAGTGCACTTTTTAATTTAATTTTGTAGGGTTCTTACCTTTTTGTTCAGCCAAATTAGATTAGTTAGTTGTTTATTTTATTTGTTTATTGTCAATTTATTTTAATTCATTTATTATTTATTTATTTAACTTATTTCATTTAACACTTATTCCAAACAACTCATGTGCACTTTTTAATTGCTGAACTGCAAGTAGCTCCGTTTCACCCATCTTAAACTTAGCATTTTTCCGGAGAAGGTCTGACAAAGGTTTAGCGACTATTGCATATTCTCGTATAAAGCGTCGAAAGAATGACGTAAGTCCTAAAAATCTTTGCAATGCTTTTACATTAGCGGGTATTGGGAAATTTCTAATTGCCGAAATTTTTTCATCAGTGGGATATATTTATGAATTTTCTATTCTATAGCCCAGAAATTTAATACTTTTTCTTAAAAACTGGCACTTGCTCCATTTTATCCTAAGACCGTTTGACGACGCGACTTTTAAGAATTTTTCCAACTTAACAAGGTCTTCCTCCTCGTCTTTTGACGGGATAACGATATCGTCCATATAAATGATCACAGTACCATTTCTAACTAACTCTTGAAGAACTGCAGAAATATAACGGCAGAATACTGCTGGAGAATTAGAGATGCCGAATGGCACAAAACGAAACTCATATTGGCCACTGTGTGTAACAAATGCCGTATATTTTTGTGATTCTTTCTCTATAGGTACATGAAAGAAGCCATTTTTTAAATCAATTGTAGTATAAACTTTACCCTCTTGCAATCTCTGAACTACGTCGTCAACCACAGCCATCGGAAAGTTATCGCGTACAATTTTTTCATTAAGACGCCGATAATCGCAACAGAGTCTGTCTGTACCATCTTTTTTAGAAACTAGTACAACTGGTGAAGAATACTCAGATAAGCTTTGTTTCACTATGCCTTCATTTAGCCACTCTTTGACTTGTTTGTCGATTTTCTGCTGGTCGACGTGGGATGTCCTTCTTGGGCGACTTGCGACTGGGATATCATCTTTGAGTATAATTTTCATTTCTATTGGGAACTTTGAAGGCTTTCACGGCTTGTACGAATTTACCGCACTCTCAACCTTTACACGAATCTCTGTACTTAAATGACTCAGTTCTAAAATATCGCTAATTTGTTGGTCCATAGACAAAGAGTGAATAATTTCACGAAACTCATTTTGCGCTGCTGCAATCGGATTGACGTCCAATTTAGGCTCATGCTCATTTGAAATTACTAACGGCTCTTCTAAAGAATTATCTGTAAAGTCATTTGATCGATTCACACTAAAACTTGTTTCAAACATACTAAAAGGTTTAAATTTCCTTCTAAACTTTGCCCCTTCCGCATCGATAATTAAATCAGCTTGACTTAAAACGTCGTTTCCAATAACAGCAGAGTACAAGATATCACTCTCCTTTACGATATAAAAAATAATTTCTAGCTCAACATTATCTAATTTAACTAGATATTTAAGACAACCCATTGTAGTTATTGTTTTTCCGCCAATGCCCGAAAGAATTTTTGTTCCAGGTTCTAAAGTTGCATCGCCTAACTTAAAAAGAGTATCATAACGGAGTAAACTTATATCGCTGCCCGTATCAACTAGAGCAGAGACGGTTTTTCCTAGTATCTCAATATCTTTAAAAACTCGTCTTGAAGCTGCAGACACAGCGTCTGTCAGCGTATGAACAACTTTTTTCTCTTCTTTTACCTTCTCATATTTAGATTTTTCGGCTTGTTTTGGTGTACCACAGTCAGCCGATTTGTGGCCGAACCCTTTACATTTAAAACATTTTATGTCTGCCGAACCACAATTTTTCGAAATGTGGCCCTTCTCTCCACACTTAAAGCATTTTACAGTGCCTTCGGTTTTCGTATTCGAAAACACTTTTTCTGATTTTGGGGCGCTGTCTTTGAAATTTAACGATTTCGTAGGTGCACCAATTTTTTCATACACAATGATTTTTTCTTTCAGTTCTGTAAAATTTCGCGCTTGGTATAAAATTGATTTATTTATTCTGGTATCTGGAATGCCCTCAATAAAATATTCAATAATACTGATTTCATCTAATTTTGCAGAACTGCCAATTTCCATCAAAGTGTACAAATATTGTTTGTAGGACTCGTCGGTTTTCTTTTTGCGACTCCTCAACATTTTATGGACGGCAATGGATGACAATTTAGTACCAAACTCTGTTTTTAGAATTGTCTTAAGCGCACCCCAACCTCTTATGCCAGCTTGGCTTCTAACAAAAATTCGGGCTGCACCCGTCAACAATTGCTTAGCGTAAATGTAGCGTTGCAGTTCGTTCCATTTCACCACGTGAGCACAGTCTTCGAATTCATCAATCCACGATTCGATGTCAGGAACACCTTCCCCTGAAAACCGCGTAAGCGAATCTTGAACATCTTTTAGGGTAAATCTAGAACGTTCTGTCACATCCTGTGGCAAATCCGAAGTCGCATCACCGAAATTGGAGCCATCGTCAGCGCCAGTATTACAGTAATGACGTATGAGACGCTCTTGTAAGTCCGTTTTAGTCCCACTAGACGACAGTCCAACGTCCTCCGCGCTTGTTCTTAAGTCTTCTACCGTCAAAGCTAATATGTCTCGCAAATCCATGACAGTGCACAAAAGTTTTACAAATCGTCAATAAATTTTAATTAAAACAATAATATAATAATAAAATGTAATTTCAAAATGATTAAAACTATTTAGATTCAAAAAGATAAATTTTAATTAAATAACTAATTTTAATTAAATAACTTGTTTATTCTCTTTTAATATTTCCACCCTACCCTAATATCGTAAGGCAAATAAGAAATTTATATTATTTACAGAAAGAAAAACTCACAAACACTTTGCCCCACTTCAATCTCTTAATACCGAACAAAGATGTTAAAATATTTAAAATATAAAAATACTGGTACACACTGGTTAACAGAAAACCAACTCAAATCAAATCTCTAATACAATTTAAATGTTCTTTTTTTTTTTTTTTTTTTTTACTTCGCTCTTAAGTATTCTACTATTTCTGTTTGCCTAGAATATTTAACTCTTAAATATTTTCTCTTTATATGATATATTTTTTCAATAGAAAGGTCTCTCTGCCCTTTATACAAACTCAATACTACAAACAATTTAATCAACAAACTACAACTACTTATCTTACTCTACAAGGTGTTGCGGCTCTTTCTGTTGATTATAATGATGTTTGACTGCAGCCAACGTCTCCAGCTCTCTGCTGATAATCGCAACCGTCACTCAAATACACACACTCAGGCACTTTACGCTCCTAAAGGCAATTTCTTCTATACACAAGCGTCCTCGGCATGGATCGCTCTATCTCTTCACGGCAGATTTAGACTTCTTTCTTTTTCTTTATTTAATTGGAACATTTTTTTCATTTCAAATACAATTGTTATTGCATACTGTATTTTGCACAGTAACTGTTTTCTTCCAGTTTGAATGCAGTTTTGTTATACATACATAATTTTTTAATAGTTGTTATTATTGTTTTGATGTCTTTTTAATCTTCTTTTAACTTCAATCGTTTTATTTCTCTGTACGAAGTTTTTTTTTTTGTTTGTGTTAAGATTTTTTTTGTTTTTTTGTGTTTAGTTTTTGTTAGTTCTTTCACAACATTTATTCTTTTGTTTTAAATTATTTCAGTTAATGCTGACAAAATTTATTTACATATCTTCAGCTTATAACTTTTAATAACACACTGGATAATTATTATGACACAGGTTAATAGTTTTTATGGCCACTCGGTTTTGTTTGGCATATCGACGTCACAGTTTTTGTGTTTTTTTTTAGGTTTCTTTTGTTAGTGAAGTTGCACTTTTAATAATGTTTTAGCGAACAAAATACAAGTTTTATTAAGACAATGTTTTTGGGAAACGATATTGTCACTCACTTTGGCTGTAATTTCTTGGAAAGATCCCGGTTGAGCCCCCAATTTTGTAGGGTTCTTACCTTTTTGTTCAGCCAAATTAGATTAGTTAGTTGTTTATTTTATTTGTTTATTGTCAATTTATTTTAATTCATTTATTATTTATTTATTTAACTTATTTCATTTAACACTTATTCCAAACAACTCATGTGCACTTCACCGGCGAACGTCTTTTTCTTAACACCGTCACTTAACAACTCTCCGCCATTAAATGCAACCACCGTCTCTCATAGTTATTGTCCTCTTTTTCTTATTCATTCTTGCTTTAGCGAACAATGGATGAATTGTAAAAGAGGATCAATAATTAGTGTTGTACAAATATGATTACCCAATTATTTGTCAGTCATTGTCGTTACTACGGCCATCCCACATATATATATATATATATATATATATATATATATATATATATATATATATATATATATATGAATTTTATGAATTTTCGCTGTTTGTTCACTTAAATTTTGTACCCAACAAAGGCCGGACTATTTATTGCATCAACAGTACCTTTTTTTTTTGGTGTAATCTAATATCAGTAGTAACTTCTTGGGTTTTCTACTATTCGATACTGTAATGTATTGTTGACGCTCAAGTCCGATTCTACACCTTTCCTTCACCGGAAGTCGCAATTTCTATATAGTCTTGTCTCTTCGATAGATTATTCGAAATCATGTATACATAGTTTGGGCTTAATGATATTTTTTATGTACAACCAGCACCAAACAAAACAGGGAATAAAAAGTTAGACACACTAAAATAATTGCGTTAGATTTTCGCATTTTTTATTTTTTAGTCTGCTATGAACATTAAAGATTAGCGATATTTCAGTACCAGTGATTAAATCAGTGTGTGTGAATAAAAATTCACTGGTCACTACAGTGACTGAGTTTATAAAGTAACGGTTCCGTGTATGACCGTTCACTCTCCTTTTACATATGAGATACTTTAACTGCCCCCTCTGTAAAATTAATCGTCGTTAATGGCAAGTCATTGGCACTGCGAAATTCTGGCTTTATTTTGTAATGTACAAATTTTGCCAGGAATTGATTCCTTTGGATCTGGTTCTCTGCTAAGAACATTCGTTATCTTTACTTTAGGATTTAAAGTTCTTTTAAACTTAAAGATCAGCAAAATCATGCTGGAAAACAAAATTAGGAAAATTATTGAATTAATAGAAATCATCCATTATTCTTTTGTTGATATAGAACTAATTTGTTCAATGTTATTTATTTGAAGATACTTTATCATTTCTAGTGATAGAAATTCTTCGACTTTTGTTTTATTGCCCGAATACTGTAATACAGCTGGTAGTGGTTTAAAAAGGGAAGTTCCTTTGAAACATAGGTCTCATTTTCTATTTGTATTGTATCATTATGAAACTGTATCAAATAAGTGCCCGATAATTCAAAAGGGTTTGCTTCTGCAATTCCCACGAGCCCTTTAAATTGATTTAAAAGAATTGTTCCTGGATAGATTTCTTCCATAGATGAAACATGTTGATTGTTTACAATAGTACAATTATGATGCTTGCTTAACAAAATTTGTGTTACACATTTTGAATTACTTACATTTAATAATTTACTTTTGCGACAAATGAAAATAAATCATTAATTTGTTGACATTTTTCTCTTATTTCATATATATCATTCTTACATCCAATGTAGTTTTCAGTATTTAATTTTATAATTTTATTATTCTTCTATACAGGTTTGATTAACAATTTTTCACAACTTATTTCGTTCACGGCTAGCAAACTTACAATTTATATTATTGCGGCATTTTTTGTAGCCACTCTGATGGCGGCAAAACCTAATGCTTCCTCTAAACTATTGTAAGGAAATCTTTTAGAGTCCAAAAATATTCTAGCTTCGTCTATTTCCTTTTCTGATAATAGAAAGGAGTTTACTACGCCTACCTTTGCCAATTGCAACACGTATTCTATATTGGTGATTTCTTCTTTAATAATTTTGATTTTACCTGCTATAGTCTCTTCTATGGTCCTTATAGTTTCTTCCAAGGATTGAACTGTCTTTAAAATTTCGTTTGTGGTTTTAGATAATGTGTTAATTTTGTCAATAGCGTCTTTGCTAATGACTCTGAAGTTCATTATTCGTTAACAATTCGTTTATTTTGTCTACAACTATTTGATGGTCTTCATGGTGTGGAGTACCCGCTATCTACTTCCATGCTGTTTATTGACCGTTTTCTTCTAGGTTTTAGTCTCTTCAGATGGCCCTCTACTTGTCGTATGTCATGCAGTAAAAAGGGAAGCGCTGAACTATCTCTAAATATTTTTTCTGAAGAAAGTATGAATTATCTTAAAGTTTCCGTTTTGTAGGCGAGCCTATCCTAAATTGATTGGTATTAATTGAGAGCCAGTATAGTCCAATATTTGGACTTCTGGTTTGCAAATCCGGAATATTGCCAGAAATACTATCAGTAGTTTGGTCGTGTCCTAAAAAAACAAAATTCAGTTTTTAATATTAGTTTTATGAATTATTCTGTTTCGTGAATGTATTTTTACTTTGTCTCCTAAGTCTTCCTCAAAGTTTTGTCTTTTATGACGGGGTGCGAGTTTATTTCTCTGTCCAATAAGTTTTTCGTAAATTATATCGTCCGGTTGATAAGTCTTTGTAGTTGTGCCTGTACTTCTTTGCAGCATCTTTTCTTGTGCCATTTTTAATTTGTCTACTAAGTTTTCGTGTGGAATTCTATTGAAAAAAACACCAAATGGTTTTTCACCAATCACTGAATGAATTGATTGATTATATAGCTGGCTTGCTTTATAAAAACACTCAGAATCATTCAGTACATGATTTTCGTTTTTTACACATCTCGCCAATTCCACCAGAGTAGAATGAACCCTTTCCACCTGCCCGTTTGTAGAGCTATGTCTGGGCGTACAGTAGTATAGTTCTATCCTCAGCCTTTGCACTAATGATTTAAATTGAGCCGTAGTAAAATCTGTCTCATTATCTAGGATGATTTTTTTTTGCCCTTGGAAAGGTTTGCAAAACATTCATTACTTTTTCGCCTAAATTCAGTTTGTTATCAATTTGTCTTATGACTAAAAATTTTGAGTATGAATCTATACATGTAATAAATTTCAGGGTTTGGGCATAAAAAATGTCCAAACTAAGGTACTCACCCTCCCTTTCAGTAAATAGGAGTCTCTCCTATTTTGGTTCTTTGTGGGTGCCTGTTATATTTTGACATTTTACAAATTTCACAATGTTTTATATACTGTTTTATATTGTCTGTATATCTGTCTACAATTTTCCTTATAATTTCTATGAGCTCTGGTGTGAACCTGCTCTATAATAACCCTTTGGTCATCAGTATTCGTAACGTCCACTGCAAATATTTGTGTGTAAACAAATTTATTGGAAAATACTCCTTTTACCGTCTCCATGAAATCTTACAAGTCCTCCAGGGTACAATATATTGCTGTTACTAACCTTGGTTGCAAAAACTCTTTTAATATTGTCAGAAGATTTTCTCTGGAATCAATCATATTCAATTATATGACGAGTCCGACCAAAGTAAGTGGTTGACTCGTGAATGGTAAAATCATTTTTCGATAATAAAATTTGTTGCTTAAATTCATTCAATGGTTTTTTGTTTCGGGTATTAAATATTTATCACTACTTACAGCAGAATGCTGTGTTTCTGTGACTGATGAGTTGTCAGAAAGGTTGTTTAAAAATTGCCTGGATAGAGCATCTGCCAGGGAAAACTCTTCAATAAAAGATTGCCATCTTTTAATCTTGTGGTTTGGATTGCGCGTTGAAATAGAAAAATACAGTGGCTCGTAGTCAGTGAAATTTTCATATCTTTAACACCGTACAGGTAATTTCTTAATGTTTTTTCATTAGTAGCATAATTTTGTTCTGTCGAGCTTATTGTCTTTGAAATGAAAGTAATTGGCTTTCCTTCTTGTGTTAACACTCCTCCTACTGCCACATTAGAGGCATCTGTGGTGAGCACAAATTTTTTTGTAAAATCGGGTTGTACAAGTTCAACCTGATTTATTAGAAGATTAGAAGCTTCGATCGCTTCATTATCTAATTCGATTTCAGTTTTCTTTGACATATTCTGGGAAACTCTTTCATTTTCTCCAGCTAAATATTTTGTTAATATTATTTATTATATTATGCTAATATCCCATATTATTTTCAAATAAAAATGCAATTTACGTCTGCATTAAGAGTCGGCATGTAACCAATCTAACGCAGAAGGGAATGTAAGCAAAAATAAAAACGTGGTTTGTTTGTTGGTAATTTTTGTTAAAGCCTTAACATTTCTGTATTGGCTTCAAAAATAACTCTCATGTTGTTTTAGAAGTTTTTATACTTAAAGGAAGTTTTTATACTTAAAGGAAGTTTTTATACTTAAAGGAAATGGCTTTTCTAAAAATTTGGATAAAGGTTTCCTGATGAGCTGGCTTTAGCAACCGGCGAAATACGTATAGATACCTGCTATTCCAAATCATAATATAATAAATAATATTATAAAAATTCCCAAAATAATTTTACAAATAAAAAATATTTTGTTAATAGTTTTGCAATCGATGCATAACCTGATATGAATTTTCTGCAGTATCCTACTATTCCTAAAAAACTTCTTAATTGCCTAAGTGTTACTGGTTTGGGAAAATTTAGAATTGTTTCTATTTTTTTTTTTTTTTTTTTGATCCGTTTAAATAACGTTATGGGCCACTATATAACCCAAAAATTCGACTTCCTGTTAAAAAAACTCGGATTTGTCCAAAGATATTTTCATATTCGCGTTTCTCAGTGTTTTAATTACATTTTGCAGGTGCTCACCATGGGCTTCTAGGCTTTCTGAGAAAACAATAATATCATCTACATATATATACGTTACATATCTTTCCCACAAATTCCCGCAAAATATTATCCATAGCTCTCTGGAAAATCCCAGGACCATTTTTTAAGCCAAACGGCATCCTTAAAAACTCAGATTTTCCGTTATTCACTGAGAAAGCCGTTTTCTCAATGTCTCCTGGCTTCATTAAAATTTGGTGAAAGCCTGATTCGAGGTCTATTGTTGAGAAGTATTTTGCTCTTCCCAAATTCAAAAGGATTACATTACAGTTTGGTATCGGATACTTATCCGCAACTGTTTGTTCATTTAGTTTTTTATAATCGACTACCATCCGTATTTTCTGAGTCCCATCTTCATTTGCGCGTTTCGTTGGCACTACCCAAATTGGTTAATTGTATGGACTTTTGCTCTTACGGATAATTCCATTATTCAATAATTTATTTATTTCTTTATTTATAAAAGCATTTGTGTATAAAGGATAGGGGTACTGTTTACTCCATATTGTTCTAATTTCCGCTTTTACATCCGTTCGAAACGGTAGTATGGTGTTTATGCCACCATGTGTTCTTTTTATGTCATTCACTATATTGTTTCGAAGTGTATCTATATGTAAAGTATTGTTAATGAAGGTTTCTTTCGTTTCTACCTGATTTTTTTTATTTTCTAAGTTTATTGCTACATTTGCCTTTTCTAGCAAATTTATTCCTATCAATATTTCAAATTCCATGCTATTTCATTAAAACGTGCCCTAGTACCCAGTAATATTGTTTCATAGTAATGGGTTATAATTGAGAAGCCGTGAATAGTTTTCACTCGCTTCCCTATATCTAATTTTTGTCTATTAGGTAATATATTCTTTTTACAGTAGCAGTTGGTTGCTCCTGTGTCAATTAAAATTTTAACGTTACTTCCATCTACTTTAGTTCGGTAGAAGAAGGGCAATCCGATCCTTCTTCTAAAAAAGCATTCTCTGCAATATTATTAATTCTTTGAATTTTATGTCATTGTTGTGTGCTTTGTTGCGCACCCTTAGGAAATTCGCGCTTTACGGCTGGGTTGTAACCAAATGGTTCCCTTTGGTTACCATAAAAAGGACGAGCAAAATATCGATCTGAATTTTGCTGGAAATTGTTAAATGGTCTTTGCTGTGTATTTAAGAAAGAGTCGACTTCCGTTGGTTGCGGAGCTGGACGAGGATTCTGTTCAGCTCTTTGGCGGAAATTATTATGACCTCTTGGAGATGTGTTTTGAGCTAGTCTCAGAACATTTTGATTTGTATTATTTTGATCGCGATCGAATTGCAGAGCAAATGTCGCACGAAGATTGTTTGATTCCAATTCCTGCGCTTTGGCTAACGCATTAGGCAAGTCAGTGGGCGAAAGAGAGAAGAGAATATTTGAAAGGGGTGAATTCAACCCTGTTTTAAAAACACGAAGGGCATATTGCCCACTTTTATTATTTAATACATTCGTTAATTCTGAATTTCTTTCGTGAGTCATAATGGTTTTGATAGTCAGTGCCGTTAGCCCCTGATTTACTTTATTGTAATATTCTAGGATGGTGGAATGTCCTTGCCTCATAACACTTAATTCTTGTTCGATGATATGGACAGGACGCTTATCAGCATAAGCAAAGTCCAGTGTGCTTATTATAGCATCGAAGTTTAACACTGTTCCATGGTTGGTTAACAAATTGTTAGCGTCTTCAATAATTTTAATTCGTAGTATCGTCAGGACATTATAATATTTCCGACTATTCCTAACGTATAGTCGCATTGAATTATTGGCCGCTTCGCGCCAACTAACGTATGAATTAGAGTCTTTTCCGTCGAAGGTCGACAAAGACTTGATTATATCCAGGGTTTCCTCACACCGGATGGAATTGTCAATAGTTTGTGTCCTATATTCTGTCACTGCATTTGTGCTGGATACTTGATGATAAGTTGTTTTCCCGTGTTGTTCTGTTCGTATTCGCATTTTTTATTCAGTTGTAGTTGTTATTTATATTTATTTTCAGCTCTTGTTTTGGAAACAAACACTTCTTTCTTCTCATCTACTGATATTCGGAAGACCAGCAGGATAAAAATTTCACTTGGACGTCTGTTAATGTTCTTGTTCTGCACTTTTTTAATTTTTGTAATTTATTGTTAGTTTTTTTATTAAAAGTACACACTATGTTTCACTTATAGCTTTTTAATCTTTATTTTTAGAACAGTATTTAGTTTCTTAGTCAACTTTTTTCTTAAACTTAATTTGTAGCTTGGTCCTTTTATGAAAATAACGTTATTATTTTTCATCAAATATATATGTTGTTTGAATTTATTTTGTTACACTACTTATTTAAAAGTTTCTTTTTGCAGAGTTTTTTTTTTTTATTAAAGACACTTGCTATGTTTTACTTATGGCTTTTCAATCTTTATTTTAATAATAGTATTTAGTTTTTCAGTCAATTTTTTTTCTAAACTTAATATATATGTTGCTTAAAATTATTTAATTTATTAGTTTATTTTTTCCCCTTTTCGCAGAATACTTATAATGTGTTTCGTATAGCACTCACGACCGAATCCTTACTTTTACTTTTCACGATATGTTTTCGAAAGGAGTGCCCCACGTTGGGCGCCAATTAAATCTTTTGGTTTAGTTAGAAAACAAAAGAAAAGAAAACTTTATTTTTTCATTTTCTTAACTACAGCTATATGTGTAAATAAAAACTAGTAAGTACTTAAAATTACCAGTTTTAACTGAAATTTTTGTAAGCATGTCATTGAGGTGCTAGAAATAAATTTATTCTTGATTTCTTCGTCAAAAAGTTCATTGTAGTTTGTTATAGCCTTCACCACAGATAGAAGAAGGGTTCATCTAAGTTTGTCATTCCGTTTGTAATTTCTACAATATCCATTTCCAACCCTATGAAGTTCATATATTCTAAGTTCTTATGCAAATTAAATCTTTTAGTTTAGTTAAAAAAAACTTTATTTTTTCATTTTCTTAGCTACAGCTTAGCTTAAGAATCTACTAAAGACTCACTTTTGCAATTGCAATCATCATAATTAAATACTCATAATTGTTTACCCGAATTATGCAAATACAGCACTTTGGTGGGAAAACAATTTATGAAACTTAATAGTTGTTTATTTTTCTAGACATGTCGTCAGCATAAATGATGTGAAAACTATTAATTTACTTTTATTGAGCAATGTCCGTCGGTCCGTCCGTGTTAGTGTTAAAATCAACTTAGCCAAAGCACTAGATGAGCTAGAGAATCGATCAGACATTGTTTCGAAAATTTTGCTATTGAAAATCAGCAAGATCCATATTCTTCGAGGCGGCGGCCAAAACACCAGTCCTTTTTTTTGACATATCATTTAGAACAATTCCAGTTAAGTGAAGTAATTTCAATAAAAAAATAAATATATGGGGCGATAGAGAATGCAAATATAAGAAAAAAGCAGCAAGTGAAGAAATTGGCGCTCTCCCATATTTTCCGAGTTAAATATAATTTAATCCTTTTGGAGCATATCAAAAAAATTTGCACTATTTTTGTCATCAATCGTAATAATAAATAATTAAAACAAACTTATAGTGTTACTATAATATTTTACTACAAGTTTTGCTTATAATTTTTAAGAAAAAAAAATTTTTTTTTTTTGTTAACAGAGGCAACTCTCAAATATCTTTATTTTCCAGTTCAAGCTATCACTTTTCAGTATCTAGTAGTAGTAAATATTTATTCACAGTTTTTGTAGTTTATACTTTTCAGCCTTGCTAGAACTGTAAAGTTTAAGCTAGTGCTAGTACTAAGTAGTATAAACTGCCTTTTTTTATTCACTCTACCCAATGGATATTTGCAGTGTGGTACATGTGGTTATAAAAACATATATGGTTAAGGTAGTATAAGATTTGACATATCACTCTTACTTTTTTTGTAATAAATTCGCTGAAATTAATTGCACTGTTCTGCAAAGAATCCTTCTATATTGCTTTATTCGATTTGGATAAATGAAGCACCGGAAATTTTTAGAAAATAGTAGTGAAAAGCTTATACGATAGTGATTTTACGAATTCTTGATGTACTTTTTTTTTGCAAATACTTAAAATAATTTTAAGCCATAAAAAGCTTCTAAAATAACAGAAAATACCGGAGGATTTTAATAGAACACAAACAGAACTTAAATTCTTCCAGATCCTCCACCACTTATTTTTTTCCTAACAAATCATTTTATTAAAAGCGGAAATTGTAGAGTTTAAAAACAAAAAATTTTTGTGATGTGTGCACAAAAACCAATGACGTAAAAATCATACTTACGAAAATGTTCATATTTGTTTGTGTTTATACATCGTGCGAAATGTAAACCATATTACTATGATGGTTAAAAAGTGCATATGAACACGTAACTCACTTTAAGACTTCCATTTATTTATTATTCCTATAAAAACAGTAAATAACTTCATGTCGGATTGCATGGGAGCAGCCGTGTTAATCAGAGTATAAAGTTGGTTAAAAAATATTAAATGTCGCTTGCAAAGAAAAGAAGATGAAAGAAGGGAAAGGTACATGAATTACCTACATGAATTCACTTATTATTAAAATGCAAATTAGGTTAGTATTAAAAAAAAGACACATGTGATACTTAAGTTTCAATTTCATTATTTTTATTTTCTTTTAAATATTTCATTTTTTAACAACTTTTTTGAAAATAAAGTATTAACATATGGCATTTTCTTAACTTCTTAACGTCACTTTTCTGCAGTAATAATTACTAAAAAGGGTACAGTATTTAATATGTTTTACACTTTTTCGTGCGATATACTTTTTATTTCACTCTATTTTTTTTTAGAAGAGAACACAGGATGTACAAAGTGGTCAACATATGGGCAATTCCAGGAATATGTCAAGCACGCATGAAAAAAATTGAAACTTTTCAAAATGAGCTAAGGACGAAAAACGTACTACTGTAGAAGTATATATAGCTTCTTTCAATATTAAAGAAAAAAAAATCAGTTTAAATTGATTATCTTATATACATAATATTACGAGAAAATATAAAGTTCGTTCATGTTTTTTGATTAGATGTTATTCTAATGTATCATGAAAAAACTAGCTGTCTGCGTCATTTGTATTTGATCGGTCGCAAAGGTTCCGAAATTACAGTTCAAAGCAATATATACTATAAAAGGTAAATTTTTAGCGTACGGTAGGTTACGAACGATATTTTACTTTATTCATAAAACAATCATCCATGGACTGTTTTTGTTTGAATGTGATGGATTGTAAGGGAGGAATATTTGAATCAGCACAACAATATAAAAAAAAAACAAATTACACTTCCTCAAATTTGTAAATTTCCCTTTAACTTAAAAGAAACTAAACTGGTAGGAGTGCTAAATTCGACTCCGAATCTTATATAACCTTCACCATATATGTATAACCACATGTACTATACTGTAGATTTCTCATTGAATGGTTTAAAAAAAATCAGCATAAGAAACTTTTTCCTACCATAAAGTTTTGCTTTGCTTTCGAAAATTATAAGTTAGGTTTGTTGTCTTAGCAAATGAAAAAGTTGATGTATCAGTATCAGAAAGAATTCCCAATTTTTCATAATTTACAATTAATTTTTAACCGACTTCAAAAAAAGAAGGAGGATATCAATTTTTTATGTTTGTGCCTGCATAACTCAGTAATTTCTGAACAGATTTGTTCTTTATTTGAAAGGTTATGCCTACAGATGGTCCCGTTGTAAAAACATTGCATACTTTTAAAAAGGGTGTCCCCATACAAATATGTTTTTAAGTGTTTCATGAACCATAAAGGGCATCACACTAAAATTAAAAAAAAAAAAACTAACTATTACTATAGCTCCCAATAGTAAAAGTAATAGAATAATAAATCTAAAAATAAAAGGGTGTCCCCATCGGTGACACAAGTTGAGCTATATGGGCCTATCTTTTGAACCGTTAAGGATAAACAGTTAAAAATAGGACAAATGCCGATTACTATGACTGTTAAATTTTAAACTTATAAATTAAAGGGTGCCCAAATAGTTAATGGATATTGATGTATATGACTAGACTTTTGAACAGTTGATTTTTCTATTCTCTTTGTTTTTGTTTTTCTGTATGATGTGTTTTCAATTTGACTTATATAAATAAATTTTTAAGTCTCTTAACGATTATAGTGTGTGTGTTGTACTTTAAGTACTCGAATCACAGCACTGAACTACGTTTATAACATTTTTCAATGACCTAAAATGCTGGTACAGATGGGCCATTAAATTCATTTAAATTACCTTTGATTTTCTAAGGTATTTTCCTAACACGTTTCAAAACCTGACAATTTCTAGGAACTACTTTCTTCTATATTCTTCGTGCTCTGTATATGACGTACACATGTATTTCCAATAAAGTAGATTTTACACAACTAAACTATTGAGTGCAAAACTATCTATCTCCGTGTTCTATAGTACTTATCGATACTTATCACTACTTACTCTATACAAATAACCCCTTAGCATGAAAAATGTTATCTTCCGATATTCTTTTCTCTTTCTAAGCGTAAGTTACATACCGTTCACTTTACATTTTTAGCTTAAATTTGCATTTTATACCCCGTTAACAACTCTTTTTTCATTTTTGCAAATGCAATATTCAAGTTGTGGGAAAAATTGTTCACGTGAACTTCACGACACCAATTTAAAGTTCGGGTGGAATAAAAATTTCACATGAACAAAAATTTCACTTTTTATTCACGATAGGGGTGATTGTTTCCGAAATTTCAATCAAACGTCATCTCAAAATTTCAATACAAAACTCACCACAATTTTTCAAAAAATGAAGAAAGCATTATTTCTGCAAAAACTATTCGCAAAAAAATTAAGTGTTACAACAAATATAAGACAATACAAACCCATAGTGTAAAGAATTCTCCGCGTTTGAATATAAATCGACATTCAGTTTTAATATAAATATACGCTAATTTTAAAAGATTTATATAGATACATAACCTTTTCTTACATTTAAGCAATTCTTATTTTTCAATTAAAACGTGTTTTATTTTGATGCAATTACACTTACGTGTGAAAGCTTGAATTATAAGTCTTATGTTAAACATATAAAACAAGTATTAACATTGTCATGTAGAGTGCAGCTGGATTTTGTTTCTTCTATAACATTTCATTTATTAAGAGACAAATAAAAATCAGCAAAATGGGTTCATAAAACCGGAGATATGTCTGTTTTGTTAACCGAAAGCTAATACTCTGTTCAGACATGTTTTCTTAATTGAGTTAATTTAATTTTAATTGCACAATTTAATTTAGTGTTCACAATGCTCAATTAAGCTTATTCAATTAGCGCAGGGTAGCGTCTTCCGCCCAGCTGATTTCTCTTTTTAATACAAAAACAACATGGCCTTTTGTTGTTGCTTTTTAACTCAAAAACGGTTAAACCGAATTCGCTTAAATCTTTATGGTTTGTTCGTATGGTCGAGTAGATGGTTTACCTAAAGATTGCACGGAATCGGTCGACGCGACTTTTCATGACAAGATGTGATTTTGTCCCCATAAAAAACATGAAGCACTGAATTTTTTTACTAGAAACTTCCTTCTTAATATGCATGTTTAGAGAAATACTGCATCGATTGCGAGAGTGGGAATGTTACCTCCCATACAAAGTAAAACGTTTTTGTCGTTTACCTAGGGAATTGTAAGGGGAAGGGTTTTAAAATTTCGTACAAGTAACTTTCATATTAGCGTGCATAATGAAATAAACAACTGGTTGGATTGGGGCAGCGAAGCGCCCTCTCTCTTGGTATGGTCCCTTCAAGTTTTACTAAGTGGTAAAATATTTATTTTTCTGAGGGTTTTTGGTCTTCCCTTTTTTCCAAATAAAAATTTTTATAAATGCAGCATTTTCTTCCATACTAATTTTGTGAGATTTTTTCATTCTTTTTTGACCTCATCTATCATATTTTTAGCGAGTTTACAATTTATCTGTCCGAACTTTTTTTTATATTGCCTCTTCTGGAGATTTGGTTGAGACAAAGTCTTCTCATTTCATTTTATACAAAATGAATTAAAAGATTATCGAGTTCTTTAATTTGTATTAGTGCTGCCAAAATCTTGAATATTTGATGTCGATAACCGAGTATTTACCCTGTTCTACTAGATAATCAATGCTTAAAAGAAGTTACTTGATAACTTTGGAGTTTTGATCTTAATTGTATAAAAGATTCTACAGCTAAAACAACTCTTCCTGTGTGTGCAAATAAAAAGGCACACAAAAACCATTTTTTTGTCAATATAAAATACTCAAACAAAGGATAAAGGTAAAAAATACATCACTTTTTTAATAATAAATAATATTTTTGTTTATTACCTTTCATAATCTTGTGAGACGTAACGTTCTCTATGTCAATAAAAATTCAGATTTTGTTTATGTTTCGTGATGTTTTTTTACTTCAAGGAATTTTTTCTATTTTGAAAAATATTAAAATATTACAAATTATATTAATTAAGCGTTAAACAATAAATTTTACGATGCATTTTAATAAACAAACATTTTGGAAATTCAAACAGTACATATTACTGTTAATTTGTATTTATAATTGATTGCTTTAAATAACAACACTGCACAGTGGGGCAGAATCTAAATATTTTGGAAATAATTCAGCCATTTGTAAACGGCTAGGCTGATTGAACCCAAATTTCACATTATCGGGGATTTATTTGAACTTAAGTTTTAAAGCTGCATACCATCGACTTCCCAGGGCTGCCGTTATGTAGTCTCAAAGTTGGGTACCTCGCACCTGCAAGTTTTCTAATGATACCAAGCATTTCTAAAATATTGTCTGATTTTTAAAAATTATATATGATCTTAAAGGCTTACAAAGTGGTGCCTTAATCTGCATGTTTATGTTTTAAAATGAAAATAAAAATGTAAGCATTTTAAAATTAAAATTTTTGGTTTTTCGATACCCTCGTCCTATTTTTTTCAGTTAATTTTTTATCGTAGTTAACGAGTAAAAATTGAAATATTTTAGAAAAAATTTGAAGATTATATCTCCTCTGACTTTAAAATTATACGTTTTTCAAGTTAAAAATTCCAAAATTATTGCATATTTGTCTTTTTTAGCCTAAAAAGAAAAAAATTCTTAAGGAATATATAAAAAAATTTATTTTTGTTGAGACTAACTATAAGTGTGCACGTTTGAAACAAGTTTTGTATAAAACTGATCTTTCTTGTAGAAGGTGGAGGTCCTTCAATTTGACCTATTTTACATTTAAATTTTGACTTTAACCTCTATGCTCGAAAATCCCAAAGCTGGCATCGCAAAAAGAAGACTGCTGTAAGAAAGCCATATATACTCCAAATTGTTGCTGAAAGTATTTCGTGAGTCCTAGTCAATAAGTAGAGAGAATAAAAAGGCAGTTTATACTACATAGTACCTAGTACTAGCATTAGCTTAAAATACAAGAAGTGTAAACAAATCTTAGCTACTACTAGGTAGCTAGTACTGCAAAGTGATAGCTTGTACTGGAAAATAAAAACATTTGAGTGTTGCCTCTGTATAAAAAAAACATTGTTTCTTATACATTCTGGGCAAAACTTGTAGTAAAATATTTTTATAACACTATAAGTTTGTTTTGATGTTTTTTTTTCTTATTTCTCAATTCTCTATCTCACCATATATATATATATATATATATATATATATATATATATATATATATAGCAAAATTTCCGAAACTGTCTGATCGATTGGCGTATTCAAATTTTCTCTAGCTCATCTAGTGCCTTGGCTAAGTTAGTTTCAACAATCAATCGACTTCGCTATGTATTAGAACTCAGAATATATCAGCTTAATGGGGTCGGAAATGGATATTGTAGAAATTACAAACGGCAATGTACTTTTTGACGAATAAACCAAGAATAAATTTATTTCAAGCACCTCAATAACATGCTTACAGAAATTTAAGTTAAAACTGGTAATTTTAAGTACTTACTAGTTTTTATTCACACACTGGAAAACTAGCTTGAACTAGGCAACAAAAATCACTATTTAAATCACCTGAAAATAGTTTAAATTTAAGATTTGCTAGTTTAAGCTAGAACTACATTTTTATTCACACCACCCAATATGTGGACTTTATAGGCAAAAGAGTAAAAAAATTCCATTTTTGAGATTTTTAGTCCTTATTTTAGGAATTGTGGGATTTTCTTTATTTTGTTGTTGGGGATTTTTTTGATAACGGTTTATCATGACGTAATATTTAATGTACTTTGGGCGTCATATATCTCCATGGATATAGGGAGACGAGTAGCTGAGATATCTTTGCTGTATATTCTCTAAAGCGAAAAGAAATAATTTGGATTTTGCTATTAATTGCCAATTAAACTACGTTAACCATTCTAAGCCTCTTTTTTTCAATTTCAGTTATGCTTAAAATAGTTTCAAAATCCCCAAAAAAGGTTCTTGTTGTGTTTCCTTCGTTAGTGTTTCCCTCACTACGAAGAAGCTTATCGATTATTAACCTTGTTTGTACTCTCCGATTTACTTTTCTCAGAAGCTCTTATAGGTTTTTAGTTCATCGTAGTTTTTATTTTTTTTTTATAAATTTTCTGTTGTGCGTCTGTATTGCATGCAATATGCAGAAAATGCTCCAAAATTATTATTCTAAAGTCAAAATTTCAATGTAAAATAGCTCAGATTAAAGGACCTCCATCTTCTACAAGAATGATCAGTTTAATACGAAATTTGGTTTAAACGTACACACTTATTGTTAGCCCTAGCAAAAATAAAAAAATTTTATATATTCCTTAAGAAAATGTTTTTCTGTCAAAAAAAAGATAGCCGTTTTATAAAAAATGCAAATTAGGCACCATTATAGGTATTGACTTGGCCTTTTAGATCATGTATAATTTTAAAATCAGATAAAAATGAAGAAATGTTAAGAATTAGAAAAATTTGCAGGTGTTAGGTACCCAACTTTGACCACATAGGGCCATCCCTGGGGAGTCTATGGTACCCAGCATTGAAAGTAAAGTTCCAATAGTCCTGTGCTTTACTCATGTAAAATTTTGGTTAAATCGGCTTAGCCGTTTATAAATTGCTGAGTCATTGCAGTGTAAATCGCTTTTTATTCATAGTTTTAATTGTTTACTGTTATATTTTTATTCTTTCTTTATGTTGTTTATTGTTTCCCTTATTCTTTCTTAGTTCCACATTTTTATATTGTTAAAACCTGGTACAGGTTTCTACATATTGTTTGTTTTGATAACGCAGTACTTTCCTTGTTTTAATGTGTATCATAAAAATTGGCATCTATTCTGCTTAACTGTAATAAAAGCTTATTTAGCAACTTTAACTGCGTAAAGCGTATTTAAATAACTTTATACAATCACGAAACGGCAGTTAATTTTTTACCTAAGAAACTTAAAGATGAGCTCATTGATGTCCAATTAGTGGGTAACATAGTGTGAACTTGGACGTACATAAAAAATTAACCTCTTAAGGACTTAAAATTAAGGCAAATACCTTGAAAAATTATCAATATAATATGCAATAAAGTTTTGATGACGGAATTTTCCCAACAGACCCTACATTAATATTTTTTATCTGTTTTAACAAATAGGTATTTTAAAATAAACATTAATTAACTCCTGCATTTCTATTTTTATACCTACGAATATGAACTTGTAATAGCTTTGTACACATGTATTTGCAAAACAACATTTCGCATTATCAAATAAGCATTCACCTATTTACATATGTATGTAAATTTAAAATGTATACTAAATTGAGAAACCGTCTATAAAAAATAATATGTATAAGAAATAAACTACAATCACAACAAACCACCGGAATAAAAAAAAGCTACACAGCAATACTACAGAATTATAAAAATATATTCATATACCAATCGTATGTATGTGTGAATGTATCTATAATTTGACCTACTACATGGATATTTGTTTACGTACATGCAGTATAATTAAAACGTACACTCACCTCACTTGCCGTCAAAATTCAAGGTCGCCCTCATTTAATATGATGCCATACCTAACTTACCTGATTTGATTTTTATATATTTATTTATGTTTTTGTTTGTAAATAATCAGAGGAAAATGCACACTTATGAAATTTACTCAGTTCATTTATATTAGAGCGAGAGAAGAGCTGCCAGATTTGACGATTGACAGAATAGCGTTTTCGACGATTTTGTAATACACCAATTTTAAATTATCAGATTTTACAAGTTATTAATTTTTGGAAGTAACCTGTTTCATAAACTTATATCTTGAAAGATTTTTTGTTCCGGAACTACTTTCATAAAATTTTTAGGGACAGGGATCGAAAATAAAATGTTTTTAGTTTTTTTTCGGACTTTAGTAAAAAGAAAATATAGCCAATATATTTATTTAGTATCCAGTGTTAATAAATATCTCGATCTTTTTTATCTGAAGGTATTTTGCGTCCCACTAAGAGTCTTCAGCCCAACAAATCGATACGAGCGAAAACGTAAACACATCAATATAAAATTATATCCCACTACGTTGGTCTGTGAGAGCCCAAATTATAAAAGTAGGATTTTGTTCATCAACTTTTAATATTGACTCACACTTTGTATTTATATTCCACAGTCAAAGAAAAGTTATACCCTTCACCACAGGTGGAAAAAGGGTTTATCTAAGTTTGCTATTTTGTTTGTAATTTCTGCAATATCAATTTCCGACTCCATAAAGTATACATATAAATTCAGAGTTATTATTCATAGCAAAGTCGATTGAGTGATGTCCGTCTGTCCGTCCGTGTTCGAGTTGAAATCAATTTTGTCAAGACACTAAATGAGCTAGAAAAAATCTAAATACGCAAATCGACCAGTCGAAAATTTTTCAATTGAAAATCAGCAAGATCGGTCCATGTTCTGCGAGGCAACGAGCAAAACACCACGCCTGCCAAATCAATTGGAAAAAATATAGTTTAGTGAAGTAACTCCAATAAAACAAAAATATATATATATATATATATAGCAAGAAAAATCAAGCGATATTTTAGTACCTGTGATTAAATAATCATTGGTGACTGAGTTTATCAGGTAATAGTTCCGTGTAAAAACGTTCTTTTAACCCTTTTATTGTTTCATAAGTCAAGGCGATTTCATTGCTGTGTAATTTTTTATTGCTTCTACTTATTAACAAGAACTATTCTTTTCTCTAAACTTCACGCTTACGTATGTAAAAAAAATGCTGTGTTCTTATTTTATTTAAACCTATAATCAGTGAATTTTATATTTCTGGCCAAATTTGCCAGCATATGCAGTTCTACCTAAATTTCAGTCTTAAAAATTAACATTAAATTCCACACGGAAAAATAGGTCCATAATATCTTTACAACACGCAAAAATAAAAATATAAAATGTTTTAAATTCTGTTACCAAACAATTACCTGTCTAAACAATTATGTTTGTTTCAGTTGATAGAATAAAGTCTTCAAGTACTGCATGAATTAAAATCCTTGTAAAAATTATTTGTTTTAATAGTGCTTGGATTAAATGATAAACTTAATAAATATAAGTATGTCGTCAGAAAATTTACGGCACAAGGGATTACCGTGGGGAAAGCGTATCTATATGGTCATTTTGCTAATCGCTTACATAGCCTATTAGTGGTTTTTACCTAAATTTGGTTTAGAAAACTAGATATTCAAAGCTGAGACAAAATCAATTAGACAAGAATTGTATTAAATCAAAAGAGCATTAGAAACTAAAATTTCTAAAAAAAAAAATATTCTTAAAAGAAAAACGATTTTAGGATGGTATTTGGCGTTTTTTAACAGAATTTATATTATTTTCTCTGGCAATAATTTATCGCAGACCCCAGTATATATTTGCTCATATTTAAAAAAAACAATACCCTACATTCTGTCAAACAAAGTTGTCTTAATTTTGATGACAAATAATTTGTATTCTATTATTATATATTCTTCTATTGTTTAAAATTATATTTGCACATGTCTGTGCGTTTTCTTTAGGCACAAAAAAGACTATAGTTATTTTAAATCGTAGACAACATATAAAGTTTTTATTTTCTTATACGTTTTTAATGGACACAGCTTTTATTGCTTTAAAATAAATATCTTTTCTACTAACAGCTATATAAAATATAAATAATACCTCAAAGAGCTTTAGAAAAAAATTAATTCTGTTATATTTGACAAGTCCTTGTACGATTCTTACACGTCAAGTTTTACATTCGGTAGTAGATCAGCTGATACGTGTAAGGCCAATTATTTAAAGCAAGCGATACCGCGTGCAGCTTCTTTAACTTAATAAATTATTAATTTTAAAACTAACGTAGTGATCTAAATAACCGATTACTGACGCTTCGAAGTTTTTTTACACGAAAAATAGATTTCATAAAGCAGGAGAAGAGAAAAATAAAAAGAGAGCAGTCAAAAAAGAAGCATACATACGTAAATACATTATTCAGGTCAGGCATATAATAATATGAATAAACTAAAGTAGCATTTCTACAGAGCAAAATTATAATACGTAAATGTTTATTTATTACAAAAAAAAAAAAAAAGCAAACCCCACACACACACAGCCAATTTCATAAGTATGCAAAAAGGAGGGTATTAATTGAAAAAAAAAACTTATTTATTGGTTTCTTTCAGTTAATAAATACAATTCAGGAGAAGTATATCGACCGCCAGCTCTTCGTAATCATGGTATTGAAACGATTGAACAGAATGCAACAGATACAGAAGAGTTGATTAAGCATGAAACTTCTTTAAGTATTGAAACAAAACAAAAGACTTCTTTACCATCTCCGACAGGTGCTAATACATCAACAACACCTACCTCAATATCGTGCAATAACTCTCCGATACATAGAAATGAGAATACAAACATAAATATTTCAACGATCTCGCCACAACAAACTTCAATTTATAAATCCCAGCAGCCTCAGCAGGTGGATGAGCAAACAAAACAAACACGAAGGTAAGTGTCCTATTTCTACCTGAAAAGTTTTTTAAATTTGTATATATTTGTTCAATATTCGACAAATTATAAAAAAAATTTATCATCGTCATCTGTACATAATGTAATCTAATATGTAATATAGAGTAAACCTCTTTGTATGTTTTTTATTGGTCAATCACCACAAGCTTGAAATATATGAACATAGGTCCATCGTTTATTTGAAAGTAAAATAGATTATTCGTATTTTCAAAACTCGGACCCAGAGGGAAGATAAGGGGAAAAATAGGCCATTTTATGCACAACAGATTTTAATGAAATAAGAAACATAAATAGTTCTTACCTAGAACGCGGAAGTTCAAAGCATAGAAATATCCATAGCTAGTGGGTGCAAAAAGCTGTAGACGTTATTTAACAGCGGTTCTTTCAGTTTATTTTCACAATTTTTTATCCAAAGTTTACAGTTGCTCTTTTTACTTATAGTTTTCAATATCTTTAAAAAAAATGCAAAGTAGTCTAGTTACTATATAAACCAAAAAAATTTAATTTGCTAGTGAACAAACTGTAAATTTTGTAATCTTAATAAATTCTTCCGATAGTAGTAAAGTAATTGACTAAGGGCCAGACTTCGTATTTAAATGTCGTTTAAATTTAAGTTCTATTTAAGTACAAATTCAGTTTTTCAATGCACACTTAAATGAAACTTAAATGACCAATCTTGTGCATTTAAAGCCCATTTAAACAATACAGTTTTACCATATGGTTATGGCATTTTTTGTTGCTGTTTCGCAAAACTAAACAAAAGTAAACAAACATTTTAGCTATTGATAGAACAATATTTTATGTTTTGCACACATTTCTTAATGAAAATATTAATTAAAAAGTTAAATTAATAAATAAAATAAGTTTAGGTGATGAAAACATAAGTATCACTGACATTTTTTAATATATTTAAAATATTTTTCACAAAATTTGCAATTCATTGTGTTTGTTAGCAGCTGTTTTTCATAAACAATGCAGATTTATGTTGATATTTCGTAATGCTGCCATATTTTTGTTATATTTAAATGAGAACTTAAATTAGGACTGAAAAAATGAAACTGCATTTAAATACAATTAAAATTTAAATGAAAATTAACTAAATGCGTGAAGTCAAAAACTGGCCATAAGTGTAAGTTAACTGAACATAAGTGTACATAAGAAATATCGTTCTACGTTTGTTTGCTTGTTTATGCGTTAATCACGGCTAAACAGATTTTGAAATTTAAACAATGTGCCTCATACCAACTTTTATGGTGTTTTCTTTTCTGAAAATAAATGTTACCACACAAAATGTTTTGCATGTTGCCTAAACCCCAAAAAATTGCTACACATTTTGTAGCCACAATAGAACAAAAACTATTATTGAAATTTTCTAACTACCTTTTACATGTCAGTAATGTTTAATTAGAGTTTTAAAAATAAAGTAATATAACACTGGGTTTAGCAACAAAAGTAAACATCACTTATCAGAATTACAACTGCAAAGAAAATGTGTGCCCTTACAAAAAATTGAAGGTAAAATATGTAACTTTTTCGTGCAACATATTTTCAAAAGAACATAGTTTTAGTTTACACTCTCGAACCTTTTATTAGAAAAGAACAACAAGAATCAACAAGAGGGTATTAACTCAAAATTTTAAAATTTTCAGTACAGTCAAAAAACTGTTTGTGGCCACATTTTAACAGAATTTAAAAATTCAAATATACCATAGGAAGCAAATTCCATTTAAAAATATATTTGCATCGTTTTTCCTAGAAATCTGTGCAAGTATTGCAAAAAAAAATCAATTTTTTGAGTTAACACCATTTTTCTGAAATTTTTCGATCATAAATGAAACAAATTTGCCCTATTCACAAGCCCCCTAGTAAGTGCTAAGTGCTAACAAAATACAATGGTGCTAGCTGTGTTGTTGATAATTTTCATGCAAACATGCGATACAACACTTAGTACTTTTTTTCATATGTTTTGTTTGTTTTATGTTTTATGTTTTTGTTTTATGTTTAAATAAATTATTATTTTTGTGTTCATGTGTGAATTATATTAAATTAAATTGAATTAAAAGATATTTTTAATAGTTTTATTTATTTAATTTATTGATTTGACTGATTTATTAGAAAGTGGAATAAGTCATTTGTGTTGTATATAGTATGAGTGGGTATATTGGAAACATATCTTAAGGTTTGTTCTCTGCCACCTTGTTCTAAATTATATTTAATAATAATATTATGAAGAATGCAGCAAGTCATTATCCAATCATTGCATCTTTTCTTATTTTGTGCTAATAGCATTCTAAACTTAAGTTCTTTTAAGCTTCCAAATTTTTCCTTCAGTAATATAACTTACTTGAGTCAACCATTAATATATCGAAACTATATTTTTTCACACAAAAAAACTTATTAATTTACTTTTTTCTGTTTTCTTCCCAATTTGGCTTATAAATAACATATGATGAATAGCACTTTTCTTTTTTTTATTTAGTTTTTGACGTATGAAGTACAATGTACAATGGCACTTTGATACAATGGTTGTTCACAAAGAAGTAAACAAAAGGTAGTATGCAATACTACCTACACCTTAGCAGAGCTTGTGAATACGGCAATTTTATCAACAAGACAGTATCAACTCAAAATAAAACCAAATTGAAAAGAGACTCAACTCAAAATAATACCTTTTTTATGAAAATTTACGAATCAGTTCCATGTTAACTTTTGTTATAACTCGAAATAATACCTTTTTGTTGAAATAAAGGTAATCACTACATTATCATGAATATGGTCTTAAAAGTGGTTTTCGAGATGAAAGAGTAAACGGAATACGTTGAAATTTTTACAGTAGATAGATATTGATGTTGTTAGCTGATTTCTTGAAAAAAGTGATTTTTCAAAAATTTTGAGTTAATACCCTATTGTTGATCAAGTGCGATATATATATATATATATATATATATATATATATATATATATATATATATATATATATACATATTTTAAAAATAATATATACGTAGTTTTGTCATCAACATTTTATTCACACTGTCAACGTCACCGAAGTCTTCTAATGCCAAAAAAAATTTAAAAATAATTATAAATGTCAATGCAATAGATGCCATATGTTACAATTCTATTACATTTCTGATATTTGAAAAGAATATTTGCCCATAAATTTAAGTTAAATTATGCAATATGCATTCAAATTTAAATAATCAAGAATAAATAAATCGGTGAGAAATAGAACAGCAACAATCAGTGTTTTTAGTTATGACGATTACTAACGATACAAATTTTGAAATGGCGAGAGGCGAGATACTTGGCGGTTTTTTAAATGCTTCGCGAAATTTTTGGATATTTCTTATTATTTTGTCTACAATGACATGGCATTTAAAAAAAATATAAAGAAACCTGGCAGCTTTATTTTATATGTTTAAAGTTGACTATGTATGTATGTGTGTATGTATGTATTCGTTTTGACTCCTATATTTGTACTCAGGTTTTTATTTGCCTTATATATAATACGAGGGCTGCTATATATATATCTGGCCTGACAACACTGAGTGCTGCCAGGTGCAATCTGACATTTCCATTGGAAAGCTTGTCATTTTTAAGCATAATCGTACTCAAAACGTTTTGACGTACGACCATTATTTGTGTTGTTTACAGTGACTTGAAAAAATTAATATAGAAAAAAATGGAATTAACTCGTGAACATTTTCGTCCCATCATTTTTCACAACTTTCGACGTGGATTATCACGATTTTCTTTGTATGGCGATGAAGCACCATCCTATAGCACTGTGAAAAATTGGTATAATGAATTTAATCGTGGTCGAAGCTCGCTCAAAGACGAATTCCGTGAAGGTCGTCCAAAAACGGCTGTTGTGCCAGAGAACATTGATGCCGTGCGTGAACTAATAATGCAAGATCGACATGCGACATACCGAGAGATAGAGACATCCTTGGTATTTCTTTCACCAGCATACATTCGATACTGCATGAACACCTGGCCGTAAAAAAGGTTTGTTCTCGTTGGATCCCGCACAATTTGAAAGTCGCTCAAAAAAAGGCTCGTGTCGATTGGTGCAAAGAAATGTTGCAAAAATACGATTGCGGTGCTTCAAAAGACGTTTATAAGATCGTCACAGGTAACGAATCATGGATTTATGCGTATTAGCCCGAAACGAAACAATCGACCGTGTGGGTCTTCAAAGACGAGCAAAATCCAACGAAAGTTGTTCGTGGAAGAAGCACTTCGAAGAAAATGGTCGCCTGTTTCTTCGGCAAAACTGGTCATGTGGCGACTGTTCCGCTTGAGCAACATAGGACGGTCACTTCTGACTGGTACACTACAATTTGTTTGCCTGAAGTCATCGGAGAAATTCGAAAAACCAACAAGAGAAGACAAATAATTGTTCACCATGACAATGCGAGCTCTCACACATCGTCTCAACCCAGAGCGTTTTTGACCGGCCAAAACGTCGAATTAATGGGTTATCCGCCGTACAGCCCCGACTTGGCACCTAACGACTTCTTATTGTTTCCGCACATCAAGAAAAAAATGCGTGGTCAACGATTTTCGTCGCCAGAAGAAGCTGTTGTAGTGTTCAAAAACCATGTTTTAGAGGTGTCTCAATCGGAGTGGAAAAAGTGCTTCGACAACTGGTTTGAGCGCATACAAAAGTGTATAAATCATTCTGGAGAATACTTTGAAAAAAAATAAAACCTTTTTTGATTATAAATATTCCCATTTTCACTATTAGGCCAGAAATATATAGAGCAGCCCTCGTATATGTTTATATATATATACATAAGTTTTTGATTTAAATATCAAATGGCTAAGGCGCTTAAAGCAAAAGGCAGTGATATACAAAAATCGAAATTGGAAAACTTAAATGAGAAACGGCATCGAGAACAAAAAAAGATACTTATAATAAATTAGTGATTAATTAATAACAAATTAAAAGCAGAAATACATTTACAAAATCCGTTTTGGAATATGGACAACATTAATTTGGCACAGAATTTCCAATTGAATTAACCGACACTGTTTTAAATGTAACTGATACGTTGATTCTATAAGAAAGTTGTTTTCTATATTTAAAAGAGTTGCTAAGAGAAATGTTTGATCGGCTTCCAGAAAACATATCTGTTTTTGAAAATTAGTGTCAGTTTTCGATTTCAAAATTTTACAGCATCTCAAATTAACTTAAACTGCAGTTTAAGAAGTTTTTAAAAGATTTGGATGCCCTAATTATGCACTTGGTATTTATGAAACACAGTGGGGAAAACTTTCTTTTATTAACTGGACTCAATATTTCATTAATAAAGTACAAAAAAGCCTATACCAGTTCTAGCCTAACGTTCGCGATTACCAGGATGCTGTAATCGATGGCCGTTCTTAATAAATTGATTGTTCCCAGAAGAAATGCTTGTCGAATGAACTTTTTCTGTAATACATTCTATTAATCTAAATTGAAAAAAAATGCAGTGTAACTTCTCAATTCTTTACTGGTAGTAATATCATACATGAATATACATAACTAACATATGTTGCAACACATTTATTCCTACCGAAGATGTGTTAAGTGGATTTAATACAAATGAAATGTAAAGCAGTAAGGATAGAAACGACAATAAAAACATTAAACAAAATGTGTATGAAAGTTTTGATTCAATAATTGATATGTGTTTTTAAATCATTTTTTTTTTTATTCTTAACAATTATTAAAATATTTTTATATACTACTATGATCTCGAGCTTTGGTTATAATAATTCTTGCGAAAAAAAACAGATTTCATATGTCTGCCTATAACAGCTCAAGTGTATGGCCACATTTATTAGGTTACATTAACTATTGGGACACACTTATATCTCCAAACTTTATACTTTTTCAACTGTACAGTAGTTTGGTAATATACATCAAATTGCAGCAACTGTAGGGTAACTATTTAATTTCCAAATTCAAATTAAATACTTGCTATTGTAGTAGATTTAGCAATCAGGTTCTTTGTATATTTCAACCATCTGTCTGTAACGGTTCAACAGTTTGCCCATATACATCGGATTATATCAACTATTTAATTTATAATATAACATTTTTATACTTCTTATCATACCAAATAAAGAAGTGGATATTCTGTCTAAAATTAAGGTGTTTGTATACAACGGTTCAAAAAATACGGCCATATAGAACAAACCGCATTAATTTTGAGAACAGCCTTTAATATCTAAATTTCAATTATAAGCTTCTTATTATAGCGGACTAAGCAAAACATATTCCTTGTAAATTTCAGCTGTCTGTCTATAACGGTTCAAAAGTCCGGTCACATACACTATATTATATCAACTATTGGGACACCCGTTTATATCCAAATCCAAATTTTATACTTGTTGTTATAGAGGAGTTAGTAGTAAAGGTTCTTTGTAAATTTCAATCGTGTGTCCACAACTGTTTAAAAGTATAACCATATACCACATTAAATAAACTATTGGTGCACCCTCTAATTTATAATTTTAAATATTATCAGCTGTTACTATAACGGCCATAGCAATCGACATTGCGTCAAATATACAAGCGTTTGTCTAAAACGGTTCAAAAGATAGGCTCATATAAGTAAATCTTCATCAATTATGGGACACCCTAATTAATTTCTAAATTCAAATTATAAACTCGTTGATATAGCGGACTTAGCAATACAGGTACATTTTAAGTTTCAGCGTTTTTGTATAACGGTTCAAAAATACGGTCACACACTTGAAATTACATATACTATTGGAACACCCTTTAACTCCTAAATCCATATTTTATACTTGGTGTTATAGCGGACTTACCAATACAGGTTCGTTGTAAATTCCAAATGTCTGTCTTTATCTGTTAAAAAGTATGGCAATATACATCAAATTAAATGAACTATTGGCGAACCCTTTAATTTACAATTCTTAATATTAAAACTTGTTACTATAACGGCCATAGCAATCGATATTCTGTCCAATTTGCAAGCGTTTGTCTATAACAGTTCAAAAGACAGACTCATATAAGTAAATCTTCATCAATTATGGGACACCCTTTAATTTCTAAATTCAAATTATAAACTCGTTGATATAGCGGATTTAGCAATTAAGGTCCCTTTTTAATTTCAGCATTCTGTCTATAACGGTTCAAAAGTTTGGTCACATACACAAAATTACATTAACTATTGGAACACCCTTTAACTTCCAAATCCAAATTTTAAACTTTTTGTTATAGCGGACTTAGCAATATAGGTTCGTTGTAAATTTCAAGCGTCTGTCTACAACTGTTCAAAAGTATGGCCATATATATAAAATTTAATAAACTATTGGCGCACCCTTTAATTTATAATGTGTAATATTAATACTTGTTACTATAACGGCCAAAGCAATCGACATTCTGTCCAATTTGCAAGAGTTTGTCTGTAACGGTTCAAAAGATAGGCCCATATAAATAAATTTACATCAATTGTGGGGGCAGCCTTTAATTTTTATTTTTGTATAATTTCTTGTTTTTGGAAGCCATAGTAATGCGCACTCATATGTATGTTGTATGGGGCCACCCTTTAATTTTAAAGATTATGAACTGTTTTTAAAACGGTACCAATCTGTAAGCATAATCCATCATATTACCAAAAATTTTCAAAATCGGATCAGAAATGACTGACTTCTGGAGGCACAAACATAAAAAAGAAACATTCAGCCGAATTGTATAACCTCCTTCTTTTTTTGAAGTCGGTTAAAAATAACTTAAATCCTACACATTGATTGACCTTACTTTTTTTACCTAAGTTATTTATTTTTATGTTTTTAGCCCTTTTTTTATTTTTAAAGTTCTTAAATATGAAAATTTATTGTTTATAAAGTAAATTAATATATTTCTTAAATGTTATATTTCAACAAAAAATCTTAGAAGAGGTAATCAAGTGTGGAATTAATAAAAATGTGTTTTAGCTAGAAAAAAGACTTTTCTAATTAATTACTGAGAATTGATTGCATCGATTATTGTAGGAAAAAATGATGAACGTTAGTAATTATTTTAAGGTATTCTCTTTTAATTTAAAGAACTAGTTCGATTACTGCTTCCTTTTGTCCGAACTAATGTAATGTTTTGTAAGCGGGTAACAAAATATGGCAATCACAAAAGTAAGTTATTTTATGGCAAGTACTTTGTAAGGTTATGGCTTATTTTGCTGCAATAAAACCAATGTACCTTTTACAAATGTATTCCTTTTTGTGAACAAAAATTTTTTTAGATTGTTGTAAACCATGCAATTTGTATGTTTTATGACAAAATATGTTTTTATAACTAATATTACATACTTTTATAAATTGGCAATATTGAACAGCCATTTGGCGAGAAAGCTCGAAAAATCGGGCAACACTGGCGACAACAAATTTTTTCTCTGATCGCTGGAGAGCGAATAATAAAAAGAGAGAAAGAGATTTTTACACCAATTACAATTAAAAAACAGTTCAATAACTCTACAAAATAAAAAGAAAAATGTTTGTTTATTGTCTAGCACTGGCTGTACTTAACTAAGTATGATTATAATTGTTAAGGCCGTGTCAGATAAAACTTTATCGCTTTGCATGTCGTTTCAAACTTTGAAAAAAAAGCGTATAACGCAAGAGGTATGTCACAATAAAAACTTTAACAGCGCCTAATTATTATTTGTTTTTATAAGTTTTTCTCCATAATTTTTTAAAAAAATAATAAAGGAAGAATATATAATAAAAAAATAATATTTTAAAATTCTTAACTCTTTTACGTTCGATTTTGCCAAAAATAATATACAAATGTATAGCAGCTAATTGTCAAAGCGCGCAAAAAGATGAGTGTTGCCCAACTTTGCGCTTTGCTTTGCGTTAAAAGTGCTTTATGTGACATACTTCATATAAGTTCGTGCATTTTATCTTAGATGTCAAAGCGAATTTGCAACGCAACGCAAAGCAAAAGTTTTATCTGACACGGCCTTTAGATTTAAATACTTGATTGTTAAATTATGTTAAAGCTACATTAAACAATTTTGAAAAAAGAAACAAAATATGTAAAGACAAGTTACTTCGAAAAATGAATGTTAAAATCAAATAAAAGAATTTCAATGTAGATTAAAATATTAAAACAGCAATTACAGCTGCTAGTGAAAAAAAAACTAATAAACAAATGTTACCTGAAGGAAGTACCCGTTGAGATTTTACAAACCGAACAATACGTAACAGAACACCAAAAATTGTGATTTGATTTTGAAATAGTAAAACCCAGCAAAAATTAAAAAAAAAACGGAAGTACTTCCGAACTACATTACCAACCTAATGATTTTAACAAGGCATGAGACTTTTATAATCAATTCCTGAGAATCAATCAATGTAATCGATTATTGCTTGAAATTATGACGATCATTAGTACATATTTTATGATATACTCTTTTAACTTAAAGAACTAGTTCCATTACTACTTCCTTCTTTGCGAACTAATGTAATGTGTTTTGGAAGCGAGTAACAATAAATAGCAATCACAAAAGTAAGTCATATTATGGCAAGTATTTTTTAAGGTAATGTGTAATTTTTTTATTGGGAAGTTATTCGAATTTTATTAATGCCCAATTACAAAGACTGTGTATTAAATTAGTTTTTGTTACTAAAGTCCAAATATAAAAGAAGATAGCTTTTGTCGATTTAAAAAAAAATATATAGATTTAATTACTCAAAAAATTGTTATTATTTTCTTAGAATTAATAAACAATAACTAAATTAATTGAAAACAGTTTACTGCCCGTTTTTATGTAATTTATATTTTTCGTTTTCATATAAATTACCCATTTACAATACTAAAACAGGCAGTTATTTCAATTGATCTTTTTATTGCAATTAATAACGAAATCAGATTTTTGTGCGGGAAGCAGTGGTGTAAGTTTTCTTTTACATCAATGAACTTATTCAGCTCCAAGCTCTCAATACTGTAAACTTTACGAAGCGCCTTATAATAGCCTTTGTAGAAAAGAAGACTTCTTAATTCAGCTTAATTTTTGTTTACTGAGCCAATTTCTTTTATTTGGAAACAGAAAAAAAGTCGTTCGAAAGCGCATTGGCATTGAAAATGCACATAACCTTGATCTTGAATGAAAGTTAGTATTGTTTCATTTGTTTTTTCTTAATAATAATGTATCGGCAAAAAACCTATGCAAATAAAAAATTCCGGTTGGACTCTTTCAGCTTATTTCCCAAATGACGGCTCAACTCACTTTTTGTTAAAAATTTATTATATCCATAAATACAGCTAAGCAATGCACTATCCTAAAAATAAGTTACTTACTGTAGCGGTTACCAAGACACTTGTTGTGTTTAAAGGTTTACTTTGACATCCTTAATAAGTTTTAATGCACTTTCAAATAGCATAAGCAAATTTTGTATAAATTTAAGAAATATTAAAAAAAACGGGCGAATATAATGTTGCACCGCAATGTACAAAATAAAATAATACTTAACAACAAGATTTGAATTTGAATTTGTTTTTTTTTTTTTTTTGAGACATCGTGTGACAATCAGTTAATTAAATATTTTTATTTACTTTATTTTCTACTCACAACAATAAATATTCAAAACAATTTATTTTTGAATCAGAAATTTGAACAGCGTGCTTACATATATTTCCCTTTGTAAAATATTTGTTGTGTTTTTTTCTCATTCTAAAATTCTTTTTGTTGATTTTCGTATTATGATCTTTTCAGACAACAGCCAACGAGACGTGAACGGCGTCCAGATAGAGCTGTTTATATTCCAAGGGCAAGACGTAGTCAAACAACTCCACCAAACACAATAACAACACAAATACAAACACAAACACAACAACAGCAAACACAACCACATTCAACACAACTGTTAACACTAGCACCAACAACAAGTGATAAGAGCAAGAGTCTAAACCAACAATTGCCAATTACTTTGGACGACACAATAACTGTTTTAGTTAACCAAAAACCACCGTATAAAACAGACGAAATTGGCAAAAATAATAGTTGTGATGTTTTTAATAGTGCTTGCAATAGTAGTGCTACGACAACAACAACAACAATAATAAAGAAAAAAGAAAAATTAAACAAAGAAAATAAACAGTCTCGAGAACAGCGATTGTTAAGAAAGTTGTCATTCCCATCAACCCAACATGATCTTAGTCATCAAAATGTTAGAAGTGTAAACGAAAATTCTAAAAATACAACTTTAAACAAAGGCGAAGGCAATGAAAAAACAAATGAAATATTTATTGTAAATTCTCAACTAATAAACTCATCATCGCCTATAGACGATGTAAACAATTTTAATAAAGTAAACGATAATATAAGTAATTTATCCAAAGTTTCGTACTGTGATAGTAATGAAGAATTAAATTTAAATAAAGAACAACAACAATCATACGTGAACACAACAACAATACGTGAATTTGAATTTTTAGAAAAAATTCAATTAAATGAAACTGAGGAAATTGTAAATGCTTCTACTATTTTAAATACATTTAAAAGCCAGTTTTTACATAAACCTGCTCAGAGTATTGAAATAAATTGCAAATCTACCACAAACAACGTCTCTACTGAAAACAACGTTACTGCCACAAATATTTTTATTAATAGTTGCAATACTAACACAATGCCGAAGCCATTAATGAAACCTAAATCTAATAAACTGAATCAAACCAAGTTGCCTCATTTATGTATTGAAGATGTTGCGTCACAGCAGTCACCAGCAAAATGTGATGTAGAAGAACAGGAATTGCAGCGAGCTTCAAAGGTAAGTAAGTTGCATATTTCCTCAAAAAGTAATTATAAACGTGAAACACTTGAGTGATTAAATAATAATAAAAAAAACTCAAGAAGTCTGTAGATAGTTAGATGGTACAATGTATTTTTGTTTAGCCAACTTAAACGCTTTTTAAACTTTTATTATGATTCAGGTCAAGTAGCTTCAAATAAGGGTCAATAAACCACAAGTGGTTCGTATACACATTCTACTCTTCGATAAACATTTAAAAGGTTCCAAGGTGTACAATCTGACTTTTTTCTATTAAAATTTGTACATGATGCTTTCTTAGACTTCTTCTTTCAATTTTACAAAATTAATTTTTATTTAGTTTAATTACACAAGAAATAAGTTAAACTATAATCAAAAAGAAAACTAAAAGCTATTAATATTTTATCAGGAAAAACTTACAGGCATGTTCTGATAATCGCAATCGCTTAAAACTTGCGATGAAATTTGGCGACTTCAATTCGCAAGCACATACTGAAGAGAAGTAATGAATTTTACTTAAACTAAACTTGAAAAAAAAAATTATACACAAATTAAAATTAATGGGTTCTCTTTTACTTCTAAAAAACTATTTCTATTTTTACACAATTAAAGTCGTAAATAATGAATTTAAAATACGTTTGTTGTTTTATCAATTGTTTAAAAATATATTAGTATTAGTGCGGTTCAAAGTAATTAAATAAAATATGCGTTATTTCAATTTTAAATTCTTATAAAAACACTCAGCTTATTAAATGTGCGATTTAGTGTTAAGTTACCTGAAACGATTTATTTAAATAACTTTAAGGTCAATCTGAGTTCCGAACGTGTTATAATTAAAAAAAAAAATACTTTTTAAGTACTGATTACTTACAACGTAAGTAACCTTTTACATCAACGATGCTAAATACAGTACCAATAATTAAAAATCCATTTGCCAGCCAGAATATTTCTTGCTTTGTTTTTGTTTTTTTTTTTTTTTTATTAATAAATATCCATTAGCACGGATTATCCATTGGATTGAAATAACCTTTAAGCGCCCGTTTTTTAAATCGTTCTTTCTTTTAATTACATGTTTCTTTATGAAATTAAACTGAGCAAGAAAGGTGCTGACATTTTGTTTTAATTACCTTTTGTGTGATTACGCAAAAGGAACGCGTGAGTTTCAGAACATGTATAACAAAATTGGCGTTGGTTTCAGGACATGCCTGTTAAGCAGCCCAACAAGATAAGAATGAACATAAAACCAAACAACAAGAATTCAAATTACTAAAATAATTATAAAAAACAAACAACTCTAAGACGTTTGCATGATATAACAAAAACTTAATGTTTGAATAAAAAAACTGTCGTGTAAGTCGTTTTTAGATGATATTGAATTCAAACGAATATATATCCCAAAACTCTTGAAGAAAGCATTAACCCTTTCGGGACTACTGGGATAATACGTCCCAGCAATTTTCAAACTGTATTTTTTCTTTATTTTCAACGCAATCGCCAGGGAAGTAGAACTCCCAAACGTCCAAAAACGGATAGCATCAATATTGGAGACCACTTGCCAGTAGAGCAAGAGAAGCGTTGTCGCTGTGTCCGCTGAAAAGAAAAGCGAAGAAAGATGATATGCTCAGGTTGTAACAACGCCTTATGTTACAAGTGTTTTGGGCCATTCCACAAATAAATACCTAATTGCATTCCTAAAATGTTAAAAATAAATGTTAGCTTTTATCTAAATCTAATAATATTTATATTTTAGTTATCTTTTTAATTTCGAATCGCTCTTTGATAACACTGATTGGGATTTTATGCCCCATGAAAATACTTGTTGGGATTATATGTTCCAGGATAAAAGGACGAATTTAAAATTTTTAAGTATGGAGAACATAATACTTTTATCATACCTTTTAGAATATGAAACAAATTTTACCATACATAATTTGGTTTGCAAAATAAAACTCCGTCCCGAAAGGGTTAAGACAACATTTAAACAAATTAAAACACTGTAAGTTTAGTACAGAGTGTTATTTTAGTGGAAGCAGACAATTTAAAACATTATTTTCTGCGAAAGCCGATTTAAAAGCTGTTGGGAAATTTTGGTTTAGCAATTTAATGTGCATAAATTCGAAATGTTTATTATTTTCAATATTTTTTTGTATTTCATTTGAACTATCACACAAAGGTCGTCGACCCCTGCTCATGTAATGCATTGTGCCAGAACTAGAAAATAGGTTATGGGTAGGAGTTGGAAGTAGTGTTTAAAATGTGTGTTAAATATTAAAAGACAAAACAAATATTTGACTCTCGATATACAATTTAGAGGATTTTATCATAAACTTATGTTTAAGGAAAAACAAAATGCTCGAAAAAAATATGAAAAATTGACTGTCCAAATTATGGATAAAAATACGAATGAGCTTTTGTGGTAAACGAAGAGGTGACAACTTAAATTACTGGTGTCAGTATTAAAATTTTAAAAAGGTTTGCTGCTATTCTGAATGTTTTAAACTAAGTGAAAAAAGTTAATAGCTCAAAATTTGTCTCAATTATATCCTGAAAAGAAACTGGCTCCGATAGTACATGACAGTTTAGCTAATGAAAAGCAATTATAAGAGTATCAGTGATTACCAATTGCATAGTTAATAGAGGAAGCAGAATGTAAAAAGAAAAGACTCAATTATTTGTAAAGTTTCACGTATAAGACAAAATGAGGAGGAACTTTGCAGTTTGTTAGTAGCCTCTTCCGAACTATTTATTGCGTCACAAAGACACATAAGATTATAAAAGTATTTTCTGGATTTTAATTATAGTTCCAAAGGAGGAGAAATATGTTTTAAACATTCACCCCTATCATGAATATCTCTTCCCTCGAAATGTTTTTCTTAATTGCATTCGTAAATAAATCACGTAAAAAACTTTTATTGTAAACATAAATTCTCTTTATCGAAAATCTTCACATTTCCTTTGATTTGTTCACTTAAATTTTTCTGAGGAACTCCATACGTCGCGCAAGGTTTTATCTATTTTAGTTATAATACTATAATTATTAACACATTTTTTTTTTAATTCAAGATCAGTTACTATAGTGCAGAGCACCATTATTATGCTGAACAAGACGCAAAACAAAGAGACCTATTGACTTTAAATTTCTGAAGATTCATACAGACGTCAAGAGCAAAGTGTAGGAAAGAACTCAATAATGTCGCTTTTTACTAAAACAGTAATTAAATGGAAAAACGAAATATTTTGTTTACAATTTGTCCCATATATTAATAAAAAAAATTAATTTTATTTAAATGGGACAGAAGCAATGTCTCGCGTAATTTTAAGCAGTAAGATGCGCCTTGCAAACCCTGACCAAGAGTATGATTATACCTAGAGTCACATTTTGTTTAAATAAAGTTTTTAATTCGCTTTGGAACATTTTATTTATTAAAATTTCAATTTACCAATTTTTACAGAGTTTATTCTTCTTATGTACATATATTACGCAATATGCCAAAAAAATTTAAATTTAACTTTTTAATTTTAAAGCTATGAATGCCGAATGATTTTTAATGCTTCGGGGGTAGAGTCAGCTGTAATCAGAATTTAACGCAATATTTATATTAACAGCTACAAAATCAATGTTTTTAATTTTTGCCTAGTTAGTTTGGGTAGTAATCTTCCATTGGCGGATATTACTGCAATAATACACTGAGAGAGAAAATTATGACAACAACAAAACTTGGAAGCAAGAATATGCTACTGCTAACATTTAACGCGGCACAAATTGGGCTGAATATTAGGTCTTGAAATTCAACATAGCTGTCAATAACTATAATATATAAAATTTTGCGGTGGTGCTTGAAGATTACACTTCTGCCTATGTAAATATATTTATATGATATATTTATAATTTTTTTTTTTTTTTTTTTTTTTTTTTTGAAAAGCACCCTAATGAAACAAAGCTAAAAAATGAAAGAACAACAAAAATTAATGTTTTATTTATACATTGTTTTTTGAAGCAACTAAATACGAATTTTAATTAGGTCTAATATTGAAAAATTAATACATTTATATTTATAAGAATTACTTGATAGCTAAGCAAAATAATCTTACAAAAACATTTTAAAGATTGTAAAAGTTGCTGCTAAGTTTTTTGTGTCTCTGGAAAAAGATTCAAAACACATGATTCGTGTTAAGATAACGGTATAAGAATATATGGATCTTGTTTCTATTAAAATATGGCAAAATATTTTTTTTTAACATCGCGAAGTTTCTTTCAATAGATTTTTGAATAACGTAGCGTACATTAGAATTAAATACAATTATTGGATAGGTGGCAGCTAGACTTATTTCGTGCGTTCGAATATTTATTGTGTTTTACATTAAAGCAATGCTGGAGATTGTTTTTTGAAGAAACTGTAATGAAAATTGGTCTTTGTTTAGTTAACCTTTAACTGACTAGGTGAATTATTTTAACACTAAGCTAGACGTGGTAGTAAAATTAACACCAGAATATTGTTTATATAATTTTTGATGTTTATATTTTATAATAATTTTTTTCCTATATTATTCTTGATTCAATACTTTTAAGCAATTTTCTTGAAAAAATAGAGAAAAAAATTTCGTGTATAAAAAAAATATACTTTATTTCATAACCATATTTTACATAAATGAAATGTTATATAGAAAGGGTGTAAAATTTACTACCATATATTAAGTTAAAGGTTAAAGACCATTTAACTGTTCTGCAAAGAATAAAAACTATACATCCTTTGAAACAATAGGCCCTTATGAGAGAGTCCAACTCGCACTTGTCAGTTTTATTATTTATGTTTGTGATTTATGAACCGAGTTTTGATTGTTTTTATGGAAAAGTGATGGTTACAGATTTTTTTTTAAGTATATAAAAGTATATAATTTTAAAAGTTAAAGGGTGTCCCCATACAGCAAAGATGATGTTTACATATCTATTGAACCGTAAAGAGTACCCATATAAAATTTAAGCTAATTTGGTATCACTGTAGCTCTTAATAACAGAAAGTAACAAAAAACTAAACTTGGAAATAAAAGGGTGCCCCCATATGTGACGTAATTTGATTTATCTTTTGAAAACTTGAAAATTACATAAAAAGTGATCTTCCCTGTCCGCTTTACCTGCAAGTATAAAATTTAAAGTTAGAAATAGAAGGGTGTCTCTATATGTGATATAATTTAATGTTTATGGTCTTGTCTGTTGAAGTTGTATTATTATATTTATTTCATATTCGATGACCATCTGATGCCTGAAAAGGAATGTGCAAAGGATTCTTACCCCGAAGACCGGATATACGAATTTATCCTAAAAATATCACAGCCCGGACTTTGAAGAAGAACCGCTCTATCCCTAGAAAGAGCTGGACAATGGTTGAGCAGATGCTCCACCGTTTCCTCCTCTTTCTCATCCTGAAAACTTCTACAGAAGTCATGGTATGGAAAATTCATTCTCTTTCGTCAGCACAGCCACCAGTGTGCCCAGCTGTTCTCGAGGAATGCTCAGCAGATTTCCAATCTGAATTGTGCTACATTGGTTCTGTAGATTCAACTTTATCCTGATCTGAAATCTAGGAATAAAGACGCCTCACCCAACTCCAGTGTTTGACTTGTATCCGCCTGTATAAATATTAAGGACATCACCCTGGTGGTCCGTATGGATCATTATGTTTAACGTGCCTGTTTCTTCTCCTAAAAAGGACAAATTTTTCTGAGCGTTTGCGTTAAGCCCACTTTCGGTGCTCCACCTACTGATACGACTTAGAGCTGATTGCAGACTGACCTATGCTTAGTTTCTCCAGAGTCATTGTAATGGTCTCCGGTTTCATATTGTTGAAAGTCCCTTCTGTATCAAGAAAAGCAACCAATGCCTTATGCTCCAGAAATTTTTTAGTAAACCCCACAAGCGTGTGTTGTGCCGGAGGCGGAGAGTAATTGTCGTCCTCCTATCATCCGTTCCATTTTTTTCAAAAAGAAGGATATACTTATAGGTCTAAAGTCCTTTTGCGTAGTCTTCCCTCCAATGGGAATATAACAACAGATCAAAAAGTCTGGAATATAAGAATATATGGTATTACGAAATCTGCTCGGCTCGAAAAGCCTTCCACGCCGCTTCAGAAGGTTCTCCAGGACTTCTAATTCGCATTTCTCACCAGGTTTTTAAAACTCTTTACTAAGGACTTGTAATCTGACAAGTTTCCCGACTCTTTACCTCATTGAAAAGTTTGAGGGAAGCTTTACGAGCCTCTGCGATATCTGAGTTCCACCAGGTTGATTTGCTCTTGCAGATATTTACTCTGCAAGATTTCGAAGTCGCAACTTCAAAAACGATTTTTAATGCAATATCCATGTCCTGCCGATTGTTTATTATTGGTGGACTCGAAAGAAGCATGAGAGAATTGATCGTTGTTGCTCCCAGTTTATTTTCCTTTTATTTTCTCGCGGCATGACCCTATTTATCTGAATTCAATCTTAAATTCAATGGACCTATGGTAAAAGAACGAGCAGTCGTTTGAGACTTTCCATGCCTTGATCAAACATAATTGTTTAGTGTTAACTAGCATTACATCAAGAACCTCCCTTCTATTAACTATAACAGAAGTTGGTTCTGATCCAACGTTTACTACGAGTACGTTTAGGTTAATACAAAGAGACTCAGCCCTTTGAATCCAGGCTACGCCGTGCGACATGATGTGCGTTGGCATCCGCACAACTAAGACCCATTTGTTCCGTATTTTTGAGAACAATAGAAATTTATTGTAATATAAAACTTTAACAAGAGCTTTAATGTAGTATCCGCATATTTTTAACATTTATATTTGTTTAACTGCTATTGCTATCGCGTAAATTTCTCCATTTATATAGCCAAGGATTCATCATTGTTAAATGAACCTTTCTAATCGGTTCGAGTTCAATCTGTATTAAATAAATTCATCAAATATTTTCTTTTTTGGTCCATAATTTTTCTTCGACCACTAGCCTCTCTATGACTTTTAGTCAGATAGTGCCCGTCAGGACGACCACGATGAGGGCGACATCCGATCGAGCCAACAACAATATAGTGCATTTTCATGGATTTAATATGTAGCGGCTTAGCTACTTTGCTGTCAGTGAAGATAATGACTTCAACTTTAGTCATTCATATAGATTGATCGGTTTTTCCGATCCAATAAACTACAGTCGGCCTAAGAGCCCATCTCATACTAATTGCCCTCTAAAAAGCATAAAGCGCTTTCGTATCGCTCTTTCCAGAATGTTCAGTATAAAATAAAGCTCCCTGTCTAGTATAATACCAAGATATTTTTGGCTCTCAGTACTTTTTATCTCCCATCGAAAAAATAAAACCTCTGTTTTCGTTGATTTCACAACAAGACCGTTGTCACAACTCATCTCGCGATAATTCATCTGCAACAACAATTATCTTGTTTCTTTATACGCCATAACACAGAGGTACAAAATAAAAATTTTCAAAACTACTCGTACCTTAAGTTTTTTTTTGTTGTCCCGTTTTTTTTTTTTTAATATTGCAGTTTTGACTTTTTTACTTATTCCATAATTTACTTAATTTCTTAACTGGAGTTGAAATTTGAAAAATATATTGCAGATATTCGTTCAATGGCACATTGTTGAATTGCAAGGTTAGCCCTTTTTTATTTTTATAAGTTTGTTTCGCAATCTATTCATTTAATTAAACTGTAATAGGATCATTTCTGTACATGAATTATTTTTTGAAAATTTTGTTTTTGCTGCAGATAGTAATCAATATGGAATACGAAATACCTATTTATGGAATTTCTGTTTGTCTGTCTGTGTTCGCATCATGTAAAACTGCTGAACGGATTTGAATAAAATTTTGTGAGGAGGTACCTTAGAACCTTGATTCATAAAAATAAGTCATTACGTAAATAAAATAGAAATACAAATGTAAAAGTACCCAATTTTGAAATTTTTATGTTTTGCTTATAGAACTTTTCAGTAAATAATTAAAAAAATTATTTTTTCATAAATTAAAAGAAAATTAGAAATAACACGCTGACAAAGTAGTGGGTACCGCTAGTGTGCAATAAAAACACTACAATAAACTAATTTATAACTAAGAAATCTTTGAAAATATACTCGAGTAGTTAGAAAATAATTTGGCATTTTACAATACATTTGTATGTTGTACACTATTTTGTTATTCATATCTTGGATGTCCAATATCTACGTGATTATAGTCAGATGAAAGATATTTTTGTACACATTAGTAATATGTTAAAATACTCCAAACCCTAAAAAAAATAAACCGAAAATATCAATGACTCTCCCTTGCGTTATTTGAAGAACTGCAACTGAGGGAAACTTATTTTTGCAGTATTTAAGCCCAGAATATCAATGAGACTAATAATTTATGTCATTATAAAAGGAATATATTCCAAAAACTGTTGGTCTATTAGGATGTGAAAAACACGATTACGCTTTCTTTTTTTAAACTAAATTTTCAAATTAAAAATTGTATTCAATGCAGTGCTTTGTATCGCTGGTCTCATGTAGAAAGGCCCTAACTCGCATAAATGTGATATTACAGCAGAATAAATAAACATAATAGAAACTATATTTATCACAATGCAATATTTATAATGTAAATACTTGTAAAATTTCGAGTTAGGGCCTTTCTACATGAGACCAGCGTTATGTACAGTGGGCGTTTCTGTTCTTAAATTTTGAGATACAAGTTTTATTAAGGTTAAAACCGAAAATACGAATTTCGTTTTGAGACAGGCCTGATAGATTATAGGATCTAAGCTTTAGCTGTTTTTTATTACTTAAATATTTACTTCTGCTGTTGTCATACCTTTCGGTAAAAACCGTTGTCAGTGGCTGTTTGATGGGTACGTTTGGCGAGCGCTTTCGAAGCGGATGGTCACACTTTCCTATCCAACAATAAAAGACGGAAATATTAAACTATATACCCCCAATACATTTGACAGATATCAAGCAATCTACCGGTATAATAGCATTTAAATAGACGTAACCATAACGGACAAAATTACCTGAACCCACCACTATTTATTCAACAAATAACGCATTGAAGACGCTTGCCAAACATACGAAACTGTTGTTAAGTAGAGTGAAACGCGTGTGCACTTGTTGAGTGTTACAAAAGAACTAAACTAAAATTTATTTAATTCTCTTAACACGATTACGCTTTCTTTTTTTAAACTAAATTTTCAAATTAAAAATTGTATTCAATGCAGTGCTTTGTATCGCTGGTCTCATGTAGAAAGGCCCTAACTCGCATAAATGTGATATTACAGCAGAATAAATAAACATAATAGAAACTATATTTATCACAATGCAATATTTATAATGTAAATACTTGTAAAATTTCGAGTTAGGGCCTTTCTACATGAGACCAGCGTTATGTACAGTGGGCGTTTCTGTTCTTAAATTTTGAGATACAAGTTTTATTAAGGTTAAAACCGAAAATACGAATTTCGTTTTGAGACAGGCCTGATAGATTATAGGATCTAAGCTTTAGCTGTTTTTTATTACTTAAATATTTACTTCTGCTGTTGTCATACCTTTCGGTAAAAACCGTTGTCAGTGGCTGTTTGATGGGTACGTTTGGCGAGCGCTTTCGAAGCGGATGGTCACACTTTCCTATCCAACAATAAAAGACGGAAATATTAAACTATATACCCCCAATACATTTGACAGATATCAAGCAATCTACCGGTATAATAGCATTTAAATAGACGTAACCATAACGGACAAAATTACCTGAACCCACCACTATTTATTCAACAAATAACGCATTGAAGACGCTTGCCAAACATACGAAACTGTTGTTAAGTAGAGTGAAACGCGTGTGCACTTGTTGAGTGTTACAAAAGAACTAAACTAAAATTTATTTAATTCTCTTAACTTACTGTTACAAACTACTTAAATAAACTTCTGTGTATAATATTGACAGATATGGTGTAAATGGTTATTCAGATATGATGTAAATGGTTATTCGATTCTCAACACCTTCCCTGAATAAACCTTTACTTCAAATACATAATAATGATAATAATAATAATAAAACAATTAATTCACAGAAAAAATAAACTTTTTAAATGCAAACTTATTCAAATAAATACTTTAATCCAGGCCAAACTGTTGAATAAAATTCTTAAATTTATCAGCTGGAACGCCTTTTGTAAATATGTCAGCTATCATTTTCGTGGTTTCCAAATATTCAAGTTCAATTTCACCACTATCCAATTTCTCCCGAATAAATTTTATTCTTATGTCGACGTGTTTGGTTCTAGATGAATATGAATTGTTTCGTGCAATTAGAATAGCGCTTTTGTTGTCACAATATAATTTTATTGATGCAGGAGGGTTTTTAAGAAGTTCTCGTTCCAATCTATGAAGCCACACAGATTCCTGAATTGCAGACACTATTGACATAAATTCAGCTTCTGTTGAAGAAAGTGCCACAGTGCGTTGTCTTCTTGAGCCCCAAGATACTGCTGCGCCTTGCATAGTAAAAATATACCCAGTTGTAGACCGCCTGTCATCAATGTTACCTGCCCAATCAGCATCGCAATAACCAATAAGCCCATCAGCCATGCTTCTGTAGACAAGACCTTTATTAATCGTACCCTTTAGATATCGCATAACTCTTTTAACAGCCAACCAATGAGCCTTCCCTGGATTTGTGCTAAACCTGCTGAGAATATTCACAATATAACAAATGTCAGGCCTTGTGTTCTGAGCAGCGTAAAGTAGACAACCGGTTGCTTCCATATATGGAACATTTTTCATATCCTCTTTATCTTTTTCAGATACCGGGCACATCTCGAGGGAGAGTTTTTGATTTATGTCCACTGGTGAACAAGCTGGATTACATTCATCCATTGAAAATCTCTTTAGCACATCCTGAATGTATTTTTATTGCTCCATTAAATTTTTGTATACGCATTCCCAAGACTGAAGATGCTTCTCCCAAATCTTTCATACGAAAGTGTTTTGAAAGCTCGTCTTTAAGCTTATTTGTGGTCCGAATGTTATTAGAAAATATTAAAACATCATCGACATAAATGGCCACATATATAATGTCATCTTTGTCAATGCTAAAATATACGCATTGATCAGTTTCGCTTCTTTTAAGGCCAAATTTTATAAGTACATTATTTAAAGTTGTATTCCAAACTCGACTTGATTGTTTAAGTCCATAAAGGGCTTTCTTTAGCAAACAAACACGGTTACTTCCATCACTGTAACCTTTTGGTTGGTCCATATAGATTTCTTCTTCGAGATCTCCATTCAGAAATGCTGTTTCTGCGTCAAGCTGGTGTACATGTAGATTAAATTTAACGGCTAACGCAAGTAGAAATCTTACAGATGAGAGACGAACTTTCTATACTATATCCAACGAATAAACATGGTATAGATTTTGCTTGTAGCTTAGAACGCTTCACCTTTGGAATGTGTACAAACGCCTTGCATCCAAAAACACGAATATGGTTAAGGTTTGGTTTCTTACCCGACCATATTTCTTCCGGGCAAATAGTGTTGTTTCTACATGGTATTCTATTCAACAAGTACGCCGCTGTCACAGCTGCTTCAGCCCAAAATTGTTCATCGAGACCGGAGTCAATTAGCATACATCTTACCCTGTCCACTATTGTTCGGTTGAGACGCTCGGATACGCCATTCTGCTCTGGTGTATATGGAGCTGTTTTTTGATGTATTATTCCACTTTGAGCTAAAAATTTCTGGAACTGACTGTTTTTATACTCAGTGCCGTTGTCTGAACGAAAAATCTTTATTTTCTTGGAACACTGATTTTCAGCCGTTGTTTTAAAATTTTTGAATTCCTCGAATACGTCGGCTTTGCTTGCTATGGGTGATAAAAATACCTTTCGAGAGTAGTCATCCACAAAAATTACAATGAACCTCGCACCGGAAAAAGATTTTGTGTTAAAGGGTCCCATTACATCTGAATGAACTATTTCTAGAAGCTCCTTTGCACGATGACCAAATTCTTTAAACGAATTTCTTACTTGCTTTCCTTGAATACAAATTTCACATTGAGTAGGATTGAGATGAAAACTTAAATCATGTTCAATTTTAATCTTCTTTAAATTTTCATTGCAAATATGGCCAAAGCGTCTGTGCCATAACTGCGCATCATTTTTTACAATCAGTGCTTTCTGGTTTGTGTTCTGAGAAACGCAATCCAATCTGTATAAATTGTTATGCAAGCTTGCTGTTGCTATCAGTGCATTATTACTGTCCAAAATTTTACAGCTATTCTGCTCAAAAATTACTTTTTTTCCGTTTGCCGTTAATTGCCTGACTGACAACAAATTTGTGCACAGCTGCGGCACGTATTCAACATTTCTGATAACGGTTTCTGTTTTTTCGTCAATTAACAACTGTACACTAGCATCACCAACACACTCAACTGTTAATTTGTTGTTGTTCGCCACAATTACTTCTTTTCCATTTCTAGCTTTAATGTTGTGAAGTATTGTTTTCGAGTTCGACATGTGTGTTGTTGCGCCTGAATCAACATACCACTCATCTGCGCAGACGTCACTTGACGTAAACAGTGAAGCTAGCAGAATTTTCTCGTTAGGGTTTCTTGCTTGTTGCTTTAAACCGTTACTTTTGGTTGACTTTTTATTTTGTACATTTGGACAATTCCTTATGAAATGGCCTTCTTTCTTACAACCATGACACTTAAATTTTTTTTGCCTATAATGCTGTTTGTTGGAAACAAATGCATTTTCCTCTTTCTTTACAGGGTTATCAAATTTAGCGTCCTGCAATAGTAAATTCTTTACCATGTCCACACTCAACTTTGTTTTTGAATTCTCTACAGCCAGGACAAGTGAACGGAATTCCTCCGGCAGTCCGGCCAACATCAAGGATGCCACTAATTCATCTTCAATATTCAAACCGGTGTTCTTGACTTTGATAGAAGTCATCACCATTTTGTTGATATACTCTTCCATTGAGTCAAAATCAACCAACTTTAGTTGCACCAACTGTTTCAATAAGTCAACCTTTCGTGTTAAGCCCTTGTCTTCAAATGCACTCATCAACGCTTCCCAAGCTTGCTTTGCCGTTACCGAAGTCGCTATATGTGCAAAGTTATTGGGCTCCACCATTAGGGTTAACTCTGCTAAAGCGCGTTCATTAGTGTCCTTCTCAACTTCACTTGAATTTTCTTTTAATCCAACTTGAACAATTTTCCAACAATTTTTTAAAACTAAATACGATTGTGCATGGCGCTTCCAAATATCAAAATTTTCGCGACCACGCAATTTTTCAAATGGAAATGTTAAATTCGTTGCCATTTTACAATCGTTTTTCACTTTATGATTATAACAAAATTATAAATTGCTCGTTTCGAAGAAAATTCTTTAGTTTTTAATTTAACTGTGAACAAAGGCCCATAACCTGTTGTTAAGTAGAGTGAAACGCGTGTGCACTTGTTGAGTGTTACAAAAGAACTAAACTAAAATTTATTTAATTCTCTTAACTTACTGTTACAAACTACTTAAATAAACTTCTGTGTATAATATTGACAGATATGGTGTAAATGGTTATTCAGATATGATGTAAATGGTTATTCGATTCTCAACAGAAACAATTATCCAGTGACGACGGTTTTTACCGAGAGGTATAACAACAGTTTAATATTTACTGGCGGAACAAACCTAATTTAATTTTACTGTTGTGTAATGAGTAGAGCCACGGTGTGGACAAAGACATCTAGAAAAACACAGGCGGTGCACACTGGGAATATGGAGGAAAAAATCAAATTGTCAACATACTCTTCATGCAATATGCATTTATATTTTGAAATTTTAGACAAAATTGTACAATTGAATTAAAAATAATTACTCCGATCTGACTGCTAGTTTCTTCTATAGCCGTCTCAAACTCAGTACTTGTATGTTTTACCGAATCAACTTAATTTAAACCTAAGAATTTCAAAACGAATAATATTTTATTATGGAAACTAACGTTTTTCTTTTTATTTTTATTTTTTTATTTTTTTATTTAAAGAAGAATATTCAAGTATACTAAAATAGACAAAATAAACTCTGTGATACTTAAGTTGTTTTTTATTTGTTTGTTTATTTTTATGAATATATAACAAAAATCCTTTTTTCCAAACATTTGGAACTGCAATTTTAGCCATACTTTCCCACAGTTGGAAATCACTACTAATACTTTGTTTCATATCTGTTTTTACAGTTTTAATCAATTTCAAGTGCCACCAGGTGCCACCTCTCAATTTGTTGCATTACACAGTGCAACATTTTTCAGCTGATTGATTAGGGACTCAATTCTGATAAGGCTCTTTTGTTAACATAACTCAAGAACCACTAGTCGGATTTTGCTCTAACAAATTTAGAAAAATCAAGAATTACAATTATATAACGTTTCGCTACATAAGCAACAGTTTCGCAGTTATTAATAAATGTATGAAGAACAAAAATATTAAGTCCAAAACGGTAAAAAAAAAATGTGTCAGGTCCTATTACTTTCACGTAAAGAAGTAAAACTATGAACCAAATGAGACATAAATCATGAAAATCAATGAACGCGTTTCGCTTTTATTCACAATTAAGTGAAGGTGTGAATTTAAGAAATTTGCTCGAGATATGCACAAAATTTTCGGAAAAAGCATTGATGACTTTTTTTATAATTCTCGGAATTAAAGAAAAATAATAGGCAAAAGGTTATTTGATTTTTATGATTGCAGTAGCAAAGTAATAAGCGCTAATAAATTTGCGTGGACAATTAAAAGGAAAAAGAAAAGTACACTTTTTTACTTTTACTTGGGTTTTGGGTTTTTCATGTAAAATTTTGAATACAATATATAAAGGCTTTTACTCTAATTTCAAACAAAGATGGAAGGATTCTAGTCGTACGAAGTCTCGATTTGAAAAGCAGAATGCAAATTGGCTTGAACGCACATTTACAATTAAGTTTACTAAGGCTGAATGTTCTTCCAGTTCTGCAGTGCAGAATCTGCACTTGGTCGGCCACTTAAATCGTTTGAGGAATGCTGTGATCGCGCCAAATGATACAAAAGTGATGAAGTACTTGCTATGTTTCCTCATGAAGTAATTGATTTTACTTCTAGTATTCTAAAAACCAACCACAAAATTTGTACATTAAAAACTTTAGGGATGTTTACAAAGCCTGAACTTACAAAAGAAAAGTAACAGTATCTATTGCATTGGTAAGAAAATAAAGAGTACAAAATACTCGTACCATACAAAGAACTCACGAAAGAAAAAACTAACAGTTGTCCTCCAAGGAGGCTCAGGAAAACGGTAACAAAGATTATAAAAAATATTAGACACTCCAGAAAGTGCACGAACGAAGATATTATGTACCGAATGATGGTGACATCAAAACCGATGATCTCACATTTGACTCCTTCATTTAGCCATAAAAGGCATATTGTATAAGCGACTAAGTTAAGGCTCTGTTAGAATAATAAATTAAGAATAGATTTAAATTTTTTTGTTTGTTAGGGCAGTATACATTTCTCTAACTTTCTTTATTTTGATTACTTTTGTGTATAACTATATAAATAATACTAAATTTGTGATGAAATCACTACATTTTTTGACAAATATATTTTTTTCACCTTCATACAAAAATTCCCAGTTTGCGATGCTGGGTACTTTTTTGCTTCTACTTTCATCTGAACCTTATAATTAATTTAACATTTAATAATTTTATAGGAAATTAATCGCAGTAATCGACGCATCATAAAACAGACATTTACTTCTGATGTCTTACAAATCCCTGATGATATAAATGAAAAAAATGAAGACAAGTCAAAAGTAGCAGAGGACGACAACAAATCAATAAGCCATGCAACACGCACAACAACAAGAATAACGCAAGTTGACAGTAATACTGAGGATGATGAAGAAGAAGAGCAAGATGATTGGGAAAATATGTATAACGATAGCGGTGATTGTTTAGATCCAAAGATTATGGAAGAGCTGACAGCATCCGTGGGAAAATGTAAAATAGAATTACCTAAAATGGACTACAGTGTAAAATACATACATATTTCCTTTTGTTAAGTTCTTTTACATGTATTCAATTAATGTTTTATTATTGCAGGCATATTTGACCAAACAGTCGATTCTGAATGAAGAAGAATTCCCACATGTCTTGGAAGTATCAAATTTTCCAGTTGAATTTAAGAACCAAGACTTATTAATGGTATTCTCTCAGTACAAGGAATCTGGCTTTGATATTAAATGGGTGGATGATACTCATGCTTTGGCTGTATTTAGCAGTTCAAGTATAGGTGATGGTTACTTATTTATTTCGTTTTTAAATTGTATAAAAATCGTGTCGTTTTTAATATTTACAGCTGCTGAAGTACTCACTATGGGACATCCATTTGTTGTTTTAAAACCGTTGGCTGAGGCAACTGTTGAATCTCGCTTAAAAGCAAAAAAGTGTGCTGCCTCTTTACAACCATATCGTCCCCGCCCAGAAACATGTGCAGCCTTAGCACGCCGTTTAGTAACGGGAGCGCTGGGAGTGCGTCTGAAAACAGCGGCTGCTGAGCGAGAAAATGAAAAGCGTGTTTTGCGCGAAGCCAAAGGTAAACATTATTTCATAACTACAAATTGCGGTTGTACAAGTTAGTTTTTTCTACTTTTCTTTTAGAACGCAAACTTTTAGCTGCAAAACAACGTGACGAATTGTGGGATTGTTAGAAGAATTGTTTGTACAAATTGCTAACTATTTCTATTTTTATTTTTTTATTTAAAATTGATAACTAAAAATACTTTTTGTGCATTGAATGAAGTAATTATCCTGCCATCCTTAAATAAACTGCACATCTCTATAGTGGAATAATATTTTTTACTTTTAATATAATTAAGTAATACATCTAAATGTCATTACTACGCAGTTTATTCGAAATTGATCAAAATTAGTTTTAACAACCATTAATTTTCACTTGGAAATCTTGCAATAAAAAATATTTTTAATTTTAATATACGTATTATGCCAACGTTTTAATTAAATTTTTATTTCCTACAAATATTCATAGATTCAATGCGCAACTTTTGAAGTTAGAAATTTATTTATTATGTTTAATGCTTTTTTAAAATTTGTAAACTTGCAGTGCTATTCTACTTATCAAATGACAAAAATTTGTAGTGATAATAACAACATTCTGAAAAGTACAACAATTTTTATTATGTGTTCCAAGAAAAGCTTTTTTTGCTCAAGTTCACAGTGACAGTTGTTACATTATAATAACTACAAAAAAAAATGGTAATTGTAAATAATTCGAGAATAGCACTCTTCGTACAACATAAAAAATAATTCTTATAAAACATTCGTCGTTTGTTATAAACGACTTTTTGTGTTTAATACATTTAATTTTAAGAAAATATATACTTGTGTACATACAGAAAACATTATATCTAAAATAAATATAAAAGAAATGAAGAAAAATGCATTTAGCGTGTGGAGTTTTTTTATAGTATTCACGAATATGAAAATTTATTATTAGGTATATTTTTTATGTTAATCTACAATAATTGTTGTTCTTGATTCCTTTAATATTAAAAGTTTCACTATATTATTTAAAACTAGAAAATGAAACGGGGAATCCATATTGGATATTCTCTACAGCTCATTAGTGGATTTTACCCAAATTTTATTACAAAATTCAGGCTTCCAAATTGATTAATTGAGAACTGTATTAAACCAACAAAACAAAAAGGCAAATATAATATAAAATATGTGTAAATTTAAATTAAAAAGCTGTTCTTGCATTCGAAGACGAAAAATGAGATTTTTGAATTATTTCTGTATAATACCCTGTTCAGACATACGTTTTAATTGCGCAATAAAGGAATTTATGCAATTAAGTCCCTAATTGAATTTAATTTAGCATATAAGAAATTAATTAAAAAATTTTTCAAGTAAGTGAATTTTTATTGAGACTTTTTCCATCCTTTTGTTTTTTTTTCTTACATAAGTTGATATACAAATCGACAATATATTCTATAAATCTTAGAACTATATTTGTTTTGTTCTAATGGCTTTAATTGAATAAGCAACATGCTCAAAATAAATAAAATAAATATACAGAATACTGTAAAATAGAATGTAAAAAAAAACGCTTGCTCCCGGCGTTAACGTTGGCTTACAGAGCTAAATCTGTTTAACAAAATCTATAAACATACAACTAGATAACACTTAATACTAACAATTGTTGAAGCGAAATCAACATTAGAACATAGATACATTTATCACAGAACAGTTATTTAAAATTGAATTATTTGTACAAAATACAATTAAAAGTTAATAACTTCGAAAGCGTGATTTGATGGTATCAAAACACACAGTTAAACATATTTATGATGTTTATACATGTGTATATAATATATTGTAAAAAACAAAAAATTAAATAATATAATATGTAAAATATATTGTAAAGTATAATATATTGTATAAAATAATAAAGAGATAAATATATACATATATACAAATATGTATATACATATTTATATATATATATACGTGTCGTTTAACCCCTATGAGATCCAGGTAGAGATTTCCTATAGAAATTCGGTAGACTAACGGGGTCAGTGTTGTCATCATCTGGCGCAGTAATTATTCCAACTGAAGATAGGTAGGCACTGCTTGTCCAATCAATATTTTTTTCTTGTTCAAAAATCTCATTTATTAGAAAATTATCATGCAGTTCAAGATTGTTGACAAATTTCTTGTGGAGTCCCTGGGCATATCTGCAAAATGGTTCAATTTCTGCTTCTGAGTAGATAACCTTATTGGAATATCGGCGATTGAAATTCTGGAAATGTTTATCAATGCACTTTCTTATTATTCTCCTTTCAAAAATTTCAAACTCTTTTGCTACCATAGGGGAAATTGAAAACCAAATTGAAAAAGCATAGACCATAACTGATCTGATAGTAACTTTATATAATAAAAGTTTCGTTTTTTTTGGAAGATATTTATTGTTCAATAGACTAGAGAACATTCCAGCTATCCGCTTTGCCTTAGTTAAGATTGCCCTGCCATGTTGATTGAATTTCATAAGCTTGTCAAAACTAACACCTAGATACTTAATGCTTGGCTTGAATGAAATATCCGCTCCATTGAGAGAAAGAGATAAAAGTTTGCTTTGGGGAACAACAAAACTTGCACATTTACCAGAAGCATTTCTTAGACATATTGCCTCGGATTTTGAGACATTTATTTTTATTCCCCATCGTTTATAGTAGGTGTTTATGGTTCCAAGATGTTGTGCTGCGTTTTGTAGAGCCTGAATTGGAGATTTATCGTGGGAATATATAATACAGTCGTCAGCATATAAAACAGCAGTAGAATTTTCCATCACATGTGGGAAGTCATGAAGAAAAAGGTTAAAGAGGAAGGGTCCCAAAACACTTCCCTGAGGAACACCACTTTTCATATCATCGAAGTTAGAAAAATAGTCATCAATTTGCACACAAAATATTCTATCGGAAAAGTAACTTTGTAACAATTTTACTAAAAAAGGATCAATGCCAAGATCTATCAGCTTATACAAAATGCCCTTGTGCCACGTGGAATCAAATGCTTTCGCAATATCCAATGATATAACTACAGTACATATCTTCTCTCTCAGTTTTTGTGTCACATCATTGTGGACTTTCAGCAATGCATGTTGCGTCGAATGATGTTTTCTAAAGCCGAATTGAAGTGATGATATCGGGTCTACTAGAAGCTCATTCTCAATTTTGTACCTCAAAATATGCTCAAAAACTTTTCCAAGATTGGATAAAAGTGATATGGGACGAAATTCCTCCATCAATGTACTATTTTCTTTCTTTTTTAGTGGAATTATTTTCGCAGACTTCCAAGCTGCTGGAAAATAATAGTTGTTTAGACAATTATTGAAGATAATAGCAAGTAGTTCCAAAGAGCTCTCAGGCAATTTTTTCAATAAAAAGTTTGATATTTTATCAAGACCGTATGACTTTTTGTTGTTAATTTTGTTTATTATTTCTTTAATTGCAGAGACAGATGTGAAGTGATACTCATCACCATTATTTAAGGAGTTGAAATTCTGATCAAAGGAATATATTCGTTGGGGGACTACATTAAGACATGATGCCAGACGATTATCTATACCGTCTATAGGCGATTCCGGAACAATTTCCTTGTAGACTGACGAGTAGTATTCTCGGAAACTTTCGGCAATGTCGGCTTTATTAGAAACTGTGTTGTTGTTCACACATATTTCGTAACAAAAGGGCGATTTTTTCTTACCCAAGACTTGGTAGACTTGACGGAAGGCTGATGGGCTTGGTTTAATTTTCTCAAGTCTGCTATTAAATATCTTTGCATTTTCTATGTTAACCAGCTCACTTATAATATTCTTTAAAAGTTTGGTTTGAGTAGAAAGTGTTTTATATTCCTGGCTTTGTCTGTTACCTGATCGATGAAATATTTTTTTCAGCTCTTTTTGCCATCTGTGTTTAACCTTAAAAAACTTTTTTATGTTTTCAGAAACAGGAACTTTATTTTGCTTAACCTCTATTTGTTGAGAGTGGGTGTTATGTACCAAATTTAACCTAGAGCAGAATTCATCTAGGAGGCTATCAATTTCTGTAATACTTAGGTTTGTGCTTTTAGATGGCATTAAGTTGTGAGAGACAAATTCCATTTCACGTTGAAAATTAGGCCAATTTGTATTTTTGTAGGATGTTAGTATACGTGGGCTTTGTATAATGAGTTTAAATGCATCCAATACAAGTTCCATTTTTAAAGGAAAATGGTCTGAAAAAGTAGGTAGTGACGAAATTATGTAGTTGGGATACGATGTGTTAATAAGATTTGGACTCAAAAGAAAATGGTCGAGATACGATGAACCATTAGGAAAGGATGGTATGCTGTCACAGAGTCTAATTGTATCCATAGTGTGATCCAGTAACCAGTTGTATAAAACTCTACCATTACCATTATCAATTGAATCTCCCCATACAATGTTTCTAGAATTTAAGTCACCACCAAAAACAAACTCATCATAGTTAGAGGCTAGTTGCAATAATTTATCCATTCCATCATACAACTGAGAGGCATTCATGTTGCAAGGGATGTATACAGAGCCAATCAAAAATTTACATCTTTGGTTATCTTTTTCAAAATCAACTTGAATTAAATTTACATTGAATCCAATATTTTGAATATTCACCCTGCTGTAGAAAATTTTATTTTTTATTAAAATAGCAACACCAATTGGCGAGTGATCGTAAATAAAATTGTATCCAGAAAAATGTAAATTGTTTCTCTCACGCAAATGGCACTCCTGTACAAAAGCAATATCAATTTTATGGTAACATAATGTGTTCAATAGCTCCACCCGGCGACTAAGATCAACAAGTGATCTGACGTTAAATGTAAGAAAGTTCAGACGTCTACGGTCCATAGATATATTTTACTTTGTTAAGTAGGCGCAAAAATTCGACCTTGGCCTCAGCTGCAGGAATATTTTTGTACTCACTAATAAAATTGTTTATTTCTCTTTCTAAAGTTATCTCTTCTGGTTCTAAGAAGTAGTTGGTGAGCTTTAAGAACTCTTCGATGACGCGAGATTTTTTCTTTTGAGCTGGTTGACTTTGAAACAAACTTGCAAATGTTTTACTTGGTGCAGTTAAGGAAGAATTAATTACATTATTGACATTAATATTTGCAGAATATTTTACATCACGTGCTTGATTTATTTTTTCTTGCTTGCTTAACACATATTTTTTGTATACTGGACAGCCTTTCCAGTTAGCTGGATGACCACTTTCTCCACAATTGACACAGCATGGCTCAGATTCTTTACCATTGTTCCGCGGACAAGCTCCTGGTTCATGGGTTTGATTGCTTTTGACGCACTTGAATTCTGAGTTACAGTTTCGGGATATGTGCCCCCAATGTTGGCACCTATGGCACTGAATTTCTCCGCTCTTTCTTTTCGGCTTTTCCCACACCACTGACTGGTTTAATACATATTTAATGTTGGTAACTTCTCCCAATTTCTTTCCAGGCATTAAGGTAACAAGAAACAAACCAGTGTCAAGGTTATTTTTCCTAGAGTGCGGCGTTGTAAATTTTGAGACTTTGTAAACAGTTTCCGGGGACATTTTATCAAATTCATTTTTGATTTCTTCTGACTCAGTTCTATGATAAATACCACGTAGTACAAGTGATATTTGCTTGTGCTCCTTGGGTGTAAAAGAATACGAATTAATTTTCTTATCTCTCAATAAGTCCATCATTTCAGCATGAACCGCTGCATCTGACAGATATAATTTGCTCTTGTGATTATTAATGTTTTTAATTTTAAAAAGTATTTTGGGGGTTTTTGCCTCAAGCTGTTCGCAAAGGCTCTTAATGTTGACATTGTAGAGAAATATTGGCGGACAAAATTTTGTGCCAGCAGAATTGAATTGCTTGTTTGTCACATTGGCGCCATTTTCAAATGTTTTGTTGTTTTTATGTTCATTGCTTGTACCAGGGCGTTCATTTTCTATCTCTAAGTCTGCAAGGACAGAAAATCTATTTCTACGGCTGGAATCATCACTCAATTTTTTTTTTCCAATTAGATTGGAGACGTCAATATTAGTTGGAGAATTAGGACCATTTAGCCTCTTCCTCTTAATAGCAGTATCCCCAATTTGGTTATCGCCAATTATTATTTGGCTGCCTTTGTCACAGATTTCAGTGTCTTCCTCCATTCTCAAGGGAGGTTCAATTTATAAAATCTTTACTCACAGTTATTGTTGGAACAAAAATTGTCAATAATCTGCGGCAGTAAATTAATTAAGTAAAAAATTGCAAAATAAAAGAAAAAATTTCAGAGAACAAAATTTTTAAGCAGCTGTATGGTTTGATGTTGCCAGATCTCCCAAAATTTTTCAATTAGCACTTAATTAAGTCGATAATTGAAAAGGTTTCCTCCAACAACCCCTGTGCAGTGTGTTCAGTTAGAGAAAATTTTATACAATGACAAAAGTAAATGCCATAAAAATGAAAAATAAAATATTTTAAAATTATATGAAATGAAAAGTTTTTGAAAATTTTATGGAAATTCAAAGCTAGCGTGCAGTCAAAACTTGATCGTACAAACTGGAAGAGTTCCATATTTCAAATAAAAACAAGCAAACTTTCTTTTAAAGCCGAACTTCTCTTCATTCTTCCAAATTTACCAACACAAATTTCTAATGTAAAAATTAGGTCTGTTCAATAAATTTCCGGCAGAAACTAGCAACGATAGAGTAAAATAACAATTTAAAAAATTAGTATTCCAAATAAAAAAAAGGAATAAACGCATCTTTGGAAAAAAAAGAAAAGTAAAGCCGAACATACCATAATAACAAAAAACCATAACAAAAAATTTGTATCTAAAACAGCAAAAAAGCGGTGTTCGTTGCTTAAATCATTTTGTATTGCAACAGTTAGCATTTGCAAGAGCTTTGTCATCGATTGTCTGCAAATTGCCAAACATTTTCTGTCTTCTTTGTAAAACTTTTAGTTTATTTTATTCTATTTCTTTTGTTTATTGTTTTATTAACCTGGCGTTTACTTTTACATAGTTTCCTCAGCTTTCTTCTAACTATTATACAAACATTAGCTTCAATTCAAATATTATGTATTTAAAACCGAAAACTATAAATGTTATGTATATTTTTTGCTGTGTGGTTGTAAAAAATTTCAGCGTAGATATTCGGTTTTAAAATCGCCATATAAATTATGGCAAAAAACCACAACGATGTGATGTAAATATTTTCGTGGAGAGTGCTAATAAACACTTTCAGTTCAAAGTATTTAATATTCATTAACTTATTTTGTAAAACAGAACAAGAATCAGGTGTTCTGTTCTTGACAGTAACAAAAGTAGTAACAAATTTATTAACATTCACATCTTATACTCTTTTTTACTCTTTCGCTGCTTCTTTTGAAGTACTTAAGTAAACACTTTCCAATAACAATTAGTAACAACTTCTTGTTATTGAACAGAACTATATTCTACTGTCAAATTTTAATTAAGTAAATTAAATTGGACATGTGTGAACACCAAAATTAATTACTCAATTAAAATTTTAATTGTATAAATTAAAACGTATGTCTGAACAGGGTATAAAGGCAAATGGTTCGTAGAATTTCGTCTTATTAAAAATTACCTTGTTTGACATTAACGTAATTTTTATATTGCAGTAGGTTTGCAAATCAACAAACTTACTTCAACAACTTTTTAATTTTTTCCAGTTTCAGATACAAATGTTTCAAGGTTATATTTAAAAACTAAAAACTTATTTTTGGACGAAAAAGAAATGATAAATTGTGATTTGTATTTGTCCTATACAAGCGTATTGTTTTGTTTTTTTTTTTATTTATTTATTTTAACCTAATATAGGCATTACATTTTTACCTTCGAAAATAAAAAAAACTTTTATTTTTTATATCCTAAAATATTATTGAAAATATCTTAAGATAATTTTAACACAAAACAAGATTGTCAGAGAAAATTATGCCCAAAATGATGTCAGAAAAGTGAAAATTGTGGATATTTTGGGAACATTGTAAATGTAGATATTATTATGAAATTTAAATTTTTAGATTTTTCTTAAAACTATTACAAATTTATTATCATTCGCACTATTTAATTTTTCTATTTCCAATTCTTTCAGAAAAATATCAAACATATTGCTTAGAATAAAAATGTTAATGGCCAGTTTTTTACTTCATATTTGAATACGCATTTAGTTAATTTGCATTTAAATTTTAGTTTTTAACACAACTTACAGTTTCAGTTTTTCAGTCATCTATGATCATTCTCCTTTAACTAGGATAAAAAAAATGGCAGCATTACGAAATATTAAAATAATTATCAATAGTTTATGAAAAACAGCTGTTAACAAACACAATCACCCTTATTCTGTTTGGCGTTGTCAACATCGTCGTCAATTTTGAGACAACATCAACTTAACACAACATCAATACTAATTTGGTATTCCCTAACAAACAAATGACGACGTTGACGATTTATCGATAATATAAAAAAATAACACACATATCTAATATTTGAGTCAGTTGGTTCAATTTTTTTTCTATTGTGTTAAGTAATAGTTGTCGAAAATTCAAATTTTGTAAAAAAAATAAAATAGCTTAGCTATAAACAATAAAATAAGCAAAACTATTAAAAACAATTAAAACAAATAGTCAAAGGACCACTATTACAACTTGTCGTTAGTTAAAGGTAGGATTTTGTCTGCCTGATAAATAGCTTTGTATTATTAAAACTTCCAATTTTTATTGATATTATTATTAATAAAAATAATAAATAAAATATTAAAAAAAAATTATAACAAGTGACGTTTTTATAATGCAAATACATTTATCGGTCGGACAAAATCCTGCCTTCACTAATTGCCTTTTTTCATTGGGATGAAATCTTTCCATTCTTTGAAAAAGTATACAGGGACATTTAAAATAACAAAATAAGAAATATACAAAATAACAAAAAAGAAATGGAAAAAAAACTAAAATTACCAACTTCTGCCAATTTTAAAAATTAGTGGAACAGTTAGAAAGAATCCAACCCAATGAAAAAAGGCAGTTAGTAAAAGCAGGATTTTGTCGGACGACAAATTTATTTCTATTATAAAAACTTCACTTATTATTTTTTTAATATTTTATTTATTATTAATAATAATATCAATAAAAATTGGAAGTTTTATTAATACAAAGCGATTTATCAGGCAGACAAAATCCTACCTTTAACTAACGACAAGTTGTAATAATGTCCTTTGACTATATTTTAATTGTTTGTAATAGTTTTGCATATTTTATTGTTTATAAGTATTTTATTTTTTTACTAAATTTGAATTTTCCACAACTCTTACTTAACACAATAGAAAACAAATTGAATCAACTGACTCAAATATTAGATATGTGTGTTTTATTTTTTATATTATCGATAAATCGTCAACGTCGTTGTTGATTAATGTTTTTTAATCAATTTGCAAGTTAAACAAAGTTATAAGTTTAAGAAAACCAAAGCTACTGCACTGGTTGGTAGTTTTATTAATACAATTTTTGTGTATACTAATAATCACGTTTGCATTTTATAATTATTCACAATAGTTCTGTTATTTTACATAAAACGTTATAGCAAATTAAGAGATACACTGAGAGGTTAATTCATTGTTAACTCATAGAATTCAAACATTTTATGCAATTATTTCATTAAAAAAATACACATACATATATGTAATATAAAAAAATTTATATTTTAAAAAATAATCTTCATTATCCTCAAACATTCCGGCCGCGTTGAATGCCTATTATAGGCTTCAAATTTCTTTTGGTAGCAGCGCCAACTTATGAATTGCTCGTCTAAGCAAGCCTGTTTTTGTTTGCACGTCAACAACTCTTACATGTCCATCAGCACCGCTGATGACAGCTTTGATACGACCCAGCATCCACTTCTGAGGAGGCTGGTTGTCCTCGTGTATCAGTACTAAGTCGCCAACTTGTAAATTGTTTTGGGGTGTAGACCATTTAACTTTCTGTTGTTGTCCAAGTATATAATCGCGCTGAAAAGTTCGCCAGAATTGTGCCATTAAATGGGAAATCAGTTGATATCGCTTCGAATAATTCACTGCAGAACTTTCTGCAGTTGGTTCAGGAATCGTTTTTAGTGATGACCCAATAAGAAGATGAGCTGGTGTGATGGCCTCGCCGTCGTTAGGATCTTCGGATAACGGCGCTATTGGTCGTGAGTTTAATATGGCCTCTATCTCAACAAGCACAGTCGATAGCTCTTCAAATGTTAGATGTGCATTAGCCACCGTCCGTAGCATTAAATTTTTGGTGGATTTAACTGCAGCCTCCCAAAGGCCGCCAAAATGCGGAGCACGAGGGGGAATAAATATAAATTCAGTACCACGCTCAGCAATGAAACTAAGTAGCTCTGAATGATTATGCTCATCGAAAAATCGTCGTTTCAAATATTGTAATTCTGAATTAGCTCCAACAAAGTTAGTGGCATTATCGCAGTAAAGTTTTTCTGGTACAACACGTCTACCAATAAACCTTTTGAAACAGGAAAGAAAAGCATTAGTTGACAAGTCAGAAACTACTTCTATGTGAACTGCCTTAGAAGAAAAGCACACAAATACCGCTGTATACGTTTTATATGGAGATTTGCCTCTTATGAGTAATGTAGTGTAGATGGGACCGCAGAAATCTACACCAGCTATTAAAAACGGACGCATTGACTTTAGTCGGTCTGCGGGCAAATTGCCCATTATCTGCATCGCTAGTTTGGGCTTATATTTAAAGCAATGTACACAACTTCGTACTACCTTTCTTGCTAATTCGCGAGCGTTAATTATCCATATTCGCTGTCGTAGCAAACCAATTAAAATTTTCGCACCGCAATGATAATTTCTTAAATGTAGATGTTTCATATACAGGTACGCAAATCTAGTATTTGCCTGTAACAACAAAGGAAATTTCGCATCGTATTGTATGTCTGCATTGAGAAGTCGACCGCCAACTCGCAATAAACTTATTTTTCTGCCATTTTGTGTGAAATCTTGTATAAAGGGCGTCAACTTTTGATATTTTGGACTTAATAATTTTGTATTTCTGATAAGCTTTATTTCAGCAAATAAATCACGTTCTTGCATTGTAGCTATGATTTTTAGAAATGACCATTCCAACTCTTCAGTTGTCAAATGCTTCGGTTTGTTATTGTTGCTAGGCTGGATGAATCTATATACGTAAGCGATAGTTCGTAGTATTTTTAAGTATGTAGAACAGCGATTTATTACTTCCAGAATGCAGTGGTTTTGTGGTTGAGAAGCGATAGAAACAACTTTTAATGTTTTGAGTTCTGGTAATTTAGTTAAAGGGCTTGTTGGAAAATGTGGATTTTTTGGCCAATTTTCTTGGTCTTGTTTAATAAAGTCTGGACCTTCGAACCAAAATGACGACAATAGCTCTGCGATAGTGCAGCCTCTAGATACAATATCCGCTGGATTCATCTTGGTGGGAACGTATCGCCATTCTGCTTTGCTACTCCACTCTTGTGTTTGTGAGACACGGTTTCCAACAAAAATGTTAAGAGAAGAAGCATGCATTTGTAACCAATGTAACACAATTTCAGAGTCAGTCCAAAATGTAATTTCAGAAGTATAAGGTGATAAAAGTGTATCATGATTTTATTTTTGGTTGACGTGTGGACATAACGAGGGATAGAAACTGTTGAAATTTTTTCGAAGATCGATTTAAAAAAGCTCCATTGTGTGTATAACTTTTGGGGTATAGACTCATCCCAATCTATTTTATTTATCCACAGCTCTTGTAGCAGTATTTTAAGACTAGTTATTATTGGGCACACGAGTCCCAGTGGGTCAAACAAGCGTGAGATCGTTGATAAATTGTTACGTTTAGTTGGTTTGAGACTTACAAATTCTTTTGGCAATTGAAACTTTAAAACATCAGTACTTGGAAACCATTTAAGTCCCAAAGTTTTCGTGGTTTCGTCATGGTTAAAATTTAAACATATTTCATCTAGAGCAGCCTTGCTATAAAATTCGTGGTTTGAAAACCATTTTGCCAGTTTGAATCCAGCACCAGCCAAGATATGCGTTACTTCAGTGCGATTAGTTTCTAATTGCGCTAAATCTTCACCACCTGGTAATAAATCGTCGACATAAAATTCTTCTTTTATTACTCTTGCACCTTCTGGATATGTGTTTTTGTAATTTTCTGCAAGTTCACTCAAGCAACGTATTGCCAAAAATGCTGCCGGTGAAGTTCCATAATTGAAAAATTTGTATGGGCATATTTGGGTTTTCCCTCCATAAAATTAGCTGATATTTTCTATTTTCTTCATGAATCAGAACCTGTCGGTACATTTTAGTGATGTCCGCAGTAATGGCATATTTCTTCAAACGGAATCTGAACAGAGTGCTATATAAAAATGGTTGTATAGTTGGTCCAACTAGTAATATATCATTCAACGACAATTAAGATGAGGTTTTTGCGGATGCATCGAAAACAACTCGTAATTTTGTAGTCACACTGTCGGGCCTTAAAACAACTTGATGTGGAACAACATAGTGTGAGCCAAGCAGAATTTTATTATCAACCGGTGACATGTGTTTTAATTGCAAATACTCTTTCATAAACTCCGTGTACATTTGTTGTATTTCCGGATGATTCGATAGCTTCCGTTCAAGAGACAAAAATCGGCGTTTAGCGACATCAAACGAAGAACCTAGGTGAGAAGGATCAGTTTTAAAGGGTAAGCGTACTTGAAAACGACCTTCTGGTAATAATTTGACATTTTGCTTAAAATGATCTTCGCAGGCTTGGTGCTCCTTTGATAGTTCTGGTTTGAAGTTTGGTAAATCATCAATTTGCCAAAATTTTCTTAAATTGCGATCAATGCTTTGTAATACGTCTTCTTCTCGAACTAAATTGCAAGTTTTTTGCATAACTTGATTTGATGGCATAAATCGACCTGAGACTACCCAACCAAGAAGTCTTTTGCAATAAAGGCATATTATTACCTAGTTTAATTTGACCTACGCAAAGAATATCAAAAAATACATCTGCACCCAGTAATATATCGACTTTTTGTCGCTTGTGAAACTGTGGATCAGCAAGAACTACGTTGCCTGGTAATTTCCAATTTTGAGTGGCTATATCGTTAGTGGGTTGAAAAGTTGAAATTGATTTCATTATATGAAAATCGGCAACAAACTCGTGCGTATTGACTCTTGATTTTATAACTGTAGAAATTTGCTGATTGATATCTGTAGTTATGTCACCAATGCCAGTTATGTGGGAAATTATAAACGAACGTTTTATTTTTTATTTTTAATCTATTCATCGATTATAACATTTATTTGAGACCCTGAGTCCAACATTGCGCGAGCGTTTTGTAAATTTCCATATTTGTCTCGTAGTTGAACTACAGCGGTGGCAAGCAAAACCATATTATTTTTATAGCTACTTATGGTAGATGAGAATGTGTTCAAGACAGCGTTCTTTGAAGTTGATAGTGGTTCGACAAGCGTATTTGTTGTTTGATTTTGTTGTCTATGTAGTAACATGTGATGTAGACCTTTGCAAATACGACAACGAGAGCTATTACAACGTGCGACTGAATGACCTTTTCTTAAGCAATTTAAACAAAGAGCGTTTGATTTTGCAAAACTGTATCTCTGACTGACATCAAGTGATTCAAATGCTTTGCAATTATATATGTGATGGTCAGTTGAGAAACAATGAAGGCATTTCGACGTATTGTTTTCTTGTATGCACGCATGAGACGTCTTATGCATTGGGCGTTTGTTATTCCAACCTGTTTTAGTGTTCGGGACACTGCTATCATTTATGCTTGTATTATCTTCACTCACTTCTAACGTTTGACATCGTCTTATCAAAATTTTTGCGCAATTTTCCCACGTAGGTAACTTTGAATAATCAAGTTGATCGTTCCATTTAGCTCTAGTAGACGAATCAACTTTTGAAAGAACAATGTGAATTAACAAAGCATTTGTAATGTCTTTATCATTACCGATTGATAATAATGAATCGTAAGTTGCTGACACAGTTTCAACAGCTTTACGAAGCAATGAGGCATTAGGTTTGTTTATCTTCGGAATATCAAAAATTTGTTCTATGCTATCAAAGAAAATTAAACACTTTTTGTCATAACGCTCTTCTAACCTTCGCAATGCCTTTTCGTAATTTTCCTCAGTGATCTGAAATGCTTTTACAGTGCGAAGCGCATCTCCTGAAAGGCAAGATAGCAAGTGATTGAATTTTTCAGTGTTAAGTCATCATGAACTAAATTTTTAAAAGATGTGACGAAATTTTTATAGTCTGAGTATTTGCCATCAAAAGTCGGAAGCTTCAAGTTTGGTAAACGATTTAATGGCCGTATTGAAAATGTATTGTCCTGAAATGAGTTTTCTCTTGTTACATTGGGGCCTAGTAACGACATTATTTTTGTTTTTGCGCTGATACATAGCTCTTCGATTTCTGGACGACGGTCGTCTTGTGGACATAGCTTTTTTTTCTGTTTGATATGTCATTATTTGCTTAATATATGAATTTAAGATGTCAAGCCTACATTGTAGTTCAACCGCAGTGTCGATCAGTACCACCAATACTATTTTTTATTCGTGTGATATTACCCTTAGCGATACTTCTTTGCTGACGTAATGCAGCTACATTGTCCGAAGCAGCAGCTTCATTTGATTCCAAGCTTGCTGGCATTTTCAATTTTGTACTTAATTATTGAGAACTGATCGACAGCGTTTTTATTTTTTTTTAAGATGTTTATAAAAATTTTGTGTTTCTAATTGAAATGTTAATATGTGTATGTCTACTGATTTTATTGTAATATTGTAAAGTAGGTTTTGTGTATATAGAAACAAAATTAATCCGAAACATATGCCAAAGTTTTAGTCTAACAAAATTTTTGATCTCTTTTGTTTGTTGATGTACAAACCAATACGACCAAGTAATGAACAACAAGTTTGATCTGAAGGTTTTAGTCGTGTAGGCTTATAGCAGATTGTCAATAATAGAACAACGAACTTGATGATGATGCGATCTATAAATGTATATTGAGTGCAATATATGTATATGTAGTGCAATCGAATCTCTTTTTTTTTCCAAAATATGCCCTTTTTTCCTCACTTATTTGTACGGTGACAACATAACATCGGCAAAGGTAGAGTTGACCAAAATTATGAGCTATCGACTGCACTTGCAATATGTTATGTATACAGTACCTTGATGAAATGTTCTCTTTACGTATTTAGCGAGATGGTAAAGTCATTGATGGTATCTTCCAAAGGAGTCTCCGGAGTGGTAGTAATAATCCAACTGTTCAGTAGTTCAGCGACTGTAACAATGAAGACCACCAACCGTGCGCAACGCGGCAAAGTTAAATCAATTTCTTAAATACTTAGAACTTTAACACAACGATGTATTAAATTTAATTCAAAACGGTCCCTGCTCGGGCGCCAAAATATGTTGATTAATGTTTTTAAATCAATTTGCAAGTTAAACAAAGTTATAAGTTTAAGAAAACCAAAGCTACTGCACTGGTTGGTAGTTTTATTAATACAATTTTTGTGTATACTAATAATCACGTTTGCATTTTATAATTATTCACAATAGTTCTGTTATTTTACATAAAACGTTATAGCAAATTAAGAGATACACTGAGAGGTTAATTCATTGTTAACTCATAGAATTCAAACATTTTATGCAATTACTTCATTAAAAAAAATACACATACATATATGTAATATAAAAAAATTTATATTTTAAAAAATAATCTTCATTGTGCTCAAACAGTCGTCATTAGTTTGTTAGGGAATACCAAATTAGTATTGATGTTGTCTCAAAATTGACGACGATGTTGATAACGCCAAACAGAATAAGGGTGATTATTTTCTATTGTACGCATGTCTGAACGCGATATCGAACTCAGGACCTCCTGTTTTGCAGCACGCGCCTCTACCAACGCAACCATTGAGGTTGCTTAGCTTTTATTGGCTAATTGTGTTGTTCTATACACACCATTAGTTGAATTAAGTTAAGGCCCAACTATAATGTGCATAAGCTAGCTTTAGCTTATGTCGAAAATTCAACGAAAAGCCTGTCAAATGCTTAGGTAACTTATCAAAGAAATTTATGTGGCTATAATGTACATATATAAATTTAGTAACTTTTGCCAAAAATACTATAAATCAACAAAATTTTAAAACTACAAGGCTTTAAATAAAATATTTTATATATTTAGTAACATTCCCAAACACATTTACATATTTTGGTTTATGTTCTATGAAAATGGAAAAAAAAAATTATAATAATTATTTTCTGTTTTGTGTTTGTGGCCAACCGTACTAAAAAATGCAACGATGTTCATCGTTTATATGGCATATATATGTGTGTATAAATACAAATTTAATTTAAATATATTATAATTGTAAAAAATTGGCCATAAAGAAAAATGTTGTGTTTTCTACATTTTTTATTGAATTAAAAACTAAAAAATTTAACAATTTAGGTCTTAATTACAAAATTTCTTTATTAATGTATAAATCAAAGCACAATCAGCTGTTTCCGTACGGAAAGTGCGATCAGTTTCGTACCTTCATTAAGAAATGAAATTTAACGAAACTTGACGAAAAGTTATCTTATTCACATTATAGTTTACCACATATAATTTAATGTATTTGCACAGTTGTATAAGTTGGCATAAGCTAGTTTATGCACATTATAGTTGGGCCTTTATTCACCACGCTCATACGGATAACCAGGGCTGCCGTTTTTGGTTATTTCTAACCAAAAGTGGTTATTTTTTTTTTTAATGTGGAGATGTGAACATTTTTCTCATTTTGGTTATTTTTTCTCCAAAATAATAATACACATGTACATATTTTTTACGTTATACTTTTTAAGCTTCAATTTTTCGAATTGCTACCAAGACAACTGAAAATAAAACAGCTGTGACTAAAATCGTTAGTGCGTGTGTTATGAATTCGCCTTTATTTCTACTCACTTGCTTATAATTTCTTTCATTCTTTTCTTTTACAACACTGTCAACAGATTTAATTTTGCTAAATGTGAAATTTCACTTCAAAATGCAATGAACTTTTAATAAGTAAATCTATGGTCTCAAACTATTGTACTGTGAACTGCAAGTTTTGTTTACTTTGTTTTAAACAAACTTTTATTTTTTTAACATACGTGTACAATCGTTACTTATTACCAGCGTTGCCGCTTTGGTCCAATCGGACCAAACTTGGTAGTTTTTCGTTTTTAAAAAACAGTTTGGTAGTTTGGTTGGTTTGTTGAATTTTTTTAAATTTTTGGTAGGTTTTCCACCTGTAGCAATTTTTTAGCATAGTAAATTTTTCATCTTACAAATTCATAACATAAAATAAAAAAAATGTAACTTTTAATAAAATAAACAATAACTTTGATAGTGTTACCACGATTTTCAAAAACTGTTTTGGGTGTACTAAAAAACATCTCTGCTTTTTTGCATAGAGATGATTAAAGCTATAACCATCTCTGGTTTAAGAAACGCGAACTATTTTATGAAATTGAAATTAACAATATTTTTAAGTGAAGGTTTATTTTCAAGTGTATGTATTAAAAAATTAATAGACAAAATGGAAAAGTAATTAAACTTTATTAATTCTAAATATGTATCTATTAATTACATAAATATTTACTAATATTGCATGTATTTTTTCAGATTTTTATCAAAAACTCCAAAATTAAATGAAAATAATATAATAATATAATTTCAGAAACGACATTCCATCAACGAGGTAGAACCACTCTTAAAATTTTTGTTTTAAAACATTTTTAAATAATATAATACTTTTAGTGAACATTGTAAAGAAACAGTCAAAAGAAAAATTAGAACCGCATGGTTGAGCGAATTTGATTGGCTCCAGGAAAGGGATGGGTGTTAATTCTGCATAGTATGCTCTACAACTATTTTGAAACCAATGAATTATATGTGATATTTTTTGTATTTTAAATTCCTTTTGTTTTTTTATCTGTATACATTTTGTATACACATACATACATCCGTTATTTTAAATGAAATATTGCTTTTATGTTGTTATTTTATGTATATTTTTATGTTTTTTATAAAAACTGGAATTTTTTATTATATTACTATATAAGCCAAAATAAAAATTTTGATTTTATTGAAGAATTGCATTTTAAAATTTTTGGTAGGCTGTTAACGATTTTGGTAGGATTTTTGAAATTTATTGGTAGGAAGTAAATTTCTTGTGTGGCAACGCTGCTTATTACATACATACGAATGTAAGTAAGAGAATTTTATTTTTGTTATTATTATTATTAACTGAATTTAAATCACATAAGTTGCAGCACTGCAGATAACAACAACAGGGGTTGCCAGATCTTATTTTCGTAACAATATATTAAAAAATACCAGCGATACTCATTTATTCACCATCTAAACTTATTTTATTTATTAATTTAACTTTTTAATTACTATTTTCATTAAGAAATGTGCGCAAAACATAAAATATTGTTCTATCAATGGCTAAAATGTTTGTTTACTTTTGTTTAGTTTGCAAAGCAAGATTGGTCATTTAAGTTTCATTTAAGTGTGCATTGAAAAACTGAATTTTGTACTTTAATAGAATTTAAATATAAACGACATTTAAGTATAAGGTCAAAAAGTGGCCCTAAGTCTTGCAAGCCTATAACACGTTTAAACGAACGTCTTAATTGAAATAAGAAAACAGTAACATAATGTCTAATTGCCCTTATATGTACCGCAAACGAATAACTCGTCTGAAAAATTTCTGTTAATCTATTAAATATAGCAAAAATTGTGTGCGACAAGTACTGACAAAATTTTGCATTCATAGTTTTGAGAACAACGTTCTGATTGATACAATTTCCACAAGTTTTGCAATAGCATTTGACCGTGTACAACATAATCTTCTGTTAACTGTTATCTATATTGATCATTAAGACATTACTTGTCTCATAGAATTTCTGTAGTTTCTGTTGATAGAATTTTTTCGCAACCTTTTCTTCCCCCTTCTGGTATACCTCAAGGTAGAGTTTTAGTTTCAAATATATTCCCAGTTTCAACGATTGTAAGAATTTGCAGGAGGATTTTATGTAGACAGATTAAATATCTGGTCAGAGCGTAATGACCTATCTTTTAACTTAATGAAATGTTTTTCTGTGTCTTATCGTAGATGGCCTATCTCTATTAATACTAAAAAGGTTCAATTAGACGTGTCATAACCATATAAAACAGCTGTTTAAACTAACCTTATAGAAAACACTGTATTTGTATTGGTCACATGTCATAACCGTAACCATAGATATCAATTAAATTTTCAGGCATGTTTACGCGTTTTGCTTTTTTTCAAACTTATCTAAAATAATTTAAAAAAAAATATTAAAATAATTTAAAAAATTTTATGGAGTTTAAGTAAATGCGTTTCTAAATTCTCGATTATTTTAGTTGGTTTTTAGATTTTTTCACCAACTCAAACCCTCGTCTGCAATATTTTTGAAATAATTCCAAATTTCATTTTTAAGCACCATAGTTATTTTAACTAATACATCGAAAAATTGCATCAAACAACGTTAAAAGCAAAAACAAAAGGCATTTGAAATCGGATACATTAAACATATACATATATCACAGTAGCCCTTGGTTCTGTGACTTCGAACTAACAAAAGCCAAAATTTCATAAGCCGATTTCTGACGAAAGTGCTGCTTAATTGGTCATAAATTGTTTATAGATTTTGTTTGGACTGAACTGCCCTTCTTTCAGAAGAAAACTCAGAAGCCAAACCAAATAAAATGATGGTGGCATCTTCGTTAACAAACGAAAAACACGAAAGCTAAGAACAAGAATGATAGAAAAACAGATTACGCCATGCGCATGATTTTCCGCTAGATGACGTATATTCCCCTAAGAAAGGGTTGCCAATCCATTCATTCCACAATGATTTTTAGGGCTGTGTTTTTTTCTTGTATGATTAATATTTTTATATTTACTTTCTAGTGTAATTGGATCAGTGTACTTGTCAATAAAAAAATACATTTTAAAATTTCGGTTTCGTAGACAAAAAAGCGTTTTAATAGATTTTTTGAATAATTTTTGTGGGAAAAGAATTTCTTGTGCGGCAACGCTGCTTTTAAATTTTGCCAAGAGTTTTGCTTTGTGCGGGCGTTAAATAATTTAAAGCAAATGTTTTTAAAGCGGTTTCTTATCTTTGTAAACGAAATATCTTAAAAAAATTGTTTTTAAAAGGTTTTAAAATAAATTAAGCAGTCTTTGCTCGTAATGTCTTATAATTTAAATTTATATGTGAACTTCGATAATGAATAGAGAATGAATTAATTAACTTTTTTATAATTTATTGTATATAAATTATACTTGGGCTTTCAAGGTCACTTATTTCCTTCCTTTCAAGTAAATAAAAGATTATTTATTTCATATTGATCCGACGTTTCGTTGGAATTTCCAACTTCCTCAGGGATAATTTATTAAAAATCTGGCAACCACATACATATAAAAGTAAAAATTAAAAAAAACTTTTTGATTTGGAAAGAGCGACAATATAAGGCAAATTATATTTATATTAAGTACATGCAAGTCTACAACAAATACAAGTTATTCACAAACATACCTAATTTTTGTGAATAACGATACCACGTCAAGAGAAATTAAAATATCGTCTTCGTCCAAAGAAATTCTTTCCATTTTTCTTTTTAGCTCTACTGCATTTTTTATGTTATATTCTTCTACCACAATATTCTTTAAAATATGTCCTATGTATTTAGATAAATGATAACAAGGTACATCAACCGATAATGAAATGGGTCTGAGTGGTACACCAGGTTTGTGTATGTTCGGAAGACCGTATAATCTAGGCGCAGTTGCAGAATCTGATGTTAATTATGTCTTTTCATATTTATTAATATATCCATCTTTATATAAATCCGTTATAGTTCTATTATTTGTTCTTTGAAGTTTCAAAGTTGGGTCAGTTCGAAAAGTTTTTACGTATTTTTATCGTCCAATAATTTGTTCATTTCACTTTCGTAATCTTTTTTTATATAAAACCACAGTTTTGTTTCCCTTATCCGATTTTGTTATAACAATTTCGTCCTTATATCGCTTATGAAATTTCTTCGTATCGTCGTAGATGCTTTGTAAAAAACTAAAAAATTTTTTTAATTTTTACTTTTATATGTACGTGGTGGAAGTTGGAATATACCAACGAAACGTCGGATCAATATAAAATGAATAATCTTTTATTTACTTGACAGGAAGAAAAAAAGTGACCTTAAAAGCCCAAGTATAAATTATATACAGTAAATTATAAAAATTTTTTAGTAGTATACATAAAAAAGGTCGAAAAATTAATAAAACAACATGAATTAATTAACTTTATGTGGTTTTACTGTTTCACAAGTTGCCTAATCAACAAGTTGATTTGTGTGCCTTATAAAGTGTATCAATTACTTCTTTAGTTGAACTGTAAGCCTTAAAAATATACATAAAAAATAATATAAAAGTCCAATGTTTGTTTTTTTCTCATTTTCGTCATTGTTATCTTATTGTGGAAGCTACAAGCACTTGATGTTTGAAACACTATTTTTGAATGCACCTTTAATAAAACGATTTGGCATTTTCTTAATTCCTGGAAAAATAAATTTCAGAAACTTTTTTGTGCCTGCAACTAGAGCTGTGTCGTTCGCGATCGAACGGGTTAATTTGACCGAATCAATCAAGTGAACGGAATGATCCCGTCATTTTAATCAGGTATTTTCGTTCAATAGTGTACGGGTGACTTAATTGAACGAAATGTACCAGTTTTATAACGGCTCCTTTCGTTCAATATTGTACGGTATATAATATGGTGTACGGATAACTTTCGTTCATTTGTTTCTTCTCTTTTTTTTCAGTTGATTATTTGGGTACGTTTGCAATTACATATTTCATTTTTGTTTGAATTAACAGTCTTTTAAATTTTTTTTTGATAGTGTTTCTCTTTTAACGGAAAATTTGTAATATTTAAATTTAAAAAAAGTGTTGTTTTAAATAACTAAAGAAATAGCACAAAGAAAAAGAAGCTGGAATTATCTGGTTAAGCCAGAGCCTATCACATTATTAAGCAATTTAATAATTAAATGCTTTATTTTTACGAATAATAATAATTATTATTTTCTTGTATATTGGGCCTGTTGAGCATAAATGTAATAAAAACCAAATTTGTTACACTTCTTTACCCCGACGTTTCGTCAATTTTTTGTTGACTTTTTCAAGGGATTTCGTCTGTATTTAATAAAATTATTATTAATAAAATGTATATACAAAAAACAACAATCAGAACTTACAATAAATTAAAAAATATCAAATTAAAAAATAAACAATAAAAAGAATTTTACAAATGACAAACATTGTTGTACTACTTATTTTAATGTCACAGTTGTACTTTTACAATTTTTTATTTTAGTGCAACACTATAGCTTGCGCTTATGTTTTCAGTGTCTTCTTTGTGATTCATTGTTTTTGTAATTTTTTGTTGTATATGCAAGCTCTCAATTATGAAACGTTTCTTCTCCACTTTCTCTTTGTCAAGTATTTTAATCGTATCGAAGTCAGCTGTGTGTCCTGTTTTTATAATGTGTTGAGCTAGTGCAGTCGATCTTTTTCTTTTTTCAATGTCCATCTTGTGTTCGTTCATTCTTGTTTGTAAAGCTCTTTTTGTTGTGCCAATGTATATATGATCACAGTTTTGCTTTTCTGTTCCCTTACAACTTATTTCGTATACAATGTGTTTTGTTGTAATTTATTAACTGGCGCATTTACGTTTGTGAATATTGTTTTAAGAATTTTGTTTGGTTTATATGCCAGACTAACTATTTCTGTTTTTATTGTTTTTGTTATGATTCTGTTGTCAGTGAGTTCCGGAATGTACTGTACACTGAAAAAAGTTTTTGTGTCTTTAACCGTTGTGTTACTGGAATGTTGACTTTTGTTGTTTGTTATTTTATTATACGCAGATTCAATAAGAGATTTTATTAATTTTGTAGGGAAGCTGTTGTGCTGTAGTATTTGTATAATCCGTTTAATGTTGTTATTGTGGAATTTTTTGTCACTGATGCTCAAAACTCTACTTCAGTCAAATATTATTTTGTTATTTTTCTTTATTAGTTTTGTATCCAAATATGTAATAATTCCTTTATCTTCTATTTCAATTGTTAACTGTAATTTATTGTGATGTCTATTTAGGGTTTTTAGAATTTCATCCTTATCCTTAATCTATACTATAGCCGATATATCATCGACGTATTTAGATATATATTTAATATTTATATTTTTAGTCTGTAGTTCAGTTTTAGCATCGTCAAGTAATTTGTCTAATATGATATCAGCAATCGTTGTAGATAAGGGATTGCCCATTGGCATCCCAAATATTTGGTTCTAGATTTGTCCATTATAATTAAAATAATTGTTGTCAATTAAACAGAATTGTAAAATTTTTTGGAACTTAGATTTCCTAATCTTCGTGTGCTGCTTTATTGTGTTCCATTCGGTCAAGATATTTCTAATTGCCATATTAACTTTGATGTTCGTAAATAGGGAAACCGCGTCAAAAGATATTAATATTTCGTCATTTTCTATACATACAGTAGCTCCAAGTGAAACTCGTACACTTTAGACTCATTTTTAAACTATCTTTTAACATTAAGTAAGAAGCTCTTAACAAATAAAACTGTATTTATTTTATTAGTTCATTTTATAGCAAATTTAACAAAACATAAAAACTTTAAATTATTATTTAATAAAAAAATTTTTTTAATAAAAACATAAAATAATAGTAATTAAACTATTTTTAAAGCTTCACTTTTTAAAAAGAATTTTAATTTGAAAACAGAAAAACTTAGTGTGCTATATGATATCAGCAATCGTTGGAGACAAGGGATTGCCCATTGGCATCCCAGTAGATTTGTTCATTATAATTAAAATAATTGTTGTCAATTAAACAGAATTGTAAAATTTTTTGGAACTTAGATTTCCTAATGTTCGCGTGCTGCTTTATTGTGTTCCATTCGGTCAAGATATTTCTAATTGCCATATTAACTGGGATTTCGTAAATAGGGAAACCACGTCAAAAGATATTAATATTTCGTCATTTTCTATACATATGTTTTTTAATTTTTTGAGAAGAATTTTTGATATTATATTTATCTGAATCTATATTTTCAAAAGTTTGTCCTACATGTTTGGACAATTTGTAGCAAGGAACTTGAACTGATGATACAATTGGTCTAAGAGGTGTGTTAGGTTTGTGTATTTTTGGTAGGCCGTAGATTCTAGGACTATTAGCAGCTGAACATAATAGTTTCTTCTTCAGCATTGAATCAATGTCACCAGTTTTGAATAGTGCACACACTATGTTATTATTCTCTCTTAAAAGTGCCGTAGTAGGGTCAGATCTTAATGTTTTATATGTATTTTTGTCTCCTAGTAATTCCTTCATTTTGTGTGTGTACTCGTGCTTGTACATAACAACCGTTTTGTTTCCTTTGTCTGCTTTCGTTATAACTAAATTTGGGTGTTTCTTTAAGAAGGTCCTAGTGTTATTGTAAGGAAATGTAACAAATTTGGTTTTTATTATATTTATCCTCAACAGGCCCAATAAGCTTATAAAAAACACAAACGCAATTATTATATTCTTTTTTTGTGCTTTCTTTTTTCTTGTAAAATACCTAGTTTTAGTTTTGTTTTTTCTTCTTCATAATAAAATACCCCATTAAAGTCTGTTCGGAACCTACAGAAAACCTGATTATATTGTTTTATATGTGCCAAGAGTTTCAACTCTGTATCAAAATCACAATTTGACTGTATTTCGACATGCAAATTTTAACTTGTCACGGTTTTGTTAATTTTCTTTTAAACTTTGTTTGGTGTTCAGACACAAAAAGTTTTCTTTTACAAGTTTTGTTTCCTTCTGTTTGAGCATTTCTAATTTTTGGACGTTTTGTATGTGGTGCTTATCACACAAAAATATGTGTATGTACCAGAGAACAGCACGAGTACACCGCAACCATGAGTACACCGCATACTTACTCTATACTTTTCATACTCGAGTATTTTAAACACCGCAATAAAAAGTTGCGGTGTTTATTTTACCCATTCTTTTAAAAACGAGTATCAAAAATATCGCAATCAGAATTTTAAGTATTTTTTATACTCGTACGCGAGAATTTTTTACTTCTCTTTATTTGTAAAAAACGTTGCCACATTCTTACCCTATTAAAGTTTTTTACTGCCGTTTTATGAAATACTGCATTGTATGCAGATCTATTTATAAACAATAAAAAAACAAAATTTGATCAAATCTATTGCTTAAACATTATAAGCAGAAAAACAGGCAACAAACGTTTTCATAGGTATGAAATACAACACATATTTAATGAATAAAATGCAATAAAAACCGCTTAAAGGCACAGCTTTTGTACACTATTTAAAGCAGGTATACTTATTTTGTTGCTGTTTTTTATGAACAATAATTTTCAGTTTATGCGCCTTGTTATCATAAACGTGCACTAACGGTATTTAGGAAAACAAAATGATAAAATAAATCCGTGAATAAAAGGAAAATTACTTAATTTTTTTTAGTTTTAACAAAACTGTATATACGCAGATGTAATATTGCATTCACTGAATGTCATTAGACCTCATAAATAATAATAAATAAAATAAAGTTTTTAGTTTACATATTTTATTTTGTTAAATATAATTATTGCTTTTATACCTATTTATTAATTTTAAAAATCTATTTGCTTAACGAATATAATTTTTAAATTTCTATCCAGTGTGACTTAAAAAAAACCCTAACAAAAACGTAATATAATAAACTATGAACTATTCTTGAGTTACTAATAGACTTTTGTTGTGTTTTTAATAAATGAAAATATGGCGAATTTTACGGGTTTTAATTAATTTATTTTCTTTTATATATTAAATAAACTTTCATAATTTAAAAGAAGTATGTATGTTAGCTAATTTAGACATTGGCGAATTTTGATATTGTGTTTGATTTAATATTTCTGATCTGATAACTCTGTTTTCCTCTCACTACACACGTTAAAATCTCTCTTGGTGTTTGTTGTGAGCATGAGTACGAATAAAGTAAAGCCAGCATCGCAAACATTTTACTTGAGTATGCTAGACACTTATACTCAAATGGAATGGGTATAGTAAATACTCGCACAAAAGAAATGCGGTGGCGATCACACCGCAACCGCATTTAAGATGAGTATACTTAGAGTATTAAAAACAGACACTCTTGCAGTTCTCTAGTATGTACATATATACAATTGTGTATAAGCAACGAAAGAAAAACATGGTAACTTTGCGAGTACATCTAAGTTTGTACTGTCCATCGTTCTCTCTTTCTCACATAAAGTCAAAACCTTGCAAAGTAAAATTTTCATGTCTAAATGGGCTGTTTGATAAAAAGACAAGAAAATCACATACAATAAGGAATGTTGTTCAAATTTGTTCAATTGTTCAAATTGACCGATTGAACGATCGAAACAGTCTTAGATAATTGACCGAAAAATAAAACGCAATGTAGGAAACCTTTCTCTGAATATACCCTCAATAAAACATTTTTGGTTTCTCCCAATTATTTATTAAAAAAATAAATTTAAGCACCCTCAGAAATTTTTTTTTATGGTAAATAGACAGTTTTTATAGTTTGATATGAAAATAATTTTTTAAGTAATATCAGTCGTATTGTGTCTTCCGAAGTTAATTTGTGAATTTTAATTTAAAAAATAAAAATAATAATAAATAAAACAAACTGTTAATTTCAAAAAGTGAAAAAATCTATGTCTTAGTATATATAGTATACACAAATAAATAAAAACACAATAAAAATATTTACTCAATGGTTACTACGTTTTTGTATTAAAATTTTTTGAGTTTTTTAAGGCTTTTTGGCTTATTAATTCAATGGAGTTCTCATTTAATCAATTTGGCTTTAAGTATAACTACCATCCCTAAATTAGCGCGTAAGACGCAAAGAAATGTAATTCATAGCTTTTGCGCTGGAATGTCATCCTTGGTATTTGGTATAAAAAGGTGTAAATTATATAAGTACCTGACTAGAGTGGCCAGATCGTCGGCGGTGCTGGCATGCAGGCAGGTGCTCCGGCTATCGCTCGCCGTCTTGGGTCGGTTCTTGCCAACGTTACGGCCTAGTTTACCACACAAAAAAAAATCATGCCAGACTTCCACAAAAATAATAAAAAAAATATATATGGAGCCCGAAGCAAGTCAGAGCCCCTCCCTACACATACACACACGTCTATCACCCTCTGGCCGGTGTTGTGACCAGGAATTTTCCCACCCTCTTGAGGCTATGAAACCTCACCATGGCATCGTATTCAAATTAAATTTTGGATGCCCCTAACTCTCCTTGCAACTTTCCTACCCTACTTACCTCTTAAAAAATTATTCCTTCATACTAAATGAAAATTTTTTAATTCAGATCACAAATTTATACATCTCGCAAAATTTATTGAGATTCTAAACAAACTAAAAGGATTGACAAAAATTTTCCCACTGGATTTTCTTTTAAACATTTAATTTTGAAAAAAAACTAAAAAGTAACAAAATTATAATCTGCTGACAACTTAAATCGGTGGTTCAGGCTGCTGCTTTTACTAATTTGTTCTCCGTTTTCGCACTGGAACTCTGGCTTTACTGGCACAGCGTGTAGGGCCACCGGATTGCCTGTCCGTTTGTCTATCAGTCTTGTTCTGGTTTTTGGTAGGTATGAATAAAAATTTGCGGTTTATATATATATATATATATATATATATTAATTTCACCCTGATTGAAATGTTTTTTTTATTTAGGGAAGACACTTAAACTGGGGCGACTAACCCGTATCGCGGGGACGAGAATAAGGGCCTGAGCTCAACCCTATGGACGCGCACTCTGGATCAAATCACCCAGAGGTATGTTTCGCAGACGGTAGGTAAAATGGGTTCCCTAATGGGTGTAAAGTGCAATATACATATAATAAAAAATTTAGTTTGTAAATTCGTCCGCAGTTGATCTGTTAAGCATCCAGAGTCAGCGGCAAAATACCTGGCATCGCCGGATGGCGATGCTAATAAAAAAATGGTGATTTGATCCCTCGTTGGGTGTGAAAGGCGCAGTGTGGCTTTGGTGAGACAACGTTGCTTTGTTAGTTTTTCAATAAATAGTATTATTTTCAAAAAAGTTTTGTTTTTTCTTTGTTTTTCAAAATTATTGTGTTGTTTTAGCTTTTGTATAGAGCTATTAACTTTTCACATATAAATTTATGTATTTTAAGTAAATGCGATTAGCCACCTTTTAACTTAATTAAAAAGAAAAAAGGTTTTTGCTTTTAAATAAATAATCGCTGTGGCGTAAATAAAAATCTTTAAAAACTGAAAAAGTGCTTGTTTTTCCTTTTTTATTTCCACTAGCAACAGGTGAAGTATGTAGATTTATTTCTTTTCCGCCGGGCCACTAACACACCATCTCTCCAAGACAATCAAAAAAGGAAGGAAGACATTTTCATTTTTGCGTACCAAGAAACTTCTTAGGCGCCATGATAATCTGACTCCATTTCTTTTGTCAGCATTACCAGTTCCATTATAAAAAAAATTATCTAAAATCTTCCTCTTTTTCCTTCTGTCGTACAGAAAACATTTATAAGACAGCTGTTCCTTTGGCGTGGCCAACCTACCTAGCTATCAAACACTACAGGGTTCACACGACAAACCCTACCATTCCGAGAGCACATTATCGTGCCACGGATGGGGGGAAGAAAGGCACACTTATTCCCGAATTTGCCCTCCGTTCCTAAGTAACCCATCGGTAACTCTTACTCAGTGGTAACACCTGAACTTTGGTAATTCACCAGTAACCTTATCCGTTAATGTGGCAGCCTAAATTAAATACAATGAATGAAGGAAAACGATCAAAAGGAAACAATCAATTACTACACATGTGTAATACAAGGAACTAAAAGGCATCGAGTATACAGAGGTGACACGAGAATATAGTCATCTCGTTTTTTCTGTGCATCTCTTTCTTGACATCCTTTCGACTTCAATTTTGTTTTGATTTGTGTTTCTCGCGCAAGAAAAAAATTAAACGTTTTATTATAGGCAAAAATAAGGGTGGGTTTTATGAAAATCATAAAATTAAGAAAAAAATAAGTGAAATTTATATATTTTTATTTACAGCAAAGTAGAATTGTGTTTATATTTAAGGGAATACGTTTAATTTTTTCTTGTGCGAGAAACATAAATCAAAACAAAATTGAAGTCGATAGGATGTCAAGAAAGAGATGCATAGAAAAAACGAGATGACTATATTCTCGTGTCACCTCTGTATACTCGGTGGTAAAAGGTAAGTCAAATAAAATACTTCATATTAAATATTTAAAACCTCTAAGTAAATTCAATTGATTTACATCCGAACTCCATTTAATTCCCTTCAGATAAAACTAAAAAACAACCCGAGTGCTTTGAGGGAAGGACAAGGTAAGTTTTATTAAACCTCATGAATGATGACAGTCCGGAAAAATGAATTAGGAGCATGTTATAAAAAGCATCTTCGCAGCCACATTGCTGTTGTTGGATACTTGCACATAGAAATATAGCGGTAAGTAAAAAGAAGAAATAATAACTTTGATATTATTCCCACTAACGATTTCTTTATTTTCTATGTTGGCGACACTGGGATGGAGAACAAATGGCGATTTCCTGAAAAACGGCGCGTCAAATATACATTTCCTTGGTAAGTGTACTCTGCTTAAAGCTTAAATAAATAACAAATTAATAAATTACCCTCCCTTCTGTGGACAATCGACGATGGCGTTTGGTGTACTAGCTTAAATAGCATTTCGTCTACAAAACGAAGGTAAGTGTCGTCTAATTTTGGACAACAATATTTTTCCTTTAAACATCCCAAACAGAATAAAAACTTCAGGTAATAGTTGTTAATTATAATTAATTATTATAAATTTTTTTCACATTTAAGTTTATATTTATTATGTTTTTTTTTATTATATAATTTGTTAACTTTACTAGCGCTTCGTTTAGTATTATATACATATATATATATATATATATATATATATATATATATATATATATATATATATATATATATATATATATATATATATATATATATATATATATAGTAGATATATATATATATATATGTGTATATAAATACAGACACATGTATATTTTTATAGTATATTGTTTTTTGCTGTTATATTTCATATTTAAGGATATTTAAGCATATAGGCTTTACACTTCCAATTTCAAAATTTGTTGCATTTTACTTTTGAAAGAACAAAAGGTTTACATATAATTTTTTTTTATTTAGGTACATATAACATAGGCACCTATATGCATATATATATATATATATATATATATATATATATATATATATATATTAAAATATTATATTTATTTTGTATTTTTGTTTATCAGTATAATTTAGCCTTCCGATTTTGGTTTATTCAATTTATTGCTAATATTTTTATGATCCTTACTATTATTATTATTATTTTTATTATTATCATTAGTATTATTATTATTATTTTTACTTTAGTATTAATAGTATCTCCGTTTATGCTTAATATTTTTCTTTCCGGTTCTTATTTTAAATAATTTATTTTATATTAATTCATTATTTAGTGTTACTATTATTATTATCATCTTCAATTTATAGCTCATTAATATATATATATTTTTTTATCCTTATATATATATTCTTATAAGTTTTCAATTCCTCTTTTTTTATTGTTTATTATTATTAACCTAAATTCTTGTTCCAATAGTTGATGTAATTTTTAGGCTGCGCTAAATTCATTTTGCAACCTAAAGGAAGCTACAGGGGGCTTCAATAAACTCAACGGAGTTAGTGCACTACCAATCCTATTTCTATTATTATTTCTACGATCTTACATGCACTAAAGTTTTATTTTTCCTCACATTCTAGCTTCTCTGAAAATGAGCACCTGTCTGAGAAGAAAAATACACCAGCATCACTTCACTAATAAAAAGAGAACCAACAGTTGCTGCCAATAGTCCATCAGGTAAGTCCAGATTTTTAGTAATTTCTAATTTACCTGTATACTATCATACTACTTATATTGCTTAGCTAAGTTTGTTACCATATTAAATTTATGCAGGGGAAAAATTGGTGCCACTGTCAGCATGATTTACTTCTAAATCAAAAATAATTATTTTGCTTTGACTCGCTGTAAGCCGGGTTCAGCCAAGTTGGTACTCTAGGTGACTAATAACCCTTAGCCCTTAATGGCACAGTTCCCCAGGGTAATCATGGGGTTGCACTTTTGGAGCAGTAACAAATACAAATGTACTAAATCAGAAACGCAAGCTTGAGTTAGCAAAATAAAGCAACGCAAATATTTACCATGAAATACATAGAAGCAGTCATACTGATGAACGGCTCCAAAAGGATCACCTGCATAGAAACCGATATAGAATAATGAATAAGAACAAACTTAGATAAGCAAATTTAATTAAAGAATTTAGTCCCTTCAGTAGATTTTACTAACCAAGTAGGGATTTTATTCACAAACTACTGCTTAAGCTCCTTTCCGTGAAAGATACCCAACGATTTCCCTTTCAAGTCTTCGACCTCGTACATACTATTCCCTACTGGCCTCACGATTCTGCACTTTAGAAACTTACGCGAGTAATGTTAGTTATGTTACACTCTTAAGAGTTGTCACACTAAAAACTGATTTATTTAGTATTTCTTTTTCTTTTATACAATCATTTCTTAATATAAAACTTATTTTTATGTGTACAATATGTTGAGCAAGCAAAATCGATTCCAGTATTTCTTTATATCGATTTTGCTTGGTCATTCATTTAAATACCAAAAAAAAAAATAAAATGTTGTTGAATAAATTTCCTGTTGAACTTAAAGGAAAGAGTCTGATTTCAAAAAACAAATTAATAAAATCATTAATAAAAAATATGTTAAATAAATTTTCGTTGTAGTCAAAAGAAAGAATCAAGTTTCAGAAAACAAATTGAAGCAATTGAAATTTTAATAAAACAAAGTAAGCAAAAAGTAATTAAACTCAGTTTTGAGTTTTGTATTTAGCGATTATTGTATTTATGTCTACGAGCGGTGGTTGTGGAAGTACACATGTAACTCCTCCCCCTTTGGAAAAAGGATTCTCCTGAATTCTTTCATTTGACTTTTTACACTTATCGTATAATATTACAATGCAAGTTATTACTATTACCGCTATTACAATTGGTGGTATACTGTAAATCATAATTTTATTATTATATTTTATTTCCTCTATTTCTTTTAAATTTTGTATTGTTGTTAGTTTCACCTCTTCCATTGTAAGTGTGGCGTTAAATGTAACATTTGTAAATTTTGGAATAATTATTTTGTCTAAATACATTTTATTCTTATTTGAAAATATTCGTTTTGCTAGTCTTAATGAACAATTATTGTAGTGTATTAAAAAATTTCCTTTTAAAACTTTATTTGTGTTATTATAACTACTTGTTAGTATGACATTTTCAGCATTTTTTACTATAACAGTATTATCATTAACATTTAGAATTTCAGTATCTTCATTTCATTTCTTACTAATTTACATGTTTTATGTATTGTACAATGTTTTGATATCTTACATTCATTTATATAATTATATTCTTTGTAAGTGTAAATCTTATTATCATAATGAAAAACATTTTCAATTCCTGCTTCGATTTCTTTGTTAGAATATGGTATAGGCACTATAGTTACTACTTGTATAGTTTCAAAGGTTTTGGGTACTTTGATAAAAAATCAATTCGTTATTATTTTCAAGAATTGCTGTTCTTAAATATTTAATCTTTTTTATATTTATATCATAGTCGTCTATTTCTTGTTTTGTTAAGATACTAGCGTCAGTTAATCCATTCCTAGCTGTTGTAATGTAGTTTTGTATGTGTTCTATATTATTTTTGATAGCTGTTAACATAAACAATTTTTCGAGATACAAATTTCGAGATAATACGTCCCTAACAGTTTTTGTAAGTCCTTGCATATGGTATACTACGTTTTCCTGATTCTGTGTTAGAACATCTCTTATTAACTGTATTGTTTTGTTAAAATGATCGTTGATTTTTATTTGTTGATTTAAGTTTGTTACGAGGGCTGCTATATATATTTCTGGCCTGGCAACACTGAGTGCTGCCAAGTGCAATCTGACATTTCCATTGGAAAGTTTGTCATTTTTAAGCATAATCGTACTCAAAACGTTTTGACGTATGATCTTTATTTGTGTTGTTAACAGTGACTTGAAAAAATTAATATAGAAAAAAATGGAATTAACTCGTGAACATTTTCGTGCCATCATTTTTCACAACTTTCGACGTGGATTATCACGACAAGAGTGCATTGATCAACTTAAATCTTTGTATGGCGATGAAGCACCATCCTATAGCACTGTGAAAAATTGGTATAATGAATTTGATCGTGGCCGAAGCTCGCTCAAAGACGAATTCCGTGAAGGTCGTCCAAAAACGGCTGTTGTGCCAGAGAACATTGATGCCGTGGGTGAACTCATAATGCAAGATCGACATGCGACATACCGAGAGATAGAGACATCCTTGGACATTTCTTCCACCAGCATACCTTCGATACTGCATGAACACCTGGCCGTAAAAAAGGTTTGTTCTCGTTGGATCCCGCACAGTTTGAAAGTCGCTAAAAAAAAAAGGATCGTTTCGATTGGTGCAAAGAAATGTTGCAAAAATACGATTGCGGTGCTTCAAAAGACGTTTATAAGATCGTCACAGGTGACGAATCATGGATCTATGCGTATGAGCCCGAAACGAAACAACAATCGACCGTGTGGGTCTTCAAAGACAAGCAAAATCCAACGAAAGTTGTTCGTGGAAGAAGCATTTCGAAGCAAATGGTCGCCTGTTTCTTCGGCAAAACTGGTCATGTGGCGACTGTTCCGCTTGAGCAACGTAGGACGGTCACTTCTGAGTGGTACACTACAATTTGTTTGCCTGAAGTCATCGGAGAAATTCGAAAAACCAACAAGAGAAGACGAATCATTGTTCACCATGACAATGCGAGCTCTCACACATTGGCTCAAACCAGAGCGTTTTTGACCGGCCAAAACGTCGAATTAATGGGTCATCCGCCGTACAGCCCTGACTTGGCACCTAATGACCTCTTCTTGTTTCCGCACATCAAGAAAAAATGCGTGGTCAACGATTTTCGTCGCCAGAAGAAGCTGTTGAAGTGTTCAAAAACCATGTTTTAGAGGTTTCTCAATCGGAGTGGAAAAAGTGCTTCGACAACTGGTTTGAGCGCATGCAAAAGTTTATAAATCATGTTGGAGAATACTTTGAAAAATAATAAAACCATTTTTGATTACAAATATTCGCATTTTCACTATTAGGCCAGAAATATATAGAGCAGCCCTCGTATGCTATTATGAATATTGGTGTCAACTGTATTAAAATGGTTAGTTATATCTTCTTGGTCAGTACTGTCCATTGTACCAAAGAGGTATTTATATGCATGACCTACTAAATTTATTAATCCTCTTTTCTGTCTATTATTTGGAGTAATTGTCTTTATTTTACTCAATAGTACGTCTATCTCGTTATTTATAAATAATATTTCATTTTTATTAAAATTGTTTAAATTTTCTTTCATTAGTAAGATTATATTTTTTACTTCTTTTGCATCTATGCGGTGTAGGATTAAATCCGATTCTATTGGGATGCTGATATTTTTGTTGTTAATTTCTATGTAGCCGTTGGTTTCCGTTATAGTGTGTATTGTAAAGTTGGCTTTGACTTGTATTGGAGTTGTAACAAATATTAATATGCATAGGGTTATCTATAATTTTGAGTTTGAAGATGTTATTGTTAAGTCGTTAGAGAATTAGAATCGTAAGGTGTAGTATTTAGAGAATTTGAAAATTTGTAAGGTCTTTTTATATTTGTTGTATGTACATTTTCTAAATTGTGCTTAATAAACTTTGGCTCTTCTTTATGCCTTACACTTTTGTAATTTTTTATAAATCCGGTTTTCCTTCTTTCTATGTAAGATTCCCTATTGCGGTTTAGTTTTTGGATAATATAATTTTTTTTATTCTCTAGTCTACTCCTGATAAGTTCATGGTTTATGGTACGATTTACAACGTCAAATGGAGTACATGTGTTATTGTACTGTGTACTGTGTTATTGTAAAATTATATGGCTTTTGTCATTTGAGTAATTATTGGTAATTTTTCCTCTAGGTTAAGTGTTCTAATCTTTTCAGTTAAAGTATTGTTAAGACGTTCGATATCAGAATTCCCAGTATGACTATTTGGTTTAGTGGCATGAAATTCGATTCCTTCTTGAGTTAAGAAATCTCTTACATTTCTTGAGTTAAATTCGTTATCAAGAACCAATTTTTTTATTGGTCCTTTAATTGCCAAAAATTCATTTATTTTGCTGATAATCGTTTGGTTGTTTCTATCTGGCAAGTGGAATCCCACAGCATGCTTTGAAAATTTGTCAATGAAAATTATGAACGAGTGTTTGCTATTTACATATGTGTCAACGTGAATGATTTCGTTAACTGTAGTTGGCATTTCTGTAAAATGAAATTTTGGTTTGATTGGTTTGCGATCGTATTTCCCTCCGGAGCATATATCGCAATTGTTGATAATTTCGTGTATTGTTATTTTAAGTTGCGGATGATAGATTTTATGTTTCATGCCCTCATAATTCGGGATAATTCCTGCATGCCCTACCTCGTGTTTGTGAAAGAGCGATATCTGTTTCCTTAGTTCGTTTTCTTTTTCAATGTCCCTAGCGAAATAACTACATTTCACAAAACTTATTCTGCCAATGCTTGAATCTGAATTCACCAAAATTTGTTGTAATTTATAGAATTGATGGTCATTGAGTTCCGAGAATATTGCGACTTTTCCTTTATTAATATATCTTCGAACTAAATTAATAACATTATTAGATTCAAGATCATTTTTATCTATAAAAATTCTTTTGTTATTGAAGATGGTTGTTATTTCAACCTCTTTGGTTTCTATCAAAATTAATTGGTACCCAAAACGATTTACAATTGTATCAAGGATCGGAATGTGGTCATTAAAGTTTTCTGCTTGTGAATGTACAGTTTCATCGTTTTCTGATTGATTGAGAGTTTCGATTAAATTTTCTTCTTGATAATGATCAGTGTGGACCGCAAGAGAGGCTTCTGATTGCTCTTGATGCTCTTCTACGTTTATATTCTTGATCTTTAGAACTTCGTTTGTGGTGAAACCCAAATTTTCGGAATCACATTTTTCATAATTAATTCTGCTGAGGAAATCAGCTATTTTATTTTCTTTTCCCGGGATATATTCTATTTTCACACCATATTCCCCTAACTGTATTAGCCATCTTTGCAGTCTGGGATTGATGTCCTTTCCCGAATTCTTGGCTTGTAACCACTTCAGTGGCTGATGGTCCGATTTTAAATCAAATTCTTTCCCATATAAGTATGGTCTAAAATATTTTACACCCCAAACTATTGCTAACAATTCTTTTTCAATTGTTGCATAGTTGGTTTCATGTTTATTCAATGTTCGCGAAGCATATGCTACTGGGTGACCATCTTGTGTTAAGACGGCTCCAATTGCGAAGTGGCTGGCGTCCGTAATAAGTTGAAAGCGTTTGTTAAAGCTAGGGTACCTCAGAATAGGAGGATTTGTTATAATATCTTTTAGCTTTTCAAAAGCAACAATATAATTTGGGTCTCTTATATTAACTTTTGCATTTTTCCTTAAGTATTTTACCATAGGGTAGGCTATTTTAGAATAGTCTTTTATGAATTTTCTATAAAATCCTGTAACTCCTAAAAATGACTTAATTTGTTTTTGTGTCGTTGGGAGGTTTAATTTTTTAATAACTTCGACTTTCTTTGGGTTTGGTTTTATACCTTTAGGTGTAAGCATGTGCCCCAAAAATTCAGTTTCTTTTTTTAGGAAACTACATTTGTCAATTTGAATTTTAAGTCCTGCTTTTCTTAGTGCTTGGAATATCTTTTTAATGCTCTCTATATGTTCAGATAATGACGTACTAAATATTAATACATCATCTAAATATACAACACAGATTTTGTTTATATATTGACGGAGGACAGAATTCATAAGACGCTGGAAAGTCGATGGAGCATTTTTGAGTCCAAACGGCATTCTTATGAACTCATAGTGTCCAAAAGGTGTGGAGAATGCAGTTTTTTCTCTGTCACTTTCATGCATCAAAATTTGATGGAAACCCTTAGCAAGGTCAATAGAGGAGAAATATTGGGCTTTTCCCAATTTATCTAAAATACCATCTATATTAGGAATGGGAAATTTATCGTTTATTGTGTTATTATTTAATCTTCTATAATCGATAACAATTCGCCACTTTTGAATGCCCGAATTGTCGATTTTTTTTGGAACCACCCACAAAGGACTATTGTAGGGTGAATTGCTTTCCTTAATTATATTTTGTTCCAACAATTCCTTATCTGTTTTTGAATTTCTTTTTCGTGTATTTGTGGATATCTGTAAATCTTTGTGTATATTGGTTGGTCTGTTACTGTTTTAATTTCGTGTTTAATTTCATGAGTGGCAGAAAGCTGATCCCCTTCTTTATAAAACAATTCGCTGTAGTTGTGCAGTAATTTTGTGATCAATTCGTGCTCCTCCGGATTTAGATATGACAGATTTAAATTTTTTATGTCGCTGTGTTCAAGTGAACAAATTTTCTGATCACTGTATGGGTTGTAATACCCAAACGGTATCTTGTTGCCTAAAATATCAACTAATCAATTCTCAACATCAATCTTAGCCTTAAGAGGGATAAGAAAATTTTGGCCAATTATGGCTGAATAATTTTTACTATCGAAATCAATAACCTTCCAGGAGAGGCTACCTGAAATATTGAATTCTTTAGGTTTTGGAGTATAAATTTTATGTGTCACTTGATTTATTCCGTTTATTGTCTTATACCAAAGCGGTGTATCTATTTTTTGAGAGGGATATGAATTTCCAAGGGCATTTGGCCTTATTATGCTAGTTTCGGATCCAGTATCTATGATACATTTAATTCTGTGAACACCAATTGTTATAACTACTATAGGTAATTTTGTAAAGGAGGCATTGTAGAAAAATTTTCGTCTTCCTCTTCTTTTAAATTTCCGATATCCATCGGCTCTGGTTCTTGGCTGTAGTAATTTGTTTGTCGCTGTTGCCTACTATTATAAGAGGGTCGAGTTTGATTTGATTTGGTCTGATTATTGGAAATTGATTGCTGTATTGAATTTCTACTATTATTTATACCCTGGCTATAGTTTTTATAGTTAAAGTTTTGTTGTTGAAAATTATGTCTTCTAAGATTACTATTTGGTTTATATTTAAAACTATTACTTGAATCAAATGTTTTTCCATTAGTATTAGAATGTTGTTGATTATTGTTTGATGTTGGCTTTTGCCAATTGTAACTGGGTTTTTGTTTATATTTTAAATCACTTCTATGATTATAAGCGATGGCTCTTGTGTCATCTAATAATTTGAGTTTTGTGTATTTTAAAATTATGTCAGTCAAAGTTTCATTTTCATCTATGTGTGCTCGTATTGGTCCGTCTATTTTTTCTAACAATATGTCTACTAGATCCCTGTCGACATTTTCCGGCTTATATATACTAGGTTTTAATTGATCTCCTAAATATATATCATTTATTTCATATTTACACTTTTCAAATATACTAAATAATTCTTGCAAATCACTTACTTTTACTATACGACAATAATTAAAAATTTCTGCATACGTGCTTTTTGGTCTGAATTCTTGTAGCATCCTGTTTTTAATTTCCTCCCAGGTGGCGTTGTTTTGAAGTTCTCTCAACCTTCGTCCAGCATTGCCCAGAATTTTTTCGTTTGCAACGATCCCAATGCAAAATTTAGCCAGGTTTTCATTGTTTCCATAGAGGGCGAGACTTGCTTCTACTGCATGAATAAATGCTCTTGGGTTATGTTTTTCGTCGAGAGGCTTTAGTCTCCGGAGTTGTTCAATAATGTCCTTGGCCGTCATATCAAAACCGAACACATCATGCAGGTTACGTTGATGTTGTGGTATCTGTGGTTCATGTTGAAGTTGTTGTTGTCGTTCATGTTGTAGCTGTTCATGTTGTAGCTGTAGTTGTTGTTCATGTTGTAGCTGCTGTTGTTGAAGTTGCAAGTTCTGCTGCCCGATTTTTTGCTTCTGTTGGCGCAAAACTGCTTCCAACTCAGAAATCCTTTGTTGTAGGTCTTGTTCCATTTTTATTCCTCGGTTTTTGTCGAACTGTTCTTTTCATAAAGGGTTACAATTTTCACATTAAATGCAACAATTTGAAAAAAAAAAAATGTTTTTTATTAGTGTTCATTAGTTATATTTTAGAACTTAATTGACAATTTTACAATTACACTTTTTGTTTATAAATGTTTAATTATTTTAGTTTGCTTAAATATCTTTAGATATTATATTTTTAGATTTTTGTTTTTTGTTTATAACTGTTTAATTATTTTAGTTTGTTTAAATATCTTTAGATATTATATTTTTTGTTCTTTCTTAATATCTTTAGATTTTAAGAACCTCGACTGCGCCAGTTATGTTAGTTATATTACACTCTTAAGAGTTGTCACACTAAAAACTGATTTATTTAGTATTTCTTTTTCTTTTATACAATCATTTCTTAATATAAAATTTATTTTTATGTGTACAATATGTTGAGCAAGCAAAATCGATTCCAGTATTTCTTTATATCGATTTTGCTTGGTCATTCATTTAAATACCAAAAAAAAAAAAATAAAATGTTGTTGAATAAATTTCCTGTTGAACTTAAAGGAAAGAGTCTGATTTCAAAAAACAAATTAATAAAAAATATGTTAAATAAATTTTCGTTGTAGTCAAAAGAAAGATTCAAGTTTCAGAAAACAAATTGAAGCAATTGAAATTTTAATAAAACAAAGTAAGCAAAAAGTAATTAAACTTAGTTTTGAGTTTTGTATTTAGCGATTGTTGTATTTATGTCTACGAGGGGTGGTTGTGGAAGTACATATGTAACTCGCGCGAGCTTTGCATTAAACCTGTCCTTAAAATCACTCTGCTGAAAATTTTTACGATAAACTTCTTGTCCCGGGACAAATTTAACTACGCGGCATCGAGTGTTGTATGTTTTTTCGTTACGTAATTACGCCTCGTGTAACGCCTCACGCATACTTTGTCTTATTAAAGACATTCTCGCCGACTTCAGGCATATGTCCAATTCTGGATCATCTAAAATTTTTAGCTTCCTAGCTAACCTATACATGCTACCGTGACCAAACATGTTAATTCCGAACAGCGCAAAATACAGTGTAACACCAATGGACGCCTGCACTTAGATCATCTAAGGGAAAATTTGATTTCGTACAAATGTTTGTCCCACTCCGACTGATCATCTTGCAGATGAGAGTGTACCGCAGCCAGTATCGACTGGTTAACACGCTCAGACGCATTGGCCTGAGGTGAGTGTATGGCGATACGAACATGTTTGACTCCAAAGTTCTGTATTAAATCAACAAATTCCTTGCTGACGAACTGTTTGCCATTATCTGAGACAAGGGTCTCAGGTGTTCCGAATTTATGGAAAACTTCGGCTATTAAAAATTTGACGACGCTTTTTGTGTTAGCCTTCGGTAGCGCTTTAAGCAGCACAAATTTCGTTAAGTGGTCAAGGACAATAAAAATAAAAGAATTGCCATTCTTTGATCGCGGCTACGGACCTAGAAAGTCTACATAGATTTTCTGAAACGGGCGCTCTGTGACAGATTCCGCCCCCATAGGCGGCCTTAGCGTAATATTCAGTGGTTTTGTCTCCTTGCATACTTGACAGTTTGAAACGAAATCGCGGATTTGCAAACTCTGGTTTGGCCAGTAGAAGTACTCCCTGACTCTGCGAAGAGTGGCTTGTCGATGATGGCTTTTGGCAATTTATGAGGAACCCATAGCTTCCATGAGAAGTCCTCATTCAAGACCAAACCATCATAGGGCCGTACTCTTTTGTATACAAAACCATCAACTACTTTTAAGTCAGGCAACTGTTCAGAATTCGCTTCTATTAAAGCCGAAAGCTCCAAATAGTCACTAGACTTAAAAGCACTTGAGCCGAGCTCGACCAGCCCTTCTACATCTGCCGAGACTTACTCCATTTCATAGCGCGATAGGGTATCGGGTACTACGTTTTGTTTCCCCTGCCTATGCTCTATGGTAAAGTCATATGACTGGAGATGTAGACTCCACCGAGCTAACCGGCCACTGAGGTCCTTGTGTGACATAAGCCACTTAAGGCTGCTGTGATCGGTGATCACAAAGAAAGGTATAGGTTCTATATAGGGCCTAAACTTTTTAATTGCTAAGACAACTACAAGACACTCCTCTGCGCCAATGTCAGTTTGTGAGAGAAATAGGCCATTGAGTACTCCTCTCCAGAATCGTCTTTCTGAAAAAGCACAGCTCTAATACCTATGTCTGACTCGTCACACTGAACGTAAAAGTGCCTTGATAAATCCGGGTGATTAAGCAGCGGGCTCGAAATGAGAGCATCTTTGAGCCGATCAAACGCAACTTTAGCTTCTTCCGAAAACTTAAATTGCTTACCCTTCTTCAGCGTCTCAACGATTGGAGCCGCAATGGTGGCATAGTCTGGTATGAATTTTCTATACCAGCCTGTTGCCCCATGAAGCTTCGAACCTGCTTTGCTGACTTAGGATAAGCAAAACGAGTAATCGTTTCCACCTTAGCTGGATCAGGTTTTAATTTGTCTCCACCTACTATGTACCCCAAATATCGTAACTCTTTGAAGCAGAACTTGGATTTCGCCACATTGATGGTCAAACCTGCTTCTGTTAGACATTTAGATACTCGTGCCAACAACTGTAAGTGAGTTGCAAAATCTGGAGAAACTATCAATAGATCATTCAAGTAGACGAAAACTCTCTCACGTAGCGCCGCGGGGATTACCTTATCCATTAGACGACATAACCTCTGGGCCGCGTTACACAACCCAAAGGGCATGACCGTAAAATGGTAAAGTGGCCGCCCTGGTACCGCAAAAGCAGTTTTCTCTCTACTCGATGAATCTAGTGGAATCTGCCAAAATGAAATAAATATCGTGTCTCCCAAGCGACTAAGCAAACCCTCAATGTGTGGCAGAGGATAGGCATCCGATTCTTCTCGCCCTTACGGACCAAAGTAGCCGGGTGGCTCCATGGACTCTCGCTCACTTCAATGACACCAAGGTCAAGCATCCTATCAAGCTCTGCAGACATCAGTTTTTGCACCACTGGAGAGACAGGATAGTGACGATCTTTCACTGGGGTTGCGTCACGGGTATCTATCAAATGCGTCTCTAAATACGTTTTCCCTAGACCTCTCTTTGTGTAGCAGGGGAACATCGATATGACTAAATCCAATTTGTGTTGCTGTTCAGCGCCCAGACAATGAGTCACAACATCTGAGGTGTTATCTGCCTCCGTGCAGAGACTTACTCCGTTGGTCGTAAGACTGTCTATGTTAGCAAATTGTTTAAAAACCTAGAGTAGGCACTAAATTAAACGTTATGGGCTGTGATGTATGGCCAAACGTCACTTCCGACCGTACGCGTCCGATAATGTTGTGCACTGTACCATCAGCTGTCTTAATAATAGTAGAAAAGTGGTGGACCTGAAGCCCCGCCTTTTTCACCAACTCAAGGCAGTTACGGCCTAAGCACGTTACTGTAGCACCGCTGTCTAACAGCCCTTCAATTTCGTGACCCCCTAAACTAATTCGAGTGTAAAGACGTGAATCTTTACCCTCATAAAGGGACGCCACCGAAATTTCGTGCCTTAATTTTTTCCGAATCTTATATCACTCTCGCGCTTTCCTAATCTTATTTGAGACCGTACCGAAAATTTCGCGCTTGGCATCATTGTATTCTCTTATTCTAACGTGCAGTGGTTTAAGCTCCCTTAGTTGAGGTTCTCGCTCTATCTTTGCTTTAGTTTTGTCATTATTCATTAATATCCTAACACTGTTTGCAGTTACTTCTCTTTGCTGATTACAAACTGGGTCTACACCTCTGTTGACCGCGCCTCCCCAGCTCGAGACAGGTTCCGAGAGCGGTTTCCCTGACATTTAGGGCATTTTGGGGTAACAACATTATCCCTCCCGCACCTAAAACAGTAAACTCTAGTCACTGGCTCTAGACAGTCAACAAAGCTATGCCCTACTTCCCTACAATTCTAACAGGTGTAATTACTCGTAGACCGAATAGCGTCAACCTCGAGATCCATAAAAGCCACCTCATCATCCGTAAGTGAAATCTCATTTACTCTTTGCGCAAAATTTGAGCGCTGTTGATAAAGCTGACGTTAGTTTGTCAACAAATTTTCCGCTCTTCTTACCTCCCTGCAAAACTCTGATAAGGTCCTTATATGTGCTGAAAACATCATCTGTGCTAAAGATGGCTTTAAATTACCTCTCATAATCTCCACTAACTGTTCCTCTTAGTAGGGGATTTCTTACTGGTTCCGCAACTTTATGACCGCATTGTAGAAATCATCAAAAGGTTCTTGTGGTAATTGTCGCCGGGTCAAAATCTGCATTTGCACCTCGTATTCTTTGGCAAAACGACGATATTGCGCTAGGAGAGCCTTTTCTAGTTCCTGCCAAGTATTGACATGGACTATTTTCCAATAGTCCCAGTACCAGTCCAGTGCTGGACCCTCTAACAACAATTGGAACGAACGTAGAATCTCATTGTCGGAACAATTGTAATCTTTTCTCAAAGCTCCCACCCGGAAAATAAACTCCTGGACATTCATGGTTTTATTAGTGCCATCGAATTTGACACCCCATTTGGCGAGTTTAAATCTGTCCATAGGCTCACTCTGATTTGGTATTGACATGGCCAGTCGATAATTAGGCTGCTGCGTTTGACACTGTGGGACAGACCAAGTATCTTGAGGGTAACTAGGCTGCTCACTGTCTCTTCGGCTGTAGCCATAAACTTGTGGTATACTTTGTTGAGGCACCGGCCGAATTTGTGCTGGCTCTTGCTCAATTTGTAAAACGTTCGCCTGCTGCTGAAACATCGGCTGCAATTATCGTGGCTGTTGACTATATGCCGACGAATTTTGCTGCTGTAATATATTCTGCTGCTGCAATACAGGCTGCTGCTGTTGGTATGCTGACTGTGGTTGCGGCCCAAGTATTTGCGTCGCAGTTAACCCTGACGGTGATCGTTGCGTCTGCTGCGCTGCCACAGAGTATTGCGGAGCTGGAGCTAACGGTGGCGGTCGCGCCAAAACATTTTGTATTTGCCCGGAGGCATTTTGTTGCTGATTATACCCAGTCACAGCAGAAGGCCGGAAACCAGCTGGTGACTGGGTAAACGTTGACTGAGCCTGAGTATGTCCAGGCAGTATACCGTCTATGCTTAGACCTATGTTTGAAGCTGCTGCTGGAGCCTGATTATAAGTTGCCTGTGATAACAGAGCCTGCTTAATTTCTGCTCTTTGAATTTATCATCAATCTCTTGCATCAACCTCACCTGGCAAAGACCGACTGAAGCCTCAACAATGTTCTGAATGCTACCTGTACTCATAGGCAATTCGGTAACTGGGCTGTTGCGTACTTCTTCGCGTAATTCACGACGTATATTTTGGGCAGTAATGCTATTGAAGGTTGGTGAAATCACCGTCTGGTCGGCACTTTCAGAGCTAATGCGTGTTCGTACTAATGAAATTGGTTTACAATTTTTCAGGATAAAGCCCTAAAAGACGAATAGCATGGAAACTTTTGGAAAAATCGTGCTGGTCTCAACCATCAGAAAGGTTTAGGTAATGCAAATATAAAGTTATGATGTCAAATCTCTACTTTACTGACTATCACCTTTCATTTCTGATGTTGGGTTCAACTTACAAGTGTATCCCAAAGGATCACGTATGTAAAAAAAATTATCCACTATTCTCTATATTACTGAGCTTGAAATCCTATAAAAGGGGGAATCTCTATCATTTCCTTCAACATGAGCAATTAAAAAATCTTGTCCAGCATTTGAGTGCGTTTTAGTTAATTAAGACTCATGAGGACGGGACATGATAGAGACATACAAATCTACCACTTTCTATGGACATACCGCTCGCAACGCGATTCAAGGTGATTGGCCTTGGATTTCGGGACTTACGTATGCGCGATCTGCATGTTCCATAAAATTTTAGAGATTCGTAAAAACTATTATTATACTATTAGGGACTCTAACTTAACCTAACTGACCTACGCTCCTAATAAAAAAATGATGATTTGATCCCTCGTTGGGTGTGAAAGGCGCAGTGTGGCTTTGGTGAGACAACGTTGCTTTGTTAGTTTTTCAATAATTAGTATTATTTTCAAAAAAGTTTTGTTTTTTTTCTTTGTTTTTCAAAATTATTGTGTTGTTTTAGCTTTTGTATAGAGCTATTAACTTTTCACATATAAATTTATGTATTTTAAGTAAATGCGATTAGCCACCTTTTAACTTAATTAAAAAGAAAAAAGGTTTTTGCTTTTAAATAAATAATCGCTGTGGCGTAAATAAAAATCTTTAAAAACTGAAAAAGTGCTTGTTTTTCCTTTTTTATTTCCACTAGCAACAGGTGAAGTATGTAGATTTATTTCTTTTCCGTCGGGCCATTAACATACCATCTCTCCAAGACAATCAAAAAAGGAAGGAAGATATTTTCATTTTTGCGTACCAAGAAACTTCTTGGGCGCCATGATAATCTGACTCCATTTCTTTTGTCAGCAATACCAGTTCCATTATAAAAAAAAATTATCTAAAATTTTCCTCGTTTTCCTTCTGTCGTATAGAAAACATTTATAAGACAGCTGTTCCCTTGGCGTGGCCAACCTACCTAGCTATCAAACACTACAGGGTGCACACGACAAATAAGAGCGTCAACTTTGTGGGTAACCGTAATCTTAACTCATTTTATTTTATAAAACCCGCTGTACAAGAACAAAGAAGAGATAAAACCTCTAGATTGCTTTGAAAATAACTAAATTGGCATTACTTTTCAACCATAACAAAAAAAACAAAAAGCAGCCAACTTCACTTCCTTACGAACTGTCAAAATTGAATTTTTCCAATTGCTAAGCATTGACGCCGTGCTTCTTAGGGATGCTTCATACATATTGTATGTACATGAAAAATTTTGACAGATATCTAGCGCTTTACGCGCTAAGATGGCAGTAAGACTATGATATTTTCGTTACAAAATTTGGGTAGAATCCACTGATGAGCTATATATAAGCAGTAGCGTAATGGCAATATGGATATGCTTTCATAGCAGTAATACATTTCATTTTTTAGTTTAGTTTACAAAAATAAATATTTCATGAGAATATCATGAAATATTTATGTTTGAAGGAATCAAGTACAATTAAGGTAAATTATAATAATCTTTTTTTATAAAAACCGTGTATAAAGTGTTTAAAATAAGAAAAAGTGCACAAAATTTTCGCCAAAAAATTCGAAGCATAAGCAAAAAAAAAAACATGAAATGTGCAGTGGGCAAATGCAGACAACATGATAGTCAAAAATCAAGTGAGCAAATGTGTGAGAAATTAATTTTGTGGATATTTCTAATTAGTTTAAATTTAGCTGTATCTTTTTATAGTTTTTCAAATGTCCAAAATACAAAAGCTGTGTGTATTAATCTTTAATGAAATGAAGTAAAAAAAAAGTATTGTTACGACAAGCCAACAGGCTATTTGTTAAAACCGGCTAATTATATTCAGGTGGCTATGTTGAGAGGTGATTTATAAAAATCAATTTCAAGAGTTTTGGTTAACATTTTTCTATTTTAGTTTCAGGTTTGACAGCAAAATGGAAGCAACCAATATTCTACAACTATGATTGTCAAATGACAAAAATTATATTATTTGATATAGTGAAGACAATGCTGGAGTGTGGCTTTGTAATTGTTGCAATTATTTGTGATCTGGGCGGTAGGAACCGAAAAGACATCTTTGGAAATAATGCAAATGTAATGTTTGGAAAACCCATACATACATTTGTAAATAATTCTTCTTTCTAAAAATGTTTAGAAATTAAATTAAAAAGAACCAAAAAGCCGAAAACAAGTTAATTTTCATTATTTACTTTTCATAAAAAACTTTGTGCTATTTTTTTAATTATTCCGATTAAATTAATTACCGATATTGATTATTGAGGGTCAAAGCACGTCTCAATGCTCAATTCGATACCGCTTACGTAGCTCTTCAGGAAACTTCTGACAAACATTTTAAATAAACTAAATATTTTTGTAAAGACTCTGATTATGCGTATATATGTATATATATATATATATATATATATATATATATATATATATATATATATTATGTGCAGTTTATAAAAATTTATTTTTATATATTTTGATTGTTTGATTTTTAAGTTACTCCACTCCCGAATATCGACAGCAGCCCGCTAATAAAAATATTTATATTTGACGGAATCAAGCACAATTAAAGTAAATAGACATATAATAAAAAAGATTCAAAATAATTAATTTTCTTATTTAATTTACTTAACAAAATTTGGCTTAAATCCATATATGAGCAGCAGCGAAATGTCCATACGGATATCCTTTCCCCGCAGTAATACATTTCAAATTGTAGTTTTTTATAGTAAATTTTTCATGAGAATATCAGGAAATGAAAGCAATCACAATTAAAGTAAATTAATGTAAAAAAGATCCCAATTAACAAATTTTCATATAAATTTTCTTATTGATAAATTGTGTTTTTAAATTTTAAAATTTTTCAAACCTAAAAAATTACTTAAAGCTTAATTATTTAGTATTTATTGAGTAAGCACTGGCGTTAATGGCTGCTATTAAAATTAGCTTGGTTTATGCTTTGTAGCCTATTATAGTGAGAGAAATGGAAATACTTGAAAGGAAAATTTTAAGATGCTGCATTGGGAAAAATTTTGCCTTTTTAAATAGGCGTTATTCAAATTTTTATATCTACTCTCATTCAAAAATAACTCCTATAGGTTTGTATGTGTGTGATATCTTGAAAAAATTTATAAATAGATTAGAAGTACATCAAAATAATAACATTAAAGAAATATTTGATATACAAAGAAATTTTGATTGGTGTAATTCTAATTATATCTCGCCTATCAGTTTTAGCAATGAAGAATCTGTCACCTTTAATTTAAATAATAATTTAAGACATCACTTTTTTACAAAAAGTACCCACGGTACTCACAGAGGATAGTTTGTTTTTGTTTTGTTTATTATTCTTATTTTAATTTTTATTTTAATGTAGATGTAAGTAAATTTAAAAGATTTATACTCTTTAGTTATGTTAGCCCCGGGAGCAAGGGCATATTTCCTTTTTAACTTATATAGTTTTCATTTTATGTACAATTTCATGTTAAAGCATGGTGCTGTGTCAAATATACTGCTTTTAAGATAATACATTATAGTCTTAAGTTTTCCTGGTTTCACTTTTAATTATAAAAATAATATTTAATTTATTGTAAGAAAAGAAGGCTCAAATAAATGTAAATTGAAATTGAATTGAATTGAAGAATAAAAAAAGAAAGTGCTACAATGCAGTTTAAGAAATACACTAAGCCTTGCGGTCAATACATTTAATGCAAGTAAAAAAATCTTAGATGAACAATGCATTAAAATTTACTTTTGTTTATTTTTTCAAGTTTATATTTTGTGGTTTTTTCAACAATTATATTTGGCAACATACCTAGATTTTGTATCAATAAAATCGCTGTTGTTTTTTGTGTTGTAGCATTGTTGTAGCCCTGCAACCACTTGTATTCTTCTTGCTTTGAAGCCTTTTTGCTACCAATAAAGCTAAAAGCAATAATTAATTGCATGCGGAAAGGGGTTTTTTGCTGACAAAAGTTATCATGCTCGCACATTTTGTATGTAGCATACTAAAATAACGCGGCGGCAACGTAACGGCAACGCTTTGCAATGGAAAATTCGATACTGACAAGCCGTTTAATAATAAAAATTTTGATTTAAATAACACAAACACTAGAATTGTCATTTTTGTTAAAATTATTAGGAAAGTAATGTTTATTTTTTCAATAACCCTGTTTTGACATAGCATTTGCGCTTCTGTTTAGGTAAAACAATTTAACGTAAAAGCTTTTCATAAGAAAACGTTCTGCTTTCAGTTTTTATTATGAATTGTTTTTTATTAACACCGAGTGTTTAGTGGTAATTAACAAGAACATAATCATCAATAGTCTGGCAGCCGTGAGTTGTTCGACTTATTACTACCATTCGTTGCAACTACGTTAGTACACTCTTTTTAATTCATTTGTATGACAGATAAGTGAAAAATTGTACAAGAAGAGTGATACATTTTTTTAAATAAGTATTGTTTAAGTGCTATTATTTTTAATTTAAATTATTCTTTGTGTTAATAATATATGATAAATAGAAATGTTGATATCTGCAAATATTCAAGGAGCTGTTTTTTGCTTTTGTAAAGCTTAACTCTTACAAAAAAGTACTGTGTGAAAACCTCTGTGCTAATTATTAAATGCATAAAGTGAATAATAATATTAGATATATAATAAAGGCATAACATGAATAATAATAGAAGACATGATATTGAAAACAGTAGACAATTGAACTATGATGTGAAAAAGAAAAAATTTAAATGTTCCGATATAAGTTCATTGTGAATAAGTCTGAATTGAATGTTTTTCTACACAAATAAATTTACAAACACACTATACCCACCAATCTGTACTAAATTGAACAAACTGCAAGGAAAATCTTTTGAATAATGGCATATGCTGCAGTTGGTAATGCTGTTTCATCTAATGAAATAGATGAATTCATCAATGGTGCACTTGTTTCATGGGTATGTTTGAAAACTCGTACAAGTTTTTTGTCGACAATTAAGTATTTAAGGTCTGTGACAAGGCCTTCTTAGTCTGTGATAAAAATTAAAAGGGAACAAATCTAGTTTACGGACGCAGCTTAAAAATTAAAAAAAGTTGCCAACGGGGTAAAGTGACAAATTTGAGGCTGACCCTTGGTTTCCGAGTTACGTGCCTCCAAAGTTTGTCTTGCGTAGCCGGCCTTCGGCCGGGCGAAAAATTTTTTCTATGGTGTGACAAACACCGGCTTCGCTTACTAAAGATTTTCTGCGTGGCCGGGCGCAAGGACTTTCTCCTCTATGGTATGACCAACACCGGGTTCGCTTACTAAAGATTTTCTACGTACCGGATTTCGGCCGTGCGCATAGATTTTGTACTTTATGGTATAAACAGCATCGGCTTCGCTTGCTAAAGTTTTTTTTTTTTATTTCGTACAGTATTGTCCAAGGCGAATTGATAACCAGGTGGTATCATCAGCATGAAGTACCAAGGCGAATCAATTATCAGGTGGCAGCGTTAGAGAATTTATTATTTTTTGCTGGTAGAAACGAATGTCAAACTTCATATAAAAAAATTGTAAGCAGATTTTTTATATATAGAGTTTGAAAGTAGTGTACACGGCGAAAATTATTGAATTCGCCTACGCTGCCACCTGGTAATTGATTCGCCTTGTGAAGTACTGTTCGAAATAACGCAAGGCGAATTAATACAGGTGACCGCACGGCTACAACAATCCAACAACACAAAAAACAACAGGCAATTTGTTGCTACAAAATTATGTATGTTGTCAAAAAAATATTGTAAAAAAACAAACAAAATAAAAAAATATATTTGATGAAAAAAAGTGGTTGTAATTATCAGAATAATAAAATTATAAATATTTAGTTTCATAAAAATAAAAATACAGGAAAAGTGACCAAAATTCTTTTGTACTACTAGTTTGCCCAAATCACATGCATCGTTCCATTCTTGCACGTTGACCATTTGAAGACTAACATAATCTTCTACAAAAAAACCAAGGAATTATAAATGTGTTAACAATAATTTCATTATCTTTTTACGCATATTTTGATTATACACATACGGTGATTATGCAAATACGGTTCCATGTTGTGGTAGTTTTCTCTAGGAATTTCAATTGTTTGTTTTCTATTAGCAATCAAAAAAAATTAAAATAAAAAAATTTAACAAATTATTTATTTTTGACAAATTTTTTTGACAGCTGTAATATATACAGCTGATGGGCTTTTTCGCCCGTGCGTTCACCTGTATTATTTCGCCATGAAATAACGTCAAAGTTTCTTTTGTTTTTTTTTTTAATTCGGTTTGTTTTTCGTTTCTTGTATTTTCTTTATTTGTTTATACAGCGGTCAAAAAAAGTATTCGACATCTATATACAATTTTATTTGTGTTTCAATAAAAATAATTAGATTTTGTTTAATTGTAAAATTCACACAAAATTTTATTAATTAGGGAACAAAGAATATAATTCTGGAAAAAAATTAATTCCTTACAACTACCAAAATAAAAAAACATAATATTTACAACTTAAGTTAAAAAACAGCAACAAAAAAAGTATTCGACATATCAAAAACTATTATAAAATTAAACTCTTATTGACATTCTAGTAACGAGTTACTCTTCCTTTGCGCCGTATAACCTCTTTTAAACGCCCGGGCATAGACTTTACTAATGACATTGTATATCCTGGCTCAATTTTATACCATTCGTCCTGCAATATTGCCCTCATTTGTTTTTTAATTGTAAATGCGCGAGATCTAATTTTTTTCTCCAGATGACCCCAAAGATGTTCAATTAGGTTAAGATCTGGAAATTGTGAGGGCGTTTTTACCACTTGCGGGCAGTTGAACAAAAGCCATGATCCTGTATTCATTGCGAAATGTTTTGGATCATTATCTTGATAGAATTTAAATTTGTCGGCAAGTCCTAATTTTTCTGCGCTAGGACGCAAATATTCCTTCAAAATTTCAAGATATTTCAAATAATCCATTATTTCATCAATGAATAATAAATTGCATACTCCTGATGCCGCCATACATCCACAGACCATAACACCACCTCCACCGTGTTTAACCGTTGGCACCATATTTCCTCCAACTCTGTATTTGCTTTTCGGTAAACTAGAACCTTACCATCACATCCAAAAAGATTATATTTGCTTTCGTCAGCAAAAATTACATTCATCCAGTACTCTTCTGGCTCATTTACATACATTTTAGCAAACCCTAATCGCATAATTATATTTTTCTTTGAGATGTTAGGTTTTTTCTAGCTGATCGTGCGTGAAATTGATGCTTTTTTAAAACATTTCTAATTGTTTAGGGAGTAACTCCAGTGCCTACGTATTCCTTGATATTTTTGGCTAATGCTGATGCATTGACTCGGGGATTTTTTTTGACTTCGCGCAGTATTTGTCGCTCATGTACATCTGTAAGTTTCTGTGGACGACTTGGGCTTATTTTCAACTGTTTTTGCAGCTTTGTGTTTTTTATTATATAATGGACAGTAGTTCGTGGCCTTCCAACAATTTCTGAAATAGAATTTTCCGATTTGCCTAATTCAAAATGGTGGATTATTAAATTTCTTATTTCAATATAGGTTTCTCGTCCTTTGCGCCCCAATTTTGTAACCACGTGAAACTAAATGAAAACAATGCATGAAAAAAGCTTCGACCTAAACTCCTAACGGTATTAACAATAACAACAACAAGCATAGTCGACATATTAACGCAAAGGCGACAAACAATGAGTAATGTCGAATACTTTTTTTGCTTTGGAATTTTGTCTTTTTTATAAAATACCCACAATTATCACACATTCTCAAATATTATTAATCTTTGTTACTTTTAATAAGAAATTACCTCCACTGTAATAAAAAATTACAACTAAATGCTTCAAATATTTGTCCGCATGTAACACAATAAATGATTTGTAAAAATTAGATTTCATGTCTAATACTTTTTTTGACCGCTGTATACATATGTACATACACTCTCGATCAAATGATTAGAACCACTTAAATTTCCATTTTAAGTACGCCATCTCTTTCTGTACAGAGCTAAATTCTACTACCATCGGAAACAGAATTTTTTTTAAGATTCCAAAAATAACAACATCAAGATCAGAGTTTAAGGCAACTTTTTTTCCACAAAAAAAAAAAAAAAAAAAAAAAAAAAAAAAAAATAGAATTTTGTTCCCTTTATATGACCCACTTTAAACCCACTTTTCGTTTATTTAATTATTTCCAATTATGTAGTCGCATTTAATTTAAACATTACACTACTAGAAAAAAAAACTACTTTTCACTAAGATTAGTGGAAAATTGTCAAGAACTGTATATAATAGTTAATGACCTATCAGGACATTGCGCATGAAATTGGGCAATGTATCTTAAATGTGCTCGGAAACTTAAAGAAAAAATTTTAAGCTATGGAAAGAAATAGAAAGTGTTGCTATGTTAAAATAAATTTATATGTATTTTTAAGTGGTTCTAATCAACTGATCCAGAGTGTATATAAGTACGTATATAAAGTTAGGGACAAAATAGTTCACAAAAAGTAAGATTAAAGATATATCTAGAATAAAATTTGTACAAACTTAGGTCTGGCAACCAAATTTGTGTAATATAGTCTGGCACAATGTTGTTTATTGTATGGCAACATTTTTTGGAGTACCGTTACTTTTTTACTAACCCTGGAGTTAATGTCGACGTCGTTGACGGCGTCAAATGTGAAAAAAAAAGTTGAATCGTATGAAATTGTATGAGAGCAGTTAATCTCAACGCGTTGCAACGCCGTAAAAGTTCAACTTTTCGTCAACGACGTCGACATTAACTCCAGGGTAAAAACAAATTAAGCAACTATATTCACGTGTGTGAACATTTTTGACCCTCAGATCTTTTTCCCAATTTAAAAAAAAAACAAAATTCTTAATTTTTTTAGTAACGTAACTAAAGAACGTTATTAAAAGTTATTTAAATAAAATACTACTCTTTTAAAAAATTTATTTAGCCTTTTATAATGGGAAAAGCTAAGACTCCGCTATTATGGCAAAGGAATAATGGAAGGTGTCCCCTATCGCGAAATCGCTAAAAAATATAATATTTCAATGGGATTAGTGAATAAAATAAAGAATCAGTATAGTTTAAACTGCACGGGAAATAATCATGGTCGTCCCAAAAAAACTTGCTTGCCGATGCTCGAGAAGCTCGTCGATTGATTGTGTCTGGTGAGGCTAATACAGCTGTTGAGGTAACACAAATACTCAACCAAGAATATAGTTTAAACATAAGTTCTAAAACAGTTCAAAGATGTTTAAAATCCAGCGGCCTAGTGCCAAGAACAAAACTTAAAAAACTTTACGTAAGTGAACAAAATCGAAAAAAGAGGTTTTTGCAAAAAAGTACGAGCATTTTACGACAGACGACTGAATGAAGGTAACTTGGTCAGATGAGACAAAAATCAACCGTATTGGGTCTGACGGGCGCCAATGGACATGGGTTGATAGAAGAATTGGAGTCCAAGAGCGAAACATTACAAGCACAATGAAATTTGGAGGTGGATCTTTGATGGCTTCGGGCTGTTTTCGCGGAAGCCAGTTGGGTTTACTACGCCGAATAACTGGCAGAATGTGTGCCAAAGAATATATTACAATCCAGGAAGACTCATACATGCCAAGTTTGGATATATTTGGTTTAGAGCCGGGTCAGGATGACATCTTCATGCAAGACAACGACCCGAAGCATACTGCCGGTATTACTAAAAAGTGGTTTGAAGACAATGGGATTAAACTTTAAGATTGGCCATCCCAGTCTCCAGATTTAAATCCGATTGAACACTTTTGGTCAATATTGAAAAGAAAAATATTGGCTAAAAAAGACCCAGCGAAAACCATCAATGAGCTTTGGGAGCGTTCTATCGAAACGTGGGTAAATATTAACCCACAGGTACTAATAAATCTTGTAAATAGTATGCTAAAACGAATAAAAGCTGTTAAAACTGCCAGAGGGGGGCACACGAAATATTAATACCCAAAAACGTAAAGATTCGCGTCAAGGGTCATAATTGTTCACAGCTAACATGTGAAACCTTTTTAAATATAAGAAGTGAATTTAATATTTTTTTTTTTTTTTTATTAGGACCAGCTCTCAGGGGATGACCCCTACTTATGCAATGGATTGTACCAGAACTAGGAAATTAGGTTGTGGGAAGGGGGATAAAGGGAGTAATGCCTGTGGACATTTGATTTGAATCTTTGCACATTGAAAGTGGCAGGAAAGACCTCTACGGGGAGTTTATTCCACATACGAACTGTTCGGCTAAAAAACGAATTCTCTCTGTAATGCATAGTGCGATTCACTGGCCAATCGACCACAAAGGAATGCGCTCTTGATGCAGAACGCGTTGCGCGTACGAAATTACGGTTTTCAGGAACAAGTTCCCTTATTTCATAAGAGCACATTCCGTTGTAGTAACGATAAAACAGTGAAACACACTCCACATTGCGTCGATGTTCCAGTGAGTCAATAGAGCTGGATACCCTACTGTCACCGATGAGCTTCTTCGCTCTCTCCTGCACGCGGTCGAGTAACTCCAAAATAGACTTTGAAGCACCGGCCCACACATGGGAGTTGTATTTAATTTTCGGTCTGATAAAGGTGACATAGATAGTAAGGAGATCAGATGGAGTGAAGTATTTCTTACACCGTTTCAAAAAACCTAGGCACTTGAATGCTTCTTTTGCGACATGAAAAATATGAGATCCTGATTCCTTAATAAATATATCACCCATAATTACAGATGAGGTAGCATATTTAGCCGCACGCCTGTGCGAAAGCACACAGCACTGGGTTTTATGAGCGTTAAATTGATCCCTATTCGCAAGGCCATATTCGGAGATTACCAAAAGGTCGCGATTAAGGGTATCATGCATGTGCTTTTACATAGCCCCAATTTCCCGAAGGCTTGGTCTATTGCGAAAAGAAAATGAATGGCATATGCTTCTGTCATCCGCGAAAGAAAAGATAGGGTTGGAAGTCTGACGTAGAAGGTCATTAAGAAAAATAAGAAAAAGGGTAGGGGAAAGAACGGAACCTTGCGGTACCCCTGAATTTACCTTGAACTCGTTTAATGCGATCCCATCTATAACAACTCGTATAGTGCGATCCCTGAGAAAGCTCGATATAAGTCGAGAAAAACTATTACCGACACAAAAAGCAATAAGTTTTGATATGAGTGCACCATGCCACACTCATAAAACGCCTTAGAAATATCTAGAGCCACCACCTTACTTTCGCCGAAATGGTGAATGGATTGACATCACTTTTCCGAAAGGAAGGCCAGTAAGTCACCCGTAGAGCGTCCCCTACGGAAGCCGTACTGCCGGTCACTAAGTAAGCTGTTGGACTCCAGATACCTCACAAGATGAAAATTGAGCATACTCTCCATAACTTTATAGAGTGCAGAGCAAATTGCGATTGGGCGATAATTTTCAGGGTTGCTAGCCTCTCCCTTTTTGGGGACTGGTGTTACATTAGCAATCTTCCAACATGATGGAAACTTACCAACATGGTATAAAATGTTGAAAAGTTTTGCTAATGGACGCGATAACGTCGAAGAGCACTGTTTCAATACCAGTGCTGGAATTCCATCCGGACCAGGGGACTTTTTTATGTTTAGATCCGCTTGTGAGATATAACATTTTTTTTATTAAAGCATAATGTAAAGATTAAAATCAATTAAAAAAATTTCAATAAAAACAAAGAATAAAAAAAGCAAGTTATTTATATCTGATATTGGTTGTTTTGTGAACAATTTTGTCCCTAACTGTATAAACACAATAAATAAAAAAAAGAAAAATTTTGAAATTACTCCAGCAAAAATATGTTTTTGGTTCCAGTATAAAAAAGTCTCACAACATGTTGTAATTTTATTTATATGATGAAAATTTATTTTAATTAAAAATGAAAAAAATGTATATAAAAAACGGGGATGTGGAATAGCTAAACGATTTCTTTGTTTCAGGTGGCACTTCGGAAAGTGGTGATGCTACAGTATTTGATCTTTTAAATAATATTGCTCGTTTCGTTGCGTTAATGAACAAGAATTGCATTGTTCGTTGTGGAAGGTTAAATCACGATCTGTTGGTGTGGATGACATTTCTATTAAGTTTATCAAAACAATTTATCCGCTTGTTTCTGAGTATATTCTATTTTTAGCCAATACCATTTTAACTTCTTCCGAATTCCCATCCCTCTTGAAAACTGCTAGGGTTATTCCGATTCCTAAGTCTACGATGATTCATAGTCCCGAAGATCTTCGCCATATTTCTAGCCTTATCTAAAGTAGTTGAACAAATTATGAAAGACCAGATACTTGACATAGTTTCCACACATATTTATGAGAAGCAGTTTTCCTTTCGTAGAGGCTTTAATACCACTTCTTTGCTCCTTTCTATGACCGACTGCATTCGACAGAACGTTAATAACGGGAACTTTTGCACGCTTGTCTCCCTATCGAGGGCTTTCAACTCCATTAATTATAACATATTGATTGAAAAGCTTAGTAATGAGTTTGATTTTTCTAGATCGGCTTGCAAACTGATATATTCACATTTGACTGGTAGGTCGCAATTTACAGTGTTAAATGGGATTAGCTCTGGGCTGCAGACTCTGTCTTCGGGTGTTCCCCAGGGTTCTGTTTTGGGTCCCCTCTTGTTTACTATATTTATTAATAGTTTGCCCTGTTTTATTAACTCTACAATATGTGATGCCTATCTATTTGCGGATGATGTTTTTTTTTGCTGTTTAACGCTTCCCTTGACCTTCCAGATGTTCTACAAAACAATGTTAATTTTAGCCTGGAGCTTGTACATGAATGGATGTCAAAAAATTTTTTAAGCATTAATACTACTAAGTCAAAGGCTTTAATGTTTGAACATAGTAATCGCTTTCTTCTTGACCTTAATATAGTTTTGAATGGAGTACGCCTTCAATTATCAGATCATGTAAAATGTTTGGGAATAATCCTTGATACTAGGCTTTCTTTTTCGTACCACATTGATATGTTCTCTGGCAAACTTTTTGGTTTTTTTTCGAAAATCTACTCGGCTAATCTTTTTTTGCCCCTCCGTGTTAGGTCACAACTTGCGTGGTCTTTATTAATGTCACGGATTCTATACGCCTTCGAAGTTTTTTCTGGTACAAACCGTATGTACCTAAACAGAATTCACCGGCTTTTAAATAAGGTTAACCGTTTTGCTTACAATGTTCGCCTTCGTGAGCATATCTCGCCTTTTTTTCAGCGTTTCCTAGGCTGTGATTTTGCTAATTTCGTTAAAATTCGTAATCTACTTTTTTTATAGGATTATCAAGAGTCGCAGTCCTTTGCATTTATATCAATCTTTTACATTTATACGTTATAATAGAAATCCACAACTTAAAATTCCAAGGATATCTTGTTCTTTTTTTGGTAAATCGTTTATGGTAAGAATTGCGCGTTGGTGGAATCTACTGCCTTTTTCCTTACGTGTGTTTTCACATTCTAATAATGTTTTTCGACTGAAACTTATGCTTTCCTACTCGCATTCTTAGAAGCAAGTATCGGAATTTGTTTATGCTACTGACTGTAAATGGGGCCTTTTTAGTGCTTAAATTGCTATCGTTTAGATTATTTTCAGCTGGGGAGCTGGTAATTATATTCTATAATTGTATTATGATATTCTTTATCACTTAGGTTTTATTGCTGTTATGTAATATAAGTATTATGGCATATTGTTTGAATAAATGAAATGAAAACACAGAATTTATTTTTGTTTTGTAAAATTTTTTGTTGGTCATTTTTTAAATATTGTTATTCTTTTTTTAATTTTTTGACTGTTTGCTTTATATTTTTCAAAGCAAATTAAAATTTTATTCGCCTTAACCACTGATTTTTCACACGGACTCGTACCAAAAAGTTGCTTTGTTGTAACAATTCGCCGATGACTACACCTTATAGATACGCCCTGGTATTGTCACTAAACTTAATTTATTTGATATATGTACATAGGTACCTATGTTTATATGAAAAAAGCTTTTTTTTGGTCGTTACCTGTTTTTATTGTATTTTTTTTTTACTATTTTCCTTTTCAATTGAAAAGATATTTAAATTACCTTTTCAATGATATCCACCACTTAATGGCTTAAATCTAGTTTACGGACGCAACTTAAAAATTAAAAAAAGTTACCTACGGGGTGTAAAATTTAATTTTAGCTGCGTCCGTAAACTAGATTTAAGCCCAGTTAACAACCAAAAAGAAAAAGCTTTTTTTCTTATGAAAATAATTTGGTCAAATAATTTAAGTTTTTCGGCAATACAACACAAGAAAAGTTGTTAAGGGGATGTAAAACGTAATTTTAAGAAAAAAAATAAATAAAAGTTTTCCGGGGCCGGGTGCAAGGATTTTACGATCTTCGATTGCTAAAGATTTCCTGCATAGCCGGCTTTCGGCCAGGCTGAAGCATTTTCCCCTCTGTGGTACTTACTAAAAATTTTCTGCATTTTTTTCCGGCCCAATTATTTTCTCCGCTATGGTATAACTAACACCGGCTTCGCTTACTAAAGATATTCTGCTGAATCCTTTTTTGTATAGTATTGCCGGTAAACTTAATTTACACTAGCCAGAATAACTGTTCGTACACTGCAACATTTAATTTTTAAATAATTATAAAAAAGTGATAGAAAACGATTTGTGGCAAAATTTAACATTATTTGTTCTTCATATAGTTTTCTTTAATTTTAGTATATTTTCAAATCTTTATGCTTTCACAGCCAGAGTTCAGAAAGTACACTCATCGAACACACAATGTTCTGTTCAAAACCAACCCGAACATATTTTTCTTTTCATAACAATTATGTGTGTTACTAAATTTTTAAATTTTCCGAACACAACCACGAAGGTGTTCTATTAAAATATTTTTTTGCGCACTCGAACGCGAATGTTCCACTAAAGCTATTGTTTGCGAACGCGTACTCTACTTTTAGCACGCGTTCCGAAAAAAAAAATCATTGAAAAAGTAAAATAACTTCGTGGTTGAAAATGAAAATAACTTGGTGGTTGAAAAAAAAAGAACACGGTAAAATTAAAATAACTTCGTGGTTTGGCCACATTGACAAAATCCCTCTCAGAACTCATCGTATATGAGAAAATTGCACTAAGTCAATTTTCAGCGTCTTATAAAATATTTCTCAAATTCAATTTTAATAAACTCTGTTCACAGTTTAATAGCTTTATATGTGCCCTTGATTTCCCAATAGGTTTGATTCTCCGAGATCGTAGAACTTTGTAGTTGTAGTCGTATTTGTTAAAAAAGTCCGGAATTTACTATACAAATTGTACTTTATGTATGGGAGAAAAATTTATCGCATGCTCCATTTGTATAGGGTGTGTTATACCAGCCATTTCCCATTTTTCCATAATGACCACCAATCTTCTCAAGAAATGTTGAAAAATGACTATGTTAAAAAAGTTAAATTTTTTTTAGTTTCTAAGATTATTTCAGATATCCCACTAATATGGATCAATAGACTAGCCCTTGGGCCTCTATTTGTATAGGGTGTGTTATACCAGCCATTTCCCATTATTCCATAATGACCACCAATCTTCTCAAGAAATCCACTAATATGGATCAATAGAGTAGCCCTTGCGCCTCCATTTGTATAGGGTGTGTTTTACCAGCCATTTCCCATTTTTCCATAATGACCATAATTTGTTTTAGTTTCTAAGATTATTTCAGATATCCCACTAATATGGATCAATAGAGTAGCCCTTGGACCTCCATTTGTATAGGGTGTGTTATACCAGCCATTTCCCATTTTTTCATAATGACCACCAATCTTCTCAAGAAATGTTAAAAATTGACTATGTTAAGAAAGTTAAATTTGTTTTAGTTTCTAAGATTATTTCAGATATCCCACTAATATGGATCAATAGAGTAGCCCTTGGGCCTCCATTTGTATAGGGTGTGTTATACACGCCATTTCCCATTTTTCCATAATGACCACCAATCTTCTCAAGAAATGTTGTAAAATGACTATGTTAAAAAAGTTAAATTTGTTGTTCTTTAAGAACTGTTTTGAATATTTAACTTTTATAATCTCACCCAGTACACTCTAGCACAATTTTTACATATTGCACTTAAGATGGACCGGGTCACAAATTCCCGGGTTAAGCGTTTTAATTTATAAAGGTCAAAATTCTAACGACTGTTAAATGATTAACGTGCTCTGTTAACTGCAAAATTAGCTATGTTAAAAAAATTGGTTTATGTCTCTACTAGTTAAATTCGAATTTATCCTCACACATATAGTTCTCTCCTACCCGTCCATGCACTTACGTCTTTATTTATAGCAATAGCAGCGTGCTTAGGACCATTATTTTTATTCTCGCGTATCATTAATCGAGCGTCTGAATCTTTTAACATTCTGGGACGACCTCCAGTATCCGGCATAAAAGCTACATTTGGCTAACAGATAACAAAAACTTAAACGGGCAAAGTTAATGTATTGAAGAGAAATATTTCATTGCGAAGAGAAATATTTCGGATTATCTCTACATAAAAAAGAGGTCTGCCCTAAAAATTAATTGAATAAAAATATTTTAGTAGAAAACCTGGTAAACTCTTAAATTATTTGCAGAATTTAGTGCGTTTTAAAGTAACAAATGAGTGCTCGCCATTTTACATATTACATAAATACATATATAATTACATACATTTACATATACACATACATTTGTCTGTTTATGAGATTGTACATAATTTTAAATTTTTTATTTTGTTCTATTTAGTTGGAATCATGTCTTTCGCGTCCTGAAACTCTCACAGGTTATTCGTCTCTTCTTGACGGCCATATTATTCATAGTGTTTGGCTCCAAATAGATCCGGAGCCCCAAAATAACCCAGTAGAAATAAATGAAAGCAGTGGCATTGCCTTGTGCATTGCTAGAGCAAAAAATTTCGAATGTATTGTAAGAAATTTGAAAGCATTATTTGAAGATGAGTTTGCACAAACCATTTTGGTGCTACCAGACTGTTACATACTTGGCTATCATCCAGAAACCAAACAGGGCTTGGAACAAATGAAAATATTACTAACACTTCTACTAGGAGCAGCAGTTCAGTGTCCAAATAAAGAAATTTTTATTGCTAGAATAAAAGAGTTGGATGTAGAAACTCAACATGCCATCGTTGAATTAATTAAACAGGTAACCCTTTAATTAACTATTATACGTATTTTATATTTTGTATTATCAAAACGTTGGGTATTATGTTAGGTTACAGATAACCATAGCTTAGTGCTTACAGAGGAATCTGTGGATTTACTAACACCACAGGATATGTATAATCACATTTTGAGATTAACCAAAGAACGTGATAGTATGTACCTTAATTGGATTTCATCGATATGCAACGAGCGTGACACATTAAACACATCTAGCTGTGGTGATAATTCCTCAAACCTGTCTACATCGGTTTCTAGTGGCTTAATAACAACGTCTGCCTCGTCTGGGTCAAATACGGAAAACAATCACATGGCTGTAGAGTTGGCGGATTTGAAATCAAAATTAAGAAAACTGCGTCAAGAACTGTAAGTCATTAAAAATCGACACATTTTAACCACACGAAATAAAAAAAAAATTTTAGTGAAGAAAAATCGGAAGGCCAATTGGAACTACGCGAAGAGCTGGAACACAAAAAAACTCAGTATGAAAAACTTCGTTTAGAAGTAAGTTAAACAAAGTGTTCCATTTAATGTTTTATTAAAGTATATTTTTTTTAACAAAGAGTCAAGAGTGGTATTCGGAGGCCAAGCGTGCATTTGCTTATCGAGATGAAGTTGATGTGTTGAGAGAGCGTGCAGAAAGAGCAGATCGTTTAGAAATAGAACTACAAAAATTAAAAGAAAAACTAACCGATTCTGAATTTTATAAAACACGTGTTGAAGAGTTGCGCGAAGATAATCGGATGCTTTTGGAATCAAAGTAAGAATTGATTTTTTCAACTCAAATTACAGTTATTTTATTCCTGTACTCGAAGGGAAATGTTGGAAGAACAATTACAACGGTGGCGTAAAAGGTCGGAACATGTCATGACTTTGGAATCGGAAATCATAAAGTATAAACAAAAACTAAATGACATGGCAGTAGAAAGAGATTCAGATCGCTCCAGGTTAGAGGAGCTAATTGAAGAGAACACCCAGCTTCAATTGGTGGCTAGAAACCTTAATAGCACATTAGATATTGACAAGTCAATTTCGGATAATGACGATGACTGTAATTCGGGTGATAATAGTTTATCCGAACAATTAACAAATAATGCCCAGGTGAGAAAAAATAAACATAAAACAATTATGCTGCTCATTCATGCTTTCATTACAGACACGTGCTTTAAAACTCGAAATAGAAAATCGCCGGCTTACAGCGGCCCTAGACCAACTAAAAGAATCTTCCTTCCATGAATCTACTAATAAAATATTAGAAATTGAAAAAGAGAAAAAGAAATTGAGTGTAAAGATTGAACAAATGCAAGATAATATACAACGTCTATCCCAACAAAACGCTGAGCTAGAAAATGTATTCAAAGATGCTTTAGAGGAAAATAAGAAAATGCTAATTACATTAGATCAACGCCAAGAGGCTTATGACAAACAAAGTCAAGAACGTGATATTGAAAGGACAAAAATAATTGATTTGGAAAAACAAGTAGAAACACTTAATAAGGAAAAACAAAGAATTCAAACTCTTAACGAAAGTGTACAGCGTCGTGCTGATGATTTAGAACGTATGGCTGAGTCACGATTAAAAGAAGTTGAACAATACAAAGAGAAATTAAAAACATTTGAAAATACTAAGGAGGCTGTATATGAGTTACAAGCCAAACTCGATACTTGCGACCGTGAAAATATTAGTCTTGCCAAAGAGGTGGCTAAACTCAAACAAAATCTCGAAGAAAAATCTGTGTTGTTGGATGGTCAGTTTGAATTAGTGGATAGTCAGAGTAAAGAAATATTACGTCTAACAAAGGCACTAGAAGAAGCTGAACACATTCAGGTACGTCTAAGTGACTTGGAAGTCCAAAACAACGAGTTAGTATCACAGCGAGATATTGATCTGCAAACAATTGCGACTTTACGCAATGATCTTGTTACTGGTACACTGGCTACAAACAAAGTAAGGCACAATTTAGAGAAACTTGGTTTAAACGTAGACCCCACAGATGACAAGACCGATTTGAATGTTGAGACAGTTGTTGAAAAGTTAGTACGCAATCCAGAAACCTTTAGAACTGTGCGTGAAATCATGCTCAATGTTTCCAAAGAACAGTCTGGAAATGGCAACGCAAAGTCAGACATATGTGTTCTATGTCACCGCAAAGAAGTGTTTACTGTGGAGAAAAACATAGAGCTCTCTTCGCCTTCAGAAGTGTTTGAAATCGGAGAGTTAAGAAAACTTTCTGAAACTAATACACAATTAAGTGCATTTAATGTTGCATTACAATCGAAGTATGATCAACTACAAACTGAAAATGCTCGCTTAAAAGTGGATGTCACTACATTGGGTTCACAAATCACGTCTTTAAATACTCAACATGTGGCCTTACAACTTGCCAATTCTCAGTTGGCTTCTGATAAGGATGCGCTTTTAAAGGAAAATGAAAAGCTTAAGGAAGAACGCAAGAACCTTCTGCACGATCAAGTTACGCTCCAATGTTTGCACAATCAGTTGTCATCAGAATATGACTCCCTTAACAAGGACAAAGAACAACTTAAAGCCGTTGTACGAGATTTACGTGTAGAGTCGCGAGAACTCCGGGAACACATTGTTAGCTCGGAAAAGCAAATTGATGATCTAAAGCAACAAAATATTTCAAAAAAATCATGCATCGAAGACTTGGCTGATCTTCGCACTGAACATTCAAGGCTTACCGATGATTTCCGTAACTTGTTTGCAAGAAGTGAACGCTTTAAGAATGAATACAAAAACGTACAGGAACAATACAAAATAATACGCGTGGAAAATGGTAAACTTAAATTACAAAACATTGAACTAATGGAAGAATTGGGCAAACGAAATGATCAATTAAAAACGCTAGAAATTCAATATGCAAAAGCAACACAGCGTTGCGAGGTAACAATATTTTAAGCTCTTGTATTTATTATCAAATTAATTTTATATAATTTTAGATGTTGATGCAACAAAATGTGGATTTGGACACTGAACGCAAGACTTTGATGGAAAATGTGTCACATCTACTCAAGCAGTACCATGAATTATTAACACTTTCACTGGAGGATAAAAAACACTTCCATGAAGAGGAAAAGAGTTATACAGAATGTGTTCACAACTTAAATCGCCAAAAGGAAAAATTAGAAGAAAAGATTATGGAACTCTTCAAAAAATCGGAAGCTGTTGTACCAAAAAAGTATTATTTTATCATATAAACTATCCAAAATAATTATATCCCTAGAAATACTGGACAATTTCGACATTGCACAAATAAAGCAACTACTTACAGCGAATTTTTCAAATCAAATGAATAATTTTTTATTATTATCCATATGAGAACCAAGACACCAAAAAACTAAACAAAAGAATTGTGCAAAAACACAGTTACTATTAAGGAACCATTTTTGATTTGCTTTAATTTTTACTATGCTATGAACACATTTGGAACGCACGATTAATTTTTTGTTTCAAATTAATGCTTCTTTTGTTTTCAAATACATTGTCTCTATCTACTGGCACATATAAACAAAAGTATATTTTCAAATTAATTTAATAATAATTTATGGTCCCAGATGAGTTGCTGTCGTCATTTTCAATGACGCATTTGTGTGTTGTGCTAAATTCGATTTTTGTCCTAGTTAGTCGATTTTTTTACTCTTTTTAAGAAATAATTTTTCAAATAAAATAAATAATTCAGACACTTGTAAAATATTCTGTAGCTTTCCTATCGGTTCCAAACAGTCAAAGGAATAAATATAAATAAGTAAATTTTCCTGTTGTGGAAAAAAATCAAAATAATAAAAATATTCATTTGATTTATTATAAAATAGTTCGACAACTGAATATATACTTATGTAGTTGTTTCATTTTAAACGTTTGATACAAGGCAAATTGAATACTAGGTAAAACTAATAGCGCAGACAAGGCTAATTAATACAGGTGACCGCACGGCTACAACAATCCAACAACACAAAAAACAACAGGCAATTTGTTGCTACGTTGTCAAAAAAATATTGTAAAAAAACAAACAAAATAAAAAAATATATTTGAGGAAAAAAAGTGGTTGAAATTTTCAGAATAAAAAAATTATAAAAATTAAATTACATAAAAATAAAAATACAGGAAAAGTGACCAAAATTCTTTTGTACCACTAGTTTGCCCAAATCACATGCACCGTTCCATTCTTGCACTTGACCATTTGAAAACTAACATAATCTTCCACAAAAAAAAAAAAACCAAGAAATTATAAATGTGTTAACTATAATTTCACTATCTTTTTACGCATATTTTGATTATACACATCAGGAACTGCAAATACGGTTCCATTTTGTGGTAGTTTTCTCTAGGAATTTCAATTGTTTGTTTTCTATTAGCAATCAAAAAAAATTAAATTAAAAAAAATTTAACAAATTATTATTTTATAAAATACATTTGAATACATATATAGAAATATTAATCCGGTTTCCAAAAAAAGACGAGCGCGGGAGTAAAACTTTGTTTGATATGCTAAAAGACTAAAGGAAAAATTAAATGAAGTAGCATTTGTTTATAAATTTCTTTTTCTTCTGAGTTTTTTTATATTATTCGTCACTGCTTATTGACACATTCACTTAAAATTTACACTAACAAAATACACGCGTTTTTTGTTTTTGTCCTCATGAGATTACCTAGTATTCAATTTGCCTTGCGTTTGATATTTAAAAAAGAAAACTTTTTAATTAAATTAAATTATTTAAGCAATTTTGCTTTAAAAGGTTTACGGACATAATTAAAAGCTAATAGCAGAACTTTTTCTTCCACATAGCTTCTACGCTGAAATGCTATACCTACACAAAAGCGCCAACGCTACGTCAAAACGATTTAAACAGGGCTATTAAAAAAATAAATATAACTTCCCTGATTAAAAGAATAACACTTCTGGTGTTTATGTTGTGTAAATTAAAATTTTATAAAAAAAAACAAAAATTAATATTTGAATTTTTATTGTATAATGAACGCCTTGTCAAAATCGGATTTTCCAATTACAAAGCGTTGTCGCCGCGTTATTTCGGTATGCTACATACAGAATGTATAGGTAATAAAACTTTTGACAGCAAAAAACGCTCTGCGCTCTTGTTTAGGTATACTGTTAGTTTGAAAATATAAGTATGAGCCGTTTATTTTGAATGTGGCATAAGTCACTTTGCTTAAAAGCTGATACACATATTTAAAGGATTGTGTTTCAAATGTTTTAAAAGTATTGAGGCTACATCATGAGAAGACTTAATTACTTCTATCCCAGGTTAGAAAAATTGCAATGCATTTTTACTAATAAAACAATTCTTAAACACTTACAATAAATAAAATTGTGCAGCACTAATTACATAAAAGTTATTTAGGAGTTCAATTTAATTTCAGAACGAGTTGTCTTTTTCAGGAAAGCCCTTTTTTTAAATAAATATAAAATTTTTTTCATTCCTTCATTCTTCATATTTTCATTAGAAAACCATTTGCTAGTAATTTAGTCAGACGTGTGAAAAAGGCCAGTTCAGATTTAATGAATAAAGTACCAAGTCGTGTAAGTTGAGCTATTTCTTTAATAACAAATGAATGTTTAGATTTATTAGAATTTTTATTTTGTGTTATTAGAATCGACGTTCTTGGGTTGAGATAGGTGAATCACGCTTAACACAGTCGCAATTAATGGTTGGTTCTGAATCCGGTGGCAATGATTCTGATAACAGCACCGAAGAGCCTGTTTTGATTAATCCAGATAATCAACAGCTGCAGCGTAACATTCCAATACGACAAAGCCTCCAACGGTAAGATCTTTTGTATATATTCATACATTTTTATATTATATATTTATTATTATACTTACATTATTTAAAGTAATGTAAGAAAAATTATTGTTGGCGTGTATTCGAAGTTGTTAATAAAACATACTCTTAGATGTACAAAAAGGTTGGTTACTTTATTCTTTAAATATTAATTTAATTTAACTAATGATGGTATTCTTTGAAAAAATCTTTATAATTTCTTAAGAAACTTATGTAAATTTATTTGACTATTGGAATTTAATAAAGTCAAAACTCTGTGTTATTTTCGAAGAAAGGATCAGATCCTGTACCAGGTTTTAAAAGCGGTATTTATGAAAATTCTCCATAATTTGGACACAACTAGGAGTGATCTCCAATAATTTTTTTTACTCACTCTCCGAGAAAAGAATCAGATTTCAAAAGTGGAATTTTTAGAAAAATCTTTATAATTTAATGTTATAAAAATTGGATTAAAAAGACAACTAGAAGTCGTCTGTAATATTTTTTTCCTTAAACTAAATATCGTCGGGAAATATGCATTTCATCTGTATAATGTTCAATTGGTTATATTAAGTGATGAACATAGCTCTGTTATCGTAATAAAATGTGACGATGGCTATAAATTTAAAAATTTAACTTCACATCTAATGCTGTGTTTACACGGTGTGTACAAGTGATATGGAATGTCAGATTTTCCATATGTAAATCAATACACACCGTGTAAACCTCATGATATATAACATATGTCATTTTCTTATGTGTTATAACATGTGTCAGTTTTTTATTCAGAGCACGCTCTATTTTGATATGTAAAACTATATGACAACAGATGTTTTCAGCGACGCTAACTTCCACTTTTAATATTTCCGCTCAAGATATTTTTACGATAAAAGTTAGATTTCTGAAAATAAAATATTTTTTGTAGGGAATAAATTGTAATGATGCTCGTTAGCGACGTAGATAAAAAGAACTTCTTTATATTTATTAACAATATATTGTTTTATTTAATTATTGTAGTTTTGTTCCTTTTTATTTTACCACTTCTGCTCTGTACAATGTATAATATCTTAATGCCTTTTTTCACCAATGTTTACAACTTTGTTCTCTCTATTTTAATGTCGTTAACTTAGCGCATAATTAATCACTATTACAATAGTAGCTTAACATTAACAATTCAGGGGAATTGTGTCATAACAAAATAATAATAATAGACATATTATTACATGCTTTTTTTTTTTTAAATTTACATATAAGTAAAGGTATAATTAAAATATTGTTCTTAATACTAATCGACTATATAGTCCTTACAATATCGTTGGGGTAATCTTACAGTTCGTCCACTTCTCGTTACTATGGGCTGTTTAGTTTTATCACTAACTGTTTCAGACCCTAACATGGTTGAATCAGTTCCTTCGGAATTAGGCCGATTATTGGCAGTATTTTCACTTTCAATCGAAGGTGCTGATTCAATTGCATTATTGATACTATTGTTAGCTGTGTCTTCTGTATGCATCAACTCATTCCCACTTGCAAAAAGATTAGTTAGGTCCCTTTGATACACCTGAACACTTGGAGCTACTTGCGAATATCTATCTTCAACCCCGAGGCCTATACTACTTTCCTCAAATAAGATATCACTGGGGTTATAGTCCTCGTTCTTAGTCTTATGGATAAAGCGTCTATTGCGTCTAAAATAGTTATCAGAGTTATCTTTTATTATATATGATCTGTCATTGAATGAGGACTCTATTTTACCATAATTCCATTCCTTCCCATTTTTTTTAAAAATAACTAAATCACCTTTCTTAAGCAATGGTAATCTCTTTGAATTTCTGTCAAAATAGTATTTCTGCTTTTCCTTTTTTTTTAACAATTTTGTTTTTTATTTCATCCTCATTGAAGTTATTTCTTCTCAAAAGTGAACCAGATACTGGCAGTTTAGTCTTTAACAATCTGCCAAAGAATAACTCCGCTGGAGAAATCTGCATGCTTGCCAAAGGTGTAGTGTTATAGTCTAGTAAATGATATCTAAATTGATCAACCTCATTTACTTCAAAGCAACGTTTAAGAATGTTTTTAGCTATCGCTACACCTTTTTCAGCTAGTCCATTACTCTGCGGATATCTCGGGCTTGAAAATCTGAGTTGGATATTATATTCTTCTGAAAATCGTGAGAATTCAACGGAGTTAAAAGGGCTATTGTCACACTTGATAATTGTAGGATATCCGATTACATCAAAAATTTCACAAATTGTACTGATAATATGCTTGGAAGTCTTGTTTCGTATTCTAACAGAAACAATGTAATTGGAATATGCATCGATAAGTGCAACGTAATCATGGCCAGCATACTCAAACAGATCTATCGCTACTAAATGGTATGGATACTGCGGCATTTCTTCCTGAACAAGCGGTTCTTTCTGATTGTTTCTTCTAAATTTTTCACAAGTTTTGCATGAAGTAATCAGCTCTTTTATTTCCCTATTCATTCCTGGCCAATAATAGAGTTTTCTTGCACGAGCAAGTGTTTTTTCTATCCCAAGATGGGATGAATGTAGCCAAGCCGCTAGTTTGTGTTGCATTTGCGTTGGAATTACTAACCTATGATTTAAGAATAGCAAGTCGTTTTCAACATGTAACTCCGACTTCAGTTTATAAAACCTTTGACTCAATTCACTTAATTTGTGAAATTTTGGCCAACCTTTTTCAACATAACTTCGAATCCGCGAGTATTCTTGATCATCATCAAGTGTTTTGCGATAACAGTTATAATTCTGTTCATTGACACAAACACTTTTAGTAACTGAATGAATGACCCCTTCTAGCTCATTCAATTCCATAACCTCTGAAAGTTGTGCTCTCGACAAACAATCAGCTACTAACATTTCTTTACCTGGCTTAAATGCAATAGTCATTTGTGGATATTTCAAAAGAAACATGAACATGCGTTGAAGACGCATTGTTACAGTGTCGATATCCCGCTTAACCAACGTTTCTAAAGGCTTGTGATCGCTTTCAACTGTAAATTCCCGCCCATAAAGAAAAAAATGAAACCTTTGGCAAGCAAAGACAATGGCCAAAAGTTCCTTCTCAATTTGCGCCCACTTTTGTTCACTCTTACTAAGTGTGCGAGAGGCGAACAAAACAGGATGTCCATTCTGAATCAATACGCATCCCAAACCATCTTTGGATGCATCAGTCTGCACAATGACAGGTAAATTGGGATCATAAATAGCTAGCACCGGCTCTGATGAGACTATATGAAGAAGATTTTTAAATTCATTGTCATGTTTTTCGGTCCAGATAAATTCTATATCGTTCCGAGTTAAGTTACGTAATTCTACTGACTGTTTTGATAGATTTGGAATAAATCGCCCGAGAAATTTAAGAAGACCCAAGAATCTTAAAACGTCTGATTTACTTTCCGGTTTTTTCATTCCTTTAACTGCCTCAATATATTTTAAATCCGGTTTAATTTTTCCTTCTGATAGTATATTACCCATAAATTTTATTTGTCGTTGACGGTATTGTATTTTATCCGGGTTAAATTTAATATTATTTAGACGACCCTTTCCATTACTAAATTCATTATACGATCGTGTTCTTTTTCATTCTCCCCACATATAGCTACATCATCAAAATAAACTAACACTCCTGGTATATCTCCGAAGACCCTTATCATCTCCTGTTGGAACATTTCAGGTGCGCAACTGAGTCCAAAAGGCACACGATTAAATTTAAATCTTCCAAAAGGCGTTAGAAATGTTATCAAGTCCGAGCTTTTTTAATCTAGGGCCATGTGCCAAAATCCACTTTTTAAGTCAAGAACTGAAAAGATTCGTTTGCCCGCCAGGCCCGCTGTTAAATTGTCTATTGTAGGAATTACAAACTGCTCTCGTTTAATGCAATCATTAAGTGCTTTTGGATCTAAACAAATCCGAAGATCGCCATTTGGCTTCTCTACTAATTGCAAATTGTTTACCCAGTCAGTAGGATAATCAACCACCGATATTATTCCCTCCATTACTAGATTTTCTAATTCTGATTTCAATTTACCTAACAATGAATTCGGTATACGCTTCCTGTAATGAAGTACTGGTTTGGAATTATCCTTTAAGACGATTGAGAAAGTTTTAGGGAATTGGCCAATACCTTGAAAATTATCTCTGTTTCTTTCGATGAATGAAGATCTCAATTCCTGACAATTAATACTACCAATCTCAATCCTCCTTATTAAATTAAACTTTTCACATGTTTCCAACCCCAGTATCGGTTCACATTTGTCATCAACTACTACAAATTCTATTAAGTGTTCCATCCCTGAATTCAAATCCATGCACGTAAGTGTACAAGTGCCAAAAATATTTATTTTATTCTCATTGTAATCAAAAATAAGATAATTATTTTCATGATTTTCTAACTTAACTTTTGATGCTTTAACTATTTTAAGTGGTATGCAATTGACGTCCGCCCCTGTATCCAATTTAAAAGTTATGACTTCTTTTCCTATTCTATATTTCTTGGTCCAACGCATTTTTGAGGGAGTCGAGTTTAATCTAAGAATATGCTTAGAATTTAATAAACTACTTAAAGGCATTACACTACCATACTTATTACCTTCTAACTTACTCCAATTTATACCTGATACTTTTTGCTTATTGTTGTTGTCAACATCAGTTCCCTTCTCCTTAGGCTTGCGGCACATTCGCTGAAAGTGTCCCTTTTTAGAGCAGCCACGACATATGGCTTCCTTTGCCTTGCATTCCTTCGGGTGATCAAATTTCCATGGCCCTCCACAGTTGAAACAAAACCGATTTACTGCGGCTATTGTTACACCATCAGTCTTGTCAATCTCCTTTATGGCATTGATCATAGAATTCTTTGCGTCTAGTATGCCTTTGTTAACATTGGCTGCTTCAAAAGTTTTGCAAACTTCGATGACTCGTTCTAAAGATTCATCACGCCCGTCTAATAATTTAAGCTGTAATTTTTTGTCATGAACTCCGACAATTATTTTATCACGCAGCATACGTTCTTCATACAGCATTCCACAAGAGCATTTGAAGTCACAAAAACGAATCTGCATCCGGAGTTCGGTTTCAAATTCCGCAAATGACTGTCGTTCTTTTTGCGAAATCATGTTAAATTTGAATGATTCCATAGCCACATTTCTTTGAGGTAGACAATGTTGGTCAAATTTTTCTAATACCTCAGTAAGTGAACGTTGTACCACCGCATCTCCTTCCATATTAGTACCAAGCAATGACTTTTCTGTGCCATCATTGGGAAATAAGGTGTTATATATATTGGCACCACTTGTACCGACTAACCACAGAAAATTTGCAATTTTCGTTGATTCGGGTTCTTTAGCTTTGCCACTTGCGATCATATAGACCATGAAGCTTCTCTTCCAGTTTGGCCATTCATTTGCCAAATTTAAGCAATCCAATTCTATTGGCAACCGATCACTTGCCGCCATTTTGAAATTAAGACACGTGACAACCGAGTATATAAATTTCTATTGATTTAAAGAAATCAGTGGTAATAAAGACGTCAGTGGTATCCCACTTCTGACACCATGTAATGATGCTCGTTAGCGACGTAGATAAAAAGAACTTCTTTATATTTATTAACAATATATTGTTTTATTTAATTATTGTAGTTTTGTTCCTTTTTATTTTACCACTTCTGCTCTGTACAATGTATAATATCTTAATGCCTTTTTTCACCAATGTTTACAACTTTGTTCTCTCTATTTTAATGTCGTTAACTTAGCGCATAATTAATCACTATTACAATAGTAGCTTAACATTAACAATTCAGGGGAATTGTGTCATAACAAAATAATAATAATAGACATATTATTACATAAATATAAATTGATCGTAGATTAAAAAATAATATTTGGGCATTTCCATAAACTTGTTTACCACGACAGAAAAAACAGAAAGCCTTGAACCTTTTTTTAATATGCTTGTAAAAACTAATTACAAATTTTTTTTGTTTTCTGTTTCCTAAAGATGCCACCCAACGGTGTGGCAAAATATTGATAAAATAAAAGATAATTATCAATATTTTTATTTTAAAAAAACTTACTAAGTGCTAGAAATATTAGAAAAGATAACGATACAAAAGAAATATTAAAATTTAATATTTGCAGATTATTACCGCTTATTGCATTTTTAAAATTAAATTCAGCACCAATTATTTTATGGTAAAAAATGGATAGAAATTTAACTTATTGCCCTTATTACTATCTTATAATTTATATTTTTTTTTTCTTAGTGGAAATGTACTCCAAGAAACAGGTCCACTTTTTTGCACGACGAATATTTATTTTTTATTCAATTAAGATAATACAAAGCCTCATTAGGCCAATAAATCTATTATCAAAGCAATAAATCCTGAGTAAAGAATCCAATAAAAGTACCATTAAAAACATTATAAAATTACTAAAAATATAATATACCAATAAAAATAGAATTTCTCTGTTAAATAATTTATTAAAATTACCATCTGGCACCCCAGCCAAAGAAGAAAGAATCAAAAAATAAAATATTAAATGTCCCAAAATAATAGCTCAACCAAAGTTCTGTAATTGCAGCCAACCCTGGAAAGTTGGCTCATTGCGAGTATACATTTATTCTTCATACAGAAAACCCGCAAAATAAAGCATCAAGTTTATTCAATACAACACTGAAAGTTCCGAATAATTAAATACATTATTTTGTTGTAAGTCACATGTCCTGTCCAACAAGATAATTTAAAAAATAATATAATATAATATGTTATTGAAATTAATGATATATAAAGTTTAACTATGAAGGTGGAAATATTTGAAAATTATTTTAAGTTTTCTTATGTATATACTAAAGAGCTGTACAAAATGTTTTGAAAGTTCTATGTTCTAGTGTACACTACTTCCAAACACAGAATTTCAGTGTAAATATAAATATCAAAACAAGCATAACAAAACATGGCTCTCACTAAAACAAAACAAGCACCATTCGAAAAGTTTCTCTTTACAGCTTTGTTAGTGCTTGTGTTTTAAAACAAAGTAGAACATCAAAACAAAAGGCGACAATGAAGTAAAAAAAACTGTAAATCATAGTAGAAACATCGAGTGCACTAGCACATATACAAAAATTCTCACGATAATAAAGCAGTGTTGTTAAATAATGCGATTTAAGGCTGTTGAAAGAAAATACTTTTATACAAGCAATTTTTGTACGCATATGCTATTTATATATTTAAGCTATTTGAATTAGTTAAGTTTTTAAATAATAGTAACATTTTGAAATGCTCCTTTTATAATTCTGTGCTAATAAATAATAATAAAATTGTTAACTCGGCTTAGCTCGAAATTAAATAAAATGCTATTTGAAGCGTAAACCAACTCAATTAACCAAAAAAAAAAAACAATCGGTTTTTTGCGATTAAATTTTAGTGCTTTAAAATTTTAAAGTTAACAACTATCATAGAAAAAAAATTTTTGGTCTCAGTTTAAAAAGTTTTAAACAGAATTTTTAAAAAAAAATGTGCAAAAATGATATGTAAACACACAAATTTGTTTTTTCATTACAGGTTGTTTTTTAATACGAAAATATGATACTTCTGATAAAAAATAAATTTTTAAAACATATTTTCATAAAAAGATAAATACTCCCACGTATTATTAATTTTAAATCCTTACTATCAATTGCTGAACTCTTTTTAAAAACTTTTGTATAGAACTTGTGAAAAAAATTTATCTGGTATGATCGAATACATGCAAATTTGTTGTATTTTTATTTTTGTTAAGTTTCATTACTATTCGTTTTTCTGAAAACCCCGAAATGTAAAAGACAATTTTGCTATTATATTTTTAATATAAAACTATTGAATTTGTTTTGAAAAAGTAATTCAATTAACATTTTAAATAAAACAGATATTATAATGTTTTTTTCTCCATTTTTATGCGTTTTCAAATCTTAAAGTTGACAACACTCATATTGAGAAAAACGAAAATGATTGTAGTTTCTCTTTAGCCTAATTCTGCTATCAAAAACTTCAAGCATGTTTTGAATGTTCTACTTCAGTTTTGATATTCTATTTCATTTTTGTTCTAGTTCAGTTTTGTTTTGCTTCAATGTTGTTCTAAAACACTTTTGTTCTCTTATTCTATATTTTGATAGCAAAGCAAAACATTTGTGTTTGGAAGTATGTGTTTGAAAATGAGAGTGTTCTATACACACACTACTTGAAATTTACGTGATTGCTTATAAGACATTTTTCTTATGCTTGTGCAGCCCTTTAGTATATACATACGTAAAAGAAAAAATAAGAATGGTGACACTTCCAATGTATAAATAAAACTAATGAATAGCAGAAAGAATTTTTTTTGTGGAATTAATTATAGTTTAAATTTTTCCAGCCTGCTAAGATTTTTTATAAGATAAAGACGTGTTTGCCCCTTACAGGTAGCAAAGAGTTGAAGAATACGGTAAATACGAACTTGCTTAGAACAATTTTTTATTTATTGTATATTTGTAAAATGTTTGTCTCTTTTACAACTTATAAATAACACTAGCATTCATATTATTATTTTGCGTGTAGAAAAGGCAAGACTTGAATGTTAATTGTTTTATTAGAGCAACTAGCAACCCCAAATTTAACAATAAGCAAGAAAAAATGTGCCGAGTCCTTAATTTCAAGTTTGTAATATGTACTTCTTGCGAACTACGCCAAGTACCTGAATTGAACGTGCAGTTTTAAGCTTGTGACGTGTTCTTACAACTTACTGCCTAAGTGCAATTTTATTAATAATAAAATATTATTTATTATGTAGCAATTTTGATATAAATCATAATAAGGAAAGGCAGTGTTGTGCTTGTCGTTGTTCTTTTTACTGCTAAAAAATTAATAATTGACATCATTGCTTTAAGCATTTTAGCTTTTTGTTCAACAATTAGAGGTTATGTCGTATGTACGTAACATATGCAAATTTGAACATGATAATTATAAACCGTATGTTAAACACAGATTTTGATATACACAACAAATTACATATGGATAGCAATTCTGACATTCCATGTGATTTGAACTCGCCGTCTAAACACAGCATAAAAAACTGCAATAGGTTAGGTCAGGTCAGGCAAGCAGCCGTGTTACCACAGCCCACTTGTGTGCATTGATTGGTCCCGTTGTGCTTCCTGCTGTTAGAAGGGAGAGAGAAGAAGAAACAGATAGAGAAGATTAAGGCAGAAATTGGAAAAAGAAATGGGGATGAAGAGATAAGAAAGACAGAGACGGAAAGACAGAAAGTACCGCGGTTACAGGATACGGAGAAGATCCGAGAAAAATACGGAGAAGAATCCGCTAAGTGGGCCAGTCGACCAAAGTGTGCGCTCATCCTCCTGAATGAGTCAAGATGTCGGTTGTGGGCCGGTAAACCACGCACTGCACCTTAAGAAGGAACTAATCCTACCTGGACCCATTGAGAATATATCAGATAGGCCCTCATAGTACCGGAGTCCGAGATATCGCAGCTGTTTATACCCCAGCGCGGGGCATTGACAGAGGAGGTGTTCCATTGTGTCCTCTTCCTCCTCGTCCTGACAACTTCTGCAGAAGTCGTTAAAAGGAATACCCATTTTCCTAGCATGTGTCCCAAATAGACAGTGCCCAGTGACCGCAGCCACCAAATCACGCAGTCGAACCCTTGGTAGCTGTAGTAGTGCAGCTGCCCTGCCCCGATCCAAAGAGGGCCAGATTGTTCTAGTGGTCTAACACGTCGACTTGTTAGACCATCTGGTCTGGGCCAGTTCATAGAGAGCAGCGTTAATGCGCTGTCCGCAAGCAGAGAGGGGTATGCCACAGGAGATATCAATGGCACCCTCGTCAAGCATTGTCCCCTTCATCGCCAGTTCATCGGCAACGAGGTTTCCCAAATTGGTCCCATGTCCCCTCACTCACTTTAGGGTGACTGTCGAAACCTCCGCCATCCCGTTAAGGGATGTCCTGATTCAGAGGCAAGGTTAGATGTGGTGAACACACCTTTGAGGGACATAATTGCGGCTTTGCTATCGGTACAAATGAAAATATCCGTTGGATATGTTATAGTACCTTAACCAGCACCTTCCTTCTAATAGCAGATATTTCCGCCTGTAAAACACTATAGTCATTTGGTAGTCTGAAAATCATCCTCATCCCAAATTCATCAATGTATACCCCACCCCCAACTCTCGTCCCTCTCTTGGAGCCATCCGTGTATACACAGAGTGCTCAAGTGGAAGAGAGTGGCCCTCCGTCTGCTAGAAGATAAATCTCCTGAGGGAGAGATTCTAGGGTGCAGTAAAAAACAAGATCAGGTATTACATCTGTGATCGTAGTACGCTCACATGTTCACATTTTCTATAGTCCCATGCACCTATAACATCCAGAAGAACCACGGGCAGCCAGTTGCGCATGGCGAAAAGCATCTATGTAGGCGTTGATCTAATGGCCCCAGTCATTAAGATCGTCATACTGCACAGCACCTTCTCCAAGATAAAGACATTCGCTGCAGAGTCCAGTGCCTTCCACCAGACAAGAAAATAAAAACAAAATTGGCCTAATCACTGCTTTAAGAAGCCAATTTACACCCTTTGGGTTGATGCCCCAGGTTTTGCCAATTACCCTCCTGCACACATACATTGCTGTAATGGCCTTTGATGAAAAATGAATTTCCAAGCCAGCCTACTATACAAGATGATACCCCAAATTTTTGCGCTGGATAGATTAAGTCTAGGTAAACCAAAAGAAGGAAGTTTATTTTTCCTAGAGAAGAGAACAAGCTCCGTTTTGGTTGGATTGACACTCAGTCCGCTTCGCTGCCCCCAGGTGCAGATTGCCCTGAGTGCTGTTCCAACCTTTGCGACACCGTATCTGCATGTATCACAGATACTGCCACCGCCACGTCATCCGTGTAGGCAACAGTCTTTAAGCACATGAAATCCAGTTCCATAAGCAGTTTGTTAATTGGAACATTCCGAAGCAGCGGAGACAGAACTCCGCCCTGTGATGTGCCGCTAACCGGCATCCTGGTGACTTGCCGTGCCAGAAGTGGACGTTATTATCCTGCAACTAACCGGTGACTCTTGTGCACTGGTAGTCCAGGTGCCTTTAACTTTTTGAATGTATCCCGGAATTGACTGATGCTTTGCAAGTATTTTACGCAGCCTGCTCGTCTCTGAAGAGCCCTCTATCCCACTGCAAAAGGCCCTCCAAAATCTGCGCTTTTCATTTATTACTTCGTTTTTAAACCTATTCAGGGAAGTCTTGTAGAGTGACCAGTTTCCCGACCTTTTGCTTCGCTGAAGAGTCTTCCCTATGAGACAACTATTTCGTGGACCATCATGGTGGTCCAATGCATCCATAAGGATCATGCTCTGATCCTCCCAATTCGTCCTGCGTCTGTTTACATAAACAGCGGTGGTGCCCTTTTTGTTCACAATAGAAAAGACATCGTAACGGTTATCAGAAAAGGAGCAGTCATCGGAGACTTTCCAATTCTTAATCAAGAACGCATGGTGAACATCGAATGCCCAACAACTCCTGCTTATTACATACTACGAAAGTTGGTTCTAAACTCCTATTCGCTACTACCAGATTATTATGTTACATAAAATCAAGAATACACTCACCTCTGTCGCTTGTGTCGGAGCTGCATCAGATGTGATGGTGCGTATTTGCGTCGGCGGCTATGACGATAGGTGTGCCCTTCGTCTTTGCTGCTCTGATCATCATCTAGTCGTACGGCATATAGGTGGAAGAGATCCACACCGTAGATTCCTTTGCCACTGTTACCGAATCTTCATCACTGTAATCAGGTAAAATGAAGATATTTAGGTGACTTTTCGCCAAAATACAGGCCCTAATCTTTCTAATATCACCTGAAGTTGCGACATACAGTAATTTGTTGCCTTTTGCATTAAGTCCACATATTTTGCCGTTGTTTAACCACGGCTCTTGAATCAATGCGAAGTCTTCGCCTTGTTCTGCCAGGCGAAGAGTTAATGCAGCAGTCGTTTCCTTAGAGTGGTGGAGGTTATCTGGATCACACTCACCATCTTTTTGGTCCGGATCATAAATGACGGTGACATTGACATCGTCTGGATCGGAATCCAGAAGAGCGTCTTCGTCCTCCGCAACGTCCAGAAGCTTAAAGAGCCCTCCAACCAGACAACAGTCTGATTGGGAGACCTCTGTCGTCTCCGAGTCAGCGGGTTCATTTATGTCCGCACCTGTGATCATCAAAGCCGAAGTGCGTAGGAATTTATTAAAGTCGAAAGTCGGATGAAGGTCGGTTATCCAGCACCTTTAAGGAAAAGGAGGACAGGTTAATGTGCCAATATAATGGCGTATGGGTCAAGAAATCTAAAGGGTTGAAAGCTCCTCAGGAATAACAGAGGTCTTCCCCCATTTATAGTAATTGGAATGCAGCCCGGAAAGTGCGAGTTCGTCAGTACTTCAATGGTTTCATTTCCGCTAGTAGTTCAATTACAAAATTTCTTTATGAAACTTGAGATAATGGGCGTGATTTTCGCAGACTACTCTCTTTAGAAAGCATTGCGAGCCCCAGCTATATTGTAGCTTCACTATGGTGGTTTGGCCCTTCCTCTGCAGACATTCAGCCTGCTTGACTCTATCCGTCTGTCCGTTCGTGTTAGTGTTGAAATGAAGTTGTAAAAAAACTTAGATACACTAATTTCAGGGGTGAAGGGTATAAAACAATAAATAAATCTCTTAAAAATCTTTGTCTAATTCTGGCTGGTAAAAATTTTAATAGCAAATTAAGTTGCGAGTTGTGCGCATATCCAAAATGGGAGATTTTGCTAACAATAACAAAAATTTTAGCCCACGTCATTGTTAACAGTTTACCTGAAATACGTAAACTGCATTACAGAAAAATGAAGGATGCAGCCGAGTGAAAGTTTGCTTAAACAAAAAAATTCTAAAGTCATACTTTTTGCTTTGGGCAAAGTCATGCTTGTAATTGTGTAGGTATTAATGTTTTAAACGAAGATCTTAAAGTACTTGAAATTGAAAACTTATTAACTCAGTAACGAATATAGTTTCTAGACGATTTCTTAAAGTTAGCACAGAACATATAAGACTCAAAATGATATCCCACAAAGCAGTTGTCTATATCATGTCATGGTGTAAAAAATGTATAGTAATTCATAAAATGAGAACGGCTGGGCCGATTTCTGTAAACTTTTTTCTCAGTTGTTCGTATTTTCGAGGAGAAGGTTTTTACGGAAATTTTGGAAAATACATCCGGAAAAGTTGGAAAAATCGAAAATTGATTTTTTTGTACGAAATTTTGTGTGAAATTATTCCTTAATGGCTTAAAATTGGAGCGAGGCGAAGTTCGCCGGGTCCGCTAGTATTTAATAAAAATTTATAACACAATTCTTTAAAAAAGCGGATTTTGAACAAGATAAATGAACTGTAGCGGACTTAGCAATACAGCTTCTTTATAAATTTCAATCGTCTATTACAGTTCAACTATTGTAAAACCCTTCAATTTCAAAACTTATATTTCATACCAGACAAAGTAGTGGATATCCTGTCTAATTTTCAAGTGTTTATATCGTATACCTACTTCAAAATTAATACAACTCAAAATTTTAAGTTTTCAGAAATCGAAAAGAAAAACTGTTTTTGACCTGAATAAAAATGGTTAAAAACAAAAACTTTGGACTATTTAGTAGAAAATCCATACTGATTATGATATAAAAGTTGTTTTTATTTGTTTAATATTTATACACTAGATAATGAACAATTTAATTAAATTTTGAGTTCAGTCACTTTTGAACTATGTGTGCGATATGTAAAGGTTCAAAAGATATGACGATATAGGTAAAATTACGTCAATTATATATATATATATATATATATATATATATATATATATATATATATATATATATATATATATATAACACAAGCGTCCAAATGAAATACACCAAACTGGTAAAAATACTAATAATTAAAATTAATAAAATAATAAATTTAAAATTTTATTTATTGAATAAAATAAAAAAATAGCATTTTAATTCATAGGTTAAAATAACAAAATAAAAACAACATACAAATTCATAGGTTAAAATAATAATACGTTTCAATAATGTATTTAAAAATGAGAGATCGTGTATAATAAATAGATATTGAAGATTTCTTTACTAATTTCCGAAAATTGACTGGTTTTTGTTAATAAACATAAGTTTATCGACCAAAAATGGCTGGAGGCGCGTTCGCCGATCGGAAATAATTTGGCCAGCCTGGCTGAACATTCGTTTCGACTCGCAGGAAGTTGCCGGCACGCATAAATATTTTTTTGCTACCGCTTTGATAGCCACCATACTTTCTGCATTCGTTTTAAGAAAAGGTTCCTTAGTTTTAGAATATTAACCCTTATCGGTCGTAAGTCACCTCTGACGTGACAACAGTACTTTTCTGCAACGGTCGTATGGCACGTGTGAAGTGACAAGGCGAATTATGTCGAAACATACTGTCTACAAGTATATAAATAAGTATATAAATAATTATCAGAAACTCAGACATGTAGTAGTTGTACAAAAAATAAATAATGTGTAACAAAACTGAAAAGAAATGAATATAAATGTATAATAACATACTATTGTTTTTTTTTTCATATTTGTTAAAAATAACTACAACCTGGTGAGAATCAAACGTGTGAAAAGTCGCGTCCGATAAGGGTTAAGCATAATTACATTTATTAACTTTACCTTTCAAAAACGAAAGAGAATCGCATTATTCTGGTTCATTTATATTTTCCAGGTGCTGTCACAAAATTACAATTAATTTTTTATTTTTAAGTTCCGTGAATAAGCTAGTATGACCTGTGTTTCCAAATGTAAATAAAACTAATTATTTTTTACATTTTTTCCCGACGTTTCGTCAATTATTTGTTGACTTTCTCAAGGGGATATCTATTTAATTTTTTCAAAATATTTACAATGTTATTAAATTTATAAAAATTGTTTTTACATTTAAAAAATTTATAGTAAAATTATTTACACAAACAAAAACAAGTTTAGATATAAAACACTCAAAACAACATGAAGAATAAGTAACATACAAAACAAACGTTACAAAAACATTAATTTAAACCAAAAAAACAAAGTCATTAATATTATCATGGACAAATGGAATCTCATTAAAAACTACACGAAAATCCCGAAATCTAAATTCCTGAAAATTCTACGATTTTGCCTCAATGACAACAATTATTTTGTCTACAATAATAATTTTTACAATCAAACTTTTGGCATGTCAATGGGTAACCCCCTTTCACCTACGATTGCGGACATTGTTTTGGACAACCTATTAGATGAAAAACTCAGGAAGCTAAAAAACAAAAATATTCAAATTAAATACATAACCAAATATGTAGATGACATATTGGCGATAGTAGATGCCAACGAAAAAGACGGAATATTAAAAACTTTTAACAAATACCACCAAAAATTACAATTCACTATGGAAATTGAAAATGAAAACGCTCGCACTTACTTAGACACAAAATTATATAGAAAAACCGATAAAGTAGTTTTCAATTGGTATAAAAAAGTACAGCATCTGGTAGAATTATTAATTACAACTCTACACAACCTAAGAGCCAAATAGTAAACACAGCAAAAAATTTCATTTACAGAATATTAAATATAAGAGATAAACAGTTTCATGAAAACAACATCCAACAAATAAGAAGAACACTTAAAGAAAACAGCTTCCCTATGAACGTAATAAATTCTTTAATTAATGAAATATGTAAAAAAATTAACGACAATAGTAGAATTTCAAACTCAATTGACAATAATCCGAAACAATTTTACAGTGTACGATATATTCCAGGTCTGACTGACAACAAAAACATCAGAAACACAACTAAAGACAAAAATATAAAATTTTGCTTACAAACCAAATACCACATTAAACACAATATTCTCTAAAGTAAAAACAAAGATTGACAAAAAACAACAACAAAACAATATTGTGTACGAAATCAAGTGCAAAGGAAATGACAACAGTAATTGTAATATGATTTACATTGGCACTACTAAACGCAATGTGGAAACAAGAATGAAAGAGCACAAGAATGACATAGAGAAACAAAAACAAACAACAGCTTTGGCGCAACACTTATTAGAAACTGGTCATACAGCTGATTTTGATCAAATTAAGATATTGGATAAAAAAAATATTGAAAAGAAAAGGTACACTATAGAAAGTTTGAGAATACAACAAAAAAAGGAACATGCAATGAATTTAAAAGAAGACACGGACAACATAAATGCAAATTATAGAGTAGCAATACATTGGAATGGACGGTGATACTAAGTTAATTTGTGTTTTTTTTTTTGTTTAAATTAATGTTTTTCTAACGTTTGTTTTATGTGTTACTTATTTTTCATGTTGTTTTGAGTGTTTTATATCTAAACTTGTTTTTGTTTGTGTAAATAATTTTACTGTAAGTTTTTTAAATGTAAAAACAATTTTTATAAATTTAATAGCATTGTTAATATTTTGAAAAAATTAAATAGATATCCCCTTGAGAAAGTCTACAAATAATTGACGAAACGTCGGGAAAAAATGTAAAAAATAATTAGTTTTATTTACATTTGGAAACACAGGTCATACTAGCTTATTCACAGAACTTAAAAACAAAATAACATTGGCCAAGTTACCCAATAAAGACAATTAATTTTGTTTTGCAAAAAATAAAAATGGGGTTTTTGAGACGATGCTGGTGGTATTGGCTGCTCCCGTAGAGTTCTTGACAAAACGGTATACATCTCCTGCTCTAAAGCCTTAACTGCCTGATCTTCATTTAAAGCCGACTTAAAACCATCCTTTTTAAATCGAGGATCTATTAGGGTTGATATGCGGGGAACAGTCCTTGTTTCATAGTGTTCAAATATATCACTTAAACGGCTACTTAACGTTTCGAAGGTACAGACAACTTCTGCAGTTCAAAGATTAGGTCTAAAGTTTTGCAGTTTTTGATGCAGCTCTCATCTTAGAGGAATAATCTGAGAAATTGTTGCATTTTTGCTGCCAGAAATAGCCACAGTTGCCTCTTGGAATGGAGTAAGAAGTTCTGCAAGCTCCTTCAAAGTATCGATTTTATCTGTGGAAAATGGAACCGGAGTCTTAGATGTACATAATAAAACAGATGATAGTGCTTCCTTCGTTTCTAAAAGTCTTTTTATTATTTGGAAAACACTGTTACATCGAGTTGGCACTTCCTGAATCAGGCCAAGTGTGGTTTCAATAGTATGGGCCTGCTTAAATTTGGTCATTATAATTGTGCTGCGATTCATGAAGGAAACAATGAAGTTTCATTAAGCCAAAATGGAAACAAGTTCTTCAAGTTTAAGGACATCTTGAACTAGCGAGTTTATGCTTACTCTCCAAAAGCTCGCATGCTTTCATCATAGTGCAGCTGTTGTTGGTCACTATAGAAACAACTTTTTACAACCCCACTCAATATTCGCAGCAGTGTGGTTAAAAGGCTAGTTGTTGACTAAACGGCTAAGTTTAGCTTGAATTCAGAATTAATAAAATGGCAAGTTATCGTCAAATAGCCCTCACTTGCTTTTGAAGTCCAACCGTCTGTTGTGAGTGCGACATACTCCACACATTCCAATGCAGACCGAAGTTGGTCTTTCAAAGTGTCGTAAACTTTGTGAAGCGATACATCTCGTAGGTAGGTATTACTAGGTAATTTATACCGGGGATCCATTTTCTGCATCAACGCACGAAATCCCTTGTCATTGACAATACTAAATGGTTACACGTTTAGTGCAATCATACGCATTAAATATTCATTTAATTCTATCTTACGCTTTAAATTAATTTGCATGCGTTTTAGATGATCCATAAGGTTCGTCGTGTTGCCAGTCTTTTTTAACACTTTTACGCAATGAGTGCATGTAGCCTTTGTCCTTCCCTTCGTTCATTGAAAATGCTGCCAAACATGCGAACCTTCCCGACTGAGTTTTGAGGTCTCAGCCCCACTGACTTCCTCTGACGTTCCTGTTCGCTGGAACTTGACGGCCTAAAATGTAAATACCCACGCACCACTTTGCAGCACACACCTTTGCTTTATCTTTTACTTACTTTTAAGATGTTTCTCCATTTTTAATAGACAACGAATAAAATTTCCTATATTTTAAGTAAAAGTAATAAACTAGAAATAAATAAAAGTTAGTTAATACTCACCTTTTGCGTGTTCTCTTTAAACTTCTCGATTTTTTTTAGGAATGACAAAGAAAACATCGATAGTCGTCATTAAACATCGATGTTTAACAAAAATGCAAAAAACATCGATAGACCATCGATGTTTTCTCCACCTCTACTTTCTAACTCCCTTAACCCTGCATAGATGTTCGACTTCTTTGGGGTAAAGTCAACAAATTAAGGACAAATAGTTTTCAAAGTTTTGCTAACATATATGTAGGTGATAACAGCCTAACACAACCCTTGGACATTGCTGAGGAATTTGCACGTTTTTGCTCCTTCCTTAGCTCAGATACAGCTTTCTATCCTGAGGTTATAGCTACGAAAAATAATTTTAATATTAAAAATCTTCAACCAACAAATCAAGTAAAATTTGTAAACTTTACAACAACATACTGTCCGCTGGAATATTCCCACAGGTTTGGAAAACTGCTGTGCTATCGCCCATACTAAAACCCGGAAAAGAGCCAAACAGTCTTGAAGGTTACTTCAAAATGGGGCTTCATCAATGGGGTATCCCAATTGGTATCCTTGAATTGTTAGATTCATTTCTTAATAACCGCAAGGTAGCTATTAAGGTAGATGGGTTTTTCTCAACGATACATTCGCTGGATAATGAAGTGCCTCAGAGTTCTCGAATAATTATGATATTATACTCGGTCTATGCAAATTCTTTAGCTAAAGCTGTGGAAAACCTATAAGGAATCGACTACGTTGGCATTTTCGCCGACAATGTTTTTGCTGTGGCTTTGCGAAATCTCGAAGTAGTTCATTTAAATCTAAACGATCTTGATATGGAAATGCATCAGTGCGATTTTACCAGCCCATAAATTCGAAATTCTCCATTTAACTTTTAGACCAACTACGAATTTTGGGTCTGCTTTTTAGCAAAATTCTTCTTTAGAACAGTCACGTTAAACAATTAAGTTATAGACTGAGTAAAATTAATAAGCTGTTGAAGCTCATTTGCTCAAGAAATAAAATGAATAACTGCTTTAGAACAGCCTCTGGTCTGCGTCGTACAACGCCGCTTGATAAATTGGGAATTGAGGGTAATTTCACGGATTTTCGTACTTTTTTGATAAAAACTGCTGTAAACTTAGCATGAAGGACGATTACTATATCATCTGATGTCTTACATAAATCTTTTTGGAAAAATAACTACTTTGCAATAATACTTTATAATTACTTTATAACGTTATCTCTATTTTGAGAAACTCAAACATTTCTTTACCTTAGAAGCCAATGAGCGGTGTGAATAAAAATGTAGTTCCAGCTAAATCTAGCAAATTTTACGTTTAAACTAGTTTTGAGGTGAATAAAATTTTCAAATAAAGCTAGTGCTTTTTTGTTGCCTAGTTCAAGCTAGTTTATCCACTTTTGCTTAAAATATGTGTGAATAAAAATTAGTAAGTACTTTAGATTACTAGTTTTAACTTTAATTTTTGTAAGCATGTTATTGAGGTACTGGAAGTACAGGGTACGTTCGTAAATGCTGCAAATTTGTGCATCGCTGCGGCAGTTATGCCAAGTTTTGTTGCTGATGCGCGATCAGCTGTTGCAGATGCTTTGCAACTGCATGACAACTGCAAAGAGTTTGCTTTTTTGAACGTTTTGCAAAATGTTAACCAAAGTACTAATAGCAAATCTTATTGAAAATGTTGATTTTAAAAGCGACAACTTTCTTCTAAAATATAAAAAAAAAAAACAATTAAAAGCAAGATAAAACGACTTCTGATAATAAGAAATAAAGTCAGACCTGAAAGAAGGGTGATTCCTAAAATAAAAAATTACTTTGCTGTAATTAAACGGTATCCAGATGATGTTTTCTATACCCATTTTCGAATGTCTCGTTCTACTTTTGCGGTAAGATTCCATAATACCTAAATAAAATTAATATTTTATCCATATTTTCTTAACAGAAATTACAAAACTCCCTAAAGCCTTTTTGGACAAGAACACTACGTGGTCGGTTAGGAATTTCACTCGAGAAGTATTTATATATTTCTCTTTGGAAGCTTTGTAATAGCGATGTGACTTTTCGAGAACTGAGTGACCGTTTTAATATAGGAAGAGAAACCACACATAAAATTTTTTATAAAACCATTTATCTTATTTGTCGTCTAAAAAATGAAATTACATGGCCTTCAGTATTACAACAGCAAACCATCATGGAAAATTTTCAAAACAGCAGATACAACCCATTTCCTTTCGTAATCGGGTGTGTAGATGGGACCTATTTTTGCATACCAACTCCCACAAAAGATGCTGGAAGTTACTATAATCGAAAAGGAAATTATACGATTATAATGCAAGTTTGTATTTTTCATTAAGATTTTAGACTTCAGATTTTGTATTCAGTTTTAATATTTTTTAAGGCCATTGTCGATAGCAAGTTTCGGTTCTTAGACGTATTTATTGGTTGCCCAGGAAGTTGCCATGATGCCCACGTATGGAAAGTAAGCCCAATTTTCAAATCAATTATTTTGAATCGTGTGGAACTTGCGGAAAATGCCCTTATTCTAGGTGATTCGGCTTATCCCTTATCAAAGTTTTTAATAACGCCTTATAGGGATAATGGGCATCTAAGTCCTGAACAAAAACAGTTTAATTATTACTTAAGTTCAACAAGAGTCTTTGTGGAGCAGGCCTTTGGAATATTAAAGAAAAAATTTATAATTTTAAAGTATCTTAATTTGGGGTCAATAGAGAAAGGATCTAAGGCTATATTTGCTTGCACCATTCTACATAATTTTATTATTAATAATGAAAATCAACCTTACAATTTAATCGAAAATTTAAACGAAAATAACACAATTGAGTCATATTCTACTTCTTCAGTACACGTCGAAGAAGACAACAATGACGGGCTAACAATAAGAAGAAATTTAACATTGCTGTTTTGTTCCTAAATAAAAATTCATTTTAAGTTCTATTTCAATTTGTACTTTTTATTCATAGTTATTATCACATTTAAATTTTAAGATAGAAGTAAAATCCTTAGATTAAAGTTTAATTCAAAATTATTTCAATAACACAACAAAAAACATGGATTAGATATAACAATAAAGATCTTAAAAAATAAAGAATTAAAAATGAATTTAATGTTTTTCAAGTCAAATAAGGTTTTTCTTCAAGTATTTTTTAAATCCATTTTCATTTTTTTTTAATATTATGTGAAACAATTTAAAGTAGGATCGTCAGACCTTTTAGTACTCAAAACAACATGTATTTAACTTATTTTTCGACCATTTTTTGCAGGATATTCTTTAGGTCAAGCAGTGCCTTTATTCTTTCCTGCTCCACTTCAATTTTTCGTCTTTCGAGTTCCATAATTTCTCTGTGCCTTTCTTCGTCCTTTTTAGCTTCATTCTTCAAAAATTCTAGTGTATCATTTTCTTCAGATGTCTGTGTTTTTCTCTTTTTACGGCGAGGTTCATTAAACGAAGTTTCGGAAGAAACAATAGAGTCATCGAGACAGGGTTCCAGTTCCTCATCTTGAGGATTATCTGTTGTATTGAGGGATGACTGTAAATTCCTTACAGGCGGATTAATGGAATGTTTTGTACCATAAACTTCGTCAAATATTTCATAAAATTCCCAGGATGTGGCGTTTCTTCCACTCTTATTATTTCTATCCTTAATTCTTTTATATGTTGTTAGTAAGTTTAAAAATTTTCGGCTTATTTGCTCTCTTGTCATTTCAAAGTCAGGTTTAATTTCTTTAATCTTTGACAGTGCCTTACCCCACAAGATCGACTTTTTCTTTCTTCCCTCTTGAAACTCAGACTCCATGTCTAATCCTGTTCTTATTATTAATTTTTGAATATTTAAAGAAATATCATTCTCATTCTCGGAACTAAAAATATAAACGAATTTGTTTTAATTTATATGTACAAGAAATTGTAGTTTAATGACACTTACTTTTCCATTGTATTGTATGCACAAAAATTTTTATTTAAACTTATTTTTTTGCTCCTTTCCAGATATAGGTATGTATTGCAAAATCTTGCGTTTAAACTTAACTGTTGCCGTGTTTTATGTGAAAAATTACATTAAATTAAATTTGTTTTTGAGAAAATTTTTTATAAAATTTACTTTTTGTGTAGCTTTTATCCAAACAAATTTTTATTATGCGCACTATTGCATCAGAAACCAAACTGTTGCATTATTTGCAGTAATTTGCGGCAGTACTGCCAATTGTTTGCATAAATGAACTTTTGACGTTAAGCAGTGCTGCCAAGTGTTGCATTAATGAACGTTTTACTTTTAATATGCTGCAATGGTGCGCAACTGTTGCATTTACGAACGTACCCACATTTATTCATCAAAAAGTGAATTGTCGTTTGTTATATCCTTCACCACAGGTGGAAAAAGGGTATATCTAAGTGTAATTTCTACAATATCCAATTCCGACCCCATAAAGTGTATATATTCTGAGTTCTTATGCATAGCAAAATCTATTGAGCAACGTAAGGGACTAGATGAGCTAAAGAAAATTTAAATACGACAATCGATCAGACATAGTTTCGTAAAATTTTGCTATTGAAAATCAGCATAAACCATTTTTTTCGAGACAGCGGGCAAAACACCAGGCCTTTTTTTTACCATATCATTTGAAACAAATCTAGTTAAGTAAATTAATTCTAATTAAAAAATATATGGGGCTATAGAGAATTGAAAAATAAGAAAAACACAAGTAGAGAAATTGGCGCTCGCCCATATTTTCCGAGTTAAATATAATATTATACTTTTGGACCATAATAATAGAATAAAAAATCAAAACAAAATCATATTGTTACCAAAATATTTAACTACAAGTTTTACTTAGAATTTATAAGAAAAAATGTTTTTAGTAGTTATAGATTCTATTCTTGAGCTATTTAGGCCTATTCTTGGAAAGTAATTAAAAACTCAATTTAATTACTGTTTTTCCCGACGTTTCGTCGATTATTTGTCGACTTTATCAAGGGCGTCTATTTTTTATTTAAATAAATCATAAAATAAAAATACAATTACATTATAATTGAAAACAAAAAATTTTTCAGAAATATATACTTACAAAATAAAACGTTAATACATTAATTCAAATTAAAATAAACATGTCAAACATAAACACAAAACATCTGAACGATTTAGACAGGTTCAAACAAAAACATATCTTAGCTAAAATACAGATTAGCTGATAGCGATTCTATAGCTGCCATTAATGTTGTCAGTGTCCTCTTTCAAGTTCATTGTGATCCTTATTTTCTTTTGTATGTGTAGACTTTCTTTGGTGTATCTCTTTTTGATAATTTTTTCTTTGTCCAATATTTTGATGTTATTAAAGTCAGCTGTGTGACCTGTTTTTATTATGTGTTGTGCCAATGCAGTTGTCTCCTTTCTTTTGCTTATGTCCATTTTATGCTCAGCTATTCTTGTCGATAAGCTTCTCTTTGTTGTTCCTATGTATATTTGATTACACTTTGCTACTTCATTCCCCATGCATGGTATTTCGTAAACAACATTGTTTTGTTGTTGCTTTTGAATAGGCGCCTTAATTTTTGTAAATATTGTGTTTAATGTATTCGTTGGTTTGTATGCAAAGCCTATCTTGTTGTTGTTTTTTATAATTTTTCGTATATTGATGTTGTCTGTTAGGCCAGGAATGTATTGTACACTGTGAAAATTACGGTTTACTTTTTCGTTTACATTGTCAATTTTAAAATTCACAATGGAAATTGAAAAGGACAATACAATTACATACTTGGATACAAAGCTAATTCGATCTTCAGAAAAAATTATTTTTGACTGGTATTCTAAAGAATCTGCATCCGGAAGATTAATGAATTACAACGCAACACAACCTAGAAGTCAGATTTTAAATACAGCAAAGAACTTTATAGAGAGAGTCCTAAATATCAGCGATGAACGTTTTCACAACATTAATATACATAAAATATACAACACACTTAGCAACAATAGTTTTCCAAAAAATGTTACTAAAACCTTAATAGAAACAGTGAAACACCGTTATATATATACAACACACTTAGCAACAATAGTTTTCCAAAAAATGTTACTAAAACCTTAATAGAAACAGTGAAACACCGTTTAAAAACAAACAAACCTAATGACAATGTAAACGAAAAAGTAAACCGTAATTTTCACAGTGTACAATACATTCCTGGCCTAACAGACAACATCAATATACGAAAAATTATAAAAAGCAACAACAAGATAGGCTTTGCATACAAACCAACGAATACATTAAACACAATATTTACAAAAATTAAGGCGCCTATTCAAAAGCAACAACAAAACAATGTTGTTTACGAAATACCATGCATGGGGAATGAAGTAGCAAAGTGTAATCAAATATACATAGGAACAACAAAGAGAAGCTTATCGACAAGAATAGCTGAGCATAAAATGGACATAAGCAAAAGAAAGGAGACAACTGCATTGGCACAACACATAATAAAAACAGATCACTCAGCTGACTTTAATAACATCAAAATATTGGACAAAGAAAAAATTATCAAAAAGAGATACACCAAAGAAAGTCTACACATACAAAAGAAAATAGGGATCACAATGAACTTGAAAGAGGACACTGACAACATTAATGGCAGCTATAGAATCGCTATCAGCTAATCTGTATTTAAGCTAAGATATGTTTTTGTTTGAACCTGTCTAAATCGTTCAGATGTTTTGTGTTTATGTTTGACATGTTTATTTTAATTTGAATTAATGTATTAACGTTTTATTTTGTAAGTATATATTTCTGAAAAATTTTTTGTTTTCAATTATAATGTAATTGTATTTTTATTTTATGATTTATTTAAATAAAAAATAGACGCCCTTGATAAAGTCGACAAATAATCGACGAAACGTCGGGAAAAACAGTAATTAAATTGAGTTTTTAATTACTTTCCAAGAATAGGCCTAAATAGCTCAAGAATAGAATCTATAACTACTAATAAAATTATTGGCCAACTATAATCATCATAAAAAAAATGTTTTTATTTTCCAGTATAAGCTATCTCTTTTCAGTACTAGCTACCTAGTAGTAGCAAAGATTTATTCACATTTTTTGTAGTTTATACTTTTCAGCCTTGCTAGTACTAAAAAGTTTAAGCTAGTGCTAGTACTAGGTACTATGTAGTATAAACTGCCTTTTTATTTACTCGACCCAATATCACAAAGGTGTTCGAATGATTTTGTTCAGGCAGATGATAGTTTGAGTCATTTCGTCAAAAACAATACTGATTCAACGTGTTTCAAAAAAATGTTTTCTCAAAAATTGTCATATTTTTCTGCACATGTGACTTATTTTACAGATGGTCCCTTTCATAATTGTGTTAATTATTATTATGCCATTGTTAGACTAATATCAGTTGGAGAATAGTACTTATCAAGTTTTGATACTATGGATTCCCTTGCACATGGGAATTCAAGGCAATGAAATCGCTGATTATTGTGCTAAAAGGGATTTGAGTTTACCCCAATTACATAAACCCATTGGTTCTCAAAAGCCATAACAAATCCATTTAGGGTACCCTCGGTCTACAGAACATACACATCTTCAACCAGACTTAGGTACAGCAACAATTTAACAAGATCTGAATGTGATATGTTAGCCCGTCTAAGGGTGGGTAAACACTACTATGAAAAAACTGATCCGCCAAGATGTTTTAATTGTAATGTTTTACTTGATGTTCCTCATTTGCTTGCAACTTGTCCAGTATCGGAGACAGAACAATCCCTGGAAGAGAAACTCGATTGTGCGAGTACCAAAAACATCATGAAGATCAAAAGAAGTGAACAACAACAAAACATTCAGGATGTCTAGGTCAAAATCAAAAAGTCAAAATTTTATTCATTACATTTAATGGATTAATTTTTGAATCTTGTTGAAATATTGAAATGTAAATATCTATATATATAATTTTTTCACTATATCTTTTGTAATGCGAGCGCATATGGTTTTGTTACCGGCGCCCTCTTTCCTATATTTTATGAATTTATTTTGTAAGTAAATAAATAAACGAATAAATTTTTTCACTGTCAGCTAGAAATAAGAAAATGCTCATATGTTAAATAGATAGAAAATGCACATCTGTAAGTTTTTCTTATTGTTTTTATATTTTTCTGTAGAGCGCTTTTTTACTTTCAAGTGGCTCGATTGTTTTGGGTAAAACTCCAATCAGATCATGTACAATAAAGACGTTGTGCAAAAAAATAACTTCTTGTTAACGAGACTTTTTTGTTTCAATACAAATCTGTTCGTGTCTAATGTTGAAAATGATTTACACTTGTTGCTGCATTTTGTGTTTGCGTATAAAAAGCAACAAGTATTAAATTGATGTAATACATGTTCGTATTGTTCTTAAAATTTAACTACTGTGAACAAGACGACTCGATCATACAAGTTGCAGGTCTCTGGTACACATCACCAATATTCTTCCTAGCGCCTCTCCAGTTCGGTCATACCTGCTTCGAAATCCCAGTCAAATTTTACGAAAGAAGCTATTTAAAACTTGAACATAAATTTTTATTTTTAAGCAAAAAATAAAACTCAATCAAACATAAAACTTGAAAATTGATTATTATTTTTTAAGTGTAAAATAGAGCTTGAGGCAAAGCATATTTAACTAGATGGCAGCGGTAGGCCAGATGATAATTTTTCTTAAATTAGATTTTTCCTTTGTTTACACAGGAATTGTTGTTTAAATATTGAATATAAATTAAATTATAATTTTGCATTCAAATCAACAAATAAAATGTACACATTAAAATATTGATGGCTTGCGTCAACGCTTTCTCTTTTAATTTTCTTTCTGTTTTTACATGTTTCTTACACTAATCATTGATTTGTTGTTGTATTTGTTGTCGTCGCGAAAATTAAACTAATTGTCTTTTTTTTCTTGTTTTTTTTTTTTTTTCAACACAAAGGGACCTGTGGCAACACGGCTGCCTGCGTGACATTTTCTTATTTTTAAACCGATTTTAAAAAATTTGCTAATGTCCCAACATAAGTAGTACTGGTAAAGAGGGATTTGAATTTTTAATTAAAATTTTTATTTTTCTGCCTTATTTAGTGTTTATTTTTATTAGTGGAGCCGACATTCGTCTTATGTTTTTAAAAGTTAAAAGTGGTTTTTGTCTGAAATTAATGATAAATGAAAAGATAAAATTAACACTATTATCCGTACTCCTAGAAGGAAATCCGCTAAGCCTTTTCTGCAGCTGTGTTGCGACATGCTAAGACTATAAAATTTATAAAGAAAAAACAAAGTAATATATATATAAAATTATACATAATATTTATTATAAATTAGTATATTTTAATTAAAGTATATGTTTATTTACCATTTTGTATGTTTATTTTATCTGCATGCAGTGATGTTTTGGATCATTCAATATCTCGTGGTGGTACTATGAGGAGTAGCTTACAAACACAAAAACGTATGGATTTAAATAATTCACGTAGAAATAGCGTGCACGGGTAATGTTTTTTTCATGTTTTTTTATTGATTATTTGCATAAAATTTATTAGAATAATTTACGTATAACCTGTTCTGGTGTTGGTTAAAATTAAAACGAATTGAATTTTAAATATTTTGCATAAAAATTTTTAATACCGTAATCGCTTAATTATAATTTTTTATATAGGCGACCAAGAAACTGGTGTAAAAAAAATAAACGAAATTTTTTTTCTAGTTTTCAGAAAAATAATTTTAATTATTATTTTTTTAGTTTAAAATTATTAGCTCACAGCTCATTTTATGCACTGCATACTTTGATCTTTTAAGTCCTGTAACAAGGAAAACAAGTAGGAATTAAAAAAAAAACTAATTTAATAGAGAAAAGGGCCTAGTTTAACAAGAAAACTTTCTTAATTTAAAAATTAATAGTAATATGCATTTACTTCTTTTTGTAACAATACTTCCAGAATGCGTTGTCTAGCGCAAATTTATTTTTTTTTATTCTACCTTATTTTACTTTTCGATATGATTGGCACTTAATTTATTTTAAGATTTTGTCATTAATTTTGTCAATTTAGGGAAAATTTAAATTGGGCCCAGGCACAACGTTAGTGTAGAGAGAGAATTGGTAGTAAATCATTTTAAAAACGATCACTCGCAGCGGAAAATAGTTGAAACGATGAAATTTTTGGTAAACATGATGAGCGTTATATTGTGTAATTGGAGTGGGAGAATATTTCGCCACATTTAACGCGAAAACTCGTTGCATCTATACCAAACCGTCTCAAGTGTGTTATAGATAATAAAGAGCACCAGACAAAGTATTAAATATATAAATAAGCAAACACAACTTGAAATTGTTCAATACTATGAATAACCGCATAAATTAAGCTGTGAGATGAAAAAAGCTGTATTTTTTATATTTAGATATTTAAATGTTAATTTTTAAAATAATTGAAGTTCTCTTGTTAAACTAAGCCCTTCTCTATTAAATGATACCAATTTGTTTTTTTAATTCCTAGTGGTTTTATTATTACAGGACGTAAAAGATCTAATTATGCAGTGCATAAAATAAACTGTGAGCCACTGTATGACAAAACAAATAATTTTTTTTTTTTTTGTTAAAGAAAGTTTGAAACCTTTTTCGTTTATCTCCTTAAAAACAAGAGATCATACCACAAGTTTTTCGCTCAATTGCATCAAAAGTTCACAAGTGTGCACTGAGCATTATGTTGATGTTAGATCAGTGTTTTTAATTTCTAGTGATGACTAATACGCTCCAATCATTGCTCACCATTTTTCCTTAGAAGTAAAATTTTTTTGGTGAAGTCATTGTTGTTTTATTTCTGGTGCATTGTAGTAATCTACAGCTATGGACATATAAATGGTACATTTTACCATGAATTCTTTCTCATGCTACAATATTGGTAATACTGTTAACAAACAAAAAGTTTTTGTTTATTTCCAAAGGTTTATTATTCACATTTAATATCATTATAAACTTAAGTGGAAATTCATTAATATCAAAAACAGCATTGAAATGAGCTGGATACATAAATGGCACAATCTTTAAAAAAGTTTTAATATCACATTTGTTAAATTTTTCGGTATGTACAAAAATTTTACAGTTAATATTTAGTGCTGTGGCCTTTGTTTCTGATGACAGCCTCACACATGCGACCCATACTTTCCACGAGTTTTTGGCATTTTCTTTTGGGGATATCATACCAAGCTTTCTGTGCAGCCGACCACAGTCGTCCTTATTTTTGTAATTTTTTTTTGGCTATTTCAACCTTGATTTCGTTCCACAGGTTCTCTATTGGATTTAAGTTAGGGCTTTGGGCTGGTCAATCCAAAACGTCAATCTTCTCTGCACAAAATCAATTTTTTACTAGTTTCGAGGAGTGTTGGGGTCATTATCTTGCATGAATTTCCACTTAATTGGCGTGGAGTTGAAAGCGTATGTCTCCATATGGTTTTTTAAAAAGTCTAAATACTGAAACTTGTCCATTTTTCCATTGAGTTTTACAAGCGGACCTACGCCATGCCAAGAAAATGCACCCCAAACCATAATGCTGCCTCCTACATGTTTTAGCGTCTTCTGAGTGAACCGAGGATTAAACTCTTGGCCTTTAGGACGACTAACAAAGATTCTGCCATCTGGTCCTATCCTATTAATTTTTGTTTCGCCACTCCATAACACCTTTTCCTTATGGGTTCTGGCGAAGATTAATCGTTTTGAAATATTTCTTTTTGAGAGCAGTGGCTTTTTTCTGGAAATGCGCCCAAACAAATTTGCCTCGCACAGTCGTCTTCTGACAAGCCTGCTAGATATTTCCATGTTGAATTTTTCATTAATATCAGATGCTATCAATTTTCCCCATTCGTACTATAGCTGCATCGGACGCTCATCTGTTTTTCGAGGCCTCCACACAAGAGTTAGTTGCATTGTAGACTTTTTTTTTCTAGAAATATGAGATATCTCAGCTGTTTCCGCTACTTTTTTTCTATATTCATACATTTTCCATATGATTCGCCGTTCCTCAATATGAGATATCTCAGCTGTTTCCGCTACTTTTTTTCTATATTCATACATTTTCCATATGATTCGCCGTTCCTCAATTGTGGTATGCTTTCCTGATCCCATTTTAAATAATTTGCCACTATTTATATCAATTTTCCCCATTCGTACTATAGCTGCATCGGACGCTCATCTGTTTTTCGAGGCCTCCACACAAGAGTTAGTTGCATTGTAGACTTTTTTTTTCTAGAAATATGAGATATCTCAGCTGTTTCCGCTACTTTTTTTCTATATTCATACATTTTCCATATGATTCGCCGTTCCTCAATATGAGATATCTCAGCTGTTTCCGCTACTTTTTTTCTATATTCATACATTTTCCATATGATTCGCCGTTCCTCAATTGTGGTATGCTTTCCTGATCCCATTTTAAATAATTTGCCACTTTTTATATTTATTTTTAAACTACGAAAAATATGAACTGATATGAACTGAATGAAATCTACACGAATACTGCCTATTTAAAGTAATTTGTGTCATTTATATGTCCACTTAAAATGAACATTGTTTACGAAAAAATGATAACTGTAAATAATAAGCAAAAAATAACGGAACATTGTTTTCAACAACAAACAGAAGAGATAAAAATTGCATTTTAAACGATATTAGCTGGAAAATACTTAAATTTTTGCGCAATATAAGTTTGTGCCATTTGTATGTCCATAGCTGTATATTACGTAAAAAGATATGCTATATAAGAGCTAAATTTTCAATTTTGAAGAAACATTGTAAACAGATTTACAATAGATAAAAATGTGAACTACAATTTATTAATGTAAAAAAACACAATAGCGGGCATTTATAACTTTCCTGTAATGACATCCTCTTATCGTGACAAACTATAGAAAAATAAACCTCAAATGAAAGGAAATTTTGTGCAGATTATTAACCCTTAACGGACCATGGGCGCCGTATAGGCGACAGGATACTTTTACTTACTGGGTCCAATGGCGCATATATTGCGCCAAAAACTATTTTATTAATTTTATTACAATTACTGTTGCAGCGATTGGATAGTAAGCTCCACATCATTCGCAAAAGGACTAAAAAAGACTACATCGACAGGTTAAGGGGGGGTAGACAAGAAACAATATTTTATTGCGATATTTTCACCGATAAACCAGGAATTCTTACTGGAGAGTGCTTCGAAAAGTACCATACTCTAAAGAAATATAAGATTTAAATAAAATTTTTATTATTACTATCCACTATATAAATTACTGAAATAAAAATATTTATTTTTTCTGTTTCAATTTTAAGCTTGTTGGGCCTAACGTTCTCCATGTCAATAAAAATGCACTTTTTATTACATATTTTCTCCCGACGTTTCGTGAATTTTTGTTCACTTCTTCAGGGGGTTGTCTATTTTTTTAAAACATTTATTTAAAAAACATCAGTATATTACAAATATTATTACCTATACATACGGTAAAAACTTACATTTTACTTACATTGTAGACATGATTTTAGAGAATAATTTTTCCTAGTTTTTTAAACTTCAACGAAAATTTTTTTGGTTTTTATTTGTTTCTAATGACAACACTGTATATCGCGCTTAAATTGTCGGTATCTTCCTTTTTGTTCATAGTTCTGTTTATTTTTTCTTGTATTCGTAAACTTTCTGTTGTGTATCGTTTTCTTTCATTGCTTTCCTTGTTTAATATTTTTATGTTGTCAAAATCTGGTACATGTTTTGTTTGTGTTATGTGCTTTGATAATGCAGTACTTTCTTTGTTTTTATTTATGTCTGCTTTATGTTCATACATTCTCGTTTCCAAACTTCTTTTAGTTGTACCAATGTAAACAAGATTACAGCTGTTATTATTACTACCTTTGCATGGGATTTCGTATACTACATTATTTTGTTGTAATTTGTCGATTGGGGTTTTTGTATTTGTAAAAATCGTACTTAATGTTCTATTTGGTTTATATGCCAGGTTAATGGTACTTTTGTTTATTATGTTTTTTATATTATTATTGTCGGTCAGGCCAGGTACATATTTAATGCTGTAAAATTGTTCTTCTTTCTTGTTGTGATTGTCATTGTTGATATTTTGTTTATGTTTATAGGTTTTCAGTAATGAATTAATTAAGAATATGGGAAAACTGTTGTCTTTTAATATTCTTATAATTTTTTAATATTTGTATTATGGAATTGTGGGTCACTTATTTCAAGCACTCTACTTATAAAATTTTTTGCTGTATTTATTATTTGTGATTTTGGTTGTGTAGTGTTATAGTTTATGATTCGGCCTGATGATATATCTTTTGTATACCAATCAATAATTATTCTATTGTTTTTTCTATGTAATATTGTGTCAAGATATGCAATTTTGTTTTCTTTTTCCGTTTCAATTGTAAACTTAATTTTCGGATGATATCCATTTAGTGTGTTTAGAATCTCATCTTTGTCGTTAATGTTAATTACAGCTAAAAAGTCATCTACGTATTTTATAACGTATTTTATTTTGATATTTTTGTTATTTAGTTCAGCCAATGCTTCGTCCAATAAGTTGTCTAGTACAATGTTAGCAATAGTGGGTGAGAGAGGGTTTCCCATAGGCATACCGAATATTTGATTATAAATATTGTTGTTGTACATAAAATAATTGTTGTCATATAGGCAGAATTTAAGAATGTCCAGAAACTTTGAACGCGGTATGGTGGTATTGTTTCTTATAATGCTCCATTTTTCCATTATATTTTTGATAGCTGTGTGAATTGGAATATTTGTAAATAATGAGACAACATCAAATGAAACTAAGGTATCGCTCGAAACCAGGGTTAAATTTTTTAGTTGATTTTTTAGTTCTATTGAGTTTTTTATATTATATTTTTCCGATACTATGCTCTTTAGTATTCGTCCTATGTGTTTGCTGAGTTGGTAACAGGGGACTTTAACCGATGATACTATAGGTCTTAAGGGAACATTGTCTTTATGTATCTTTGGTAGTCCATAAATTCTCGGCGCATTTGCAGCAGAGCAGGTAAGCATACTTTTTTGCCTGTAGTCTATATGTTCATTTTTGTACAAATCTGTTACAATATTGTTATTTATTTTAATTAACTTAGTGGTGGGGTCTGTTCTATTTATCCTATAAGTGCTTTTATCGTCAAGTAGTTTTTCCATTTTGTTGTCATATTCATTTTTATACATTGCGACTGTTTTATTGCCTTTGTCTGAATGTGTCACAATTATGTTCTTATGTTTTTTCAAACATTTTTCAGTTCTCTCAAAAACCGTGAGAATAAATTTCTCCTTGGCAGTATTCTTTAAGTTTCTCTTAAATAGAGAGATTTTGTTTGCAAGCTTTGTCCTCGCCACCACTTTTTCATTGTCATCATTATCGTCACCTAATTTTTTAATGCATTGTTCTGCGTCGGCTATTATCTCCAGAGGTGAAAAACTACGTCGATATATAGGCAATGCAAACTTTTTTCCCAAAGACAATAACCATCTGCTTTCCCACGATATCTCTATGTCTGTTCTGTTCTCAAACCAGCTTTCGTTTAAATTAAAACCCAAATTTTTAAAGAGATTTTCCTTAAGAAAATTTAATTTTTTAACTTGCTTTTCTTTTATTTTTGATGTTAAGTATTTTGCCCTATCAGTTTGAGTTTTTGTGAATGCTTCAAAGTCAGCCGTTGTCACAAAATTTTGTATACCTAGTCTCAAATGATAAAGTTTCCTCTTGATTGATTTTATATCAACATTTGTTTGCGATATTTCTAAATTCAATATCTTGTTGTGAAAATTACGTTCAATTTTATCAAGCTGTCCCTTTATAGTATTACATTCAAATAGTTTTTTTACCTGTGTTGTGGTATTTTTAGTGTGTGTGGGTATTATACCGTACTTCCTGCATGATAATAGAAACCGGAGTCTTTGTTGTTTGTGTACCAATCTTTTAATTTCATTGCAATATTCTTTCATTGAACTGCAGGTTCTGTTATCATATTTAAATGAAATATGCTTAAAAAACCCTTTCATGTTTGTAAGTTTTTACGTTTTCAATTGCAAATAAGTAAGGTTGATGTTTTTTAAATTTGTTCTCAAGTAACCACTGTATTCGGCTAGCTATCCGATGATTCTAATTTTGTTGTCTGTTTTTTGGCCAATTAAATTCAATGTTTTTCTGTTTCAATTTTAAGCTTGTTGGAACAGAAAAACATTGAATTTAATTGGCCAAAAAACAGACAACAAAATTAGAATCATCGGATAGCTAGCCGAATACAGTGGTTACTTGAGAACAAAATTTAAAAAACTTGGATTTCATGACACCAACGCGATTTTTTTGTCGGTTTTAAATCCAATTCCAATAAAATTGGATTCCATGACAACCCCGTATATTTTTTTTTTTCTTAAAACTTGAAAATTTTCAGAAACTTATTTTGATTAATATTTATAGTGACGTTGACTCTCCCTGGTATTTTTAGGTAATAAAACAAAATTTAACTAGTAAATTACCGCTTAGTAGATTTTATACTTCCGATACAGATTGATGTTTTAAAAGGTAGCTATGTAATAAACGTTACCTTGAAACAGGAAACGTTCTCTGATTTGGAGCAAAAAGTACTTATTTAACCTTCTGTACCACAATTGTATCGTTTAAAAATTTTACATCAAAAGTCTATCTGTAGTCCCATCAAAATATAAGATTTGTGCCACAGGTGCCTTAATGAGTACGGTAAGGTTCTGTTATCATATTTAAATGAAATATGCTTAAAAAACCCTTTCATGTTTGTAAGTTTTTACGTTTTCAATTGCAAATAAGTAAGGTTGATGTTTTTTAAATTTGTTCTCAAGTAACCACTGTATTCGGCTAGCTATCCGATGATTCTAATTTTGTTGTCTGTTTTTTGGCCAATTAAATTCAATGTTTTTCTGTTTCAATTTTAAGCTTGTTGGAACAGAAAAACATTGAATTTAATTGGCCAAAAAACAGACAACAAAATTAGAATCATCGGATAGCTAGCCGAATACAGTGGTTACTTGAGAACAAAATTTAAAAAACTTGGATTTCATGACACCAACGCGATTTTTTTGTCGGTTTTAAATCCAATTCCAATAAAATTGGATTCCATGACAACCCCGTATATTTTTTTTTTTTCTTAAAACTTGAAAATTTTCAGAAACTTATTTTGATTAATATTTATAGTGACGTTGACTCTCCCTGGTATTTTTAGGTAATAAAACAAAATTTAACTAGTAAATTACCGCTTAGTAGATTTTATACTTCCGATACAGATTGATGTTTTAAAAGGTAGCTATGTAATAAACGTTACCTTGAAACAGGAAACGTTCTCTGATTTGGAGCAAAAAGTACTTATTTAACCTTCTGTACCACAATTGTATCGTTTAAAAATTTTACATCAAAAGTCTATCTGTAGTCCCATCAAAATATAAGATTTGTGCCACAGGTGCCTTAATGAGTACGGTAAGGTTTAAATTCATATTTACTATTACATGCGTCTTAATCTAACCATCTACTGCGGATATATGTTTTTCCTGCTTACGAACCATGGCCAGCAAATATTTAATCCCTTCATCACGAAAAGTGGAAAACGGGTATATCTGGTCTCATGTAGAAAGGCCCTAACTCGCATATTTGAAACTTTACAGGAGAAGGTAAAAACACATTTAAAATTGTAGTTGACAAAAATTAACGTTTTTTTAAATGCAGGTTATTATTAAAATGAAGGACGAATTTGGTTTTCAAAACTTTTTTTTATTTGTAAATATATAAGAAACTAAATTGAGATAGGGCTTTTGTAGCCTCATATCGGAGCATAAATATAACTTAGGGCTTTTTTCTGTAGCGATCAAAACAAATTATATTAAGAAAAATTCATGATTAAAATTACCAGAAAATATTGTCATTGCATAAAAATATTAAGTTCGAAAATAAAAATAGTGTTTATAATTTGTATGGCAACGTATCATAAAGTTTTGGCAGTCTATTGGAATTAGCTTTTTTAGATCTTGCAAATGCTCCCATTTCTTTTTCGAAATTGCTATTTTTTCCTTATACAGCCGAGCTGGAATGACGCGTTCTATGCAAGCTTTTGTTCTATGTGGAAGAAGCTCATATTCGTCCGTAATATTTATTTTAAAATATATAAGCCCTGAAGAATCGTATGCAAGGGCACGCAACATATTTACAGTATCATCACCAGCTTTTTTTCCTAAAGTTTAATTTGCAATTAAAATTCAAATAAAAAATGGTAAAAAATGCACAATAATTTCTCTTATTACCTGGTCGAATTGACAAATATCGCTTCGGAAGTTTTTCAAAATCTAAGAAAAACGTGTAATCCAAATGGTGTGCTTCTAGACGTGTTGGATATTTCCTGGCTTCTTAAATAATTTCCACAAACTGCGACGGCAAATTTATTTGTTTGTTTTTTGTTTTTCTTTCGATAAGAGAATGGGTTGCATCGCACTCCATCTGTGTATGCCCAACAACTCAGTACTTTTGCTCAATAGTTACATTTCATTCTTCACAAAAGTAGAGAATAGCATTAGATAACGTAACGTTGCGATTTTGATAAAAGCAACCGTCCGAATAAATAATAATGTGGTGAATATCTGGAGATCTATCCATAAAATCTCTTAAGTGATTTATAATGCATGTTGTGAAAACCGAAGCAGTAAGGTTTCCTGCCGTTTCATCCTATACAAAATTGTCCGATTGGTGTGTTAGAAGATTGTAAATTGTAAAGTTGTGAATTTGTAGTTTCATTTTGTAGTATGCCGAATTGGCATTTAATTGTGGTACTAATTTTAATGCTTGCATGTCCATACAAAACACCGCACACAACCCCATTTTAGCATTTTCTATATCTAAACGTTTTTCTTCCCGCATCTTTTCTATTTCTTTTCTATGTTGTTCGTACAAAATTTTCGACACATTTTTATTTCTGAATGAAACACAAACATCACACTCATCTTTTTTATGTTTGAAAATAGAGTAGTTTAACTGTTTCGACTACAATAGTATAAGACAATTTCATATCTTTGTTTTCCACGTTTGTTTCACACTCACTTAGGTAAAACTCATATATTTGTTTGTATGAAGAAAAAACAATTTCAAAGAACAGTTTTGTTGAATCGCGTCTGCAATAATGAGATTCTACCTTTGGTAACCTTGTTAACCAATTTTCTATAAAATCACGTTTTATGTGATTTCGATGGCCCCTTATGGAACATCGTTTCTTTTGTATGTGCAAACTTTTCCTTTTCTGTGGACTTAGCTGTGTGCCATGTTTCTCACTTTTTCTAATCCAATTACGTACCATCTTTTGCTTTAATCCTAATATCGAATGGAACATACGACGACATACTTGCAGTCGGTTCGAATTTTTGTTTAAAAAATATGCAATTGACTGCGTCCGTCTAGAAATTTCAGAAGAAATGCGTTTGCGCTCTGCTAAGCTGACAAGGTTAACAACATATATGCGCTTTTGTTCCCACGTCATCTGCCAAAACGCAGTAAAAATTTCTTTTCTTATAAACTCGTTAAATAATGAGCAATATCTCAACGTACTTTTTTTGCAGTACTTTGACTGACACGCGACCCTAAACGTCGTGGGGAAATTTGCGAGGAAGACCCCTTTGAAGTGTTTGCATATGCTTCTCCTCTCATTCGTTTTTCTGATTTATATTTATTTTGCTTCTGGTTTGGTAGCACTTGTAATCACTAATGTTTGAATCTTCCTCGTCAGATTGACAATTTTCATCTATATTTTCCATTTTTATTTGCTTTTTATAATTTATTTTCTTATTAATTTAAATGTGATTATAACTGAACATATAAAGCAAAATATACTGATCTGCACAATTGAAAGAAAACTGTTCTTCTAATGGAGTGAATTACAAAAATTAATTCCAACAACATTTATTAAATTCTTTTTTTAATTCTTTCTCTACAAACAAAACATTTATATTGATGTTTTTGTTGTTTTGTAGTATGTATGTAGTGTTGAAATCTAGTTTACCAAGGCACCATATTGGCTAGAAATAATCTAAATCCACCAACCGATCAGGCATAGTGTCGAAAGAGGTGATATTGGATCTCAGCAAGATCAGTCCATGTCCTTCGAAGCAGCGGGCAAAACACTACGCCTACCTCTAGTTTTTCATATCATTTGGATCAATAAAGAACTTCAATTAAAAAAAAAACCAAATATATGGGGCGATAGAAAATCAAAAAATTAGAAAAAAATCCAGTGAAAAATTGCGCTCGCCCATGTTTCCAACTTACGGTCCTGGGAAATGTAAATTTTTTTTTTTAATATCAGACTGCTTTTCATTGTGTAGAAATTAACAACTTATTGAACTTTGTTTATCTAAGCCCAAATTTACAGTCCTTAGTTTAGATGTCACTTGTTAAAACCTTATATCTCATCAGTAACTAATTAGTTACCCAAGATTTGATGCTTAAAATATTATTATTATTCATTTCTTGCGAAATTGCTAACCAATGTCGTTAGTTAGACTGTGCATCAGGCTATAGTACACAAAGTTTTGATGAATACAATAATTTTTATGCTTTATTGTTAACGATTGTGTTAAGTTTGTAATTTTATTTTCTAAAAGTATTGGGCCATATTCATAGTCAAAAATAAAGTATACTTTAAGAGAGCTAAAGGCTGTTTTACTCTAACTCATTCATAGATAATTTACAATAAATATGCTTTTAGCGTTAAAGTCGACTCTAAATTTAACTTATTTAACAGCACCTTCTGCTTTTTGTAAAATTAAAAAGCTTGAAAAAGTTTGTCCTATAAGAGCGGGGGAAGTAAGTATATATTATTTTGCTCACATCTTGAACTGCACATTTCGGAGGACACTTGAAAATTTTATCAGAATTTGTAGTAATTTTATCACAAAAACTTTTAAAACATTCAATTTCCATAATGCAGTTCCAGTCGATTAAAGTTTCGCCATTATCAAACTTCTTCTGCGCTTAGTTCAGGAATAGGAATTAAATTATCTGTGGCAATAGAAGCCCGTTTTACATTTGTGACAGCTTTTTTGGCGATAACTTTCAGACGCACCCATTTCGCCTTAAACTTCGCAATATCCTGCTGATAACTTGCAGAAAGCATACCTTCCTGTATTGCTTTCCACTACTTGTTTTTTTTTGTCTATCATTGACACGTGATTACCTCTATTTTACACTACAGTTGGCTGTTCTGTCTCTTGCTTTCTTTAGAGTCTGCAAATAAATCTGTAATTATTTGCCACCAAAATAATATCTAGACATATGTATGTGCGAAAAAATTTTTCCATTTTTTAATTTATTTTGTTTAAGAACAAAATGTGTACAAAAGTACCTTTCCTTATGTTTGTTTAAAAATTGTATAAAAGCATTTAGCAAATTAGAGATCACATCCAGTTAAAGTCGGTTCAACTTAATGTATACTTTATTTTTGACTATAAAAGAAAAATGATAAAAAGAGCTTTTTAGTTTAGAGTATACTTTAGCAATAGTCGAATTTAATTTAAATATATTTGTCAAGCGCTTTTTATTCACTTTTTTTATTTAAAATCTACCAATTTTTGCATCTCTTTGAAATTGATTTTATAATTACATTTTATTTTATTTCTAATTTTTTAAATATAGCAAAATTATTCTTAACTTCTGGGAATGTTCTATATAATTTGGTAAATATTAAAGTGAGAAAAATTAATAGTTTGTTAATGATTTATGTGAAAACCCTTTTTAATATTACAATTTAAATATGCATTTCGTTACTTGCTTATCAAAAACTAACAAACTTAAAAAAATCCTGTTTTTATAATTAACACGGCTGGTGTTCTGATTTTTTATGAAAATAATATTACTATGTGCCAGTTTTTCACATGCCTCATGTTTTGCTCCTTAGTGGTCCTTTTGTACTAATTTTTAATGTTGTATGCTAAACTCTGCTTGTTTTATCGTTGACATTATTGCTAATCTGACCTTATTTTCAGAGGTCTTATAATTTCCTCGACGACAGCAAGGTTGTAATGCATTGAATTAGTGAATAAAGAGAATAGAGCTGAAGAAGGCTGTTATGTTATGTTATAAAAGTGATGGCAGGAAGGTCAGCTGTTGTAAATTTGCTCGACGTGCTTATATACATATATACTAAAGAGCTGCACAAAATGTTTTAAAAGTTCTATGTTTTAGTGTACACTACTTCCAAACACAGAATTTCATTGTAAATATAAATATCAAAACAAGCGTTACAAAACATGGCTTTCACTAAAACAAAACAAGCACCATTTCAAAAGTTTCTCTTTACAGCTTTGTTAGTGCTTGTGTTTTAAGACAGAGTAGAACATCAAACCAAAAGGCGAAAATGAATTAAAAAAACGGTAAATCATAGTAGAAACATCGAGTGCACTAGAACATATACAAAAATGTTCACAAAAATAAAGCAGTGTTGTTAAATAATGGGAGTTAAGGCTGTTGAAAGAAAATACTTTTATATAAAGAAATGGTATGCAAACATACAGATATGTTTTTTTATAACACGCTGTTTTATTGTTATATTTTTAATATTGAAATATGGAACTTCTGATAAAAAAAAAATAATTTTTTAAAAAATATTTTTGTAAAAGGATAAATACTGAACCACGTGTTATTAATTTTAAATCCTTACTATCTATTAATTGCTAAACTCTTTTTAAAAACTTTTGTATACAAATTATGAAAACAATATGGTTTATTCTGATCGAATACAGGCAAATTATTTATTTATTTTTTTATTTTATTTACTATAAAAATAATAAATTTTTTGGAAAAAATAATTCAATTAACATTTTAAATACAACAGGAATTATAATGGTTTTTCCCCTATTTTGTGCGTTATCAAATTTTAAAGTTGACGACACTGTAGATAGGACGTTTTATTTAGATATTTTTCATATTAAAATTTCTCTTTGGCCGAATTCTGCTTTAAAAAACTTCAAGCATGTTTTGAATGTTCTTCTTCAGTTTTGATATTCTACCTACAGTTAGGAGCAAAAATGTAACATGAGTTATTATGTTCTGAAATAAAGCTCGATAGTTTCAAAATAAAAAGACACACAACTAAATTATCTTAACTTATTTTATTTATTAAACTTTCTGCAAAATATAACACAAACACAATTTTTTATATTACAAATTTGTAAAACAAAATGCCTATGTAACCAGATTTAGTCAAAAGTTACACTTTTGCACCCAGCAATATTTGTATGATAATTAAAGCGCGACGTTTGAGTTTTTATATTTGGTGCACAAACCTTTTGCTTTTTCAAGCTCTTTTAGTCGGTTGGGCATACTATTGCAAAAATTAGCCACCATCTCGTTCGGAGTAGACTCCCAACAGTCTTTCACACGGCTCCATAACTCGTTAACAGCATTTGAAGGTTCCGGATACTTGGCTAACTTTGTTTTGATGTAACTCCAAAAGTTTTCAATCGGATTCATATCCGGTGACTGCGGGGGCCATTTTAAAACAGAAAATGGTTGACTTTGTAGCCAAGTTTTTACTATTTTAGCCGTGTGTTTTGGGTCGTTATCTTGCTGAAACACAACATTTTCAGGAGAAAGACCCGTTTTTTCCAATAGCAGCTGGTAAATTATTTTGCAAAATTGAAAGATATTGTTCCTTTTTCATAATACCATCAATTTTAACAAGAGAACCCGCTCCATTTTTCGTGATACAACCCCAAACCATTATTGAACCACCACCGTGTTTCATTGTTTGTCGGACCTGATTTGAGGTTATGGTGTTTGGGTCCTTACTCCAGTACCACGAGCGCCTATCTGACTCAAAACGGTTAATTTTCGTTTCATCAGACCAAATCACCTGAAAAATAAAAAAAATTTAAAAAGTAATTTACAGTACCTGACTCCAGTCGCCGTATGTCCAATTTTTATACGAATTTACAAATTCCTTCCGGCAAAAAATATTTTTTTTTTTTGTTAGAAATGGTTTTTTTTTTTTCAGCGGCCTTAGGACCCAATCTTTTTAAACACCGTTGAGCTGTCCAGCGACTTGCATCAATTTGAAGAGTTTTTAGTGCTTCAGCTGGGGTGACAGGATTTTCGCATGTTACCAATTTTGCGAGGTGTCGACCAGTGCGATCATCTATTTTTCTTGGCCGTCCAATACGCGGCGATTGAGCACATATTCCATACTTTTTTTAATTCTTTGCACGGTCATATGACTTATTTTATACTTTTTTGCAATTTGTCTTACCGATTCATTTTTTTGCAATAAATTAATAATTTCATTGATTTTATATGGCTCCATTTTAAAAAGACGTGTGAGATAATTGAAAAATTGATAAATAACGGTAGATTACAGAATGATTCAGATATTGCATTTGTTTGAATTATTAAATGCATTAAAATTTAACAGGGTGCAAAAGTGTAACATTTTCTGATATTTGTTGTGGTACCCCTACTGTCCATCCTTGCCATACTAGAATATTGCATGTAAGTATTAATTTTTTTGGACAAACCGATATATAATAATAATCAAAAAAAACTTTTGGTATTTGCTTCCTCATAGGAAATACTAAGCATTGTTTCCGAACGCCGGCTATCATGTTACATTTTTGCTCCTAACTGTATATCATTTTTGTTCTAGTTCTGTTTTGTTTTGTTTCAATGTTGTTCTAAAACACTTTTGTTCTCTATTTCTCTATTTTGGTGGCAAAGCAAAACTTTTGTGTTTGGAAGTATGTGTTTGAAAATGAGAGTGATTGCATATACATACATTTGTATGTATATGCTATAGAACAGATTTATACCAAGCCATTTTTCTCAATTCTCTTTTTTTAGGTTGGAGCGAGTTTCATTTTATTCTTTTTATTTTTATTAAAGTTTTTTAATTTATTTTTTTCAATTCTTATTTCAGTAGTTGCGCGTCATGCACAATTAAAATTCAGTATCAGCTTAAGATGAGAAATATCAATTTATAATTATTAATTTATCTGCGAAAATCTACTAAGCCTTACAGCTTATCAGAAGAAGAATAGTAAATAATTTACTAAATACAAACAAATTATTTTAATTCATTGTAAACTAATTTAATATTTTTTCCAAAGCTTTTTTTGGAATGAATTTTTATCAACTATATATAAAGGCTCTTTATTGAAAAATGTGGGCAGCTTCACACCGAGTGTATTTCTTCCATAATCGTTGTGAATCTTCCTTGCACTCGGTGTTCTGTTCATGATCGATTGCTTAAAAAATCTCTCATCTTTATAAAATTCATTCACCAAAGTCATGTGGTATAAACTTTTCACGTTCAAGATGTTTAGTTTCTTTAAGCAAGATTATCTTGATTAACATTGTTATTTGTGGTAAATGACGTGTTGTTTTTGCTATGACTGTTGTTGGTAATTGTGGTATTCGAGATTATAGTTGTGTTGTTGTTACGGCTGGTTTTGAAAACCGTGTGCTTATAGCTAAAAATGCTGTTGTTATTGCTTATGTTAGAGTAGGAATATGTATGGCTATATCTGTTGTAGCTATTAATAAAAGACGCGATGTTGTATCTCTTGTTTCTGTTGCTTGCGTTATTTGTGATATCCGGTATATGGTCGTTTGTGACGTAGTGGCTATAAATGTTGTTGTTTTTATTGGCATCATGCCTTCCTGTTGTCGTTATAATTATTGTTAAACGTTGTGCTATATGGCACCTGGCTATCGCTAGATATAATGGCTTGTGTTGTATTTCTAACATTTACGTTTCTCTGTTGGATTGCGGTTCGTATTTAAAATGTGGTTGGTGGAGTTTTGGGCATTGCCTGCGCGATGATAGTTTTTTTATTAGTATTTTAAAAAGTTGATTTTGTGATGTGACAAATTTCCTTATGCTGTAATACCGTGTCTTATGCAAGATTTAGCGAGTGAAATGTATACTTGTCTGAGTACACTATACGTGGAACAGTAGCTCATAAGGGTTAGCATGTATGCAGTCTTTTGAAGCTTCTTCTGAAAGTTATCTACATATATGTGTTTTCCATTTAAACTTACTATCTACATAAACTCCTAAGTACGTATACGCGTCCACTAGTTCTATGATTATTTTATAGGAATCGTTAGAACTGCTAAGTTTTTTTTGCTTTATTATTATGAAAATCGTTGATGTCGTGGGTTAATATGCATTAATTTAGTTTTTGTTGCCTTAATAATTAAACCATTCTGTCGTCAATTTAATGTCTGCGACGACGATTGCAGTATCATCGGCATATGCATATGTTGCGTTTCCTTGAAGAGTACTACTTATCATGTTATTAGCGTGTTTAAAACTAGTCCTAACTTAGATCCCTGAGGTTCACCGCAGTCTATTGGAACTTCTTTACTGTATTGATTGTTAATTTTGCCTCTGTATGATCTACAGTCAAGAAAGCCAGTTTAACGTGTTTCCTCTGATTCCTTTTTTTCTAGCATTTGAAGTAGTTTACTATGCGTAGGTGTGTCGAAAGCCTTACTAAAATCTATAAATAAAACCAGACAATACGAGGGCTGCTATATATATATTTCTGGCCTGGCAACACTGAGTGCTGCCAAGTGCAATCTGACATTTCCATTTGGAAAGCTTGTCATTTTTAAGCATAACCGTACTCAAAACGTTTTGACATACGACCATTATTTGTGTTGTTTGTGACTTGAAAAAATTAATATAGGAAAAAATGGAATTACTCGTGAACATTTTCGTGCCATCATTTTTCACAACTTTCGACGTGGACTATAACGACAAGAGTGCATTGATGAAGTTAAATCTTTGTATGGCGATGAAGCACCATCCTATAGCACTTTGAAAAATTGGTATTATGAATTTAATCGTGGCCGAAGCTCGCTCAAAGGCGAATTCCGTAAAGGTCGTCCAAAAACGGCTGTTGTGCCAGAGAACATTGATGCCGTGCGTGAACTCATAATGCAAGATCGACATGCGTCATACCGAGAGATAGAGACATCCTTGGACATTTCTTGCACCAGCATACATTCGATACTGCATGAACACCTGGCCGTAAAAAAGGTTTGTTCTCGTTGGATCCCGCACAATTTGAAAGTCGCTCAAAAAAAAGCTCGTGTCGATTGGTGCAACGAAATGTTGCAAAAATACGATTGCGGTGCTTCAAAAGACGTTTATAAGATCGTCACAGCTGACGAATCATGGATCTATGCGTATGAGCCCGAAACGAAACAACAATCGACCGTGTGGGTCTTCAAAGACGAGCAAAATCCAACGAAAGTTGTTTGTGCAAGAAGCACTTCGAAGCAAATGGTCGCCTGTTTCTTCGGCAAAACTGGTCATGTGGCGACTGTTCCGCTTGAGGAACGTAGGACGGTCACTTCTGAGTGGTACACTACAATTTGTTTGCCTGAAGTCATCGGAGAAATTCAAAAAACCAACAAGAGAAGACGAATCATTGTTCACCATGACAATGCGAGCTCTCACACATCGGCTCAAACCAGAGAGTTTTTGACCGGCCAAAACGTCGAATTAATGGGTCATCCGCCGTACAGCCCTGACTTGGCACCTAATGACTTCTTCTTGGTTCCGCACATCAAGAAAAAAATGCGTGGTCAACGATTTTCATCGCCAGAAGAAGCTGTTGAAGTGTTCAAAAACCATGTTTTAAAGGTGTCTCAATCGGAGTGGAAAAAGTGCTTCGACAACTGGTTTGAGCGCATGCAAAAGTGTATAAATCATGCTGGAGAATACTTTGAAAAATAATAAAACCATTTTTGATTATAAATATTCGCATTTTCACTATTAGGCCAGAAATATATAGAGCAGCCCTCGTACATACCTTTGCCTAAATAGTTATTTTTACAATTTGAAAAATTTCCCAAAAGTTTTTTTATGTTTCTTCCTTTTCGGAAACCAAACTGATTTTATGTTTCATAAAAAACGCTGTTGTTTTCTCGTCACAATTTCCTCAAGAATTTTCTCAATAGCTGGTAGAATAGCGATAGCCCTGTAATTGTTGTAGTCTGTTTTACATCCGCTTTTATGTGTGGGTCTTACTACAGATGTTTTTAGCAAATTTGGTACAATGCCACTTTCCAAACTAGAGTTTATTAACTTTATAATTATAGGTGCGATAAAGCTTGATTTGTTTTTCAAGTCTACAGGTCTAATGTCGTCGATTCCAGCACATTTTTTTCACAATATTATACATTTCTTCCTCACTAGTGAGTTTCATAAAGAGCGAGTTATCGCGAGTATTTGCATTATTAATTATGGTCTATATATTGCAGCAATGTGAAATATTTTTGACGTTTACTTTAAGTTTTTTGGAAAAATTGTCTAATACAGTAGCTCCAAGCGAAACTCGTACACCTATGAAAACAAATTTCTTTATGTTATATGTCTAAAACTAAATAGGCTAATAAAATAAATTTACTTAATTTTAGTACAAAACTATGTACTTAATTAAATATCAGAAACGAAATTTTGAATATAAATTTATTTATTAAAATACAGATAAATATTTTAAAAAGTGCCAACTTTCGACGCCAAAGCCAAACTCGTACAGTCTTATTTAATTTGGCAACATTCTTTTAATTTGCATCTAACTTCGGGATATTTCGTAAAAATAATTAAAAAAATTTGGGAGTTTTCCCATTATTACCTTTTTTATTGTCATTTATTTGATTTTTTGTTTGAAAGAGTTACAAAAGAGAACAAAATGGGTAGACAGAGAGGACAAACTTTTGTCACAGTAAGAAAATTAACAATTCAACATCATAATAATAATAAATCGCTGCGATAAATATCTGAGATAGTTGATAGAAGCCTATCAACAGTGCAATATTATAAAAAGGTGTAAAATGGAAGAGAGGATTGCGAACAAGAAGAAAAGTGCATATAACAAAATTTTCTCTGCTAAAGACGGGCGTCAAATAAAAAGGAACCCATTTTTAAGTGCTCCGAAACTCGTAGAAGTTGTGTAGAAAGACTTAGGAAAAACATGTTGCCCACAGACCATAAGAAACATATTAAAAAGGGCTAATTTCAATAGTAGAAGGACAAGCGTTAAACTTCTGCTTAATAAGAGAAATCAAAGAGAAGGTTACGATTTGCCAAGGAACATGAAACAAAGGCTTTTTCATTTTGGAAGCAAGTATTATTCACAGATGAAAGTAAATTCAACTTGTTTGGTTCAGATGGAAGACCTTTTGTATGGAGAAAATCCAATGAGGAGTTGCTTGTCTAAAACATGAAACCAATAGTTAAACACGGTGGTGGGTCAGTAATGGTTTGGGGATAATTTTCTGCATCTGGGCCCGGTGTTTTACAATTTATCGATAGTACCATGGATCAGCATACGAGGGCTGCTCTATATATTTCTGGCCTAATAGTGAAAATGCGAATATTTATAATCAAAAATGGTTTTATTGTTTTTCAAAGTATTCTCCAGCATGATTTATACACTTTTGCATGCGCTCAAACCAGTTGTCGAAGCACTTATTCCATTCCGATTGAGACACCTCTAAAACATGGTTTTTGAACACTTCAACAGCTTCTTCTGGCGACGAAAATCGTTAACCACACATTTTTTTTTGATGTGCGGAAACAAGAAGAAGTCATTAGGTGCCAAGTCAGGGCTGTACGGCGGATGGCCCATTAATTCGACGTTTTGGCCGGTCAAAAACGCTCTGGTTTGAGCCGATGTGTGAGAGCTCGCATTGTCATGGTGAACAATGATTCGTCTTCTCTTGTTGGTTTTTCGAATTTCTCCGATGACTTCAGACAAACAAATTGTAGTGTACCACTCAGAAGTGTCCGTCCTACGTTGCTCAAACGGAACAGTCGCCACATGACCAGTTTTGCCGAAGAAGCAGGCGACCATTTGCTTCGAAGTGCTTCTTCAACGAACAACTTTCGTTGGATTTTGCTCGTCTTTGAAGACCCACACGGTCGATTGTTGTTTCGTTTCGGGCTCATACGCATAGATCCATGATTCGTCACCTGTGACGATCTTATAAACGTCTTTTGAAGCACCGCAATCGTATTTTTGCAACATTTCTTTGCACCAATCGACACGAGCCTTTTTTTGAGCGACTTTCAAATTGTGCGGGATCCAACGAGAACAAACATTTTTTACGGCCAGGTCTTCATGCAGTATGGAATGTTTGCTGATGGAAGAAATGCCCAAGGATGTCTCTATCTCTCGGTATGTCGCATGTCGATCTTGCATTATGAGTTCACGCACGGCATCAATGTTCTCTGGCACAACATCCGCTTTTGGACGACCTTCACGGAATTCGTCTTTGAGCGAGCTTCGGCCACGATTAAATTCATAATACCAATTTTTCAAAGTGCTATAGGATGGTGCTTCATCGCCATACAAAGATTTAACTTCATCAATGCACTCTTGTCGTTATAATCCACGTCGAAAGTTGTGAAAAATGATGGCACAAAAATGTTCACGAGTAATTCCATTTTTTCCTATATTAATTTTTCAAGTCACTGTAAACAACACAAATAATGGTCGTATGTCAAAACGTTTTGAGTACGAGAATGCTTAAAAATGACAAACTTTCCAATGGAAATGTCAGATTGCACTTGGCAGCACTCAGTGTTGCCAGGCCAGAAATATATATAGCAGCCCTCGTATGTATCTGAACATTTTAAAAGAAAGTTTGCCAGTTTGTAAGCAGAAATTTTGTCTTGGTGAAAACTTTTATTTTTACCAAGACAACGAACCTAAGCATAAGGCTTATAATGTGCGATCATGGCTACTTTATAATTGTCCACATGTTATAGATACACTAGCCCAGAGTCCAGTCATAAACCCAGTCGAAAATTTGTGGAGCTATCTCGATCGTAAAATTCGTAGTCAAACAATAAGTTCTAAGGATGGCTTGAAAAGAGTTCTTCAGGACGAATGGGGCAAAATTGAACCTAGATTTTGCGAAAACCTTGTGCGCATTATGCCAAATAGATTAAAAATGGTGATAAAAAATAAAGGCATGCACACCAAATAATAATATTTAAAACCAACCAAATAATATTTGATTGAAGTGTGGTGTACGAGTTTGGCTTTGTCACAGAAATTACTATTATTTTATGTTTTTATTAAAAAAAATTTTTATTCAATAATAATTTAATGTTTTTATGTTTTGTTAAATTTGTTATAAAATGAACTAATAAAATAAATACAGTTTTATTTGTTAAGAGCTTCTTACTTAATGTTAAAAGATAGTTTAAAAATTAGTCTAAAGTGTACGAGTTTCGCTTGGAGCTACTGTATATTTTGTAGGCTTGGTTATTTCCAAAGTTTTTAATTACGTGTTCATCAATGTAATTTGATTTTTTTTTTCGACAATTTCATCAATCAATAGCAACGTTATGCGCATATCCTTTCTATTTTCAATAAACTTTTTTTCTATAATAGTTTTTTTCATAATTTATTTTTTTGTTTAAAAAATTTCTAAACTTTTTATATTCAGTTTCATAGTTCTTTCCGCTTTTATTATTTCGCTATTTATTAAAAAGGTTATCCCGATAGTTGCAATACTTAACTAATTCATCACTTATCTAAGGGTTCGGCGATCTTTTTATATCCTTCATCAAGCGCTTACCAATATTTCCCGAGTTACGGGGCTCTGAAATTTAAAATGTTTTTAAAATTTCAATATGAGTTTCACTTTAAAGCTTTTGAAGAGATTTTTAAGGAAATACTAAAATGTTTTAAAAATGCTTAACCTATTAAAAGCCGATGATTTTTATGTAACAAAAATATATATATATATGCAGTACTAAATTCTTTTCTTCTTCTCTCTTCTTCTCTTCTCTGTCAATATTTTCTTGTGTGATTAGAGTTACTTGGCTAAACTAGATTTACATAGATGGTAAAGGATATATAAGATTCGTCAAAGCCGAATATAGCACTCTTACTTGTTTTTACTCTGTTTTACTCGTTTGATCGATTTTTTGTTTATTTCACAGCATTTTGTGTGCATATTATTATACAGATAATGTGATATATATAATTCATTGCATACAATTGCACACATTTTTCTAAATTTAAACCGAAAGCAAGGAATCAACTTCTCAGGAAAGTAAACGGTCTTGGTCAAAATTTAAAATTGTTGCAGTCTGATGTGGACAATATGTGGTTTCAGTAAGACGTTGCCATACAGTCCGTTTAAAAATTTAACTTCTGCAAGTGGCATTGTCAGTCGATATATGCAGATAACCGCTGTATCAACGGAATGCAGCCGCATTTGCAAAATAGATATGAACAAAAAGTGTATATGTTCTGGTACAACAAAGCTGTAAAGGTAACTTGACCTATATTGCGCATGTGTTAGTTCAGTAAAAAAAATATATGATATAAGGTTAGAAAGGGTAGTACTAAATGTTTTGACACCTCCCTTCAGAGAGGTCCTTTCGGTGACGATTTACCACAATTTTTGTTGTTATACGGATACGGTAGAACAATTGTGTTGCAAAAATTTGGATTTTGGATCATTTAGGTATTGTTCTTTATCCTTTAAATCAAATCCTTCTGTCCCACACATGTTTCTTTTTCAATGTCATTTTTCAGAAAAAATGTCTGGTCCAGACTCATTACTACATCTATAAAATTTTAAGAATTGTCCTTCTCAATTTTGCAGCAAAAGCAATCTCCTTAAAATAGCCGAAGCTAAATAAATCGTTCTATAATAAGGTTATTAGGCGTCTTGGCTTTTTGTTGGCTGCACCAAAATCTCCCTTATATTAAGTTTCAATGCAGAGTCTAACCTCACAAGTTTATTAGAGGTCGAATATTTGCGATGATCATCATTATACAAATTTCGAAAATTTTCCTGTTTACTTCCATTAGCATATTTATTTTTATTATTTATGAAGACCTCAAAAAAAAATTTCAATATAATTTACACAGCTACTCGAATATGAACCATGACACCCGTTGATAATTTATATAGCAAATATAAAATTTATATGGTATACATTTGGCAACAGGCCAAAATTTTGCTTAAATATGGTTTGTTGTTCTGTTATTGTTGTCACTTTAAAAAAAATATATTAATTTTGATGCCAAGAATTTTAATCAGTAATTAATGAGCGGCAAATGCATTAAATGCTTGAGATGCTTTTTAATTTATTATTTTTTTTTAATTGAAACTATTTAAAACAAACTTCTTGTGAAATAAGACTAATAATATTATTTTAATATGAAATTTTATTTTACTTTTTTTATAAAAAAGATTGGAAGCACCTGATGTTACTGGAAGCAGTTTAACGTTAGGAGCTGCTGGATCAAGACGCACTGTTTATCTTATTGGCGAAAATCAAAAAATACCAGATACAAGTGGCGTTGTTGTTGGTGGTGGAAGTGGGAGTAATAGTAGTTCAACCATTACATTGAGTGGACAGAATAACACTGCTGAACCGCCAACGCCATCATCCACACAAAAGCCTGATAATCCTGCAACTTTTCTAATGTTCAATCGTATTAATAACGTAATCGGTGGAAACTCAGCAAATTCAAGTGGTAATAAAACTCCTTCACCCACCATTGCCTCAGGCAGCAGTGGCAGCAATCATGAAGTGGAGGGTCAGCAAGATGAAAATAAACTAATGCGCAATAAACGACCAGAGGATAAAAACAGCAGCATTTGGTACGAATATGGTTGTGTTTGATTCCTCTTTTCATAATCTCTTCTTGAGCCATAACCATTAATATATGAAAATAATTCTATACTCCATTTTTTCATAAAAATATTGCCTTTAAATAGTATTTTTTACAAAAAAAATTAAGAACCTTTTGACTGAAAACCAACCACATTTTATATTTACACTTTATTCTTGCATTGTTCAAGGTATAGCAAATATTCACTCAATAGACATAAAAAATTTTTAAATGAAAAAAGCCTGATTTTCCATGCAACATGTGATCAAAATAACTGAAATCAAAATACAACTATTTTATATTTTTATTATATTTTATTTTTTATTTGTATTTTTTAATGAAAAACAAACTTGCGTCGCATTACTGCCATGTGCATTTAATTAAATATAATCATTAAAAAAAGCTGTCCATTTATGTATTTATTAAAAATTTAATTGTTTAAGAGTATTTTTCTTATAATTAATTATAACAATTGTTCATGAGCAACGAAGTACTTTTTTCTCTTCAAACAAATCTAGAATTATAAATTGTATATTATTGTATTCATTTGTTTTAGATTTAATAAAAAAAAAACTATTTTGTAAAAAAGTCTACAAAACATAAACAACTGCGTACGATTTCACTATTTAATAAAATTGAAACAAAAAAAGAATTTCGCACAAATATATAAAAAAAAAAAAAGAAAAAAGAGAAATAAAATTTGAAATAAGTATTCCTATAAACACACAAACATAACACTACATACATACGAAACTAGAAAATGAAAAACGTGCAGCTTTATAAGTAACAATAAATCAAATAATGTACTACATACACGTCTTTATACTCTTTTTTTTTTTTGTTAAGTGACAATATAATTAAATAAACTAAACATTAGAATAAATTACAAAAATTAATTTTGCTGAAAGAAATTTAAAAAATAAATTTTATAAAACATTCCTATAGGAAAAAACTTTTGCGTTTTTTGTTAACGTTTTTTTTTTAATTAAAAAAAAACTTCAATAAGATTAAAATTAAATGGTACGTAATTATTAACCACAAACTTAAAATTAAACTTATAAAATCATACTGGTTGGAAATAGGGGGCACTTGTTATTTCTGTACTTTTTACACTTTCGCATCTTACAAATCTTATGAAGTAATAAGGTGTACGCGTTATGAAATATTAATTATACGTTAATAATAATTAATAACTTACATTTAAGGAGAATTTGTCAGAAAAACCTCTCACAAACTTAAAAAACGTAATAAAATTTGATAAGAAAAATTCGCTATTTCGCTACTGCTCATATCCATTGTCAGTTATGGTGATTTCTCGCCAAACGTGGCGATAAAAATTTTCAAATGGCAAGAGGTGAGATTCTTGGCGGTATTTAAAATACTTGGAGAAATTTTTGGTTATTTTTTATGATTTACTTTACGATAACATTGCATTTAAAAATAGATTAAAAACAACCTGGCAGCTCTATTTTACATGTCTAACTGCCATCCCTAAATTAACGCGTAAGACGCAAAGCAATGTAATTCATAGCTTTTGCGCTGAAATGTCATCCCTAAATAACAGCGTTAACTTCGTGTCGTTAAAAGTAATGTTAACTCATTTTATTTCATAAAACCCGCTGTATAAGAATAAAGAAGAGATAAAACCGCTAGATTGCCTTGAAAATTACTAAATTGTCACTACTTTTCAAACAAAACAAACCAACAAACAGCAAACTTCACTTCCTAACGCACTGTCAAAATTGGATTTTCCAATTGCTAAGCGTTGACGCCAAGCTATTTAGGGATGCTTCATACATTTTGTATGTACATGAGAAATTTTGACAGTTAAGGCCGGGGCACATAGAATCCGTCATACGTTGTACTTTGACATATTTGCCTGAAGTTAAAGTAACGACGGATGAGGTTGGCACAATGAGTACTTTGCTGACGGAATTTTAAAACAGCTGTTAATCTTTTCATTAGTGTTGCCAGGGAAAGACAGAAAAAATATGATTTTTTTTCAATAAAAGTTACATTTTGAAATTTTTCTTTAAAAAAATAGTAAAATTAAGGCGAGTTAAATATAAGGTGGCCGCACGGCTAAAAAAACAAAAACTCAATGTAATTTTGTTGTTGCACAGCACCATGTTGATGTCAAAAGTAGTTGGCTGAACAGAAGGAAGCCGAATTTAATTTATCCTTTTCTCATCATTCGATACTTTAAATAAAGTTGTACCAGTTAGTTTCTTTTTTTAAAATTATTTGAAAATTATATAATTTCTAAACTATTTTAAAATTTTGAAAACGTCGAACATAAACAAAAATTAGCTGGGCTATTAAGACCACCAGTAAATTAATACGCCTTGGCATAAAATATAGTAAAAAGTTTTATTCCATATGACAGGGAAAATAACAAGGCAACAAATTCATTTACCGAACAAAAACAACAAAAAAAAAAAAAAAAGAATAACGTATGAAATAAAATTTCATGCCGATGCTACTCATGAGAATTTATATTAGGACCCAATACTAATACTTCGGTATGAAAAAAGTGCATGCTCACCGTTTAATAAAATTATTTAAAGTACATAATCCAGCACTTCGTGAAGGAAATTAAAGAGTAGTTTTTTTTTCTAAATCGAGATATTGCTACGATTTTCAAATTTTTCAAGCGGAATAACTAAAGTTGCTACCATTTTTCGCAAGTTTGAACAGAACGCACGAAATGCAGCTCATACTATTTCCCGGTTGGGAAAAAATTGTTGTTTCTAAACTTGAAACAAGAACATTTCGTTTATTCAAACTAATTTTTTTAATGGGATTTTGATTGCATTTGAGGTAACCTTTGTAATTAAAACCGAATTGATATGTTAAGAAAGGTAGATATGTTAAGTGAGATTTTTACATCAAATAATGAAACAAGTAATTTTTCATTGATATTACTTTATTTCGTGTTTGTATCAAAAGTTGCGAAAATTTGACCTAATATAACAAAAATTTTATAGAATAAATAAATTTTCAAAAGTTACAAAAATGTTAAAATTGTAACCAAACGGCAATACTGCTTTTAATGTATATACAAAAAAAAAATATGTGCAAAGGGAGAGTAAAGAGCACAGCAAGACAACAAAGAAGAAGAAGAAGCAATTGATATCAGCGTTGCCACACAAGAAATTGACTTCCTACCAATAATTTTCAAAAATCCTACCAAAATCGTTCACAGCCTACCAAAAATTTAAAAATGCGTTTCTTGCACATAAACTCTGTTATACTCACTTGGTTTTTTTCCGTAATTGTTGAGGTGGAAATTTGTCTTTTGGTGATTTTTAAGATGGATGTTATGATTTAAAATAGTTTTAGAGCATATTATGCAGAATGAACACCCATCCCTTTCCTTGAGCCAATCAAATTCGGTTCTAAATTTTTTTGACTGTTTCTTTACATGCAATATTAGTAAATATTTATGTAATTAATAGGTACATATATACAATTAAAAAAGTTTACTTACTTTTCCATTTTGTCTGTTAATTTTTTTAATACAAACACTTGTAAATAAGACTTCACTCAAAAATATTGTTAATTTCAATTTCATAATATTGTTCGCGTTTCTTAAACCAAAGATGGTTATAGCTTTAATCATCTTTATGCAAAAAAGCAGAGATGTTTTTTATTACACCTAATACAGTTTTTGAAAACAGTGGTAAAACTATTCACAGTTATTGTTTATTTAATTCAAAGTTACATTTTTTTATTTTATGTTCTGAATTTTTAAGGTAAAAAATTTACTATTGCTAAAAAATTGCTACAGGAGGAAAACTTACCAAAATTTAAAAAAAAATGCAACAAACCAACCAAACTACCAAACTGTTTTTTAAAAACGAAAAACTACCAAGTTTGGTCCGATTGGACCAAAGCGGCAACGCTGATTGATATGTGTCAAAGTATTCAATAAACGCCAAAAGTTAAAAGTTGCTCAACTCTCATACTTTGTGTTGACGGAGACGTACTGATTGTGACAACACTCATAAGAAAACATGTATTTTAACTGAGTTGTCAGTTGAAAAAGTTGAAGTTTAACGTATGACGGATTCTATGTGCCCCGGCCTTTATCTTGCGCTTTACGCGCTAATTTAGGGATGGCAGTTAGGTTGACTAAAACTGTATGTACAGTTGGGCCTCGATTATCTGTGATGGTCGGGACCAGAAGCATTATGGAAAATCGATTTTCACTGTTAATCGAATAACAATTTTGAGCATAAAAATTTTTTAATATTTTTATTATTTAACAAGTGAACATTGGTGTACATACAGATTTACATAAAAAAAATTCATTCTTCTGTTTCATCGTATGCAAACAAAAGAATTCCTCACGTTCATGTTTGTTATATATGTATATTGTATGTATGTATGAATTTAAGATTAAAAAATAAATTCTGACATCAAGGGTAATAGAGGTAATCACGGTTAATAGAAGCAAGCAATTCGAAGACATTGCAAATAAAAATTAATAGACCGATCTCTGACCATAACGGTTAATCGGGGTTATCAGTTAACTGGATCACTGATAATCGAGCCCGACTTTATGTGTACTGGCAAATTAACCAAATTCGGCTTGACAGCTATATATTATATATTTGTATTTACCTTTTTATCTGACTATCGATTACTGTGACGAAGGAAGTTACGTGAAATTTTTGGGAGAAACTACGTGCCACCAAAACGCACTATTTGTCGAGTAGGTGATAGGCCTAAGCATGGACCACAACATACTTCAAGATCGGCTGAAAACATTACTGCTGCTGAATAAAGTGTTCAAAACAATCCATCAACCTCAATTCGATGTTGTGCTCAGGAGCTTGCACAAGGACTTGCATTTGTTTCCATTTAAGATTCAATTGACACAAAAGCTATTTACGCCGCCGTATTGGACGTTTAGAATGCGCTTTGTCATGAGCAGCCGTGGTAATTATATGCCCGAAATCATTTCTAAATATTAATGCCATGTTCTGATATTTTGTATAAAAAAGTTCTTCGTTACAATTTAATTTTTTGTGGTACTTTTTACAATTTAAAGTTCTATCGGAAAAATGTATATGTAGTACTTTTTTTTAATTCTCTGTCACCTCAATATTTTTTTTTTTTTTGATTTAAGATACTTTATTGAACTAAATTTACATATATGGTATAGGGTATATAAGATTCGGCATAGCTGAATATAGTACTCTTACCTGTTTACGATTCAATTTTATGACTTTAAATATCAACAATATTGCTGGTGAAAGTGCGACGGTATATATACATTTAAAAGGTAAATGCAATTTATATATATTTTTTTAAACTATGCTAATTTCAGAAATTTTTCAGGCTCACATAAGTATGTAAAAGACAGTTACCTGAAATTTATACGTATCTGTATTTTATTTATGAACTATTTTCTATTTTATTTAAACTCTTTATTTAGTTCGAATTGCTAATGGGTTATCGTATTTTTTTTTAATAAAATTGTTTGAAAGAGTTGCCGTTTTTATTTGCAACAGGTTATATGCCAGTAGAAAGGTATTTTAGAGAAGTTCAAGGTGATAACCATGTCATTTATATCTGTACTTTATTCAAACAGGTAAAGTCAATAAAAAAATTATGTTTGGAACCCCGTTTTCAAGAGTTTTCACTTATGTTTTCTAAGATACAGCTAATTTTTAATATTTTATGTACTCGGTGACTCATGTTCTTTCTTGCCGTACACGAGTTTTCGTAACAAGTAAATATTAAAAACCAACATAAACAGATATGTGTGTTCGAAAAAAAAACAAAATTAAGGAACACACATATTGATATGTTTCTTTCAACCAAAACATGTTGTGTACGATATGTGTACTTAATGAACTCTGACATAATTGATCAGTTTTTTTGAAATAAACTATTTATTTATGGATCATTTTACTAATTGTTGTAGGAACTTAAGCAGTCTGATATTTTTCTCGATGGTGAGAACGAGTCAAAAACTAATCTGCTTTCTGCATTACAGGCGATCAACTCATGTGGTACATTTTTATGGAAAAAAAAACTAGAAAATCTGAGTGCTTTCCATACACATTTTTCAGACGAGTTGATCGCTTGTAATATAGAAACATCATATAAAATTACGTCGGAAATGGACATTGTAGAAATTACAAACGGAATGACAAATTTGGATATACACTTTTTCCATTTCTTGTGGTGATGGTTATAATAATCACATCCCTGATGTTATTTTGACCTCTTGGTCTAGCTAAGTAATCCTCCCATTCCCTGCGTGTCGTGGAAGATCGAGGTAACTTTAAAAGTGAAAAAATTAAAGACATTTATTTATTACAACTAATAATAAAACGACTTTATATTAATGTACGAAAATAAAAAATAGGTACTTAAAAATACGATAAATTTTAGTAATACTTGCAATTTAATGATTTGTGAAATTAAATTGCGTAAAGATCTATGAATCTTAATAAATAAGTTCTCAGATATATTTTTAATAGGGAATTGTAAAAAGAGAGTCATACAAACAAATGTTTCTAATAAAAATCAGTTAAATTATCGTCAGTACACATACTTCTAAGATTACATCCATAATATGCATTTTTGTTTATTAACTAATTTATTTTTTGCTTTTAGTGATAAAATTATTCACGTTTAACATTTAAAATAATTCTCACAATCACAACACTATACACGCAGATGGAAATTTTGTCCATTCACGACGCTCGACTTTCCTGGCAGACTGTACGTTGGCAATGGCGAATAAACAAACTGTGTGAAAAACAGAAAAATAATGAACACATAAATAACAACAAAATTAATGAGAAGACAAAAAACAATTAATTGATTGACACAAACTTTTGGCGTTTTTTGTTGCGTTGACATATACCCCACGCAAAATGATTTTGTAGTATGACTCCATAAAACTTCACCACTATTTGTCTTGGGATAATACAATAGGGACAAGGCGCCACCATACAGACCCTGATCAGCAGGAAGAAACGGTGATTCCAAAAATTTGCTCTTAAAAGTTTTATGTAGGCTGGTAACAGCGCAGTCGGCAGTGAAGAGATCAGCACAAATTTCCTTTGCAAGGAAAGTTTTCATTAAATATTCACCATTGCCAGTTGTGCATGTAGCAACAGAGAGATCATCTGTATCAGTAGCCCAACAACCAGCACCATATGTGGCTGCCTGACCGACACGACCAGGAACTTTTAAAATTAAACCACCTGAGCTACACCCAGCTGCAGAGTTTCCTATACTGTCTACACATACTGCACCAACAGTGTCTAGTGCACTTACTTCTGAATCCTGATTGTTCGCCTCATGTGTAGAATTTTCCACTTTGGTACTTGAAGCTTTTGTTAAGTTCCCTACTTTTGACTTGTAATGATTATATGTAAACTTTGCTTTAGAAGATATTAGACCACTAGCTTCAATCATTGTACAACCCAATTCTTCGGCATATGATTCTGCACCGGGACCTGCCATGACCATAGGTGGTATGCGCTCCATTGAGAGCATACGGTCCTGTCCGTCGCATAAAAGTCGTGCTAATTGTATAGGATTCTTCACAGTTGATACATTTGTACACGCACCAAAGTGCAAATTAGATCCATTCATAATAGACGCATCACATTGAACATATCCATCCCAGCAGAGATTTGAACCAAGTCCAGCATTTGTATTGCCACAATTTTCCAAACGTATGATAGCTGCTTCGCATGCATCCATGGCCGAGCCGCCATTCTTTAATATATCTGTAGCTCTTACACAAGCTTCCTTTATTACGCGTTGGTATTTAGTTTCGTCAACTATATTTCCAGCACCTACAACGGCAATAGAATACAAACACATTAAAAGTTTTTATTTATGGCTGTGCAACAAACAACAATACCTGTGTGTACAGCTATAAATCCAGACATATTCAATGTTTTTGAACAAATAAATATGATATAAAGTATAATCGCTTTAATGCATTTTACTATATTCCCAAGTCCTCGCCCAAACTCAAAATGTAAACATTTCAAAAAAATTAAATAAACAATAAATTTTGGTTCCATGTGTAGTTGACAAAACTGGCAATTTTTGTATAATGATAATGATTTTGCGAGATATCACGGCGAAATAACTGACAGATGTTGTTGATAGTCATCCTAGAGAATTTCGTTTACTAGTTTTTGCCAGAGCTTTTAAAAGTTTATTATTCATATAAAGTAATAATAACAATTAAATCTTTTAAAAAATAATGCTAATAGTTTAAGTAAAAACATTAAGAGCAATTAACTTTTATTATATGAGTTAACTTTAAATTAATTTTCATTGTGCTCCATGCAGACTTAAGTAAACAAAAAAATAAAAATAAATAAATTACAAACAAGTAATAATAAATTATACTAATCTAATATATATTCTAAATCACTATGTAAGTTTGTTTTGCAGTAGTAGTTGTTTTAAATGATGATGTCATGGCGAAATAATACAGGTGTTCTCCCTGGCGAATTCATTTATTTTCACCGCAAACGCTAAATGTCAAACAGCATATAAAAAAATTAAAAATATTTTTTATATATGGAGTTTGACACTTAGCGCTTATGGCGAAAATTAATGAATTCGCCATCGCCATGGATGTGTTGAACACACATGAATAACACCAAAAACTTTTGCTGCCAGATTATTGGCGATGCTGGCATGTTGGGTTATCGCTCCGGCTGAAGCTCGCCGTCTTATAAACAACTGAAATAAAAATTGGAGCCCGAAATTGCACAAAAAAAAAACAAAATTTAACTAAGTTCTTTTTGTTCCCCTCATAGTGTTTGCGCTGCGTTTTGCTTACCCACCGAAATCTTCGTTAGCGGATGTAGTGCTAGCTTTGGCTGCCCACACTCTTGATATTCTAGCGAATATCACCATGGTAATTTAGGCCGACAGTCAGGGATAAACCCTAACTAACTCACTCATATCATCATCACCTTCCTAATATCTTCAAAAATTTATTTCATATTTAGATAATAACAAAATATTGGGCGGTGAGAATAAAAATATAGTTCTAGCTAAAACTAGAAAATTTTAAGTTTAAACTAGATTTGATGTGAATATAATAGTTTATCCAGTGTTTGCTTAAAATATATGTGAATAAAAACTAGTAAGTACTTAAGATTAATATGTAGTTTTATTTTTGTAAGCATGTTATTGAGGTGCTGGAAATACATTTATTTATCCAACAGTGCATTGTCCTTTGTTATACCCTTCACCACAGGTGGAAAAAGAGTATATCTATGTGTAATTTCTACAATATCCAATTCCGACCCCATAAAGTGTATACGTTCTGAGTTCTTATGCACAGCGAATTCTAATGAGCAATGTCCGTGTGTCCGTCCGTGTTAGTGTTTAAATCAACTTAGCCAAGGTACTAGATGAGCTAAAGAAAATTTAAATACGACAATCGATTTGACATAGTTTCAAATATTTTGCTATTGAAAATCAGCATAATCCATTTCTTTCGAAACAGCGGGCAAAACACCAGGCCTTTTTTTACCATATCATTTGGAACAAATCTAGTTAAGTGAAGTAATTCCAATCAAAAAATATATGGGGCTATAGAGAACTGAAAAATAAGAAAAACACAAGTAAAGAATGTGGCGCTCGCCCATATTTTCCGAGTTAAATATAATTTTATGCTTTTGGATCATATCAAAAATATTTGCGTTATTTTTGTCACCCAAAACAAACTTTTATAATAAATATGTACTTTATGTATAAAATAAATAATCAAAACATATTCATAGTGTTACCAATTAGAATTTATAAGAAAAAATGTTTTTTTAGACAAAAATGTTTTTATTTTCCAGTATAAGCTATCTCTTTTCAGTACTAGCTACCTAGTAGTAGCAAAGCTTAATTCACACTTTTTGTAGTTTATACTTTTCTGCCTTGCTAGTACTGAAAAGTTTAAGCTAGTGCTGGTACTAGGTACTATGTAGTATAAACTGCCTTTTTATTCAATCTATCCATTATATTTAAGGAGTATAAAAAACTTTTTTTTTATTAAATTACTCAAAAATTCAGTTTTTATATTCACATAAAATATTATTAAATTTTAAAATTAAATGAGAATTATATATACATATATATAAAGGAAACGTGAATTAGACTAAAAGAACTAATACATACAACTTCTATCAACGACTGTTTTCCGGAACAGCGGTCCGTCAGTAGACGAGTGATACGTACGTGTATTGAACAGTGGGGTTTTTTTTAATAAAATTTCAAATATATACATATACAGGCATGTTCTGAAAATCACAAGATTTCAAATCACTTGTGATTTTAAAATCACAATTGTGATTTGATGGTGTTCTGAAAACCACAAAAGTTTTACCTTTTCGTTGTGATTTCACCTCTTCGAAAACACAAGAAAACAGCTGGTATTTTGTTTTAGTTTGACGAAATTTTTTATGTATTGAAAATTATTAGTGTTTTTCTTAAAATATAAAGTGAAAATAAATTAAAAGTATTGTTTTTATAAAAAACTGATAACAAAAAAGTAAATGCAAAATCACAAAGCAAATAACAATATTTCTTGCAATAGAAAGTGTCTTTATTTTTTTCATAATTTTATAAATTCTTTGGTGCCAATTGCTAATTTTGCTATAAAAAGCAATAAAAAACATTTTAAGGTATTCATATTATTAATTTACTACGAAGTTCAAAATAAAGTTGTTGAAAAATAACCAAGTGATACTAAATCGGCAGGCATTTAGCTGACTGGTTTAAAATCACAAAAATTTTAAAAGTTTTGTATGCAGAACAGCTTTCTTGTGATTTTAAATCACTTTCACAAAAAGTGATTTTCAGAACATGCCTGATATTGTTCTCTTATAAGTCGATTATGGATAGCAACCGAACTTTAGTTGCGTTGTCAATGGGCAACGCAACTGACAAAAAAATTCATATTATGGATGGCAACTTTTTTTAGTTGCCAAGAAGTTATCGAAATCGTTATTATGACATATCGGCAACTGAAAATAATTGTAAACAAGCATACAATGCAATAAATAGTAAAGTGGTAGAAAGTTTTAAAATACAGAAAAGAGTTAAAATATAAAATAAATAAAAAACAAATAAGAAAACAAAAATAAGTGAAAAAAATAGTTTACAAAGTGGTAAAAAGTAAATAGATTTTTTGAAATGCTAAGTTCCGTGGACTTATTTTTCGACGACCAAGAGAACCAATGTGGCATCAATTAGACGGCGCTTGAAGGACAATTCGAATCCCCTTGAATTACTATCTGTTCTGTGAGTATATGTTTATATACATAAATGCATTTAAAATTACTTTCAATAAACATTGCTTGTTTAGCTTTAAGGCATATTTTCGTCTGACAAAAGATGCAGTGACGTACATAGCGGACACTTTGTATAAGGACTAAAAACAAACTCATAGATCCACAGTAATACCTCCACTGTTAAAAGTTGGCGCTGCTCTAATATTTTTTGCGGAAGGCAGCTTTAAAAAATCACACGGTAATGATTTCAATATAGGAATGATTCAACCAACGTTGTCCACAGTTTTAAAAGAGGTTGTTCTATTAATAGAATTAATTATGACGAACCCTAGGCTTGAACTTAACGCTATTTTTATTTCGCGCACCTTTTGACACAAAAAAAAAACAAAAGGGACTGGGTATATCAGGAAGGAAATATTTAATAGTAAATGTTTTTCCCCTTACTATACAGGTTTAGAGAAAAATATAAATATAATTTATTTTCAGGTCCGTTTGCTGTCTGTCGTTTGTATACGGGTCCCAATGTCAGGGGGTACCTGGCACCGCCGTGGGTGACGATGCTAACTACTTCCGGCTTCTTCCTGCGCTGGATGTGACGATGATGGCTCGATGCGGATAAATTTTCTCTTTGTATTGACGTTTATCTTTGCTTTAAAACTAACCTTCTATATTTTAAACTCGACCTTTTAGATATTTCATTTGTGTTAAATTTTATTTTCTTTTACTAAGTTTTACACATTAAGTTTTAATTTAAAACTTAAGCCCTTTTTAATTTTTACTTTTTAGCAATTTTAGTTTTTTTTAATTTAGTTTAACTTTAAACTTTCACTTTTTGTCAATTTAAGTTTGCTTCATTTAACTTGTAGTTGTTTTGTTGTGTTTTGTTAAGTATTTGTTTCTAGGTATTAAGTTTTAAATTTTAATTTCTAACTTTAACTGTTTTTTTATTATTTTTATTTTTTGTCAATTTTACTTATCTTTTCTTGACTGTACTTTTTGATTTTAACTTTTTGTTTATTTTTATTTAAGCACTTGCTGGCAGCACACCACATTCCATCGAAGCTCCTCTACAATTCCTTCTTTTCTCATTAAGAAATCGCGGTCACGCCACTTCTATAATCTGCTTCTCAAAACCAAAAACTGCCGTTATTTTTGTTCAGCAATTCTAATTGCAAGTTAACGGTTTTCGTTTTTGTCTACGTTAAAATCTTTTTTCTTTTACACAGTCTTCAGTGTTGCCAGCGATAGGAAGAAAAAGTGACGCTTTTACTTCTAAAAGGTACATACATTTTGAAACTTTGTTACATAAATGGTATTTTACTGTTATTTATATAAAATATAGTAACAAGCTTTATTCCGTACTTCAGGGAAAATAACAAGGCATAATTTCATTTACTAAAAAAAAACAAATCAAAAATAAAAAAAGAACACGTATAAAAAAATTTTTACCGATGATACTTATTAGGATTTAAATTAGGACTCAATATTAGTAATGCGGTATGGAAAAATGTATAATTCCGATAAAATTAGTTAAAGTAAGATTTTCTCCCTTTTAATTAATCCGTTTTACCTTTTTCTTTTGAAAAAATTGAGCTTTGATAGAATACACTTATTATTATTTACAGATGGAAAGATTAGTTGTCGGAAACATTTTTCTGTTTCTAACCATGAAGCAAAAATTATGATTTCTTACGAATTGAACCGAGTATAACTTCCGCAACGTTATCCCCTATACGGGATTTCGGTTGCGTTAGCTGTTAGCTAACCACCCGGCAGCACTGACCGTCATATTCTTTTTAGTCGCTCAGCTGACCCCATCGGCGGTCTTAAGATGACATTGGTTGGCTTAGATTTCTTACAAACTTGGCAGTTCATTACGTAAGATCGAACTTGAGCGTTAAGATTCGGCCAATAAAAATATTCCTTCACCTCACGAATCAATTTTCCTTCGTGGGAGGATTGTGGTGGGTTATGACACTTTTTAATAATTTCCGAAGTTAATTCGGGAGGTACCCACAGTTACCATGAAAAATCTTCGTTGAGCTGGACACCATCATACGAAAGTACACGTTTATATTCAAACCCATCCATTGTCTTAACATCAGGTAGCTGATCCTCATTTTTGGATACGCTGGCCCTTTTAACGCTAGATAAATATCTGTCTTAAAATGTTCAGAATTTAAATCTATCACACCGGTAAAATTTTCAGAAATTTCTTCTATGTTATAACGTGATGTCGTCCGTCACGATGTTTTTAGACCCAGCCCTATGCTCCACGTTAAACGAGAAGGACTGCAAGTGCAGGCTCCAGCGTCCCGTTAAGTCCTTATGAGACATTAGGCATTTCAGACTACTGTGGTCAGTTATTACTGAAAACGCCATTAATTTGATATAAGGTCTAAATATTTTTATGGCTAGTACAACTGCCAGACGATCTCTCTTCGTAACGGAATAATTTCATTGAGCGGATGTGAAATTATAGGAAAAATCGTAATGGGGTGTTCACCATCGGACTCATCTTTTTGAAATAACACGGCTTCGAATTCGAAATCCCGGCATCACATTGTACGTAAAAATGCTTTGAGAAATCTTGGCGCGTAAGGACTGGGCTAGTGGTAGGAGCTGTTTTAAGTCGATCAAAGGCTTTTTTGGCATCGTCGGAGAAACTAAAGGTTTTGCAATAGGCGCAGAAATGGTAGCGTAGTCGAAAATAAAGCGCCTGTACCAGCCAGTGGCTTCCATAAAACTCCTTGCATGTTTAGCGGCTTTTGGGTAGATATATTTAACGATTGTTTCAATCTTTTCAGGGTCAGGCCTTAACTTATCACCTCCTGCTATATACCCCAGGTAGCGAAGTTCCCTAAAGCAAACTTAGATTTGGCCACGTTAATGGTTAAAAGTTTCGTCGTTTAAATTTATATTAAACAACATTTTTTATCTAAATAATTTTATTAAATATTTTATATGTTTACAATGAAGTCAAATTAAAAACTGTTTTACATTTTTTACAATATATTCAATTTAAAAAGCAAAGGTATATATTTTATGTTTTAAAAAACAAAGTTTCTTATTATAAAGTATTATTAATATTGTTCTAACTTCTTGTGGGAATAAATCTATATAAATCTCTAAATAAGATATGGAGATGTATGCCTAAATATACATACATATAACTCCCCCATTATTAAATTGACGCTCCGAGGATTTTTTTTAACATATCTTAAACAGTAATAAAGATAAGAAAATTTTTTCTTTTTCCTCTTTATATGGGACTTGTATTATTTGTGCCCTGTTTGACTTATAACGTGATCATCATCCAACCGGTCTACACAAATCTTTCTAAATTTCGCATTATTTTTTCGTCCAAGTGAAACTTGGATTTCACTTTTCTCACGAGAGCGGTTCAATTTTAAAATTGACTTTTCCTTTAATGCCATAATTCTCTGTTTTTCTTTCGGATAGTCTTCCACTTTTATTGAACCGTTTTGAAAATCAATAGGTTTGCAACCCGTGGTTGAATGTATCGTATTATTATAAAAAGTAATTACCTTATAAATTTTTTCCTCAACACTATCACTATCCCTGTTAGGGTCATGTCTAAGTAAACGAATATGTTCATTCATAGTATTATGAAGGCATTCCACATCTGAATTAGATGTGTGATTATTACTTGAAATAAAATGAATTTCAATATTATTTTGCTCTAAAAATTCGGTCAACGGTAACTAGACTAGGCCTGGCAGGTGTTTCAGTAATTTTTAACTTTTGCTTCATATTTTTCCACATTGCAGATATGACAACTGTTTATAAATTGCTATATTCTCATTTTAAGTTTTGGGTGATATATTCTTTTTTTAAGCTCTTAAAAATTCTCATTTATGCCACGATGATTATTTCTTTGGTGCTCTTGTTTAATAACTTCGTTAGGAACACTTTCATCCGAAATATCATCAAGACAAATACAGCACTTTGCTATTTTCAAGACAGAAATTTGTTTAAAATATTTACAGTCTCCTTGAAAAGTTCATAGATCAAAACGTAGTCGATAAAAATTGCATTTACTCTTTTAGGATGAAAATAACTTTCAATAATTTTTATTATTATATTCTCATTGAAATCATTTGCACTTATAATTTTCCTAGTGTTTCTAAAAATTTTCTATCTTTAACGTATTAGCATTTGATTTTTCTTAAAACGAATTGATTTTTGTAAACATTAAGGGAAGGTTTGCTAATAGAAATAACATATGATTTTTGCAAAATATTAATTTGTGGTTCTATACTAGATAATGCATCTGCGTTCTTATTTTCCGCACCTCGTTTGTACATAATTTCATAATCATATTCCTCCAGTTTTAATCTCCACCTAATTAACTTTGAATTTGGTTCTTTAATAGAAACAAGCCACTGCAATGGTTGGTGATCTGTCTGTATCACAAACTTCCTTCCAAACAAGTATGGACGAAAATACTTTACAGCCCATACTACTGCCAACAATTCTTTCTCAACCGTACTATAATAAACTTCATGTTGGTTCAGCGTTCTACTTGCAAAACAAATAGGATGATTGTCTTGCGAGAGCACTGCCCCTAGAGCAAAATTACTTGCATCAGTATTTAAAATGATTTTTTTTTTCAAAATTGGGATAAGCCAAAACCAGTTCGTTAGTTAAAAGCAATTTCAACGTTCTAAAACTTTCTAAGTATTCAGAGTTACTCGTATCTATTTTAACATTCTTTTTTAAATATTTCGTCATGCGTTTTGCTATTTTTGAGTTATCCTTTATAAATTTCCGATAGTAGCCACTGAGGCCCAGAAATTCCTTTATTTCCTTCTGAGTTTTTGGTAATGGATAATTAACTACACACTCCACTTTTTTTGGATTTGGCTTAATCCCCTTTTGCGTTACAACATGGCTAAGGAATTCTGTCTCTCTCTTTAAAAATTCACACTTATCCACTTGAGCAAAGACTATAAATATACTAAGATGTTTCACTGCCGTACATTCTACATCCAGTGCATATTTTGTCGATGGACGTACTGCTACTGCCACTTTAAGAGTAAAATCACAAAGAGAGATTATTATTCTCAGCAAACTTGTTACTCTCATCTCACGTTAATTCATTTGTATACACGTGCATACGAGTGTGTATATATTTATATTGTAAAATATCCAACGTAAACTAATGTTACCGATTGTGTATTTGTATGGTAACAATATTTGTTTTGTTGTTGTATAAAAGAAATAACATCGATTTACACCGAATATTAAATTCATTTATTATCAATATGAAAATATATTATTAGATTTTAATTTACTTTTCTTTTTTAGTTACTGAATGTTTGCTGTGTTTTTGTATACTGTATTTTTGTTCCTGTCTTTTTCTCTAATTGATTCAATAGAATTCTTATTTAATCAATTTGGCTTTTGATATAACACTTTCAAGTTTTCTATACAAAATTTGGGTTAAATCCACTAACGAGCTAAAATAGCAGTAGTGGAATGGCCATATTAATATACTTTCTACGCAGTAATACATTTCAATTTCTACTTTTAAATAAAAAATGTTTCATGAGAATATCATGATATATTTATATTTGAAGCAATCAAGCACGAATAAGGAAATTAAATTCATTTATTATCTAAATTAAATTAGTATATACATATAAATTATCGTGGCGTGTTGTGATATTTTATTTGTTGTCTTAATTTTATTTATCATCATCTTTAAAATGTATAGAAGAGCCGAAAAAAAGTCAGCCTTATACAGTATATGAAGAAAAATAAAATCAGGTAGCAAATTACGACACTCGATATCGATCGAAATTTCAATTGAATTTAAATGTAAATTTCGATCGATATCGAATGCCATAATTTGCCCCCAGTGTTGATAATTGTTGTTTTTGCTTAGACTTGGATATTTGTCTTTACTTTATTGTTTGAACAAAAAATTTTAGTTTATTTAAAATGTTTGTGAGAAGTTTTCTGAAGAGCTAAGAAAACAGTAGGGAAATGGCCATCGAGACGTGCTTTTGCCTTCAATATTTAAAATCGGTGATTTTAATAATTTGTTCGTTATAATTAGAACAATATTTTTAAAGATTAAAATTAATTTTTTTTGTACGAAATTTCAGGTGAAATTATTTCTTAATGGCTTTTCAAATGAAAATAGAAAGTTCTTGGTTAAAAACATGGAAAATTGCGAAAAATGCGATATTTCAACGATATTCTTGCTATTAGTGCAGAATAATAGATATAATTAAACCTTCACAAATTCTGACATATCCATCGGAAAGGTATATCCGTTCTAAGAACTATAAAAATACGCATAAAGGTCTTACAAATACTATTTTGTAAAAACAGCAGCTAAAAACACAAAAAATATATTACGAAGCAATGTGCATAGTGTACTAAAATTATTATTATTATTATTTTCTTATACTTATGTTGCTAAGAGGTTTATATATAGTGAACCTGTGCAGGTTAAATAAAGTTAAAATTTAATAATAAATATACATAAATAAGCGCCTTATTCTATTACCATTGTTTGAAATGACTTAAAAAACATATTAAGTATCCACAAGAATAAATGCTAAAAAAAATTACTACGTTATTTAGGGTATGAATTGTTCGGTGTGATTATGCATATTTTTGAAAATACACAAATAAAAATATATATTTACCCTACAATAACAAGAGCAGTCATATAGTTTCGTTTTTAAGCTTATCTTACAAACAATTTTTAACTAAGTAGGAAAAATAGAATTCAGAAATAAAACTTTATGAAGCACATTCTTCTTTATACATATGTAGATATGAAAGTATGTATGTACGTTTCTATATGTTAAATGTGTGTTTTTGTCTCTCAATACTTTCCTTTAACAAAACATTTTTTATGAACATCATTTTTAAACGCATGTGTGTATGAATCTGTCTTGTTTAAAAAACTAATATTATGCTCTCTTGAGTTTGGTTGCGCTCACAGAAATTTCTTCCCTCTTATCTCTTACTCCCGCTACCTTGAAACTGCTCATAATTTTTGATTTTTTAAATGTTCAAACTGCAACATCTTTATAAATTTATTGTCTTTGACTTGAGTCTTCAAATTTGATGCTCTTAATTTATCAAAAACAAGACGTAATGAGTTTATGTGCTCTTGAAGAGAAGTTGAATAAACAATTATGTCATCCATATATACTAAACATAATAATATATGTCAAGTTCCCAAGGATACCATTCATAAGCCTTTGAAGTGTTGCCGGGGCTGTTTTAAGCCCAAAAGGCATTCTAGTAAACTCATAGTGGCCTCCTTTGATAGAAATTGATGTCTTATGAATGTCCTTCTAATCAATTTCCACTCGATGGAACCCCTTAGCCAAGTCTAAAGTTGTATAATACATACTTCTTCCAAGTTTATCAGGAATTTCATCAATGCTTGGTTCAGGAAAGCGATCATGTATTGATTTCTCATTAAGTTTTCTATAAACGACAACAAGCCGCCATTTCTTAATACCACTGGCATCATCTTTCTTCGGGACTACCCACATTTGAGCGGAATACGGAGAACTAGACGGTCTTATTATCTTATTGGTTAACATTTCCTGTATTTGATTTTTAACTTCATCCTTATGGACGTAAGAATATCTATAATTCTTCAAAAATACGTTTATTTCATCCCTGGTAATAATCCTATGCTTTAATGCATTTGTAAAACTCAAGTTTGAATATGTTGCTTGAAAAAGTTAAGTTTTTAAGTTGAGTTTTTCCCCTGCATTTAGGTGATCAATTCTTATTCTTTCCAAAAAAGCTGTCTTACAAATCAGTATCAACTAAATGTTAATTATCACGCATAACTGGCCACGAAATATTTTCAGAAAGATAAATAATGTTCGGACTATTAACTGAAGTTTCTACTTCAACTTTAAAATTGCTAAATTGTAAATACCTTCACTAAAGATCATATCACCAACATGATTTCGCTGTTCTGCTATGTGAATAAGTCTACACTCAACATTAGCGATCAACATTATTTTCCGAAAACCTGTAAACAGTAATGACAAAATTTTACCATTTATTCTTAGTTCATTACTTTTATAATCTCTAACGGCTTCATATTTTCGCAGTATATCGTTTCCAATAATTCCATCATATTTGTCATGAATTTACATTCTATTAAATAAATCTTCTCGTTGCTATCACCCAATTCAGAAAAAATTGGCACTTTATAAACAGTATTTGTCAATACCTCATTTTGAAGAGTTTTCAACACTAATTTAGTAGAATTAAGTTTCCGTTTCGGAATATATAAGCCTGGATTTACTATTGAGTGGGTGGCTCCTGTATCGATTATAAACTTAAGCCTTTTCTTTAAAACTTTATGAGGTTATTGTCCGGAGAGGCTAGAAAACGAAAATTGTGAAGTAAATTATTCGCAGCTGAAACGTTTAAATGATCCGGATTTTGAATGTCAACATAGTTTGTTTCACATTGACTTCTTTGTACATTTTTGGCCGTAAATTTGGTAATTTACGGGAAGGATTTTTATTACAAGAATTAGAAAAATTAGATTTTCCCCTATTTCTTGGAACTGAAGTACTTGGAAAATTATTAGAAGTATTTTTCCGTATCATATTAATATCCATTGGCTCTGGAGTAGGTTGATTAAAAAAAGACTTCTCATTTAAATTTGAAGATCTATATTTATGATTCTGATTGTAGTTATAACCATTCTGATGAGTGTTAAAATTACTTTGATATCCGTAAGAATAATCAAATCTATTATTTTTAAAATTTCCATTATTATGATGATTTCCAAATTTATTTAAATTTCTGTCTACTTGAGAACGATTAAAATGTTTATTGTAACTATTATTTCTGCTACTGTCTTCATAATTCCCATATCCTGCTGTAAAAAGAATATTCATTGCATCTTCTAGGCTCTCTGGATTCCTACACGCTAATACGGTTTTCATAGGTTCAGGAATTTTTGCTTTTAAAATATCCAGAGCAGTTTTCATGTTGTTTCTACCAATTTGCTCACCGTCTACATTTATTCCTAACTCCAAGACTGCTTTATTATTTAAACTACGAAACTTATCCTTTGTACAACATTAAAAAAATAATAATAAATAAATAAAAACTGTTATACCCTGTTCAGACATACGTGTTAATTGCGCAATAAAGGAATTTACGCAATTAAGTACCTAATTGAATTTAATTTACCATATAAGAAATTAATTAAAATATTTTTCGATTAGTACTTAATTAAGTCGATAATTGATTGAGTTTCCTCATACAACCCTAGTGAAGTGTGTTCAGTTAGAGAAAATTTTATACAATGACAAAACTAAATGCCATAAAAATGAAAAATAAAATATTTTCAAATTATATGAAATGAAAAATTTTTGAAAATTTAATGGAAATTCAAAACTAGCGTGCAGTCAAAACTTGATCGTACAAACTAGAAGAATTCCATATTTCAAATAAAAACAAGCAAACTTTCTTTTAAGGCCGAACTTTTCTTTATTCTTCCAAATTTACAAACACAAATTTCTAATGTAAAAATTAGGTCTGTTCAATAACTTTCCGGCAGAAACGATAGCAACGATAGAGTAAAATAAAAATTTACAACATTACTATTCCAAATAAAAAAAAGGAATAAACGCATTTTTGAAAAAAATAGCAAAGTAAAGGCGAACTGAGGAAAATAACAAACAACTATAAAAATAAATATGTATCTAAAAAAGCAAAAAAGCGGTGTTCGATGCTTAAATCATTTTGTATTGCAACAGTTCGCATTTGCAACAGCTTTGTCATCGATTGTGTGTAAATTGCCAAAAATTTTCTGTCTTTTTTGTAAAACTTTTAGTTTATTTTATTCTATTTCTTTTGTTTATTGCTTTCTTTTGTTTATCAGCTTCTAGCTATTATACAAACATTAGCTTCAATTCAAATATTTTGTATTTAAAACCGAAAACTATAAATGTTATGTATATTTTTTGCAGTGTGGTTGTAAAAATTTCGTGGAGAGTGCTAATAAACACTTTCAGTTCAAAGTATTTAATATTTATTAACTTAATTTGTAAAACAGAAAAAGAATCAGCTGTTCTATTCTTGACAGTAACAAAAGTAGTAACAAATTTATTAACAATCACATCTTATACTCTTTCGCTGCTTCTTTTGAGGTACTGAAGTAAACACTTTCAGAAAAGTGGTGTCAATCCATTCACCATTTCGGCGAAAGTAAGGTGGTGGCTCTAGATATTTTCAAAGCGTTTGATAGAGTGTGGCATGGGACATTCATATCAAAACTTATTGCTTTTGGTGTCGGAAATAGTTGTTCTCGACTTATATCGAGCTTTCTCAGGGATCGCACTATACGAGTTGTTACAGATGGGATCTCATCAAACGAGTTCAAGGTAAATTCAGGGATACCGCAAGGTTCTGTTCTTTTCCCTACCCTATTTCTTATTACTCTCAATGACCTTCTACGTCAGACTTCCAACCCTATCAATTCTTTCGCAGATGACAGTAGCATATACCATTCATTTTCTTTTCGCAATAAACCAATCGGGCAATCGGGGCTATGCAAAAGCACATAAACGATACCCTTAATTGCGACCTTTTGGTAGTCTCCGAATGGAGCCTTGTTAATAGGGTTCAATTTAATTCATAAAACCCAGTGCTGTGTGCTTTTGCACAGGCGCACGGCTGAATATGCTACCTCATCTGTAATTATGGGTGATATATATTAAGGAATCAGAAGCTCTCGATGTTCTTGTCATGAAAATTCAATGTGATGTTCATTGGAACCAGCATATTTTTCACGTCGGAAAAGAAGCGGTCAAGTGCCTAGGTTTTTGAAACGGTGTAAGAAATACTTCACTCCATCTAATCTATTTACTATCTATGTGACCTTTATTAGACCGAAAATGGAATACAACTCTCATGTGTGGGCCGGTGCTTCAAAGTCTATTTTGGAGTTAATCGACCGCGTGCAGGAAGAGCGAAGAAGCTCATCGGTGACAGTAGGGTATCCAGCTCTATTGACTCACTGGAGCATCGACGCAATGTGGGGTGTGTTTCACTCTTTTATCGTTACTACAACGGAATGTGCTCTTATAAAATCAGGGAACTTGTTCCTGAAAACCGTAATTTCGTACGCGCAACGCGTTCTGCATCAAGAGCGCATTCCTTAGTGGTCGATTGGCCAGTAAATCGCAGTACGCATTAATTCGTTTTTTAGCCGTTCGTATGTGGAATAAACTCCCCGCAGAGGTCTTTCCTGCCACTTTCAATGTGCAAGGATCCAAATCAAATGTCCACAAGCACTACTCCCTCTATCCCCCTTCCCACAACCTAATTTCCTAGTTCTGACACAATGCATTGCATAAGTATGGGTCATCCCCTGAGTGCTGGTCCTAATAAAAAAAATTACTCTCACTCTGCTCAATAACACAAAGATCAAGCATCCTATCTAGCTTTGCGTACATTAACTTCTGCACAGCTGGCGAGACCGGATGTTTGTCCTTCACCGGAGTTGCATCGCGGGCTTAAATTGTATGACCCTCTAGGTGAGTTAGGACAGGACCCTTCCTCGTGTAGCAAGGGAACTTCGCCACCACCTTTTTTGATCAGAACTCAAAACGTGAGTTTATACCGGCCTTTCGGTGCTTTCGCTCTCCGGACATAGCGCCACGTCTTTCGTTTTTAGGCTGGCGAATAACTCAAACTTTCGCATAAAATCAACGCCTAAAAATAGAGGCCTACTATGGGACGGAACTAAAAACAGAACGATTTCGTCTGTAATTCTGTTAACATTTATCTGGACTCTCACAAGGCCAATTATTTTGTGAGGGCTACCATCGGCAGTCTTCACATACGAAAAAATCGGAAATTTCTAGGCCTGCCTTTTCTACAAATTCCATAAAGCCGCTTCCTAGCCACCCCATTTATGTTTATTTTCAAATAAAGACGCGCATCATCTCCCTCGAAGAGTAAAGTGGAAGGGATTTCCAATCTTAATCTTTTTCTAGCTTTCTCAGTATGGCTCGACACTTCTCCTTAAACTCAGCTTCGCTGCATTGTACCTTTTTATCCTCTGTTGCAACGGCTTGATGACACGAACCTTACTCTTTTCTTTCACTGTTAACTCTATCCGGACTTAAAATTTTGATTGGTTTTTGCGATTAACCTAAACAGCTTGAATTTACAACCAACAACGAACGTGTCTTCTCAGTTTGAGACTTGTTCAACGGCAGGTCTCCCTGACACTTAGGGCATTTAGGAGTGACTACATCATCCCGGACACATCAAAAACAAAAAATGCGACGTGATGGCAAAGGACAGTCCATAATACTGTGTCCCACTTGTTTTCAATTCCAGCAGGATTAACGGTTGCTGGAAGAAATACCTTCAATCTCTAAATTGAAAATAGAAGCGCCCTCGCCCGTGGTGCTGGAAATGGACGCTGAGAAATTTGCTGTCTTTGACTAGCTACTAAATTTTCCGCTCTCTTTGCCTGTTGACCAAAATCATTTAGCCCTTCTAACCTCAACGAAGTCTCTTTATAAGTACGGTGACCTTTGTTGATTCCTCAATCTCATCACCGCGTTATAAAAATCTTCAAAAGATTAATGAGACTGCTGACGACGGTCTATAATCTTCTGTTGCAGCTAAAATTCATTTTCGTACCGCTTGTATTGGGTCAAAAAAACTCTTTCTAAATCCTCCCAGGTTTGGATAGGGGTCAATTTCCTGACATTCCAAACTGTGGCGAATGTCATTAAAAGAACAATTATAATCTTGCCGCAGAACATCAACTCGAAAAATAAAATCTTCGGCGCTCATAGACTTTCTGGTACCATCAAATTTGATGCCCCACTTAGACAAATAAACACCCCGCTGATTTGAGTGGGCAAAATCTGAAAGTGCTGCTGGTGAATACACTCTAGCCTGAGCTTGATGATGTACAGTTGGTAGTTCTTGTGGTACCACCGCTGGCTGTGGAGCTTCACCGTAGTGTATAGCTTAAACCTGCTGTGAGGCATACGGCCTCTAAGAATTTTGCATGGGTAAGTTAATATGCGATTGACTTTGCACACTTTTTGCTAATACACTTTGCTCTACTCTAGGTTGTTGCAGTTCAGCACCGACCGCATCCCGTGGCTGAGAAACTGATCCTTCAGGCAGTTTGACTAATTGAGGCCCCCAAGCATGGTGCATGGCATTTTTGTTTTGTTGCCTTTCGATTGGCCGACTTAAGGCACGAACTATTTCCTGTTGCAAACGTTCTGCATCTCCTGTATTTGTCGAGATATATACGCGTTACGGGAATTTTCGAGTGAAATTCCTGTTGAACGCTTCTCGCCTTTATGCTACTATATTCAGGTGAGCGTATGGTACTGTTTGGAAATTTGAAACATTCGAATTATTCAGAGAAAGGTTTCTATCTTGTTCTTACTGGCAGAGTAACGACATAAGCAGTCGTAGTGGCCGTGGTACCAGTGCCAACTACAGTTGTTACTGTACTGAAATATTTTCCATATCGGTTGCAAGCTGTCTACTGACTGAACGAGTTACTACTATTAGAGATGAAAAAGGAATCAGCCGGACAGAGTTATACCTGGACGTTTGAATTAAATCCAACTAAGATAAAGCCGCCTTCAACTAAACAAAAATCCAAATAGAATTTAACAATTTCGGCTAAATAAGACCATATTAAAAAAATCCCAGAAATATAGGTAAATATACATAGATATTTTACATTATTGAAAAACTATCGATTTAATCAAGTGAAAGCAGAAACTTGAGTGTTGGATTTTCCACCCGCAAATATAAGAATAAAAAACCCAGGGTTTTGAACCCGAGAGTAAATGAAAAATAAAATTAATGACACCAAAACTTAAACCCTTAAATTAATTAAAAAAACAAAAGAAACTTTTATTTTAAAGACAATAAAAGAACCAAAAATAATTGAAGACAATATTAGAAAATATCAAAAAAAAAAAAAAAAAAAATACAAATACCCAAAAGTAAATGTGAATGAGTCAATAGGATTTTCAGGTGAAAATGATGAAGATGAAAAAAGAAATCGATTTGTGCTAAACTACACAAAACTAATATATATATATTTTTTATTTTTAAGTTGTCCGGTTTCACGCTACTATGGGTAAATTGAGTAGAGGTTCATCCAGAGTCCTGGGCAATTTTTCTGCAATGCAACTATTCATCAGGTTCGGGACCCACAAAGATGTCAGCATTAACAGACAAGAAAACTGCACCCATGAGAAATATTGTATTTCTTCACTATAAAACTAAATTAGGCTATTGTAGACTATATAAAAATTTATGGATTTCGATATATCTGTTTTAAATTGAAGCATCCTTAGTCCTTAGGACCCACCAGCCAGATTCAATTCATCCCAGATGCATCAGAAAAAAATTTCAACCTACCTCTTCATTTAACTCCTCTTGCCGTCCCAACTTGAGATCAAACTTCAAACTATAAATTTCAGGAGCTCCAGGGCAAAAGAGTTAAATACGAAGAGTAGTTGGATTTAAAAAAAAAATTAAATATATACATATAGTGTTCTCTTAAAACTTTTTTTCTTTTCCTCTTATTTAAGGCAAACACCTACACTGTATTGTGGGAAAACTACCCTTAACTATGACGAATCCTAGGCTTGAGCTCAACCCTATTATTATTTCGCGCACCTTTTGACACAAAAAAAAAAAACAAAAGGGACTGGGTATATCAGGAAGGGAATATTTAATAGTAAATGTTTTTCCCTAACTATACAGGCTTTAGAGAAAAATATAAATATAATTTATTTTCAGGTCGGTTTGTTGTCTGTCGTTTGTATACGGGTCCCAATGTCAGGGGATACCTGGCACCGCCGTAAGTGACGATGCTAACTACTTCCGGCTTCTTCCTGCGCTGGATGTGACGATGATGGCTCGATGCGGAAAAATTTCCTCTTTGTATTGACGTTTATCTTAGCTTTAAAACTAACCTTCTATATTTTAAACTGCCGTTATTTTTGTTCAGCAATTCGAATTGCATATTAAAGGTTTTCGATTTTGTCTACTTTAATTTTTTTTTTCTTTTACACAGTCATCAGTGTTACCAGCGAGAGGCAGAAAAAGTTACGCTTTTCCTTCTACAAGGTTAAATTTTTCTTATTAAAAGCTACGTTTTAAATTTTGTTACAAAAAAAAAATAAAGTAATTATATTAATTTTAATTTGTGGATTATTATACTGTTGTATTAAAGTTTATTTTAAGTAAAATTCCTAAGTTCACTTCAGTATGTGATTGTGATTTGAAGTCGCCAGTTTTCTGGCGATTGTGAACTGCAGAACACCTTTCATGCGATTTCAACTCGCATTACAACTTTTAGGCGATTTGCAATTGTCAGAACATCCCTGATAAAATATGTATATGTATATAGAACTCTCATTTGTTTAAACTTATAAACGTTTTTATACCCTTCACAACAAAAAGTGGAAGAAAAGTTCATCTAAGTTTGTCAGTCCTTCACAAGAAAATAAATATGTCAATCGATCAGATATAGAGTAGAAAGAGGTGCTATTGGAATTCAGCATGATTAGTCTATGTCCTTCAAAGTAGCAGGCAAAACATCACGCCTACCTCTAATTTTTCCATCTCATATGGAGCAATAAAGTAACGCCATTTAAAAAATGGCATACCCGAATATAGCACTCCTATATGTTAATTACAAAAATTGATTTCGAATACTGAACAGAACATTGTTATGAGCTGGAGCTGGGTAATTAAATTATAAATATCTTAATTGCTTAATGCATGAATGCTTTATTATTAAACAAGTATCTTAAAAATAAATTAAATAAGTAATAACTAATAATATTTACATCTAGTAACGAATGTATTATTTTAATGTGTACATACATATGTATGTACTCGTATGTACATACGTAGATATTGAGTAAGGTAGGTATTATAGTTAGGAGAAGGTGTGAGTAGAACAGCAATAGCGGTTTAGGTGTAACACTGTACGTCTATCGGATTACTTATTTGCCAGCATCATTCATGTTTTTTGGTAAACTTAAAAGTGAATTTATTAGCTCTGAATTTCGCTTTGGCATTGAAGCTGTTATTGTGTTTCCGGAAAAATATCTGCAAGGATTATTTATCGACTGGGCATAGTGGACCGATGCAAGCCAATTGATGAGTTCACGATTAAACTAAAATAAGAAAAAATTATTAAATCAAAGATAAATGCAACTATTAGTTGTATTTTATTTACCTCTTTTTCAAAATATCGCTCCTCGTCTGGTGTAGGTAAGCAAGTAACGGTAAGAACTAATGCGGCTAAAGCGAAACCCAATATAAAGTAAAGTGTTTTTGCCATTTTAACGAGAGTTTTTAAAACTTTAAATACAGATATTAACTTCTTCAACCTGCTCAGGATACTGCTGAATATTCCACCGATTGCTGTACAATTTATATGCAACAATTTCATTGTGTCACCACAGTCAGATACGATAAACTCAGCAGGAGAAGTGTCAGTTACAAATCAAATATGTACTGCGTCATTTGCAAGCAATAAAATTGTGTACACATTCATAAAATACCTTTAATAATATACATGTCATTCGCATAACGTGATTAAACGATGACCCTTCTTTCTCTAGCCTTTACAAACTTCAAATAAATGTGAATTTTATTGCCTGCTATTTTCATCACATTGGTTATTTATATTTTTTGAACAGTAAGTAAAAAAAGTTGTACACCCTTTTTATTTTGTGAAAGAGGAAGTTAGATAACTTTAGCCAAATGATTTTAACTTTGATTTAGGACCTACACTTTGGGTTCTTATTTTTAGTTCTAATGTATTTTTGAGGATTAAAACTATGTTCGTGTGATATGTTGCTTTTTAAAGCGAACAGTTAATTTAAGGCACAAGCATTTTCGAATACAAAGTTATTCTTCGTTCGTTCCTTTGTTAAATAGGTTATACATACTTACCTACATAGCGATACAGATTCTGCTAAGGTCTCCAATTAATTTTTTCGGCTGCTGTAGAATACTGACGAAAATAAAATAAGGCAGCTTGATGTTACATAAAGTTTAAATATTTCTCTTTTTCACTTTGCATAATTATAGCGAGTGTTAAATTTTTCATTATTCTGTCATACATTACACCAAAGCGCATTCTTATACTTTAATTTCTTACAGCCTTAGTTTTGTATACGGCCTGGATATTTTCATATTTAATAAACACTGAACATCTCGTTGGAGTAAGCTCGGCCAAAAAATATTGCCGATAGAAATTGAAAATAAAAAAAAATAAATAAGAAAAGGGAACATTTGCAACTTTTATTAATGCAGCAGAAATTGTCTACTGGAAGTTCTTTTGGAAGTTGGTCGCGCAGGCAGCATAAGAGAGTCGTTATGCAAAGTTATTATACGTTGTGAATAAATAAAAGAACACATAGCAAATGAAATTAAATTTAAGGGCTAATCCACCAGGGATGGGAAGTAACTCTACTACTCATTACCAAAGATAAAGTAATACGTTTTTTCGTGGGTCTTTGTGATTATACAAAATAACAGTTTAAGGGCATTAAAATTGTCCTAGTTCGTATGAGCTTGTTTAAAGACTGTTACAGATGTTAATGCATTTTTGAACTGAAAAGTTTACGTGTTAATTTTAATGGAAGAAAGTTTTAATCCAATGTCGATACTATGTCCATACTAAGAACGACACATGTCCATTCACGTTTATGTCCACGAATCGCTAATAATAGCAACAAACATTGTTCAAAATAATCCTAATATGAAATTTTTACTTTATTTTCGGCTTTTTGGTTCTTTTTAATTAATTATCTAGCCACAAATGCAACTTTTTATTTTTAATTATTCATACTTGTTTGCTCACAACGTCCGCATACATTTGTAAATAATTTTTCTTTCTAAAAATGTTTAGAAAATTAATTAAAAAGAACCAAAAAGCCGAAAATAAAGTAAAAATTTCATTAATTTATAAAATCGATGGTTCGAATCCTGGTCAGGGAAAAAATTAAAAATTATAATCCTAATATGTTAGAACTCTAGTTAGAAAAATGAAAAATTAAAGTAAACGCCTAAAAGTCTGTTCATGTAACAACTTGTTAACTCAAATATACTCGTAATATATTAATACAGCTATTCATGTTACTTAAAAAATCCATCAAATTTTTTTTATTGTCTTATATTAAGTTAGATTGCTTTTAAGAATATATGCAAAAATATATATGTATATTATTAATTTATTATAATGAAAAATCTGTGCATAACTTATTTCGCTCATTGTATGTTTGTTTTAAAAAAATTACCCTACAAGCACTTTTAAGGTTGTTGTCTCTTGACCTCACATCTCAGTCTCTTCTTGATGATAATTGTTGAATATTGACTTAAAAATGTTTCGTATGTATATAAATATCTCACAACACTCGTCTTTGTAATTAACACTAGGATTCAATTTGGCAGTGCTGTTGCAGTGAATTACAAAAATATTTTAGTTTTTTAATCATAAAAATGTTACTGTTTTTAATATACTTTTCAATTTATTCACAACTTTTACTCTTTTTAAAAAACTAAATGAAATTTTGCACTTCGTTTATTTGTAGTTGTGTGCGTTCGCTTTTGATGAGACTTTCCATAAAATCGTTCTCATCATATATATCATATCACTGCAATAATACTAATTTAAGGTCGACACGTGAAAAAATTATATCTGGAATTGAGTTTGACGTTTCTTGCGATAAATATCTCAGATCTTAACCCAAGGGTAGAACGTGTGTTATATTTGACGTTCATTGAAATACAAACCTCTCAATGTGTCCTCCTTTTTACTTCGTTATTGGAATATATAGCATTTAAATGGCGGCAAAGAGAAAAGTATAATTTTTTAAGTTATTAGCACACATTATTTTTTAAACAAATTATATTAAAAAAACGTAAATAGAATATAATTTACCTGTTACATTATGGGCGACGCAATCTGCACCATAATTTATCTGTAATTTAATCTGTAAACAACAGGCAGATTTAGCATTTGTAAATTTAAATGTACTGATAACAATATCAAGAGGTCTAACTAAAATCTATGGGATTAGAGGCTTGGGACTCACCTATTGCATTACTGCAAAGTGGTCACTTACAAAGTTAGATCTGGCAATATCTTTTAATGTATTAGTATTAGATGAAAAAAAAAAAACACACATAGAACATTTGTAACTAGGACAATATTCTAGTCTAGATGATGACTTATCTATGTTCCGAATTTCATTAAACTCGAGTGGCTGGGACTTTGTTAAAAATTATTTAGACCTATAGACCTTTTTCTCTTCTCATCTCGTTCAGACATACACTTTAATTTAGACAATTAAAATTTAATTTGAGTAATTAATTTTAGTGTTCAATAACAAGAAGTTGTTACTAATTGTTATTGAAAAGTGTTTACTTAGCACTTCCCACGAAAATATTTACATCACATCGTTGCTAGACTAAAATAGTGTAGCTTTTTTGCCATAATTTGTATGGCGATTTCAAAACCGAATATCTATCTACAACTGAAATTTTTTACAACCACACAGCAGAAAATATACATACGAGGGCTGCTATATATATTTCTGGCCTGGCAACACTGAGTGCTGCCAAGTGCAATCAAGCATTTCCATTGGAAAGTTTGTCATTTTTAAGCATAATCGTACTCAAAACGTTTTGACCTACGACCATTATTTGTATTGTTGACAGTGACTTGAAAAAATTAATATAAAAAAAATGGAATTAACTCGTGAACATTTTCGTGCCATCATTTTCACAATTTTCGACGTGGATTATCACGACAAGAGTGCATTGGTGAATTTAAATCTTTGTATGGCGATGAAGCACCTTCCTATAGCACTGTGAAAAATTGGTATAATGAATTTAATCGTGGCCGAAGGTCGCTCAAAGAATTCCGTGAAGATCGTCCAAAAACGGCTGTTGTGCCAGAGAACATTGATGTCGTGCGTGAACTCATAATGCAAGATCGACATGCGACATACCGAGAGATAGAGACATCCTTGGACATTTCTTCCACCAGCATACATTCGATACTGCATAAACACCTGGCCTTAAAAAAGGTTTGTTCTCGTTGGATCCCGCACATCTTAAAAGTCGCTCAAAAAAAGGGTCGTGTCGATTGGTGCAAAGAAATGTTGCAAAAATACGATTCGGTGCTTCAAAAGACGTTTATAAGATCGTCACAGGTGACGGTTCATGGATCTATGCGTATGAGCCCGAAACGAAACAACAATCGACCGTGTGGGTCTTCAAAGACGAGCAAAATCCAACGAAAGTTGTTCGTGGAAGAAGCACTTCAAAGCAAATGGTCGCCTGTTTCTTCGGCAAAACTGGTCATGTGACGACTGTTCCGCTTGAGCAACGTAGGACGGTCACTTCTGAGTGGTACACTACAATTTGTTTGCCTGAAGTCATCGGAGAAATTCGAAAAACCAACAAGAGAAGACGAATCATTGTTCACCATGACAATGCGAGCTCTCACACATCGGCTCAAACCAGAGAGTTTTTGACCGGCCAAAACGTCGAATTAATGGGTCATCCGCCGTACAGCCCTGACTTGGCACCTAATGACTTCTTCTTGGTTCCGCACATCAAGAAAAAAATGCGTGGTCAACGATTTTCGTCGCCAGAAGAAGCTGTTGAAGTGTTCAAAAACCATGTTTTAGAGGTGTCTCAATCGGAGTGGAAAAAGTGCTTCGACAACTGGTTTGATCGCATGTAGAAGTGTATAAATCATGCTGGAGAATAATTTGAAAAGCAGTAAAACTATTTTTGATTATAAATATTCGGATTTTTACTATTACGCCAGAAATATATAGAGCAGCCCTCGTAATATTTACAGTTTTCGGTTTTAAATACAAAATATTTTGAGTTGAAGCTAACGTTTGTATAATAGTTTGAAGACAGCTGAGAAAACTATGTATAAGTAAACGCCAGGATAATAAAACAATAAACAAAAGATAAAGAATAAAATAAAGTAAAAGTTTTACAAAAAAGACTGAAAAATTTTGGCAATTTTGCAAGTATGTATTTGAGAAAAGGTGCTTACAATCGATGATAAAGCTCTTGCAAATGCGAACTATTACAATACAATATGCTTTAAGCATCGAACACCGCTTTTTCTGCTGTTTTAGATACATATTTATTTTTACGGTTGTTTGTTATTATCGTCAGTTCGCCTTTACTTTGATTTTTTTCCAGAAATGCGTTTATTTACTTTTTTCATTTGGAATAGTAATGTAAATTTGTATTTTACTCTATTGTTTCTGCCGGAAACTTTTACATTAAAAGTTTGTGTTTCTAAATTTGGAAGAATGAAGAGAAGTTCTGCTTTGAAAGAAAGTTTGCTTGTTTTTATTTGAAATATAGAACTCTTCCAGTCAGTACGATCAAGTTCTAACTGCTCGCTAGCTTTCACTCTCCATTAAATTTTTCATTTAATTTAATTTGAAAATATTTTATTTTTCATTTTTATGACATTTAGTTTTATCATTGTATAAAATTTTCTCTCACTGAACACACTGGCTCAATTAAGTACTAATTGATCAATTTAATAATTGATTTTTTATATGGTAAATTGAGTTCAATTAGGGCCTTAAATCAGTTAATTCCTATATTGCGCAATTAAAACGTATGTCTAAACAGGGTATAAGTATGTACATATGTTTCTATATGTGTATGTAAGTATATTTATTAAGATATTATGTATACTTTAATAGATGTTTATTAGTAAAATTGGCAGTTAGCAGTAATTGTGTACCAAGTTGGCTAAATAATTTGTATTACAGCACATTAGAAAACTTCATTAACCAATAAATTTCTATATGAGAGTTTAAATAAGGCAACCCCTAAAAAATTAAAAGCGTTTTCTGCTTCGCTAAGATTACACATTTTTTTTTTTTTGCTAGAAAGTGTGGAAATCTAGCAATACATTTTGGGTGAAGTTGCAGTGTGTAGCAGAATAAGATAAGTAAACCTGTCTTTAAATAGATACTATAATTTGATATTATAGTTTGTCACTGAACTCCTGAACAGATCAACGTATATCACTTGGAAGAGTTAAAGAAATACATATAAAATTTTTATTTGATATACAATGAGAAAAAAAGTTTCTTATATATTTTTTTCCTAAGAAAACTTTTTATTTCAAGAAAATTATTTTTTTTTAACTTGAGGGATATTTATTTAAATATGTTTCTTATTTTAAGTAATTTTTTGTATATTTTTAACTTAAATGATAAATATTTTTGTTACAAGGAAAATAAAGAACTTTTTCTAGTCCGTGGTTGATAAATTCAGTTTCACACCCCACTTAATGCAATGTATATATAGAGCGTCAATTAGCTAGTGCGGGGCACTTATAAATCTAAGAAAAATTAAAATATTTGTTCCATCTCAAGTTAAGTTAAATAATTCTTAATTTAACACACTTAAAACCCATTTATAAATCTTTTTAATCAATAAAAAATATAGGTTTTTAAAATGTAATTGTTTTATAGCATTCCCAACTTTAGGCCACTAAGAAGTTACAGTTTTTTTCTTTTGCGTCGAAAAATAGCGTATACAATGAAATTATGTTAATATCCCCATTGTTGTAGATAAGTCAGTATGGTATGAAGATGGCTAAGCCACTACGCGGTAAATAACAGATGTCCATAACACTTTGTAACTGTAATAAAATGTTTAACCCATTTCTATGCTTTTTTCAACCATATTTCTTAAAATAATATAGATTTATACCGAATTTCCAATAGAAACCTTTTAGCGATAGACAGTTGGGGGCTATTTGAATAACAAACTTTCACATTTATATTAGTGCGTTATACAAGTTACAATTTAATGGCCGGTGGGAAAGACTAAGTAAATATTTGCAAACAAGTATTGTGTAATTTAACTATTTGTACATAAAACAGTTTATTGTCTGCCTAATAATGACAGAAAGAATCATGATTTTATAACAACAATATGTAAAATAAATAAATGTGGTCCAAACGAATGGACATAAATTCTTGCACATGTATGTATGCATGTACGTTACAAAATACAATCAAAGAAATTAATAAGGTGTAATAAAAATGTAAAATAAAAATTAAAATTTTATTTAAAATAAGTCATTCATTTAAAATAAAAAAAAAATAATAAAACGTATGGACTTATCTTTGTATTTCCAGTCATGACAGTTGGTCACAGGTATTAAATCTTTATTATTATTATTATTTTTCATGTATTACATTGGCATCTTCACAATGTTCGGTCAATTATTTCTTGTAATATTTATGTTAAAAATTAATTATAATTCAAACAAGATAGAAGTTAATTGTTCAACTTTTTTATACAGATTAATAAAAAAAAGGATTTATTAACTAAATACATATGTTTAAAAATTCAAGGTTTACATCATGAACGTGGAGTAAATTCATAACGTAAAAATTACATCGCTTTCTAAAGCATCGTCACATTTCGTTTTGTAACTGTATATACAAAAAAAGATATTTTTTTTTTAAATGTATCGACTTTTTGCATATAATGTATTTTTTTGAGTTATGGCTGTGTTGATGAAAACTATTATTAAGTAAAACTCCTTTTTTCTTTTCACAAATAACGACACAGTATCGGATATATTTTTACAGCAATAATGTCATAACATCCCAGGACCTACCCTTAAATATATAATTGCTAGTAATGGGAATTTCAGCAGTCTGATATTTTTCTCGATGGTGAGAACAAGTCAATAACTTTAACTGCGATTATCTCGAAATAATTTTTATTCAGTTATGACGTTTTAGAAATAAATGAGCGATATGTAAAACATGTTTCAAAAAATGGCCTAAAAGTTTTTATTGAAATAATGCTTAGCATATGCTTAAGTTTCTATGAGGTAACCTCTAGTAGACACTGGAGCTGTAAGATTTAGATTGTGCTCTGTAACAAAAAATGGATTCTTATATTGTTATGCATAAACGGAAAAGATCCATTTTCTATTCGTTAACTTCTATCGAACTTTCACTCAAAGACTTTTCTTCTGTGACCTACAATTCTCTGCTATTTAAACTTTCTTCACAAATAGAGAGTTTCCGAATCGCAAAACGTATTTGAGCATGTTTTCATAGATTCAATTGTAACAAGCTGTATCAGTTCGTCTAGCAAGAATGATAGAAAAACAGATTACGCCATGCGCATGATTTTCACCTAGATGACGTATATTCCCCTAAGAAAGGGTTGCCAATCTATTCATTCCATAATAATTTTTAGGGCTGTGTTTTTTTCTTGTATGATTAATATTTTTATATGTACTTACTAGTGTAATTGGATCAGTGTACTTGTCAATAAAAAATAAATTTTAAAATTTCGATTTTCGTAGACAAAAAAGCGTTTTGGAAGATTTGTTGAATAATTTTGGTGGGAAAAGAATTTCTTGTGCGGCAACGCTGCTTTTAAATTTTGCCAATAGTTTTACTTTGTGCGAGCGTTAAAGAATTTAAAACAAAAGTTTTTAAAGGGTTTTCTTGTCTTTGTAAACGAAATATCTTAAAAAAATTGTTTGTAAAAGTTTTTTAAAATATATTAAGCAGTCTTTGCTCGTAATGTTTTATAATTTAAATTTATATGTGAACTTCGATTATGAATTACAAGAGAATGAATTAATTAACTTTATTTGTTTTTAATGTTTCACAAGTTGATTTGTGTGACCTTATAAAGTGTATCAATAACTTCTTTAGTTGGCCTGTAAGCCTTAAAATATAGAAAATAATATAAAATTCTAATGTTTGTTTTTTTCTTTTTGTCATTGCAACAAACTGAATTGTAGGTCGTTTTCGTCATTGTAATCTTATTGTGGAAGCTACAAGCGCTTGATGTTTGAAACACTATTTTTGAATGCACCTTTAATAAAACGATTTCACATTTTGTTAATTCTTAGAAAAATAAATTTGAGAAACTCTTTTGTGCCTGCAACTAGAGCTGTGTCGTTCGCGAACGAACGGGTTAAATTGACCGAATCAATCAAGTGAACGGAATGATCCCGTCATTTTAATAAGGTCTTTTCGTTCAATAGTGTACGGGTGACTTAATTAAACGGATGACTTAATTGAACGAAATGTACCAGATATATAGTCGGCTCCTTTCGTTCAATAGTGTACGGTATATAATATGGTGTACGGATCACTTTCGTTCATTTGTTTCTTCTCTTAGGCCCCTTTCACATGAGGCAAGTTTACGTGCGCAAGTCTTGTGTTTGTAGGCGTGAGAGGAAAGGTCGGTTTGAAGGGGAATGACTTGCCGAGATTTGAGTATATATATACATATATACGTTTGCAAGTACATATTTCATTTTTGTTTGAATTAACTGTCTTTTAAATTTTTTTTGAAAGCGTTTCTTTTTAATCGAAAATTTGTAATATTTAAATTTAAAAAAAGTGTTGTTTTAAGTAAACTAAAGAAATAGCACAGAGAAGGAATTATCTTGTTAAGCCACAGCCTAACTGAGCTGGCTTAAGCAACCGGCGAAATACGTATAGATACCTGCTTTTCCAACCAACGAATAAATTGCATTTTTATTTAAAAATGTTATGGGATATTAGCATAATATAATAAATAATATTATAAAAATTCCCAAAATTATTTTTAAAATAAAATTTATATGCAATTGCTTGTGCAAACTGTTGGCATCACTGTTGTTTTTTTCTTTCTCTTGAGAAATTAAAAAATAACTGTGTTGTTTTTATTTTTAATACGCCTTACGTCTGCATTAAGAGTTGGCATATAACCAACCTAACGCAGATGGGAATGTAAGCAAAAATAAAAACGTGGTTTGTTTGTTGGTAATTTTTGTTAAAGCCTTAACATTTCTGTATTGGCTTCTAAAATAACTCTCATGTTGTTTTTGAAGTTTTTATACTTAAAGGAAATGTTTTTGGTTTTTCTAAAAATTTGGATGAAGGTTTCCTGATGAGCTGGCTTAAGCAACCGGCGAAATACGTATAGATGCCTGCTTTTCCAACCAACGAATAAATTGCATTTTTATTTAAAATGTTATGGGATATTAGCATAATATAATAAATAACAGCCTATCACATTTTTAAGCAATTTAATAATTAAATTCTTTATTATTACGAATAATAATAATTATTATTTTCTTTTTTTTTTCTTTTTGTTTAAAAGAAAATTTTTGTGCTTTCTTTTTTTTCTTGTAAAATACCTAGTTTTTGTTTTTTCTTAATAATTAAAAAACACTATAATGTCTCTTCAGAACCTACAGAAAACCTAATTATATTGTTTTCTATGTGCAAAGAGTTTCAACTCTGTATCAAAACCACAATTTGACTGTATTTAGACATGCAAATTTTCTTTGACAAAGTTTTGTTACTTTTCTTTCAAACTTTGTTTCGTGTACAGACACAAAAAGTTTTCTTTTACAAATTTTGTTTCCTTCTGTTTAATCGTTTCTAATTTTTTGACGTTTTGTATGTGGTGCTTATAACTGTGTATAAGCAACGAAAGAAAAACAGTGCAACTTTGCAAGTACATCAAAGTTTGTACTGTCCATAGTTCTTTCTTTCTCTTTCTCACATAAAATCAAAACCTTGCAAAGTAAAATTTTCATGTCTAAATGGGGTGTTTGATAAAAAGACAAGAAAATAAAATTGACCGATTAAACGAATTGAACGAATGAAACATAATTGACCGAAAAAGACCGGTCACTATAACGAACGACTGGGCACATGTCTACCTGCAACCTCAAAAATATGGAAAATAGTTGTAACATTCCAATGTTTTCCTTTTTTTTATTGCATGTACACGGATTTTCAAAGGGTTTTCCCCCTTTAAAAAACTACCTGTAATAAAACGCAATGTAGGAAACCAATTTCTGAATATACCATCAATAGAACATTTTTGGTTTTTCCCAATTATTTATTAAAAAATAATCAGAAATTTTTTTAGTCGTATTGTGTCTTTCGAAGTGAATTGGTGAATTTTAATTGAAAAATAATAATAAATAAAACAAACCGTTAATCTCAAAAAATAAACACAAATAAATAATTTTGCCTAAAACTTTGTTAAGTCTAATGTGAGAATTGTGAGCACCGAAATTTAAAATAAATTTTGATTGGTCGAAACAAATATATATTATATTTCGATAAAAATCAGGATTTTTTAATTAAATTTAGTAGTTTTTTTTTTTTAATAATCTTTATTATAAAAACCGTGTATAAAGTGCTTAAAATAAGAAAACGTGCACGAAATCTTCTCCAAAAAAATTTGACGCAAAATAAAAAAAAAACGTGAAGTGTGCAGTGGGCAAATGCAGACAAAATGATAGTCTAAAATCATGTGAGCAAATGTGTGAAATTAATTTTGTGGATATTTTTTATAGGTTTAAATTTAGCTTTATCTTTTTATAGTTTTCCAAATGTCAAATTACAAAAGCTGTGTGCATTAATCTTTAATGAAATAAAGTTAAAAAAAAACAGACTATTTGTTAGAACCGGCAATTATATTCAGGTGGCTATGTTGAGATGTGATTTATATAAATCAATTCAATAGTTTTTATTAACACTTTTCTATTTTATTATAAGGTTTGACAGCAAAATGGAAGCAACCAATATTCTACAACTATGATTGCCAAATGACAAAAATGATATTATTTGATATAGTGAAGACAATGCGGCAGTGTGGCTTTGTAATTGTTGCAATTGTTTGTGATTTGGGCGGTGGGAACCGAAAATGCATCTTGGGAAGTAATGCAAATGTAGAGATAGACAATACTCCCGATTTGGAGGAAGAACCATTATTCATAAACAGATTAATTTAAATTCATACAGTTTTTAAAGTTTCGTTTGATTTTTAAGGTAAAATACCTAAAAGTATTAATCTCAAAATAATAAGGAGGAGATGGAAAACTTGAAGTATGATGGTTATGAGAATTTTGCCAGATATATTTGCAACAAATTAAAACACGAAGATCTCAGTCTCGTCGCTAAACCTGTAGAGGACTCGACATACTCATGGCTAAGAAATTTAAATGAAGGTGGGTTAAGTATTCCATCAAATACTCTAATGGAAACGTTAAAATCATGCGATGCAATTTTTGAAAAACTAAATAAGGATATGTTACTTGCTACAAAGGGATATTTAGAAAAGCACTTGGCGGAAGCAATGAATATAAAAGCAAGTGAAGAAGTAAAAAGACTTTTTTTAGATGCAGAATGTATTTAAAAATACGGTCTCTAAATACGAATAAGAAGAAAATTAAATAAAACAACAACGTAATATAAATAACCCTTTTTTTATTTTTTTTAAACAAATATAATAATGTGCCCCACTGTAATGTTTACATGTTTGTTAAGAGCCGTGACGTCATTTCACCTACATGCGCAGAAGAATAAAATTTTGTGTGCGTGATGTAATCAGTTCTTTCTTGTTCGTCTAGTATATATTGCGGTCGATTTAGCGTGGGTCAATTTGTTTGGGTGAGAAAAACGTGAGAGACGTATAGCAAAATCGAAATCTGCACTAAATTCTAAGAAAATCATCCAAAGAAAGTATGGGTCTAAAATGAAAACCTAGCTCCTGCAGAGAGACATGAAGCTATATATATTATATAGCATTATTCAAAAATATACGGTATTTCTCAAAAAGGGCACGCAATTGCTTAAAGTTTTTTTTTTATATTTCTACCTAAATGTACAAAAAGCACAGTTATTAGTACTTTTTCAGATAGTAGCATTTATGTTGGAACACTGTTGTAAAATTTTAACGATTTTCCCCAATTTCCGAAATTCAATAATTTCTCTCCGCTTCTTTTACGTATTTTATTGCTTAATACTTTATGCTTTAACTTAGATTGTGTCAACTTTAGCTGCTTGGTTTCAAAATTACTTTCAATGTTTCGTCATAAGAATTAATGGAGTCGGATATTGTTTCATGTTCTACGTCTTCAGAGTTTTTAGAGTCACTAATCTACAAAACAGAGCTTAGATGTATTATTTCAATACAGTGATCTTCAGTCTAGACTAGGGTTGTCAGACGGGCCTGATTTGGCCTGATTGTCAAGTTTTTTAATGCGCGTCAAGTGTCAAGTGAAAAAGTGATTTGTCAATGTTTTTTGTAAGTTAATTTTTTTTCTCAAATTTATTCTAGCTGCATATGTAATAATACTTAAAAAAGTAAGTTTATATTTCTAAAAAACACATCGAAAGAGCATATTTTTACTATCTATATTTCTTAAGATAGTACCTATATTTTTTTTAAATAACGCCTAAGTTTTCTCTAAAATATATAACGACTGAATTTTTATTCTTATATTGTTTTTTGTTTCTTTCACATTGTTTCTGTTATTTTTACTTTTAACGATATTTTTGTTTTTATTCTAATAATTTTTATGAAAAAAATAATAAAAAAAAATTAAATAAAAACCAATAGTATGAGTGTTTTTATTTGTCAAGTTTTTTTTTTCAAAATCAAGTTTTTTGTTGGGCAATGTCAAGCTTTTTGGCAAATTGGATCTAGCAAGCCTAGTCTAGACGCTTTCATCTATTTTTAAAAATTCGTCAAAGTAATTCGATTGACCGAACACTTTTTTTAAACTGGCAAGTGGGATATCATCATCAAATTTTTCTGTTTAACTTCTGCAGCCATTCACTCATGATGTCTCTAGTCATCAATGCCCTTTTTAAAATTTCCAGTTTACTGGAAGATCTTTAACAGGAAGATTTTTGAATACTTGTGGGCGAGCTGCATTCTCTCCAATTAGGTTAACACAAAATGAAATTGTTAGTTTTTCCTTTTCCACTTATGCACTTTTCGGATTTTAGAGCAAGAGTTCTATCATCAGCATTGTACCCACGCAATGTGGATGCCAACTTGGTCATGAACTGCTGCACATCTACCTGATTTACATCTGCAGCTTCTCTAGTTATACCAATCAAAGCACAACTCTTGTTGCCGTATTTTTACGCATCTGTCCGCTTATGCGTCCAGTTATTAGAGTCTCCGGTTATGGGAATGAATTTTGTACGAAAAAACTAATGACCATTTTGGTTCTACAAAACTTGACCGGTTATTAGAGGTTTCCGTTTTGAGAGGTTTCACTGTATATGTATACTGCATATATATAGGAAACCAAAAAATTAATTTCATTCTGCAAACATCTTATGTTAATATTATTATTATTAATTAATAACCAATTTATCCCTATCTGAACAATAACAATTCATTAGAAATGATGATATTTATACATATATATATATATATATATATATACTTGATCAACAATAGGGTATTAACTAAAAATTTTTGAAATATCACTTTTTTCAAGAAATCAGCTAACAACATCAATATCTATCCACTGTAAAAATTTCAACGTATTCCGTTTACTCTTTCATCTCGAAAACCACTTTTGAGACCATATTCATGATAATGTAGTGATACCTTTATTTCAACAAAAAGGTATTATTTCGAGTTAATACAAAAGTTAACATGGAACTGATTCGTAAATTTTCATAAAAAAGGTATTATTTTGAGTTGAGTCTCTTTTAAATTTGGTTTTATTTTGAGTTGATACTGTCTTGTTGATAAAATTTGTTTCATTTATGATCGAAAATTTTCAGAAAAATGGTAATAACTCAAAAAATTGATTTTTTTCAATACTTGCACAGATTTATAGGAAAAACGATGTAAATATATTTTTAAATGGAATTTGAATTTTTAAATTCTGTTAAAATGTGGCCACAAACAGTTTTTTGACTCTACTGAAAATTTTAAAATTTTCTGCAAACAGATGTTTGCAGAATGAAATTCAGTTTTTGGTTTCCTAGAACCCTAGCCATCATTTTTTGTACCTATCTATCACATGTAAATTGGCTATTTCTACAACTATTAAGAAAAAGGGGATATTAAATTTCATTGCATTCCATTTTTAAAGGTTAATTTATCTACAAAACTCAATATTTATTATAACTAATATCAACATACACTACTAAAAACTATACTCTACTATCACAGCATTTATTTGTAATCCTTATTTTAAACTTCTATTACATGTTTAATATATTTTTTTATTTTATTTAGCACAATTGTGTTAAAATTTACTTGTTCGGATTCTAAAAGTACCAATTACAATAAAATTTATAGTAATATTTATTACAATAATACTAATAATAATACAGTGTAATAATATAATAAAGAAACAAAAAACACTAATAGTAATATTACAGCAGTAATAATTTAAATTACAATAATACTTATGAAAAACAATCACCCTTATTCTAGTTGTCGGCGTCGTCACATATCAATGTTGATATGTGTCGACGCATTCAATTTGTTATTCTACTTGTCGTTATTGACACTTATCGATTACTGCTCAAAGATTTTTTGTATTCTATAACAAATCTGACGACGATATTGTATTGACGTGACTCTGTTTTTTGTCGACGGCTTTTTGCATAACGACTGGAACTGACTTAAACCAAATATAACATTGAACATGTAAAAAAGTGAATGTTACAAATGCAAATCAATTTGAAAAATTGGTGGAAGTACCAAACACAAATAAAATTTAATAAAAAACTGAGGGATCTGCATTTGCATTTCATAAAAATCGATAAACCGTCGACGTCGTTACAGGATTGTTATAGAATGCAAAATTTTTATTGAATTGACGTCGACATTGATATCACTTCGTATCATGATATGATACTAAAACGACGACGACGCCGACAAGTAGAATAAGTGTAAATATAAATGTAACCTTTTTAGTTTTAATACACATATATCAAATTTATTAGTTAAATTAAAATTAACATCAAGCAAAATACGCTATAAATTCTACATTTAAAATTTTTTGACAGCACTGCTTATAAAGAGACAACAAATCTATAACAGCTAACCCTGGAGTTAAAGTCGACGTCGTTGACGGCGTCAAATGTCAAAAAAAAAGTTGAATCGTATGAAATTGTATGAGAGCAGTTAATCTCAACGCGTTGCAACGCCGTAAAAGTTCAATCTGTTTCAACTTTTTCGGCGTTGAAACGCCGTCAACGACGTTGACATTAACTCCAGGGTAATACGTAAAAACGTAGAAATTTTCAATTTTATTAGGTTCGTCCGCAACGCAACGTCATGTTTTTGAAAGAGTATCTATTTACATACAACCTAGGGATGGAAAACGGATCAGCTAATCCGCAACGTGTACGTTCACGTGAGAGTAACGAGGCCTTAAGTTTAAGTTTTTGAAAAATATTGAAATACATAAAACAAATTTACATATTTGAAATTAATTATTATTTGAATAAAATAAAAAAAGAAATAATAATATAACAAAACATTAAAAACTCGAAATAGAGTTTTTCAATAAGAATTGTATTATTAGGATTTAGTGTGGTGAATGTGTAACATAAAACAGTTACGAAAAAAGCAAATTAAAACGAAAACAAACGATTAAAAAACGAAAAAAAACAAATTAAAACGAAAACAAACGATTGAAAAATGTGAGAATTTTAAACGAGCGGACCAAATAGCAATAAACATAGCTTAAACAAATAAAAGCTGGAAAGCGCATTAACCTTTGCTAAGGGTAAAGCCTTAAAAACGTTAAAGCAGATTTAAAAAATAAGGATATAAAGAAACAACTAAAGTATCACACACACACATATATATATATATATATATATATATATATATATATATATATATATATATATATATATATATATATATAATTTTACATAAAAATGCCATCGGCTCTTAATGGGTTAAGCATTTTTTTAAAAGGGTATATCATGAGAGATCTCTTCAAAGGCTTTAAAATGATACCCATATTGATATTTTAAAATTGTAGAGGCCCCTTATTCGGAAAATATGCCAGAGTGCCAATTTAAATATTTGACGTTTTGTTTCTTGTTTTTTTATACTTAATCCAAATGATATGAAAAAATTAGAGGTAGGCGTGGTGTTTTGGCCGCTGCCTCGAAGGACATGAACCGATCATGCTGATTTCCAATCTATTGCCTCGGCAAAGTTGATTTCAACACAAACACGGAAGGACAGTCGGACATCGCTAATTCAACTACGCTATTCATAAGAAGTCAGAATATATATATATATACATTATAGGATCGAAAATGGATACTGCGGAATTTACAAACGGAATGACAAACTTAGTTATACCATTTTTTAACTTTTTATGGTGAAGGGTATAAAAAGACAAAAAAAGAACAGCATTTAATCTTTAAGTAAGCATTCAAAAGTGTTTTACTCAGTGACCTATCAATGTTTAGGGTCTTTGAAAAACTGACGCCAATCAGCGTCAATTCAAATTTTTTTGTTTGAGTTAAACTTTTAACCTTTGAGCAGTAGCGCAAGGACTATGCCACACAAATATATCAACAGTAGCAAAAAAGCGCAAAAATTTAAAAGCAATAGCAAAGGGCTACATAGAAAACTTCTCACCAAACACACTAGAACAATATTAGAATAACTTGTACAGATACAAGACAAGTATGCGAAAGAAATAAATCGGGCTATTTTCAACATAAAGAAGACGCCAATGATCTTTAATTTAAAAGAATTGATGACAATATTAAAAGCGATTCTTCAGCAAAGGAATATAATCCTTACATCAGTCAAAAACTCTACGAAATGATGCGCCAAAAGTATAGAGAGTAGATGATGACATTAAAAAATATTAAAATTATAAGAAAGAAACAAGCAAGCTCAAATGAACCATCTCTTCCTGTCGAGCAATTAACGTCACCATCAAACAACGTTTACATTTCAAGTAAAGCACCAGCACCGTCGACAGTAGCACCAGCTCATCACTCTAGCGCCTGGCAAAGTTACCTACTGCTACCGACAACTCGCGTAACGGACAATATTGTATTTTAAGAGCTTTGTTGAATTCAGCCCATCAGAAACATCCTTATGCATCGAAGGATTCAGCAACCAACTACGAAAAGCAAACCACGGATTAACGTATACCTTTACCGACAAACATCTTTAACACAAGACTAGAACTTTATAATATAATTCCTATCCAACCTTCTAAAAATTCTATTGCACATCCAAAAATTATCTAACTATCTGAGTTTAATAAACCCACCAACATTGACGTTTTATTTGGCGCCGAACTAATAAATGCTGGTAAAATTAGTTTATCACTTAAGGAGGAACTTAATAATACAACCTTTGCGTTGATGATAGCATGAGCGGTTCTTATAGTTTAATTAAAGAATTCGAAATACTCGGACAACTAAGTGAATTACTACAGTAGGCTGGCCTGAAACTCCCGAAGAACTTAGTTTTTGATAGCCCATTAACAAAAATTTTAGAATTGACATAGATTCCCTAGATAGATTAATTCTGCCTTAAAGTAGACATTAAAAAAATCTATGGATCACAAAAAGCACTGTTAAATCTAAAGTAGCTGTAGTGTTCGCCGCTAAAATATTTATACACCAGCTGGTAGTTGTTACTTTCATGTAATAATTCGCTACCAGCAATCTTTATGAATACTAATCATATAAACGATTTATCAATTTAAGATCATATTTTCGATACCCAAATTCTAAATCATACTCAACTACAAACTTTTGATGATGCGTCAAAAAAGGTTAATGATGCCACAGTTTACATTTAAAGGATATTGAATCATAGTAAGTTTGCTATGTTCCAAATTATTAATTGCACCTTTAAAAAAAGATTACCTTACTAGAACTATGTGCTGTTCTTCTTGGAACTAAACTTAAAGGAGGGTGGAAAAGGAATACACACTGAAAACGCCCTGACATACCTGTGGTCGGATACACTTCTATAAAAAATCACTTCGCACATTTGTTATAAATCCAGTAAAGATTTAAAATTAAACAATAAACGTTCAATAGCGACACATTGGTTTAAAGCAAAATGCAGCTGACCTCATTTCTAGAACTTTAAGTCCCTAAAAGTTACTGCGGTGTTACATGTGATTCGTCGAGCCAATAATTTATCATGGCATTATTATATAACATGGAAGGTGCGGAGGACGAAGACGCTCTTCTGGATTCCGATCCAGACGATATCAACGTCACCGTCATTTATGATCCCGACCAAGATGGACTCTAAAGCAGCAACTAATGCATTAGCTCTTCGCTTAGCAGAACAAGGCCAAGACATCGCATTGGTTTTAAGAACCGTGGTTAAACAACGGCGAAATACGTGGACTACTATATGTCGCAACTTCAGGTAATAACAGAAATATTAGAGCCTGTATTTTGGTAAAAAATCTGAATAACTTTATTTTATCTGATTACAGTGATAAAGATTCGGTGACAGTGGTATTGGAATCAAAAAATCCCCGGTGTGGATCTCTTTAACTTAAATGCCGTATGACCAGACGGGTCATCCACTTGTTTAATTGGTCAGGAGAATGATCAGAGCGGCGAAGACGAGGGGCATTCATCTGGGGAAGCTCAGACACGAACGACAGAGGTAAGGGTATTCTTGATTTTATGCTACATAATCTGGTTATAGTGGGGTTCGGGACCAAGTGTCAGAAATTACGCTTGTTGTTGCACACCATGCGTTCTTTAATGAGAATTGGAATGCCTCCGAGAATTGTTCCTTTTCTGATCACCGTTACATTGTCTTTTCCATTGCAAATAGAAAGGGCACCACTGCTGCTTATATTTACAGACGTAGGACGTTGGGAGGATCAGAGCATGATCCTTGTGATGCACTGTATTATCCCATGGCCTTCAGGGACTCGAGGGATATTGAAGATGCCGTGAGCAGACTAACCGGCACTTTTAAAGATGCAATCGAAAGGTCTTGCGGACCATCAGTTCAGCGCACAATCCGCAGACCACCATGGTGGTCCATGAAAATAACCGAGTCTCGTAGGGCTTGCCGCAGACTCTTCAACGAAGCCAAGAGATCATGGAACTGGTTTCTCTACAATACTTCCTTGAATAAGTTTAAAAACCAAATAAGGAATGCAAAGCGCAGATCCTGGAGGTCGTTCTGTAGTGGGATAGAGGGCTCTTCAATGACGAGCAGGCTGACTAAAATACTTGCAAAACATCCGTCAATTCCGAGATGCATTCGAAAGGCTGACAGCATTTGGACAAACATTGCACAAGAGTCACTAGAGGTCCTGTTGGATACACATTTCCCTGGTTTTCATTCGACAATGAAAATGCAACATGATCCTATAGGGATGGACAGTGTGGAAAATTCTGTAGAGATAGATACGAATAAACTACACTACATGCCTATACAAGGGGTATATCGGTTGAGAGCATAAGAACTACATTATGGTAGCCTTCATGGACATTGAAGGGGCCTTTAGGTATATCGAGCTGATTACAATCACTCAGGCTCTTAGAGAGCTGGGGGTTGATCTGTCAATTATCGGGTTCGTTACATGCTTTGTTAATTGTAGGATAACAACGTCCACTTCTGGCACTGAAAATGTCAATCGGATGGCGGTAAGGGGCACACGACAGGGCAGAGTTTTGTCTCCGCTGTTGTTGAATGCTAATGCACCTGGCGGCAGCGGAGCGGGCTGAGTGTCAATCCGACCAAAACGGAACTTGTTCTCTTCTCTAGGAAATATAAACTTCTTTCTATTGGTTTACCTACAGAGTTCCACCTAATCTCTCCAAATGCCCAAAATTTTTGAGCCATATATTGGACAGTAGGCTGTCTTGGAAAATGAATATCCAGGCTAGGTCATCAAAAGCTATTACGGCAATGTTCGCATGTAGGTGGGCAATTGGCAGAACTTGGGGTATAACCCCAAGGGGTATAAATTGGCTTCTTGAAGCGGTGATTATGCCGATTTTGCTTTGTGGAGCTCTTATTCAGTTAAAGGCGCTGGACTCTGCTGAAATTGTCTTTGTCTTGGAGAAGGGACTGCGCAGTATGGCGATAGTAAGAACTGAGGCCATTAGATCAATGCCCATAAAGGCGCTTTTCGCCATACTCAAGTGGTTTCCCGTGGATAGTATAGCTAAGAGGGTAGCGGTGAGGACGGCAGTCAGATTGATAGCCATATGTGCATGGAACCACAGGCCGTGGGGTCAATTCCTTATCTTGTTGATTATTGCACCCCAGAACCTTTTCTCTCAAGGAGATTTCTCTTTGATCTGACGGAGGGCCACTCTCTTCCATCTCGAGCACTCTGTATATACACGGATGGCTCCAAGAGAGAGAAGAGACTTGGGTGAGGGGTCTATATTGAGGTGTTTGGAAAAAGGCTGATTTTTAGACTCCCAAATGATTGTAGCTTTAAACACTATCTGAGTTAGAAGGGCGGTGAGATGGTTGAAGTACTATAACATTTTCAACAGGGATATTTTCATCTGTACCGAAAGGAAAGCCGCGATTATGTCCCTCAAAGGTGCGTTAAGCGCATCTGAACTTGTCTCTGAATGCCGGACATTACTTAACGGGATGGCGGAGGTTTCGACAGTCACCCTAAAATGGTTGAAAGGACACGAGTCCGTTTTGGGCAACCATGTTGCTGTCGAACTGAAAAGCAAGGATACCATCGACACTATCTGTGGAATACCTCTCTCTGTTCGCGGACAGCGCATTGACGCTGCTCTCTACGGGATAGCCCAGATCAGATGATCTAAGAAGTCGACATGTTCGACAGCTAGAATAATCTGGCCTTCTTTGGATCGGGGCAGGTCGGCTGCACTACTGCAGTTACCAAGGATTCGACTGCGTTACTTAGTGGCTGCGGTCACTAGGCACTGCTTTTTGGGCCCAAGCTGGGAAAATGTGTCTCCCATTTAACGACTTCTGCAGAAGTTCTTAGGAAGAGGAGACGGTGGAACACCTCCTCTAACTCTGCCCCGTGTTGCGATGTTTACGGCTAAGATACCTTTGTCAGCTGTGAAACTACATACAAAAAAAAAATTAATGAAAAAATCATGAAAACATGTAGCAGAAGTAGTACTCTGTTTTTATTGTGAAAAAGCATATAAAATGTTTCTGGCTACATTTTATCCAAGCTGTGAAATAAAGCAAATAGGCATTATTTTATGCGTAATTTTTCAAACAATGTAGTACACGCGAAAACAATAAAACGTTAAATTCTTCCAAATAGCGATAAAGACACCAAATTTTAAATGTTTAATTTTCCACATAAAATAATCAAAGATGCTCAACAGTTTTCACAAATTCGCACACAGTACCAGGCTAAAGTAATAAAAGCCAAATAATGTTAATTTTCTTTTCCATTTAATTAAGCACTATCTCCGTTTTTTAACCGACTTCAAAAACAGAAGAGGTTATCAATTCGACTAAATTTTGATTTTTTTTTTGTTTTTGAAAAATATTGGTAATATGATAGATTTAGCTTAAAATTAAAGGGTGTCCCTATACAACATACATATTTTTTACGTGTATTTGAACTGTAAAAGGCACTTTGTAAAATTGAAAATGACTGCGTTTTACGATTGCTATGGCCGTTATTGTAGCAAGTATTAACATTTAAAATTATAAATTAAAGGGTGCCCCAATAGTTCATTTAATTTGATGTATATAGCCATACTTTTGAACAGTTGTAGACAGGCGATTGAACATTACAAAGAACCTGTATTACCAACTATGCTATAACAACAAGTATAAAATTTGGAATTGAAAATAAACGGGTGTCCCAATAGTTGTTGTAATTTTGTGGACGTGAACGAACTTTTGAAACGTTATGGATAGACAGGTGAAACTTACAATGGACCTCTATTGCTAAGTCCGCTATAACAAGAAGCTATTAATTTGCATTTCGAAATTAGAGAGTTTTCCCAAAATTAATGTAATATGACCTATATGGCCGTATTTTCAGAACCAGCATATACAAACACCTGAATTTTAGATAGAATGTCCACTACTTTGTTTGGTATAACAACACAGAGTTTACACACGTCAATTTTTCTTGCAGCAATTTTGATTTTTGTGTGTGGAAAAACAGAAATAGGATGATTCTGCACTTTGTTCTCTACCACAAAAAGCAGACTTGCTTCAAGGAAAGTGGACGTTTGTAAATCAGGTACAAGAAGTATAAATATTTTAAATTATAAGTTAAAGGGTTTTACAATAGTTAATTTAATCTCATGTATATGGCTGTTGAACCGTTATAGACAGACGGTTGAAATTTACACAGAACCTGATTGCTAAATCTACTTCAAGAGCAAGTATAAAATTTAAATTTGGTAAAGCAAGGGTGCTGCCCCTATAGTTACTGTAATTTGATGTATATTGCCAAATTATTAAACAGTGAGCAAGTATAAAGGAGACATAAGGGTACCCCAATAGTTAATGTAATCTAATGTATGTTGCGATACTCTTAACCGTTAAGGGTGCAGAATAGTACCAGTGGGATCGTCTAAACAAAATACGTAATGAATCTGCACAAATTGAGAGAAAATACGGATGAAAATTTGATAGTCTCTCTTTGTTTTTTGGAAATTTTGCAAAAGACAAGTACGAATCATTAGATCAGGGATGTATTTTCCTGCAAACAGCTATTTTAGTTTTGGTGTGTTTTATTCATACCAATTGTGTAAACGCAAAAATAATCTGTCGTAAGATTTTTACTCTCAGTTTTAAAATACGGCTGGAATTTTATATTATTTTCTCTTGGATTTTACGTACGTAAAGTAGTACCGTCTAAAACCCCCCCTTGTAGGCTGACAGATAAAATCGGTGTTCAAATAGGGTTTTTTTTTGCAAGAATTATTAAATAAAAATATTGTTTGTTTTTTGATAGTTTTTTTAATATTTCGCAACACCGTTGTGTAGCATCTTCAAGAAACAGGAAACAAAAATATTAATAATTTTTTTTCAAATACAAAATTAAATTGAAAATTTTTTTTCAATCAAAAGCAAAAAACTCAAAAGCCAAAAAACTTATTATTCATATTTTTGTTTAGTGTTTCTTGAAGATGTCACCCAACGGTGCACAGTGGTCGCTGCCATAGGACAAAAATAAAAAAGTCAAAGTCAAAAATTTGTCACCAAATGTGGCATCACTATTTCATATAAGGTATAGTTGTATTTGTTTTATTCCAACCGTACTCTTTAAGAATTGCTTCAAAAGAGAGCCCATTTTAGTAGTTGGTTTTTACAGTGTAAACAGGTGAAAATAAGGTGCAATTTTAAAGAAATTAAAATCATATAAAACAGTTTTGTGGTGAAATAAATTAAAATTAATATTAAAGTGAAAGGTACGAGGGCTGCTATATATATTTCTGGCCTGGAAACACTGAGTGCTGCCAAGTGCAATCTGACATTTCCATTGGAAAGTTTGTCATTTTTAAGCATAATCGTACTCAAAACGTTTTGACGTACGACCATTATTTGTGTTGTTAACAGTGACTTGAAAAATTAATATAGAAAAAAAAATGGAATTAACTCGTGAACATCTTCGTGCCATAATTTTTCACAAGTTTCGACGTGGATTATCACGACAAGAGTGCATTGATGAACTTGAATCTTTGCATGGCGATAAAGCACCATCCTATAGCACTGTGAAAAATTGGTATAATGAATTTAATCGTGGCCGAAGCTCGCTCAAAGGCGAATTCCGTGAAGGTCGGTCAAAAACGGCTGTTGTGCCAGAGAATATTGATGCCGTGCGTGAACTCTTAATGTAAGATCGACATGCGACATACCGAGAGATAGAGACATCCTTGGATATTTCTTCCACCAGCATACATTCGATACTGCATGAACACCTGGCCGTAAAAAAGGTTTGTTCTCGTTGGATCCCGCACAATTTGAAAGTCGCTCAAAAAAGGCTCGTGTCGATTGGTGCAAAGAAATGTTGCAAAATACTATTGCGGTGCTTCAAAAGACGTTTATAAGATCGTCACAGGTGACGAATCATGGATCTATGCGTATGAGCCCGAAACGAAACAACAATCGACCGTGTGGGTCTTCAAAGACGAGCAAAATCCAACGAAATTTGTTCGTGGAAGAAGCACTTTGAAGCAAATGGTCACCTGTTTCTTCGGCAAAACTGGTCATGTGGCGACTGTTCCGCTTGAGCAACGTAGGACGGTCACTTCTGAGTGGTACACTACAATTTGTTTGCCTGAAGTCATCGGAGAAATTCGAAAAACCAACAAGAGAAGACGAATCATTGTTCACCATGACAATGCGAGCTCTCACACATCGGCTGAAACCAGAGTGTTTTTGACCGGCCAAAATGTCGAATTAATGGGTCATCCGCCGTACAGTCCTGACTTGGCACCTAATGACTTCTTCTTGTTTCCGCACATCAAGAAAAAAATGCGTGGTCAACGATTTTCGTCGCCAGAAGAAGCTGTTGAAGTGTTCAAAAACCATGTTTTAGAGGTGTCTCAATCGGAGTAGAAAAAGTGCTTCGACAACTGGTTTGAGCGCATGCAAAAATGTATAAGTCATGCTGGAGAATACTTTGAAAAACAATAAAACCATTTTTGATTATAAATATTCGCATTTTCACTATTAGGCCAGAAATATATAGAGCAGCCCTCGTATTAACTTTATTTTAAAATAATTTTAATGTCATTAGCATGTTGTGTATTTTTATAACATTTATATTTTCCTTGTGCCACTGTTAGTGTTCACTGGTTTATATAGTTCAATTTTAGCGAAGGTTTTAGTTGTGTTCCCCATGATTCCTTCTTACGGGTTTTTTCTTAATAATAGTAAACATTAAAAGATTCTAAACTACTAATATCAGCTGCTATAAAGTGCTACTCCTTGTGTTATCTCCCAAAGATCAAAGCGGTTTCATTGTTTTTGCCACCGAGTATACAGAGGTGTCACGAGACTATAGTCGTCTCGTTTTTTCTATGCATCTCTTTCTTGACATCCTATCGACTTCAATTTTGTTTTGATTTGTGTTTCTGGCGCAGAAAAAATTAAATGTTTTATTATAGCCAAAAATAATGGTGGGTTTTATGAAAATTCATAAAATTAAAAAAAAGTGATATTTAATGTTATATTTATATAAAGCAATTGACGAAAAAAGTTATAGTTTTTACATTTCTGCCACAGATCAAAATTTCTGCATTAAAAAACACTGCAGCTTTAAAGACTTTTTTACTTCTTTTATCTTGTAAGACCACAGCCTATCACATTTTTTTACAAAGTCAAAATACTTCATAAATGATTTCTTTATTTACGCGAATAAACAATAGTTTTTTTGTGGCAAAAACGTTTTGTGTTGTATGTTTTTTTGTAAAATATCAAGTTTTTGTTTTGTTTATTATGCCTTGTTCATAACAATATATCACTATATTTGTCTCTTTCTTGAGAACCTGCAGCACCGAGTATACAGAGGCGACACGAGAATATAGTCATCTCGTTTTTTCTATGCATCTCTTTCTTGACATCCTATCGACTACTACAAAACAAAATTGAAGTCGATAGGATGTCAAGAAAGAGATGCATAGAAAAAACGAGATGACTATATTCTCGTGTCGCCTCTGTATGCTTAGTGACCTGCAGAAAACCTGATTATATTGTTTTTCATGTGCCAAGGGTTTCACCTCTGTATGCTTAGTGGTTTTTGCGACAGCTTTCTGATGTGCAACTGTAAATTTTGCATGCATTAAAATGTGTTTGCTCTTTTCTTTTTCATGGGTTTTTAATATTCTTACTTTCTTAATTTCATTCAAGACATACGTTATCTATGCGAATTTTCGCGCATATAAATTTTTAATAATTGGTGCTTAGAAAGCGGTTCAAACGCTGAAAAAGCTAGAAAAGTATACGATATCGTGAAAAACAATATTCAAAGTGAGGGCTACACATTTGAAGCAAGCCAATTAGAAAAATGCCTTAGTTTTCGCAAAAATGCAGGCGGGCAAAATTAAAAGTTCTGGAAAAATATTCTGATTGGCTTGCCCAAAAAGAGTCGATATACTAAACCCACAAGCATCTTAGTCAAACAAAGGTCGATGACGTCCTAAAGTAAGTTTCGCCGAATTTTTCAGCAGAACCAAGCGAACACAATTAGCAGAACTTGTAGAAATTGATGTGTCTGCTGCTGATGATTTGCGTTGCGCTACACTACAAAAGGTATCTATCAATTTTGCCAGCATATGTTAATGAAGTAATATCGCTTATAAAGGAGGAAAGTTTAATAAAACATCAATATTTGTTAATGAGAAGCTTTATAAACAGTTTTATAAACGATTAATTTTCCGCTTTTGTCAAAAATCTTATAAAAAACTTGTTATGAATTAAAAAAAATTGCGTACAATTTTTTCTTTCTATTTTTTGCCACGCCCATTTCATCGTAAAATAATTTTCACATCTTTGCAAAGCCGTGACCAAAGTTTCACATTGATATCTCTACTGGAAGTATTTTTCACAGATTATTCATCTGTGGTATTTTTGGCCACCGCCTCCATACAAGTCCGACCACAGTGCGGTGTGGCGAAATATTGAAAAAATAAAATATAACAAACAAAGTTTTTGGCTGTCAAAAGCAAAGGAGATTACAACTTTTGACACTCGAAGAAGGAAAAATTATAATAGTCACCTGGGTTATTAAGGCTATCTGTTGTTAATTCGCCTTGCAAACTCCTTATGCAAAAATAAGACTGCAATTATACACGCAAATTTAACTTTGACAAAGTTTTGTTAATTTTCTTTTAAACTTTGTTTGGTGTTCAGACACAAAAAGTTTTCTTCTACAAATTTTTGTTTTTTTCTCCTTGATCGTTCCTTATTTTTGGACGTTTTGTATGTGGTGCTTATACATGAATCAAATATTAAGATTACGCAAACAGCAGTCCCGTTATTTTTTATTAAAACCGTGAGAGTAAAATTCTCTCTCGTGACGTCATAAAATATATTTCAAATAGCACCACACCTAAGAAAAAAATGCGTATTTTTCAAAGGAATCACTAAAATTAAAATACGGTTATTTTTTCATCATAGTAAATTGTGCTTGAAAGTAGAAAAGTTAAAAATTAAATATTGTTATAATTTTCGGTAATAACCCAATTAATTTAAGTTTAATATTATTGAAGTTAAAAAAAGTGTAAAAATGAAATGTGCAGTGTATAATTGTGGAAATACTAAAAATAAAAACGCAAGCTTAAGTTTTTTTATTTACCAAAAGAATAAAAACTTAGAAAAGAATGGTTATAATTTTGTCGTTTAGATGAAAAAAATTTAAATGGGGAAAATTTAATGATCTGTACTTATTACATAAAAAAACATTTATGGCCAGTTTTTGACTTCATATTTAAATACGCATTTAGTTAGTTTGCATTTAAATTTAAGTAGTATTTAAATACAGTTTCAGTTTTTCAGTCATTTATAATCGTTTTTATTTAACTATGATAAAAATATGGCAGCATTACGAAATATCAATATAAATCTCCATTGTTTGTAAAAAAAACAGCTGCTAACAAACGCAATGAATTGCAAATTTTGTGATAAATGTTTTAAATATATTAAAAAATGTCAGCGATACCTATGTATTCACCATCTAAACTTATTTTATTTATTAATTTAACTTTATTATTAATATTTTCATTAAGAAATGTGTGCAAAACATAAAATATTGTTCTATCAATTGCTAAAATGTTTGTTTACTTTTGTGAAACAACAACAAAAAATGCCATAACCATATGGTAAAACTGTATAATTTAAATGGACTTTAAATACCCAAGTTGGTCATTTAAGTTTCATTAAAGTGTGCTTTGAAAAACTGAATGTTGTACTTAAATATAACTTAAATATAAACGACATTTAAATACGAAGTAAAAAACTGGCCCTTAGACGAGTCAAATTTAATAAATGTAGACGTTAATGCAAAAACACTTTTCTTCCGTGCGCGAATGTTTTTCCAAATAAGAAGGCTTAACCAAATAATAGCAGATGACAAATCCAAGCGAAAACGTAAATATTTCAAAATAATTGTATAATATAAATATGCATATTAATGTGCTGTTTCTGTATTACAAGCGAGTAACTCGTCTAGAAAATTTGTATAGGAATCATTAAAAAAATTGAGTGCTTTTTATAAAAATTTTTTAGACGAGTCGCTCGCTTGTTATGCAGCAATAGCACATTAGAATTCTTTTTTTTAAATTCTTATTTACAAATTAAAAAAATAAATTTAAAAAAGCACTAAAAACAGTACTGATGGCACTAAGTTGACATCACTGCATTTTTACACAAAGACTTATTTTTATTACGTCATGAACAGAGAAAGAGAGAGTCTTTGTGTAATCTTCTTATTTGATTCATGGTGCTTATATGTATATGTAAATATATACAACTGCGTATAAGCAACGAAAGAAAAACATAGCAACTTTGCGAGTACATCAAAGTCTGTACCATGGCGAAATAATACAGGTGAACGCACGGGCGAAAAAGCCCATCAGCTGCATACATTACAGTTGTCAAAAATAAATAATTTGTTAAATTTTTTTTAATTTAATTTTTTTTGATTGCTAATAGAAAACAAACAATTGAAATTCCTAGAGAAAACTACCACAACATGGAACCGTATTTGCAGTTCCTGATGTGTATAATCAAAATATGCGTAAAAAGATGAAGTGAAATTATTGTTAACACATTTATAATTTCTTGGAAGATTATGTTAGTCTTCAAATAGTCAACGTGCAAGAATGGAACGATGCATGTTATTTGGGCAAACTAGTGGTACAAAAGAATTTTGGTCACTTTTCGGGTTTTTTTATGTATTAATTTTTATAATTTTCTTATACTCGTACTGATAATTACAACCACTTTTTTTCATCAAATATATTTTTTTATTTTATTTGTTTTTTTTACAATATTTTTTGACAACATATATAATTTTGTAGCAACAAATTGCCTGTTGTTTTTTGTGTTGTTGGATTGTTGTAGCCGTGCGGTCACCTGTATTAATTCGCCTTGGTCTGTACCAAGGCGAATTTACAATAGGTGACTGAATTAGAATTCGCCTTGATTTTACGTGTATTTTGTTTTTGTAAACAAAAATGAGTGTATCTTTTTGTTAAAAAATAAATGTAAGCAGCAAGTAAGTAAGCAAGAAAAAATTTATTTAAGTTTGCAAATGTATATAATAAGTTTTTTTTCCAATTTTTCTAGGCTCTGTTATTATAACACTTTTAGCACCAATATTTTCATCATGGAGGGCAATCGTAAGTTTGTTACTAAAACTGGTTCCAAAGTTATAAACTACACACTGGACCAATTGTATGGGGTGAGCCTGGCACCAATGGTCAACATGCATTCTATCAATTGATACACCAGGGCACACGATTGATTCCTCTCGATTTTATTTTCCCAGCTGAAACACACAATCCAATTGCATGTGGCACACACCATACGATTTTTTGGCCAATTTTTTGGCTCAAACTGAAGCTTTAATGGCTGGCTAGAGCAGGCAAACAATTGGCCAAAGCTATTGAACCAGAGTTAGCCAACAAAGATAAAATCATTAGTCATGATGCCACTACTAATGGTCTCATAAATTTCATCAAGTCATGCTGGAACTAAATAAAAAGAATTGGACACCCAAGGTACTAGTTATAACACAACACAAGCGTACACACACATTTCCTCTACGCAGGTAGTTTAATTGCCCTACAAAAACCTTTAAAAATTCTCACTTGAATGGCCTGCTGCATTTCTCTTGGTCTCATGGAAAACTAAAGTGTTAAAGAGTTGCGAAACAAATTAAAATATAAGTATTTTGGTAAAAAAAATACGTCATTGTTAATTTTTTATTGTTGTATTTTAACTTCATTATTTTCGTATTATCAATATTGTTTAGAAACAAACAAAAAAGTAAATAAGAAGCATAATATTTAGGTGTTACAAAAAACTAAAGATTACTTTATTTTTCTTAATAAAAAACTTTTTCAATTCAATTCGCCTTGGTCTGTACTGTCCATTATTCTTTCTCCCTCTCTTTCACATAAAATCAAAACTTTGCAAAGTTAAATTTGTCTGTGTGACATTTAGCGTTTACGGCGAAAGTTAATGAATTCGCCATTAAGACCAAATGTATTATTTCACCATGGTCAAATTGTCGTTTGCATTTTTGATTGTTAAAAAGTGACAGCGAATTTTTTTTCAAATACATTTTAAATTTTCAAACTGAATAAATAGTAAAAGAAAAATGAAAAATTGTGTATAAAAACATTAAATAAATTTAAATATCAAGTTTTCAAACTGAAAATGCACAATAAATTGCTACAAAATCAAAACTTATGTGCACATATTAAAAATATTAAATGCTTATGTGCAAGGCGAATCAATTACCAAGTGGCAGCGTTGGCGAATTTATTATTTTTTGCTGGTAGAAATGAATGTCAAACTTCTTGTATAAAAAATAGTACACAGATTTTTTATATATAGAGTTTGACAGTAGTGTTCACGGCGAAAATTAATTAATTCGCCTACGCTGCCACCTGGTAATTGATTCGCCTTGCTTATGTGCAAGACACATTAATTTTACAGGTAATAGCAGTTCTAAAACAACTACAACAATAAATAAACAACATGTATTTTGTTTGTGTAAAATATATTTTCAGATGTCAAATTCAAATAACGCAGAGTGGTTTTTATTTTTAAAATGTCCAACGTACCCAAATGTGATCAGAAGTTTATTTTTAACTCAAATGTTAAGATTTTTTAAATTTAATCAATACTTGAAAATGTCTATAAAAATATGCTTAAATGTAGCTAATCTTAACTTAGTGGTTTTGGCGTAGTACGCTTATTAATTATCGGATTATTACTTTAGGACATTTGCTATATTTTTAATAAAATTTAAAATAAACAAGTTTAAAGTTTTGATTAAGAAAATGTAAAAAATATCGTTTTTAAGGACTTTCCGCAAAAAGGTGGTATTCTTTTTTTGCTTTATGTATTTTAAATTTACTTCAGTAGTAGCAAATTTGTTTAAACAATTTTAAAGACAAGTTATAGCAAATGCGAATAAAACCATAATTAGGTCAAGAATTATAACGGTTCGCCCTCCAGCCCTTTCCAACATTGCCAATTCCTCGGAGTGCAAAGCACCGATTAAAAAAAGGTAAACGTTAAGTCTCCAAATTTTGGCTACATACTCCAAAAAACATTCGACAGCCCCGTGATTATTTAAGGCTTCTTTTGTAAAAAAAAAAACAATTTTTTAGGACATTTTCCCTTTCCGGGAATTTATATGGTAAAACAAAAAAAATTAAATTTTATTTTTAAAAACTCTTTTAGCTGTATTACTTAAAAATTTTGTGGGAATAGCCCGATGCGTTGTAATATTTAATTTCTCAAAAACCCATCTTCACATGATTTTTTCAGTTTTTGAAAATGTAACTCGAAAAAAAATAATTAGAATATTATATTAGATAATTATATTAATCTTTCCTTTCCTTTGATGCTACTTACATGCATATATTTAAGGAGATTCCTAAACCTCGTGATTATGTCAGCTTTTTTTTATATGTAAAAACCAAAAATGTGTATAAACATATATTGTACCAAACTTCTTGGGTTTAACATATAGAATGAGCAAACAAAATCATGAAGAGTTTCAAAAAGTGTGTGAAACAATTTTGTTTTATGAAAATTATAAAAATATTTCCACAACACCACTGTAAGAAAAAAAATTTTGTAGGAAAAAAAAAAAAATAAGCGTAAACAAAATATGACATCTGAAAACATAAACAAGAAAGTCAACTGATCTACTGCCACTACCTAGTATATTAATCTGCCTTGCATATGTGTTTACGAAAAGCCAGTCCTTTGCATAAACAAAATGCATGTGGTTGTGATTGCTGTGCTAACGACACTCCTTTGTTCAATTATACCATACTGAGGCCACCTTATATTTATAATGCTTGAGTGCGACTCTAATTTTGACACTTGCTTGGTTTGATTTTCATTTGAATACCTTCACTAATTTTTAGTACAATTGACAGCTTTTGTTTTTTTTCTGTAAAAATATTTAGCACGTCACTAGTTGTATTTTTCTGTGTTCTTTTTGTGCAAAAATAATATTACGTTTTTATCGAGGGCTTAAATAATTAATTATGTGTACGGGCTAATTACTGCTTTTGTAAATTTTAATAATAATGATAAAAGTCCATAAAAAACATTTCCCTCTGTTGCAATAAAAGAAAATTGTGTCTGAAACTGTAGAGCATTTTTAATACTGTGTCTAATGCAAAAAATAAACATCGTTTCGCGATTAAGAGAATTATCATTGTTTCGTTTACTATCCAATAATTAAGTGTGTCTTTTCTTAAAGTTTGAAAAATAATTTGTATGTATAGATTTGTTTGTTCAGCAACACTTTAGATGTTTTCTGTCCACTTTTTTTTAGATGTACAGTGTAAATTAGTTTCTGATTTGTAATCGTAATGGAAAAGTTTCCTTTGAAGGGGGTACGTGAAATTGTGGCAGAAGGAAATAATTATTTAACGGCGTATCAGTCAGTGTTAAAAAAGGTAAAAGTTTTGATTATTTTAATTCTGTGTTTATTTTCCACTATTTGTCTACTTACGTATGTATATATGTACGTATTAAAATAATAGGAAAACGCCTCCCGTTCAAAACACATACTTTAAGCTATAGGTACCAATTTGTCATCTTTGCAATAGGTGTAGAATTAGAAATCCTTAGAAATAGAGTTCTATTCCGGCAGCTTTTAACTTAAGAGTAATAGTGGAGCTTCCTAAAACTCGTAAAGTTTTAATGAAGCAAAAAATATATCACCAAGCCACTATATGTAATTCAATTTTAAAATCTGTTTAGAAAATGGACCGTTTAATTGCTAATGGTAAGGGTCTTATCTAATGACAACATGTTTGATTATTTCTCTTCACATCACATCCTCATATTTGTTTGTTTGGCTGCCTTGTTTAAAAACTCGCACCAACTGGGAATAGTGAAGCTTTTCTTATTGCTAAAATTGAATGAAAATGGATACATACAAAGTTTATATATCCTTATCTATAATGTTTATTATTCTATGTATGCTTTACAATTAGACCAAAAGTAGAAAAACTGGGGTAAAACGGTCATTCTATATGGCTTACCCAGTTTAAGTAAAATATCAAACATAGTGGGACAACGTCCAAATTATGTAAAATATTCCGTACTGCTTGCATATGTTAAAATCCAAAACAGTCCAATTGAATTCAATTAAGTTTTTATTTATATACGCGTTATGTCTCTGAAACAGAACCGTTGAAATTATAATTTTTTGCTACTGTCCAAAGTTAAGCCACTGGGGGACATAACATAAAAAGTGCCAATCATATAAGCAACGCCTATCAAAAGCTTAAGAGTAGCCCCAAGATTTTTCGTATAGAATAATTCCTATAAAACTACTAAAACTAAAAACCTGCAATCCCTTTTCATTGGAAATTAGTCTTCCGGTAAAAAAAAAGTAAAATAAAATAAAAATCAACAGGGATGTGAAGAAATACGTCACACAAAAATTTAAAATACGTTCCACCCACTTTATATAAAATGTACAATACAACAAGTAAAAAATTCGGCTATGCCGAATCTAATATACTCTTCACCATCTATGTAAGTCCAGTTTAGTGAAGTAACTCCAATCAAAAAAGCAAATATTGGGGTGACAGAGAATTAAAAAATAAAAAAGTGATGGTACTGCATATACATATATAATTTTACATAAAAATGAGATTGGCTCTTAATGGGTTAAGCATTTTTAAAAAAATTTTAGTATTTCGGTAAAGATCTCTTCAAAAGCTTTTAAATGATATCCATAATGATATTTTAAAAAATTTGAAAATTTCAGAGCAACGTAACTGGGAAATTCCGTGCGAGCTTTTCCACTTTCCTTTTCTCCCATTACGAATTTCTTCCCCTCTTAATTGACTGCGGAAAGTGACAGGGGAAAAAGTAGGTATAATGAATTATGAAAGGGAATTTAAATGCGAAGAACCAAAAGAGCTCCCTTCAAATTACGGTGATGCCGCTTGTTTATTTTTCTGTTCCCGCGGAATTCATAATTGGACGATTCTTTTCTCGAGAAAAATTTTTTCCGTGAGAATATTCATAATTGGGCTGATATTTTATTTATTGTATTAATACGTTAAACATATTTAAAATTTTTGTAGGACGTATTTCACTGACGTAATAATCTTCACACCCTTAATATTTATTCTTTTCTAAAAGTTTTTTTTTATGATAATTACATAAAATATCCATTTTTATAAGGATTTTTTTTTTTGAACCTAATCCAATTTTTAATTTTTTAATCCTTTAGAAGAAACTTCATCTATAAGCTTGATATTGTTTTACGGGAAATGGAAAAAGAGTATTATCAGCAATAAAATTGCTTCATAAAAATATACCACACTGTACTCTAGAATGAAACTTGCTCTGACGTACTAACATTTTCTTGTGGCGCCACATACTTAACAAGTTCGAAAATGATATTCGTATTATTTATTTCAGATACTGCGTTACAGTATTTTAGCTGTATTGTCGAGATTACTTGTAATTACTGTTATTTTGATTTTTAGATAAAGATTTTAAATAATTTTATGGCACTGTACGATATTTTCAGCTATTTATCTTTATATTTTGTTGAAAAAATCAGCCGCTTAAATCAATTAATTGTCTCTAAAGATTTGGTTTAGTAGTATAACATAAATAAATAAAATAATTATTTGCGTTTTATTATATTTCTAGTCAAACGGTCACACATCTGCTAACCAAACTGATTATCAAGATCACCCTTTAGCAATCCCACCTTCATCTAGTAAGACAGCCACAACAACTACTTTAACTACAACGGATGATGATGAAATGATCGATATAACGCCACACTCAAGTCCTGGAGACGGTTCTCATCATTTCAATACATACAGTCGTGGGAGTACAGCAGAAAATTCGGATATGGAGAGAGATAGAGGTGATTGTAACAATCAACATTCTAAGAGTAGTCATCAGCATCAACGTATACATCATGTGCCAACTCATAGCGCCTTTGGAGATTCAATAGAAGGTAATTTTTTGTACAGTTTTGTATTGTTTGAATTATTTGTTTAATTTAATCAATATTTTTAATCAAATTGAACAGGGTAAATATGTTAATCGGCAATTTCATTAGCCTTGAATGACAAATAATGCTTAAGTTTTTTAGCATTACCGGTATTGTTTATATGATTCAGAAAAACTTATTTATAACCATTACCACAAGAAAAGGAAAAAGGGTATATCTAGCTAAATTTATCACTCCATTTTTAATTTTTACAATATCCATTTCCGACCCCATAAAGTATATATTCAGAGTTCTTATGAATAGTGAAGTCGAATAAGCGATGTTCGTCAAATCAAATATTTTAAAATATCAATATGGGCATCACTTTAAAGCTTTTAAAGAGATCTTTAATGAAATACTAAATTTAAAAAGAAATGCTTAACCCATTAAGAGCCGATGGTATTGTTATGTAAAATTATATATATATGTAATACTTAACTTTTGTCTTATTTTTTAATTCTTTGTCACCCTTATATTTGCTTTTTAGATTGGATTTTCTTAAGGGTGTGAAGATAGCTCCGTCAGTTAGCTTCGATTTAGACAACCCTGTTATAGTTTACATACATCACATGTTGACTTAACAGAATTGAATTATTTTAACATTTGCGTTTGAAAAATAAAAATATATAAAAAAAGGATATAAATGTATATAAAATGAAGTTTATATATTAATAGCAAAATATACAAAGTCAATATATAAGGATTTTAAAAATGAGGTCCAAAAATTTATTTTCTTTTTTTATACAGGCATTTATCAAATGCCCAAAAATGGGTAAAAATTGAAAAGGTGCGGCTTAGCGGACTACTGGGGGAGAAAGCCTCTACATTATAGATTTCAGAATTGAAAAATGTGAAATTACGCATTTCCCCATATGAACATTTTTCAAAAGCCCGAAAATGGATCAAAATTTAAAAGGTGCGGCTTAGCGGACTACTGGGGGAGAAAGCCTCGGCATTGTAGATTTCAGAACTGTGAGGGTTATATTCAGAATTTGTATAGGTTTTTAGTAATAGAATTAAGAAAAATGTGTCATTTTCGAGAAAAGGACCAAAGCCCTTTTTCAAATTTCAAAAGTGGTATTTTTGGAAAACCTCTTTATTTTCTTATAAAACAAAGTGTTAATATATTTGACTATTGGAGTTTAATAAAGATACTTGTCTTCTCCAATCATGTTTTTTTATCTACATTTATATTATTTAAATATTGTCCGGAAAGAGAAGTATTAGGTTTTTTTGTATTAACATTGGTAATGTTAAGTGATTAACATAGGCCTGTTAACGTAACAGAATGTGGCTAGGGTTATAAATTTTAAAACTTAACTTCACACACATAAGAGTTTAACTTCTAATTTTATAAAAAATTAATTTATATATCTTCACTATTTTTTAAATGCGGTATTATCTAAGCAGTGCTTTTAAATTTGTATTGTTTTTTACATACTTGTTATTTTTTATTTAATGTTATTAGTTAAATTAAAAAATTTGTATTATCATAAACCCTTAAAACTTGTGTTAACCTTTAAATTATTATTTTTATTTTTTTGCAGTTATTATTATTTTCTTTAATTTACTTTAATCGTGCTTGATCCCTTCAAATATAAATATTTCCTGATATTCTCATGAAATATTTATTATTTTAAACTAAACAATGAAATGTATTACTGCGGGGAAAGCATATCTATATGGGCATTTCACTACTGCTCATATACATAGCTCATCAGTGGATTTTACCCAAATTTTGTATAGAAAATCTGAAAGTCTTATATCAAAAGCCATATTGATTAAATGAGAACTCCATTGAATCAATAAGACATAATAACAATAACAAATCCAAATGTTTTATACAAAAACACTTGTTGTTACTTGTTCTTTTTTTTTCTTAATAAAACACGTAATAAACTCATAGTTACATTTTTATATTTAGCTTATTTATGATTTTCATTAAAGATTTTTCATAAATTTTTTATCATAATATTTATTTCAAACTTCAAAAATTTAAAAATTCTTCATTTAACCAAAAAAGTGAAAGTTGTGCAAAAATCAGATCGAAATGTCGATAATTTTTAAGTACTGAAAGTCGAAAATTAAAAAAAAAATAACTAATAATAATAATTCACAAAAAGATCATAACTCACCAAAAAACTGAATTTTAAATTTGTTAAATTAAATAAAACATTCACTCTATTTATTAAAGAATAAAGGCATTCACGTCACCAATTATACTCTTGGGAAATTGCGAAAGTGCAAAATTAATCCAAATATAACTACAACCACATGGAAAATATTTTCTCGTAAAATCTGCGAAATTTCGCACAAAACATATATTTCACGTCAAATCAATTGCCAACCTTATAAATTGAATTATTTAATTTAATAAAAAAGGGCCAAAATCAGCAGTTATTTTGATATGTAAGCGTTTTTTTTCTGTACAGTATATGTATATGTTTTGAAAAAATGTGTGCTGCAAAGAAATGAAATTAATTTCAAAGAGCAGAGATATATAAAAAATTTTAAGAACCAACGTGCAAATCTTTGAATATATAAAACCATATACCTATGGATGTTACTGAATATATTTTTAATTTCAGAAAATGATGCATTAATTAAAAATCGATTTTTGGCCTTTTTTATGTAAGCGAAGTCTAATTAATAAATGGCGTGAGTTATTCTGTAATATTTTACACCTTACTGTTGCTAAAACGGAAGCACACGTCAACTAGTGCAAAATTTTGCCATTTCGCACTTTTGTAATTTTCGAATTTTTGTAATTGGTGACATGAATGCCTTTATTGTATTTCCTTTGCATTGTATTCATTTTTATGTTATTAAATGTTTCAGGCGGCTTGACATTTTATGGATCTTCGGGTATGTAAAAATATAAAATATTTTAATGTATGTATATATTTAAGATTAAAATTTTAACTCATTTATTTGTTTAATAATTTATTCCACATTTTTTTTTTGTATTTTGTAATTTCGTTAAAGAAAGAAAAATTCTAATAAAAATATATCAGTAAGCATTTTTGACTCAAGATGAAGACGAACCTAATTGATGACTGACTATTCCACTTTTTGTGTTTTTTCCACAATTTATCAAAATAGTTTTTGGGTGATGTGTTTTTAGGATGGCTTTTATACTATGTATGATTATTATACAGTTTTGACCCAATTAATTTAAGTTTTAACTTCAATGTTAGCCAACAAAACAAACAGACAAAATTAAATTTAGTTCTGTCGAAAGTGGAATAATATTCGATGAAACTAAACAGTCATGCACTAACTTACTCGCATAGCAAAGGCTTTCTTTTGGAGTTCGAGTGTTTGTAACAGAAATTAAATTTTTACAAAATGCTAAGCAAACATTGAGAAATGATATTTAAATTTAATTATTGACATCTGGGATAAATGCACAAAACCAAAAAGTTAAAATTGTTAATAAAAAACTTAACCCTGGTTCAGAACGTAATCTAAAAATAAAAATAAAATTACCTAAATTTTCTTAATGTTGTGTTTAAATAGGCATCTTCTGATTCGCTGTATGGTGTTAGAATTTGGAATTGTACAATATACTTGATATAAAGTATATCCTCCAGTTCATCTATCAAAGAAAGCGGGCAAAATGATAATAGATGAGAAATAGTAAGGATTACATCGTAACTAAGACAATTCGATAGATCGGTTCTTTTCAAGTAGTTTTTGGAATTAAAAATACCTTCACCGATTCTAAAGCTACGGTAAGATTAGTTAAATATTTCACCAAAAAAAACCGTACCCACTATTTTTACAAAGGGTTTTTCAATCTTTCCTGACACGTCTCATTGCGAATGACGATTTATAATATAATAAATGTGATATCTTACCTTTTCTACTAAGTGGGATCTTATATTTCTTAATAAGTGCTTAACTCTTTTCCATAATTTAGGGGTTACGTCTTTTTGTTTAAATATTTGACTAATGTGACCGTACCTTAAGGCAGGCCAATGTAATGCATTCCGTTCTTGATAAATTTTTATTATACTTAAGCTTGGTTGTGTCTGGATTTTGTTGTTGTCCTGTAATTTTTGCTACGAGTGCATAACTTCCGAAAAATAAATTTTCTAATTGAAACAATTAGAAATTACATCTTTTGAAAAAACCGAATGTGAGCGCAAGATTTTTATACCCTTCACCACAAAAAGTGAAAAAGGGTACATATAAGTTTGTCATTCCGTTTGTAATTTCTACAAAATCCACTTCCGACCCTATAAAAACTATATATTCTGAGTACTTATGCATAGCGAAGACAATTGAGCGATGTCCGCCTGTCCGTCCGGGTTAGTGTTAAAATCAAGTTTGCCAAGGCATTAAATAAGCTAGAGAAAATTGAAATCAGCAAGATCGGTCCTTGTTCTTCAAGGTAGTGGCCAAAACATCACGCCTGCCTCCAATTTTTCTCCTATATTTTCCAAGTAATAGGCCTCTGAACTTTTCATAGAAAAGTACGATTGTGCACTATATTTTTTAAGATATCAATATGTTATTATGTGTTTAAAAGCTTTCGAAGAGATCTTTTAAGAAATACTAAAATTGTTTAAAAATACTTAACCCATTAACAGTATATGTTCTGAAAAAACGCTGCGTTTTTCCAAATCGCTGCATGTTTTGAAATCGCTACGTTTTACTGGCGTGTTTCTTTTTTTGAAGTTGTGCTCGAACAATAAACACACGCAATTTTAAACAAAAATGCCACCAGCGTTCTAACTTTCTATTTTGGCTTAAAAAAAGCTACAATCAAAAGAAATTATGTTTTGTATAAATCGACAATTCAAAAGTAAACACTTGAGACGGACAGTTGAAAAAAACTCCTAAGGAAATTTTTAAATTGCAAATTTTTTTGGTAAAATCGTAGAAAAATCATCAGTTATCAGTTTTCATTCAAATAAAAACAAAACACATTCAATTTAATCTGTGTATTATTTAAATTTCTCTTCAAAGTGCAGTTTATATAAAATAAACCGGATCGCATCGGTATACACTAGCAGTTTAAAATCGCCAAATTTCTAGCGTTTTCGTTTGTCAGAACACTTTTTTTGGCGTTTTCAAATTTTAAACGATATGCGTTTTTCAGAACATGGACGTATATATTGTAATTACTTTTTTTTCTTATTTTGAAAAGCTTTTGTTTTAATTTAACGGTATATTGAGATACAACTTTTATTTTTTTATATACCATTTTTCAAAATGCAATAAATTTGTGCAAAGTTGCATTAAGAAATATTAAAATAATAACTAACAAATTTCATCTGAACACACAAGCTTTTGATATGGAAATTTGTGTTTTACAATTTGTGTCACTTTGCGAACACCCTGCATCAAAGTTGGAGAATTCAAAAACAAGAATATTTTGTATTTTTCTTATTAAGACTTTTTTTTTATTATTTTCGCTTAAAATTGCGTATTGTAAGTTTACAAGAAACACCCATTACATAAATTGTGGAACTTACAATACAAAGGATAAAAAAAACTTACGTTCCGTTGCTTTTTTTTATTGCAAATATAAAAGATTTGTTGGTCTATTGACAAACTAGGAGTGAAAACCGCTTTATTATTGAACCCTAAAAATATTTTTACCAAAAAATATTTCAGAGCCAAATGATGATATACCAGGTATTGGACAATATGAAGATTTTCACACTATAGACTGGCAACGTGACATTGCAAGAGACCGCATGCGTCACCGATACATCGTGAAGAAACGTCAAGATTCCATGTGGGATTTAGTCAAGGGGGCTCACGATGCCTGGTCGGGTTGGTTGTGTGTTTTATTGGTGGGTATTGCGGCGGGTTGCGTTGCAGGAGTAGTTGATATAGGAGCTAGTTGGATGTCAGATTTAAAGCATGGTATTTGCCCGCTAGCCTTTTGGTTTAATCGTGAGCAATGTTGTTGGCCAACAAAACAATCAGTTTTCGAAGAAGGCAACTGCTCAACGGTAAGACGATCGTTATTTTTATGTTGCAAAAATTTTTTATTAATTATAATTTTAATTATTTGTTCTTTAGTGGAAAACATGGCCAGAAGTATTTGGCTTGAGTCGAGAAGGTACTGGAGCATATATTATCTCGTACATTTGCTATGTACTTTGGGCCTTGTTGTTTGCCACTCTCAGTGCATCCTTAGTTCGAATGTTTGCGCCATATGCATGTGGCTCTGGTATCCCCGAAATCAAAACAATTCTTTCTGGTTTCATTATACGAGGTTACTTGGGAAAATGGACGTTACTTATTAAGTCTGTTGGATTAATGCTTTCCGTCTCAGCTGGTTTAAGCTTGGGCAAGGAAGGGCCCATGGTTCATATAGCGAGTTGTATTGGTAACATATTCTCACATCTATTTCCGAAGTATGGCCGTAATGAAGCGAAAAAACGAGAAATATTGTCAGCAGCGGCTGCAGCTGGTGTGTCAGTAGCCTTTGCAGCGCCAATTGGAGGTGTTTTATTTTCGCTGGAAGAGGTTTCCTACTACTTTCCACTGAAAACTTTATGGCGTTCATTTTTTTGTGCTTTGATAGCTGCATTTGTTTTACGATCTCTCACACCGTCTGGCAATGAACATTCAGTGCTTTTCTTTGTGGAATACAATCAACCTTGGATATTTTTTGAGTTAATACCTTTTGTATTTCTCGGTATTATGGGGGTAAGTATTTTAATAATCTCTAAAACTGCTTCATTACAAACATACATATACGTTCATAAATTTCAGGGCATTATTGGAACATTGTTTATTAAAGCAAATTTGTGGTGGTGCCGCTTTAGAAAATTTAGCAAACTAGGTCAATACCCTGTAACGGAAGTTTTAGTTGTCACTTTAATCACTGGGATAATTTGCTATCCAAATCCATTTACCCGCATGAATATGAATGAATTGATATTTTTATTATTTAGTCAATGTTCGCCAGGAGACGTTTCGAATCCATTATGGTAGAAGTTATACGTTATTATGTAAACATATGTGTTTTTTTAATATATAATTTTATGTTTTAACAGCGACTACACACGTATGAACATTACAAATGCATCTTCGTCAATAGAAGTTACTCAACTAGGTCCAGGAGTATACCATGCAATTGGTTTATTAGTCTTGGCTTTTTTCTTAAAATTGGCATTGACAGTATTTACTTTTGGTGTAAAAGTTCCGTCTGGCCTATTTATACCATCTCTTTTTTTGGGCGCAATTATGGGCAGAATTGTTGGTATTGGTACGTACTAAAGCTTTATTTAATATCGTAAACCTCTATTATATTTTCTTTAGCCGTTGAGCAATTTGCTTATAGTTATCCTAATGTTTGGTTCTTTACTGGTGAATGCGTTACGGGTAACAATCTAATTACACCCGGCCTATATGCCATGGTAGGCGCAGCAGCTTGCTTAGGAGGTGTTACGCGCATGACAGTATCTTTGGTGGTGATAATGTTTGAATTAACAGGTGGTGTTGGCTACATTGTACCATTAATGGCTGCTGCAATGGCTTCAAAATGGGTTGGTGATGCACTAGGCAGACAGGTACTTATTGATAGTGTATTCATGATGTTTTTCGTTACATTAAACGAAAATGTCTTTCTCGATCTTCAAGTGTAAAATGTGCGTTTTTTATTCAGAAATAGGACCTTATTTAATAAAAGTAGTCAATAAATTTGTCACTGCTTTTTATCTACTATTCATCCCATTTTTGTATACAAGTTTTGACTGGTTGTGCTTAAGAACAACTGGCGCGTCTTTGCTTTTATATCTTTTGTTTTTCTCGCAACGCTCGGCCTTAACGTGGTCAATAACATTCTCATATAATCGATTCACTTTATTTCAAGAACCCAGGTATTTGTCTTGGCCGATAATGCACATAATCGCACATTTTCACTTCTATATCTAATAACGACTTTAATATACAACCACTGTTTTTCAGGGAATCTATGATGCACATATTGCATTAAATGGTTATCCTTTCCTCGATAGTAAAGAAGAATTTGCCCATACAACACTTGCGGCTGATGTTATGCAACCAAAGTAAGTAATTTAAGTTGTACTTCCTCAAGAACTATATTCAATAGAGAATTGTTTAACTATGTAAAACTTTCTAACATAAAATTACGTGTACCGTAATGGGTATACGATATTTTATAACAGGTGGCGCAAATGTAATATATTATAATGCGAAGTGGTTACCACTTTGTAAGAAATACAAAAAAATTATAACACTAAAGAAGTATTTTGAGATCAGTTTTATCATTGTTGCATATATCTGACACGAACTGGCATTCGTGACCATACATCGACGCACCTTCGTAAGCATTCACGAAAGCCCCCAAATAGCACCCATATATTTACAGGACATATATATATATATATATATATATATATATATTGTCCTGTAAATATATGGGTGGGATTTATATATATATTTTGACTTAAGTTCATTTTTTAATTTCTAAAAACCTATTTTTAGAAAGAAATTTTTTTTTTACAATAAGCATTATTAGCATCTATTTACCCTAGGTTATTTACGTCAATTTCAATTTACAATGCTGATGAAGGATATACCGATCCAAAAAATGCATCATTATCTGTTGGAGAATGAAACTCATTGCCAACTCTGTTTTTAACAATGTGAACGTCGTTCGTTATTTTTTTTTTCTCTTGTCTAATTCATTCCATTGTTTGATTTGCTTAAGATAAGACGTGTTTATAATTCTTATTTTACAAACTTTAGTTATTTAATTAAATAAATAAACAGGTTATGGGCCCAGGACAAAGTTCTGGCTTTTGGTGAATAATAACTGAAAGTGTTTAAATAGGAAAAGAAAAAAAAATTCAAAGAATTTAAAGATGGCGTCCTTATATCAAATAGAAAAACTTGATGACACGAACTTTGATAGTTGGAGCATACACATGCGTAGTGTCTTGATACACAGCGGTTGGTGGAAACATGTAAGTGGTGATTTAAAGAAAGAAGATGTTGTAAATGATCAGGCTAAATTGTCATGGGAAGCAGATGACGAAAAAGCTCTTGCTACTATCACACTTTGTGTTAAACCATCGCAACTAAAACATCTCGCGATGCCTGGTTGCGTCTGGAAGAAATCTACAAAGGCCCACTTCAAAAAGTTTCTCTTTATAAACGTTTAGTAAACCTCACGATGACTGAAGGTGGAAACATTAGTCAACATATTCATGATTTCACAGATTTGGCTGAAAAGCTGGCGGAAAATGGAATTGTTATCCAAGATGAGCTTTTAGTTATAATGCTCCTCTCTAGTTTGCCAACCGAATACGAACATTTCGTAGTAGCCATAGAAACACGTGATGTGTTGCCAAATTTGTCAACCATCAAACAGAAAATTCTGGAAGAAGGAGACAGGCATAAGCAAAAAAGTGATAGAGAAGAAACAACAACAAACGTACAGCAAGCATTTACAATGAAAACGTTTCAAAGAAATAAGGCAAAAAACGAAAACAAATACAAAAACAACAAAACAAAAGGAAAATGTTTTTAATTTTCACCCTGACCAGGAATGTTTTAGTTGCGGCGAGTTTGGACATTATGCAAACAAGTGCACAAAAGCAACGAAAAAACAGCAGCATCTGTTACATGCTATACAGACAACACGTCAACCTAAAACAAGAAGTACACAATGGTGCATTGACAGCGGTGCAACTGCACACATGTGCTGTGAAAGAAAAATGTTTTCTAATTTTGTAGAGCACACTGAGGAAATTCATTTTGAGGCTGACAACTACATTATTGCGAAGGGAAAAGGTGACGTAGAAATTGAGGTAAACGGTGAACTAATAAAATTCCAGAATGTCTTATATTCCCCCGAATTAAACATGAATTTTGTGTCCGTCGGGCGAGTTGTTGATAATGGCTTAACGGTGGTTTTCGATGCAACGTCTGCTGTTATAAAAAATGCCAAAGGCAAATTAATTTTTAAAGCGTTCAAACGAAACAATTTATTTATATTTGAACCGAAATTTGAGAAGTTGCTTGCAGCCACTAATATGAACCAACTGTGGCATAACAGACTTGGTCACTTGAATTTTAGCTCGTTGTGTGATGTGGCTAAAAAGGAAATGGTAAAAGGCATGAACTTGAAAGATGGCAGTAGAATAGCTCAATGCAACACGTGTATGTTAAGTAAAATACGTGTTAGTTCTTTTCCACAAGAATCAGCTACAAGGACAACTAACTTGTTGGAAGTGGTACATAGTGACGTGTGCGGTCCATTTACTATAAAATCATTTGGCGGTGCGAGATATTTTGTCACCTTTATTGATGATTTTTCGAGACGTATTTTCGTATATTTTCTTAAAGCTAAGAGTGAAGTTCTTAAGACTTAAAATATATAAGCAACATGTGGAAAAACAAACAGGCCGAAAAATCAAAACTTTGCGAAGTGACAATGGCCGCGAATATATTAACAAAGATTTTGATAATTTCCTAGAATCTGAGGGTATAGCCAGGCAACTCACGGTGATTTATACTCCTCAGCAAAATGGCATAGCTGAAAGAGCCAATCGAACATTAGTTGAAATGGCTCGGTCTATGTTGGTACATAGTAGTGTTGAACAGAGTTTATGGGCAGAGGCTATCAATACTGCTGCATATTTACGTAATAGATGCCCTACAAAAATACTTCAGAATAAAACGCCATATGAAGTTTGGTTTAATAGGAAACCTAATATTCATCATTTGAGAACATTTGGGTCGTATGCAGTGGCATTAAATAAAAAGAAAAGTGGTGGAAAATTTGAAGCTAAAGGCGAAGAATATATCATGGTTGGTTATTCACAAGTAGCAAAAGCATATAGACTATATTGTAAAAGTAATCGTACTGTAGTCGAACGTCGTGATGTTTTATTCAAAGAAAACGAATTTAACAATGACCAGCAAGATAAATCAACAACGAAGAAGGCGGACGATTATCTAACAATTGAAATTGATAACAGACAGCAAAATGGAAACGAGGTAGATAATAAAATAGAAAAAACACCTATTTTAACCAGAGAAGATAAATCAGATGATGACGCTGATGAATTTATGGGATTCGAAACTGCTGAAGATGAAGATAAAATAGAGCCGGAAAATCAGAAGGAGAATGTTGAAACTTCTTCCCGTGGAAGACCAAAAATTATAAGAACAGGTAAGCGTGGCAGACCCCGTAAAGAGCATTTAAACAACATAATAAATGAAGGCGTTCCAATCACCGTTGAAGATGCTATGAGTAGTAAAAATCAAGAAAACTGGTACAATGCAATGAAAACAGAAATTGAATCCTTGAAACGAAACAAAACTTGGTCGTTAGTGGATCTACCCATTGGTGCTAAAGCCATTGATTCAAAATGGGTGTTTGCTTTGAAAAAGGACGAAAATGGAAATATTGAACGCTTCAAAGCCCGACTTGTAGCCAAGGGTTGCAGCCAAAGATACGGCATTGATTATAATGAGACATTTTCACCTGTTGCCAGGTATTCCACTATTCGCATAGTAATGGCACTAGCTGTAGAATGGAAAATGCACTTACACCAAATTGATGTAAGTTCAGCTTATTTGAACAGTGACATTAAACACGAGATTTATATCAAGCAACCACAGAAATTTGTTGACCGGAAACACCCTGATAAAGTATTACGACTGCATAAGTCTATTTATGGATTGAAACAATCCGGAAAGGAATGGAATGAGAAATTGGATCACGTTCTTAAACAAATTGGTTTCGAACAATGCTCAAATGAACCTTGTCTTTATAAGACCACGTTAGACAACGAGATGGTACTAGTAACCGTTTACGTCGATGATATTTTAATAGCCTCAAAAGATAAAAACAATGTAATGGTGGTGAAAGAATTGTTGGCAAAAGAATTTCCCATAACAGATAAGGGTCAATTGCACCATTACCTTGGATTTGAAGTACAACGAGAGGGAGAAACTGGAGCGATTTCAATCTGTCAGTTGCAGTATATTCAAGATCTACTTCAAGAGTACGGCATGCAAAATTGTAAAGCTGTTTCAACTCCGCTCGAGGCAAACTACCAAGTTAAGTGTGATGATAATTGTGAAAAAATATCCCAGACTAATTACCAATCCATAGTCGGAGCCTTGATGTACCTGGCTATAACAACAAGACCGGATATTCTCCATTCCGTATCTAAATTAGCACAGAGAAATTCCAACCCACATGCAGAACACATGCAAGCTGTAAAACGAATATTGCGTTATCTCCATGGCACTGTAAAATTAAAAATTATGTACAAAGCTGGTAAAAAATCTGTTGAGGGTTTTGTGGATGCAGATTGGGGAGGTAATACCCTTGACCGAAAATCATACACTGGTTTCATATTTTTTGTTGGAAATTGTCCGGTATCGTGGCAATCATCAAAACAATCATGTGTGGCTTTAAGTAGCACAGAGGCCGAATATATGGCCATGTCTGAAGCGGCAAAAGAAGCAATATTCCTGAAGCGGCTTTTGGAGGAAATTGGATATTCAATGGGTGAAGCAGTAATACTAAACATTGACAATCAAGGTGCAGAAAAACTGGCATCTAACCCAGTATATCATAAAAGGACTAAACATATCGATATACGATATCATCATGTCCGAGAATAGAGATTTAGTCCTAAATTATTGTCCATCGCAGGAGATGATTGCTGATGTACTAACTAAAAATCTGGCAAAAACAAAGCATCATTACTTTACAAAATTAATGAAATTTATTTAAAAAAAAAAGAAATATAGATTTCCATGAATGTAAAACGTCATTCACATTGAGAAGGAGTGTTGGAGAATGAAACTCATTGCCAACTCTGTTTTTAACAATGTGAACGTCGTTCGTTATTTTTTTTTCTCTTGTCTAATTCATTCCATTGTTTGATTTGCTTAAGATAAGACGTGTTTATAATTCTTATTTTACAAACTTTAGTTATTTAATTAAATAAATAAACATTATCTTCTGCTGATGTGTAAATTTTCTTGATTCTTTGAAAAAAGTCCTCATACATTTGTAAAAAAAATGTTCTTTCTAAAAACTGGTTTTTAGAAATTAAAAAATGAACGTAAGCCGAAATTAATTTCACTTCATTTATAATATCCACAGTTCAACTCATAATTTAATAAAAAAAAAATTGAATTAAAAAAATATATATTTAGAAAAAATTCATTCATCGACTAGCATTCAAAGCGTTCGGTTTTTTTATTTTCTTTATTAAATAATAAAAGTTTTTATATTGTATAGTGAAATCTTTGGCATTTCGGAAAATTTCTAAAAGTAATATTTCTTAAAAAACATAATTTCTGAAGGATATTGTTTCTGTGTAAAAACAGAAATCAAATGAAAAAATTATAAAATAAAAATATTGAATTATCGCCGCCCCTTGGCCTCCTGATAAACAGTCTAACAGGTTCGCCGCATTAGGTGACTTTATAGATCAACCAAACAATAATTTTTCTAAACTTTCGCAACCTAAAACCAATATACTCAGAGATCCAAAATATTTAATAATAACGTCTGAAAATAATGATTTAAAAATAATTAAGCCCTTTCGTCATTCATAAAGGCTTGCATGCATTTTTGCCATAATAGACTCTTATAAGTCAATTAAGAGATGGAAATCTTCTTATGCTTGTTAGCAATCAAATTATTGCCGATAAGTTCTTAAAGGCTTAAACATTAGTAAACATCTATCCAATCACAGCTGGAATGCATGAAACTTTAAATTTCGTAAAGGGTGTCATTTATGCTTAACGCCTTATCGATGTCTCTAAGGAAGAAATCGTAAACGGGTGAAGCTCTCAAGGAGTGTTTTCTGTGTAAAAATTTACTATTTTAAAAATAGACAATAATGCTAATACAAATGAAGGCGGTAAGTTAAATATCAATAAAGATGGTAATAGCAGCAACAATAACAGTGAATATAGTGGGTACATGTTTGTCACTTTATACCTTTAGAACTTACCAAAAACCATTGATGTAGCATGGTATACGGTTAAAGTCAAGACTTACTTATTGTGCTGCCAAAAATAGATGTAACAAACCAAAAATAGATGTAACAAACCTGAGTCGCGCGTAGTATGCAATTTACCACCACATTTCCCCATCGCCTACTCTAGAGTACATTGTGTTAACTGCAACGATAGTTACCCAACATCTAATAAAATTTGCCATAAATATATTCAGCAGAAAGAAACAATTAAAAAAAATCATCGAAAAGTGCTCATTTGGTGCGACAAGACGAAAATACGAAATAAATGCAAAATTTAGTTCACAACAAATCGAAAATCTAACTTACTCGCAAATAACAAAATAAAATGACGTGTTAAGAAATCAACCTAATACGCAAATTCATAAACGATCTTCTACATCAACTTATAATGAAATTACAAACAAATAACTGCTTTGCCCAGAACCATCAATCTGCTCGACTTCCAGTGAAATAGATGTCGACGAAGCTTGCTCCTCATCAACATTCATAAAATCCAGGAAAACAATTATCGGATTCAACAATTCAATAATCAACCGTTTTAGACAAGTTATCAACAAACATTCAGCGACCCATTGCAAAACCTCATACAGCAAATATAAAGTCAAACTCTAACAAAAACAGAAGAAAACAAAAAAAAAAAAAAAAAACTAAAACAAAAACAAAAAAATAATGAAAAACAAAATTTCACGAATTTAAGCTCTCCCGAAGAAATAAGTGAAGATCAAGATTGTTTCCCTGGAGATCAAAATTCGAGCTCCAATATTCGCTTTTATTCCCTCTTGGTCAAGAGTTAATTACAAAGAATCAATATTTTATTACAGCATCCACAATGGATTCTGGTTCTCATTTAAATTAAGTTTGTAACAAAAGATATAGTCCTTTGAAAATCTATTAATTGTAAAATTAACTTTACAATTATGTTACGACCTTATTGAACATAGACAATTTTACTATATTGCAAAGGAACATGAATGACTTCATTAACAATTTCAATGAATTGCAGATTTTAATTAAGGAGCACAATCCAGCTTTAATTTCTATCCAAGAAACACACTGTAAAGAAAATTTCAATCCATTACCATACCATATATTGTGCATATTTCTACAATTTACCACTTAACATTCATATCTCGCATAAGCTTATCCATGTTAACTCCACACTACAAGTTTTAATCATTGAAATACACCTTAGGATCACATTTACTGTAATTTCAATATATATTCTACCTGGTCAATCTTTTTTTAAACAGGAGCTCACAAATATTTTTAATTCAGTAACAACTCCAAAGCTTGTCATTGGAGATTGCAACTCCTGGAACGCTTCTTGAGCCTCTCCAACCAACAACAATATAACCTCTATATGCTTTAGAAAATGCAATACTTTCTTCTGACTTATGTATCTTAAATGATGATCGACCAACTTATCTTTCAACACATGGACCTTTAACGCATGTAGATATTTTATTATTTTTACCGAGTTTATTGAATTTAACTTCGTGGGATATTTTGGATGAAATGTCCAACAGTGATCATTTTCCTATAACAATAAAATTATAATAAAATAAAGGCACGGAAAATCCCAAATTCCTAAGCAAGTATCTGATCCAATTGAGTGATTGAAATAAATTCACTCAACTGGTTGATATTAAACTTAATACAAAACTTTATTCCGCAAATACTTATAGAGAATGCCGTAAAAGCCGCCACCAACAGTTCAATTCCGAAGTCGTGTAAAAGTAGACTTCATGTCGGTGGAACACAGAGCAGTCAACTTTAAGAAGTAACATCACCTCAAACATAATTCTCTATAAAAAAACCAACTCCATATATCGAACAGAAATAAAAAAAACATAAGAAAATTAGTTTTGAAAATTTTACCAACACCATCAATAGGTACTTATCAATTATAGTTACTTGGATCAAAATTCGCAGACTAACCAACAATGAAGTGAACAAACAAGTATTAGCTATTGAATTAAACAATCAAATTATCACTGATCCGTCTTTAATAGCAACTTCCTTTGCTGGTAATTGGTCACAATATTCATCCAATGGCAATTTTTCCTAACAGTTCATTTATTGAAAAACAAACATTGATAACATAAAACAAAATTATAAAACAAATACAAACGCTATTTTATAGAATCTGATATCACTCTCACAGAATTATCATGTTGCTTGTCCAGAGTTAAAGGTTCAACTCCTGGTTATGACAAGATTTCTTATAAAATGTTTAAGGAAACCAGTTTACAATAAAAAAAAAAACGATTGCTATAGCTTGTAACAACAAAAATCGCAATGCCCATTTTTAGCACCATCTAGTCGTCAAGAGTAACTTGTTTTTTATATATTTTATTATTTTTTTAAATTTATTTTGATTTATGTAATAACGCATAATTACTTTTAGAATAGAATGTTACTTTTATTATTATGTTATTGTGATAAGAAATCTGGAAAATAAATATATTTAACGAATTTAGTTTTTCGTCCTAATGTTATTAGTAAATGAATAAAAGGCGTTTATTTAATATTCAATTCACTTTATTAGATCCCACTAATATTAATTTTAAAAAAAGAATAAAATTGATTCCACGCTGTTGTACACTCGAAGGTTTACAAAGGAAAAAAGAAAAAATGGTGCTAACTTGAGGTTATTCGTTTACGCTTAATTATTTTAACAGCAATTGCGTAGTGCTGCCACAGTACTCCCCGGCTAGACTGAACCGAGCTTATAGAAACCTTACTGGGAGTTTCACTTGACGACCAAAGCGGGTTGAAGTCGATATAGGATCTGTTTTTTTCGTGCATTCCCTTGAAGGCTTCATGTAGCCGGATTTTTTCGGGGTACATTATTATCTGGTGGATGGGACTGATTAACGATATATGCAGGCTTGAGTCTGTCTATTGATACGTTAGTATCTTTGCTATTGATTTTAATTTTGAAATATTTTTCATCTCGATGTACGATCGGATACGGGACCTCATGTGGATGTGATAATGATGGACAAATTAAATCATTGCGCAAAAATACCTGTGTACATGATTTTAAATCTGGATGTTTAAAAACTTTGGCTTCGCCATGCCATCCTGTTGGTGTGGTTGAACATTTTGCATTGCTTCGAGCAGATGTGCTAGAACTTCAGCTTCCGTTTTCGTTTGAGTTTGTGGACCAAAAAATTCTGCAGAGATGCGTAACGTGGTACCTAGAACCAACTTTAATATCTTCCTTATATGTCGTACGCAGACCTTATTAAAAATAATTGGCAAAACTTAAGTCCATCAATTCTGGTCGTGATACAATATTGCTGCTTTTAGTGTTCTGTGCCATCTCTTAAACCATTAGCCTGAGGGTGATAGGGTGTGGTTCGCAAATGATTGATACCCAGGTAACGTGTTAGCTCTTTAAAGAGGTATGACTAGAACTATCGCCCTTGGTCGCATGTTATATTTGATGGAATTCCAAAACGAGCAATCCATCCTGATATAAGCGCTTGAACTACTGTTGTTGCTAACATATCTACAATAGGTATTGCCTCAGGCCATCGACTAAATCTGTCTATTATGGTGAGACAATAACGATAACCCTCGCTAGGCTTTTGTATGCCACATAACTTTTGCTCGTTGACATTGTATGCAAGCGCGAGCGAAATGTATGCTATCTCTGCGAATATTTGGTCAAACGAATCGGCATGTCATCAGCTTAGCTGTTGCCCTAGTACCCGGGTGTGACATATTGTGTGTTGCTTCGAGGAATCTATCTCTCAAATTGCATGTAATAAATGGTGGCAATTGCTTTGTGGAATAGTCGCAATATAAGTTGTTTTTACTTCCGGGGATGGCAAAACGTTTCAGTTGCGTTTTATAAGGTGACTTACCGGTGAGTATAGCTTAGAGCTCTTCATCCGTCTCCTGTTGGCGAGAGTTGGATTTGGTATGATTTGGTAGCATCAGTAATTTCACATATTTCCGATGCTTTGATGACAAGTGGTCATTGTTTGTTGTAGTTGCATTTCTCACCCGAGGTAAATGCGCAAGGTTTCCGGCAGGTAGCCTTTACTCCATAGGTACGATTATACCAACACATAGTTGTTGAGACAACAATGGTGTCTGCAATTACAGCAGCTTGAGTGTGTTGTGGTAGGCGTGCAGCCCACAAATCGATGAGGATGTTTTCACTTAAAGCATTTCCGGCCACACGTCTCATTTCATGCAAAAATTGTGAAGGCTTTAAGTCTCCTAAAGGCATCTCCGATAATACTCATTGCAATCGCCGTTGCTGACTGTCTGCAAATTTATGTTCCAAAAGTTTGCATTTTATATACTCGTACTTATTTTGCAACGGCATTGCATCGACGATTGATCGTAATTCGCTTAACTTTTGCGGGGGAACTTGCGCCATTGTTATGTTGTACTTAAGTTGGTCTCGTTGAATGCCGGAGGCAGCAAACCAAAACTCTAAAGACATGAAATATGAGTCAATGTTAGTTGCACTCATGCTTGGTAGAGTTAGACGTACGGCTGAGACTGCATCCATGTTAATTATGTTGTCAGGCTGAATGACGGGGTTTTCATTACGTCGCCGTCCGCCATTGTGTAAAAAAAAATTTTATAAATTCATTGCGGGATCACGTTGGGGTCGAAAGAAAAAAGAAAAAACGGTGCTAACTTGAGGTTATTCGTTTACGCTTAATTATTTTAACAGCAATCGCGTAGTGCTGCCACATATATAATATATTTTGCTTTAATAATAAATTGTGTAGTATTAAGGTTATTTAGGAAACTAATATTCAAATGTGACGGCCGTAAATATTTAAACTTATCTGCGGCCATAATTGGGAAAAACCAGAATTGCATAGAACGTTTGGCATTAATTTTTAATTCTCCATACTTCTATACCAATTAGAATATTCCTAGTGCTGACAGACAGAGAAGTGGATAACTGGTGCTGTGTGATATAACTATTTCACAAGGAAGTTTTTAGCTCTGAAATAGTTAGCGCAAACGAGAAGTCAGTTCCGCGTGAGCCGTTGGCACGAGTTTTTAATTCTCCACGGTTCCTGTTGGACAGATATCCCTTACAGCAGTTAACTACCAGGAGTCTGTGCGCAGGCGGCCAACAGATAAGAGCACACTTTTGAGCAGCACATACGCTATAGAGCAGCCTGCCGGGAGTTACCTACAAATTAATAAAGAGGCAGAATTTTATAACGTTACTTGACGTGTTTTATTTTTATGGGACAACACGACCCTGGACACCGCTGAGCATACCCCAGCATCCAGCCAAAGCGTGTCGTCACAAGCTTTCTAATAATATATTTATTAGTGGTGTTATTCCTAGTATTTGAAAAACTGTTTCTATTGTATCCATCCCGAAAAACAAAAACTCAATTGATATAAAACCATACCGCCCAATTTTGTTATTACCATGCATGAGTAAAGTACTTGAGAAAATCATAGCTACACGTCTTTATTGGTTCTCAAAAAGTAATAACCTAACAGCACGTAACCAGTCAAGTGCAGTTAAAGCTGGGAGCGGCTGCACTGACGGCCTTTTGCATATCGATTTCGTTGTATCTAAAGCTTTGTCTTCACGCTCACACATCAATTCCTTTATTTAATTTTGAGAAAGCCTTCGATAGGATTGGGGCACACATAATTCTTAATACACTAAATAAATGGAAATCGGGGCCAAAAATCTTTAATTACATTAAGTATTATTTAAATAATCGTAAATTTCGTGAAAGAATAAATTGAGTCCATATACCCATTATACAGCGGGATTCCACAAGGATTATTTGGACCACTGTATTTACACTGATGATTTGTACATATTGTGCAAAATGAATAGCAACTCTGAAACCAACAATATACTACATGATGTCCTCAACAAATTATATGATTGGTTGTTGCAATCTTGTCAATCAATTTACAAAACAAGAAACTACATATGTATATGCCGGAAGAAGTTATATGACATTTGTTGAGCATAAATAATATCATTATTGAAAACGTAAATTAATTGATAATATTGGGTACTATATTCACTTAAAATTACACACGGATAGAACATTATTTAAGACTTAAAATGTCGTTGACACCTAGAGCAAATATTATTGCATTTCTATCAAGCAGGAAAAGTTTTATTCATATAAATTCTCTGAGATATCTTACTAGAACCTTACTTCGAAGTAAATTTGATTACGGTCTTTTTTTTACTGGAAACACAACCAAATCAACATTAAATTTTATTAAAGAAATTTATCATCAAGCAGTGCGATCAAGTATTTACGCGTTTAGAACCACACCGCCTAAACATTTATTTGCCGAAGCAGGATTGCCAACTATTGAGGAACGTGTATATGAAGCCAAAACAAAGTTAATTCCCAAGATAGTTTTCCAGAATAATTCTGTAATTGATCAAGACGTTTGTAGAAATTCAATTGCAAAAAAAAAAATAGAGGGTATTAGTGAAATATTTTATTTATCGAAAATTCTTAATTTGAGTTTGATAACAAAGTCTCAAAAGTGTAGATATCCTCCGTAATGTTTTAATAATAATTCCTGCGATATTTCACTATCAAAATTTGCTGAACCGAACACCTTTAAACGACAATACTTTGAAAAGGAACATTCCTTCCTTGTAAAAGGCTGGACACTTTGCTTCACAGATGGGTCTTAAACCGCAAATGGAATCACTTTTTTTCCCTGTTGTCGACTATAATGGTCAAATCCTTAGTCTCAAAAGTCTACCAAATAATTCATCCATATGTACAGCTGAAGCGGCTGCCATTATTACAGTTATGGAAATAGCTCTTCACAATCAGCGCAAAACAGTTGTTTGTACTTCTAATAAATGTACTAAAGTTAATCGCATTCGTGATATTTTGATTCGCAGGTCTTATTAATATAAAAGGTAATGAATATGAAGATGACGCAGCTAATTTCGCTTGTAAAGCTCCCACAGTAATGTTAAACCAACCGGAAAAGCCTGATCTTCGAAATTTAATAAAAGATCACATTTAAAAAAACAAGCCGTAGCATGGTCCAATTACTGCCATTCGCATTACAAGGAATTAAACGAAAAATTCGTTCATCCAAAGTACTCAACTAATGTTACTCGACACCAAATCCACATCTTCTCCTGTCTACGACCAGGATACACATATGCAACACACAGCCACATACTCAACAAAGGACACTATCAATCACCTACTAATGTAGTGTTTACACTACCAGAAGCTCAGATGTACCATTTTTGGATGGGATACCCCAAAAAATTATTCAAACTTCTTCAAATTTCAAACTTCCTACCCAGGACAATATGTATAGCAAAAATATATAAGCTTATAAGTCAAATTAGAATAAATGTTTAATCCTTACTATTACTATTATTTTTATTGTTACAATTACTTTTTGATTTTTAAATAATAATTATTTCAAATCTAGAGCCGATGGACGCTAAATAGTAGTCTTTCTTGTTATTCATATTAGGTTTACTTATTTATTTATAAATCTTATAAAGCATAATAATAATAATAAATTTTTGCTTTAAAATAATTTTAATTAGAAAATCAAATACTTTGTCCCACTGTCTTGTTTCTACATAAATTTTATCAGCCAATCAGAACAAAGGTTTGAGTGGCTTTATAGTTCCATCATTCGCAGAAACATTTATTTATTCTTGATCGATGTCGTAATCTTTATTTTATCATTTTTGACTGTAAAGGTACGGTCACACCAGTCAAACATTTGCCTGAAATGTCTGACCACTGACTGATTTTTAGGCAATTAACAGCTGTATCATCAGTTTTGCCTAGTATTTAAACTCAATTATTATGTTTTGGAAAAAATCGATGAAAATTATAGATAATAGTAATATTAAAATACGAATTTTATATATAAAGGCATATTAAAAAATTTGCCTGGAACGCATATTTTTCGAGTTATATATAATCAAAACTTTTACTTATAATTTGGTATATTTCGACTTTTTCGCGTTAGAATGGACCAAAGTTTCAAAACTGTATGTAAAAATGTTGTTCCATTGGGGACTATTAAATTTTCTTTTTTAAGTTTTGATTTTAGAGTAGAAATACAACCTCACGGTTGCGGTCTGTTTCTTTACATTACTTTGGGATCCTGTGGGATCTCAATTTGCACGAAAATTGTTTTCCCACTTCAAAATTGGGTAAATGAGAGCAGTTTTGAGAGAATAAAGTTCTTCTTCTTCTTACACGAAACAGCCCAAACTTTTTCTGCAAGTTATTTAAACTTGTTGAACAACCTTAAAACACAAATAAAATACAAAATAAATTATTATTTCTTTTTGTTGATTTATTGAAATTATTTTTTTATTAATAGTTTGAGTTTTAATTTTGTGTTTAATATATAAATTTTGTGTTCCCGTACTTTTATATAATTTTATCTCTTTATGAGAGAAAACAGTGCTGCACTCATTTTCACAAACTTTACCCAAAAAGTATAGAAAGAGACCTAATGATTATTTACATTTTAGAAAAATTTTTTATATCGCACTTGATCAACAAGAGGGTATTAACTCAAAATTTTAAAATTTTCAGTAGAGTCAAAAAACTGTTTGTGGCCACATTTTAACAGAATTTAAAAATTCAAATATACCATAGGAAGAAAATTCCATTTAAAAATATATTTACATCGTTTTTCCTAGAAATCTGTGCAAGTATTGCAAAAAAAATCATTTTTTTGAGTTAACACCATTTTTCTGAAATTTTTCGATCATAAATGAAACAAATTTTATCAAAAAGACAGTATCAACTCAAAATAAAACCAAATTGAAAATAGACTCAACTCAAAATAATACCTTTTTGTTGAAATAAAGGTAATCACTACATTATCATGAATATGGCTGATTTCTTGAAAAAAGTGATATTTCAAAAATTTTGAGTTAATACCCTATTGTTGATCAAGTGCGATATGTATATATTTCAATAAAAACGAATAAAAAATTAGTAAACAAAAAATTAAAAACGACAATAAAATCCGCATCCGTCGCCGCACTTCATATTATTTGTTTTTTTTCTGACATTCGGAATCCGTCGCCGCAACCGTAAGGTTGTATTTCTACTCTTTTATAGAGTCGCAGTGAATTATAATAAAATTTTTCAAAAGGGTTTTTAAATAATAAAACTACCTGGTCCACAATAGGTATTTTTTTTCGGAATATATACTATGTTTGGTATAATATCCCATTTTATATAAAAAATTTGGGGGTATATAACTCGGAAAATATGTATTGCCGCTAAATTTTTTACTCAAAATTTCCCTTCACTGTAAGTAACTTTTGTTTTTTCTTTTTTGTAAATGCTATGCTTAGCTAGATTTAAGCAAAATTGTCATTACTTGTACCGAGGACAAATAATCCTGGCAGAATCTATTAATTAGGAAATTATAGATTTTTACTGCCAGTCCCACGATGTCGCAATCCTTCGTTCGTTCGCATAATTACATTTAAAATAAAAACAATTTTTAAGGATTTGTTTTTGTTTTGAATATAATTGTGTCAACGAACGAAGGATTGCGATATCGTGGGATTGGCAGTTAAAGTTGTGAACTGTTATATACTGTTATATTTCTGCACATAAAGTTCTGATAAGTGTAAGATGTGTTTTGTTATTTTTATTAAATAAGGTTTAATATAACAACAAGCCACGTGCTTTCACTTTAATAATCAATATCAAATAACATACATTATTTAACCGAGAATTTAGCACACCTTAATTTAACTAACATAATTTAAACATTCCGGTGATTTAACTTTAAGGGCCAGTTTTTGACTTCATATTTAAATGTCATTTATATTTTAAGTTCTATTTAAGTACAAAATCAGTTTTTCAATGCACATTTAAATGAAACTTAAATGATCAATCTTGCGCATTTAAAGTCCATTTAAAAAATATAGTTTTACCATATGGTTATTGCATTTTTTGTTGTTGTTTCGCAAAACTAAATACAAGTAAACAAACATTTTAGCCCTTGATCGAACAATATTTTATGTTTTGCACACTTTTCATAATGAATATAGTAATCAAAAAGTTAAATTAATAAAAAAAAATAAGTTACTGCCATACCTAAACACGGGCGGAAAGCGTTTTTTTGCTGTCAAAAGTTCTCATGCTAGTACATTTTGTATGGAGCATACCGAAATAACGCGGCGGCAACGCTTTGCAATTGGAAAATCCGATTTTGACAAGGCGTTTAGTAATAAAAAATTAAAAATAAACAAAAACAAAACAAATTTTGTTTTTTTTTTTATAAAATTTTCAATTTACACAACATAAACACCAGAATTGTTTTTCTTTTTAAAATATTAAGGGAATTTATATATATTTTTGGAAAAAATCTAGTGCAGAAACGAAAAAATTGTGGCCGGAGTGTAAAATTTTAGGTGAAAATTTTGGGGTTGACCTTTAGCTTCGGAGTTACGGACCTCCAACGTTTGTATGTATAATATGGAACGTATCGAGTATTTTATGGCGGAATTAGACAGTATGGGATTCATAGCAAAGGTATTTTTTTGCTTAGATTTTCATTTACACCACGTAGACAACTTTATATCATTTTTGAGGTGCGTCCGTTAACTAGAATTAATCCTTAATGTTTTTTAATAACCCTGTTTTTTTATCATTTTGACAAACCGTTGCCGCTTTTGTTTAGGTATGGCATTTCAGCGTAAAAGCTATGCGGAAGAAAACGTTCCGCTTTCCGTTTTTATTTAGGTATGGCTGTTAGGTAGTGAATACATGAGTACGCGTATCGCTAACCTTTTTTAATATATTTGAAATATTTTTAACAAAATTTGATTTATTTTGATATTTCGTAATGCTGCCAAATTTTTTTATCATAGTTAAATAAGAATCACTACAAATGACTGAAAAACTGAAACTGTATAAATACTACTTAAATTTAAATGCAAATTAACTAAATGGGTATTTAATTATTAAGTCAAAAACTGGCAATAAGATTTACAAAGTGCCCAAATATTTAAATTACATAAATAGCCGTACGGCTATTGGCTGTATGCAGAAGCGTGGGAATAGCGTAAAAATCTTCTCTCTCTCTCTCTTTAATGAGAATCCATTATAAACACCTAAATTATTCTCCTATAACTTTCGGTTTGCAATAAAAATTTACATATTTGTACTATAACCCTACGTCTCCACGAGCTATCAACTTAGTATGTTTATCATGTCGCACATCAATTCGGCTAATGTAACACCCAATCTTCATGTTTCGTTCATGTGCAACTATCGTTGTCCGAACATTTCTCTGAGCAATGATGTTCGCCATCAAATATGACTTTTAGTATGATTTTTCTATTTTAAATTAACGCCATGTATTGAGGCTGCTGTAGTCTAGGTGGTAAACACGTTGACTACAAATCTGGCTGACCTGGGTTCAACCCTTGCGGCAGTCAAAAAATAAAAATGTTTTTTTCTGTTTAATGGAATAAATACATATTCAGAATTAACATAAAAACATGCAGCCTCCTTCGTCGGTACTTCTTCATAGCATATTCGCCGGCGAAGTAAAATAATTAATAAAATGGCTATATCTATTTCCTTTCACCACCTGTCTTCTCTCTCATCTATTCCTTTCCTAAAGAATGTAGCACGGTTGAAAAACTAAGTAGGCATTAATGCCTGAAGTGCAATCAATGCATATTAAAGTTTTTTTTATTAAGAAGTGGAATCTAATTTATATTTACTGTTTTCCTCTTATTATTCTCTTCTTTGAGAACAACTATTTTTTTCTTGTTTCTTTATAGCATAGAATATAAAAATTTCATATTGATTTGTATATTTTCGTTCCGATTACAAACGGTTATTGTTTGTTTTGAACTTATAAATATTTTTCTTAATTAATTAGTATTTAATAATATTTTAGATGTTTTCTTTGCAATACTTTGAAATAATGCTGAAGAAATTTAATGGCAATGAATTCGCAGTAGTTTCTGATAAATAAATATATTTACGAGGGCTGCTCTATACATATATTTCTGGCCTAATAGTGAAAATGCGAATATTTATAATCAAAAATGGTTTTATTATTTTTCAAAGTATTCTCCAGCATGATTTATACACTTTTGCATGCGCTCAAACCAGTTGTCGAAGCACTTTTTCCACTCCGATTGAGACACCTCTAAAACATGGTTTTTGAACACTTCAACAGCTTCTTCTGGCGACGAAAATCGTTGACTACGCATTTTTTCTTGATGTGCGGAAACAAGAAGAAGTCATTAGGTGCCAAGTAAGGGCTGTACGGCGGATGACCCATTAATTCGACGTTTTGGCCGGTCAAAAACGCTCTGGTTTGAGCCGATGTGTGAGAGCTCGCATTGTCATGGTGAACAATGATTCGTCTTCTCTTGTTGGTTTTTCGAATTTCTCCGATGACTTCAGGCAAACAAATTGTAATGTACCACTCAGAAGTGACCGTCCTACGTTCCTCAAGCGGAACAGTCGCCACATGACCAGTTTTGCCGAAGAAACAGGCGACCATTTGCTTCGAAGTGCTTCTTCCACAAACAACTTTCGTTGGATTTTGCTCGTCTTTGAAGACCCACACGGTCGATTGTTGTTTCGTTTCGGGCTCATAAGCATAGATCCATGATTCGTCACCTGTGACGATCTTATAAACGTCTTTTAAAGCACCGCAATCGTATTTTTGCAACATTTCTTTTCACCAATCGACACGAACCTTTTTTTGAGCGACTTTCAAATTATGCGGGATCCAACGAGAACAAACCTTTTTTACGGTCAGGTGCTCATGCAGAATCGAATGTATGCTGGTGGAAGAAATGTCCAAGGATGTCTCTATCTCTCGGCATGTCGCATGCTGATCTTGCATTATGAGTTCACGCACGGCATCAATGTTCTCTGGCACAACAGCCGTTTTTGACGACCTTCACGGAATTCGTCTTTGAGCGGGCTTCGGCCACGATTAAATTCATTATACCAATTTTTCACAGTGCTATAGGATAGTGCTTTGTCGCCATACAAAGATTTAAGTTCATCAATGCACTCTTGTCGTGATAATCCACGTCGAAAGTTGTGAAAAATGATTGCACGAAAATGTTCACAAGTTAATTCCATTTATTTCTATATTAATTTTTTCAAGTCACTGTAAACAACACAAATAATGGTCGTACGTCAAAACGTGTTGAGTACGATTATGCTTAAAAATGACAAACTTTCCAATGGAAATGTCAGATTGCACTTGGCAGCACTGAGTGCTGCCAGGCCAGAAATATATATAGCAGCCCTCGTATGTTTTTTTTTTCAGTTTGATCAAACATAATTTTAAGACAAATTTTATTTTTAAATAAATGAGCGTAGTGTGATTACAAAATCAAAATTTATTTTGAAAACATTGGTTTGAAACAATTTAAGACAAACAAGGGCAAACAAGTTTTAGGCAAATGTTTGTCACATGTGACCGTTCCTTTCTTTTTTTTTTTAAGTGAAGCTATGAAGTGGTTTACATAATACAAACCATGACAATTTATTTACATATACGTATAAATTAATTTATAATAAAATCAATTGTGAAAAGAAAAAAATTATGATAGAATTTGTTAAAGCGGAGACGAATTTAGTTCGCGCATAAATTTGTCTACTTCATCATATATAGAAATTTTTGGCATATTGGAATGCTAAAATATTATATTGTTCACTGTAACGGTGTTAGTTTCAATGGCTGAGTTTTTTCGTCACTGAAAAAGTTTGCTCCAAAGCAGCATTACTAACCGGAGTGGAAAGTAGTCTACAGCTAAATTTAAACAGAAAAAAAAAATTCTTCTTTATGAGAGATCCACCACTTCAAAGCATCAAAATCGTCATGAAACGTAACATCCGTATTTTCATACAGGCGAATCTATGGTATTATTTTATCGCCGGGATTTAGTTCTGTTGTTTCTTGTAAAAAATCTGTAAGTTGAATGGTGGTATTTGAAGTTTTGACGGTAAATCCTGATTTTTTTCATTTGTATTTTCGACGTAGCTCTTCAATAACTTTTTACATTCAACTTTTTTTCACTTTCAGTAAATTGTTTAGTGTTTATTTGTGGGTGGGAACAGATAAAGTGCGATTTTATGATAAATATTAATGTTTTTCATTACCGATGTACATACTTAAATAGTGGATTAGTTTTTGTTTAAAAGACTTAATAAAATCAATATCGTGTTGGTTAATATTACAAATGTTTTTCAAATGATGGAAATATACATATACCTAATGTAACGTCGGATAATTTTCGGCCTCTAACTTCTAATGTATCTTCAAAGCAACCCAATACCACCAATTTTGTTAGAAATAACTTTTGTTATTATTTAAAAAAAGTATGGGCCAACATGGTCTTCAGTCCAAAATCCTCACCAAGCAGTTAAGGGTGTATCTTATAACGTTCCATTTTTATTAACTCTAAACTCTCAGCTGTCAAATTGCTCTATTTTCGGGGTTGTAATAATTTATTGGCGTTTAATTTGTACAACCTTTACTGTACTTTTAGATGTAATCTTTGCCGTATCATCTTACCAGATCAAGAACATATTTAGTTTAAATTTTTTTGCAAGCAAGCAATCAATTTATCATTAAATCTGAATAATTAATTCTTCGCATACAAATTTTAATATATTTCATTATTTGCTCCATATTCTTAATTGTTAAATTAGAGCTTTGATTTGATTTGAGTTCAATAAACCTAATAGCATTACTTTGTATTATAATTTTTAAATCCTTTTCATTATTTTCAGACGCAATGAAACATTAAATGTTATAACACAAGACTCCATGACAGTACATGATATTGAAACGTTGCTGAAGGAAACAGAACATAATGGTTATCCTGTAGTTGTTTCTAGAGAAAATCAATATCTTGTCGGTTTCGTGTTACGAAGAGATCTCAATTTGGCCTTAGGTGAGTATACCAACCTGGTATTAAAGCGAAATATTCTTCAGCAATATCAATATTATTGTAGGAAATGCGAAGCGTTTTATTGAAGGCATCAATGATCAATCGATAGTGTTATTCACCTCTACAGCTGCTGCACAAAATCTAGGCCCTGCACCACTCAAACTAAAAAAGATATTAGACATGGCTCCCATAACAGTAACCGACCAAACACCTATGGAAACTGTAGTGGATATGTTCCGCAAACTTGGTTTAAGGCAAACACTTGTCACTCATAATGGGTAAGCTTTTTTTCGTTTTGAACAATGAAAATCATGTTTATTTAAAAAATCTTATATCTTTAAAGACGTTTGCTGGGAGTCATAACAAAAAAGGATGTCCTGAGACATGTGAAACAGATGGATAACGAAGATCCCAACACAGTTTTATTTAATTAAATAAAACTTTACTGCTAACAGTTACAAAGAAGATCGAACACGGTTAATTAAAAAAGAATTTATAGGTTATTATAATGTAAAACGCGCATCTTCTCAGTTAATCATCAACCAAATATCAATCATATCATAATACAAATTTTAATTTTTCTAGATAGTACGATTGTCTATAATATTGATAAATCGGTTGATCTTTGTGTCAGAACTCATTCATTTGTTTTATAGTTATTTTTTTAAATACTTTTTAAAAGTTTGGTTTAAGCAAAGTCATACACAATTTTGTAATTTATTTTAATGATAATTATATAAATTATTGTATAGAAACAAAAGTAGTAAATTCCAATCAAATTATATTATTGTTTTAGTATTTTACGTTGCAAACATTATTTTATACATACATATTTATTATATATTAGTTTTTGTAAATGTCTGTATTTGAAAACAATTTTTTTATTGGGTTTATACATAAAGTTATTATGAGTTTGCTTTAAGAAAGAACTATTGACATAAAACCTAGTATCAAAATTGTAAAACAAAAAACTACGTAATGATCATAAATCGGAGTAACTATTTTTACTGTCAGATTAAGAAATATAATTTTCAAAACATACGAAAACATCAAATTCGTCTAGTACCATTTTGGTCCTTTTTTCAGTTCATATGAAGGAACGTGGACTATTAGATATATTCTGATCTTAATTAGTAAATAATTTATTGAAAGATTAATTAAATGACAATTATGTGTTTATTCCTTGTTAATTATATTTTCGTATGTTATTTTTTTTATTTCTTTTTCATATGTGTCTCGTTAACGAAAATAAAGTAAATAAAGAATTATATTATAAATAAAATGTAAATATACAAAATATACATTACAAAATACATATATAGTAATTTTAAATAATGAATATTGATAATCAGGATTGTTAGTTGTTGTTGTAACAGCTCTGCTGTTGTAGAAAGTTTTTCCCCGAAAAGATATTAAATTTAATTAAGTGTTTATGTGTCATCAGATGGTACCGGTCTTGCCCTAAATTTTGCCAGAACTGATCTTATTTGTCTGGGTAAAAGCCTCTCATATTCTGAAATCACAGGGGGTGTTCATCTAGGACTTATTGCATCTTTAGCCTGAGAGTACATGCTGATGTAATATTTTTTGGGTATTCTAAACGGCCATCCGGTTTATTCTAGATAGAATAGCACGCTCATTATTATCTTGCGATATTTTGACTTCTGGCCACTAAATTCAACAAACGCTTGTCTACCACTTAGCGAGTTGGCAATTCAGTGTTTGACATCGTTGGGAAATGTGGAGTTCGGAATATGAATTATCAGCAGAGACTGATCAATCATGGCAAAGGCCTTAGATAAATCCAAGACAGCCACAACTGTGCTTTGACATGGCCTTTAGATATTCAAGTGATACTGTGCAAAGTTTTTTCAACACTAATATTGAGATGCCATCAGGACAAAGAGCTTTTAATGGTTTCGTTTGAAGATAATATTTTTCACCTCATCGAGAGTGAAAGAAATGGAAACCAAATCACGTTCTATATTGTTGGTTCTCCGTATTACGGCTATTTTGTCCCTATTTTACGACGTGGGGTATTCGACAAAGTGTCGGCAGAATGAATTTGCGCATTTCTTCGCATCTGTATGTTGAGTGTTGTTAAATCCTATAGCTGCAAGATTTTTGTTGCAGTTGGAGCCAGATAGACTTTTAATATTATACCAGAGCTTTTTTGAGCTAACTGTATATTGGTTAAGGTGTTCTCAGGTATCTCAGCCGTAAGTGGTTGCGTTCTTGAGCTACGAGCTTTCTGCATGTTTCGAAATTTGGCCTAATATTAGATATTTTTTCTGCTGGTATGAAGCACCGGGCAGTTACCACAATGTTGCCAACTTGTATAGGCAATTAGCGATGAGCAGACAATAGTTTGCACAACTGCAGCAAAGTTCGATACGTGTGTCTGTTATCCACATTTTATACCGCGACGATCTTCTGGTAGTTGGGATACCAACTCTCGTGATCGAAAGTTAAAATAACCAAGTACTATTTTATTATCACCCTGTAAAAGGTGATAAGAAGCCCCAATGCCGTTAACGGGATGGGTATAAACATTGATGATTTCTATTTCAGTATTCTCAGTGTCTACTGAAATACCACATGGTATTTGATTCGCCTTGGCCTAACGCATTGTCAACTTCGGATTTTCCAATTGCTTTGACACCAGAAAATATTTATAATTTTATTTGTATATGACATAATAAAAGTTATATTCAAAAGCTATTCATCTTCCCTTAAGTTACCCCTGTTAGAAGTGATAATTTTACGTGTTTTTTACCTTTTTTCCCCAAATATCACATATTGACGTTTGACAATTTTTGTTTTAAAACTAAATATATTAAACCAGTAAGAGTGATCCCTTCACCATACACATACTTATGTACATAAATCTAGTTTAGTGAAATAACTTCAATCAAAAAAACGCATTTATTGGCGCGAGAGAGAAATAATAGCAAAACAAATTAAGTAATACATATAAGTATATAATTTTACATAAAAATGCCATCGGCTCTTAAAAATTTGGTATTTCTTTAAAGATCTCTTCTTCTGCTTTAAAATGATACCCATATTAATATTTAAAAAAAAGTTTGAAAATTTCAGAGCCCCGTAACTCGGAAAATATGGGCGAGTGCCAATTTTTAACTTGACGTTTTTTTCTTATTTTTTAATTCTCTATCACCCCATATATTTGTTTTTCTTTTTGATTGGTGTTACTTCATTTTTCCAAATAATATTAAACAGTTAGTGGTAGGCGTGGTGTTTTGCCCGCTGCCTCAAATGACATGGACCAATCATGCTGATTTTCAAAAGCACCTCCTCTTTTGACATTATGTCTGATCGATTGGCGTATTAAAATTTCCTCTAGCTGATCTAGTGCCCCCGCAACTTGGTTTCAATACTAACACGGACGGACATCGCTTAATCGACTTCGATGTACTTTATGGGGTCGGAATGGATATTGTAGAAATTAAAAATGGAGTGACAAACTTAGCTATACTCTTTTTCCACTTTTGGGGTGAATGGTATAAAAATCTCAATGTAAAATTAATCCTAAAGTTCAGAACGATTTAAAAAAAAAAATGTTTTTCAAGTTATATTGAAAAATGTTTTAAAGTAAAATAATAATTTAAGTCTAACAATTTCATTTGTTGTTTTAAACAGAAGAACTTTCTTATTGACTGAGACAGCTAATTAAAAATGCGGCGAAAGAATTGATACATTTAAGTTCTGACGAATCTGTTTTGATTGCAATGTATTTAGTAACTTTATAAATAACAGGGGGTTATTATGTATTTCTATTCGAATCGAAAAGAATTTCCGAATCGAATGAAAATTCGTATTTAGTACGTTCGAAAGGCCTGCTGAGTTGTGTTTGCAATTTTAAGGGAAATTTTAAATAATTGCACTTTTTTATGTGAAAACTTGTTTAATACAAAAGTCAAATTTGTAAATGAATCTAATATAAATATTTATTTGGAACGTGAATAAAAATTTTCATTCTTTTGAGCTACGTAACATTTATATTTGTAATTATATACAGTAGCTCCAAGCGAAACTCGTACACCTATGAAAACAAATTTCTTTATGTTATATGTCTAAAACTAAATAGGCTAATTAAATAAATTTACTTAATTTTAGTACAAAACTATGTACTTAATTAAATATCAGAAACGAAATTTTGAATATAAATTTATTTATTAAAATACAGATAAATATTTAAAAAAGTGCCAACTTTCGACGCCAAAGCCAAACTCGTACAGTCTTATTTAATTTGGCAACATTCTTTTAATTTGCATCTAACTTCGGGATATTTCGTAAAAATAATTAAAACAATTAGGGAGTTTTCCCATTATTACCTTTTTTATTGTCATTTATTTGATTTTTTGTTTGAAAGAGTTACAAAAGAGAACAAAATGGGTAGACAGAGAGGACAAACTTCTGTCGCAGTAGGAAAATTAATAATTCAACATCATAATAATAATAAATCGCTGCGATAAATATCTGAGATAGTTGATAGAAGCCTATCAACAGTGCAATATATTATAAAAAGGTGTAAAATGGAAGAGAGGATTGCGAACAAGAAGAAAAGTGCATATAACAAAATTTTCTCTGCTAAAGACGAGCAATATATTTTACGTCAAATAAAAAGGAACCCATTTTTAAGTGCTCCGAAACTCGTAGAAGTTGTGTAGAAAGACTTAGAAAAAACATGTTGCCCACAGACCATAAGAAACATATTAAAAAGGGCTAATTTCAATAGTAGAAGGACAAGAGTTAAACTTCTGCTTAATAAGAGAAATCAAAGAGAAGGTTACGATTTGCCAAGGAACATGAAACAAAGGATTTTTCATTTTGGAAGCAAGTATTATTCACAGATGAAAGTAAATTCAACTTGTTTGGTTCAGATGGAAGACCTTTTGTATGGAGAAAATCCAATGAGGAGTTGCTTGTCTAAAACATGAAACCAATAGTTAAGCACGGTGGTGGGTCAGTAATGGTTTGGGGATAATTTTCTGCATCTGGGCCCGGTGTTTTACAATTTATCGATAGTACCATGGATCAGCATATGTATCTGAACATTTTAAAAGAAAGTTTGCCAGTTTGTAAGCAGAAATTTTGTCTTGGTGAAAACTTTTATTTTTACCAAGACAACGAACCTAAGCATAAGGCTTATAATGTGCGATCATGGCTACTTTATAATTGTCCACATGTTATGGATACACTAGCCCAGAGTCCAGCCATAAACCCAGTCGAAAATTTGTGGGGCTATCTCGATCGTAAAATTCGTAGTCAAACAATAAGTTCTAAGGATGGCTTGAAAAGAGTTCTTCAGGACGAATGGGGCAAAATTGAACCGAGTTTTTGCGAAAACCTTGTGCGCATTATGCCAAATAGATTAAAAATGGTGATAAAAAATAAAGGCGTGCACACCAAATAATAATATTTAAAACCAACAAAATAATATTTGATTGAAGTGTGGTGTACGAGTTTGGCTTTGTCACAGAAATTACTATTATTTTATGTTTTTATTAAAAAAAATTTTTTATTGAATAATAATTTAAAGTTTTTATGTTTTGTTAAATTTGTTATAAAATGAACTAATAAAATAAATACAGTTTTATTTGTTAAGAGCTTCTTACTTAATGTTAAAAGATAGTTTAAAAATTAGTCTAAAGTGGACGAGTTTCGCTTGGAGCTACTGTATGTATACACATTGTATACATATTCAAAACCAAAAAAGAAAAATAATTCATAACAAACAAAACACAAAATAATTTATAATAGTACTGTAAAAAAAAAATTAAGGGAAGTAAAGAAATCTCAATTAAATTTTCTTGTTCTAAGTCAAAAATTTTTCTCTTTAATTCTAATTTCTCCTTTTACAGATCAAACAAACGTTCCTCCCGTGCTATTTTTCCATTTCGTTTGTCTTGAAAAAATTTAACCTTCTCTTTTTTGAATATGTACATGCGCTCCATTGTATCACTGCTCCGTTGTAAGTATTATTTGGCTGTTGAGATATTTATATTTATTGCGCCTAATTCTGTTAATACGTTTTTTTTTGTTTTCATTATGGTGTATTTAAGTTTGTCTCACTATTGTTTACTTCTAAGTTATTGCAACGTATTGAATTTCTTCAGTTGCTTCATCATATCTAATACTTATTGTAGTAGGAATATTTATTTGTGCTCCATATCTACAAGTACTACTGATTGCTTCAATATAATTATTAATTGCAAGCAGTTCCGCAACTTTTTGCTCTAGTGGACAAATACTATTTTTTACGGCGAGACTTTAACTTTATGTGTTGCTTATAATCTGCAGCATTTAAATCTTGCGATAGTCTCAGCCATAAAGCCCTGCATTTGCTTTTGGCATTAGAAGCATTTAGGTGTCCTTTTGTTAAATCTGTATGCAATGTAATTAATTCCACCATTATTTAATTTTGCCTTAGCTACATGTGTAAACTCCTTTTAATTTAATAAAGATTTTTTTATTAACTATATTTTCAAATGTGTATTCTTAATTTCTTTTATGTATGTAAAAAATAACTATAAAATTTCCGCAATCAAAGTGACATTCGAAAAATCTACATACGTTAATAACACATTTGATATTTGCTTTCGTACTACATAATTGCAATTTCGAAAGGGATTTTTTTGGTTTTCGAATGGGATTGAAAAATTACCTCAATTTTCGAACGTTCGTAAATAAATTTCCGAAAATCGTACTACGTAATCGCATTTTTACGAATTCGATGATTTTCCGATTCGAATAGAAATACATAATAACACCCCAGAAAGGCTTAACCAAATTCTTCAAGTAAAGCTGAACAAATTTATAGAAAGTACTTAAAAAACAAACATATTTTACATTAATTTACTTCAATACAAAATGAAATGGATTACGGCGGGGAAAGCATATTTATATGGCCATTTCGAGGGTTTCTTTACAAAATTTTTGTAGAATCCACTTTGCTAACCTGATTTCTGAAATCACGTTTGCCATTGCTAACTTGACATACAGACGGACATCGATCAATTGACCTTGCTGTGCATAAGAACTAAGAAAATATATGTTATAAACTTTATGGGGTCGGAAATTGATATTGTAGAAATTACAAACGGAATGATAAACTTAGTTGTAACCTTTTTTCACTTTTTGTGGTAAAGGGTATAAAAATAATTCTGTATGTACGTTAATTGTGCTCCTTTCACTAAAATAGAAATATTTCATTCGCTACTGCTCAAATAGCTCGTCAGTGGACACTACCCAATTCAAAATGTTAATTTGTAATGATTTTCTGACGATAGTTTCTAATTCCTCTCACGATTTTGAAGATTTTTCTTGAGTAGTCTAACACCCCTGCCTGTGAAAAAGCTTCTCATATCATTAATAGTCGAAATTTACACGTGCCATTATTTCACGTCATTTTTTCCATCCTGTTTAAAAGTTTCAGCGAGTTTCATCCCGTTATGAAATTTTTCATGACATCGGAATTTGTTCGTTTCGCTTTTCATTTCATATTCATAGTTGTTTGTGTTATTTCAAATAATACACAAATAACAAACCATATGCAGCGAACGTACACAAAGCAAGTGTAAAAAAATCCCCTCTAAATTTAAGCCATGCCATTTTGTCCGCCCCGCTTGCGTGTCCACGCCTCTCGCCAACAAACAAAAAATTGATGAAAATAGTTTCATGCAAAATGCCGTCGTGTAAAATACGTGTTAATAATATAAATATAAAACTGCGTGTTTTATGGGAAGTTGGTATATTTGGCAAAGCAAACACACAAACATAAGTAGTGTTCTTAAGTATCAGTGTTTCCGCTTCGTTACATTTTTTACATTTTTTGTATCTTTTGGCTCCAAGTAACATGTATAATTTTATTAAATATGCCAAAATTTTTGTTACTTTTGATATAGACACGATATAAAGTAATATCACTAAAAAGTACTTGCTTCATTGTTTGAGGTAATGACCTGTCTTAACATATCAATTCGATTTTTATATTAAAAGTTACGTGCAAATGCTATCAAAAATTAAATTAAAAAATTAGTTTAAAATAAACAAAAATAACGTTTTTGAAGTTCTACTCTGTTCTATTAGTGAGAAATCATGAAATGTTTCTTGCCAAAGTATATCTATATTAAGTACATGCAGGAGTTCAGGTGATAGTTTTATTGGTGTGCGTGTTTATCATGTATTGTGTCAAAATTTGTTTACATTTATTTCAATTTTTATTTTGCTCTTGTTTTTTACGTATTTCTTTTCATTTTTATTGTGCTCTATCAGGGATGGTAAACGAAATATTCAAATTACACTTTTCGAACTCAAGTTGCATTGAACATCCTTTTATTGAATTTTTGTTTAAATTTACATTGATATAGTCATTTAGAGGTCATTCTCTTCCTTTTTTTTATAATAATTAACATTAATTTTTCTCACCTGTGAAATAATATGAGCCAGAGAACGGCACGAGTACACCGCAACCATTATTAGACCGCATACTTATTTTATATTTTTCATACCCGAGTATTTTAAACATCGCAGTAAAAAGTTGGTTTGTTTATTTTAGCCATCCTTGTAAGTGTTTTTTGTATATTTAAAACAAAGAGCGTAAAAACGAATCTCAAAAATATCGCAATCAGAATTTTAAGTAAGAATTTTTTACTTCTCTTTATTTGTAAGCAGCGTTGCCACATTTTTACCCTATTAAAATTTTTACTGCCGTTTTATGAAATTCTGCATTCTAGTTATAAAAAAAAAAAAATTTGATCAAATTAATTGCTTAAACATTATAAGCAGAAAAACAGGCAACAACCATTTTCATAGGTATGAAATACAACACATATTGAATAAATTGCAATAAAAACCGCTTAAAGGCAATACATTTATAAAAATATAACAAACAAAGTAAATTTTTATTCCATTGTTTTAAACAGCTTTTTAAAACAGGTATACTTATTTTGTTGCTGTTTTTTATGTACAAATATTTTCAGTTTATGCGCCTTGTTGTCATAAACCGGGTACTAACGGTATTTAGGAAAACAAAATGATAAAAAATAAAATAAATATGTTTTTCCAATCCGTGAATAAAAGGAAAATTACTTAATTTTTTTAGTTTGAAACAAAACTGTATATATGTACGCAGATGTAATATTGCATTGACTGAATTTCATTAGACCTCATAAATAATAAATTGCAATAAAGTTTTGAGTTTACATATTTTATTTTGTTAAAAATAATCATTGCTTTTATACCTATTTATTAATTGTAGAATCGCCGCGAATAACTTTGCAAATGACAAAATAATAATTTTTCAGGAGAGCAAAAAAACGTATTTAAATGGTTTGATTATCTCCACTGACTGACTCATTGTAATTGCGTTTTGACGGTGATAAAATTCATAATTTTAATGTTTTGTTGTTGGAACAAATGTAAGAGGGTAAAATTAACGGTAATCTGCAAAAAAAAAACAGGTTTTGCAAAATTTGTCTTTTACAACGTTATTCGCGGCTTTGCTTCAATTTTAAAAATCTATTTGCTTAAAGAATAGAATTTATAAATTTCTATTCTGTGTGAATTCAAAAAAAGCCTAAAAAAGCGTAATATAATAAACAATGAACTATTCTGGAGTTATTAGTAAACTTTTGTTGTGTTTTTAATAAATGCAAAAAATGGGGGATTTTTCGGGTTCTGTTCAATTTATTTTCTTTTATTTTTCAACCATAACAAAACAAACCAAGAAGCAGCCAACTTCACTTTCTAACGCACTGTCAAAATTGGATTTTCCAATTGCTAAGCGTTGACGCCGTGCTATTTAGGGACGCTTCATACAGACAGATATCTCGCGCTTTACGCTCTAATTCATGGGTGGCAGTAAGTATTCTGTTTAGACTTGCAAACATCATTATTAGTAACTTTAGTTATTCCGCTAAAAAATTGACAACTTGCTAGTGGTACCGTACCAATACCTCGATTTGGAAGAGAGTTGTCCCTTAATTTCCTTGTAGAAGTGCCAGCTTCTATCACAGAAAAAATGTCAGTAACTTAATGTTGAAGTTATAATCAAATAAGAGTCTAATTTGTCTTAAATAGCGTTTTTTAATTATTAAATGAGTAAATTCTATCGAAACTCAATCTTTCAAAAACAGGTCAAAGGTATTTAAAAAAAAATCTAATTTAAACAATTTGAACGACTGGCGAGAGCATACATTTTTCCATCCCGGAATATTAGCATTGAGTCCTTATTTAAATATGAAAAATGAATTTCATCGGGCTGAACTTTTTTATACGTTTTTCTATTTTTTGTTCAGTAAAAGAATTTGTTTCCTTGTTAACTTCCTTGAAATAAAAAATAAACTTTTTATTCATTTTTATGTAAAATTATATATATGTAGTACTTAAGTTTTTTTTTCTTATTTTTTAACTCTCTGTCACCCTAATACTTGCTTTTTTTATTGGATTTACTTCACTAAACTACATTTATAGTCGGTTTCCATTGACGTGATTTTGCCCAAAACACTTGATTTTCCATACATTTTTCTTGCTACCAAAACCACTTAAACCAATTGATTTATTTCAAATCATGTCGAAAATGTATTTTTTCGATTTAATTTTGTCTTTGCAATACTGTGTTGTGTCTAGGATATTCAAGTTCAACTATGTGCTATCTATTCATATTGGATGTTTTATCGAAAAAGAGACAAATACTTTTAAATTTTTTAAAGCAATAATATTTTTTGTTACAAAAAAAGTGTTTAGAAAAATATAAAAAGCAAAATATGTAAAAACAAAAATTAATCTAATAATGAAAACAGTTTTTTTCAAAAATTAACATTACATAACATTTTTTTTCTTTTACGAAAAAATTTCAGTGTTACGTAACAAATTCGAATTTACACTTCAGCTCACTTCAAAGTGATTTTCTCAAAACTAGTTGATTTCAGGTCAATGGAAACGCAGCATTACATAGATGGTGAAGGGTATATAAGATTCTGCATAGACGAATATAGCACTCTTTTTTGTTTTTCTTATTTTTTCATTTTCTGTCACCCCAGTATTTGCTTTTTTGATTAAAGTTACTTTACTAAAGTAGAATTACATAGATGGTGAAGGGTATATTAGACACGGCATAGCCGAATATAGCACTTTTACTTGTTTTATCTCACTGTCTTTTTCTTTATAAGTCTTTAACATTTAATTCAAAAATTATGTATATACGGGGCAGATAAAAAGGTACATACGTAAATATAGGTGTCAAAGCAAATTGGATTAATTCACCATTATACATGCGTACATAAATTTTTTGTCAACCATTAATATAAAGCTGCCTGGTTTTTTATCTTTTTTAAAAGAAATATTGTCATAGAGAAAATTACATAACTCTTGCGAAAAAAACCGACTTCAAAACAGATTTCACCTGTCTGCCTGTATGGTCACATAAATTTGGTTACATTAACTATTGGGATACACTTTTATCTCCAAACTTTATACTTTTTCAACTATTCAATAGTTTGGTAATATAAATCAAATTACAGAAACTATAGGGTCACCCTTTTATTTGCAAAGTCAAATTATATACTTGCTGTTGTAGTAGATTTAGCAATCAGGTTCTGTGCGAATTTCAACCGTCTGTCTGTAACTGTTGAACAGTTTGCACACATACATCAGATTATATCAACTATTTAACTTATATTATAACATTTTTATACTACTTATTATACCAAATAAAGTAGTGGACATTCTGTCTAAAATTAAGGTGTTTGTATACAACGGTTCAAAAAATACGGCTATATTTAACAAATTACATTAATTTTGGCAACACCCTTTACTTTGTAAATTCAAATTATAAGCTTCTTGTTATAGCGGACTTAGCAAAACATGTCCCTTGTAAATTTCAGCTATCTGTCTATAACGGTTCAAAAGTCTGGCCACATACACAATAATGTATAAAAATTTTATACTTGTTGTTATAGAGAAGTTAAAACGTTAAACGTCTGTCTACAACAGTTTAAAAGTATGGCCATATACCAAATTAATTGAACTATTGGTGCACCCTTTAATTTATAATTTTAAAAATTATTAGCTGTTACTATTACGGCTGTTACTATAACAATTGACATTGCGTCAAATTTACAAGCGTTTGTCTATAATGGTTCAAAAGATAGGCTTATATAAGTAAATCTTTAGCAATTATGGGACACCCTTTAATTTCTAAATTAAAATTATAAACTTGTTCTTCTTTCTTTCTTTCTTTTCTTTTTTTAAAGAGAAGTAGCACTTCAGGCATCAATAAATACCTACTTAGTTCGCAACCGTACTACATTCTTTAGGAAATGGATAGATGAGAGAGAAGAAAGGTGGTGAAAGGAGATAGATATAGCCATTTTATTAATTATTTTACTTCGCCGGCGAATACGCTACAGAGAAGTACCGACGAAGGAGGCTGCATGTTTTTAATTTTAGATCTGAACATGTATATATACCATTAAACAGAAAAAAAACATTTTTATTTTTTGACTTACCGCAAGGATTGAACCCAGGGCAGCTGGTTTGCAGTCAACGTGTTTACCACTTAGACTACGGCAGCCTCGTTGATATAGCTGACTTAGAAATACAGGTCCCTTTTAAGTTTCAGCGTTCTGTCTATAACGGTTCAAAGGTACGGCCACACACTTGAAATTACATCAACTATTGGAACACTCTTTAACTTCTAAATCAAAATTTAAAATTGTTGTTATAGCGGACTCACCAATACAGGTTCTTTGTGAATTTCAAGCTTCTGTCTACAAGTGTTTAAAAGTATGGCCATATACATCAAATTTAATGAACTATTGGCGCATCCTTTAATTTATAATTTGTAATATTAATATTTGTTACTATAACGGCCATAGCAATCGACATTCTGTTCCATAGGTCCATATAGGTAAATTTACATCAATTATGGGGCATCCTTTAATTTTTAAATTTATTTTTTTATAATTTTTTTTTTGGAAGCCATAGTAATACGCAGTCATTTTAAATTTTACATAATCGCCCTTTACAGTTCATAATACACGTAAAAAATATGTATGTTGTATGGGGACACCCTTTAATTTTTAAGATTATGAACTCTTTTTAAAACGGGACCAGTCGGTAATCATAATCTATCATATTGCCAAAAATTTTCAAAATCGGATCAGAAATGACTGAGTTCTGGAGGCACAAATATAAAAAAGCAACATTCAGCCGATAAAAATTTCGCCAAGTATTTTAAATACCGCCATCTATTTCGCCTCTTTCAATTTTAAAATTTTTTAACGCAAAAAACGATTTTTAACACCACGTTATATTTTTGATAACAAATAATAAGCTTTTAATCTTAAGCTGTTAACCTCAGAACGTGCTTCATTTAAACATATTATTTTCGCGACAAGGCTATTTGACGAAAACATGTGTGTTATTTCGTTTCATATTGGTGCAAAAAATTTGCTTATGGAAAAGAAAGTTCAAATAAATGCAAGAATGAATTTTATTGGACAAATTGAATAATTTAATTTCGATGATGACTTTGAGTGTTATATTGATCGAATGAGACATTTATTAAGGCCCCGATTATGGTTCACAACATTTATTATTTTGATGTAAATTTTAAATTGTGATTATGGTTTACAACACTTATCGGTAGTGTTGTATTTTTAAACTATGTCTACACGGTTGTCAGATCTAACAATATTGCCAGAAAAATTTGTAGAAAATGTCCTGCAATCGTGTAAACTTACAATTTTTGTCTTGCAATGTTGTTAGAGAAGGCATTGTCAGACCATTGTCATGCTGTTACCTGATAACAATATTGTCAGGCATCTGACAACACATTTTCTGTTCTGGTAATGTTATTGCCAGAGCATTGTCAGACATTGCCAGATCATTTCATATTGTAAGATGTACTACTTTTTAACATCTGACAATGGCGTCATTGTTAGATAAATAAAGGTAAACAAAGTGTTTGTGCAAGATAATAAAATTAATATAATAAAGAAAAAGTATTTTAAACAATTTTGAGCTAGTGGTAAAAAGGAATGGACAGTGAAAATGATTTAGGTGAATATTTTGGTGGCGGGAAAGCACTTGACCATGTGTTGCAGCTAGGCTTGCCAGATGGCCTGGATTCGCCTGAATTTTCCAGTTTTTTATGTTTGGTCCAGTTTCCAGGAAAAATGCAATCAGTCCAGTTTTTTCATATTTTATATTCTTTTATAATGAGATTAATATTTTGTACAAAAAAAATTATGTTCTAAATACAATGAAATTACAACTATATTTGCAAATTTTTAGATTTTATCTTTTTCTAATTCCGATTATTACCATTTTACTTCTGCTGCCTGCGAGGGAAATTTAATAATTTTCCAAAAAATATTCCAATCGATAAGACATGGTACGTCTATTTTCAAAAATGTGATTAAAATAAAGTACAAAATCTGTATAAATTGGTCTCATTCGTTCTTTCCATTCCAATAAGCGATGCTTTTTGCGAAAGGATCTTTTGTATTTTAAATAATTTATACTCTCAGGAGACACATAGAGTGAAATTATACTCGTAATAAGATTAAACTTTGATGAAAGTTGCAAAAATTTTCAAACTTTTTTGCATACCAATAAAGCAAAAGAGTTAGTAAATTCTGTAAATAAAAATTCAAAATATATGTGGCAAAAGACATATACTAAGTACCTTTGTAAAAATATGTACTTAATATAACGTAAGATTGAAATAAATTGTTATATTAACGTGTTTTTTTTTAATTTTTAATAAAATTTCACTTTTTGGAACAACAAGTGCATTTTAAACAGGTTCAGTTTTTTTTCTAAAATCCAGGCGCAAATTTTACGTTTTTCAGTTTTCAGGCTTTTGGGATCTGGCAAGCCTAGTTGCAGCCCATAGCTCTATCGCCGGGAGTTTCTCCGGCGTGTAAAAACGTAAACAGAAGTCTTATCGTAAAAAAGTGGAAATATCTTGGTCACCTGAGAACATCTTAAAGCTAATTTAGGAAGTTGAAACAAGACGTTCCTTATGGGATGTTGGTTGTGAAGAATATAAACTGCACAAAGATAATTTGTGGCAAGAAGTAGCAGATGCCATGTTTATGAGAAATTATTAATATTGTCGTTTTAAAAAACTTCGAACGGGCTTTGTACTTTACTCTTTCCGATGTTGAAAATATAGTCGACCATATGATACCCTACTCACCCTAATATGTAAAAAATGTGGATTATTTTTATAATAATAAAGAATTTTACTTTTATTCCAAAATATTTTAACAAAAATGTACAGTATTGCTACGTTTATTTTATTACGACGATGAACACCAGGTAATGCAAGTTAAATATATAAAATTATTTTACAAAGTATAGAAAGATTGTACAAATATCTTGATAAATTCTTATTGGCAACTGATACGTTTGTATTGAAAATCTATTTCACCTCCTTCGACGAAGTACGTTGTAAATTCATTTTGCACATCTTTGGCATTAAGTGCGTCTGTCCGAGTTCTTTGTAATGGAAACATTGATTTGTCCATCGTTTCTTCCCGGCGCCAATCGCATGGAACAAGTGTACCGCTGCTATCATAATGATCAACTGCATTAGGCGGTGCATACTTTTTCCTATTTGTGACCATCAAATAGTTATGAAGCACGCAACAAGCAAGAGTAACTTTTTTTAGTCTTTTCAGCATCCAGGAAGATCGGCTTTTGAAACACTCTGAAACGGGCAGACATGATGCCAAATACATTTTCTATTATACGCCGACCGCGACTCAGTCGGTAATTGAACCATTGTTAGACCTCGTTGGGCATAGGGTTTCATTAAATTCGACCGCATAGCAAATGCATCGTCAGCGACAAGCACATAAGGAACTGGCATTTGTCTTCCAGGGAGTGCTTTAGGTGGTGGCAAACAAATCTTATTAGAATCCAGTGCTTTTCCAAATGTGCAACTATTAAACACACTGCCATCTGAAAACCGTCCGTTGCGACCGACATCAATATACAACATTTTTATTCCGCAATACAATACTGTGCGTACCTTTATAATTATAAAAGATGCTGCCAGCATTGGGTGGTGCATCCGTCACCACATGCTTACCATCAACTGCTCCTATACAGTTGGGAAAGTGCCACAGCTCATTAAATTTGCTGGCAACAGACAAACTGACAATCTACATTGTAGTGGCAATTTTTTATTGTTAGGTCTGACAATATTGTTAGATCTGACAACTGTGTAGACATAGCTTTAAGGCTGGTTCACCCACAAGTTTCTGAAACATTTTTAGTTCGCATAAAATTTTTTTTATATGTAGTTTGACGTTTCTCTCAGAGCGAGAGAAATTATTTTGTGCGAACGACTCAGTGTGAATTAAATTAATTTTAAATTTGGTCCGAACCATTTTAGAAAAGGTTGCCACACCATGTGAAATTTGTTTAAGAGACATGCCATATTGTTTGGAATTTGTATTAGAAACTCAGTATGGTAAACTAAAAAATGTAAACAAAAAGTAAAAAAGAAAAAACATATAAAGAAAAAGAAGTATTGGCAGTAAAAAGAAAAAACTCGAAAAACAATTTAAAATTGAAAAATATTATATTAGGTAAGTTGTAATATTAAAGCAATTTAGTTTATAATTTTTTAATTTTCTTTGTCCTTTAGATACAAATTTAAGTTTATATGATTTGAGCAGCAGCTCTTATAAGAACAATCATATCAAACAAAATATTTGGTAGATAAATTCACCACAAATGCTGTTTTTTTTAATTATAAATATTAATTTTTTTATTTCTTTATTTTGACACAAATATAATTAGTTTTTTTTAAATTTATGCACATATGTATTTACGTCATTTTCAATTATTTATGGCAGCACTGTTTTTACGAACTAAGTTTCTGAAATGGGTGAACCATGGTGTAGAAAACTCTCAGTAAACAATAAATTTCTCCGAACCAAAAATGTTTCAGAAACTTTTGGGTGAACCAGCCTTTAGTTGTCTATGTCAATTGATTGCGATTATCGTCCACAACATTTGCAATATGTGTTGTATGAAGTGTCTTGCTGCCACGGCATGTTGAAATTTAAAATGGAAAAAATTTGTAAATAAATATTTTTTGTTTATTGTAAATATCTATAACTACCATTTTTTAGAAAAATTATGAACAAAAAGCAAGTGGAAATGTTGGTAGAGCTACCGACGCAAAATCGTGATATTAGCCGTGGCAAGCCCCATTTTGATGTGATAATATGCAGTTATGCTCTAAACCCATTCGCCACAGCAAGATACACGAACACACGACAGCAAATGACGCTAGCAACATTTGTCGCCTTGTACGCAGCTACATAATAAAAATACGAATTAACTGTATTTCAGTGAGGTCATTTAAGCGATTTTTAAAGAAGCAGCTCCGATTTATAATTAAAAAAATGTTTTAACTATTTTGTAAGAGACTATTTAAAGAGTAGAATAATTCGTTTGGATTGTCATTAAGATTGAAAATATATGTGTGTCACGTAGTTTCTTGTCCACTAAAAAAAAAAAAAAATACTAAAAACAACAGTTTTTGATATCTATTAAAACCAATCGTGTTATGTATTTACAGATATCCCATACGACAATTGAAATTAATATAAGTACTTCAACCAGCAAGTACTAAGACCAGAAGTAAATTTTTAACTAAATGTTGTCCATATCCATACAAAAAAGGAATTTTATTTTTATGTACATCTTAATACATTCCTCAGAAATTTTTACAATGATTCTTCGTACACTTTCGCCATGACAATTGTAGTGTTTTTAATTAGTCGGTGTGGCCTTTCTAGTTTTTTTTTTTTAATTCAAATTTCGAAAAATATGTTTTAAGCAAATATTGAAAATTATGTAAAAAGTGTTAAAATTTTTCTATATACAAAACTAAAATGTGCTGACAACTGTTTAAGTGCAATTATACCGGTAAAGTTGGATGATTTTACATTGGTTTCTCTATTTTTCTACGAAAAAAAATCCTTGGTTAAAGGTTCTAAAGGATCTCCTCACAAAATTTTACTCAAATCCATAAAGCAGCACTTGCGTGAGACAGATAAGAATTCAATAAATAGATAATAGTATTATAAATCAATTATTGTCTTCACCAGCAACACTATTTTCCTTAAATATTTCATGTACTAAAATTATCCTGTTACAGTTTTATTGTAGATTTACACTTAAATTTTTAAATAAATAATTTTTGTTTCATATTTTTATTGTTCTTTTCGTTTTTTACAATAAGAGATTTTAAGCACTTATTATTTTACATGTCTTATAGTACTGACATCACTTAACTGTTTGTTGTCGCCAAGGCAAATTGAATACTAGGTAAAACTAGTAGCGCAGGTGATCGAATTCGCTTTACACATTTCTCCGAGCTAACGTCAAAATTTATTTACATTTTCGTGACGCGCCATTCAAAAATAAACTAAAAAATTTTGAACTTGAAAATAAAATTGAGTAATTAATTTGAAAAAAAGTGAATGTGCAAAAAAACGTTGTTTTAAAAGTGAAAAGTGTGTGTGGCAAAAAGTGCTGTAAGAATATTAAAAAAAACGAACAAAAAACTTACTAAAAAAGAAAACGTTTCTTTATAAAACATTTGTAAATTAAAAACATTTTAAACAAAATATACATTTTGAAAAATGCGTTATTGTGCGGTTTGCAAGAAAAAGTACGAACGCGGGAGTGGAACTTTGTTCGATATGCCAAAGGACACTAAAGGAAAAGTGAAATGGAGTAGTATTTGTGCTACGCAGAAAATCTTTAGTAAGCGCAGCTAAAACTAAGAGCTGCCCAAAAAACTTTCATATACAATTTTTTTTTACTATTTTCCTTTAAAATTAAAAAGATATTGAAATTACCTCTCCAATGATACCCATATTGCCTTAATTTACCAAAAAATACTGGACATATTCCAATGTGTGTGAAGATAAATTTTAAAATTTTTAGCTATGCCACAAACCTTTTAATTTAACAGAGCTCTGTTACAAAGATAACATAGCCCTGTTAAAGGAATAAAAATTCGGTTTATGCATCCAAACAGTAAATTTTATGGAAAAACCGAAATATAGAAAAACCAAAATGAATGGGATTTGCTTGCGAGGTGTCCTTCTATAGTTCTCCGTACTTAAAATATTTAAAAGCCCGTGTTGGAACGGGTTTGGGCACTTATACTTTTAAAATTTGAGTTTCTCTAAGGGATGAGCCCATTTTTATGGAAACAACAAAAGATGGCAAAATTGTAATAATACAGGAATGTGCATGAGGTAGTCTTCTTTCATTGTCCATACTTGGAATTTTTAACAGCGCGAGTTGAAACGGGTTTTGGGCACTTTTAAATTTTAAAAATTTGGGTTTCTCTAAGGGATGAGCCCATTTTTATGGAAACAACAAAAGATGGCAAAATTGTAATAATACAGAAATGTGCATGAGGTAGTCTTCTTTCATTGTCCATACTTGGAATATTTAACAGCGCGAGTTGGAACGGGTTTTGGGCACTTTTAAATTTTTAAAATTTGGGTTTCTCTAAGGGATGAGCCCATTTTTATGGAAACAACAAAAGATGGCAAAATTGTAATAATACAGAAATGTGCATGAGGTAGTCTTCTTTCATTGTCCATACTTGGAATATTTAACAGCGCGAGTTGGAACGGGTTTTGGGCACTTTAAAATTTTTAAAATTTGGGTTTCTCTAAGGGATGAGCCCATTTTTATGGAAACAACAAAAGATGGCAAAATTGTAATAATACAGAAATGTGAATGAGGTAGTCTCCTTTCATTGTCCATACTTGGAATATTTAACAGCGCGAGTTGGAACGGGTTTTGGGCACTTTTAAATTTTTAAAATTTGGGTTTCTGTAAGGGATGAGCCCATTTTTATGGAAACAACAAAAGATGGCAAAATTGTAATAATACAGAAATGTGCATGAGGTAGTCTTCTTTCATTGTCCATACTTGGAATTTTTAACAGCGTGAGTTGGAACGGGTTTTGGGTACTTTTAAATTTTTAAAATTTGGGTTTCTCTAAGGGATGAGCCCATTTTTATGGAAGCAACAAAAGATGGCAAAATTGTAATAATACAGAAATGTGCATGAGGTAGTCTTCTTTCATTGTCCATACTTGGAATTTTTAACAGCGCGAGTTGGAACGGGTTTTGGGCACTTTTAAATTTTTAAAATTTGGGTTTCTCTAAGGGATGAGCCCATTTTTATGGAAACAACAAAAGATGGCAAAATTGTAATAATACAGAAATGTGCATGAGGTAGTCTTCTTTCATTGTCCATACTTGAAATTTTTAACAGCGCGAGTTGGAACGGGTTTTGGGCACTTTTAAATTTTTAAAATTTGGGTTTCTCTAAGGGATGAGCCCATTTTTATGGAAACAACAAAAGATGGCAAAATTGTAATAATACAGAAATGTGCATGAGGTAGTCTTCTTTCATTGTCCATACTTGGAATTTTTAACAGCGCGAGTTGGAACGGGTTTTGGGCACTTTTAAATTTTTAAAATTTGGGTTTCTCTAAGGGATGAGCCCATTTTTATGGAAACAACAAAAGATGGCAAAATTGTAATAATACAGGAATGTGCATGAGGTAGTCTTCAACAACCTGCCGCCTTGTTGCCTTGCTGTCAACAAATTATTCATTCTCATATAAACACATGCATTCTAATTCTGACATTTTGCAGTCGGTAGCTGCTGTCTCGAATGTGTTTAGATCATTAAAGGACAAATGGGATCAGTTTACCACAAATTTAAATAGTATTAGTCCATCTATTTAAAATGCGAAAGAATGGTTTTTAATAAAAAAATTTTGTTTATTTTTAATTGCAATAATTATTTTAAAATAATTTTAAATATGTTTGTGCATTTGTTTAATGCTCTAAACACATAGACCACAGCAAGCTACACAGCTTCATGGCTACAAATGCAGTTGACTTCATATGTCGCCGTGTAGTCAGCTACTTAATTTTTTTGAAGGCAGCAACAACAGCTGTGTACTTTAGCAATACAAATTTAAGGGATACCGCATACATATATTTTATAATGAATAAAATTAAAGTTATTGATAAAAAATGTAATAATATCACGAAAAACTATAAAAACACATAAATTTATTTCCTTATTGCATTTTTGTAATGTTCTTTTATGTTTAATATTAAAAAAAAAGTTTTTGTTTTTATTTTTCCAATTTATATAATTTATATGTATACTGGCAACACTATATTTGTGTATTGCTGCCCGTCAAAATAGAAAATAGCCTAAGTTGGCAGCAGCAGCAAATGCTGTCGTGTAGTCGTACTGCTGTGATGTCGTCAAAATAATCCTTTTCATTTAAACACATGTATTTTATTTTTGACAGTTTGCTGTCTGCTGCCTGGTGTCGTCTATGTGTTTAGTGCTTAAGTTGGCAGCAGCAGCAAATGCTGTCGTGTAGTCGTGCTGCTGTGATGTCGTCAAAATAATCCTTTTCATTTAAACACATGTATTTTATTTTTGACAGTTTGCTGTCTGATGCCTGGTGTCGTCTATGTGTTTAGTGCTTAATCGTTTTATTTTTGACAGTTTTCCATATGAAGAGATGTAATTTTATGGATAATGTATGCTGCAATAAAATACAACCCTATGACATACTCAACATGTAGATCAGGGCGAATCAATTACCAGGTGGCAGCGTTAGAGAATTTATTATTTTTTGCTGGTAGAAACGAATGTCAAACTTCATATATAAAAAATCGTACACAGATTTTTTATGTATGGAGTTTGACAGTAGTAGAAGATTAATGAATTGGCCTACGCTGCCACTTGGTAATTGATTCGCCTTGATGTAGATGTTGTAAACCATAATGGAAACAAATATAAATGTTGTGTTGTAGCCGAGACAACACAACATTAAAGTGTTGTGAATCATAATCGGGGCCTAAATTTAAACAATATAGTGGATAGTTCAAGCAAAGTTTTATTCCTAGTGAGTACAGGTGGAGCAGGTTATTATAAAGTTGCAAAAACACTGGTAGCTCTAAAAACACATGAGGACTTCAAATATGAAGATAACATTGGAAAATTAAAGTCTATTTTCAACGTGAGACAAACGTGACAGCAGAACGTTTTAAGTTTTAAAATAGAAACCAGTTACAGGAACTAACTATTCAAGATTATAGAGTAACCATCAAAAAGCAAATTGTGAATATGGAATATATCTGGCTGACGCCCTAATGGGAATACGAAAATCCAAGAAAAATTAATTGACTCTGGCATGTCAACCTTTAAAAAAAAATATGTGAGTCAACTCGAAACTTGGAAATACTGAAAGAAGAAATCCGAAAAATTAACAGTAAGCCAGAAATTGCATGCTTTACAGAGTTAAAAATGGAAGAACTTAAGAAAACGAGAAAACAAAGGAGAAATTTAAAGTATTTTTATTGTGAAAGTTAGGGTCTTACACAAAAGTTTTGTAATATATATTCTGGCAAACCTGTTCAAGCCGCAATGATAAATAATTATAAAAGTTTTAATACGAAATGTCAACGAGCTGAGAAATAAATTAAAAGAAAAATGAGGAGAAAACTAAGTAGTGAAGCAGGATTTAAGATATTATTGAATCAGTAGTTGGTCCGAGTTCTGGGTGATATTAGGCCTATATTTGACAATTTCATGACCAAATTAAGAGGTTCTAACTATTTTCCCCGGTTGGATCAGAAAAGAGCATACCATCAATTGGAACTTCACGAAGAGAGCAAAGAAATAACGACTTCTATTACTTGCAGAGGCTTATACCGACTTATACTTTAAACGAATATTGTTCGGAATTAACTCTACGCCGGGGATTTTTCAACAAATGCTTGAGAAAATGCATTTACTATCTTCAAATGTTATGAACTATATAGACGACATCATTTTCGGAAAGCGAACATGACAGGTATATACAACAGGTATCTGATACATATCGGGATAATAATAGAAGATACCGGAAATTAAAGTTCTAAATGCATTGAAGTCGATCCAGAAAAAGTGTAGGCAATATTATCTTTAAGAGATCCCAAAACTTAAAATGACATACGAAGTTTCCTTGAACTTGTCACTTATGTTGGCAAATTTATTCCTAAATTGAAAAATCACACCGGTCCATTAAGATATTTACTCAAAAAATATGCAAGTTCATTTGGGGGAAGGAGTGAATCTTGGCGTTCGAGAACCTAAGAAGAAATATTTATTATTTCCATTTAAAAAATTTATGTTATTTCGTTTGATTGCTGATGCCAGCCCTGTTGCGTTGGGAGCAGTTTAGTCATGAAAATTAGGTGCTTATTATATCATTTGCTAGCCAAATCCTATCCGATGTAGAAAAAAGGTACTCTCAAACAGAAAACTAAAGCCTTTTATTAGTGTGGGCAGTTAAGAAATTTTACTATTTTTTAACAGTTCCAGAGTTTAAACTGGTAACAGACCAAGAAGCAATTTTTAAGCCTACTTTAAAACCACCAGCTCGAATTGAAAGGTAGCTTTTACGTCTACAATTCTTAAAATTTAAGGTCATCTACAGATCAGGAAAGAATTAGCCAATTTAAGAATTGTTTCTGTTTTGATTTTAGGGGTAAACAAAGTATTTGTCACGTCCTAATAAGCTTTGTGGCAGTAGCTCTTTCGATTTCAGGAATTGCTTAAAAAACATTCAAGATGAGGAGATAGTCGATGCAATGAAAGCATTGCAATGAAAGCCATTGTTTGACTTGAATGCGGTATTTTTTGGGTTTATTTCCAGTAATTTTTGAATGTTTTGAAATTGTAGAGACTTTCTATACTATTTAATATGAAATTTTAAATATCTTTAAGTAAAATTTTAATTTCGGCAGGTAATTAAAGATAAGCATACAATGCAAGTGAGTGCCAAATAAATTTTATAAATATAATAAATAAATTTGGAATATCGTTTTTATTATGTTTTGCAACTGAATTACGGCAGCACCGAATCCTATAAAATTCGACTGATTTTGTGTAAAATATTCTACAATTAACTTGTACAAACCTCTGCCATAACATTGATCTACTATCTACCAATCTGAAGAAATAGTCCCGTATTTCAAATTTTACACGTACGTACAACCAAACTAAATGACTCGGTATTTGCAATCAAAAGAATTCGTACGTTTGTTACCAAAAAGGGAAAAACGTAACAATATATTTGTATATTCATACTTACACACATACCATCCACATTGAGTGCATCTAAATATGTACATATGTATGCAAGTGTGTAATACATTTAAATAAGAAACTATAGACAAAAAAAATCAATGAATAATAAAGTAAATCTATATATTTGTATAATACGAAAAACATCCCCATACCATTATGTTTCCGCCTCCATGTTTAATGGTTTTTGTGGTGTTTTGTGACGGAATTCGGTGTTGGGAGGTCTTCGTACAGGAAGGTTGCGTATGTCTGATTGCTTACAGACCAATCTACATGATTTTGGACAAATTCTAATCTTTTCTTTATACCATGTTTCCACGGCTACTTGAAACACTTGTTTCGCTCTCTTAAACAAGATTGCGAATAATGCTGTTTATACGACACATTCCTGTTTCGATTTGACAGCACTGTTTAGAAGCATACATGCATACATATTTATGTATGTACATAATAACAAATTGCTCTCGTATACGATTGTTTTTAGCTTAAAATGGAAAAAAAAGGTAAGTAAGAATACTAAAGGTTATTATTTTATAATATTTTTCAGATCAGAAAACGTGCAAGTAAATGGGAGCAGATTGGCGAGCGCGCTTTGCTAGAGATATGGGCTGAAAAGATGCCCCAGTTGCGTGGCGCCTCGAAACACATCTTCTACTCCTCAAGAAATTTAATTTTGGTGGCCATCCTCCTGGACATAATAATTTTTTTTTAAAGCATGGTCTTTTGCCATTTTAAAAGTTAGCACAATACAAATTTATACTTTTGTTTGTTTTCGTTTTGTTTATATTTTTGTTTTTGAGAACTAGTGCAGATAAACGGTCGATAAATATTAGAGATGATAGTAGTTTTTTCGTGTTTCGTGAGGTATTTAAAAATAAAACAATATAAATTGAGCTGTTTTGCTCTCAATATTTTGTATGGCGAAACATGTTATTTGGCAGTAGTTTGGTCTCTAAAACATGAATAGAGAGCAAAACAAGTGTTTTAAGTAGCCGTGGAAACATGGTATTAGGTGCTTTTTACTTAGGTTAGGACCTTTCCACTACTCATAGCCTTCAAATTAATTCTAATAAGAAGCCTTCTTATGGTTGAGGTAGAAACATCTAGATTATGCTCCTTTTTAAGGATAGAAGAGGTGTCAAAAGGATCTTTTTTTACATGACGCAAAATTGTTCGCTCATAACGAGGTGTAATTTTCGACGGTCTTCCTCTTTTTTCTGCCTTGCTTTCATATTTGACTGTGTTTTCCACCATTTTTTAGAGTATCCAATTATTTCGGCAATTTGTCTATAACTTTTTCCTTTATAAGGAGTTTTTTTTAGGTTTTCCGGCACTCAAAGGTACAAGATTTTCCTCTGCCCATAGTAAATACTATTATATAAAAACGTTGTGAGATTCCAAATTTTACTTAAAAAACACACAAGCTTACCTTTTTATACACTTCTAACTAAAAAATGAAATTTAATTTGTAAAAGTTAATTATTTTTCAAAACTAGCTCTATTTTTTTTGCACACCTGTTTTCGCAACCAAATTTGTACTGATAATAAAATGAGGATTAATGACGCTGAAACTATTTTGAACATAACGGGATTACATTTGTAAGTGATGTGTTAAATAAGTTGAACAACTCTTTTATACGTACTTTTTTGTATGAGGGAATAATAAGGGTAAAAATATTGGAGATCAGGTGGCTCTATTTTATTGCACATCACTGTACATATATGATAATTTATAAACTTCTAAGAAATTTACAGTGAACTACATTGATACATATACAACACATTTTAGTATATCTGAAACTGCAATTCAATTTTAATATTTAATATATTATTTCTTGTACATAGGTATGTATCTCATATCATTTAGGTATTTTTAGCACAAGCTTTAGCTTTCTATTGAAAAAATTTGAAATTCGTTTTCGTATAGACCCGTTATAAGCCAACATCTGAAACAGGCATAAAAAGGATTTATAAATATTTTATTTTTTATAAGTATGTAGATCTATAATGTTATCGCTTTACCCATTGTCACTGGTTTTGATAAAGTCTCCTTTGCCCTTTAATGCACCCTTGATGGTTTTTTGTGAGCCAATGGAAGGCCTTAAGAGAATTTATAAGTAAAAGATTTTCTGATATAATTTGATTCAATATTTACCGGTAGCATTCAAGGGAACCATCATCCGCAGGAGAAAAAATAATGCTTCCATCACGAGTGCAGGCAATTGTACTTGTAAACGGCAATGGCAATTGAGTAACAGTTGTATCTGTATCCTGAAAAATATATATTTATGAAATTTAAATTAGTCGATTGTTTATTTATAATTTTATGTATTTACATATATCGCACTTGATCAACAAGAGGGTATTAACTCAAAATATTAAAATTTACAGTAGAGGTGAAAAACTGTTTGTGGTTACATTTAAAGAGAATTTTAAAATCCGAATTTATCATAGTAAGCAAATTCCATTAGAAAATATTTTTACATCGTTTTTCCTAGAAATCTGTGCAAGTATTGCAAAAAAAAAAACAAATCAATTTTTAGAGTTAACGCCATTTTTCTGAAATTTTTCGATTATAAATGAAATAAATTTTATCAACAAGATAGTATCATTTCAAAATAAAACCAAATTGAAAAGAGACTTAACTCAAAATAATACCTTTTTCATGAAAATTTACGAATCATTTCTTTTGTATTAACTCGAAATAATACCTTTTTTTGAAATACTACATTATCATGAATGTGGTCTAAAAAGTGGGTTTCGAGATGAAAGAGTAAACGGAATACGTTGAAATTTTTACAGTAGATAGATATTGATGTTGTTAGCTGATTTTTTGAAAAAAAAAGTAATATTTCAAAAATTTTGAGTTAATACCCTATTGTTGATCAAGTGCGATATGTAAATACGAATGATAAAATGTAAATAAGCATATTTCTATATCTTAAAAATAAATTATGGACTAAACTATGTAAAACATACAAATCGCACTTGATCAATAAGATTAACTAAAAATTTTAAAATTTTCAGTAGAGGGAGAAAAACTGTTGATTTCATTTGAAGAGAATAGAAAAATTCAAATACATCATAATAAGCAAATTCCATTAGAAAATATATTAATATTTTTTTCTTTAAATTTGTGCAATAATAATTGTAAAAATATATATATTTAATAAAATAATTAATACCATTTTTCTGAAACTAGTTGATGCATTATCTTTGTAGTAGTTTGAGTTGTGGCCGCTATAGTTGAAATTTTTATAAAGTTTTCAAATCCGTTTTTCAAGAGAAGGGTATTATTAACACAAACATTTTCCCAACTAACGATATTCTCTCAACAAGATGGTATTAGTTAAAATTTTTTTAAATCTGGAATACAAGTTCTTTATTTCAGAGTAGGAGTAGTTTTTTTTTTTTTTAAATCATAGGTGCAAAGTTTTAAAAGCTAACAATTATAATTATAATTAAGTATGTATTACATTTATGTGATACAACTCATATGTACGCTACGAATATCAAGACGATAAACTGAAAAATATTAGTTTAAGAGATGCTTTCAATAAAAACACAAAGAAATTAGTGAATTACAAACTTACTTAAGATTTTCCCAATAGCTGATGCATTTAATTTTTTTTTCCGGTTACTTTATAGTGTGTTCACACATGCGCTTTTATTTAGATTATTGCAAGAAATGCCATTATTAAGCACAATATTCCAACACAATATTCAGGACATAGAAGATAAGTTTGTAAATATTAATTTATTAATAATAAAAAACATTGTAATAGAATTAAAAAATATGTAACTAAGCAGCGAATGGGCTGAAGTTTATTGTGCTTATTGAGCTAACTTAATTTTGTGTGTCTAAACTGTATATAAATTTTGTAAATAAACAGAATATTGACTCAATAAAAGTGCATATATGAACGTAAAACTTTGATATTATGCCAGGAAACTTTTTCATTGGCATCAGTTTTTACAAAATGTTGGCTCCATTGTTCTTATAAGCTCTTAAGATCAAAAAATCTATCATGCGTTAAATCATTATACATTAGGTATCCCAGTCTTTTTAGCAGTGCCTTTTAATGTGATGTATTGATCGGTATATAAGCAAGATTTTTTTACTTACTTTTTTACAACTCTACTAACGCTATCTCTCTCATTTTAGGAGTGTGCTTGAATTAAATATTTATAGGTTTAATTTTTAACACTATAGTAATACATCAAAAGCAAATATTTATATATTTGCTGACCAAAACAGTTGCCGGAGTTTATCCATATCTTGAGTATTGGATTTAATTTTGCTTCTTGCACAATTTTTTCAATCCGAAAGAAACGTTCCACGTGTTCCGCTTTAGGGTCACTAACAATAAAATGGTGACAATTTATTTTGATTTTGTAAAAATAGTTTAAAGTTAATCCTTTTGGCTACGGAAGAACTAATTGCAAATCGTACACAGCCACATTACCATATTTTTATACCCTTCGCCACAAAAAGTGGAAAAAGGGTATATCTAAGTTTGTCATTCCGTGTGTAATTTTTACATTATCGATTTCCGACCCCATAAAATATATATATTCTGATTTCTTATGCTTATCGAAGTCGATTGAGCGATGTACGTCTTTCTCTCCGTAAAGATGTCAATCGATCAGATATAGTGCCGAAATAGGTGCTATTGGAAATCAGCATGATCGGCCTATGTCCTTCGTGGCAGCAGGCAAAACACACCGCCTACCTCTAACTTTTTTATTTCATTTGGAACAATAAAGTAACTCCAATCAAAAAATCAATATATGAAGCGATATACAACTAAAAATTAAGAAAAAAAAACATCAAGTGAAAAAGTTGGCGCTCGCCCATATTTACCGAGTTATTGGGCTCTGAAATTTGCAAAATTTTTAAAATGTCAATATGGGCATCATTTTAAAACTTTTGAAGAAATTTTAAAAATGCTTAACCCATTAAGAGCTGATGTCATTTTTATGTAAAATTATATATGTATATGCAGTACCCATTTATTTTATTTTTTAATTCTCTGTCACCAAAATATTTGTTTATATGATTGGAGTTACTTTACTAAACTAGATTTTCATAGATGGTGAAGGGTATGTAAGATTCGGCATTGCCGAATATAGCACTCGTACTTTTTTATATGTATGTATCTATCTTTTTCTTTTCTACACAGTTCCTTTTCTTCGTGGTGTGAAACTTAATACTCATTTAAAATTATTTTCACATTTTCGTGGGAATTGGAAAGCAATGCGTAGAGTTCGCATTGTATTTTTTTGCCAAAGACAAAAAAATGGATTATTAAATTCTTTTTCAAATATCTTGCGGAACATAATGTTACTTCTGGGGGATAAGTATTTAACTTCACGCATATCTTTATAGTCCTTGTATAAGTCTCTAATACTTTTCCCGCTCTCTATAAACTCACGGGACATATGAAAAAAAAAAAACATACAAAGCATATACATAGATTAATAAAAACTAAATTAAAAAGGAATAAAAAGTAAAACAAGTAAGAGTGCTATATACGGCTATGCCGAATCTTAAATACACTTCACCATCTATATAAATCTAGTTTAGTGAAGTCACTTCAATAAAGAAAGCAAAAGTTTGACAGAGAATTAAAAAATAAAAAAAAACTTTCTGCATATATATAATTTTACATAAAAATGACATCGGCTCTTAATGGGTAAAGCATTTTTAAAAAATTTTAGTATTTCCTTAAAGATGTCTTCAAAAGCTTTAAAATGATACCCGTATAGATACTTAAAAAAATTTTTTAATTTCAGAGCCAAGTAACTTTGAAAATATGGGTGAGCGCCAATTTTTTTACTTCTTTTTTAAATTCTCTATCGCCCTAAATATTTATTTTTTTGATTGGAGTTACTATTGACATGACAAAATTAGAGGTAGGCGTGGTGTTTTGTCTGCTGCCTCGAAGGACCTTCTCTCACTTTTTGTGGTGAAGGGTATAAAAATTCTTTCAACTACTGTAGTTAACTAAAAGGAATTGATTTAACATATTTCTTGCAAAAAAAACCGACTTCAAAGCAGGTTTCATCTGTCTGGCTATAACGGTTCAAGAGTATGGCCACATTAATTAGATTACATTAACTATTGGAACACCCTTACATTCTTAAACTTTATACTTGTTCAAATAGCAGTATACATGAAATTACAGCAACTATAGGGGCACCCTTTAATATCAAATTATATACTTGATGTTTAAATTTCAACCGACTGCCTATAACGGTTCAACAGTTTGGCCATATAAACCAAATTACATTAACTATTGGGACACCCGTTTATTTCTAAATCCAAATTTTATACATATTGTTATAGAGGAGTAAGTAATACAGGTTCCTTGTAAATTTATTTAAGTTCGGCCACATACTTGAAACTACATCAATTATTGGGACACCCTTTAACTTACAAATCCAAATTTAATACTTGGTTTTATAGCGAACTTAGCAATAGAGGTTCCTTGTAACTTTCAAGCGCCTGTCCACAATTTTTCAAAAGTATGGCCATATATATCAAATAAATGAACTATTGGCGCACCCTTTAATTTAGCAATCTACGTTCAGTTCAATTTTCAAGCGTTTGTCTTTAACGGTTTATAAGATAGGCCCATATAAGTAAATTTACATCTGTTATGGGGGCACTCTTTAATTTTTAGACCTTTCTTGTACAACTTTTTGTTATTGGGAGCTATAGTAATAAGGAGTCATTTAAAATTTTAAAGAAGTGCCCTCTACAGTTCATAATACTAGTAAAAAGTATGTATGTTTTTAAAACGGGACCAATCTGTAAGCATAATATATCATATTACCAAAAATTTTTAAAATCGGGTTAGAAATGACTGAGTTCTGCAGGCACAAACACCAAAAAAACCTGCAGTCGAATAAATGACATCCTTCTTTTATTTTGAAGTCGGTCAAAAAGGAAATCACATTTTATTATTTATATATGTATATATTTATATATTGTTAAATTGCTGAAAAGCCGTTATAACAAAAAAAAGCTACGTTAGCTAGCTTATTGTGAGAATCTACCACAAGTATTTAATATATTTTCACTTTATATAAATAAGAACATATGTAATGATAACCATTATTATAAAAGGTTTACAGGCGGCGAAATTTGGATGGTGCATTTTGCATTTCACAGTCGCCTTCATACCGTTTTTATTGACTTTGTTTTTAGTAGCCTTTTTTTTTGTCGGTAGTATCACTATCGAAAAAATATCGATAGTCCGCTCTAGTTGTTAAAGCATCTGTTTTATGTGACTAGAAATGAATTTGAAATATATGAAAACGTGAAGATTTTTTTTCATATCACATTAAACGGCAGTTTAATCCGCAAGGTCTTTTCTTTTTTATTTCGTGTACGATTAGATAGCGAAGAATATGAATACTCGTATCATGAGTCTTGCAGATAATGTTGAAGTTTTTGTTTTGTGTTTTACATTTAATATTTCTACGTCCGAACAACTGCTTCGACTTACTAACAATTTAAATCGACATACATACCCTCTAAACTCAGAATAGTGTTGTAGTTTTGGACACGTCATATTAAGTTTTCAATTCTTGAAAAAAACTGTCTTCAAAACAGAGATGACCTGTCTGTATATAACCGGTCAAAGGTATGTCCACATAAATCAAATTACATTAACTATTGGGACAAACTTATATTCCATCACCAAACTTAATACTTATTATAGCAGATTTAGCAATATAGCTCATTGTTAATTTCAACCGCCTGTCTACAACTGTTCAACTGTTTGGCAATATACATACAGTTACAGCAAATATAAGGCACCCTTTAATTTTCAAATTTAAATTTTATACCTGCTGTTGTAGTAGACCTATCAATCAGGTTTTTTTAAATTTCTACCGTCTGTCTAAAACGGTCCAACAGTTTGGCCACATACATTAAATTATATCAACTGTTGTAACACCCTTCGATTTATAATTTAAAATATTTATTCTTTTGATTATACCAAACAAAGTAGTGTTTGTTCAAGTGTTTGTATATAACGGTTTAGTTACAAATTACATTAATTTTGGGAATACTCTTTAATTTCTAAATTCAAATTGTAAACTTTTTGTTTTAGCAAATTTAGCAATACAAAAGTTTGGCCATATACATCAAATTACATAAACTATTGCGACACAATTTTATGTTCAACTTAAAATTTTATACTTATGGGTTACAGGTTTTTTGTAAATTTCGACCGTTTTTCTATATTTGTTTTAAATTAAGGCCAAATAAAACAAATTAAATAAACTATTGGGGCACTATTAATAATTTTGTATATTAATAATAGTTATTATAACAGTCATAGTAATCTACATTGTGTTACAATTTTTAAGCGTTAACATCACCTATCGGGACACCCTTTAATTTTTAAAACTATTTTTATATTCCTTCTTAATATTGGAAGCTATAATGATAAGCAGTTCTATTTAATAAAGACACCAGTCTTTTACGCCTCATAGTTCACGTAAAAATGTGTATTTTAAAATAATGAACTGTTTCTAAAAGGGGACTTAATCTGTAAGCATAGCCTTACAACTAAAAAAATTTCGGAATCGGTTCAGAAATAACTGAGTTCTGCGGGCACAAATTTAAAAGTGGAACATTTAGACAAATTGATAACCTCTTTCTTTTTTATGTCGGTTCATAATATACCATAATACACCATAAATAGATTGGTTGTACTAATTTTCAATAACAATATCCAGTTTCGACCTCATAAAGTATATATATTTCCGAGTTCAGAAAAATACACACCATGTATGCAAAACTCGTACATAAATGCAATTGTTAGCAAACACAGCTCAAAGAAACATACACATACACACATATTTTTAACTCATCACTTATGTGTGTTTATAAGTTTTGTATTCAGCAAGAACATGCGTCGCGTATGAAAAAACATACGTTTAACATATATTTGAAGTTCGTGTATTGAACACACGATTGGTGTACGAAACAGAAGATTGATTAAAAATAAAATTAAAACTTTTGGCGCTAAAACAACAAATACATGACAGTGTTATTATACAGACTACATTACATAATACTAATAATAATAATAATACATAATACTAATAATATATACAAAATAAAAATTGAAATATATTTTATCAGTTAATGTAGTTTTAACAATAAAATATTAATATTTAGTTGTATCTTGAAAACCGTAAGTGAAAAATATTTCAGGCGTCAGAGTATCAAATTCTAAAAAAAAACAATTAAAATATCATTTGGAATTTTGTTATATTTTTTTTAGCCATAGGTGTACTTATACTTGAAATCTTCAAAGTTAGTATATTATTATACAGACTAACACGATTAAAATTTAAAGGGCAGTCTCTTAATTATTGTATTAAATTTTGACAGTTTGCTGTATCTTAGAAATCATTAAAGGCATAATTGATTAATCTGTTTCAAATAAAAACAACAATTGTTTCAACTAAATTTATTTAAAAAAATTACAATAATTCATTAGCAATAAGAAATTAAAAAATCGAACTAATAAAAAATACATATACGTATTAATGACTGAACTTTTCCGCTATTGAAAGTTTATTTTGTTGTTAAAATATTAGAAAGAGAATTCTTTAAGAGCTTAGTTAATTTTTAAGTTCGAAATTAATTGTAAATCAGCCCAATTATGAATATTCTCACGGAATTTCTTTCCCACGGAAAAAATTTTTCTCTCCAATTATGAATAAAATTATAAAAAAGTGGCATCATCGTAATTTGAAGTGAGTTTTTTTCTCGTATTAAAACGAATTTACATTTTCTTGGAGTTCGCTAAATCAAATTCGCACAATTTTATAATCGAAACAAACCTGGTCGAAAGTAAATTGAATTCAATTTTATTCTTAAAAATGACTGAAAACACAAGCAAAGAACCATTGGAATAAAAAATTTGAAGTCTTTATTATTAATCTTAGTTAAATTAAATACAGTTTAATATACTTTATATTATAAAAAAGTAAGCTTAAAAATCTTCAATTGCTTCATATTCTTGCCTCAAGCTTGATGAAAATTAGGTGCATGAATAAAAACACGTTTTTTTTTGGTAAAAGTTTTAAACCTTCATACGAAGTATCTTTTGTAAACACCATTTAACAATAAAAGTTCAATTTTAACAAATCTAATTTAAAAACAAATTTTTCACCAAATCACAAAATTTCTGCAAATTTTTAATGTGGCGATCACAGTTTATTTATATTATTTATAATTGTAACTAAATACAAATGCTCCTGGCATTTTCAATTTTTGCCTTAAAAAAATAAATTTGTTTTCTTTTTCAATCAACACCTGACTTTGGCGTTTAAGTAAAAGTTCGAACTTAATTTCGAATAATGCCAAAACGAGTGATTTGCAGAATACCAAATAGTAATTTCTTCGGTTTTGAAAATTGCTCATTTTTTAAAACGATTCGGTTTACAGAACAGAGCCGATTATTTTATTTTCCAAGTCTTCAAATTCTTTAAACATTACTCCAAGTACGCCAAGTGCTGCTCACTCTTAAAGAGCACAACATATCAACCTGCTCGTAAATACATCCTTTTAGCACCAAAAAATTAAAATATAAAAACAGAAGTTCTGGCTATTTGAAAAAGGCAAATGGAACGTATTGCAGTATTTCATATACTATATTATTTCAACCTAATTTTGTTTTTGAAAGAAAATCTAATTATTGATATTTTTTGTTTCCTGTTTCTTAAAGATGCCACCCAACGATGTGGCGAAATATTACAAAAATAAATAAAAAATAACAAACAATGGGCCCTAGTAAAAAATATACATTTCGTCAATCATAGACAAGTAAAAATATACTTTTAACGTTAAAAAGTGTTTTAAATTTAAAACCAGCTGAAGATGTTTTTATCAGACTTAACGTCATTTTAATCAGTCAGAAATATAATAAATTTTATAAAAATAAAATTCAATTCAGTGTTCAGAAAGTTTATAAAATGTGTACGAACGAAAAAATTAAAACAGATTTCGCAATCTTTGAGGATTTACAGGAGGAAAAAAAACACAAAATATACAAGGAAAGATTTGATGCATTTGGCCTGGATGATGATGAATTCTTTTCAAGATACAGGTTTGACAAAATAACAGCACGATTTTTAATAAGTTTGTTGGATCCGAAGGAAGCTAAAAACAATAGAGGTTTGCCTATTCCAATAAGTTTGCAAGTTTTAACTACGTTGCATTTTTTTGGTAGAAATGCCCACCAAAGTGACATTGGTAAGCAACATATACTTACATACATATAGCTGCCAACTAATTTTATGCAATATACATAATATTAAAAATGAACAAAAATAAAGGACAAAAAAGCTAAACATCAACGAACTACATACATACATAAAAGAGGTTGGCAGACTTTTAACCTGCACCACTAAACTTTGTTTTTTAGCTGATCTTCATGGGATGTCTCAGACTACTGTGGGAATAATTATTAAAAACATTTCGAAGAAAATAGCATTGCTGTTTCCATATTTTATAAGTTTTCCAGATATTGCTGATCTGGGTAAAGTGAAACAAAAATTTTACCAGTTGGCTCGATTTCCAAATGTAATAGGAGCCATTGACTGCACTCATATACGTATAAAGTGCCCGGCCAAAAAAGTTGGTCAAGAAATGGCGGGATATTATCTTAACAGGAAGGGATTTTATTCCTTGAATGTTCAAGTAAGTTCACAAAACTTTTATGTTAGTGTTTGCCACACGTGCACAATTATATATTTTTTCAGATTGTATGTGATGCAGATTGCAAAATAACTGACATAGTGGCAAGGTCTCGTGGATCCAAGCATGATGCCCGCATATGGTCTGAGTGTCAACTGAAGAGAAAATTAGAAAATAGTAAAAATGCACACAATGGAGTGCTTCTTGGAGATGCGGGTTATCCATTATCTATAGTACTACTAACACCAATAAGAAACACGTCTACTCTAAAAGAAGAAAGGTGAGTTTTGAACTTAAGAACTCAGAATAGCCTAATAAATAAATTAATTAATGATTCTTAACCCCGTATAGGTATAATAAAAGTCATATTGCAACCCGTAGCAAAATTGAATGTGTGAATGGGCAGCTGAAATCAAAATTTCGGGCAATATTTGAAAGACTTCGGGTTGATCTGGATACAGCAAAGAACATTGTGGTTGCCATGGCTGTACTACATAACATAGCAAAGGAAAGAAATTATTCGTGTAAGTTTAGTAAAGGTGTTACATGTTATCTGTACATATCGCTCATTTACTGCAAATTCATAATAATTCAGAAGTTTTCGCTTTCTAATTAATATAAATAATAAATAAATATCAAAACTGTAAGAATTAAAAACTTTTTTTCTCGAATTTAGTTTTTTAAATTATGACAAAGTTGCAGCAAGAGAGCGACATATACATACATACATACATATATAAATTGCAACGTTGCATTTTTTTGGTAGAAATGCCCACCAAAGTGACATTGGTAAGCAACATATACTTACATACATATAGCTGCCAACTAATTTTATGCAATATACATAATATTAAAAATGAACAAAAATAAAGGACAAAAAAGCTAAACATCAACGAACTACATACATACATAAAAGAGGTTGGCAGACTTTTAACCTGCACCACTAAACTTTGTTTTTTAGCTGATCTTCATGGGATGTCTCAGACTACTGTGGGAATAATTATTAAAAACATTTCGAAGAAAATAGCATTGCTGTTTCCATATTTTATAAGTTTTCCAGATATTGCTGATCTGGGTAAAGTGAAACAAAAATTTTACCAGTTGGCTCGATTTCCAAATGTAATAGGAGCCATTGACTGCACTCATATACGTATAAAGTGCCCGGCCAAAAAAGTTGGTCAAGAAATGGCGGGATATTATCTTAACAGGAAGGGATTTTATTCCTTGAATGTTCAAGTAAGTTCACAAAACTTTTATGTTAGTGTTTGCCACACGTGCACAATTATATATTTTTTCAGATTGTATGTGATGCAGATTGCAAAATAACTGACATAGTGGCAAGGTCTCGTGGATCCAAGCATGATGCCCGCATATGGTCTGAGTGTCAACTGAAGAGAAAATTAGAAAATAGTAAAAATGCACACAATGGAGTGCTTCTTGGAGATGCGGGTTATCCATTATCTATAGTACTACTAACACCAATAAGAAACACGTCTACTCTAAAAGAAGAAAGGTGAGTTTTGAACTTAAGAACTCAGAATAGCCTAATAAATAAATTAATTAATGATTCTTAACCCCGTATAGGTATAATAAAAGTCATATTGCAACCCGTAGCAAAATTGAATGTGTGAATGGGCAGCTGAAATCAAAATTTCGGGCAATATTTGAAAGACTTCGGGTTGATCTGGATACAGCAAAGAACATTGTGGTTGCCATGGCTGTACTACATAACATAGCAAAGGAAAGAAATTATTCGTGTAAGTTTAGTAAAGGTGTTACATGTTATCTGTACATATCGCTCATTTACTGCAAATTCATAATAATTCAGAAGTTTTCGCTTTCTAATTAATATAAATAATAAATAAATATCAAAACTGTAAGAATTAAAAACTTTTTTTCTCGAATTTAGTTTTTTAAATTATGACAAAGTTGCAGCAAGAGAGCGACATATACATACATACATACATATATAAATTGCAACTATTGTAATTTTTTAATAAACAACTGATAAAAAATTTATATTTAAACAGTTTTGGATGTGTTTCCTACTACTGACACAGAAGTACAAAGTTTTGAAATAAATGAATATGGGAGCAGTTTAAGTTAAAATGGCAATGCCGCAAATTCAGGGAATGCGTATAGGACATCATTCATAAACGCATATTTCTAAAAGTTCAAATATTTCGGCCTTTTACATACATATGTAAATGAACTTCAAATTCAAAACATTTTTATTTAAGTGTTTTATTTTCTTTAACAAAAATTCATTTTCATTTTATAACAGAAATAAAATAAATAAAAAGAAATTAAAAATGGACTTCCAAATTAATTTAGTTCCAAAGAAACATTTAAAATATAAACTAAAATTAAAGAAATATGAGATCACTTCATAATTCTACTTTGCAGTATTGCTATAACGTTTAAATTTTAAAAATCGAAAAGATCATTTTGGTTTCTGCCAGTCTTTTTACGGAGAATTTCCATTTTCAAATCATGTAGTTCTTCGTCGTGTTCCATTTGTCTTTGAAGGCGTTGTAGCTTAAGAATTTTTAGTTCCTTTTCCTGCATTATGTTTTGAATTTCGGCTTTAAGTTTTTCTTTTTGAAGATTAGTTATTTCTTCATGACATAATGATTCCTTAACGATTTGGTTCTGTCGCTCTAATATAATATTATTTTTGGATGGTGTTTTAGGAAGATTTCTAAGTCGTTGAAGTTTAGAGGAAGAACATTTTTGTTTTTTAATATCATCGAAACTTTTAAGTGGAGTGGTAAAAGATGAAACATATGTACTTTTCTTATTAGTGTTAACAGTACATAGTTGTGGACTTTCGAGCGATATTTTTATATTATCTGAAGAGCCTATTTCTTTGTTGCTTTTATCATTTAGTACTTCGCAGTCCAAGTATTCAGCTAAAATGGGGCTTTCAATCAATCTATGTTCATCGACACAATCACTGTCGATTAAAATTTCGTCTTCTGCAAACTCTTTTACCAGCATGCTCTGGACTAAATTATCCTCTGCACTCATTTGAGGAATGGCGACAGAATTACCTGTTGCGACTGACGCTCGCTTCATGGACGCAACGGCTTTTCTAGCGCTCACTTTCATGCGCACCCACTGTGATTTCAATTTTGAAACATCGCGATCGAAGCCCGCAGAAGCCATAGCAACTCGTATGTCTTTTCATGCGTTTTTCTTTTTTAAAATCATAGAAGTGTCATTGCTCTTGTGTTCCACGATGTCCAGGTGCATATGTATGCACTCCCGCAAATATTCTTTTTCCGCTGTGCTCCAATTTGCCTCTCTTTCTCTTGGTTTTTTTTCTTCCTAAAAACTTATATAATGCAATTATATCTAAAACAACTAATGTGATAAGACGTACCTTTTGTTCTTTTTCCATAAATTTTTAAAATATTTTGAAATCATTTTTTTTTGAAAATTGTCAAAACTAAACAAACTGTTTTTTTATTTTAACGCCAGCTGTTCAATGATGCCACTTGATAACATTTTTCTACAATTTGTATGAAAACATTTCTTGTATTTGTGTTGGCACCCACTTAAAGTTGCTTCAACTTAAAGTATATTTTAATTATGACTATAGTTAAAAAAAAATTAGTAACAGTTTTAAAATTTTAAGTTGTTTCTAAAAAAACCGACTTTAGTGTTTGACCATGGTTACAGCCCAATATTTTTATTTATAAGTGACCCAGTGCTCAAAAAATTAGAAAAGAAAATTAAAACATATACAGTAGCTCCAAGCGAAACTCGTACACTTCAGACTAATTTTTAAACTATCTTATAACATTAAATAAGAAGCTTTTAACAAATAAAACTGTATTTATTTTATTAGTTTATTTTATAACAAATTTAACAAAACATTTAAGTTGTGTGTAATCTTCGTCTCACCAAATTAACATTAAGATTAGTTGGTTAAACAGATGATGTTTACGACGTACATAACAAAAGGTAGATAGATGCAAAGAATGCTGATAAAGGATGTGGCGGTCCAGAAAATGCTGCATTTCATTCTGCTAGCGTCTAATTTTTCTTGCTTTCTTTGGAAAACGTCCGCATACATTTGTAAATAAGTTTTCTTTCTAAAAATGTTTAGAGATTAAATTAAAAAGAATTAAACAGCCGAAAATAAAGTCAAATTTTATTTATTTAAAACATAAAAACTTCAAATTTTTATCCAATAAATTTTTTTTAATATAAACATAAAACAATAGTAATTTCTGGGACAAAACCAAGCTCGTACATCACACTTTAATCAAATATTATTTTGTTCGTTTCAAATATTAATATTTATACTCAGTGTATTTAGTGTGCATGTCTTTATTTATTATCACCATTTTTAATCTATTTGGCATACTGCGCACAAGGTTTTTGCAAAACTTGGTTCAATTTTGCCCAATTCGTCCTGAAGAGCCCATTTCAAGTCATCCTTAGAACTTATTGTATGACTACGAATTTTACGATCGAGATAGCTTCACAAATCTTCGATTGGGTTTATGTCTGTACTCTAGGCTGGTGTATCCATAACATGTGGACAATTATAAAGTAGCCATGATCGCACATTGTAAACCTTATGCTTAGGGTCGCTGTCTTGGTAAAAATACAAAACAAAAACTCAAATAAATCACAATAAAAAAGGTGATAATGGGGAAAGTCCATAATTTTTACGAAATATCCCAAAGTAAGATGCAAATTAAAAGAATGTTGCCAAATTAAATAAGTCTTTACGAGTTTGTCTTTGGCGTCGAAAGTTGCCACTTTTTTAAATATTTATCTTTTTTTAAAATATTTATTTTAATAAATAAAGATATATTCAAAATTTCGTTTCTGATATTTAATTAAGTACATAATTTTGTACTAAAATTAAGTAAATTTATTTTAATAGCCTATTTAGTTTTAGACATATAACATAAAGAAATTTGTTTTCATAGGTGTACGAGTTTCGCTTGGAGCTACTGTATGTACATTCTCATAAATTTTAAAACTCAAAAAACATTCAAATTATTTTAAAAATTTAAAAAACAAAATAAACAAAAAACTTAAAACCAATAAATTCACATAAATTTTCACGAAAAAAATGTTACAAGCAATTAGATACCTCCTAATGTTTATGTTTTAGATGCCACCCATTGGTATGACGAAATATCGAAAATAAAAGAATAAACAATATATTTTTATTTAAAAAAATTGACCACGTGCTTGAAGAATTAGACAATAAAATCAAATATGTATATTAAGCGGAGGGGTATTTTTGTTTTCGTTGTAGTCTTCGCATTATTTATATTGTTTTGATAATTTAAAGTTAATGTTGCATTCTTTGCCTTTAATAATAATAGTATAATAAATGTTGAGTGTTTGTTTAGTTGTTTTTCTTTTAAGATTTTTTTCTCCCCATTTAATATTGTAATTTTGTTTGTACTGTTTTTGTCATTATTTTTGATTGAGTTTTAGGCTAAAAGCTCACTCATATTACGGCCACATTCAAAAAAATACTTATTTTACATTTAAAGTATACAATAGCTATTGAGTACTTTTTGTTGAATAAACCATTTTTTTTAAATCGCATTCAAAATCGTACAATAACAGTTTAATAGTGTTACGATCTTTTTTTTCACTGATGAGTTGCTTAATTAACTCTCAGGAGGTCCCAACCCTATCATAAGTTTCTCGACAGCAACACAAAAAAAACTAATTACAGCACACCACACGCACGAATTTGGAGATAGATGTTAATCTCCGACTATGCCCTCCCATCCTTATCATGGCAGGATCTCCTTCTAATTCATCACCATGACCCTGAATACACCCGACCATTTCTTCCACTTACCTGTTCATCATTGCCATAACTATATTAATCTTAAGCCATCATTTTCTATATAAAAATGTCAATAGTAATTTATTAACACAGCAAAACTTAACTTAAACATAATTTGATTTTTAACACCACCTAGCAACACTTATCATAAGTCTACTACAAATTAACAATAACGAACAAAAATTTTAAATTCTTTTACTTTTTTGTTGTTTTTTCTTTCTTGCTCTTCTGTTTTATACCAAAATCTCAAAAAAATGTATTTTTTTTTCTTTCAGAATTTTATCTGATCGTTTTCTTGTTTTCTTTTTCTTATCTTTCAGGCTCAAATTTCTTATCCTCAATATGGGGTTAACGGTCTGTTTTGAGATCTAACATATGAAGGAGCTCCCTAAAAATGTCGTTAATCGCAAGATGCGAATAATGATAAATTACTTTTATGTCTTTACTCCCGTATTTGAGCACTAAAACTACACCATGTCTTTTTTACATTTAGCACTTTTTGAGATATATATGTTTACTAACGTTCTTTTAAATTAATTTTGTTTTGGTACGTATATATAAACTCACGAGATGCACACAAGATTTCACTTTAGCACAATAATAATTATTAAATTAATCTATCTTTAAAAAAATTATTATAATAAGAAGATAAAAGAAATAATAATAATAATAAAACAATACAGATGATATACACACTCAACACTGCTTTTAAATTTAGCTTGACAAAAATGGTTTTAGTTGATTGCGAGTCTAGTGTTTTTAGTAATACAGTGACGGTTGAGGAAAACTCTCAAAGAAAAACCGCGTACAGGATTTGGAATCTTGACAACGATAAATATTTTTTCCTTTTTGCTTTTAATTTTATTGATAGCATCGGTTTGTGATCGCAAAAGGTATGTTATCTCTTTTTAAATTTTTGATTTTTTGAAGGAAGAAAACAATCTCTATATGGATGTGTTGGTAGATTATATGCAGCGTTGCCACACAAGAAATTTACTTCCTACCAATAATTTTAAAAAATCCTACCAAAATCGTTAACAGCCTACCAAAAATTTTAAAATACAATCCTTCAATAAAATCAAAATTTTTATTTTGGCTTATATAGTAATATAATAAAAAATTCCAGTTTTTATAAAAAACATAAAAATATACATAAAATAACAACATAAAAGCAATATTTCATTTAAAATAACGGATGTATGTATGTGTATACAAAATGTATGCAGATAAAAAAACAAAAGGAATTTAAAATACAAAAAATATCACATACAATTGATTGGTTTTAAAATAAATTTAGAGCATACTATGCAGAATTAACACCCATCCCTTTCCTGGAGCCAATCAAATTCGCTCAACCATTCGGTTCTAAATTTTCTTTTGACTGTTTCTTTACAATGTTCACTAAAAGTATTATATTATTTATAAATGTTTTAAAACAAAAATGTTAAGAGTGGTTCTACCTGGTTGATGGACCCTACAAAATCTGCTTAACCGATACACCAATACATTTAAAGAATTTTAAATATCAACAAATACATATGCACACTTATATTCCATAAGCACTTTAAGAAAGAAAGAAATAGACTTTTCGATGAAGCGTGCTGTTATGTATTCTTTTTCTCACTTTATACGTTGGCGGCACTAATGAGAAGAAATATAAAAAAATTGAAGACGCGCGTGATCAAATGTGAAAAAATTTAAGTAAAAGTCTTAAAATAAAAATGAATAAACAAAACAAAATGCTTTAAGCTTTGAAAAAAAAGAAATTTAAAGAGTGGAAATATACAGAAATATAAGCAAATTTGTAAATGTTGATAGAAAATAAAGTGTAGACAGTTGTCCGTCCGCGAGTGAAAATTCAGGTATTTCGGATCATGAAGTGGATATGTTAGGAAATATTGAAGGAGTAGGGAATGTTGTCCCAAATAATAATAGACGGCTAGGATGAAAATGTGCTGCATGAAGAAATTGGGGCTACATTACCATTGTCATTGGACGTTAAGGAGAAGTTGGAAAAGCCGGAATACCGCGAGGCAATGGTATTTTAAAATTTATGCATACTTTATTTGCCTTCTATTAAAACTAAATTTATATTCCATTTACAGAAGTCATATCTCTTCCATATCAAAGGTGGCAAAGGAACGGTGGATGAAGTATAATAATTTCTTATGTTTTCAGATGTTTTTGCAACAGAGGGGCGAAATTTTTTTGAAAAGGAATTAAAAAAGCATCGAGCTAAGCCACAGCAGATATAAGCAAAGTAAATTCGTTAAAAAATAGTTTTATTATAAAATACGTTCTTTATAAATTTCTGATCTCGTAACAAGCTTTAAATTGTTTTTATTAACATATTTGTTTAACAATTTTTCTACATTTTTCTTTAAAATAAAATTTAAGCTTAAATAAATTAGTTGTTTTATTATATTTCTTTTTGATTTGTTATGAATTCTTAAAAAATTTGCTTTATTTTTCTCATAATAAAATAAATTGAAACATTAAAAAGTGTATTTTTTGATACAGTAACAATAACCAATTTTTATGAATACAATAACTGGTAGTATTCAGTAGCACTAACCAATATTAATAACGGACAACTATATATGTATATCAAGCGGTTAAATAACGAGTTACTTATTAAGTAGTAATAACGGTTATGTGTACCGGTTAACTAAAGGGTTATTTAAAATGTAATACTACCGGTATCGCTACGGTTATATAGGCAGTTATATACACGTTAGTACTGACGTGTGCGAGCGAGAACACTATAGTGTTTTCTCTTCTAAACAATAAGGTGAAAGAAAGAGATATAATCTCACACGTACATTAGAGAATAGGTTAGTTTTTTCCCAAAGGCCTATACAAAATAACTGAAAGTTTTACAATTTCTAACCAATACTTTGGTTATGAGTACTTAATATATAACGCGTTATTTAACCTGTAGTGTTCTTGCAGGGGAATGTCGTTTCTGAAATTATATTATTATATTTTTTCATTTAATTTTGGAGTTTTTGATAAAAATCTGAAAAAATACATGCAATATTAGTAAATATTTATGTAATTAATAGATACATATTTAGAATTAATAAAGTTTAATTACTTTCCCATTTTTCTATTAATTTTTTAATACATACACTTGAAAATATACCTTCACTTAAAACTATTGTTAATTTCAATTTCATAAAAAAGTTCGCGTTTCTTAAACCAGAGATGGTTATAGCTTTAATCATCTCTATGCAAATAAGCAGATGTTTTTTAGTACATCCCAAACAGTTTTTGAAAATAGTGGTAACACTATCAAAGTTATTGTTTATTTTATTAAAAGTTACATTTTTTTATTTTATGTTCTGAATTTTTAAGATGAAAAATTTACTATGCTAAAAAATTGCTACAGGCGGAAAACCTACCAAAAATTTAAAAAAATTCAACAAACCAACCAAATTACCAAACTGTTTTTTAAAAACGAAAAAGTATCAAGTTTGGTCCGATTGGACCAAAGCGGCAACGCTGATTATATGATAAAGTGAATATTTTCCCGCCTTAAGAGCTATTATTTACTGACATTTAGAAAAAAATCTCCGCGTATAAAAAACAAATATATGTAGCAATTTTCCCGCCGAACCTACTAATATTAAACTAAAGTATGCATCATCTCCCGCTTAGACAAATTTTACTATATAAAATTTTTACCTAAAGAAAACAAACTAAGTTAAATTTGTAATACTGCCAACTTTTCTCCCTAATATTCAATCTTCTTTGTATGCCGGCCATTCCCATGCTTTTCCTTGTATCACTGAACCTCTTAATACCAGGATGTCAGAAAATCTCACAGCTAAAAATTTTAATTCATAAAATTCAAATTCAAAATTTATTATTTTACCAGCTTTGAACGAAAAATACAACACTGTTCTATATTATATTCTGGCAATGCTATCCTACTTTTATTCAGCACACATATGGTTTTTCTGTCATTTACACATGCGTACAAATTACACATTTTTATTTTCAGACGAGCATGTGCACATGAAGTATTTTCACCCCTTTGGTATATTAATTTCTTTTATTTTCAGAACTTGTTGACTACCACTGGAAGCTGATAACAAAATTGCTAGTGGTAATAATAGCTATCGTTCCAATTTTGATTTAAATAAGAATTAATGCATTCTTTTTTTCTTCTTTACAGCCACTATACTATAAAAGCACAAACATAACCACAATTACCTCTACCAACCCCAAACCCATTGAAAAATACTAGGGACAAGGGCAGGAGTAAGTGTCTCCACAAGCAAACGCCCCTCCCTTGATATAATAGATTTTTAAGCGGGATTCAAGGCATTTTATTATTTAGCCTTTTCTCAGCCATCATATCTTCATACATAGATATTGAATTATTTTGTCTACGTTTGTATGCATGTACATACATACATATATACATACATGCATCAAACATACGCAGAACTTTTCTACACCAGAGTCGTCCATTATTAGGGTCAGAACTGAGGCTGCTTGCATTACCCGCAACAATAGTTATTAAACGTTTTCTGTTTTTGTAAGGCAATCTTTTTATGTATTAGTTGTCAACTTTTGGTTAGTGATATTAAAAATCATTGTAAACTTTTTACCTATTGAAAATATCTATAAATATAACTTTGATGGAAAATTAAAAATAAGTATTAAGAAAACAAACAGAAACTTATTAAGCTAAATTAAAAATATATATTTTTGCTTACTTAAGCTGGTCATACACGACATGTTTTTTACATCTGACTTTTTATCTGTGTTTGTCATATGTAATTCTGCATGTGTGTCAAAATTGGTATTTTACAGAAGACTTTTAATATTTGGTCGCAAACGTACATGTATAATTACGTCTGACATAATTATTATTTGCTTGCCACAGCTGTTCAAACGCGCTTTTTTTCACTGTAGAGATATCCAAGCCGTCCGGTTTCAAAATGGCTTGTAGTCGTCTTTAAATATTTTTGCCTGCGTTACGGAATTACTGAAGACTTGTCAGTTTTAATAATTTCATTTTACTCTAAATATAAACAAGATCAGTTTACATTAAATAATTATACCACTGTTGCCGTTTGGTTACACTTTTTACATTTTTGTAACTTTTGAAGGCTCCACGTAACATGTATAATTTTGTTATATTAGGCCAAATTTTCGTAAATTTTGGTACAGACACTAAATAAGCTAATAAAACTGAAAGAGTACTTGTTTCATTATTTGAGGTAAGAATCTCTTTTAAGATATCGACCTTTCTTAACATATTAATTCGATTTTAATAACAAAGGTTACCTTGCAAATGCATTTAAAATTCCAAGTAAAAAAAATTAGCTTGAAATAAGCAAAAACAAACTTTGCTGCAGTTCAATTCGTGAGAAATCACAAAATGTTTCTTGGTTTATGTTTAGAAACAGTAAGATGTTACTTTCAACAATTCTTCCCGACGGTAAGGTATTATGAGCTATATTTCGTGCGAAAAACTAAGCATTCTGTGTAAACTTTGAAAATAATTGTTAGCAACTTCAGTTACTTCGCTTAAAAAATTTAATAATACGTTGATGTTTTAAGCAAATTAGGCTCAAATTTGTCTTTAATAACGGTATTTTTAAAATAATTAGTGTAGTAAAAATTATCGAAACTAAATCTTTCAAAGAAAAAGCTAAAATGGATTTATTACAAAAATCGTACTTTAACTAATTTTATTGAATGTCGAGATAATGCACTTTTCCATACCGAAATATTAATATGGAGTCCTAATTTAAATCCTCATGAATATCATGGATATTTTTTTTAAATACGTTTTTCATTTTTTTTTTCGTTTTATTTTTGTTGCCTTCTTATTTATTATGGAATATTTGGAATATTTTGTATGATGTAACTTTTTTTTAAGGAAAAGCGTAACTTTTTCCTGGCTTTCTCTAGCAACACTGAATGATACAGAATTTACATAATTGTTATCAAATAGTTAAACAAATTTTAGTTTGATCATATGGAATATTACTATCTATGGTCAACCGCCGTTGATTGTTTTCATACGGCATAGGTTTTTGGCAATACTTTTTATAATTTTAAAAACAGCTGATGTCAGATGGTTTGTCAGATCAAAATAGAACACGTTCTAAACGAAAATTTGTCAGATGACTTTTCACATGTATTTTACAGAAGCAATGTTTCAACAGCCCTACACGACATGTATGTGTTTAACAGTGGGAAATTTGACATGTCAGATGTAAAAAACATGTCGTGTATTACCAGCATTAAGAAAACTAAAAGGAATTCCTATAAAAGACTCATGAAGAAATTAATATTTGTAAAAGATAGTGCAAAAAGTATTCGGGTACCGGGTTTGTTAATGCTTGTTTGTGTTTTTTTTTATATCGCTATCATTATTTTCTGGTTTTAATTTATTTTCGAACTTTTGGAAGTAAAAAGAAGACGGATAAAATGATGTTCCGAAAAGATATTAACTATGTGATTTATACACGATTTTAACTATGTTTATGTTTCGTAGGATACAAAAGTTCGAAAAGCCAAGAGGCAAAGATCAGAAAACTGGAACGAGGTTGATAAGGTATGTCCATATGCACTTCATCGTATTTTACTTATTTAAAAATATGAAATTTTTTAGGTAATATTAAAAAAAAAATTCAGGAGCTTTTAAAGGATTTAACCCTTTCGGGACGGAGTTTTATTTTGCAAACCAAATTATGTATGGTAAAATTTTTTTCATATTCTAAAAGGTATGATAAAAGTATTATGTTCTCCATACTTAAAAATTTTAAATTCGTCTTTTTATCCTGGGACATATAATCCCAACAAGTATTTTCATGGGGCATAAAATCCCACTCAGTGTTCTCGAAGAGCGATTCGAAATTAAAAAGATAACTAAAATATAAATATTATTAGATTTAGATAAAAGCTTACATTAGTTTTTAACATTTTAGGAATGCAATTAGGTTGTTATTTGTGGAATGGCCCAAAACACTTGTAACATAAGGCGTTGTTACAACCTGAGCATATCATCTTTCTTCGCTTTTCTTTTCAGCGGACACAGCGACAACGCTCTACTGGCAAGTGGTCTCCAATATTGATGCTATCCGTTTTTGGACGTTTGGGAGTTCTACCTCCCTGGCGATTGCGTTGAAAATAAAGAAAAAAGACAGTTTGAAAATTGCTGGGACGTATTATCCCAGTAGTCCCGAAAGGGTTAATCAGAAATAGAGTTAAAGAAGTGGAAAATAAAAACACAGATACCAACAATAAACACATAAAAAAGAAAGCTTGGTTGGATATCGAAAGGGAGTAAGTTGTATTCTTTTAAAAATATTTTTGATATTGGTTTTTGTAGTTTCAACAGTTTGTGTTCGTGTGAAAAACGAACGGTTTTTCAACTGAAGTCACAATGTACAAATATCAAAATTGTAGCAAAAAAAGAAATGGCTGATTTTCGTTTAAATGCCAAAAGAACTGGAGGTGGAACCCGGTTACAGAGGTACCCTTAATCAGTTCGGATATAAGTGTGTGGATTCCAAACGAGTTTGTTGCGCATACTAACGGTTACGATTCGGATTTTATTTGTATGAAGGTATGCAATTGTGATGTATTATTAAAGGCAAATTGATGCTCATAATTAACTTATTTCGAGGATTAAGAACAAATTTCTGGAATTTGTCAAAATATTGAGAAGCCAGGAGAACCAGTAAAGGAAGTAAAAGAAAAAGGTGGTAAATTGATCCAACAGAAAGAAAAGGTAGATAAAGTAGAACCAAAACTTCCGCCTAGAAAAAAAGGTTCGTATTAAAGCGAGTGTTTTTAGATTTATGACAAACAAAAATATTTTCTTCTTTTTTGAGAAATCCGTCTCAGAAAAGAGCAAACTACATCTGCTCCAGGTAGAATTACAAAAAAAATCAGAAATTTAGATTTGGAGTATGAGGTACTTCAAGCCAAATTAGACTTGTAACCTTCAAAGCTAACATATCTTAGATTTTTCTTATAGATAATACTGAAACTTAAACATACTATGTACACAAGTACATATCAAGACTGTATGAAAAAGCCAAAATGTGATGAATTTTTTAATTTAGTTAATTTTTTTCTGTTGTGGTATTAGATATACATATATAATTAATTAAATATTTTTAAAACCCTTTGTGTGCCATCTTCATGAATGAACGAAATGAAAGTACAAAATAAATGAATTTGAATTGATATTTGTTTTTATTTTTTGTGGACATATTCAACTTTTGGTTTTATTGTGTAGAGCGTATAAACTTTAACATAAAGTAGCTAAAAATTATTTTGTATAAATCTCTTTAAAATAATTTTTGCTCTTCCGTCGGATGTTGAGCTAGTTGGGTTTGCCAGTATTTTAACTTCACTCTGTCTGCCCCAATCATCCCTGGAAAATGACGAATTTATTTAAAGCTTCTCATAACACATGCTTTTTCTTCCAGAGTTGTTGGCATTTTTATTTTTTCTTTGCCATGACAAGCCAAAGCACGAGCAACTCTTCCACAAATTCTTGATACTGTGGGTTGTGTTAGACCATGAAGATCGCCAGCATCATCTTGAAACTAAAAAAAGAGTGAGTATGTCAACATTATTGTCATGACAGTATCGCTTACCTCTTCACGACCCCAACAGCGCAAGGCAACCAATACCTGCAACTCAGTATCGAAATGCAACTTCATCTTTTACCAAATCGACTATTTTTCTTTTGGTTGACAAGTTTTCGAAATTTAAACTAAAGTTCCTGAAACAGTTTAATTTTGTAGTACTCCTTAATTTCATTAAAATTTAACTTACGTGTTCTGAAAATTGTATTTATCGCGTCCATAGTTTGTAATATTAAAATATAAAATTTTTTATTCCCACAAATTGTAAACAATTGCACTTCAAATATATCAAAATGACAAAACAGCATTTTATTATTGGTTTAAAGAAGGGTGAATCCAATAATAAAATTTGTGATTTTAAAAATGGTTTATTTAACGTAAACCTAACCTAAAATAGGCATTTTTTAAATTTTTATGAATTTGGCCGTTAATGTTTTATAAAGTTTTATTATTTTATAATTATTATGTTTACTTTTAAACACAAAAAAAATAATATAGTAAAAATGTATGTAGACTACTAAGTTTTATCAATAAATGCAGTTTGCAAATACGAAAAATTTAAAAAACTCCTTTGAACGACCGCCTTTCATGACAGTCGCGATTGATCTTAAGGTGTACTGCTCTTGTCTGTTAAACGAATAACTTTAAAAAATTATGAAATATACGGTGAGACTATTAATTTATGTAGAGTATGTATTTCTTGGGCGCTATTAAAACAAGTAAGAAGAATTAAAATTAAAAGGTATTCCAAAATTCACGTGATTTTTTTTTAAATTACCCAAAGGATGTATTACTGTGTCCACTATAACACGTTAAAAAATAAAATGAAAACTAAAGGGTGATCCATACATATTAGTCAAAGTCACGCTTGGCAGATAATTTTTATTGTTATGTAGATACGTTGATGATTTATTATTTCTTAGACCATTTGCTTAATTCACAAAATCTTGTACTCGTATGGTGTATTTTTTATTGAATACACTTTCTATTTATATGCTTGTGAACACGCAGTGTATTATTGTATCAATTTATTTTGTAGATTAAACCTCAAAAAGATGAATATAAGTATTCAGAAGAAGGTTTTCAGGAAGTAAAATGGACAATAGGGCTGAAAAAAGCAACATTTTAAATTTTTTATGCGAAAAGTATACTCTTGATATGCTAATGGTTGATTCATGTAAGTTGTAAAAGATTTTCTTTTCTTTTTCTCAATGTGATATGGAATTCATTACTTCTTTACTGTAAAGAAATACGTAGGTTTGTGTGTAAATTTCGTCTAACCAAATTAATATGAATATATCTCGTATTCTTATTTACAAAGTTAGTTGGTTAAATAGATGATGTTTATAAAATACACAACTAAGATAGATAGATGCGAAGAATGCTGATGAAGGTCGTAGCGGTCCAAAAACTGCAGCATTTCATTCTGCTAGCGTCTAATTTTTCTAGATTTATTTGGAAAACGTCCGCATACATTTGTAAAATAAATTTTTTTTCTAAAAAAGATTTTTAGAAATAAATAATAAATGAACTTAAGCCAAAATAATTTCTAATTATTCTAAATATATTTTTAGTTCAATACATAAAATTATATTAGCAACTAAATAGTCCATTTATCAATTCGTCTTGTATCAAGTTTTAACAGTAATAAGTTTTTAGATTGTTCTGCGCTTGAATTTCGGCGGTTCTTTGTCATGATAATAGAAAATGCGCAAAAAGATCTTTCCACTGATACTTGGGTTGCAGGCAATGCTTATGCTACTTCTGCAATTGTTGATTTTACAGTAGATTCAAAATTTTAGCTTACAAAATGCAAAAATTTATTTTTCAAATGTTATTTTTTTTATTTTATAGTTTTTCAATGGATACCTAAACAGAGCAACATATGTACATATGTCACTTGAAAGAATTAAAGAAATATAAAATTTTTATGTGAAGTACAATGAGCAAAATAAAACGTTTTTCTTTTATTTTATTCCTAAGAAAACAATTTGTTTCGCGAAAATTATTTTTTTCAAACTTGAGGGATATTTATACAAATTTATTTTTTATTTTAAACTAGCGGACCCGGCGAACTTCGCCTCGCCCCCAATTTTAAGCCATCAGATAAACTTTAGAGTAATAATATAGCACAAATATTTAAATTTTCGATGTGATTTATTTGATGGAATCAGTAGAGAGCGATTTGATGCACAAAATTTCATACAAAAATTTTCCGCATTTTTTGCAATTTTCCATGATTTAAACTAAGAACTTTCTACTTTCTGATTTGGAAAGCAATTAAGGAATAATTTCACGAAAATTTCATACAAGAAGTCTATTTTCGATTTTACCAATTTTCCGACTTTTCCGGAGGGATTTTCTTCCGTAAAGACCTTCTCCTCGAAAATACGAATAACTGACAAAAAATTATACAGAAATCGGCCTAGCCGTTCTCATTTTATGAATTACTATACATTTTTTACACCATTTTTATATATGTACATATATACGAGTAGAAGATTATTTTTTGTATAGTTTAAAATAATAAATACATATTTATAAATGATAAATATTATTGTTACAATCTAAGAGAACAAAACATTTATTTTTTAATTCCTTCTAGAATGGTGTGGTTAAAATTGAATCAGTTGGTACTTCAGACTGATTTTTTGTATGCAAAAAGAGTATTGAAACAAATATATAAAATTCTTGCAAAACAATTGACTTCAAAACAGATTTTAGCTGTCTACAACCGTTTAATAGTTTGGCCATATACATTAAATTACATAAACTATAGGGAAACAGTTTCATTTCCAAATCCATATTCTATGCTTGTTGTTATTGCGGACTTAGCAATACAGTTTCTTGTAATCTTCAAATAATTGTATATAGAAGTTATGGGAATGCCCTTTAATTATTAAATTCATATTGCATACTTGTTGCGGGCTTCGTACTAAATGTTCTTGTAAAAATTTTTTTTTAAACACATCTAGAGTACCATACATCAAGTACCCGCTCCCTGTTTTTCTAAATATGATTTAATTTTTCTTATCTATAATTTCGGTATTTTTCCAACACAACGCACTTATTGAAACTGTTTATCGTCTTGACTGGAATCAAATGTATTGCATGCCTTCTCCTAATAATAAGTCACTGCTTTTGCAAAACAATTGTAAACTTTTATATCAGATGTATTGGTTCCTATTGGGGCAAAGGTAATATCTTCCAAGGGTAAACCTTGGTTTAACCATTAAACAACTTACTGCCATTAAACAATTTATTCATCAGAGGGACTGTAGATGGAAAAAATTTAGAACTCCAGAGTTGAAAGAGGAATTAAGAACTTCAAGGAAAACTGTTAATGTTAACATAAGAAATGCCACGATTTAGCTTTGAAATTGACTACAGAAAAACGCGGAAATGCATACGAGATATCGAGGTCATGCAGATGGTAAGTAACGAAATAGGATGTTCACCAGCATACCTTTTGACACGGCAGATTCAAGTTTTTATGACACCTCCATGTGAAAACTGATTTTAGTGAAATCAACGTTAGTACTTTTAAATTTTCCTATATAAGTCAGGCTGATGTTTTGACATGTTTTAGGTTATACAAATCGATTGCAGTAGGTTGTGATATTCTGCACCAGAAATTCATAAAAATTCTGCTGCCACTTCTCTTACCGTACATTGCACATTTATTTAACACCTTTATAATGACTTGCACTTATTCGTCTAGTTTGAAGTATGCAAAAATATTTCCGTTATCTAAATCCGAATCTGTATTCAGACCATCAGCTATTCTTTGCTACTAATCAAAAGTTTTAGAAAGGCTTCTTTATAATCAGATATTTTAGTTTATAGCAGAAAAGAAGTTACTGTCTGATTAGTAGTCAGGATATCGCACAAATCACAGTTGCGTTTCCGCCTCACTTGACGTATCAGAAATAATACGACGCGATCGTGATAACAATAAAATAAACTTTTTGGTTCTGTTGACTATTTCAAAGCATTGACTCGATTCATCATACTATCCTTTTAATGAAGCTTACTTTTTCTTTTTTTCTCGAAATTCAGCACGATTTTTAATATCGTATTGGACAGACCGTTAGCCACTTCGTTTTTCTTTATCCCTTTCAGACCTGACGCAAAACGACCGGTAATTTTTTTATAATTTTTGGAACATGTGTGTTGTGAAATGTAATGAAACAAACCAACAAACATACTTTTGTATTTATCTAATTAAGCTCTCTTAATACATGTTACTCTTACTTTGTATAATGTATTATAATTTTAAGATTTCTTAAATAAAGACAGTTACTTCTTAACCATTATCAAGTACACATCATGGTGTCAGGTGTGCGCCTTTCGTTCAATAAAAAGTCAGTGTCTTTTAAATAAGTTAATCAAAAATATATAAAAACAGTAAAGATCAAAGTCAGAAAAAAAATAAGACAATAGAATTTAATAAAAGCAAAAAATTTAAAAATAAATAAATAAAAAAAAAATTCCCAACAGTCAAGATTTAAATTCATCGAATGCCATAATAAGTCCAAGTCAACAATTTACGTCAATTGCAACTGCAATTGCACCAATGAATTTAAGGTCATCTAATCTTTCAGCAGAATGGAAAAGATGGAAAAATCAGTATACTATTTTTCTTCGCGCATCTAATCTAGAAGAGCAAACTGATAAGCGACTTGTTGCATTGCTACTTCACCATCTTGGTAATGAAGCATTAGACATTTTTGATTCATTTGACGTAAAACTGGACACTATTCCTTATATAAGTATAATTCAAAAATTTGATGAATATTTTATGCCTAAAGTCAATAAGGCTATGGAACGTCATAAATTCTTTTCACGCAAGCAATCCAGTGAAGAGACCATCGATGAATACGTCACAGCATTGAAAAATCTCAGCAGTACTTGCGAATTTGGTTCACTACAAGATGAGTTAGTTCGGGACATATTTATATGTGGATTGTCGGCAAAATATACGCATATAAAAGAAAGATTTCTCAGTGAAGACAATATTGCATTAACAAAGGCTATTGAAATTGCTAAAGCAATTACAATGGCAAAAGAAAATTTAAGTCACCTTAGTGAAGTCAACAACAACAATTTTATTGGAGCTTTGCGTCATCAGTCTAAAAAATCATCAAAAGCCAGTCTACCAAAGTTAAACAGTCAGCAACCAGCGTCAAGTTATTGGCTCGTCAATTTCAACAAAAAGCAGCTCCAGCTAATAAGTACTTATATCTAACAGGGCCTGGTACTCGATGTGGTCAGCAGCATAGAAACCGTTGTCCAGCAGATGGTGTTATTTGTCATATATGTAAGAAGGTAAATCACTTTGCAAAAATGTGTCGTAGTAAACAACAACAACAAGTAGCGGCCAAATATGTAAAGCAGATTAATAAGGAAGGAGAAACAGAAGATTTTTTTGTAGGTATTTTACAAACTAGTAACAACAATAAAAGTTTATTTAAGAGAAATGACAAAGATAAAGCTGTAATAAAAAAAGAAATATTTGAGTGGAATATTGAAGGCAATATTAATAATAAAACGGTTTATTTCCAAATTGATACCGGTGCACAGGCAAATATTTTGTCAATACATACAGCTAAATTCTTAAATATTAATGTACATATTAATGTTTGTAAAGCTAATACAAATATTTTAACCTTCAGTGGAGAAAAATTGCCTATTATTGGTAGTGTTAGTTTAAAGGTTAACTTTGAGAATAATAATTATGATTTAAACTTTTTCATTTTAAACATGCAATGCAAAAATATTCTAGGTCTTAATGCAGCGATAAAAATTAATGTTATAAAGCATATAAATACTTTATTTGTTGATAAAATTTTTGATAATTATAAAGAAATATTCTCAGGTCTAGGAGAATTAAAAAATAAATGTGAACTTATTGTAAAGTCGGAAGTCACCCCAGTCATCGATCCTCCAAGAAAATTTCCATTCAGTTTACATGATCAATTAAAAGTAGAACTAAAACGAATGGAAGATCTTAATGTCATTACAAAAGTAAATGAACCAACTAAATGGGTTAGTTCAATAGTGCTGTAAAGAAACAAAACGGAAATTTGCGAATTTGTTTAGATCCTCGTAATTTAAATAAGGCAATTATGCGACCACATTATCCATTTCCGAATTTGGATAATTGTAAAGCGGAATTAAGCGGTTCAAAATATTTCAGTTCACTCGATGCCGATTTCTTAATATATTCTCCTTCAATTGATGGTCATAATAATATTTTAAAACAAGTATTGGAAAGAGCTAAACAAGTCGATCTAAAATTGAACAAAGAAAAGTCTAAATTTTGTAAAAATGAAATTAAGTTTATAGGTCATATTTTTAATCAAAATGGAGTTACCGCTGACTCAGAAAAAATAAAATCAATTGTAAATTTACCAAAACCTCAATGTGTCGCTGATTTACAACGTTTTTTTGGTATGGTAAATTACTTAGGCGCATACATAAATAATTTTTCTTTAAAAAATAAACATATACGTGATTTATTGAAACATAATACGGTTTGGCAATGGCATGAAGATCATGATAATGAATTTGAAAATTTGAAGCTTGAGATAACCAAAACTCCTGTTTTGACATATTTTAACCCTAAAAAACCAATTACACTTTCAGTCGATGCATCTAAGTTTGCAATCGGTGCAGCAATTTTGCATGATAAGAATCCAATAGCATATGCTTCAGCTTCGCTTACGGATACGCAAATTAATTATGCTCAAATCGAAAAGGAGCTTTTTGCTATTTTGTTCGGCTGCACTAAATTTCACCAATATTTATATGGTTTAAAAGTTCTTGTTGAAACTGATCACAAACCTCTTGTGTCCTTGTTCACTAAACCATTGCATAAAATTCCAGCTAGATTACAAAGATTTATGTTGAGACTTCAGTGCTATGATTTAAATGTTCAATACAAACCAGGCAAGCATCTATATATTGCAGATATTCTTTCAAGAGCTGCTCTAAAAGAAAATACTTTACAAGAAATTGATAATGATTTGTCGCTTCATTGTGATTTATTAATGCAAGAAATTAATATATCTGATTCTATTTTAAATCAAGTTAAAGAAAGCTTGAAGAGAGATGAAACGTTGCAAAAAGTAATTTCTTATATAAAAGATGGTTGGCCACCTAGCAAAAAATCAGTCGATAAACTTGTAATGCCGTACTACAATATAAAAGATGATCTTTCTTTTGTCAATTCATTACTTCTTAAAAATAGTCGTATTGTGATTCCAAGTCAAATACGTCGTAAAATTTTAAACAGCCTCCATGAAAGTCATATGGGTATTCAACGTACTCAAAGTCTTGCTAAAAATTCAATTTATTGGCCTAATTTAAATAATGACATTTTCAATTTAGTCTCAAATTGCGAAGTTTGTGCAAAGTATAAAAATGCAAATGCTACACAAGAACTACTTCCACATGAATTTATTGATACTCCGTGGTATAAAGTAGCCTCTGATATTTTTGAATTTGATAAAAAACAGTACATTTTAATCGTTGACTACTATTCCAAATACATTGAAATAGACATTTTAAATACAGGCTATTCTAGGCAGCAAGTTATTTCTAAATTAAAGTCAATTTTTGCAAGACATGGAATCCCAAAAATTCTTGTCTCAGATAATGGACCTCCATATTCTTCTAAGGAATTTCAAATATTTTGTATAATTGGTCTATTGAACATATTACTTCAAGTCCTAATTTCCCCAGATCGAATGGATTAGCTGAACGATCAATTCAGACCATTAAAAAACTACTGTACAAATGTAAAGAAGCTAAGTCAGATTATTATACAGCATTACTTCATTACAGAACAACTCGAAAGGGTAATTTCCCGAGTCCTTCAGAATTATTAATGTCACGTCAATTAAGAACAAAAATACCGTCGGTCGAAGTCCATCTAAAACCGAAACTAGTAAATAGTAATGAATATAAGAAACGTATAAAAATAAATAATGAGAAAGTCGCAAAATATTATAACAAAAGCACGGTCAATTTAAAATCAATTTTTCCGGGTGAAAAAGTTATGTTTAAACGAACTCCTATTTCAGTCTGGTTTCCAGCTACAGTTATTGAAAAATGTAGGCAACCCAGATCATTTTTAGTTAAAGATGAAGATGGGATGATTTATCGACGTAACAGGGAACATTTAATGAAACTAAAATTCCAATAAAAAGTCCAAATGAAAATCAAAATTATGAAAATATTGATAATCAAACTAATTATGTAACTCAAAGGGGAAGGAAAGTTATAGTTCCAAATCGTTTACATTACAAATGAATTAAATATGTATAAAAAAAACACACACATACACAATTGTAAACTTAGAAATCAAATAATTGAATATAAAGTTAATAATTGAAAATTAAAATTGAATATAAAAAATCACTAATTGAATATAAAAAAAATTAATTAACAAATGTAAATATATAATAACCATTTTATTTTGTCACGAAACTTAAAATGGAAGATGTTGTGAAATGTAATGAAACAAACCAACAACATACTTTTGTATTTATCTAATTAAGCTCTCTTAATACATGTTACTCTTACTTTGTATAATGTATTATAATTTTAAGATTTATTAAATAAAGACAGTTACTTCTTAACCATTATCAAGTACACATCAATGTGGTCTCTACAACGTATGAAAATATAATCAATGATAAGGTTTTATAATTTTAATAGCATTTAAGGATTTTATGGACACGCGCGCCTGACGCGCACAATCGATGCACTCATTAATATTTTTAACTAAAACATGAACCGATTTCAATTAGTTTGATAAATTAAAATTTATAATTTTTTTAATTAGTTTTGTAGTTTTTTTTAGTTATTTGTAAGCGATTAATACTTTTGTAATTAAAGACACAACTTACTTCTACTGCTCATTTTGCTAAAACTGAAATGTGACTGAGGAATTTCGCAATAATTCAAGTAACGGTAAACCAAACAAAAGTGAAATATGAAAAGAAAATATAAAAAACAATCAGCACAATCGATGCATGCCAGCCTAGTACATATAATTGCCCAAAACATAGTAAAAATTAATGATGACTTAGATAAAATAGTTTAGTGGTCGTCTTCAAATGACCTGTCTTACTTTATGGATGTGAACTTTTTGCAAGTTGTGACTCTATTAGCCAACACAAGATATTTGTCTTACACAACAATATTATAATAAGCGAAATGACAAGATTCTAACTTTCCTTCGATGTATCTTTGAAACTTGTTTGAGATTCGTGTTCTTTTATACTTGCACGAAATTACTTATGATAAAAGCGCACTATCCTGTGCCGCCGTTCTCTTGTTTCTGAATGCTCAACAAGTTAATAGAAAAAAAAAATGTCTACACAGAGAAAAGAGATTCGTCATGAGAACTGAACTTTAATTGTGCTTGATTCCTTCAAATATAAATATTTCATGATATGGCCATATGGATATGCTTTCTCCGCAGTAAAACATTTCATTTTTAGTTTAGTTTAAAATAATAAATATTTCATGAGAATATCATGAAATATTTATATTTGAAGGAATCAAGCACAATTAAAGTAAATTAATATAAAAAAAATTCCAAATAATAAATTTTCTTGTTTAAGTATTTTTCAAATTTCAATATTTTTTATAAAATATTTATTTTTTATGTATGTATGTCAAAAAATTCATAAGAAATAACGCAATCGATATTTGTGGTTCTGACTACCAATATAATGGTTTCGGTACTAAAGTGCTGAATAAGTTTCACTGCAACTCCCAATAACCAGAATAAATTTTATTAAAGACACAAATTGGTTTGGTAAACTTTGTTAACTCTTGTTATGACCAACCTTTAAGATCTAATATAATTTGTTAGTTCATAATACAACAAATATGTCAAGATTATATTTTATTTATTATAAAATTATATTATAATTTATTTTCTATTTAATTAAGCTTTGGGTCCTTATATTTTTTATTAATATTTTATTTCAATATTTCGGTACTTTCTGCGTACCTTCTTCAGGAAACAAAATTAATATTGATATTGAATCAAAAAAAAAAAAAAAAAACAAAATTAATTAACAATTGAAAAAAAAATTTTTTGTCATAATGAAATTAAAAAACAATGTTTCAAAAAATTTTCAAAAAACAAAAATATAAAAAAAAAGTGTTTTGTGTTACATACATTTATTAAGAACAAAACATTTATGTTATTTTGTGAATTAAGTGTCTGTATATATGAGCGACATTATCTGTATCTGCTTTAAAATTAATTCTTTTAGTCAATGGAATATTTACAATATGTAACATTTCCAAAATATACCGTCTCTTATAATTTTTTTCAATATTAAGAACTGAAGCATTTTCACTTTTTTTTTTTTTTATATTTTTGTTTTTTGAAAATTTTTTGAAACATTGTTTTTTAATTTCATTATGACAAAAAATTTTTTTTCAATTGTTAATTAATTTTGTTTTTTTTTGATTCAATATCAATATTAATTTTGTTTCCTGAAGAAGGTACGCAGAAAGTACCGAAATATTGAAATAAAATATTAATAAAAAATATAAGGACCCAAAGCTTAATTAAATAGAAAATAATTTATTAAAAAAAGGGTCAAATAATCATTATTAAACTAATTATATTATAATGTTAGTAGTTGAATTTTGAATATTCTAACAGATTTTTTGACAATCTTTTTTCTGTGTGTACGAAATTGTATTTTATTATCCGTTTTGCCTTTAACATATTTATATTGTTGTGTGTTTTTGTCTTTTACTTTTATTGCCTGTATGAAACGCTTTTGTATTAAATGTAACACCGCACAATATATTCCTGTACTTTAAATGTAAGAAATATCTTGTTGCACAAAAAATGGAAATAAATAAAGTTTGGTCCCAAACATCAAATTACATCTACTATTGGGACACCCTTTAATTTCTAAATTCAATCTTGGGAATTGTAGCTGTCTAATTATAACGGTTCAAAAGTTTGGCCACATACATTAAATTATATTAACTGTTGGGACGCCCTTTAACTATTAAGTCAAAATTTTATATTGGGCCTAAGCAATACAGTTTCTTAGTAAATTTCAATCGTCTGTCTGCAATTGTTTAACAGTTTGGCCATATTAATAAAATTACATCAACTAATGTAACACCCTATAATTACTAATTATAAATATTTATACTTCTTAGTATACCAGATATTTTTTCTCTTCAAGCAATTGTATGTAACGGTTCAGAAGACAGCCCCATTTAACTCAAATAACATTAATTATACTGTACAACAAAATCAAATTTTTTCAAAAATTACAAGATCCGGGCTATAGGAGGAGACAAAAAAAAGAGATACGTGTATCGGCGTTTTGAAAGTTTACATCTGAATTTCATCTGAGAGCGGGTTAAAATTTCCCAGCTCTGGCACATTCTTATTGTTAAACGGCATAAGAAACCATGTGACCCTTACATTTTAGGTATAAAAAGTGTTCAGCAAATTTATGTAAAGTGTTACGGAGAACAATTTTGTAGAAGTGTTAACCCTCTAACTCCTCAAGATATGGGTCTTTTAAGTCCTTCTTTTAAAAAAGAGCAAAAAACACCATTAAAACAGGGTTTGAGAGGGTAAAATGTTCCACAAAAATGTTACCCGTTAAATTTTACTGTAAGTCCCTGAAAACACCAAAAAGGAAAATTCAACCATAAAGTCAGACATAGGACGCAACAAAAGAGAGCTTAGGGTTAATTTCGCATTTATTAAGAATTTTGTTTTAAAGCAAATTTGGATGGCATTAATTATTTTTTTTTTAGCTCTAGGCACTTCCACTTCATTATCATACAATGTCCAGCTTATTTCAGCGATAAACGAATGAATGCTTTTACCTTTATAGCGTTCTTCAATGGGTGCGCATGTCTGATGAAATTTTTCACCATGCTCATCAGATTCTGTTGACAACTGGTCTCAAAGTAATCCATATGGGAATTTAAAAAATGAATTTTTGTTGACATATGAACGCCTAGTTTTTCAAAAGCTCTAAGCATGGTGTCTATGTATATTCGAGCAGTACGAGAACGATTTTTGCCTAAGACATTGTATATCACTTCCTTAATGCTTTTACACGCATCAAGCTCAATTGGTAAGAGCGTTTCGTCGAAGTAAGCGTTTAGCATTAGCTTTCTTATATCTGGACCAACAAAAACACCTGTTGGTATGAAACCAATTTTAAGACTTTTAACAATAACAACGACTTGAAGAAAATATACATACCTTCTTTAATCTTTGCTTCACTTAATTTTGGAAACATTGTTTTCAGAAAATTAAATGCTGATCCATTTATATCAAGACATTTAACAAAGTTTTTTACCACACCAAGTTTGATATGCAATGCTTGACGTACGATATTGTGCTCTCCTTATGTTCCCTCAGCTCTCAACTTCCATTGTTCTTTGGAATATTGGTCACCCTTCCATCTGCTATCCCAAGTGCATAAATGGCATCCGTAGTTAACGTATCCGGCCTGCATACCTGAAACGAAACTAGCGACTTTTAAGTCACAGCAGATCCGCCACTTATGGTCTTCATATTTTAAGGAGTCCAGTATTAGTTTTATAAAATCATAGCTTTCTTTAATGTTCATTCCGTAGGCAATTGGAATTGGATTTTTGGTATTATCGTAATACAGAAGTACAGCTTTTAGACTCTTCTTAGATGAATCAATAAATATACGCCAGTCCTCGTGGTTATACTCAAAATTCATTGCATTCATTATTACTTTAATATCTGTGCAATAAGCAAACGTGATATCATCGTTTACTGAAAAGAATGGCAGAAAGCTGTCTTGATGCTTACGAAAGCTGGTAACATTGACACCAGGTTCAAGTAGATGAACACCTTTTAAGTCTGCAGCTAAAATTTCTGATTTGTTTTTAGACAGATTCAGTCTCCGAGCCAATGCATTTAAATGCTCTTGAGACATTAATATTGGTCTTGGGATAATATCAATTCCTGTGTAATCACTATCTGCGCAATAAAAGGTTCCTGTTTCAGCGAAGGTTCCATCAACATAATGACTAGGACTTCGAAGTTGTAGCACAGATACTGGGAGTTCATCAGAATGCGGAAATGGCAGCATGGCTGATGGTACAGCTTTGTATACAAAACTCTTTCGCCTATATCTATTCAACTTTAATATGGAAATATTTTGGCACACGTAGCACGTAGCGTCATTATGTTCACCTGTATCTAACCACCGCATAGGAATACCAAACTGCATTGAATTTCGTAGACCTTCAGCGAGAGTTCAAAAATAAAACTATAGTTTTAAAACAAAAAAAAAAAAAAATAATTACCTTTGAACCACAAAATTAAGCCATTATAACAAATGCGGCAGCAATGCTTCGGCGTCCACAGTTTATCCGGAAAAACTTCTAGCTCAAAATACCTGTTATAGATGTCTTCAACTTTACTATTGAAAAACGTAACTTTATATTGCGGCATAGTATGTTTACCGCAGATATAGCAAAACAAATCAAATTTTTTCAAGCAATTGGACATTTTCGCCAAAACAAATCTAACACGTAAACTGAGTTTCTTTTTTAATTAGTTAAGTATTACTATGAGATGGTCAATCTATTAAAACTTGAATGCAACTGATGGTGTTAACAAAATTACTTGAATATTTAAACGGGCAAGAAAACACACAGAAAAGGACTCAATTTGCGTAGAAGAGGAGTTTTTAACTAAAACATTTTATTTTTTAATGTTCAATAACTAACTAGTTCTATTTATAATATGGAAAACATCGATATTTATTATTGCAGTAATTCATACATACATAAGTATTATTTACATCACATTTGAAAACATTTTCAGTTTCAACTGAAATTATATACCTATTGCAATACCACTGATAAATATTCTAGTACCTGGTTTTATTTAGGGACATTCCCAAATTTGTGGAATTTTAACAAACACAATTACTAATTACATTATTTTGTACATCCAAATTGACCTGATTTATCATAAAATTTAATTGCTTTTTAAAATTTGTTATTCTAAATGAAACATTTTCCTTTTAATGTTCAATTGAAATTTTTTTATATTTACCTTTTTTTTGGTCTATGGACATTCTAGAATTGGTTTTTTCTAAAACAGTTTTTTTAAAACCACAATTATTATCCCCTTTCACACGTAGTAAAATCTGGTTTATAAAAGGGCAGTAAGTAATAACAATTTTCGTTAGATAAAGGTAAAAGCATTCATTCGCTAATCGCTGAAATATGCTGGACATTGTATTATAATGAATTGGAATTGCCTAGAGCTAAAAAAATTTAATTAATGCTATCCAAATTTGCTTTAAAACAAAATTCTTAATAAATGCAAAATTAACCCTAAGCTCTCTTTTGTTGCGTCTTATTTCTGACTTTATGGTCGAATTTTCCTTTTTGGTGTATTCAGGGACTTATAGTAAAATTTAACGGGTAACATTTTTGTGGAACATTTTAACCCTCTAAAACCCTGTTTTAATGGTGTTTTTTGCGCTTTTTTAAAAGAAGGACAAAAAAGACCCATATCTTGAGGACTTAGAGGGTTAACATTTCTACAAAAATGTTCTCCGTAACATTTTACATAAATTTGCTGAACACATTTTATACCTAAAATGTAAGGGTCACATGGTTTCTTATGCCGTTTAACAATAAGAATGTGCCAGAGCCGGGAAACTTTAACCCCCTCTCAAATGAAATTCAGATGTAAACTTTCAAAACGCCGATACACGTATCTTTTTTTTTGTCTCCTCTATCAGAATTTATAGCCCGGACCTTGTAATTTTTTGGTGTGTTATACAGTGTTATAGGAATACCCTTGTAGGTGTCTTAAGCTCTTTACGTTAATTTCAAAGATTTTATTAAAAAACAAATAAAATTGTGTTCCTTTATTTTAATAACTTCAATTGACACTGAAAAATTTTACAAATTCTTTAACAAGAAAAACAATTCAAGGTAGATTAAATAATATTTAATTGTTTAATTTTCAATAAAGTATTTAAATATGTCGATAGTATATTTTCCAAGGTGTTCTCAAAATAGGCGGCTTTCAACCGATCTATAGTTACTGTTTCTTCACGATATTTCACCAAGTGGCTTTTGTGGCGCGTCTATTTTTAAACAAACACATGTTGAAGTCAATAGATCTTTCGATACAAATGTTTTTTCGGAAGAGTGATGTAAAACTTGTTGAGGTTGCAGTTTTAAAATTATTTTACGAAGATTTTCTAAAAATATTTCGGTTGATTGTTGCTCTACCCACAAAAAAATCCCCAGGAAGTTTTAATAGTTCACCGTATAACATTTCTGCTGTGGTTGCATGTAAGTCGACTTTATAAGCGGCTCTTAACCCAAGTAAAACAATAGGAAAGGATTTTGTCCACTGTTCCTCATTTTGGCATGTCAATGCGGTCTTGAGTGTACGATGAAATCGTTCCACCATTCCATTGCATTGTGGATGAAAAGCAGTTGTGTGTTGACATTTTGCACCGAGAAAAATGCAAAGATCTTTAAAAAGTTTCGAGGTAAACTGCCTTCCGCGGTCACATATAATTTTTCTCGAATATCCAAACCTTGAAACTCACTGTTTCCGCAGTTATGTCACAAATAGGCACAGATTCTGGCCATCTTGAAAAACGATCTATCATAGTAAATATATACAGAAAACCTTCCGAAGGTGGAAATGGTCCTAAGATGTCTAGGTGTACTTCAGAAAACGTTCTGATGTCATTGACAACTTCCCAATTGTCGACGTAGTGTGCTTCGATATTTTTGACATGATTCGCACAGTCTTGACCAATTGTTGTTGTCTTTTATCATAGAAGGCCAAACAAAACGTTGGGAAATAATTCTCCTTATTGCTCTTATTTCAGGGCGTGATAAACCATGCAGTAAATCAAATGCAGATTTCTAAAAGGTTTTAGGAAGAAAAGGCCTAGTGTGTTCTTGGGAAACATCACAGTACAACTTCAGTTTGGTCCAGGGATTTCAATCTGCTGAAGTTTAAGTCCTGTATAATTATTTAAAATTTGTTTAAGTTCCTCGTCTGTCTTTTGAGTATTCTAGTTTTTACAAAATCGATAGCATCAATTTCCAATAAGTACTTCAAATGCTTAACTGCTGAATAAGCTGCGAAAAGTTCCCTATCGTAAGCACTACACTTACATTCAGCGGAACTTCTTTTTTTTTTTAGTAAAACGCAAGTGGTTGAGCATGTCCGTTGATAACTTGTTGAACCACTGCTCCAATTGCAAAATTTGATGCGTCTACTTTAAGATTTATTTCTGCATCCTCACGTGAGTGTGCGCGAAGACTTGCATCGACAATAATTTTTTGCATGTTTCAAAGGCAGCTTCTGCTTTAGCAGTCCACTTAATACTTCGTTTCTTTGGTAGCCCCTTTCATGTATTCATTAAGAGGTGTCTGGTACTGAACAGCATTTTTAAGGAAACGTTGATAAAAATTCATCATGCACAGAAATTTACGCAAGTCCATAATAGACTGCGGTTTTTTATAATTAAAGATTGCTTCGGTTTTTGATTTTGACGGATAACTACCTTCGAATGTAATATGAAAACCAAGAAATTCAACATTTGTTACACCGAATTCACACTTCGCAGGGTTGATAACGATTCCAGTTTCCCGAAAACGTGTAAAAAGTATTTTCAGGTGGTTAAAATGCTCTACCTCATTGCGGGAAGCCACGAGAACGTCATCGATGTAAAAACGAAATTCAATCCTAGTACGATTTCATCAATGAGACGTTGAAAAGTTTGTGCAGCATTTCGCAAACCGAGTGGCATTCTCAGAAATTCATAAGGCCCAAAAGGTGTGATGATGGCTGTCTTTGGAATGTCATCCGGGTTCATTGCTATTTGATGATATGAACGCACAAGGTCAATTTTAGAAAATATGCTACAGCCGCTGAGTGTCGTCGAATAGTTCATAATGAAAGGTATGGGAATAGGAAAGGAATAGTAACCTTATTTAAAAATCGATAATCTCCGCCATTCCCCGTTCTTTTTTGCTGCCATATGGAGCGGATTAGACCACATACTTTTCAAAGGCGAATTATTTCATTGTCAAGCATAAACTTGAATTCTCTTTTAGCAATGTTTAATCTCTTTGTATCAAATTTCCTTCCCTTAGCGTGAACACGGGGTCCAGTCGTTTCGATGTGATGATAAACACCATGTTTTTTAGCTCCCAACGATAGTGAAACGTTATGTATTTCTGGGAATTGTTCCAGAAGTTTGTAAAAACGGGAGTTGTTTTTTAAAATTGTTTTATATTCAAAGAAGGTTCACGGGTAAGCAATGCGCTAGCAGACAACAAAGCTGTACCATCTACTAATCTCCTGTTCTTAAGATCACGAAGTAGGTAAAAATGTTTTAAAAAATCAGAACCAATTATACATTTTGGTACATCTGCAATCACAAAGAGCCAGGAAAATGTTTTTCGCAAACCAAAGTCGAGTTGAAGTATCATCGTGCCACGATAATACTTCATATTCGCATACTAGTTTTTTGAAAAACTGCAGGGCTGGATGCATTTCGTTGCTTTGACACGAAAGCGATTGTGACACCAACAATATTGGGAGTCTTGTCTGTTGGACTTAGATCTTCGACGAGATGAGTTGCGATGCGACGAGTGGTGATGTATTGAGTCTTTGTTTTTGTTCCTACATCTGCTGCGATGTAAGCTTTCCAGTTTGTTTTCGATAGCTTCAATTTGTGCTACGATTGTATTCTGAGTCTGCATTTCAACAGACGCTACATTAGCAGGTTGCATCATCTCCAACCATCTGGTTGGACAGCGAGCTTGTTAATATCTTGCTGTTCACTTATATCGAGTATAGAAAGAACATTATCCGGTAATTGCTCGAGAAAAAGTGAACGGATGACTTTGTCACCTACTTCACCTTGTCCAAGGTTTTGCATTGTTCGCAAAAATTACGATGGCTGCTGATCGCCAAGTACCTGACGACATAACAAGCGTTTTAACTTTCTCTCTTCTGGTTCTGAGAAGAAGGAAATGATTCTAGATTTGAGGCTTTCATACTGACTTCCGCTGGAGCATTCTCCAGAATATCCCTTACTAAACCCAGTACAATTGGATCTATATTCGCTACTAAATGGCGAAACTTTGTTTCGTCTGAAGTTATGCGTGTGAGTTCAAAAATATTTCTTTCTTGAAAAAACCAGATTTTTGGATTCTTTTGCCAAAATGGAGGTGATTTGTGAACCGTGTTAACTTCGATTTTCGGTGTGTTGCTTCCGGTCGCATTAAATAAAGGCTCCGTTGGGTTTAACCGACCATCTCCCCTATACTGATGTAAATCCGAAGGTCTATCTGCGTGTGGGCTGTGTAGCAAAGCCATGTTCTTTATTTGGGGTCAAAAATGTAGGTGTCTTAAGCTCCTTACGTTAATTCCGAAGATTGTATTAAAAACCAAATAAAATTGTGTTCCTTTATTTTAACAACTTCAATTGACACTTAAAAATTTTACAAATTCTTTAACAAGAAAACAATTCAAAATAGATCAAATAATATTTAAGTATTTAATTTTCAATAAAGTATTTTATATTAAGGTGTACGCCACACCCTCAATATCTAAATTCAGATTGTATACTTGTTGTTATAGCGGACATAGTAATATAGGTTCCGTATTAATTTTAACTGTTCGTCTATAACGGTTCAAAAGTTTGGTCACATCCCAGCAAAAAATTTTTGAAAAGGTAATCGAGTGTGGAATTAAGCATTTTGGCAGAAGAAGTACTAATCTAGTACTTAACTTAACAACAACTTAATGATTTTAACAAGGCATGATACTTTTTTAATCAATTACTGAGAATCGATAACATTAATTATTGTAGGAAATAATGGGTACCATTTGTACGATTTAACTAATTTAACATAAAGAACTAGTTCCATTAATACTTCCTTTTTTGAAAACTAATGTCTAATTTTTTGCTAAGATATATAAAATTATATCAATTATCGGGTAACGAGCAAAAGTGAGCAAATGTTGGGCAATTTAGTATTAAAGTTTTTGTTAAAATGCAAATACGCAAGCAAATAACACAAAAGTTCTTATATTTATAAATGAATATGTTCTCTTTAAATAAAATAAACAGCGAGTATTTAAAACATCCATTCAAACGAGAAAGAGGCAGAGTTATAAATAATTCATTATTTGCTCAGTTTTGCACGTTTTGTTTACTTGAAAAAAGAAATTCTACAATGACTAAAAACAGTTATAAATTACCGTTCTTTTTTTTTGTGTATCACGTTTTATTCTTCCTGGTTTAATTTCACTTAATATTAATCGCAAAAAAGGTGTTTTTAAGTAAAAGTGTTCAAAGTATCGCTCAGTCTTTAAAAAAATGAAAAAAATTAGTACAGAATTAGAAAATAGTGTAGTAGCACTAGGCTTGCCAGATCCAATTTGCCAAAAAGCTTGACATTGCCCAAAAAAAAACTTGATTTTGAAAAAAAAACTTGACAAATAAAAACACTCATACTATTGGTTTTTATTTAATCTTTTTTATTATTTTTTTCATAAAAATTATTAGAATAAAAACAAAAATATCGTTAAAAGTAAAAATAACAGAAACAATGTGAAAGAAACAAAAAACAATATAAGAATAAAAATTCAGTCGTTATATATTTTAGAGAAAACTTAGGCGTTATTTAAAAAAAATATAGGTACTATCTTAAGAAATATAGATAGTAAAAATATGCTCTTTCGATGTGTTTTTTAGAAATATAAACTTACTTTTTTAAGTATTATTACATATGTAGCTAGAATAAATTTGAGAAAAAAAAAATTAACTTACAAAAAACATTGACAAATCACTTTTTCACTTGACACTTGACGCGCATTAAAAAACTTGACAATCAGGCCAAATCAGGCCCGTCTGGCAACCCTAAGTAGCACTGACTGAAAGTGGAAAATCTTCTCGGGAAATTTCCAAAGTTTTAAGTATTAGCCAACGTACTGTAGTTAACGTGCAAAAGAGGCCTAATGTAGTTAAAAAACGAAATGTTGGAGGACGGACAAAACTTTTATCAGACGCTGACGCTCGTCTTATGATAAGACAAATGAAAAACAACAGTTCTGTGACACCAAAACGAGCTGCGGAGATCCTAAACAAGGACGTCAGTGAGTGGACCGCGCGAAGAGTACTTCACAGAATAGGTTACAAAGCAGCCATCAAAAAGAAAAAGCCGGCTTTATCAAACAAAAATATAAAATCACGCCTCTCATTTGCCAAAGGGTATAAAAATTGGACCTCCGATGACTGGAAGAGGGTGACTTGGTCGGACGAGGTCAAAATAAACCGTTTTCAGTCAGACGGATTAAGTTATTACTGGCGGCGACCAACAGAGAGCATCCAAAGGCATCACGTAAAGCCGACTGTTAAACATGGTGGAGGCAGTTTGATGGTGTGGGGATGTTTTACGTTTTGGCGAATGGGTCCACTCGTAAAAATAAATGGTATAATGAGAAAAGAGGATTATTTAAATATACTGCAGACGAATTTGCCAGATTTTGTAAATAAAAGCCCTTACCCACAAAAGGAAGTTATCTTTCAACAAGACGGTGATCCGAAGCACACCGCTAAAATTGTTAAGAAGTGGTTGTCAGAACAAGAGTTTCAGTTATTGGATTGGCCCGCACAAAGCCCCGATCTAAATCCAATAGAGAATTTGTGGGCAATAGTGAAAAAGAAGTTAGGAAAATACCAAAATGCTCCCAAAAACTTGGAAGAATTATGGCAACGTACTCAGCTCGAGTGGAACCAAATCTCGCCTGAAATTATTCAAAATCTTGTTGAAAGTATGCCCAAGCGTATTAATAGCGTTATAAAAAACAAAGGCTTGTGGACAAAATATTAAAACTTATAAGAACTGTCATGGAAAGAAAAACGTGCAAAACCGAGCAAATATGAAGTAGTTTAAAATTTTGTTTTTTTTTCTCTATTTAAATTGATGTAATAAACATTTTTTTAGTGTTTATTTTTAAGAACATATTAAAGAATACATTTAAGAAGTTTTGTTTTATTTGCTTGAGTACTTTTATTTTTAGAGGGTATTTTCTATTTTACTTCCAAGCATTTGCTCACTTTTGCTCGCTACTGTACATCAAATTAAATGAACTTTAATGTAATTAAGTAGTTTTGAAAAAGCTAATAACCAATAAAATAAATGAAATTTAATTAGTTTATTTTTTTTTCGTTATATCTTAAAGTTTTTAAAAAACTTTTATCTGTTTAAGTTTTATTTAAAAAGATATAAAAAGGGCTTACAACTTCCTGGTCTGTGAGACCGCTCACGGGTATATTTGGTGCGGATAAGAAGTGCAGTTTTCGTATTATTATTTCTTGTTAAATAAATGTTCAATACTTGGTTGACTTTTCTTTGCCGACAAGCAGCGCTTGAAGTAATTAATTCCACACTCTATTACCTTTTTTTAATTTTTTTTTGCTTTATCCAGTTTTAATATTTTTCTAAAGCGGTGGTATATGATTAGTTGAATGTAAATATTTACAAATACTTTAATTATTACTTTAAATACTTACGTCATCCAAATTTCGCAAGTCATGAAAATAAACTTGACCACTTAAATCAGCACTAATCACTATGTTATATCCATTAACATGGGTCCTTAAAAGTTTTGAAATCATAAATAAATGTTTTTTTAGAGGTACAATTTCAAAATGACGATTTCCAGTAGACAAACTCGAACTTGTGCAGTAAAGCACAGAGCCATCTTTTGTCCCAACGACAAAATTATAAAAACTTAAAGCGAGTAGCGTGGATATTTCGACGGATGCGTTTAAAGGTGATTTTATTAGGAACCTGCGAGAATATGGTAAGAATAAGTTACTTTCATTAATTAATTTTTTACAAAAATACCGGTTTATTTAAATTTTTAATTTCTAAATATATAAAAGGGCGTTGCCATATAATTAAAAAAATAATATTCTTCTCCAGCAAAAAACACCAATACCCCGGTTTGCGTCGCTAATTGGGACTGAAAGAATGAGATGCAAACTGAAGCAGAATTTTCAATTGTTTACGTATGTATTTGATTTTCGGTTAGTCAATACAGGTTTTAAACATTTTAGCTCAGATAAAGGGCTTTTAAATCAAAATACATATTTTCTTATTATTTTTTGAATAACAGATTTTATTAAAATAAAAAAATAACAATGGATTTAATTTTAGAAGGGGCTAGTCTAAAGTTATTTGCTTTCTTTTTTGGCTCATATTTTTAACGCTTAATATGTAAACAACGCACACCTCCAAATTTGCTTTCTACTAAACGGGAAATCCCCTTTTTCTGCTTAGCTTTGTAAAAACATTTCCATATCAACGACGCAAATCGAAGCATTTACGACGCAAATTCGAAGCAAACTGAAACAAAAACGACGCAACATTGAAATTCCAGAAACTTAAGAAAAGACGCAACTTCGAAGCGACGCAAACTGAAGCGACGAAAATCGGGGTATTGGTGTATGTAATAACAAGACCGAATCTTATGTAGTCTTTCTTCACCATATATATATATATAACCACATGTGCAATACTGCATATTTTATATTGAATATTCTAAATAAAAATCGGAATAAGAAATTCTTTCCTATCATAAAGTTTTATTTTCCGAAAATTGTATGTTTTGCTTATGGTTGTTGTCTTAGTGTAGTAAATCAAAAACTTGTCGTATCAGGTAAAACCTACTTAATTTTCTTTCCTTTTTTATTTAATTTTTTTTAGTTTTTAATTTATTATTTAAGCACAAGGTCTTTTAATTTTTATTTTTATTTTCTCAATATTTCGCTACTCCCTTGTGTAGCATCATCAGGACAAAGAAATATTTATTTAAACACAAAAAAGTTATAAAAAATTTTTTCAATTTAACATAAAACAAAAAACATAAAATTATTTTGTCATATAAAAAATTTTTGTAACAAAAAATAAAGTACAATATTATTTCTTATTTATCAAGTGTCTGTAAATTTGAGCTACATTATCTGTGTCTGCCTTAAAATTAATTCTGTGTGCTATTGGTGTATTAATTATATGTAACATTTCTAACATATACCGTCGTTTATAATTATTTTCTGTGTTTATTACTGAAACATTTTCAAAATTAGGATAGTGATTTAATCTAGCGCAATGAGATGATAATGCAGTTTTTTGTGAATTAATATTTCTATATCTTTGATCAGATTTATGACCAGCAATTCTAGTTTTTAGTTTATTTTTTGTTGTTCCTATATATACTTTGTTGCAAATCTCGTTGTCTTTTCCGCTACAAGGAATTTTATAGACTAAATTTGATAATTCTAGATTCGGTATTTTATCTTTAGTTTTACTAAATAGTCTTTTTAATGTATAGTGTGTTTTGTATGCCATTCTATACTTATTGCAGTCAAAAATTTTTGATTTCTCTAACCTTTCTGATATTTCAGGTACATAAATCAAAGACTTATAAATTTTTGGCTCAATCATATTTTCTGTTGTTAAATTATTCGTATTTAAATTATTCTTATTTATATATTGCCTAATTAATCTGTTTGTAAGATGAATTGGAAAATTGTTATTATTCAGTATATTTCTAATATTTTCCTTATTCTTTTTATGAAACACAATATCACTTATCATAAGTATCCTTTCTATCAAATTTTTAGCTGCATTTTTTATAACCAACGGCTTCTGGCAGAATCATTAATTACTATTCTAAACACAGTAAAAGAGTTATAATAAATGCAGCTAAAAATTTGATAGAAAGGATACTTATGATAAGTGATATTGTGTTTCATAAAAAGAATAAGGAAAATATTAGAAATATACTGAATAATAACAATTTTCCAATTCATCTTACTAACAGATTAATTAGGCAATATATAAATAAGAATAATTTAAATACGAATAATTTAACAACAGAAAATATGATTGAGCCAAAAATTTATAAGTCTTTGATTTATGTACCTGAAATATCAGAAAGGTTAGAGAAATCAAAAATTTTTGACTGCAATAAGTATAGAATGGCATACAAAACACACTATACATTAAAAAGACTATTTAGTAAAACTAAAGATAAAATACCGAATCTAGAATTATCAAATTTAGTCTATAAAATTCCTTGTAGCGGAAAAGACAACGAGATTTGCAACAAAGTATATATAGGAACAACAAAAAATAAACTAAAAACTAGAATTGCTGGTCATAAATCTGATCAAAAAACTGCATTATCATCTCATTGCGCTAGATTAAATCACTATCCTAATTTTGAAAATGTTTCAGTAATAAACACAGAAAATAATTATAAACGACGGTATATGTTAGAAATGTTACATATAATTAATACACCAATAGCACACAGAATTAATTTTAAGGCAGACACAGATAATGTAGCTCAAATTTACAGACACTTGATAAATAAGAAATAATATTGTACTTTATTTTTTGTTACAAAAATTTTTTATATGACAAAATAATTTTATGTTTTTTGTTTTATGTTAAATTGAAAAAAATTTTTATAACTTTTTTGTTGTTGCTTTTTTGTGTTTAAATAAATATTTCTTTGTCCTGATGATGCTACACAAGGGAGTAGCGAAATATTGAGAAAATAAAAATAAAAATTAAAAGACCTTGTGCTTAAATAATAAATTAAAAACTAAATAATTAAAAAGGTCAAATAAAAACTATATTAATTTAATTTTTTTTATTATAAAACACAACCACATGCAGTAATACAAACGAAAGTTGAAAAAAAGATATGGAAAAGGACATAGACGGATCTGTTGATAACAACATTTTCGTCTGATGGATTGCCGTATTTAAATTTTCTCTAGCTCATATAGTGCCTTGGCAAAGTTGACTTAATGTGCATAAGAACTCAGAAAATATATACTTTATGGGGTCGGAAGTGGATATTGTAGAGATTACAAATGGAATGGAAAACTTAAGTATACCCCTTTCTACTGTTAGTTATGTTATACCTTTTACAACAGTTGGAAAGGGTACATATAAGTATATATATTATTGATTCTAATATTATTAGCTATGTTTGTCTGTCCGTAATCGGGTTAAGCTGTAGAAAATGTAAGCTCACCAATCTACCAGGCAGAGTTTCGAAAGGTGTGCTATTGAAATTAAGCAACATCGGTCCATAAATGGTGGAGATATAGAAAAAAAGAGAGTGCCTCTAATTTCCTTACGTTTTTCAAATGTAATTGCGCTTTGTTAGTTATTAAAAAATTGAAGATTCCTAAGTAATTTGAATATCACTATACGATCGAAGTTTTACCAAAATATTATATTTTTAAATGATTTTCAAAATAAAATCTTTTTTTCGTGCTATTTTCTATTATCCCGATTAATTATTTAAATCGCCGATATTGATTATTGAGGGTCAAAGCACGTCTTGATGGCCATTTTCGTTACCGCTTACTTAACTTCTGACAAAGATTTTAAATAAACTAAAAATTGTTGTATTTTGAAAATTAATGAATATAATAAAAAATTCTGGTTAATTTAATATTTTCAAAGTGCTCGTGCATATAAATAAATTATCGTAGTGTTTTGTGATATTTTATTTTTCATCCCCTTTCAACTGTATAAAAGAGCCGAAAAAGAGTGTGCCGTTTACAGTGTAGAAAGAAAAATGGAATTACTGTTGATTATTGTTGTTTTTGCTTTAACTTTGATTTTTGTCTTTGTGTTATTGTTTATTTAAAATGTTTGTCAGAAGTTTCATGAAGAGTTAAGTAAGCGGCAACGAAAATGGCCATCGAGACGTGCTTTGACCCCCAATAATCAATATCGGTGATGTAAATAATTAATCGGGATAATAGAAAATAGCACGAAATAAAGATTTTATTTTGAAAATTAATTAATATAACAAAAAATTACCGTTGTTTAATTTAATTATATTTTTTTTTCCTTTTGGGGGTCGCTTAAGGCTAATGTCAGAGTGTGCACTACAAGGCTAGAAACATGTTACTGCGGAAAATTACTCTTAATGTATGTATATTAATGCTGAAACATCAAACTTGGGGAAATATCTGACACCCTAAAAAATGATTCGACATCGCAAAATGATTCGCCAGCGTCTTTTTCTAAAGCTCTTTTTCTAGCTGCGCGGCATGTCCATCACAAAAACGGCCGAAGAAAAGCCCAAGAATTCGAATAACCACTCACGCAAATATCAAACATATCAGAACAAGGTGGCCAATCAAGCTTGCCGGTTATGTCCCAAGAAGCTCATCCGATTCGTAAATGTTCTAAGTTCCTACAGTTGGCTCATTCTCCACGTTTTCGTGGGATAAAAAAACAGGAACTGTGCTTAAACTGCTTTTCGAAAATACACGCAGTAAAAAACTGTAGCAGTAAAATTAACTGCTACAAGAGTAATAAACGTTACAAAACATTGCTTTATACAGATGCTGCAGTTCCTTATCTCAAAAAACCATGCACAAGCACCAATTCCAAATTAAATCCACATTCCATGTACAGTAATTATGGGCACGCTCTTGAATGATAATTTGGAATTATCAGCTACTGCCACATTTATCGGAAAGCCTTCCATATGTCTTGATGCGTCCTCATTTTTTGATGGGCAAAAGTTGATATTTTAATCGAAGGGGATCTGTTTCCCTTAGTGATGCTTTGAGGCGTGAAGCATAGTGTCTGCAGTTCCTTAATAGCCCAGGAAACCATATTTCGATGGTTACTTACGTGTCCTACTTCAAATGATAGAAGTACTTTATTTACTACAGTAGCTTCTCATTTCATTAAAATTTCACTAGATAAAGAAATTTCCCGATTTTAAGAGGTAGAGGATCTACCTCGGAATCATCATATTTCCTTGTCCAATAGGTTTTGTGAAGATTTATATGCCAAGACCACAAGGAGAAATGGAAGTGGGAAATACATTGTTTCCCTTCCTTTCAAAGAAGATTGTCCCAAGGAGAGAACATTAGATCAGTCTAAAACAAGGGCGATTGCCCAATTTTATAAGAACGAAGCAAGACTATTTAAGGATCTAAAATTAAGTATTAAGAATTGGATTAGATGGTAAGGGTTTTCCCCTCAATCAATTCAAAAAACGTAGAAAACTTTTATTTGCCACATCACGCTGTCATAAAACCCGATAGCACTACGACTATAAACGCGTTTTCAAATCCCTGTCGCCTTTATCTAACGGTTTATGCCTAAACGACATATTATATACATGTCCAACACTTCAAATGGACTTGAAACTTCTTATTTAGAAATGGCGATTTTTCAAGTATGTATTTAGTGCAAATATTCAAATGATGTATAGACAAAACAAAAACCCAATCGGGTATTGTTTAAGATTCTGAGTTACAAACTGTAATATTTGGAGCTAAGTGCGCACCGGTATTAGCTATTAGGACAATCTTACAATTAGCCGAAAACATAATATCTGCATATCCAAAGGCCAATTACATTCTTCGAAATGAATATGTCAATCGATCAGATATAGTGTTGAAAGAGGTGCTACTGGAAATCAGCAGGATCGGTACATGTCCTTCGAGGCAGCAGGCAAAACATCACGCCCACCTCTAATTTTTTATGCCATTTGGAACCATTAAGTAACTCCAGTCAAAAAAATAAATATACGGGGCGATAGAGAATTAATAAATAAGAAAAAATATCATATGAAAAAATTGGAGCTCGCCCATAATTTCCGAGTTACGGAGCTCTGCATTTTTCAAATTTTTTAAAATATCAATATGAGTAGCATTTTAAAGCTTTTGAAGAGATCTTTAAGAAAATACTAAAAAAATTTTTAAATGCTTAACCCATTAGGAGCCGATGTCATATTTGTGTAAAATTATATGTATGATGTTTCAACATTTTTTATTGTTTATTTTTTAATTCTCTGTCACCCCAATATTTGCTTTTTTGATTGGAGTTACTTTACTAAACTAGGTTTACAAAGATGGTGAATGGTATATACGATTCGGAATAGCCGAATATAGCACTTTTACTTGTTTTATTTGCTATGGGTACTTTCAAATCAGATGATTGTTTTGCAGTTTACACAATCTACCCAAAGAAAAAGTCTGGGAGGAATAAACCGGAATAATAAAAACTTGGATAAGACAATAAATAATATTTTGACTACCTCTGGAAATATCGATTATATTTAGGCACTTAGAACTTGCACAGATTTTCTGTTATTATATCCGCTAGAATGCAATAAATTAAACTAAGTTAAAAATCAGAGTGTGTTTCCATAAAGAAGTTATTTTTAAGTTTATGGACTTAGCTTGTAAACTGTTTCGCTACTGTGGGAAAACCCTTTAAATTTTTGTGTAAATTTTACGTCCATTACGTTTCAAAATATAAAGTAAAAATGTAGCTTCACGGATATTTTTTATTGCAATAAAAAAGTTATTCTTTGTTCTTTTTAAACGATCTCAAAAATTTACTTACTCTGCTTCCTTAACTATATTCTTTGCAAGATGCCATTGTACAACCATTCCATTTGAATGGGCTGTTAACACAGTAAACTCTCCAGACCAGTCCAATGCTACAGCATAACCGTAAGGCAACGTTGTATGGTAAATTTCTTTGATTTCTATGTTATTTCTATTGTTTGAATGATTATGGTAGAGTTGTTCATATTGCCAGACATAAAGATCTCCATCAAAAGTTGAACCGGCAAAAATATTTTTATTAAATGGATTTGTGCACAAAGTTTTTAAACATGCTTTGATAGGTATACTTTTTTGTTCGTTGTATGTTACAAAGTTACCGTTAGCATTTCGTTTTGGCAAAAAAATTTTCAATGTCTGTTCAACATGCTCACACCACTCATCATGAATCGCAGCTGTTGTGACGACTAAAGCAGGCGCATTATTGGTATACACTGACAACCAAATGGCAAGTCCTTGGGAGTTAGTTGCAGCTGGAACTGTTAGCTTTTGATATGGTTGTATGGTAATGTCAGTAAAGTACGATTCATTGGAGAATGAATTCAGGACCGGTGTACAACCTTTTAGTAATTCTTTTTCAACTTCTCCATAAATCCCTTGCAACCAATGAGCTAATTTTCTTTCATCAACATTTTTAGCTAATGTATGGCACGTTTCAGTTTGCGTTTTCTGTGAACATTTTGCATGCGTTTCTGCGACAGCATCAATTTGTGGTGGCAAAGGATCTGTTGCCGTAGCACTTTCGATTAGTTTAAGTTGTTCATCTGTTTTTAAAGAAGATTTAAACCCAATAACCGGCGAAGTATAATCCGATAATTCGTCCATATTAAATCCTAATATTTTTATTTTTCTCAATTTACTACTTTGGTTTACTATTTCTTTTGATTTTTGCTTTATTTTTGTTGCTATGGAAACGCATTGTTAGCAATCTATTAAAGTTACCCTTATAAACTGTTGTTATAATTTTCGGTAATAACCGTCGTCACTGGCTGTGTACTTATAAAATTGAATATTAGTATCGTTAAAATTACCATTTCAAAGTTGTAACTGTTGAATGAAAAAAAAAAATAGATATTAAAGAAGAAGCATAAAGTTCGAAATTCAGACGTATTGGAATATAAAGTTAGTTTGATACCTCCTTCGGCCGTGTCGTTGACAACCCTTAACTCTCCAATTATTTATTTTACGTAATAAAAACGAAAATTCCATCCCAATCTTTAGAATCCGATTTTGAAAACTACATGCCTAAAAATTGCGTAGTTCCACCTTTTATGATAGTTGACAATTTCAACAAAAGTTTTTTAACTTAGACCATTTCTCCTTTGGTAGTGTCTGTGCACATACACACAATTTTAGAAGGCAAAGTATGAAAAGTCTTTATCAGTAATATATATTAAATGAATTCATGGAATGAAAACGTTTTTAACGCTATAAATAGATTTGGCCATCGATCTAGCATAAGGAGAACTTAGTGCGCGAAAAATTATAGCACTACTTTTTCATCACAACACAGGATGAATTTCTTACTTGAAAACAAAAGTTTTGTAAATTTTTCTAAAATCGTTGTTAAGTTTTTGTAAATATGTACTTCTTTCTGCACTTCCATAGCAGAGAGTATAAGCAACTTCCTAACAGATCTGCTTGAAATAATTTTTGAAAGTCTGTTCATTGTGTTATTTCCAGTTGAACCTTGTTTTTACTTGTAAAACATGTTTTCTAAATTAAAACTAACTATAATTGAATTTGGGAATTCATAGAAATAATCAACTTGCTTGGCTGAAAGTTAGTTAGAACTACGTAAATGAAAAAAATAAAAACATTTTATTGTCAATTTTGGGGTATATTGTTATATATGCAATTAAGAGGAACGTTGTAATACCCTGTTCAGACATACGCTTTAATTGCTCAACAAAGGAATTTACGCAATTAAAACCTTAATTGAGCTCAATTTACCATACAAGAAGTCAATTAATAAATTGAGCAATTAGTTCTTAATTACATCACTAATTGAATAAGAAACGAAATGCAACCCTTGCCAACAAGTATGTTTACTCTGGGAACTATGTTCAGTGAGAAGAAAAAATTCATAAAATTGACAAGCCGCAAGTAAAAAATATAAACAAACAAATGAAAAGAAAATTGCGTGTCTTACGAAAATGTCTTTTAACACTTTCAATTTCAAAGCAACAACAAAAAGCCATGTTGTTTTTGTAATAAAAAAAATAGCTGGGCTGACGACACTACCTGTAAAATAATATGCCTTAAGCTAATTGAATAAGCTTAATTCAGCATGTATGAACACGAAATTAAATTGCGCAATTAAAATTAACTCAATTAAGAAAACATATCTGAACATGGTATAAAGGCAAAAGCTGTTTGAAACTTCACATCAGTGTTGGTATCTTATGAACCACTCAATATATCTCAACGAAATTTTACAGAGGCAGGGCAGAGGTGTTTCTCAGTGAATCTACGGCAGTCAGACTGCTAGGGTGAAGGAGGGCTTCTGGGTAGGGTCCCAAATTTAGGCACCTCGGACATATAATTTTTTGAAAATGTCATAAAAAGTTTGTTTTTAACTCAAATGTTAAAATTTTTTAAATTTATTCAGACCTTGAAAATATCTATAAAAATTTGTTTAAATGTGCAGGGAGAAAATTGGTTTACAATTTTTTTTTTTGTTTTGTTAATTTTGTCTAATCTTAACATAGTGTTTTTGGTGTAGTACGCTTATTAATTATCGGATTATTACTTTAAGACATTTGCTATATTCTTAATAAAATTTAAAACAAACAAGTTTAAAGTTTTGTTCTGATAACGCTTTTCTTCAAAAAGTTACAAGCCTCTGAATTGAGAAAATGTTAAAAATATCACTTCAGTACTAGCAAATTTGCTTAAACAGTTTTAAAGACAAACTATAGCGAAAGCGAATAAAAGAAAATTAGGTCAACAATTATAACGGTTCCCCCTCCAGCCCTTTCCAACATTGCCAATTTCGGCACACAATTTTAAAATTATCGTAAAATTCCTCAGAGTGCAAAGCACCGATTAAAAAAAAGGTAAACGGTAAGCCTCCAAATTTTGGCTACATACTCCAAGAAGCATTTGACAGCCCCGAGATTTATTGTGGCCTCTTTTGTAAAAAAAAAACGATTTTTTTGGACATTTTTCCCTTTTCAGGAATTTATATGTTAAAACAAAAAAATTTTAATTTTATTTCACCATTTGAATAAAAACTCTTTTAGGTATATTACTTCAAAATTTTGTAGGAATAGCCCGACGCGTTATGATATTTAATAACTCAAAAAACCACCTTACATGATTTTTTAAGTTTTTGAAAATGAATGTAAAATATGTATGAACACATTTTGTACCAAACTTCTTAGATTTAACATATAAAATGAGTAAACAAAATCATGAGGACGAAGCCTACAATTTTTAAATAAAATCCAGTTTCAAAAAGTGTATGAAAATTTTTTGTTTTATAAAAATTTTAAATATATTTCCACAACACCACTGTAAGAAAAAAATTTTTGTAGAAAAAAAAATAATAAGTGTAAACAAAATTCGACATCTGAAAACATAAACAAGAAAGCCAACTGATCTACTGCCACTACTTAGTATATTAATCTGCCTTGGCTACAACGATACCACATATATATTTAAAAAATAGTTCTGCTGTTTTACAATTTGAATTTAAAAGAAGTGCTAGAAGATATATAAATATATTTAAAGTAAGAAATTATTTAAATAAATTGGTAAAATCTCTTTTAAAATATCGGTATTAAAGACTGACAATTTTTTCTTAATTAATTTTATTGAATGGTGAGAGCATGCACTTGTCAAGCAAGAAACATTAACAGCCAAACCCACATTAATCTAACTATTTGTGAAAAATTCTTATGCACCGGCAAAATGTATGAAGCACACCAGTGATCGGTTATGAATAGTGGAGAAACAAGTGAAGTTGAATCATGACTCTTATTTTTTGTACTTAAGGCCGTGTCAGATAAAACTTTTGCTTTGCGTTGCGTTGCAAATTCGCTTTGACATCTAAGATAAAATGCACGAACTTATATGAAGTATGTCACATAAAGCACTTTTAACGCAAAGCAAAGCGCAAAGTTGGGCAACACTCATCTTTTTGCGCGCTTTGACAATTAGCTGCTATACATTTGTATATTATTTTTGGCAAAATCGAACGTAAAAGAGTTAAGAATTTTAAAATATTATTTTTTTATTATATATTCTTCCTTTACTATTTTTTTTTAGAAAAATATGGAAGAAAAACTTATAAAAACAAACAATAATTAGGCGCTGTTAAAGTTTTTATTGTGACATACCTCTTGCGTTGTACGCTTTTTTTCAAAGTTTGAAACGTGACGCAAAGCGATAAAGTTTTATCTGACAGGGCCTTTATACGCATTCATACATTTTTCTGACTCACTAAACAACAAACATCTCAAAGGTTTGAACTACTCTGAGTATTCATACTTAACAACATGTATGATGTTGATGATTTCGACTCTCACTAACTCATTATATGCAGTCCAAGGCGAATCAATTACCAGGTGGCAGCGTAGGCGAATTCATTAATTTTCGCCGTGAACACTACTGTCAAACTCCATATATAAAAAATCTGTGTACTATTTTTTATATATGGAGTTTGACATTCGTTTCTACCAGCAAAAAAAAAAATAAATTCTTTAACGCTGCCACCTGGTAATTGATTCGCCTTGATGCAGTCAATGCAAAATAAGTATGATTCGCTAACGGAAAATAAAATACTCTGTAGAAGGTTTCACAGTGGTGTGTGGGATGCTTTTTTTTATTATTTTAGTAACTTTAAAGGTTTTTAGAATAATGTTTAGAGGAATGTTTATTACTTTCATAATGCCTTTTTAACTCTTGCATATATAATTCAACCAAAAAGATTTTTATGTTTAAAAAACTGCTTAAAAAACAAAAGCTGCTTTGAAGAAAATTTCTTCTATTTTGAAAACATTTCTATGGGAAAATTTAATTGAAAATATTTACATGGCAACGTTCTTAGTGAAAGTTTTCCTAGGAAAATTTTTTAGTTGAAACTTTTTTATAAGTTTTAGGCAGAGTTTAAAAATACAGTAACGAGCCCTATTACTATTGGTTTTAAAAAAAGAAAGGTTTGTATTGCTGATTCTACATTTTATTAGTTTTCATTTATTACATTTTCATTGATTATTACACACTTCTATATTGATAAAAAATATTTTATATTTTTATTTTTGTCCCTATATTTTAATGTAACAATCGCCGTCCTTTTGTAAAGTACTAAAAAATAGAACCGTAAATTATTCTTGAGGGGCTTGAATGAGTTAAATGAGTTGTAAGTATTCAGAGTATTTTTCTAAAATTATAAATCTAAACGACATACTTCACGAACCATATATATATGAGTTCGACGTCGACGTAGTACTCATAATCATACAACTTGTCTTTATGAATCACTCTTATAGTGAGTGCGAACAAATCTGAGTAGTATAATTTAAATGATGTATACTCACTTGAATTTAAAATTTTGTAAGTGATTATGAATAGCGAAAAAACGACTTATTGCCGATCACTGAAGAACACCATAATAGCGCGGCGTCAACGCTGAGCAATTCGAAAATCAGATACTGACCATGGCGAAATAATACAGGTGGTCTCGATAACGAATTCATTAATTTCGCCGTAAACTCTAAATGTCAAACTTCATATATAAAAAATATGTATAGCAGTTATACACATTTTTTATATATGGAGTTTGACATTTAGAGTTTACGGCGAAATTAATGAATTCGCTATCGAGACCACCTGTATTATTTCGCCATGATACTGATTGTGTGTTGGAAAGTGCAGTTATTTGCTTCTTAGTTGTTTTTTTTTCTAAGAGAGTAAGTTTTATAAATGAGCTAACATTACTGTTCAAGACACAAAGATGACGCTCTTTTTTAGGTACGACATTTCAGCGCAATAGCTATGAATTTCATTGATTTGCGTCTTACGCGCTAATTTAGGGATGGCAGTAGCTTAACAAATGTTAGCTTTACAAAAAACTCTCTTCTCATGCTCATACAAAAATGAATGAAGCAAACCTAAATAGCTCGTGTTGAACGCTTAGCAATAGGAAAGTTCGATTGTTTGAAAATAATTATATTTGCCCTATTTGCATTCAAAGCTTGCGGTTCTATCTTAACTTTTCGTTTCTATTCATTATGATTTATTAAACAATATAAATTAAGATTAGAAATATGCTCTCAACAAAATGATGACTAATTTTGTTCGATCGCTATTAAAAACTGTTCTAATTTGAGTTAAAACTTTACTTCTCGTCAAGACAAATTGAATACTAGGTAATCGCATGAGGACAAAAACAAAAAACGCGTGTATTTTGTTAGTGTAAATTTTAAGTGTATGTGTCAATAAGCAGTGACGAATAATATAAAAAAAAAACTCAGAAGAAAAAGAAATTTATAAACAAATAATACTTAATTTAATTTTTCCTTTAGTCTTTTAGCATATCAAATAAAGTTGTACTCCCGCGCTCGTCTTTTTTTGCAAACCGGATTAATATTTTTTCATATGTATTTTATAAAATGTGTATTTTGTTGAAAAAATAAAACATGTTGAAAAATGTTTCTCAAAGACTCTTTTTCTTCTTTAAATGTGTTTTTCTTTTGTTTTACTTTATATTTTAACTGCACTACTTGGGCACACAAATTCTTTTTACTTTTCACACAACGGCTTTTTCGCACTTTCACTATTTTATAAACAAATTAATTATTTAAAAATATATTTTCAATTTTAATGTTGAAAATTTTTAAGTTTTTAAAATGGCGCGTCAACAAAATGTAAACAAACTTAGACGTTTGTTCAAAAAAATGTGTAAAGCGAATTCGATCACCTGCGCTATTAGTTTTACCTAGTATTCAATTTGCCTTGCTTCTCGTAACTTAATCTAAATTACGATCGCTATAAAGCTAAAAATAAAATAGGGCAAAAAAGCATTTGTAGCTAAAATCGCTAAATAGATTTTTTTAGATTTTAGCAGTGGAGATTTAGCCTTAGCGATTTATAAAATAAGGCTACTGGTATAATAAAATTGTGAAAAAAATTAAAACAATTTCAAGTATGTCAATATGAAAATATATTATTCAGAATCTTTAAAATTTAATTTACTTTATCGTGCTTGATTCCTTCAAATATAAATATTTCATGAATTCTCATGAAATATTTATTATTTTAAACTAAAAAACACAGCAAACATTTAGTAACTATTTTTATTCTTTCTTTCTTTACTAAATGTTTGCTGTGTTTTTGTATAAAACTGTTTTGAGTTGTTATTGTCTTTTGTCTTATTGATTCAATGAAGTTCTCATTTAATCAATTTGGCTTTTGATATGAGACTTTCTAGTTTTTTATACAAAATTTTGGTGAAATCCACTGATGAGCTATTTGAGCAGTAGTGAAATGGCCATATGGATATACTTTCCCCGCAGTAATACATTTCATTTTTTAGTTTAGTTTCAAATAATAAATATTTCATGAGAATATCATGAAATATTTATATTTGAAGGAATCAAGCACGAACAAAGTAAAGTAAAGTTTATTTGAGACTTGAAACCATCATACATATATAAAGAAAACAAATGTTTACAATCAATTACATAAAAAAACTTAAAACTATAATGTTTTGTTTTAATAAGGTAATAAGTTTAACAGTAACAAACTTGTTATGTTTTTAACAGTGTATGTGTAAAAAAAAAAAATTAAAGAATAGTGCTTGCTCCCGACACAACATTTTTGAAAAATGAATTAATGGTGTGCTTAAAAACTAGACTTAAACCTACATAAGAAAAAAAAAATAAATAATTACCCTCTATGGGCACCTTGAATTTTAGAAACATAAAATTTTGGCATTAAACTATTTACGCAGGCGATTTCCTGTTCCACATATCCTAATGGTGATAGTAACTGGTATTTAACCAACTCAGACGAACAAAGTAAATTCAATTTCAAGTATAAAATTTAGAATTCATACTTTATTATGTACTGATGTATTAAATTATTATACATCATAGTGTTCATAGAAATAAATACATGTGTTTGAAAGTTGGAGAATTTTAAAAATGCATAATTTTTCAAAAAGGATTTTATTTAACAAGTTTTACGAATGCTCAGAAAAAAGATTTGGTAAGTAATAAAATCGTTTAGCAATATAACATTGCATTAATGATAATACGCTTTTTAAGCTTTAGTTTTGCAAACCAAGTTAAATCAACAAGTTCCATTTTCAAACCAATGGAGTTTTTTAAGCGTTAATAGTTTTTTTCATAAAACATCCTTTTATTTCAACAGTAAAAATTCTGGTAAGTATTAAAAATCTATAATGAGCTTTTTTATATGAATGTCGATATATGATAATTAGAGATAACTTAAGCATCTTTACAAAATTAATCTAATGAAGAGTTTACTTTATAAATTTTATGTTCAGATACTGATGATTGTAAACCTGAACCAGTTTGTGAAGAAGGTAAATCAAAGGACAGCGGTAAAAAGGATAATAGCCCCCCCAAAACAGTTGACAAGACTAATGCGAAATTCGGACGAATACATGCTATTATCGGGCCCGTTGTTGATGTTATTTTTGATGATGAAAACATACCGGAGATATTGAATGCAATGGAGGTTCCCGACTATAAAACTGGCCCACGTTTAGTATTAGAGGTTTAGTATTGAAATAATATATCGATTCTTTTATGGAAAGAGTTCGTAACAAAGAAGAGACATTAAATTAATATTAAAGTTTGAAAAAAGACCTATTTTATAAAGCTTTGCCTTACCTAAAATGAAAAACCATATAACTAAGAAAATAATTGAAATATGTGTCTAGGATACGTCTGCGATAAAGAAAGAACTCAATTTAAAATTTATTGTTAATTACATGGTTTTTAATATCACTCGAATCCTTGTTATGATTTCTACTTTATTTATATTATAGCACGTTTCATTATCAGGTTATTTTCTTAAATCTATAAGTTTCAAATTGCTCCGATATTAGCTTAATCAGCTAGAAGATGCAGAGCCGGTTCGCCAATAAATTCCAGTTTATTAATTTAATGAAGCTTTATAATCTGCCTCAATATATTTAAGTTATTAAACAAAAATAATATGAAGAATTACAAATCGGAAAAATCTATTTTTTAAGCAGGTATTTCATCATTTAAGTAATAATATTGTACGTTCAGTTGCCATGGATAGTACTGATGGTTTAAGAAGAGGACAAAAAGTTATTGACACTGGACATCCTATTCGTGTTCCTGTAGGACGAGGCACTCTTGGACGAATTTTAAATGTCATTGGTGATCCGATTGATGAACGTGGACCTATAAAAACAGAGTATTATTCTTTTATACATGCGGAACCTCCTTCAATGACTGAACTTAACGTAAATCCAGTTCTGCTAGAAACTGGAATTAAGGTAACAATTATTTATATATTTTATATATTTTTTACTTTCGACCGGCTTTCGACTAATTCGACCATTATTTTATATTTTTTGCTTTAATATTCAAAATTTATTGTTATGTATGTGAAATTTTAGTTTTTTTTTAATGAAATATCGGTTTTTGTTTTGCATTACACAGTCTGTCCGCTTAAATGGATACATGAATCGTTATGGTGGCTACAGACAACGCAATTTGTTTCTGCAACACGTTTCACATTCAGGTTTCATGTTTCGACACGATTACTGAAACCAACAGTGAAAACATAACGCAATCTCAGTTCTGTTATTTTATATTATAACATTAACATCGCACGGAAAAAGGATGCAAAAATGAATCCCGTTTTTAACTTTTTCAACGCTTGCGTTTATATCAATATTTTTATATTCACTTACTAATTTTTCAAATGCTGCTGCTTTTTTAATTTTTAATTTTATATTTATCATTTTTCACTTCCCATTGTCAATGTACTAAACACATAAAATAATGAAACATCGATACAAACAATGCAATCTGTTTCAGTGCAACCAAAAAATATCAAAACATTTTGATGTTAATGAAACCTAGATTGCAACCCGAAGTGAAACATGAAACACGAATTCAAACGACGCAATCTGTAATGAATGATGCCGTTTCTTCTGATAACAGCCAAATGCCATTTATTACAACTTTGTGCATTGCAGGTGTTATAAGATGCCGCTCATATAGAGTAACACAAAGTTTTAAAGTTTCTAAGCAATAATCCTACAATGCAGGAGGCATTTTGTGACCATAATAAATAAAAACTTTGATTCGGAAGATAAAATTAATTCGCCAATACAGGATTGGAAAAAATCTTTTGCCGTCGTGTTACCATCTACCGTAATTTCAAAGTTCAGTTTTCGGTACATCCCCTATTAGCTCTGATTCACTTTCAAATCTTTCTTTCTTTACATACAACTTCTAAACATGTTATTAATCTACTTGCAGTATGATTAATCAAACAGTTATATACAATGATTAAAAACCTAAACATTTCATGACTGACAAAAGGGTTTTTATTCGTTTCTACTTACAAACGACGAGCAAAATACAGAATAATTCTTGCGAAAAAAAACCGACTTCAAAAAAGATTTCATCTGTCTGCCTATAACAAATCAAGTGTATGGCCACATAAATAAGGTTACATTAACTATTGGGACACACTTATGTCTCCAAACTTTATACTTTTTCAACTGTTCAATAGTTTGGCAATATCCATCAAATTGCAGCAACTATAGGGACACTCTGTAATTTCCAAATTCAAATTATATACTTGATGTTGTAGTAGATTTAGCAATCAGGTTGTGTGTAAATTTCAACCATCTGTCTGTAACGGATCAACAGTTTGCCCATATACATCAGATTATATCAACTATTTAATTTATAACATTTTTATACTTATTATACCAAATAAAGTAGTGGACATTCTGTCTAAAATAAAGGTGATGTATACAACGGTTCAAAAATACAGCCATATAGAACAAATTACATTGTTTTTGAGAACACCCTTTGACCCCGTTTATTTCCAAATTCAAATTTTATACTTGTTGTTATAGAGGAGTTAGTAATACAGGTTCTTTATAAATTTCAATCGTCAATCACATACCAAATAAATGAACTATTGGTGCACCCTTTAATTTATAATTTTAAATATTATCATCTGTTATTATAACGGCCATAGCAATCGACATTTTGTCCAATTTGCAAGCGTTTGTCTATAACAGTTAAAAAGATAGGCTCATATAAGTAAATCTTCATCAATTATGGGACACCTAATAATTTCTAAATTCAAATTATAAACTCTTTGATATAGCGGGTTTAGCAATATAGGTCTCTTTTAACTTTCAGCGTTCTGTCTATAACGGTTCAAAAGTTTGGTCACATACACAAAATTACATTAACTATTGGAACACCCTTTAATTTCCAAATTTTATATTTGTTATTATAGCGGACTTAGCAATACAGGTTCGGTATAAATTTCAAGCGTCTGTCTACAACTCTTCAGAGGTATGGCCATATACATCAAATTTAATGAACTATTGGCTCACCCTTTAATTTAAAATATGTTACATTTATACTTGTTACTATAACGGCCATAGCAATTGACATTCTGTCCAAATTGCAGGCGTTTGTCTATAACAGTTCAAAAGATAGGCTCATATAAGTACATCTTCATCAATTATGGGACACGCTTTAATTTCTAAATTAAAATTATAAACTCGTTGATATAGCGGATTTAGCAATACAGGTCCCTTTTAAGTTGCAGCGTTCTGTCTATAATGGTTCAAAAGTTGTTCACATACACAAAATTACATTAACTATTGGAACACCTTTTAACTTACAAATCCAAATTTGTTATAGCGGACTTAGCAATACAGGTTCGTTGTAAATTTCAAGCGTCTGTCTAAAACTGTTCAAAAGTATGGCCATATACATCAAATTTAATGAACTATTGGCGCACCCTTATTTTATAATTTGTAATATTAATACTTGTTACTATAACGGCCATAGCAATCGACATTCTGTCCAATTTGCAACGGTTCAAAAGATAGGCCCATATAAGTAAATTTACATCAATTATGTGGGAACCCTCTAATTTTTGGATTTATTTTTGTATAATATTTTTTTTTTGGGAGCCATAGAAATACGCAGTCATTTTAAATTTTACAGAATCGCACTTTAATGTTCATAATACACGTAAAAAATATGTATGTTGTATGGGGACACCCTTTAATTTTTAAGATTACGAACTGTTCTTAAAACGGGACCAATCTGTAAGCATAATCTATCATATTACCATAAATTTTCAAAATCGGATCAGAAATGAGGCCCAAATATAAAAAAAACAACTTTCAGCCGAATTGTATAACCTCCTTCTTTTTTTGAAGTCGGTTAAAAAAGGTGAAATTTACAAAAAATCGCAACAAAAAAAGCGAAATATGCACAACGTTTTTTCAATAGTATTAAAAGAGAAAACTCAAACTTAATCCTGATTTAAATCATTTAAATATTGCGACTGCCTTCACGTTCAAACAATTTTCATATTTTTTTTACAAAATAGTGAACAACAAAAAGTTTTTTTTTTTTTAATTTCGAAGTTTTTTTATCATTAAAAATTTAAATTAAATTTTTTTAGAATTTAATATAAGAAGCTGTACATATAGTCTTTTGCAGAAAAAAAATCAAAAAAAACTTTATTTGTTAAGCCACAAATAAATTGTAAATCTCTCAAATCCGTAAGAAGTTATTAAAAACGTATGCAATTTACTCCACTTCCCTGGTTGTAACAGTGTCCCAAATAGAGATAAACGATATTTCAATTCCTGTGATTAAAATATCACTGCTCACTAAGTGGCTAAATTTTTCAAGTAGCAGAGCAGTTCCAAGTTGACTTCAAATATTTTTATTATATCAAAGATATTTCGGAAAAAGAACTATATTTTAACGGCACAGCCGAATTTCATACTTGTTGAATTTGTTTTCTTTAAAGAATACTATCACATACATAGTTGATTAACTCGTCTTGCTTGCCGATTAAAAGAACATTATGTTTACCTAAAAGGTAAAGTATCCACATAAAGATTTTTAAAACATTTTTAAAAATGAAAACTATCTGGCATGTTCTGAATTCCACGTGAATTTTTCACTTTAAATTTTTCAAAGCATTGTTGCTATAAAATTATATTTTACAAAAACAATGCTTTGAAAAATACGAAAGTGAAAAGAACATGCCTTGTATATCAATGTTGAATTCCAAATGTTTTACAATATATGTTTTTAGTGATTTTTAGTGCCTTTTAATCACTAAAAGCATGGTTGGATTGGTTGTTTTAACGGAAGAATTTTATTTAGGTTATTGATTTGTTGGCGCCCTACGTAAAAGGTGGAAAAATTGGCTTATTTGGAGGAGCTGGAGTGGGAAAAACAGTTTTAATAATGGAATTAATTAACAATATTGCTAAAGCACATGGTGGTTATTCTGTGTTTGTCGGTGCTGGAGAGCGTACACGAGAAGGCAATGACTTATATATGGAAATGATTGAAACGAAAGTTATTTCTTTAGAGGATGATACATCGAAAGTTGCTTTGGTGTACGGCCAAATGAACGAACCTCCGGGTGCAAGATCCCGTGTAGTTTTAACAGGTCTCACTATAGCCGAATATTTTCGAGACATGGAAGGTCAAGATGTATTATTATTCATTGATAACATTTTTCGCTTTACACAGGCCGGGTCAGAAGTATCAGCCTTGTTGGGCCGCATACCCTCGGCGGTCGGATATCAACCTACATTAGGAACTGATATGGGTATTAAAACTATTAACAGAATAATAAGTTAAGATAACAAATAAATAAATGTTGTGGTTTTAAATACACAGGATCTATGCAAGAGCGGATAACAAGCACTAAGAACGGTTCGATAACTTCAGTACAAGCTGTTTACGTTCCGGCTGATGATTTGACAGATCCGGCTCCAGCTGCAACATTTTCTCACTTAGATGCTACAACTGTATTATCAAGACCAATAGCAGAGTTGGGAATTTACCCAGCAGTAGATCCCTTGGATTCTTCATCCAGAATAATGGATCCTTTAGTTGTGGGTGAAGAACATTATAATGTTGCTCGGTCGGTACAAAAAACATTACAAAATTATAAATCCCTACAGGTAACATCTTCAAGGAAAGGATTTTTTTTTTAAATTTCCGTTATTGTGTGCATTAAACTTTCTAGGATATAATTGCCATTTTAGGCATGGATGAACTCTCGGAAGATGATAAGCTTACTGTTGCGAGAGCCCGTAAAATGCAACGCTTTCTCTCACAACCATTTCAAGTAGCTGAAGTTTTTACAGGACAAAATGGAAAAATGGTACCTTTGCAAAAAACAATAGAAGGATTTAAAAGCTTGTTAAATGGTGATATGGATGACATGCCGGAAATAGCTTTTTATATGGTTGGTGATATAGGCGAAGCAGTTGCTAAGGCTAAAGATTTGGCTTCAAAACTGAAAGTTTAGTTTTCTTGTTTTTTCGTGTAAAAAAAGAAACAATAAAGACTAGTTCAATTAATCAACGAAAATTTTATTTTATTAGAATCATTAAGATAAAACAACTCTGAAGCTGAAACAATATTGATTCTATTATTGTCTCATATTTTTCAATATTATAAATCTCATTTGATTTGAATTAAAAATACACAGACGAATATAGCACCCTTCACCAAATGAATTGGCCATTTACAAACGATCTAGTGATCTAGTTCAAATGTTACGTGAACTCGTTCGTTTAATTTGTCACAAAGTATATATATATATATATTTTTTAATTTCAATTTAAAAATGGTCAGAGTATCCCACAAATTTTTAGATATTTGTAAAAAGTCTCTCCAGGAACTGCACATTGACCTATACCTTCGTATAGGAAGTGATAAATCCTGAACAGGATATTCAAGTATAAATAATTATATAGTATTTTTTGTTATTTATTATTTTATTTGAAAATACAATGGCATTTTTGTAAAAGCCAGTTGAAAAAAAAACGTGCGCGTTGCGTCTTTGAATATAACCTCACTTTTTTAAAAAAGCAAAATCTGCTCGCACACCAGATGTACCTCCTTCGAGATAAAGTGTATAACAAGGCACATTAATTTTACGGGTAATAGCAGTTCTAAATCAACTACAACAATAAATAAACAACATATATTTTGTTTTAGTAAATATATTTCCAGATGTCAAATCAAAAAACGATTTTTTTGTTCAAAATTTTTTTTTACAAATTTTACAATATATCTCAACCAAATTTCACAGAGGCAGGGCAGAGGCGTTTCTCAGTGAATCTACTTACGGCCAGACCCCTAGGGTGAAGGGGACTTACGGGGTACCTCGGACGTAATATTTTTTGAAAATGTTTTAAAAAGGATATCTTTAACTTAAATGTTAAGATTTTTATAATTAATCAGACCTTGAAAATATCTATAAAAATGTGCTTAAATGTGCAGGGAGAATAATGGCTTACAATTATTATTTTTTTTTTGTTAATTTTGGCCGACCTTAACTTAGTAGTTTTGGCGTAGTACGCTTATTTATTATCGAATTATTACTTTAAGACATTTGCTATATTCTTAATAAAATTAAGAATAAACAAGTTTGTAGTTTTGTTTTGATAGCACTTTTCATTTAAAAGTTAAAGGCTCTGAGTTGAGAAAATTTGAAAAGTACGGTTTTTTAAGGATATTACCCAGTACTATAAAATTTGTTTAAATTATTGTAAAATTCCTCGAAGTGCAAAGCACCGATTAAAAAAAGGTAAACGGGCTTTTAATTTTAAGTCTCCGAATTTTGGCTACATACCCCAAAAAGGATTTGACAGCCACGTGATTTATTAAGGAATGGTAGCCGTCTTTTGTAAAAAAAAAAAACGATTTTTTGGGACATTTACCTCGTTCCGGGAATTTATATGTTAAAACTAAAAAATTTTAATTTCATTTCACCATTTGATTAAAAACTCTTTTAGCCATATTGAATTTCTTAAAAATACACATCTAATAAAAAAAACCTACTTGTTTATAAAAATTTGTTGAAATCACTAAAGCATTGTTGTTTCTAAAAATTTAAACTTGGAAATGGACAAATGGTCAACTTATCAGTTTCAAATGGAAATTTTTTTAAAGCAAATTCTATTTCATGCGACGAAACAAAGCGTTCCTGCTTTCTAAGCTGGGTTGGTGCCGATGTATTGGAATTGTTGCAAAAATTATTCGAAGGTAAAGCTGAAGAAAAGTCGTACAAAGACTTAAATCATGCTTTAGAGAAACATTTCTTAAAAAAACAACGTTCAAAAATTTTTTACCAAACTGGAAAACAAAACAGCTAACAAAATGTGTTTATGCACATATTTGTTTTTTACATATCAAATGAGCAAAAAATCATGAGGCGAGGCCACAATTTTTAAATAAAATGCATTTTAAAAAAAGAGTGTTAAAATTATTTGTTTTATGAAAATTCTAAATATATTTCCACAGCACACATTTAAAAAAAAAATTTTGTAGGAATTAATAACTGTAAACTAAATTTGACATTTGAAAACATAAACAAGAAAGTCAGCTGATCTACTGCCACTACCTAGTACAATAATGTACCTTGGCAACGCAGATTTATTTTACTAGGTAGTGTCGTCCGCCCAGCTGGTTTGTAGTTGGAAATGTCAAAAGTTGTTTGTATTTTACTTTGTTTACGAATTTTAAAAAACACTAACAACAAGCATTTGCAAGACAAATCAAGCATTTGTGTTTAGAGCAAGCAAGCATTTGTTTCCCATTTATTTGACATTTCCAACGCACAAAACAACAATAAAAAGCCATGTTGTTTTTGCCAATGTTGTATTTGTTGTACAGCCGCTACTACCTAGTAAAATAAATATGCCTTGGTATATACAAACACCACAGACCTTTAACAAGAAAATACAAAGCCACAAGAAAGAGAAAAATACGGAAATTAGTTGTTATATGATGTAATTTTTTAATAAATTACAAAAAATTGTGTTGCAACAAGGTGGTCTTATTGTAGTGGGTGCTCCCGGACACTTAGGACACATTGCAGGTAAGATTTTTGTATTTTAGACCCACAAGTTATTTTTTTATAAAAATAAATTTTTGTTTAGATTCTTTGTTTTAGATGGCTTCGCTTTACTTCAACAAGGCTATACAGATCTTGAGCTTACCTATAAATTATATATCTGACTTCGGCTTAAATCTAGTTTACGGGCACAGCTCCAAAATAAAAAAAGTTGCCTACAGGGTGTAAAATGCAATTTTAAGCAAAAAATGCTAAGTGAAAAATTTTTTTGAAAAGGGAATTTAAGAGCCTATTTATTGAAGCAGGAAAAATTAAAATAATTTTTTTTTTTTTTTTTACAAAATATATTAAGTGATTCGGAATACTTCAATAAAAAAGTTTATAAAGGTGTAAAATGTAAACAGGTAATATCTAGGGAAACCCTTTGTTTCCTAGTTACGAACCTGGAAAGTTTTTATGTATAATGTGGTATATAACGAGTATTTTATGGTGGAATTAGACAATATGGGTAGCACTGGAAAGGTGATAGGAATTATTTTGTGACGACGATCAACTCGTCTAAAAAAATTTGTATGAAAATAACTCAAAAAAACTGAGTGCTTTTCATATATGTAAATTTTTCAGACGAGGTGATCGCCTGCAATGCAGAAACAACACATAAATTTTTTTTCAAAACTAATGTGCTGTTTCTGTATTACAGGCGATCATCTCGTCTGAAAAATTTATATGAAAATAACTCAAAAAACTGAGTGCCAAATCAATGGATTTTTTGTCTGTTCCAAATATTCTTCATTAAGGTACTTATCAAAATCCCTTATAGCTTATAGCTGCTGCAATTTCATTTTTCGAATCCCTTTTTGTAAATCGCGAGTCCAAAATTGCACTTTCAGCAGACAGTGGATTTTTTTTATAATCGCCAAAACGATATCTAAGGTCAGGGGGGTTACTCTCTATTGCGATGCGAAAGCAAGTTCGATGCGATAAGTAGATGCGATAAGAGTACAATTTGATACTCTGTAATGTTTACGCAAACGCTTTCGCAAAATAATTTAAAAAAGAAGCAACTCTGGCACAACAAAATAAACAATAGAGAAGAATGACAAAATGAAATGTCAAAATTTGTAAACAAAAACATTTATTTTATTAAATAATACACAAATCTTCGCTTCCAATGCAAAATATTATTAATTACAAAAATTTTAAATTTTTTCATATACAGAAGTTTTTTTATCTACTCCTTCATCGTGCAATGCAATATTGTGAATCCAACCACCCTTACTAGAAATGCTTACCTTATTCTTCCGCATAAATAAATATTTATGCTGTGTTAGTTTCATATTTATCAAAATACATTACTTGTTTCCTACCCTCTTCATCTCTTATAGGAAGTTCATTATAATTAAGGTCGTCCGTCAGTTTTTTTACGCGTTGTTTGGCATTCCCACACTGCAATTGTTCCTTGGCCGAACCGCTGTGCTGCATTATAAAATCAAATTTCGAACTGCCGTTGCCAAGTCTGTAACCTTTTTGGCTTTTCCCTAAAAAAAATTAAAATTTAGATATAAATATAAAAATTTATTTATGCTTACTTAAATGATTCGTTACCTTTGCGTCTGATATTTTGTTAGCGCAAAATATTTGCGTATAAAGAACGATTTTGACATAAGCTTTCATATTACTGAGTGCAGTGATGTTTGCGAAAGAGAACAAATTAGATGCGAAAGAAAATACGAAAACGCAATAGAGGGTACCAATTGTTTGATTACGTGCCATTTTTCTTTCGCATCGTAATAGAGAGTAACCCCCAGATTTAATTTTGGATATCATTGCAGAAATCTTGATATCTGTGGAAACACATTTAGCTATAAAGCATTCCAGAATTTTACATATAACTGTGACTTGTGAAAGTGTAACGTTCTTTTCTACACAGATTTTCACAGTTACTTCCCAAAAGGGCTTTAAAATCGGAATGATTTCATGAATATAATACCAGTCCTGCAAGGAAGGCATCAAATCTGGACGTTTTATCGAAAGAGTTGATTTAACAGCAACCTAACTGGTGACAATTCTTTCTAGCATTAAGAAAGTGGAGTTCCAACGTCCTGCTTAAGTTTAATCTCTGGTAATCAAATTTGCTTTAGGATTTCGAAAAGCTTTTTAAGGCCCTGGGAACTTTTTTGAAAATATTCCACTATTTTTCTAACCTAACTAGTTATTTAATTTAAATTGCACAAATTTTCAACAGTGTGCCTCTCTGAAAATTGATCACACGTAATCAAGAAGGTCGCTCTTATTGCTATATAAAGCTGGAGTTTGTCCTACACGTCCAACTATCTGCGGTGAGAAACACTGCTACAGATTTACAAATGATTGCTCTTACGTTTTGAAGGATTTCCATATAAACAGTTGCCAGAAGGTTTTTAGATCTGGTTGGCAGCTGGTATCCTGGGGAATATGACACTTCATGAAACAGTTCTCTGATTGGCGGCTCATCTACAAATCGCAACGAATGATTCCCTTGAGCCACCGCTTTCAGAAAGAGCATATCAATCGGGGTTGTCATGAAATCCAAGTCGGATTTGATAATTATCGCTTTTGAAATCCGATATTGGATTCATTTGGTGTCATGAAAACAAGTCGGTTTTGTTATTTTCGATTGGAAATAAAACCAATATTCGAATCAGGTGTTTTCTGTTTTTGCTCTTTTGTTTACAATTTTAAGTGCATTTTTTTACAAAATTTTCCAAATCGTACTTAAATATTGCTAAAAGTTGTGTTTTTAACCGACTTCAAAAAAGAAGGAGTTTATACAATTCGGCTTAATGTTGCTTTTTTTATATTTGTGCCTCCAGAACTGTCATTTCTGATCCGATTTTGAAAATTTTTGGTGATATGATAGATTTTGCTTACAGATTGGTCTCGTTTTAAAAACAGTTCATAAAATTATAAATTAAAGGGTGAACCAATAGTTCATTTAATTTGGTATATGGCCATACTTTTAAACAGTTGTAGACAGACAATTGAAATTTACAAAGAACCTGTCCCAACATACCAAATGACTTGTGAAAAATATTTTAAATAGCTTACAAATAAAAGCCTTAAGCTTGAAAAAGTATTTAGAATGTATTAAAAAATGCTATCGTAACAATTGTAGAAAAATCAAAACGGAACCCTTATGAAAATATTAAATGTACATAATTAATATAAGCTTATCTTTTTAATTGTAGAATAAGCTTACAGAAACAATATTTTATTAATTTTGTTATAGAAAAGCTTATTCCTCTCAATATTTTTATAATATTTTTTTAAAAATAGTGTAGAATTAGCTTCATAAATAATGCACACATATATAATTTTTAATATTAAATATTTTCGTTTTGCTTTTTTTGCAATATATTTATTAATTATATATTTTTTTGCAATTTATAAACTACATACATACATACATAATTAAAACGTTGTATACAAACGAACAAATTGAAAAATTTTTTCAGAAAAATAATTTTGTAAACACAATTTGTCAAGAAACACAACAAATTGAGAAATAATTGTGTATAATATTTTATTAAGCATTGTTAAAAAATGCTTGTGATTTTAAATTTTATAAATATTAATTTAAGCGATATGAAGAAAAGATTGAAAAAACTATTTTATAAAAGCTTGATCACAAGTTGTGTTGTAGTTTGATTGCTAGTTGGTATGTTGGGGTATTACTAACTTCTCTATACCAACAAGTATAAAATTTGGATTTGAAAATAAACGGGTGTCCCATTAGTTGATATAATATGGTGGATATGGCCGGACTTTTGAACCATTGTAGACAGACAGCTGAAATTTACAAGGGACATGTTTTGCTAAGTCCGCTATAACAAGAAGCTTTGGATGTTCCCAAAATTAATGTAATTTGTTCTATATGGCCGTATTTTTTGAACCGTTGTATACAAACACCTTAATTTTAGACAGAATGTCCACTACTTTATTTGGTATAATTTTATTATAAATTAAATAGTTGATGTATATGGGCAAACTGCTGAACCGTTCTAGACATATATATATATATATATATATATATATATATATATATATATATATATATATATCCAGTATAAGTTTTGGTAGAAGCACTGTATCAACAGTGTTGCACGATGTGCTCGTGGCTATCGAGCGTTACGTTTGCCCGCAGTGGGTAAAAAGTAAAATTAATACTCGTATGTTACTTTTAACTTTTTTATTTACTTAAAATTATTTAACTGTAATAAATAAAAACAATTTATTAATTAATTCCGTCAGCTATTAACCTCTTGTTTTACTTCCAATAAAAAAAACGATAATATTGGATTCTATGACACCTAAAACCAATAAAATTTCAAGTTCGAACACAAAACCGATAACTTGGATTTCATGACACCAAAGCGATTTTTTTGTCGGTTTTAAATCCAATTCCAATAAAATTGGATTCCATGACAACCCCGAATACGTTGGACTTTTCGAACCGGAGGAGGTTTGCGAATTAACTGGAATATTGTTTGCTGCTGCAGATTGATTTTTGAGCTGATACTAGGTTGTGAGCTGGAAATAGGTTGTGAGCTAGAAATAGGTTGTAGGCTGGTGAAAGAATGTAGGCTGGTCGAAGGCTGTTCTACTTAGTTTTGTTGGGAGCATAAATCTATTGCTACCTGGCGCTGTAGTGACCGAGGCGTTAAGGGATGTTTTGATTTTAAGTGGCAACTTAAATTCCTTAAAAATCCAGATGCAGCGCTTGAAGAAGCTTTGCAATAGTTGCATTTGTTACGATCTGCTCCATATCCTGTGAAATGAAGCCATATTTCGCTGCTTTTCCTAAAAGCCATTTATTTTTATATGAAATCACTTATTTTTAATCACTTTTCACTTTCGTTAAAGCAGTTTAAAGCTACTTTTTTATAAAGCAAGATATTACCGGTTTAAAATTCACTCTTTTCAAGCAAGTTGACGTTAATTCAAATTTAAAAAATAATGATAGCACTAGTGTTACCATAGCGAGGCCAATAATTATTTTATTCTTTAACATAAAGAAACTCCGAATAGAACGCAAAAAAACATTTCTTACTAGGGTGTCAGACGATCAAGTTTTCATTAAATTTTTAAAATTTCTCTCATTTTTTTACCAATACACTCTCACATTAAAACTTGCTGAGAATTTGCTTTCAAATTTTCGTTCAATTCAGTCTTTCAACTTACATTCATGAAAACAGCTGGAAAAGTTTTTTCCTCTAAATATATTTTATTTGTTTTCTTGACGACATCTTGCTTAAAAACTTGCTTTGAAATTGCGTGCAGCCTACGTCACAGCTTTAAATTTTTGTGAATTTTGACAAGCAATATGCGTAAATTTCTGAAAGAGAATTGAACAAAAAATTGACCGTGTGTCTGCACTGTTATACACCACAAACAACTGAAAAAAAGCGAAAGAAAATTTTTTTTACAAAATTGAACGACCATGAGCGGTGCAATAAGGAGCAAAAGGTGTTAACTAAAATGACCGGATCACTTCGTTCAATTTAATGATTCATTCAATTTGAGTCGTTCGTTCACGAACTGCACTAAGAGGAATATGAGAAACTTTAACTCAAAGTGACGCCCTTTACGGTTCATTATACACTTAAAAGACATGAATGTTGTATGGGGACATCCTATAATTGTTAAGATTATATAACCTTTTAAATAAAGAAAAAGTTTTCAATTAGGGGACGCCCTTTACTTTCTAAATTCAAATCAAACTCTGTGATATAGCGGGCTTAGCAATGCTGGTCCCTTTTAAGTTTCAGCGTTCTGTCTAAAACGGTACAAAAGTTCGGCCACATGCTTGTAAATACATCAACTATTGGGACACCATTTAACCTGATACTTGTTGTTATAGCGGACTTAGCAATACAGGTTCGTTGTAAATTTCACGCGTCTGTCTACAACTGTTAAAAAGTATGGCTATATACGTCAAACTAAATGAATTATTGGTGCACCCATTAATTTATATTTTTTAATATTAATACTTGTTGCTATAACGGCCATAGCAATCTAACCAATTTGCAAGCGTTTGTCCATAACGGTTCAAAAGATAGGCCAATATAAGTAAATTGTACAACTTTTTGTTATTGGGAGCTATAGTAATACGCAGTCATTTTAAGTTTTACAGAAGTGTCCTTTACAGTTCATAATGCGCGTAAAAAATATGTATGTTGTACAGATTGTGAACTGTTTTTAACCCTTAAATGCATGATTTTTATATACACAAACTGAGTTGTTCCTATTAAAATTGTCAGAGATAATAAAATAAACTTGTTGATCTTCTGTTTGCACACGATAACGGTAAATAAGCTTTTCGAAATTTCATACGTATAAATAAAAATGTTGCAAATGTTGCCGCATCAAGAGATATGGAGGTTTTAAAAGGTGATGTAAATCTACATCACTATGCATTTAAGGGTTAAAACGGGACCAATCTGTAAGCATAATCTATCATATTACCAAAAATTTTCAGAAATGACTGAGTTCAGCAGGCACAAACATTAAGAAAGCAACATTCAGACGAATTAATAACCTCCTTTTTTTGAAGTGGGTTAAAAAAAGCAACATTCAGTTAAATTGATTACTTCGATTACCGACCGAAAGTCGGTTAATACCTCGCTCAGACATACGCTTTAATTACGCAATTAAGGAATTTAAAGCCTTAATTGAGCTCAATTTACCATTTACGAAGTCAATTAATAAATTGAGCAATTAGTACTTAATTGCATCACTAATTGAATAAGATGCGAACTGCTGTTGAATAAGATGCGAAAGTAAAAAATATAAACAAATAAATAAAATGAATATGGCGCGTTGTTGGACTGAAGACTTGAAGTTCAACATACTTTGCTTAATGTAATCTAGTAATCAATGTAAATTTTTATTATAGTAACTATGAAATGTATTTAAAACCTTTTTTATATATATTCAATAAAACCTTCAACACATTTGGTTATGGGCCCAGAACTCATTGAAAAAAAATTTTTTTTTAAATAAAATTTTGTGAATATGTCGATTTCTGGTTTGCCACAAATTGAACGGTTAAAAGGCCGTGATAACTGGGAGCAATGGAAATTTGCTGTAAAGGCTTATCTGCAAATGGAAGGTTTATGGGATGTTGTGCAAGGAACGGAAGAAGATTTCAAGAAAATCATCATGGCACATTCAAAGCTGGAGTTACTAGTGGACCCTCTTTTATACGTGCATATTCAAGGTTGTACTACAGCACAGAATATATGGAATAATTTTGTCAAGGCCTTTAATGATTCTGGTCTTACGCGCAGGGTAAGTTTGTTGCGGAAATTGATAACGACAAAAATGGAAGATTGCGAATCAACGGAAGAATTTGTCAATATTATTATGTCTACATCAAGCAAGCTCTCCAGTGTTGGCATGAATGTAAGTAATGAGTGGATAGGTACGTTAATGTTAGCAGGTCTTTCTGAGTATTATGATCCAATGATAATGGGAATTGAAAGTTCTGGTGTTCAGATATCTGGAGACTATGTTAAAATAAAGCTTCTGCAAGACATAAAACCTACTAATTCTAAATCTTCGGCTCTGGTTGGCAAGCCACATGTTCAACGCACCTAAAGCAAGAAAATGTACAAGAAAACTCAATGTTATGATTGTCGTGAGTATGGTCACATTAAATCAAATTGCCCTAAAAATAAGTTTCCTGAAAAAATGTGTTAAAGCTTACTCAGCAAGAAATACCATGTATTTTGATTTAGGTGCAACTTCGCATATGTGTAATAATAAATTATTATTTGATAATTTAGAACAATGTCCTGAATTTGAAATTTTGACTGCAAATAATACTATCATGAAGGAGAATTTGATGGGAAACATCAATTTAAAAGTAAAAAATTAAAAAAATTTTATTTAAAAATTTGTCAATTTCAAAGATAGTCAAACATGGACACAAGGTAATTTTTAATTCTAATGGATGTATGGTCATTGATTCAAATAAAGAAATAATTGTAACGGGATTAATTTTTGATGGTATGTTTAAACTAAATAAAGCTGATTTTCAGCAAAGGCTTTCGATGTTAACAAATGGCATAAAAGGTAAGGTCATCCCTGCAATGAAAATTTAAAAAGATTAGCAAGTATTGTTCATGGAATAGAAAGTATTCGTTTAAGTAATGATAATTGGTCGGTGTGTCTAAAAGGAAAAATGACCCGTTACCGTTTAAAGATACTGGTACTAGAGCACAAAATATATTAGACATTGTTCATTCTGACTTATGTGGTCCAATGGAGAAACCTCATTAAGTGGTTCTCGTTATTTACTGACTTTTATCAATGATTATAGTAGAAAAGTTTTTGGGTTTTTTCTTAAATCAAATGATCAGGTTGTAAATTTTTTTGAAGAATTAAAAGGTCTTGTGGAAAATCAAACCGGTCGAAAGATAAAAGTTCTTCGTACTGACAACGGTACTGAAATCTGTAACCGACAAATGAATGAGACTTTAATTTCTTCTGGTATTATTCATCAAACAACTACTCCATTTACTACAGAACAGAATGGCTTAGCTGAGAGGATGAATCGAACCATTATTGAAAAAGCTAGGTGTTTATTAATTCAATCTAATTTATATAAAAAATATTGGGCAGAGGCGGTAAACACAGCTATTTATTTTGTAAATCGTTTACCATGTAAAGGTCATTCTTGTACACCTGAAGAATTGTGGTTGGGTCGCAGGCCTACATTAAAACATCTAAAAGTTTTCGGCTCTAAAGCTATTGTACAAATTCCAAAGGAAAAACGGAAAAAGTTTGATGCTAACGGTAGAGAACAAGTGTTTGTTGTTCAAATTTGACTTTTTGATTGATTATAATGTACTTAACTGCAAATTTTACATGTATACTTCCAAAAATAACGACTTTCAGGCATGTTCTGAAAATCACTTTTTGTGAAAGTGATTTAAAATCACAAGAAAGCTGTTCTGCATACAAAACTTTTAAAATTTTTGTGATTTTAAACCAGTCAGCTAAATGCCTGGTTATTTTTTCAACCACTTTATTTTGAACTTCGCAGTAAATTAATAATATGAATACCCTAAAATGTTTTTTATTGATTTTTATAGCAAAATTAGCAATTGGCACCAAAGAATTTATAAAGTTATGAAAAAATTAAAGACATTTTCTATTGCAACAAATATTGTTATTTGCTTTGTGATTTTGCATTTACTTTTTTGTTATCAGTTTTTTTAGTTTTTTATAAAAACAATACTTTTAATTTATTTTCTGAAAATCACAAGATTTCAAATCACTTGTGATTTTAAAACCACAATTGTTATTTGATGGTGTTCTGAAAACCACAAAAGTTTTAACTTTTCGTTGTGATTTCACCTCTTCGAAAACAAGAAAACATCTGGTATTTTGTTTTATTTTCACGAAATTTTTTATGTATTGAAAATTATTAGTGTTTTTCTTAAAACATAACTTTAACTAACGACAAGTTGTAATAATGGTTCTTAGACTATTTATTTTAATTTTCTGTAATAGTTTTGCTTATTTTATTGTTCATAGGTATTTTATTTTTTTTTTTACAAAATTTGAATTTTCCACAACACTTACTTAACACAATGGAAAAAAAATTGAATCAACGACTTAAATATTAGATATGTGTGTTTTATTTTTTTATATTATCGATAAACAGTCAACGTCGTCATTAGTTTGTTAGGGAATACCAAATTAGTATTGATGTTAAGTTGATGTTGTCTCAAAATTGCCGACGCCAAACAGAATAAGGGTGATTATAGACAATTATAAGGTTTTGCCACAACGTAAAATTAAAAGACATTGAAGCTTCACAGTTACTTTTCGAAAAAATACCAATTTCCAAAAAGAAATGGGAACACCTTCAGGAACTTAAATTTTTACTTCCGGCAGACTGCCACAGCTTTTATGACAATATTTCCTTTACATCTTAAATCTATTCTCATTTGCAATGTAATGCAGTTTTTGTTCTTTTGAAATTAACCGCGTTTATTTAATTTTATTTTCTCGAATTAGATTTATTAATTAAATTAATTATTTCTCGAATGTTTTTTATAGTTATAAGGAATTTTGTATTTTGTTTAAAACACTTACAATAAATAGATATAAAAGCGCTATTTTCTTATCTTAACCATTTGTTTTACTTTATGCACAATTTTATTCATGTAGTTAGGGCTTTTTGGTTTTAGAAAAATAGAGTATAAAAGGCCGTAACTAGCATTTCTTAAAAACTCCTTTATTCCATTAATTTGTTTTACAGAAACAAATTCGTCTTTGTTTTCTAAGCTTAAATCTAAAATGTGGATATCAAGTTAAGTATTCTTTAATTTATAACGTTTATTCCTTCTCCTGTAAAAAACTAAAAAGTGTAGTTACGGCCTTTTACATTTTAGGTGACGATATAGATTTTTTGATCCAAATTCGAAAGAAGTAATAAAAAGTAGAAATGTTGCATTTTTTGAAAACGAATTTCTGGAAGATGTATCTATCAAAAACAAAAATGTTTTATTTATTCCATTTGTTAACGAATCGAATAACGTAATTACACAAAACCAAAATAATTAAACTAATGAAGGCGATTCGGATTCAGAATTATATTATTCGGAGGAAGATAACAATATCATCCCCAGCTCAAATGAAAGAAACGGATCTGTAGTTTCGTTAAGTAATAGTGGCGTAGTTACTACATCAAATAATACGGCAATTGAGGAGATTACACATATTAAAACCCCTAGTGTACCTGCTGAAATTTTAAGACGACTACCAGAATCCGAAAATTAAGGAAACGTTATGCAAACGGCGCATCTAACTTAAATTTTGTAGAACCTACTACAGTAGAAGAAGCAATTAATGGACATCAAGCCCAATTATGAAAACATGCTATGGATGAAGAATACAAGGCCTAGCTGGAAAACGATACGTGGACTGAATGTGAATTACCAAAGGGCAAAACACAAATGAAGATTTTAAGATAAAGCGGGATTCTGCAGGAAGTATAGTTAAATATAAGGCTCGCTTAGTTATAAAAGGTTATTCGCAAAGGAAAGGAATTGATTATGAGAAAACTTTCTCGCCGGTTGTTAGATATTCATCAATACGCTTGCTTCTAGCTTTAGCTGCTAAACATGACTTAAACATCGATCAACTGGATGTCGTCACAGCTTTTTTACAAAGTGACTTGCAAGAAGAAATTTATATGCAATTTCCGGAAAATTATGAAAATTCTTCTATTTAGTACGCCATTAGATTGCAATCAAAAGCTTTCTTTAGGAATGTCGTCAAGTTCTAAAGGAAGATATGAAAAATATTCCGTATCAAGCAACGGTTGGAAGTCTCTTGTACGCATCGCAAATAACTCGACCAGACATTGCATATGGACAAATACACTGCGCTGCTGTTAAGAGCGTGTTCAGACATTTGAAAAATACTGTCGAATATAAGCTTGAATTTTCGAAAGAATCGGATAGTGAAGAAACAGATTTTGCAGATGCAGACTGGGCAAATGACTTAGATAACCGACGGTCCACAACAGGCTATGTTTTTTTCTTTCAAAGTTCTGTCCTGAAACTCAACATGGCTCATACATGGCTGCTGCAACAGCATGTCATTAATAAATCTGGCTGAAATCACTATATACTGAAATTTGTGTTGAAAGCGAGAAGCCGTGGAAACTATTTTCTGATAACAAGGGTGCTATTGCCTTGGCACATAATAATGTTTATCACGCACGATCAAAGCACATTGACGTTCATCATTTTGTCCGAGATTTGGTTCAAAACAAATATATACAAATAAATTATATTGGCACTGAAAATAATGTAGCTGACATCTTTACTAAATCACAACCAGCTGGAAAATTTTATGAATGCTGTAATCAACTAGGTTTGTGGAACTTCAATTCTAGTGGGGGTGTTGGACTGAAGACTTAAAGTTCAACATACTTTACTTAATGTAACTATGAAATGTATTTAAAACCTTTTTTATATATATTTAATAAAACCTTCAACAAATTACTCGTCATACGAAAATGGCTTTTGACACTTCAACAAAAAGCCGTGTTGTTTTTGTAATAAAAAGAAAAATTAGCTGGGCGGTCGACACTACCTAGTAAAAATATGCCTTGTGTTAATTTAGTAAGCTAAATTAAGCATGTGCAAGCACCAAATTAAATTGCGCAATTGAAATTAAATTCGCCCAATGCCGACATCGGCGTCAACACAATACTATAGTCGTCGACATATTGCTGTCCTCGCCGAAAAACGTGAACAAACAAGAACAAAATAAAAATTGAAAAAAATTTTGACACAAAAACTGATAAACACGCATACAAATAAAACTATCAGCTGAAGTCCTGCATGTACGTATTACAGATATACTTTGGGTATTTATTTAAAGTATTGTGTTGACTTTGTCCTGTTATCGATAATGTGAAGAACATAAATATTACTATACATTTTGAAGTTTGCTTGATTTGTTTATTTCAAAAAGTTTATTGCAATTTAAATGATAAATATGTTTCTAATGTTGTATTCAAGTGAGAGTACTGATGAAGAAATAATGAAAAACTAAAAGAAAAGTTACGAGACAAAGGTCGGACATTTTTAGTTTGCCAGATGCCAGGTAAGTGAAGAAAAAAATTACATTTCGAGAAATTGAAAGCAGCTTAAGTGAAATATTTTGCTTAATTTCAGATTTGTGGAATGTTTTCGCTTAAACAAAAAGGCCTTTAAAAGTGTTCTGCAAATAATTCGGCCTTTCACGAAGTCAACCTTTATTTCTAGTGAATTAAAGCTAGCGACCACAGTACGGTTTTTGGCGTCAAGGTTCTTTTCAATTAAGTGTCGGGAATGACTTCAATCTGGGCTAATCAGTATTTCTAATTTTGGAGGAGACACTCGATCTGTTACAATCTGTGATCTCTCCGCTTTATATGATATTTGAATTGACCGAAGAGGAAAAGTCTATTTTTTGAAAAAAAAAAAAAAACTGGGGTTCCGGGTGTTGTTGGTTGTGTGGACGGCACAGACATTAAAATTTCGGCCCCTAGTAAAGAAGAGCAAAACCTTTATTACAATCGAAAAGGATTTTTTAGTCTTAACGCAATGGTTGTAAGTGCACTTTGAAAAATGTGTTTGTTTTCTATTCATTTTTATCTGAGTAAAAGCTTACATTTCTTAATTTAATTTTAGGTTTGCGATAACAAAATGGAAATTAGATATTTGGATGCCCGGTATGCAGGTTCATGCCACGATTCTCTTGTATGGAACGTAAGTACAGCGAGACAAGTGTTGCGCGAACGCTACAATGCTGGTGAAATTGTTGGCTTCTAGGTAATACAGCAAAATACTAACACCCTTGTGAAAAATTAAAGAAGTATATTCTTTTTGGTGATGCTGGTTATCCCAGCGAGCCTTTTTTAATGACGCCCTACAGGTGCGCTGTAGAGAGAAGTCCTGAAGCAATATTCAATAGCGGGCACGCAAAAGCATAAAATATCGTGGAAAGAACGATTGGCGTGCTTAAAAATCATTTTCGTTGCCTCCTAGGTGCACGTCAACTTCATTATAAGCCGGCTAAGCAACCAAAATTGTGAATGTTTGTGCTGCTTTATACAACATTTGCATTGAATATGTTGCGGGTGCGATGCCCTGTATTATATATTCTGTATTTATTCCTTGAATAGTTTTTTGTTTTTATTTGTATATAAATATATTTTAACTGCAATAGTTTGTTACATGTCCAGCGGAGCACTAGGTTGAAAAGTGACCGACTAGCTTCTGCTTGATCTCTTCCCAGCGGAGGTCCCTCCCTTCATCCTAATCTCAGGATAGTCAGAATAATTTTAATATATAAAAAATGAAAACCAGAAACTAACACTACTACGTAGAAACACCAACAAAGTAGGAGGACGATGTTGCTCCTCAGCCGCCCTTCCCAACCATGGTCACCAGTTCCCCACTTCCGTCAATTGTGACCCCATAAATCCCCGCATACTTCACCACTTACCTCCTTTTCCAACCCCTACTTAGAAAACTTAAGCCGCCATATCATCAAATTATTAATACATTTTTATTAAATCTAAAATTGACTTAAAACTACAAGGTATGTATGTACTATAGGGACTTATAGGCAAAATTCTTTAACACAATAAAACTGAAAATATACTGACTTTACTAAATTATAGGAGACTTCTAATAGGGATCTTAATATTTTTACAATTAACAGACGCACTAGTACAGACCAAAATTTTAACAGTACCACTCACAATAAACCGGAAAAGTAGTTTGAATATTTTTCTGATGCCTTTTCCTTCCGATTTAACGCATTAAGTATTACCAGATAAAAAAATAAAAATGTACAAAAAGTTTGAAAGAGCTCTCTGCACAGAACTGAATTTACGTTTTCACATACGACAAAAAAACATTCAGTACTTATACTTGTTTACAGGTAAGAATTTTGATCTACACTTAGTATTTTTTTAACCTAACTGAAATATAATTAATAAATAATATAATATATAATAAATAAATGATCTCATAAATAAGCACGTAAATGAATAAATAAATAAATGAAATGAATAAGTAAATGAAATAAATAAATATATGAAATAAATAAATATATGAAATAAAGAAATACAAATGAATATACGGAAATCTCCACTTTATCACTATATGAACTTCTGTTTGGTACTTTCTCGCAACAACACCAAATATAATAAAATGGATGTTTTAACAGTGTTTTCCGTGTTGCTTTCTACTCCTTCTTCAGGTTAGGCTAGCTACTTTTACCAGCTCTTGTTCCGGTCTTTGTCTTCTATAATTTTCCTGATGGTGGGGAACTCTTTACAACTGCTTGCCAGGCTACTCCTAGACCCCACAGTAAACACTCTAACAGGTGCAGTACCAGGTGGATGCCAGTTATCCTAGTTTAAAGGAACCTCTTAAATTATACAAAAAATCACGCATAACCTAGAATTAACTTACGTTCCCCAATGAAAATTAACACTCAGCAGGACTCTCTTATTTCGTTGCACCTACCCTCAAAACATCTAATAAAACAAACACATATAATTAACTTTACTAACAAACTACTACGCACAAAATTTGACCTACCTTACAACTTCCCTTTACTTATTAATTTTAAATTCAATATATATATATATATATATATATATATATATATATATATATATAATATATATATTTGCCAAATAAACACTTTTCCGTTGGCAAAATTTTAAATATTTTATCCACTTTTATTTTATTGCTTTTAGATCAAAAACACTCAGATTTTAAATACAACCCGCACTGCTTTTACGCCAACCTCTTAACTCTTAATAAACTTTCTTGAAAAATGGCTACTAGCTTAGTCAAATTTGTCTTCCAATCGAGCCATCTTTAATAAAAATTCCCACAAAATATTTATTTCGAGGCTTAACTGCGGTTCGTACATTCGGGCGATCGCACAGGCAAGGTTTCCCTCGCACACCTCACCACACACAAAATAGACCATTCCGAATTCTTCAAACATGTGTATTCCCCCACGTGCACAAGAAACATATATCACGAACCCTCATAGCCGTGCACTTTTAACACAAAACCCACAATCTTGGGCGCATTTTATTCAAAGCCACCGCAACATACCACCGGGCTTGTTATAATGAAAGGACAGGGACGGTGTGCGTGGCACTGTCTACCTATTCCCAACGTGGGGAATTCCCACACCCTGACGTCTCATAGCCGGGCGATATAACTTAAACATTCACAAGGCCAAGTCGGTGGCTAGTTGTTTCCTCGACGTATTCAGTGAGTCATCAGGGCTAGTGCGTTCTCCCTTTTTTTTTTAATTCCGTCTACACTTCTACATGAATACTGCACTAAATAGTCCTACTTTGAAATAACAAAACCAGAACCGGAATCTGTCAGATAAGTTTATATTGATATACTAGGTCTGTTTCTTTACTCTACTTTTTAGCACAAAAAGCGTTCCCGTACTTTAAATTTGGGTAAATGAGAGCGGTTTTGAGAGAGTAGAGTTCTTCTTCTTGCACGAAACAGCCCAAACTTTTTCATCGTGTAAGGTTTTTATATTTGTGAAACAGCTGTAAAATATAAAAAAATAAATAAAAACAAATAAAAAGTTTAAGTCGTTAGCTATATTTAAAAAAGAGTCAAATATTTATTCTTATACAAAAGATACTTTGCAATGGCAGAAGAAGACGTGCTAAAAACTATTGTTGCAGATTTAGTGGAAAGTTCAAGTGATTATAATGATGATGAGGACATCCTAGATCTTATTGAACAAGAGTCCGACTTAGAAGAATCGGTAATGTTGGATCTTTTTGAAATTTTTGAATGCCAAAAGAGAAATAGCATTCCAAATTATTTAAATGAAATTGTCCCCTTATATACGGACAAAGAATTCAAACAACACTTCCGCATATCGAAAGCGTTGTATTTAAATTTATCCGCAAAATTTGCAGAAAGTCCCAATTATGCTTCTTTGCGAGCCGATAAGCGCTTACCACCAAACACCTACCTGGCTATTTTCTTGTAGTTTGCGGGTCATGAAGCGTGTAGTTTTTGTGACCTTTCAGACCGATTTAATTTAGCGCTGTCAACTGTATGTAGGATAATCGACAAAGCTACAATGTTTATCAGCAGCTTAAGTCCCGACGTTATTACGTGGCCAAGTGATGTGCAGAAACAGCAATCTGCCATTTGTTTTGGAAATAGATATGGCTTCCCAAAAACTATAGGTAAGCGAAAATAAAATTTGGTACCTTACATATTTATATTCATCCTCCCTTATTATGCAGGTTGTATTGATGGGACTCATATTGTCATCGATCCCCCAAGAGCATGTAAGGATGACTACGTAGACCGTAAGGGAAACGTTGCAGATACCATGAAAGCAGAAAATTTATAAATATTTTTGTTGGCTTTCCCGGATCATCCCATGACAGTTGGGTCTATAAAAATTCCCCTTTGTACCAAAACTTGGCTACGTTATGTGAAGGTAACTTCTTTCAAAAGTGAATAAGCTTATAAGTTATTATTATTATATAATATATATAGTATCAAAGACACCAATTATTATTATTTTTTTAGATTATTATTTGTTAGGGGATTCGGCCTATCCATGCACGCAGTATCTTTTGACACCTTACAAAGATAATGGTCATTTAACAAAAGCTCAAAAAAATTTTATTATAAAATTAAGCTCAGGCCGTGTTTGCATAGAACATTCATTTGGAATGTTGAAGCAACGCTTTCGACAATTGAAGAATCGCCGTGAATAACGTTGCAAATGACAAAATAATAATTTTTCAGGAGAGCAAAAAAACGTATTTAAATGGTTTGATTATCTCCACTGACTGACTCATTGTAATTGCGTTTTGACGTTGATAAAATTCATAATTTTAATGTTTTGTTGTTGGAACAAATGTAAGAGAGTAAAATTAACGGTAATCTGCAAAAAAACAGGTTTTGCAAAATTTGTATTTTACAACGTTATTCGCGGCTTTGCTTCAATTGTATTATTGTAAATTGAGAGGTATGAAGAAGTTGTGTCATTTCATTAGAGCGTGTTGTGTTTTACATAACCTGGCAAATGCTAATGATCTTGAATTTAACGATACTGAAGACGAAGCCAAAAGTTGCGAAAATGAACAACCTGGAACATCAAGAGGTAGCCATGTGAGGGACGAAATTTGCATGGCACTTCAAACAAAGCTTTAAATATTTACTAATAATTTTTTAATATCTTATTAAATTCTTAATTTTGCAATTTAATTTATTATATATATATATATATATATATATATATATATATATATTTGTTACTATACATAATATAACGTTACCCATAAAGAGCTCTTTCATGTTTTTTGTTCAGAAGCTCGAGAACTTTTGCATGAAAATCTTTTTTTTTCTTCTTTAATTTCTTCCATTTTGGCCAAGACTTGCTCACGTATTCCAAATTTTGATTTTGTTTTACACCCATTGCTTGAGCTAGGCTCATCGTCTTTAAGTGAAAAGAAAAGTACATACATACATAGCAGAAAAATCACAAATTTAAATGATAATAACAACACTTACCCTTGAATGAGGTATCAGTGTCCGTACGATTTTCTTCTTGCATATTGCCATTGTCCAACAGGAATTCTGGATGAATACCTTTCTTCTCCTTCAAAATTTGGCTTAATTCGCTTAAAACACACTTTATAAAATTTTTTAAAACCCAGAAAAAATAATATACGTACTTTTCATAGGCACAAGTCTGTCTACTTCGACCCGTTTGCCTGTTGTTGAGTACCTTTTTCTTGAATGTCCGCTCCAGCCCTCTAAACTTGTTTTCTATTTGCAAAGGCGTATCCTTCAGCTGCCATTTTTTCGGAAATCACCTTATACATTTTCCCTTTTGTTTTTAGATGTATACTTTTCCCAGGCCTTGGACGAAGATTTTCCATTGCAGTTAACATTAACTTTGTTGGTGCGTCATGCCAATTCTGCAATTTTGCAGTCCTTTCTTGTTTGCTATCTAAAATTATACGTAAAGCGGAAGCATTTTCAATGAGTTGTGTAGTAATTATCTTACCATTTGCTTCAATGTTGGACTTGAATACTGGCTCTTCGCATATTTCCTCCCCATGTTTTTCCTTCGCTACAGCTACTATGAATACAAAAACTTTACTTTAATATAAAATTATCTCCAACTTACTTACGACTTTCTTGCGACTCTGACTCCACAAAAATTATTTGACTGAATGAGCTTTCCTGCTCTACCAGAGCCTGCTGTGCCACCTGCATTCTATATTTTTCATCTAAAACATGCAAGCTTACATTCAAAAACAAGTTTTTTAAACAAATATGCATACTTACTATTTTTTACGGCTTTCCGGAGAACAACATATTTGTAACGACTGTTCCATTTTTCTCTTCTAATGATTTTGAAAAATTGTTTTTTTATTTTATTGAAAAAGTCAAAACACTTTGACATTTAATTGTGTGTTGAAAATTTAAAATTTGTGTTCCCGTACTTTTGTACAATTTTGACTCTTTACGAGAGAAAATTATGCTTGCTCTCATTTTCACGAACTTTACCCAAAAAGTAAAGAAACAGACCTACTGTCTGTTAACTATTTTGCTTTGTGGTTATATATTTTTTTTTGTTTCAGAGCATTACGTTTCATTACCATCATGGACAAGGTCATTTATTGCACAACAATTCTAAATCTAAGGTAAGGGACTATAGAAACGCAAATGTACAGTAGTAAATATCACAGAATCAGGTGCCAATATTACAGATTAATGAAAACACATACTATCACCTACACACACACTTACTGTCGGATTATAGGTATTATTTTTGCATAAATAGTAATGCGTATTGTATTTTCCTAGCCTAATATTGCACTCAATAAATAATATCGTTCCATCTACACTATATTTTTATGTCCTTCGCATGATAAATACCTATCGTTTTTCCTTGCATGTTTTCAAGTTCATACATGTTATTGCCGATAGGTTTCCGTATCCTACACTTTAAAAACTTTTTACAAAATTTTGCGTTTCTATTTTTCTCAAAGTTACTCAATACATTGTTTCGTCGGAATACTTCCTGGCCAGGTATAAATCTAGTGTGTCTTGCCCGTTTATTGTACCTCTCAGCACTTTTTTCATATGCTTTATGCATATTTAGCTTTATCTTTTCCCTAATAATTTAGAGTCTTTTATTCATATGCTTTATGCATATTTAGCTTTATCTTTTCCCTAATAATTTAGAGTCTTTTATTCATGTTAAAATTTTCTATTTGGTGTTCTGATAAGGATTTAAGTTTCCTCGCTAGCCTGTAATCAGAACCACTCAAAAACATGTGATGTCCGAATAAGGCAAAAAACAGAGTTACGCCTGTTGCGGAATGAATCGAATTTCGCAGGGCGCACTCTATTTCAGACAAATACATGTCCCAGTCGCGATGATCTTCGTCGAGATAGCCTCGAATAGCATTTAGCACGGATTGGTTAACCCTTTCCGCTGCATTTGATTGAGGGCTGTAAAAAGCAGTTTTTAGGTGCTGAATCTTATAAACCTGAATCATATCCTGAAAAGATTTTGATAAAAATTGTACGCCATTATCAGTGTGTATTATTTCCGGTACACCGAACTTGTGAAATATTTCATTAACTAAAAATTTAATGACATTGCCTGCTGTGGCTTCCTTCATCGCTTTGAGAAATGTAAATTTCGTAAAATGATCTACAATTACAAAAATATAAGAATTGCCACTCTTTGATCTAGGATACTTCCCTAAAAAGTCTAACAGCCTGTTTATAAAACACGTCACGAGCGAAACGAAACCGGATGGCATATGGACGAATACGTAATAATTAGCGTCCATGTAACACGTTTCGGTTGTTTCGTTTAACTTACGTTATGTTTCGTATAAATAAATGTTGTGTCAAATCGTAGTATTGCCAATGTATTAATTAATATTTTTTGTTTACTTTTTTTCATATAAATTTTTTGTTTTTGCCTTAAATGATGGTAACCCTGCTTCGGCGCCTAAAAAGAAACAGCTGAGTTTATTAAAACAAAATTATCAGTCAATCTGTTAAAAACAATTTGTGAAAATAAAAAAGTGTACACAATAAATTAGTAAAAAAGTTAAATAATAAATTTTTAAAGTGTGAGAGTACTAATTATATGTATGTATAATAGTTTTAAAGCGACTCCAGCTTTTTTTGTGATTGTTTTCCTTATTTTCTTTTAGGTTTGAGTATTTTTCGGCGGTGTGTCCATACAAAAGGATGAAGAAACTTTAAAGAATGGTACTCCTCACATTGTTGTCGGTACACCTGGACGTATATTGGTACTGCTTCGCAATAAGAAGTTAAACTTGACGCGTTTAAAGCATTTTATTCTTGACGAATGCGATAAAATGTTGGAACAACTAGGTAAATGTGGAAGAAAACTATGTAGCATAAAGTGCTTTTAATAGCTGAAAAATAACTGTATTATGTTACATTTCATAAAAGTTTTAACTAAAAAAAGTCTAAATGATATATTATTGGGAACTGAATGTAAAGCAACATTTACAAGTTACAGAAAATAGGTATCAAATAGAAATGTATGTGTGTATGTCAAACTAATTTCTCCGTTTATGTTTTTAGATGTGCGTCGCGATGTTCATGATTATCAAATAGAAAATCACTAATTAACCCAAAAAACACGTTAACATTCTCAACATAAGATATGTAGCTGCATAAACAGAACGTATTTTGAACGAACCTCTTGTCTTAACTTTAGTTTGGTGAATGAAGAACAAGTTCAGCTACTAAAATGTTTAATTTTTTATGATGGAGTACATCCAATGAAGAAATCTCGTGCAATCACAATAATCCATATATTTTTTGACTTGTAGCCCATGGAAGTGTTTGTTGATGATGAAGCAAAGTTGACGTTGCATGGTTTGCAACAGCATTATGTCAAATGGAAGGAAAACGAACAGAACAAAAACACGTTAACATTCTCAACATAAGATATGTAGCTGCATAAACAGAACGTATTTTGAACGAACCTCTTGTCTTAACTTAAAAAATTCTTTTAAAATGCGAATTAAATAACTTTATTCGGTTATTTCAGAAAGAAATATACTATTTTTTTGTTTGTATGTTTTATTTTTTTATTTAAGATTTTATTTTTACATTAGCAGAAGAAGATAAAACTTAAAGCTAAACTTACAAAATAAATTCTGTTTAATTTATATTCAAACTTGCATTATTATAAAAAATTCACTTATTGTATTGCATTTTTCTTACAAAAAGGGTAATGAAATTATAAAATTATAAGTGCAATATCAATTATATAAAATAAAGCAACTTTTTTTTAAATTGTTAATTTTTTATTTTTAACCTAGCAATTAATAAGAATTTTAATGTAAAATAATTTACCTATTACTCCTAATAATTTCTCAATACATATCCTTATTCGCTTTATATTTAACTCGTGTGCTCTAGCCATGCCATCTTTATGGTATATGGTATAATAAACATAACTCCGGAACTAGGGGTTGGCTCTAAATTTTTCACTTTACATTTTTTGCTTATAATTGCATTTAACACCCCGTAGGAAAAAATTTTTGCTTTTGGAGCGGTGCCCGTACACTGGAATTAAGCCTGGAGTTTTAATAAAGCACTTTAAAATAATACATACTTTTTTCCACTCACTGGCGCTTCTTGCTGGTGGTGCATAGGCATTTACTTTTTTTTGCAACCGTCTCCCATGTTTACTCCATGGCTGCTTCCAAACCGGGGAGTTCCTGTGACAAGATGAGGATATTTCTCCATACAGTTCACTAATTTCTGGAACTGTAGACCCGTTGTCATCTTGATGCTGGCAAATGCATTTAAATTTTACTTTTAAAAAACACATATTTTATAACACAAAAGTACATATTTACCTTGTTTTCCTTAAAAATCCATATTTTTTATTTTATTTAATATTCTTCAACTAATTTTGGAAACATGTATATGTAAAATTTTTAAAGCGAATGGTATTTTTCCTTCGCTCAGTTTTGACGTCTCTGACAATACAATTCGCGATACATAAACCTTAAACAATTGTCATTTGTTACGTTTTTTACAAAAAAAAATGACATTCGTCTTTTAAAAACCCAAAGATAAAAAACGGTAACGTTTTTGTTCGTCTAAACGGCAGATTGTGTTCTGTAAACTGGCTGTTAATACAATTTTTGAAATGGTCGATCAGTTACTACTTCCTGACCTATTTCAGGCATAAGATTTTGATTCGCAGATTTGACCTCTTTGCAAATTTGACATACTCCCTTACTTGAATTGCCATCCGTGGCCAATAAAAGAAACGCTTAACTCTTTCTAGCGTTTTAAATGTTCCACCATGAGCCGCTGTGTTTTCATTGTGGGCCTTTTCAATTAAGGTTGAAGTAAGGTTACATGGGATCCATAATTTCCATGCGTACTGTTCTCGGAGAGCTAAATCTTTCAAAGTTTTCTTATAAATTTTACCATCAACTACTTTTAGGTCTGGAAGCTGATTGGCGTTTTCTAAAATATTTTTGGCTAACTCGACGTACTCCTCGCTCTCGAATTCCGTCGTTTCAAAACCTAAAATATCTTCAGTGTCTATTTCTTCTACTATTATTTTACACTCCTGAGGGGCTCTAGATAACATATCTGCAACTACGTTTTCAAAGTATCTGTAAGCGGCGCAGTAATGGTAGCAAAATCTTTAATAAAACGCCGATACCAGCCATCTGTGCCGAGAAAGCTCCTCACTTCTCTAGTTGTTCTTGGGACTCTTATATTTCGTGTCGCCTCGACTTTCTCTGGGTCTGTTTTAAGCATTCCCCCTCCAATAATGAAACCTAAATATTTTATTTCTTGGTAGCAAAATTTTGATTTATTCAGTCCGATCGTAAGATTTGCTTCCCTAAAACATTTAGCTACTTCTTCCAGTAACCGTAAATGTTCCTCAAAAGAACTGGACATTACCAGGAGATCGTCGAGGTAAATGAATACATTCTGCTTTACACGTTGTGGAACCACTTTGTCCATTAACCTACATAGACGATGGGCAGCGTTGCATAGCCCAAAAGGCATGACCCTAAACTGGTATAGAGGCCTGCCTGGCACGGTAAAAGCAATATAAGGTTTACTTTCTTCGTCCAGTTCAATCTGCCAGAACGCATATTTTAGGTCAACACTGCTTATATAATAAGTTTCATCTATACGGCTTAGAATTCCTTCAATATTTTGCAACGGGTACGCATCTTTTATGGTCAGATTATTCAATTTTCTCGCGTCGAGGCAAAAACGATTCTTCCCTGGTTTTCGCACTACTGTTGTTCGATTGCTCCATGGGCTTTCACTCTCTTCAATTATATTTAGTTTAAGCATTTTATCAATCTCTTTGAATGTTATCTCTTGCACAGCCGGTGACATCGGGTAATGACGATCCCTAACCGGTACTGATCCTTCAACTAATTTTATAGAGTGCTTCTCTAAATGAGTTACCCCCAACCCATCCTCTTCAAACGTTTTCAAAAGCCTAATCACGTTATCTAACTCCTTTTGCTGATCCCCAGTTAGTATGTGGGGTTTCATTCTATGCTCTGATCCTTTGTCTACAAAATCCTGTTGAACATTTTTAATGCTGATTTTATCTAACCTTTTTATATCAGGGACTATACCAAACGATTCCCAAAAATCGATACCTAAATATAGCTCTTGTTCCAAGTCAGGACAAAGATATAATAACAAGATTTGTTCTTGATCTTTGAACTTTATGGATGCTTTTGTTTTTCCTAGTAATCGATGATATTGACCACTGGCAGTTTTCACACTGGTCAGCATAGGATATACTTTAAGCCCTATTGTTTTTACTAGTTCTCTGCAGTTCTTTCCTAAAATACTAACTGACGCTCCTGAATCCAACAATTCTCTAATTTTTACTCCACATATCTCAACGTTTACAAAAATTCTTGGATCATTAACTATTTTCTCCGTTTTACAAATCGTTTCTATAATTTTTTTCTTTAACTTTCGACGTTCACAAAATTTTTCCCTGAGTTTAAAAGGGTGAATTCCAAAACGTCAAAACACATTGCAGTGATGCGGTTTTACTACTGTTTTAATACAAAGTAACCAACTATGTTGTTTACTTTGTAACAAATAACTTTGCCATTTTTTTACATTTAGAAACACTTATTTGCAATCAGTTTTTTTTTTCAAGATGGCGATGTCAACAATAAAAATTATAATCTTTGAAAACTTGATGGGATTATTGGACAAAACACCTCAAAACATTTATAAAATTGTACAAAAATACATAAAAAGTCTGAGTCAATGGTTTTAATTTCCCGGAGCACCTTTTCCCATTAAACAAATTTTTTTCTTTTTCTTAGGGGCAAAACCGCTTTCATTTTGCAAACGTGTTGTTAACAAAAGCTGCTTCCACTCAAAAGTCCTCTTTTTATCCCTGAAGATATAAAAAAATTCTGTTTAAATAATAATTAAATTTAAAAGAAAATTTTCTTACTTTTCTTCCGCCATGATTGATGTGCTTGTAATTTATTTTGCACTAAATATCAAGAAAGCAGTAACAAAATTAGTGATGCACAGTTTGCTTTTGTTTGCGTACCAATAACTTTTATTATACATTTAGGGATGCGTAACATTGCCAATGTTTAGATGGTTGCGTTTAGGAATGCATGACTTTGTTAAGTTGCATTGCAAATGACGTTTTGGAACATACCCAAAATGTTATTTGATAATATTTTTGTAAAAGATTTTCAGGTGGCTCGAGGTACTAGGCATAGCTGTCTGATTATATGTTGTTGTTATACTTGTGAGACTCTCTACAGCTTTTGCCAGGTTTCCTATGGTTCTTTTTATATCTCTTATTTCATCTGACACCATTGTTTTAACCTTGTCTTCTAAAGACCTTCGAGACTATTGACCTTTTTACTACGATAATTAAGATTGTATTAATATATTGCTGTGTTTAGGGGCGGTAAAAGTAAGTGCTGATGCATGCTAATAAAATTTGGCTTTCTCTTTCGAGAATTACTAGTTGATGTCTCTTATTCTATCACAAACACAAAATAACTAAACTTTAGATTATTCTTTAAACAGTCTTTTAACTCAGACCATCACAGGCCTAGTACGAATTAGTTTGATACATCAGACCTCAAATAAAGTATTGAGCGGCTATCAAGGTTCATAAACTAAAGCTTATCTGGAGTATATTACATTCATAAAAATCTGCCATGGGTTGGTAGTATCATACTAATAAAGTCGCTCAATTCGCCTTTATGAACATACTATTACCTATATATTGTACCTTTGCATCCTGTAAATAATCCTACCCTTAATCCCTGTACATCGGCTTCTACAGACCGGCTTAAGAACGGCTACAGGTGTTCGGTAATTTTAATCAGAAGAATTGCTGCTATGTATAGTCTATTGTTTTATTTTATTTGTCTATTTCGTTGCGTTTAGGTCTCTCTACACAGCATCTTTTCATACAGAACGTAAAATGCTCTTGCTTTTGTTTGGGCGCCATATTGTTACATGTCCAGCGGAGCACTAGCTTGAAAAGTGACCGACTAGCTTCTGCTTGATCTCTTCCCAGCGGAGGGCCCTCCCTTCATCCTAATTTCAGGACAGTCACAATAATTTTAATATATAAAAAATGAAAACCAGAAACTAACACTACTACGTAGAAACACCAACAAAGTAGGAGGACGATGTTGCTCCTCAGCCGCCCTTCCCAACCATGGTCACCAGTTCCCCACTTCCGTCAATTGTGACCCCATAAATCCCCGCATACTTCACCACTTACCTCCTTTTCCAACCCCTACTTAGAAAACTTAAGCCGCCATATCATCAAATTATTAATACATTTTTATTAAACCTAAAATTGACTTAAAACTACAAGGTATATATGTACTATAGGGACTTATAGGCAAAATTCTTTAACACAATAAAACTGAAAACAATATACTGACTTTACTAAATTATAGGACACTATTCCAACAGGGATCTTAATATTTTTACAATTAACAGACACACTAGTACAGACCAAAATTTTAACAGTACCACTCACAATAAACCGGAAAAGTAGTTTGAATATTTTTCTGATGCCTTTTCCTTCCGATTTAACGCATTAAGTATTACCAGATAAAAAAAATAAAAATCTACAAAAAGTTTGAAAGAGCTCTCTAAAACCTGCACAGAACTGAATTTACGTTTTCAAATACGACAAAAAAACATTCAGTACTTATACTTGTTTACAGATAAGAATTTTGATTTACACTTAGTATTTTTTTAACCTAACTGAAATATAATTAATAAATACGTAAATAAATGATCTCATAAAGAAGCACGTAAATGAATAAATAAATAAATGAAATGAATAAGTAAATTAAATAAATAAATATATGAAATAAATAAATACAAATGAATATACGGAAATCTCCACTTTATCACTATATGAACTTCTGTTTGGTACTTTCTCGCAACAACACCAAATATATTAAAATGGATGTTTTAACAGTGTTTTCCGTGTTGCTTTCTACTCCTTCTTCAGTTCTAAGGTTAGGCTAGCTACTTTTACCTGCTCTTGTTCCGGACTTTGTCTTCTATAATTTTCCTTACGGTGGGGAACTCTTTACAACTGCTTGCCAGGCTACTCCTAGACCCACAGTAAACACTCCCACAGGTGCAGTACCAGGTAGATGCCAGTTATCCTAGTTTAAACCTCTTAAATTATACAAAAAATCACGCATAACCTAGAATTAACTTACGTTCCCCAATGAAAATTAACACTCAGCAGGACTCTCTTATTTCGTTGCACCTACCCTCAAAACACCTAATAAAACAAACACATATAATTAACTTTACTAACAAACTACTACGCACAAAATTTGACCTACCTTACAACTTCCCTTTACTTATTAATTTTAAATATATATATATATATATATATATATATATATATATATATATATATTGAATTTGCCGAATAAACACTTTTCCGTTGGCAAAATTTTAAATATTTTATCCACTTTTATTGCTTTTAGCTCAAAAACACTCAGATTTTAAATACAACCCGCACTGCTTTTACGCCAACCTCTTAACTCTTAATAAACTTTCTTGAAAAATAGCTACTAGCTTAGTCAAATTTGTCTTCCAATCGAGCCATCTTTAATAAAAATTCCCACAAAATAGTTATTTGTTACCATATATCCGTCTTATCTTATAATCCCGGCTGAACTTGCTTATATTCGTCCTTCACTAACTTCCAAACCATTTCTTAATTCGCCCACTGTATAACAGAATCCTTTTACAAAAAACACGAAACCTTATTCACAAACCTATATTATGTGACCTACAGTAATGTAACGAATTCACAATAGCATATATACCTGAAATCATTTTTCCAACACTACAACCATATGTTCCATGATACACATTTCGTCGTCTTCATTGCCACAAAGTATATCATTGCACTAAGTAATGTTCTAGTTTTTATTTATTTTACCAATTATATAATGAATTTCCTTTTTTTTCTTTACAGATAAATATTGCGAGGCTTAACTGCGGTTCGTACATTCGGGCGATCGCACAAGCAAGGTTTCCCTCGCAGCCAATGGTCTATTACGGATTGGCCATCCTCACCACACACAAAATAGACCATTCCGAATTCCGAACCCTCATAGCCGTGCACTTTTAACACAAAACCCACAATCTTGGGCGCATTTTATTCAAAGCCACCGCAACAAGTTACCTAAAATTTAATAAAATAATTAATAAAATTTTATTTAATAACTCTTTCACTTACCTTTTTGTTTCATGTCAGCTGTTATATGGATGTAAGCATATATTTGTTGTGTAATACAGTGTTGTAGGTGGTACTAAACTTATGTAGTAAAATAAGACAGAGTTGGATTTTTTGGTTATGAAGTCAAAGGTTAATTTAAAATAAATAGATATGAGCATATATTAAGTAAGTAATTAAAATACGTTTCTATCCGCAAAACCCGGTAACTTATTAGTGTTTGTAGAGTTTTTTATTAATTAATAACAAAATATTGTTGTTCATTGTAATAAAAGATGGCTCTTGGCGGGAAAAGAAGATGTCTATTTTTTTATTGTATTGGAAAATCTATAGCAAAAGCAAAAGTATTGGAAAAATATTGACAGGCAAAGGAAAGAATGATGCAAATATAAGAGGAAGTTAAATTGAAAGCCTAGCAGAAGGTTCAACTTTTCTAATGAAAAGTATAGAGTAAGTATGCGGTGTACGCATGAGTTGCGGTGTAATCGTGCAGTTCTCTGGTTCTAATTAGAGGCCTGCACAAATGTATTTAAACATCAAACACACCCTTATGTTTAAATGGTTTGCATACACATTCCTTGTATTACAACAACATAAAATACTGTCGTATACTGTTCGTACCACGAAGTAAATAGAGAAGTTCGTGTACAAGATTATTTTCAAATACTGTCAAGACAGTATTTGTTCGTAACAAGACATTTCGTGACAGTAGAAAAAAATTTCAAATGGTCCAAGTATTTGAAAAAATACAACTGACGATCAACATCTTCACTTGTAATTTGTGTGTTTTTTTAATACTTGTTGTTCTTATGTGTGTATCATATGAACGATTGGATGCTTTGTACAGGCCAATGCGATTAAGTTAATTTTAATTTTAAATTAATTTACATTGGTATTATTTTATAAATAAAAACTATTTCTTCTTGAATGCGGCCATAAAAGTTTACTAAATTTTTTCGTTTTTAAATAGAAATTTGCATACAAGAGTTTTTAATTAAAGAATTTTAATTTTTAGTGTTCAATAACTACCTAGATCTATTTATAATATTTAAAACGACAATATTTTTTATTGCAGAAATTCATACATAAGTATTATTTTACCTTTTTTACCATTTCCAAATGCAATTTTAACAGATTTTTTACAACCGCAGTTATTACCCTTTTTACATCACACTTGAAAACATTTTCACTTTCAACTGAAATACTGCAATACCATTGATAAATATTCTAGTACCTGTTTTTATTTAGGGACATTCTCAAATTGGTGTAGTTTTAACAACCACAATTACTAATTACATTATTTTGTACATCCAAATTGACCTGATTTATCATAAAATTTTACTGCTTTTTCAAAATTGTTGCTCTAAATGAAACATTACCATTTAATGCTCAATTGAATTTTTTTATTTACCTGTTTTTTTTTTTTTGGTCTATGGACATTCTCGAATTGGTTTTTTTTTGTAAAACAGATTTTTTTAAACCACAATTATTATCCTTTTTCACACGTAATAAAATCTGGTTTATAAAAGGGCAGTAAGTAATAAAAATTTTGGTAAGATAGTCAAAACAATATTTTCTGTTAGTATAAATGAAAGTGTCGATAACAGTTTTATAATCAGTTTTTAAAAGAGCCTGTGGTGTTAGACATACATATTAATTTTATATTCATAATTTAAATTAAAAAAGTAACGATTTTTAACATTTAATATGACAGAAATAATGGTAAGAAAAAACTATTTTTAAAAATGTTACATTATTTAATAGTGCTTTCTTATTTTTGCTTCCACATTTAGAGTTCAACCCAATCCGATTCCCATGAATTAATGGACAGTGTCATTATAAAGGAAAACATTTTGTCCGGTAAATTTAAGATTACTGCAAAAAGAGGCAGAAGCAAGGTTTGGGACGTTTACGGAATGATAGAGAATAATGGCGTCGAGATAGAAAAAAAAGTTGCCTGCAGAAACTGTTTTTCCGTGATGAAGTTTGATCAGAGGAGCACATCAAATTTAGTGAAGCATAAATGTTATGTCGCTGTTAAGGAAGCTAATGTTTCGAGAATACCAGTAAACATAGAAATAAAGAAGGAAGCAGAAAAACTCCTTTTAAAATGGTGTATTGAAAATTGCCGACCTTTCCACTTGGTAGAGGACAGTGGGCTCAAACAATACTCTGAGTTTTTGGTTTCAGTTGGAGCAAAGTATGGGACAAATGTTGATATCGACAGCTTACTGCCGCACCCTACTACAATATCACGAAATATCGAAAAAAATATGAGACCATTTTCGTCAATGTCAAAAATGAAATCGTATCACATTGCAAAAATGGATACGGATTGACGTCAGATATATGGACCGATAACTATTTGCGAAAAAGTTATATTTCGTTAACTATCCACTACATAAAAAACGGTCAATTATTTTCAAGACTGCTGGGCCTCAATTCCATGGATGGAGCAAGATGTACAAGTAAGTTAAAATTTTTAATATTTTTTAATTTTCTTATTTTGTTATAGAACAATTAAAATTGTCGTATTTATTTTATATCTTACGCTTCTTTTTAGGTGATATTATACGGTCAAAAATCGAAAATTTGCTAGGCAAGTATAACTGCAAACTGGAAGAAGCTGTCATGGTTACTGATAGGGGTTCGAATATAATGGCAGCTTTTAATACATATCCACGGATAAACTGTATAAACCATCTTATTAATAACGTGATAGAAAAGGCTATAAAGCAAGTAGAAGAAGTGTCAGAACTATGCAATTTATGCTCAAAACTAGTCAAGTATTTTAAAAAGTCTGGAGAAAATTGCAATTTAAGTAATTCCTTAAAGAGCCTTTGTCCGACTAGGTGGAACACGTTGTATTATCTGTTTGAATCTGTGGAAACAAATTGGATGGAAATTAGTAACGCACTTCAGCGTAAAAATGAGCTGCAAAGGATTGAAAAAATTAATATTAGCTACGTCAAATGCATCGTGAATATTTTAAAACCATTCGAACAGGCATCTAAAACATTAGAAGGTGAAAAATATGCAACATTACATCTCGTTTATGCATATATCAGTGGATTAATGGGCAGCTGCAAATCTGAAAACGACGAAATTGAAGTTATGAGACGATTTAAAGAAATATTGTACCATCATTTACAAACAACTGTCTTTTCCAAACTTACCACGTTACACAAAATTGCACATTTTCTTTTCCCACCTACTAATAAATTGTTGCAATTTTCGGAACAAGACAAAAATCTTATAAAGTCTGAATGTATAGAGGAACTAAAGAGATATTGGCGAAATGAAGACAATAAACCAAATAAAGAATCGCCATCATCTAATAATACAATTATCTCATCATATTTTAAAAACTTTGTTACGCCTGCATCAAACTTAAGTGCCGAAGATAAGGTTACTGAAGAAATAAAAATATACCAAAATTTAAACATTCCATTTAAAGATAATTTTGACGTAATTAATTGGTGGCATTTACAGCAAACGCAATTTTCTATACTATATAGGTTAAGTTGCAAACTATTGGCCACTCCAGCCAGTAGTGCAGCATCTGAAAGAGTGTTTTCAGTTGCTAGGCAACTGCTATCAGAAAAGAGGACGAATATGTCAGTAAGCTCCAAAACTTTTAAATATATGATGTATCTACATAGTAATACTGAATAAACAGCAACTTTTTAAAACAAAGATGATAAACTTTAAGCATTTTTCTTAACGTGTAATGTTAACATTAACTTATTTATTATGTTTTACTTTATACTTTAAAAGGCAATAAAATTAATTTTTATAAAAATAAACAAGCAATTTTTTTAATTTTTTCCCTCTTAAATACCCGCATGTGTATATATGTATAAGATCTAAAATATGTATGATAATCTCTATACATTAAATCACTGTAAATGCTTATTAATAAATTTAAAAAATTAAAATTAAAATTTGACGTTTATATGCACACATTTTGTACAAAATAAATTTGAAATAAAAAACTAAAGTAACAGTGGATTATGTTCCATAATTAATCCAATTTTAATCAACAATAAAAGACAAAAATAGCAAATATACAATTTACTCTTGTGTGTTTTATTTCACTCGCGTCTAATAAACATGGTTGCAATGCTGTCTTCATAATTTACTCAACAAATGTTTTAAGACATCTTGAAACAACAAGACGTCTTGAAATAACAAGACGTCTTGAAACATTTCAAGATATCTTGTTGTTTTCAAGACATACTAAGATACCAAGACATTTTTCAAATACACACAAGAAAGTGTTTGTGTTTTATTTCTACAGTATTTGACAGTATTTGTTTGTCGCGAATATACTTCAGCACACCATTTAAAAAATGTGCGATGTCTTGATTGTGTGTTCGAATGCATTTGTGCAGGCCTCTAGTTCTAATCAATTAATTTACTTACTGAGAAGTTTTATGCAATAAAATGTATGCTAGCTTTAGGGAGCTCCTTCATGTTAGGAAATTTAGATAATAGAAATAATAATTTATGTGATTGATATGGGGCTGAATAAAAGAAAAAGATAGTTACGATCGTGCTATAAAGGAAAACGAAATAGAAGGAAGTGTTAGATGTTTAAAAAATTAAATTTTGTCAAAAATATTGTAAAAAGAAAATTTGTTTAATTATTTACGAGGGCTGCTATATATATTTCTGGCCTGGCAACACTGAGTGCTGCCAAGTGCAATCTAACATTTCCATTGGAAAGTTTGTCATTTTTAAGCGTAATCGTACTCAAAACGTTTTGACGTACGACCATTATTTGTATTGTTACCAGTGACTTGAAAAAATTAATACAGAAAAAAATGGAATTAACTCGTGAACATTTTCGTGCCATCATTTTTCACAACTTTCGACGTGGATTCTCACGACAAGAGTGCATTGATGAACTTAAATCTTTGTATGGCGATGAAGCACCATCCTATAGCACAGTGAAAAATTGGTATAATGAATTTAATCGTGGCCGAAGCTCGCTCAAAGACGAATTCCGTGAAGGTCGTCCAAAAACGGGTCTTGTGCCAGAGAACATTGATGCCATGCGCGAACTCATAATGCAAGATCGACATACCGAGAGATAGAGACATCCTTGGACATTTCTTCCACCAGCATACATTCGATACTGCATGAACACCTGGCCGTAAAAGAGGTTTGTTCTCGTTGGATCCCGCACAATTTGAAAGTCGCTCAAAAAAAGGCTCGTGTCGATTGGTGCAAAGAAATGTTGCAAAAATACGATTGCGGTGCTTCAAAAGACGTTTATGAGATCGTCACAGGTGACGAATCATGGATCTATGCGTATGAGCCCGAAACAAAACAACAATCGACCGTGTGGGTCTTCAAAGACGAGCAAAATCCAACGAAAATTGTTCGTGGAAGAAGCACTTCGAAGCAAATGGTCGCCTGTATCTTCGGCAAAACTGGTCATGTGGTGACTGTTCCGCTTGAGCAACGTAGGACGGTCACTTCTGAGTGGTACACTACAATTTGTTTGCCTGAAGTCATCGGATGAATTCGAAAAAGCAACAACAGAAGACGAATAATTGTTCACCATGACAATGCGAGCTCTCACACATCGGTTCAAACCAGAGCGTTTTTGACCGGCCAAAACGGCGAATTAATGGGTCATCCGCCGTACAGCCCTGACTTGGCACCTAATGACTTCTTCTTGTTTCCGCACATCAAGAGAAAAATGCGTGGTCAACGATTTTCGTCGCCAGAAGAAGCTGTTGAAGTGTTCAAAAACCATGTTTTAAAGGTGTCTCAATCGGAGTGGAAAAAGTGCTTCGACAACTGGTTTGAGCGCATGCAAAAGTGTATAAATCATGCTGGAGAATACTTTGAATAACAATAAAACCATTTTTGATTATAAATATTCGCATTTTCACTATTAGGCCAGAAATATATAGAGCAGCCCTCGTAATATAAGTTTTTAAGTTTGATTAATTCATTTATTTTTTTTATGTTCAATAAATTACATAGCAGATTGTATATTTGAGATGAATTTGGGATATTTTTTTATTAATTAATGGAATGATGGAGTGGTAAGTGGAGAAGTGATCCAGTGCTATGTGGGTCGTAGAAAAAAATTCTTTTGGATAGCATCTACGACATAGTTGGGAGGGCAAATGAGACGACCATCTGTCTCAAAATTCTTTGTGTGGTATACTGTGTGTGTAGTTTCGTTAGTTTTGCTTTGTTCTATTTTATATGTTCGGATACGTGGCTGGTGAGAAGGGTTGGGACCGCCTGAGGAGAGAAACAACGAGCTAATCGGAAACCTCGCCAGTCCGACCGGTCCGTAACAAATATCAGAGTTTTAATGCAGATGTTGACATACCAATACATAGTAAGGAAAATAGTAATAAAAATTTTGATACCAACGCACATAACATGCAATGTGGTGAAGCTGTACAAATTAGAGTACAAATAACATCAAGTTTTTTGCAGTTCCAATTCATTAGTTTTGTATATTCATATTCATTGAAATACACATCTCACTTAATCAACAAGAGGGTATTAACTAAAAATTTTTAAAATTTCATTTTTTGCACGAAGTCCTTTAACAACATCAGTATCTATATGCTGTAAAAATTTCAACACAGTCCGATAACTCTTTCATCTCTAAAACAACATTTGGAACCACTTTCGTGATTATGTAGTGACTACCTTCATATCAACAAAAAGGTTTTTTTTATTTTTTTTATGTTAATACAAAAGTTAACATGGAACTGATTCGTAAATTTTCATAAAAAAGGTATTATTTTGAGTTGAGTCTCTTTTCAATTTGGTTTTATTTTGAGTTGATACTGTCTTGTTGATAAAATTTATTTCATTTATGATCGAAAAATTTCAGAAAAATGACATTAACTCAAAAAATTGATTCTTTTTTGCAATACTTGCACAGATTTCTAGGAAAAACGATGTAAAAATATTTTCTAATGGAATTTGCTTACTATGATAAATTCGAATTTTAAAATTCTCTTAAAATGTAACCACAAACAGTTTTTCACCTCTACTGAAAATTTTAATATTTTGAGTTAACACCCTCTTGTTGATTAAGTGCAACATGTATTTTAAAATAATAAATTAATTAACAGTGAAGACACAAGTAAATTAAAAATGTTATTTACTCCACTAATATTTGTTCTGAAGAGCTTGCAATTCTTTTTTCTTTTTTTCCAGCTTTATATTTTTTATTTGCATTTCTCTTTCATGGAGTTCCTGTCTCTCCATCATTTTCATTTTTTTCTTCTACTTCACATAGTTTTCTCTGGTACCAGCTTGTTTCCTTTCAAACTGTCTTTACTTCAGTTATAGTTCTTTGTTAATAATCAAATATATTTTTCTGATGCTGACTTGACAGATTATTTGTTTTGCGGAAGATATATTTTTATATGAAGTTTCATGATTTGATTGTTGTATACCTTGGGCAACACTTTTAGGATTAAACTGTTTCTCAAATTGAAGCAAGTTAGAAGCAGCTTCTTCCAAAGGTGAAAGTGGCAATAATTTTCACAGACCTCCACCTGTTGCATTGAGCTCAGTTTTGTTGTTCGTTAACTTTTTTTATTTACATTTTAAATCTCTTTAAACCTGAACATATGGCACATTTAAAATTTATACTTTGAAGAACTTACGCGTTAGTTGTCAAAAATGTTGACAATTTTTTCTGTAGTGTAGGAGTCCGACAATTCTTATGAGCAAAAAAACCCCACATTCTCGGAAAATTTCAAATAGCTTTAGCGTTTCTTTCTGCTATTTTTCCATTTCTATTCTTATATGAAAATAAAATTGTAGTAATTAAAATGATAATTTAATTCAAATTTCATTTAGTTAAAACAATTATAATAAAATTGTCGGCATACGTCAAATCACTGTCTTATTTACTGTCTTGAAAAAATTCAACAGGGGGTAAATCAAGTGATTTAATTGGTTTTGGTAGAATGAAAAATATTAATGTAGCAAGGCAATTACTTTGAGCAAATTAAGTTCTTTTTAAAACAAAATCACGTCAATGGAAACTCACTATAACACTACGTCTTGACGAGCAATTGATTTGTTCGGACATGAACAAAACGTCGGCAGAATATGTATAATACATTTGTTCATGTTTGTCTGCGTCGAGAAAACGTGGCGATGTTAGTGCTTCGTTTGCTCAATTTTTTTATATTTTTATTTATTTATTATTATCTTTTTTTTTTTTTTTTTTGCTATTCCTTACAATTATACATAATTTGAAAATTTTATAGGCTTTTTGGTTAAAATATCGCCTTAATTCAATATTTTTTTTAAATGAAAGTGACGTTTGATGGCAGACATTGTTGTGTGAACAAAAACAAAATAAGCGTATTTAATTAATTGCGTTCATAATTCGTAAAAAAATTGCATTAAGAATCTATAGACATATAGAATCAGATATTCCGGTTGTCACTTTCGCAATTTTTAAAAAGAAGCAGCTACACCAAAGACATTTAGTCAAAAAATGTGATGGTTTTTTTGCTATAAAATCCGAACAAAAACCCGTAAGTTAAAGCGGCTAATTGCAATCGCTAAAGACTAAACATACGAATCAATCGTGGCATCCCTGTTTTCTTGAAAGACTATACGCAAAAAGCTAATAAGCGTCAAAATTTTCATATGCCAAAAAAGTCCCTAATATTTATAAAATAAGTTTTTCGGTAATATCTCGAACACTATTCCGCACGCACATATACCGCTATATATGGTCAATAGAGGACTAAATTACGAATCGATCGTGGAATAACCCGTTTCTTGAAACACTAGAAAAAATTTATTAAACGGCAAACTCTTCATATGCAATAAAAATCGCTAATATTTATAATTTTGGTTTTTCGCTTATATTTCGAAAACTCTTCTGCGTGCACATGTATGCTGCTGTATACGATCGGTAGAGAACTTAAATACGAATCGATCGTAGTAACTTTTTATATGCCAAAAATTATTATTTAGAGTTTTAGTTTTCCGCTTATTTTTCGCTAGAGGACTAAAATACGAATCGATCGTGGTATAGCTCGTTTCTTGAATGACTGTATGCAAAAAGTTATTGTGCGGCAAACTTTTGAAAGGTAAAAAAATCACTCAAATATGTAAATTTAGGTTTTCGTTATATCTCGAAAAATATTTTGCGTGCACATATACCGCTGTACACGATAGGTAGAGGATTGAAATACAATACATTTATAACTTATTTCTTTTAAGCTGTAAAAAGAAAAAGTTATTAAGCAGCAATCTTTCAGAAATCTAAAAAAATTCGTGAATAGTTTTGAACTAATTAAACTTTAATTTTATTTAGCATTAAACAGTCGGTAGCACTAATCAAAAGAGATGGAAAATACCTTCCAAAATAAGTGTGTACAAGTTTCTGAAACACTTGCATTCAGTAGATATACCGCAGCAAACTTTGCTAACTAAAAAAACACAAAGCTTTAAAATAACTGCGATGTCGGTAATAGTGTTCAGACAAACACACATAGAAAAATATAAACAAACAACTTTTGAAAAATATTGCTTTTTTAAATGTTACAAGATTTCGTAAATTTATCGTACATGTGAAAACAAAAGATGTCTCTTAGGAGCTGTAAGGCTGTAGAATCATATTTTTCGGTTGTCACTTTAGCCATTATAAAAACAAAGGCTCCACTTTATTACTTAATCTCGGAGGGGGAACATCTGTGATGTGAAGATAAATTTTAAAATTTTTAGCTAAGCCACAAACCTTTTAATTTAACAGAGCTCGTTATAAAGATAACATAGCCCAGGGGGGTTACTATCTAACTCGATTCGAAAGTTCGAACAGCTTGAAAGTTGTATTCGATCCGAATTTGAGCTCTTACCATGCAACACTTTCGGATCGAGTGAAAAGTGCTGCCACTAATTGGAACTATTTTTGGCAGTACTTTCGAATGTATTATTCAAACTTGGCAGAATTTCCTACGCAAAAATGTCAAAAATATTAAAATAATAAAAATAAAAGTTAACAAGAAATATTTGTTGCCCTTTGGTTAGAAAGTGAAGATGAAATGAAATAAAAAACAATTTATAAAAAAAAGTTAGTTTCTTATTTTCAACGTCCAATTTAAGTTCATGGTCGAATTTCCTTTTTGCAAGCTTATAATTTTTCTCGTCTATATCTACTTGCCTTCTTTTGTATTTAACTAGAGATTTTAAACTAGTACTTATTGAATGGTACTCGTAGTGTGATGGGTGTGCGAGTAGTTGGTGAACAACTCGGTGGGGAAGGGGCAGACACCAATTCATCTGTCTCCCCCATATCATGTTGGTTACACATGTAATCATGTACAGTGTAAACATCTTGCTCGGCGTTGTTACTGGTTCCCGTAATTCGGTTCTTCCGCAATTAGGCCTTAAGGTGGTTCTTGTGGTCTGCCCAAACCTAAGGAGAAAAAATTAATTTAATTTATGGACAAACTATTTATTACTTACCTTTTTCCAACCGACTACTTCCCGCATTGGTGGACCGGCTGCATTTAGGTCTTCTACCAATCGTGCCCATAAATCATTGGTGTCTTGTTTGGCGTCCGTAGCTTTTATGTACCCCTTAGCCAACTGTGGATGCTCCGTCATAAAGTTGACCATGATCTCAAATTGGCTTTGCTTGGTATTTAAATTTTTCGTAGTATTTTTCTTATTGAAAAAGACTTGAATTAACATTTATCAATCAATATATATACTTATATTTAAGAAATACTTACATTTTTAGCGTCTGATATCGTTGTTTCGATTTTTTAAAGATTTGTTTATGTATCATCCGTTAACTTAACATCAAACGACTACGAATTTCAGCTTTCGACCGACTTTCACATCTAAATTCGAAATACATAGTGATGCAAATCCGAAAGTAGAGTATGATTATTCGACGATCGGATATGGCAACTCGAAAGTAGGAAATGTATTTGCGAATTCAAGTTAGTTGGTAGAAAAAGCCGAATTCGTAATATTTAACTTTCGGGTTACATAGTAACCCCCCTGTTAAAGGAATAAAAATTCGATTTATGCATCCAAACTGTAAATTTTATGGAAACAACGAAATATGGCAAAACCGGGATTTGCTTGCAAGGTCCTTCTATAGTTCTTCATACTTAAAATATTTAAAAGCGCGTGTTGGAACAGATTTGGGCACTTATATTTTTAAAATTTGTATTTCTCTAAGGGATGAGCCCATTTTTCTGGAAACAAACAAAAGATACCAAAATCGTAATAATACAGAATTGTGTGCGAGGTATTATTCTTTAATTATCCATACTTGGAATTTTAAATAGCGCGAGTTGGAACGGGTTTTGGGCATTTTTAAAATTTGAGTTTCTCTAAGGGAAGAGCCCATTTTTATGGAAACAACAAAAGATGGGAAAATCGTAATAATATAAAATTGTGTGCGAGGTATTCTTCTTTAATTGTCCATACTTAGAATTTTTAACAGCGCGAGTTGGAATGGGTTTTAGGCACTTTTAAAATTTGAGTTTCTCTAAGGGATGAGCCGATTTTTATGGAAACAACAATAGGTACTTCAAAAGTTTCCGTATTGCAAACGAGCGACTCTTCTAGAAAATTTGTATAGAAATCACTCAAAAAATTGAGTTCTTTTCATACAAATTTTCTAGACGACTCGCTCGCTTGTAATAGAGAAACAGCACATAATAGTGCATTTACATTAGACCGAAATCTAATAGATTTGATTTAAAATCTATGTATTTTAAAATCTAGTTCGTTTACAGTGTATTTTTGACACTAGCAAGATTTCACAGTAAGTAAAAAATCGGAAAAATGGGTATTTAAATAAAATTTTACATTATATTTAAAATTTACACATCATTAATTTATTCTTTTCTCTTCTTCATTTTATTAACATATTTTATACATTTCCTCAAGGCATAATAATAGCGGCTCTACAACAAATACAACATTGCAAAAACAACATGAATTTTTTATGTTGCCTTGTGCGTTGGAAATGTCTAAAAACTAAAGACAAAAGAAAATAAAAGATAATTGCTCTAAACACATGTGAACACATGTTTGTTTTGTTTTGCACAATAAACATTTATTCTGCTTTGTATTACTTAAAATATAATAAAAAAGTGCAAAATTATTTAAAAATAAATACTTCAGCACACAATAATAACTTCTGCAATAACCTGCAACACTCAGGGTTGTTGCAGAATCTGACTATCATCAGAATCAGAATTGAAACCGACAAAAATCTCATTTTGGTGTCACAGAAACAGATGATACCGGTTTTAATTTCGCATCAGACTTTTGTCAGAATTTAGTGTCATCGAATCTGATTTTGTCGTTTTTTTGTCAGAAACAATCTGTCTAGTTTTCAGCTGTCAGATTGCACTTGTTTTGATTTTTGTTGCAGGAGGTAAAACGCATTTTGCTGCACAATGTAAGTAAAATTAATTTAAATTTAATTTCATATAAAAAATAATTATGTGTATAGGGGAAAACATAGAAATGCAACTCAAAATGGCATATTTGTGAAATTTATGGAGGAAAATGAAGATATCGCAAGAGGTTATACAAAACGGGACAGCGTTGAGTCTCTCTGGCAGGAACATACACAGTCGTTAAACAGTGCTGGACCACCCAGCAAAGATGCCAACGGATGGAAAATGGTAACATGTTTAAATTTCTTAAATGTGACGCTACTATTTTTAACATATTTATTTTTATACACAGATATGGACGGAATGGAAGAGCGAAGTAAAAAAGAAGTTAGCCCATAACAAAGCTGAATCTCGTGCTACTAGCGGTGGTCCGTTTAATAAATTCCACCTAACAAAAACCGAGGAAGCAATTGTGCAAATGTGCGGAATTAAATTGACGGTAGATGGTGTCTCGGGAGTAGAATTGGGCATAGTGGATGATAAGCTTCGCTTAAACGATGATTCAGTTGCAGCATCTATATCTGAAAGAAGACTGGAATCACCGAACGTCCCCTGTACACCAAAAAAAGCAAAACCGGAAAGAACAGCACACTTCTTAAAAAAATTTTTAAGTGAAGAAAGTGAAAGAAAAATTGAGCTAAACGAGAAAATAGAGCAATAGAAAAAGAAAATGGAAGCTCACTTAGACGTACATATCGAGCTGTAGAAAAAAAACAGTGAGAAGAGTGTTGCTAAATCTATTAAAGAATTAAAGGATGAAATAACAAATTTTAGCTCTCGGATGTTAAAAGCAATGCAAGAAAAGAACGAAATAAAAAAGCAACAATTGGAACTAGAGCTTTTAAAGTTTAATATGCAAAGCAAAAGCAACGAAAAGTGATAAAAAATGTAAATATTTACTTTAGTACAGTTATAAGACAAAAACTATGTTAATTTTATTTTAAATAAATTAAATGTGAAAAACGAATTGAATTCTATAAAATAAAAATGTATGATAATTTTATAACGTGTTTGCAATTCCATTTCGTATTCTTTCTCCTTCATTTCCCAATGTCACCCGGGGAAGCGACAAAGTATTACCCTCTAAGGGTTCTTTCGGCTCAACAGCGAGTTGATCCACTTCGTATGAGATGTTGTAGCTTCTACAAATGTTGTGCAAAGCGCAGCAAACATTATCTATTTGGACCACTTTTTGTGGACTATAATGTTATGTACCTAGCAAACATCGAAAGCGGCTTTTTAGCACTCCTATCGTCCGCTCTACAATATTACGGGCTGAAGCATGAGCAACATTAAATTTGTGCTCTCTTGTATTATATGCTACAGCTCTATATGGAGTCAAAAAAATAGCTTCAAGGGGATATCCGCAATCTCCTAATAGTATGGAAGTTCGGTCGCCATTCTTGTATTCCCCGAGAAAATTCTGACGGGCTCTGCTTATATTCCATACAAAAGCATCGTGACTTGAACCGGGATACCTTGCGTCTACTGCTCGAATCAGCATATCACTATCACAAATCTTTGAATGAAAAATGCATTTAATTTTTTTTTTTAATATTTACCAGTTTATACTTACTATCATCGCATTCATACTAAAAAATCCTTTCCTGTTAAAATACAAATGCTCGTCAACAGTTGGTTTTATAATTTTTATATGAGTTCCACCGATACACCCAATGATGGAAGGAATTTTATATTTATTGAAAAAATAATTTCTAAACCTACTTTTTTCATTGTCATTCATTTCAAGTTTGACCCACTGAGGACATTGGCCAACACAATTGACACTGTACTTCGGCTTAACTAATAGTAGAATCGTTTCCAATTGACTTTTGATAACCGCCTTCCGCCAAAAATCGTAATGTTGCTGCTAGCTGAATAGCACACGAAATATTTGACGGAGGCAAGTGAACTTCAACAATGTTCATCCACATTTGGAATGCTTCTTTATTCACACGGTATTGACTTACTAATCTTAATAAAATTTTCGTACTTTGTTGCAATATGTACTTACGCTATCTCCAGAAGTTCCAAGGGATTGCTATAATCTCTCAATATCTTTCGTTTGACTTTTTCATTCGATTCTTTCTCCATTAGTAAAAATAAAATGACAGCCTGAACCATTTTAAATTCCGTATAATTAAAATATCTTTAAAAAATGTTTTCAACAAAACTTTTTGATCAAATATTTTTAAAAAAAGGTAAACAAAACAAAAACAGCTGTTTCGATTATGGGTTTTGTTTATTTTCGAATGAAGCCAAAATCCACACGGTTTCATGACACCGATTCAAATCAGAATCGATTTTCAATTCTGATAAATGACAATTCTGACTGGGATTCCACAACAACCCTGACTATTTTTATATTGTGCATTTTTATTTGGCCAGTAGTTTCGGTAGACACGCCATATTTGTTTGTAGTTTATTATGTTTGCTCTAAAAATTTTTGTACCCAAGGTATTTTATTTCAATTTGTTTCAATTGTAAGGTGGCAGCTACAACAACAGCATACAATAAGATAAAGGAAATACACCCATGTATAGTTAATTTCAGCTTAAGTCCAGTTTTCGGGCACCGCTCCCAAAGAAAAAAAAGTTGACTAGGCCGAATATGCTGGAAATCTTTAGAAAGCGAAGCCGGTGTTGGACAAACGTTGCGCCCGGCCAAAGGCCTGCTATGCAGGAAATCTTTAGAAAGCGAAGCCGGTGTTGGTCATACCATAGAGGAGAAAGCCTTTACGTTTAAATTAAAAAATTCGTTTTTTGGTCTTTAGCAAATTTTTTTTAATTATGTTATTTTATTTTGCTTAGTGTGTGAACATTAAAAATCTGTTTCTTAATTAACATAATTTGTTATGATTTCATTAATATATGTATGTGTTGTTGAAAAATAAGTGTGCACCTGGCAAATTCCTAAGAAGATATCAAACTTCATATATATAAAAAACACCATGTCACAAAGTCGAAAAATAAACGTTTAATAATGAATTAAAAACATTTGCTGTTCCAATGATGGCCAGATTTTCAGGTAGGTGGACCTGTTTTCAGGTTCACCATAGCTTTAGTTGCAGCATGCCATCTAAAGTAAAAAAGAACAAACTAGAATTATATACAAATTTACTTCATTAATAATATAAAGAATCGAACATTTACTTTGTTCGACTATCTGCTTTCATTTTGAGTACATCATCAAACTAGTAGAACAAAAACGAAAATGAGAAATCCATTTTAATAATTAACGCTCCTTAAGACGTTGATTTAAATGACGTATTCGAAAATAAATTCGACACTTAAAAAAATTCTTTATTTTCTCAGGCAGGTGCACCGTTCTACTGCTCTCAACTAAACGTTTTTGTATAAACGGACAATTAGATATTTCCTTACCATTTATTTCAAAGAAAATTCATTCTAGTTGTTTTATTTTTTCGAAAAAACAACTTTTTAAGAAACCCTATTGAAACTTCATCGACCCATGTACATGAACTTTTATGGCATTCATAGTCTTCAAGATTAAGTTTCCGTATGATGTAGCCAGATATATACTCCAGCGCATCTTCTTGAAAATTATCAACGTCATCATAACCAGGAACAATTAGGTCATCTAAGGACTCGCTTTCAGGCTGATCAACAAGCTTTTCAATAGCTCCTGATAAGCTTTGATCTTTTAAACAATACTGAGTAAAGTTATCGTCAGAATTTGACGCATTTAGCCACTCAGTACCGTCGAGTTTAACGTTGCCCATCCGCTAAGCTGTTCTGCGTTGCGAGCTAAAAGTGATCATTTAGCCCACCTTTGCTCCGTATGGCGCCAAAAAAGTTTTCTAGCATATCTTGGTTGAGACGGCTAGTACATATGTATGTACTTCATGTTGTACTTTTCAAAAACATATTTATGGAGCATTATCAAGGCAGTATTTAAAACAATAACGCCTTTTTGAAAATACTCCAAAGATCTTTTATATGGCAGAATACATGATCCCATTATTTTATTTATCCGCTTAAAATTTCCTGTTGTTGCTTCAATGCTATACCAAAAGGTTCCTAAGGGGAAAAAAATCGATTAATATTTTTAAAATGAAAACAATCTTCACAAGTTTTTTTAATTATGTTATTTTATTTTGCTTAGTGTGTGAACATTAAAAATCTGTTTCTTAATTAACATAATTTGTTATGATTTCATTAATATATGTATGTGTTGTTGAAAAATAAGTGTGCACCTGGCAAATTCCTAAGAAGATATCAAACTTCATATATATAAAAAACACCATGTCACAAAGTCGAAAAAGAAACGTTTAATAATGAATTAAAAACATTTGCTGTTCCAATGATGGCCAGATTTTCAGGTAGGTGGACCTGTTTTCAGGTTCACCATAGCTTTAGTTGCAGCATGCCATCTAAAGTAAAAAAGAACAAACTAGAATTATATACAAATTTACTTCATTAATAATATAAAGAATCGAACATTTACTTTGTTCGACTATCTGCTTTCATTTTGAGTACATCATCAAACTAGTAGAACAAAAACGAAAATGAGAAATCCATTTTAATAATTAACGCTCCTTAAGACGTTGATTTAAATGACGTATTCGAAAATAAATTCGACACTTAAAAAAATTCTTTATTTTCTCAGGCAGGTGCACCGTTCTACTGCTCTCAACTAAACGTTTTTGTATAAACGGACAATTAGATATTTCCTTACCATTTATTTCAAAGAAAATTCATTCTAGCTGTTTTATTTTTTCCTGTTGTTGCTTCAATGCTATACCAAAAGGTTCCTAAGGGGAAAAAAATCGATTAATATTTTTAAAATGAAAACAATCTTCACAAGTTACCTTGCCAGCGTAAGTAAATGTTCCCAACGTTGAGTTGTGTACATCAAACCAATCGTTGACAACCTGCACAAACTCTGCAGTTTCAACTGAATTGTACATTTCTAACCCAATTGAATAACAGCGCCGAATCTAGCTGATGTGTTGGAGAACAGCTGTGCTGCCATCTTAACATTTTGCCTACTTAGAAATTTAACAAGAGATGTTAATTGATTTCAAATTAAAAATTGTTAATTTGCTGTGAACCGACGCACAGAGGAGTATTTGACCCAAAAAGCTGGCCAAAATTATTAAGCGTGGTTTTTAGTTTAAAAGTTTAATTTTTTTGATAGTTTTAGCTTTAGTTTGATAAAAAAAAAAGGTAGTGGCAGATTATTATTGGGTTAGTGTTATTTTTGACACCCCCACCCACCAACCACCCACCCAACCCCCATTTAGAACTTTGTTTATTTTTTTTAATTTTTAAGAGAATTTATTTTTATATATATGTTGTGTATTTTTAGAAAAATTATATATTATTACGTATGCCGGTCTCCCCCTCGCATTCCGCCAAAATTTCGTTTGCAACTGTACTTTATTCTAAGAGCAAGTCAAATTAAATTTAGAATTTCGAACTATTGTAGTTGTGTAGATACAGGGAAATAAAACATAGCTTTTTATGGATTTTACAATGTCTCCTTTCTCAAAATTATAATTTATCCAATATTAAATATTTAAAAAAAATTGGTCTCGTAGCTTGGCTTTCTATAAGGAATAAACAACCAAATAAGCAAAAACATGTTTACTTCTGATAATTATTTTATATTATTAAATACTCATCACATGAAAGAATTAAACTAATTTAAAAATTCAAAATTATGATAATGTCATACGTATTTCATCATGGGCATTATCATCTGTATCAGGAAGTAGTAGTTGAATAGTATCTGATAAAAAAGGTTTTTTGTGTATTGCAGCTTAAAAAAGGGTCACTGCTCAAAACTTTTTCAAGAAACTGAAGTTCTTCATAATCCAACTGCAGAGATTGCAGAGAGATTGCAGCTTCACTTCCGCTAATGTCATTTTTTAGCAATGAGTAGCATGGATATACATTTTTGTTGGCATTGTATAATATTCATAGTGGTTTTTCGTGAAATCAGCATTTATAAACAATGCTAAAGCACCCTCCGCTGAAAGCTTATTAACTCGGACCTCGGAAGTTGTGATCGTGTTATATCCATTATTAATTTAGCCGCATCACTATGTCCCGCTACTCTCTGGCTCATTGATGCAGCAAATTTAATCTTCCCTGTTGTTAATTACTGACGAATTTCTTGCATTTTTTTTCGTTTTGCTCTTTCACTTGCTTCATTAAATTCTTTTTTTGGTCGCCCTGAAGATGAACTGTCAAATACTGATATTGTCACAGTTTCTTCCAGCCATTTAGCATACCTGCTTAAAAATCGGTCCTCTTTTCGTTGTGCTAAACCCCAATATCTTTTGAAACAATTTTTGAAATTTATAATACACTGCATTACTGCTTGTATATCCCCATCTCCTTGGCATTCTGAAATCACACACAATTTACTAGCTAAAAACTGCAACTATTCGTCAATGATTCTAGCATTAGATTCCTGTACTATTTGGAATAACTCAAATCTTGTGTAAATTTTTTCCATGTTATCTCTCAAAGTTGCAAAACTCTTGTAATAAGAATTTTGCTCAACAAGCCATATATGCATATTTTTCAAAGTGCATTTTTCTTTTACTTAGTTAATAACCTGAATTGAAAGAAATTTCTTTTTTAAGGGCAGGTAATCCATTATGTTGGTAGTTGCTAAAAGTGATTAAATAATATTTTACAGCAATAATTCGAAAAACACAAAAGTTTATGACGACAATAAAGTATAAGAAAAAGTGCCTTATGAGCAAAAATAGAAAAAAGGTAAAATTTTCAAAAAATCACCAAAAATAATGGCGCAAACTTGCGCAAACTTTTTTTCTTTTTTCTTAAATTAGAGATTTCATATTTTATTGTGGTATATAACATTATTTGTACAACAGCTACCTTCACTTTCAAAAAGCTTTTCCTTTTTTATTTTTGGTAAGAATTAATATATTTAAATACATAGTTTTTTTTTATAATTAAAATTTTAAAAATAAATATTTAAGATAATTTTTTCTTTTTAAATATTGAAAATAGCTGCTGATGAAATCTTTCAGGCAAAAAAAAAAAAATCAATGTAATACCTCTATTCGTTTAGCCATAAAAAAATATAATATAAATATCTTGAAATCGAAAAAATTCAATAAAAGCGTATGCAATTTTCTTCACTTTCCTGACTTTGACAGCGTCCCACAACTACAAATCTTAACTTACACCCTTTAAATTGCACGATATGATGTAGAATTTTGTTCTCTATCGATCTGCTTAATTTTTTCTTAGGATTTCATCAAATTAATTTTTGCCTTTTTGGCCAGCTTTTTGGGTCAAATACTCCTCTGTGCGACGTGTAATTAAAGTGCTCCATAAAATCTTAATTTTTATACGGGTTTTTGAATAAGTGTATGTCACAGAAAAATCTAAAAGTAAAGCCATAAAGTTTTCCTTCATATCTTTGTGCAAAAAAAAACAAATAAAAGTTGAATATATATATAAAATTAAATTAAAATTTTTTCTCCTATAACTAAAACCTACGTAATTTGTTTTTTTTTTTCTTAAGTAGAAAACAAACAAATTATGAGTAATACGCGCTCTAAAACCAACAATAATCAACAACAAAATAAAAATCTCGATGTTGCAAATATAGGGAATCCCCAACAAAAACTACCACGTGATGTGGATGAAAGTGATTTCAACGAAGAGAATACTAAACGTTTTAAAGACTATCTTTCTCTTAATACCCTAAATAATAAAATATGCTCTGTTCAAACAGACATTAGTGAAATCAAAACATCAATCCAATCCTTAGCCTGTTATATGAATACATCTCATACGCAAATTAAAGAAAAATTTCAAAGTGCTCTCGCAGTAATTACAAATACTCTGCAAAATATAACTAATCAGGTCAGCGACCAGCGTTGCCGCTTTGGTCCAATCGGACCAAACTTGGTAGTTTTTCGTTTTTAAAAAACAGTTTGGTAGTTTGGTTGGTTTGTTGCATTTTTTTAAATTTTTGGTAGGTTTTCCTCCTGTAGCAAATTTTTAGCAATAGTAAATTTTTTACCTTAAAAATTCAGAACATAAAATAAAAAAATGTAACTTTGATTTAAATAAACAATAACCGTGAATAGTTTTACCACTGTTTTCAAAAACTATTTTAGGTGTAATAAAAAACATCTCTGCTTTTTTGCATAAAGATGATTAAACCTATAACCATCTCTGGTTTAAGAAACGCGAACAATATTATGAAATTGAAACTAACAATATTTTTGAGTGAAGTCTTATTTACAAGTGTTTGTATTAAAAAAATTAACAGACAAAATGCAAAAGTTAGTAAAGTTTTTTAATTGTATATATGTACCTATTAATTACATAAATATTTACTAATATTGCATGTAAAGAAACAGTCAAAAAAAATTTAGAAACGAATGGTTAAGCGAATTTGATTGGCTCCAGGAAAGGGATGGGTGTTCATTCAGCATAATATGCTCTAAAACTATTTTAAATCATAACATCCATCTTAAAAATCACCAAAAGACAAATTTCCACCTCAACAATTACGGAAAAAAACCAAGTGAGTATAAAAGAGTTTATGTGCAAGAAACGCATTTTTAAATTTTTGGTAGGATTTTTGAAAATTATTGGTAGGAAGTCAATTTCTTGTGTGGCAACGCTGTCAGCGACCTTCATAACAAAAATATCGAACATGAGAAAGTAATACAGGAAATAGATAAACGTAAAAACAAACTTGAGCAACAGACAATAAGCAACAACATCGTTAAAAAATTGCTGCTTCGCTTGAGGTTGACATCACACTCAATGACATTTGTAACGTTTACCGTTTAAAAAACAACCAAAGCAAAATAATATGTGAATTCTCTTCAACAAACAAAAAGAAAGAGTTGGTGATCAAAATCCGCTCTCATAGAGTAAATGCTTCTATAATAAACAAAGAAAACACGACTGATGGCCAAACTATAAGCAACGACAACAACTACATCTGTATAAATGACCAATTAACTCCTTACAACCGGCGATTACTGTGGCAAACCAAAGCAAAAGAATGTAACTGGAAATACGTTTGGGTAAATTATTTTTACACGTAAAATTGAAAACTCCCCGGCAATCATAATTAGTAACTCCTCTGATCTCGAAACAATAAAGGCTGGTTCACCGGCAAAAATTTTGTTCCGAAACATTTTTTTATATGTAGTTTCTCTCTCTCTCTCTCTCTCAAAAAATAAAATGTCAAACCACAGATAAAAAAAAAATGTTTCGGAACAAAATTTTTGCCGGTGAACCAGCCTTAACACCTCAAATGCAAAAAAAGTAAATCTATCTTCCCTAGTTTTTTTTAAATAACTTTTAAAAATGAATTTTCAAAATAAAACGTTAAACAATTTTAATGAAAATAATAAAGAAATATTAAGTAATCCGTTGTCTCTAATTTATTTAAATATTCGCTCACTACGAAAAATTTTTTCCACTTTCCTAATAACAACTCATAAAAGAATAAATCAAATCGAAATTATAATCTTTGTTGAAACTAAAATATCCGATGCTGAAAATGACCTTTACAGAATAAATGGGTTTAATTCTTTTTTCGCAGTTTACATCAAAGAAAATCTCACGTATACTAATTTTTTCTCACAAACTCAATCATTTGAACATATCAGAGTGGACCTTAATATAAACAATAAAATGCTTTCTCTTATTTCAGTCTACCGCACCCTTCCCTAAATGTCAATGCTTTTATTAAAGAACTTGACGAAACAATAAATAAAATCAAAAAGAATGAGGAGATAATTCTTGTCGGAGACATGAACATCGATATTAAAGCAGAGAATTTAACAACAAAAAATTACCTCAATATGATCATGTCAAAAGCATTTCAATGCATGATACAAGAAACGACGCGTGAAGACGTAAACAGAAATGCAAGCACTTGCATCGACTACCTATTTACAAAATTTAAACAAATAACTTCAACTTCATTTGCAGTAGTTATAGTAAACACGAAATAAACAAAACAGATAACGGAATTCAGGGAGCGGGAAATAACAGCAGTGGTCAGAGTTGATACATAAGTAGTTACAATGTTAACAAATTTATAAATAAAACAAATTGGAGTGCGTTAACTGATAATTACTCAAACACAAATGATATTTACAAAAATATTCAAAATAAATTCAACGAAATTTATGAACAATCTAAAAAAGTGAAAAAAAATTGCAAACCAAGAACTCAAGGTTAGTGGATAAGCGAAGATCTTATAAATAAATGTGATATACGAGATAAACTTTACAAAAAATGGCAAAAGAATAAAAACAAACCATATGAAAATAATTATAAAAAATGTAGAAATTCTTTAAATAGAGAAAAACAATTACTATAGAAATAAATTTATTGAAACTAAAAACAACCCTCGCAATACATGGCAGCTGATTAATGAAATAGTTGAAAACAAAAAAACAACTAGCATCGATAACACTATAATGCAAAACTTTAAAAATGAAGATGTAACGATTTTAAACAACTTTGCAACATTTTTTTAATAAAAACGTAAAACAAATAATACACAACTATGACATAAAAACCATAGATAATATCAAACCAACAATACAAAACTCAATTTTTTTTGGAAATTGCTAATGAAGAAGAAATATTTAACGTTATAAATAGCCTCAATAGAAAAAACGGTCCTGGAATTGATGGAATTAGGCCAAAAGATATTAAAAACAATGCAAAAATTTTAACGCCCATGATAACAAAACTTATAAACTCAAGCTTAGATGCCGCCCAAATACCATAAAACTTAAAAACTTCCATTATTAGGTCAATATATAAAAATTGCGCAACTTATAGTGTGATACGACAAGCTTATTTCTCGATAGCAGAATCACATATTAGGCATGGAATCACCGCTTGGGGAAGTGCAACACACTGTAGGCTGTTGCAAAGTACGCAAGACCGCCTTCTTAAGATTCTTTACAAAAATCAAAATCAACATTAAATATTTATCAACAGAAATAGCACTATCAACAATATCAGCAACGCACAAAATCACTCACACTCACAACAACGCTAATAACAATACAATTAACAACCTTAGCTACAACACAATTATAAACATAAGTCAAAACAACACTAGTAACGACAACTACATCAGCAGCAACATAAGCAACAGAAACACAAGTATCATCATTAGCAACATTACTAATAACAATGCCAGGTACAACAGCATTTACAAAACTATCAATAACAACATAGATCAAACCAACATCAACATAAGTCAACACCATACCAGGTACAACGCCAGCGAAAACAACAGCAATAATAATAATGACAACAACATTAACGGTAACAACATCAATCATAACAATAGCAACAACACCAATACGGTTAGGATAACCAACGCTAATAGCAACAACAGAAGTTACAACACCAGTAGCAACAATAGCAGATACAACCAGAGAAGAAATAATAACAACGCGGGTCTTATTTTAAGCAATTTGTTGCGCCGTTGTTTTGCTTTTTGTTTGTTTTTATGCATTTATAGATCTGAAAATAGAAATTATTATAATAAATTACTTACACGTATTTCTCGACTTACCTCTTTGTAATTATTATTGTCATCTTCTTTGTCAGTTTGGCACTACCAAGTGAATGGTAGGAAGTGTTCGAAAACGCATACTTGATTCATTTATGTTATGAATTTGGAATAATTTATATTACAGAGTTACATTTTTTTTACAAATTTTTTTTTTTAAATATGTCCGCTTGACAAATGGATTATGTAGTTTTGTAGATCGACAGTTGTAATGAAAAACTGGAAATCTGTTGTATATAAATCGATAAGTAGGAAAGAAAAACAGGATTAGCCAAGCGAATAGTTCGGGGATGTGAATTTAAAAAAAATATAAATAAAAAAAGGATAGTGAAAAAAATATTTTTTTTTGCAATAAACAGTGAAAAAATATAATAAAAAAATGGACATCCTTAAAGGACATAAAATAAGTTTTAATATAAATTGATATTGAAAAATATAAAAATAAAAAAAACTATGTGAATGAATATACAGTGGTAAAAAAAAAGAAAAAAGGACAACCTAAAAGGATTATAAAAAAGGGGAAAAAACAATATAAAAAAAAGAAAAATCTCCCAGGCAGGGAGGGCGATAATTCGGAGGACAATAAAAAACAGTTCTCCAATTGAAGATAAAAATGTTTTCAGTGAAGTGTTTGTTTATTTTTTGTTCGTTTTGTGTATGATTTTTTTTTTTTGCAAATTATTTTTTTTTTTTATTTTTATTGTGCTTGTCTCGACGAGTGGTTCAGGGTTGGAACCTGCCCTGATGTTGCCAATGAGCTAGCTGGCACTTTGAACTGCTGCGTGCAAAAGAGATACGTAACAATAAGGCGCCCAATCTTAAAATGTAAGAAACCTGTGTACGTGTCATTACGTAAAAGTTTTTATGAAAAATAATTGTGTATATTAGGGCCCGTTCGTAAATGCATCACTGCGGTGCATAATATGGTTATTCTGCACTGTCACTGCTAATCACTGTTGCGTATGCTTAGATTTGTTCATTTTAGTTTGCATTTACGAACGAATAAATACTGTGAAAATAGAAAAATTAATAATAAACTAGATTTGTAAACTATATGATACAAAAAATGATAAAAATTGGTGTAAAAATAATAAAAATACAAAATATTAAACAAAAAGAAATAAATAAAAAACTTATCAAAATTTATATTTACGCACAGGCCCTTAGTTGTTACCTTATGTGTTATACAGATAAGCCGTAAATACCAGTTTTTTGGGATTTGCTGTGCAGACAGTATACACCTTGTTTTTCTGGAAAACAGATCATAAGTTATTTTCAATCTTTAGCGTGGAGGTTTAAAAGTAAACTTACCATTGGTAGACTGAAAGTTATGAATGGTCATGTGTGTATTTTCTTTTATTTGTTATTATTTTCCGTTTGAAGTTGCTTGTGGGAGACAATGTTGCCAGAATAGCCGCTCCTATATGGAAGGAGGTCTGAAGTGTTCTGATGATCCTTGTTTTTCCAAGCTGCTGTTGGAATGATGGTTAGTGGTGGTAGCCGCTCTAAATGTTAAGAAATGCCTTAGGTCTGTTGTGCCGCAAACAGCCGTCATGGTAATGTGTGTGGGCCCAAAGTGTGTGGAGTCTTACAGCTAACTTCTTGGAGAGGAATTTTGAGATGAAAGGAGCTGTAAGCCAGACGTAAACTTTTGTTACAGCCTACATACTATACCGTTTTTTTAAGTTGTGAATTTTGGTAACTTCGTGGGAAACATTTTTTGTTTTTTTTTTTTTGTATTTGGTGATGTCATTAACGTGACATCTGGTTGACTTTGGTCAATAATAAACCACACATACGAATCTATCCTCAGTAGGGTTCAATCTGACTCAAATTATATTCTATTTAAAAAAAAGAAAAAAAAATATTTATTAGAATTTTTTAATCGTGTTGATTCTTTTTTTTTTTGTTTGTTATTATTTAATCTATAGGACAGAAGTTAATTTATTATATTTGTTTTTTGTTGTTTAATTAATCTGTAAGAATCATACTATTAAGTTAGTGCTGTCTACAATTTATAGAATATATTTATTTTTTTTATTTTATTTAATTATTTATTAAATTAAATATTTTAACTGATTGAAATTTAGTAACTGTAAGTTGTATTTTTAGGTAGATTGTTTAGTGCTGTCGTCTACACACGCCTGTTAGTTAGTTAGTTTTCTTTTGTTAGGTTTTATAAGTAATATTATTTCTTATGGTTTTTAGTTTAGATTGAATTGAAATACTCGAGAGGATATTTATTTATTTAGTTTCTTAGTTTGATATTAAAGATTAGTTAAGAGCCAGTTTTCTAATTAGTAAATTATTAATAATAGATTGTAATTCGTTAGATATTATTTATTTTTTCTCCCGTTCTATTCGTTTTTTTCGTTCGTAATTTCGTAAAGTTAATTTCCGTTTTTAAGTAGTGCCAATAGACATAGTTTTATTTTTGTGGATGAGTTATTAGGAGATAAAGAAAGAGAATCTTTGAGAAGATTAGAAAAATTGAAAAGGACTAGGGAAAGGATTTCTTCATTGATTGAAATCGTTCGTCACCGCAAGTAAAAGAAAAATATTGGAGAGATAGCGAAAATATAAGGAAGGCTACTCGATCGCCTCAATTTGAGGACAAATCGGCAACGATAAATACAGCGGATATGAGTCGTGGTGCTATACCCAAAATGAATGTAATCAATAAAAGTAGGAGCCATGAGGATTTAGCGTCGGCTAGTAAATCGATTTTAAGAAATAGTGTAGACAAGCGATGGATGATATGATTAATACAAAAATCAGTAAGGAGATGATGAAAGTCCGCGATAGTATAGCTCAATTATCAGAGGCAGTGCATGGGTTAGCTTTAAGGGAAAACCCAAAGAATATTGCAAGTAGTCAGGGGTATGAAGAAAGAAGCATACAGGTAAGTTATCAACCTCAGCGAAATTTGAATTTTCCATCAGCCTCAAGCACAAGTTATGATGGTTGGAAAATTAGAATCGACAAATTTGTTCTTGACTTTAAGGGTAACCTCGGTGGACGAGACCAACTTTCTGTAGAGGAATTCATATTTCGGCTAGAGCATATGCAGCGCCAATACCATATCCCGTAGGAAGAAATTTTGCGAGATTTTCATTTGTTACTATCTGTATCAGTACAGCAGTGGTATTGGGCTCTTTTGCAAACTACCCAAATAGCTGACTGGTACACCCTTAAAAGTGCCTTATTAAATCGATACAAAAATATAAGATCTAACTGGGAGTTGATGCACGAATTAGTTGAGCGAAAACAAATGCCTGGTGAGTCGATTGATGACTACTTTCATAGTCTTAGTCTTTTCAGGGCTAAATTAGAGACACCAGTAGCTGAAGGGGAGATGATAAAATAGCGAAAAGAAATTTAAGAGAAAGCGTGGCGCGAATTATCTATCCCATGGCTGGAGTGCTTAGAGGCAGAGAGAACTTTCCGTAGAAGAGACAATCGAGCGCTTATACCTCAACCCGTAAGAACACAAAAGTATATAAGTGAAGCGGTTTTAAGCCTAAAAGATGAAGCTCCAGTATCAGAAGAAATAGCAGCGATCACGAAAGAATTACATTGCTGGAGTTGCCAACAAAAAGGGCACGGGTTTAAAGACTGCCAGTCACAGCAAAGATCGTTGTTTTGCTACAAGTGCGGAAAGCCAAACACCATAACACCCAATTGCCCAAAATGCCTTCAAGCACTGGAAAACTCGAAGAGGAGCGCGACAGTACAGGGGGAGTTACGTTCCAATGAAGCTGCCCCAAAACAATTTTAAATGAAAGTTTTTTCAAAAATAAGACACAATTTACCTTTAGAAATACGAGAGCACAATTACAGTAAAGTAAGTAAACGCATCTTTGAAGAGAATAATATTTGTGAAAGTTTAGATACCACAAAATCGGGGAATAAGCAAAATACTATAAAAACGCACGCGAATATGCAAAATTTTCAGCCTGAAATTAAAGTATTCAGGTCAATCCCGAAAAAACGAGAATACATATTAAAGCTGAGAAACAATTTTATTAATAGAAAACGACGCCGTAAATTGATAGCAGAAGCGATATATCGCAGTGTTGTATAAAAGAAGACCCTAGACCATATGCCGAAATCCTTATTAACGGAAAGAAGTGTATTGGACTACTAGATTCCGGCGCATCAGTAAGCTTGGTGGCAAAGTTAAACTTAAATATTCAGCCAATTTTTTGCAACGTAAGCACAGCTGCAGGCCAACAACACCGCGTGTTAGGTAAATGCGATTTAGATGTTGAGTATAAAGGAAGTAAAAATAAAATTCAATTCTTCTTGTGTCGTGAATTGGGGTGGGGTGTTGCAAAGCCACATGGCGTTAAGTCCCATTCTATTGAGACATAAAGGCATATGCATTAAGTCTCATTATAATTGGACTTAACGTCATAAATTTTTTTCCGAAAATGAGACATTAAGCCATATTTTTAATAATGATTGCATGTCACCCTATTTTATGTAAAAAATACATTTTATTTTATAAAACTAAACTTGGAGGAGGGGGGTGTGCTTTAAGCCAATGGTAGATAAGGCCATTTTTTTCATTTGAATGAGAGATAAAGCCATCATGGCCTTATCTCACATTTGCAGTATTAGAAAGCGGCTTTATCTCTCATTTCAGTTCCTGAGGCACTAAAGTTGAGTATTAAAATCTGGCTTCGCATTTTGGAAGGCCTTTGAAATTGCCCCTTCGATTGTGTCCTCTGCAGAGATAGACAAAGAATTAGTACGGAAGATGCAGGACACAGATAATAAGTTAAATAAACATATACTGACACTACAACAACAAAAACAACTAGATGAGACGATAACAAAATTCCCAATATTTGAAGAAAAAGGGTTAGGATGTACTAAATTGGAAAAACATGAAATAAAACCTAAAGAAGGCACAAATCCTGGTAAAGAGAAACATTATCCGATTTCGCCAGCCATACAAGAAATAGTGTATGCTGAAATTGACAATATGCTGAGTCTAAAAGTAATTGAAGAAAGCAACAGTCCGTTGTCGAATCGAACAACTGTCGTCAGAAAACCAGGCAAGAATAGATTTTGTCTGGATGCACGGAAATTAAATGCAGTTACTATAAAGGACGCCTATCCCTTGCAGAACATCGATGGCATTCTGAGTCGGATCGATCAGACTCATTACATTAGCAGCGTAGACCTCAAATATGCCTTTTGGCAGATTGAATTGAAGGACGAGGCCAAGCCTTACACGGCATTTACAGTTCCAGGTCGGCCGCTGTACCAATTCCGGATGATGCCATTTGGATTATGTAATGCGGCTCAGCGTTTATGCCGTCTTATGGACAAATTAATCCCTGCAAAATTAAAATCTAATGTTTTTGTGTATTTAGACGATTTACTAATTACTTCCGATGAGTTTTCAACGCATTTAAAAATTTTAGAACAGGTAGCGGAATGTTTAACTAAAGCTAATTTAACGATAGGACTTAAAAATTCAATGTTTTGCTTTAAGGAACTTAAATATTTAGGTTTTATAATAGGAGGTGGAATTCTCAGGACAGACCCCGAAAAGGTAAAGGCAATACAGAAAATTTCATTGCCGAAATCACCACGAGAAGTGAGGAGTTTTTTTAGGTACTGCGGGCTGTTACCGGCGGTTCATAAAGGACTTTGCCACCCTCTCGGCCCCTTGACCGATACGCTCAAAAAGGGAAAAAATTTTCGTTGACTCCTGAGGTGAGTGAAGCATTTGAAACTTTGAAAACATCGCTTACCACTTACAATAAACCCTTTTTCATACAATGCGATGCATCTGAGGCTGGAATAGGAGCAGCTCTTTTCCAAAACAATAATGATGATGAGAATTCTATCGCTTTTTACTCTCAGAAGTTAACTGCATGCCAAAAAAATTATTCAGTAACAGAAAAAGAGTGCCTTGCTGCGGTTTTGGCAATAAAACGTTTTCGACCGTATGTGGAAATGATGGAATTCACAGTTATCACCGACCATGCAAGCCTTAAGTGGTTAATATCACTTAAAGACGTCCACTAAGGACGCTTGGCTCGATGGTCACTAGAACTTCAGGCTTACAATTTTACCATAGAACATCGTAAGGGATCAGAAAATGTGGTTGCTGAAATGCTATCTCGAATGCCAGTTGAAGCAACTGAATTAAATTATGAAGATTTTTTCGATTTCGAAACCACAGCTTTCGAATCAAAAGAATATTTGCAATTAATCAGCAACATAATAGAAAACCAAGAAAAGCTACCAGATTTGAAAGTACAAAACGGAAAAATGTAAAAAAAAAAATCAATTTTGACCAATTAGAAAACATGAGTGAAACTGTTTGCAGACTGTGGATTCCTCATGGATAACTCAATAACAACCGCTCATGGTGGAATTCGTAAGTTTTGAGAGGGCCTGAAAAGGTTGTATTATTGGCCGAAGATGTCTATACAAGTGCAGCAATATATTAACAACTGTAAAACTTGTAAAGAGTGTAAGTCAGTAAACCAAAATACAATGGCTAGTATAAGGTGTGAGGTTCAGACGGAAAGGCCTTTTCAAAAGATATACGTTGATTTTTTGGGTAAATACCCCAGGTCAAAAAATGGTAACGCTTATATTTTTATAGTGGTAGATCATTTTTCAAAATTTGTTTTCTTGAAAGCTATGGGAGAAGCCACCGCCAAAAATGTGGTGCAATTTTTGGTTCAGGAAGTATATCAATAGTTTGGGGTACCTGAAGTGTTACATAGTGACAATGGCCAACAGTTTACCTCAACTTTATTCAATGAAATGATCACTACTTATAAGATAACACACATGAAAACTGCTTTTTTTCCCCACAGTCTAATGCTGCCGAACGGGTAAATCAGTCTGTTATCACGGCCATTCGTGCGTATTTAAAGAATGATCATAGGGACTGGGATTTATACCTGCCGGAGATAGAGTGTGCCCTTCGTACTTCCGTACATGCGGCCACAGGATTTACACCATTCTTTGCACTATTTGGCTATCACATTTTTTCTTATGGTGCAGATTATAGGTTGGCAAGAAAGTTGCAATCTTTGTCTGACCATAATATAGTAAACTTGGATAAAAACGACAGGCTGACAATAATTAGGGAGAAGATAAGGCAGAATCTGGGTCAAGCTTACCAAAGAAGTGCGCGCAGGTATAATGAAAGAGCCCGAGTGAGGAAATTTTGGGCAGGTCAAGAAATTTAAAGGAAAAACTTTATGCTGTCAGAGTTTAAGAAAAATATTAATTTTAAATTTTGCGCAAAATATGTTAAGTGCAAAGGATCTCAAAATGAATTTTTTTATAACATATATTGTTTCACCATTTCTTTTGTGTTGTTGTTTTCCTTGCATTGCTTTATTAGTTGTTTCTTTTCACATAATTTGTTAATGATACTTACAACAGATAGTTCGTAATTTTTGTTGGAGATATTGGTGTTATTTATTCAAAATGAAAAAAGAAATGGTGAAATGTTTGCCCGGCTTGAGACTTGACAGGGTGTGGGAGTTCCCCACGTTGATACTTTTTGGATCAGCATCATCATTCGTACGTCACACACCGGTTCAACTGGCGTACACTGAGTTGCTCCGGAGTTTTGTTGCGCCGCTGTTTTGCTTTTTGTTTGTTTTTATGCATTTATAGATCTGAAAATAGAAATTATTATAATAAATTACTTACATGTATTTTTCGACTTACCTCTTTGTAATTATTATTGTCATCTTCTTTGTCAGTTTGTCACTACCAAGTAAATGGTTAGCCCAATACTATTAGTAGGAAGTGTTCGAAAATGCATACTTGATTCATTTATGTTATGAAATTGGAATAATATTATATTACAGAGGTAAATTTTTTTACAAATTTTTTTTTTTAAATATGCCCGCTTGACAAATGGATTATGTAGTTTTGTAGATGGACAGTAGTAATGAAAAACTGGAAATCTGTTGTATATAAAACGATAAGTAGGAAAGAAAAACAGGATTAGCGAAAAAGTCAGCCAAGCGAATAGTTCGGGGATGTGAATTTAAAAGAAAAAAATTTATATATAAATAAAAAAAGGATAGTGAAAAAAATAAATAAAAAGGACAAAAATAATTTTTTTTGCAATAAATAGTGAAAAAAAATAATAAAAAATGGACGTCCTTAAAGGACATAAAATAAATTTCAATATAAATTGATATTGAAAAATATAAAAATAAAAAAAAACTATGTGAATGAATATACAGTGGTGAAAAAAAAAGAAAAAAGGACAACCTAAAAGGATTATAAAAAAAGAGGAAAAAACAATATTAAAAAAAATGTCCCAGGCAGGGAGGGCGATAATTCGGAGGACAATAACAACCAGCTCTCCAATTGAAGATAAAAATGTTTTCAGCGAAGTGTTTGTTTATTTTTTTGTTCGTTTTGTGTATGATTTTTTTTTATTGTATATTATTTATTTGTTTTTTTTTTTTTATTGTGCTTGTCTCGACGAGTGGTTCAGGGTTGGAACCTGCCCTGATGTTGCCAATGAGCTAGCTGGCACTTTGAACTGCTGCGTGCAAAAGAGACACGTAACAAATTCCATCGCAGAAGAATTGTGTATATTAAACATTAAAGGAATATATTATACCACACTTGCTGCTGAATTCTATAACGATGAAAGATTTCTTAAAAAAATTGATCATCAATACAACACAAGACGACGAAGAGAAGGACGATTTAAACATTAAACGTAATTATACCAACAATTTTCAATATACTGCCAGTAAATATTCTTCAAATTCAAAACAAACATAAAAGGAAAAAAGAACTAAAGAATTTTTTCATAATTTCATAAGTTCACAATGAATTATGTATAAATTACTTAAATTTTTGTTATAACTTAATGTAAAAAAAACTGTTATGACATTTTTACTTACCTGTTCATTTAACCATATGTTCTTTAGTTAATTTAAACGTTATAGAAACGTCACCAATAAACGTGTACCTAAGTTATTCGTCGAATGTCTTGTGGTTAAACAACTTGTTGTTGACTATCAACCCCGAATCAAGAAAATGATTCCTTATAAGCTTCGGCATATGTGGTACATCAGCAAATGAGAATACTTTTTCTAGGGGATTGACTTAATAAAAATTTGTAAAAAAAAGATATACAAAATATAAATAAGTGTGTATACCTCCATCTTAAGTTAAAGCTTAAAAAAATTATTTTAAGAAACTAATTTCATTCTTAATTAATTTAATTTAAATTATTTATTTAATTATTAATATATTAATTTAAATTTATTTAAGCTATAGATTTAAAAGTAACGAATTATTATTAAAACTTAAACCCGATTTTTTAACTTAAAACAAACTTAAAACCGAAATTTAACATTATTTATAATATCCAAATTCCGAATGTGCGTTTACAAGGGAACAAAGTAAAAAACACGTCACATCGCGTTTTTTACTTTTACCAAAGTTAAACCTCGGCAGAATCAGTAAATGTGAAAAGTGACACAAATTTAATGTTTGTGTAGTGAAAAGAGAAAGAAAAAAACTTACCTGGTGAATCTCCCAATTCTTTCCATAACTTACGATTGGCTGGTCCCATGTCGCAAACTATTGCAACGACTTGGAACCCTACGTTGTGCAGCTCAATTATAATGTTGTTTAAAATTTCAACCGACATTTTGCTGTCGAAATCATACAACACTGGTTAATTCCAAGATTTGCGGAGACCTCGTGCCACTTGTAGCAGCATCAGCCATTTCGTCGTACTCAAAGGTTTCCATTACCTTCATCTCGTCGGACGGTAGTACGCAAATCTTTTCTTCAGGATTCAGTTCGTTCATTAAGTGATATAAGCTCTAGGTCCGGAGGCATGCAGGCATATGGCATTAGATATATCTGGCCATTTCCAATGGATATTTGCAGAAGGACACATCATTTTCTTAATTTGCCCTTCTGTTGAAAAGGATTGCATCGCATTAATGGCCGCGTTTGCCTTATCCAGGCTACATATAAGGTCTTTCACTTCATTTTCCAACCTTTGGATTTTTCACATATATTTCACGATCTGAAATCAGTCGTATGCATAATAAAAACTTGGAATTAGTTTGGCATAAGTAGAGAAATTGATTAGGCTCCCAGTGTGTTTTGCCGTACGGCCTGGCATTTGAAATCATTGTAGATTGTTGCCGTCAACCAAAACTATATTTTGAAACTATTTTTGGTGTCAAATTGTGTGAAGAGCCTTGCAGAGACTGTGCTTAGTTTCGTCACGTATGCTAGCTTCATGCTAGCTTCATGTTATGCATAAGGCCGTTAGTATTTATTCAGCTTAAGTTGATTTTTTCAAAAAGTAGTAGAAATATGTAAAAGACTTACTCAGTTTGTGTTTCTATTTCATAAAACTGTTTTTTTGCTGCGTCTGGTTTTGGCAAAAAGCTACAGTCGTAATTCGTCAGCGCATTACTAGATGACTGTGTCAAACGAGATGGTTCTGCAGTTGCAGCAACTAGATTTCTAATAAGCATGCTTAATTTTACAATACAGAGTTACAATAATTAATAATTCTTAATATGCATATGCTAACATACGTACATACATAACACTTACATAGGCACAGCATTTGGCAGCAGTAAAACACTTCGTCCCTTTTTGAAATAGCTTGACAACGCAAAATGGTCTGCACAAATTATGGCTCTCCGGAAGAAGTTCATGCTGCAAATTTTACTCCACATGGCTCTGCGGTCATCGTTTGGAACATAAATAACTTCCACCTTCACGTATTTGCTTTTTTTACAAATGCTGCAGCTCCTCATTTTTCTCACAATTAATTGCACTTTTCTTAATGTTTATTTTAAGCTTCGCTTGTTTATTTGTCTTTTTTTATTTAAAAATTTTTATTTTTCACTTTTAAGAAATTTTGAACTTGCACTTGTTTGAAAATTTTAATTTTTTTTTTTCACATTGAAATTTGTAAACAAACGTAGTAATCATTTCTAACTACAAACCAGCTGGGCGGACGACACTACCTAGTAAAATAAATCTGCCTTGCATTTCCTTTTATTGTTTAAAAAAAAAACTGTAATTTTTTTTCTTCTACAGCGTGGTATTTTTTAGTACAATATGAGAAAACCATAGTTGCATTACTAAGTACACTAAATTTTGAGTAGATTTTGTCAAAATCTCGTGGCGAAGTAGATTTTGCTTTGTATGAAAAATCTATCTAAAATTAACTTAATTTTGCTCGAAATCTCAGTAGTACTAGATTTCGTTAAAATGTAAATGGACTATAAGTTTTTTTAATAGAATTCAAAAGAATAAAAAAATGTCAGAACCATTAAATCCCTATAGTAATGATATTTTCGATTCGTTAGTTTTAAAAAAGTATGCTCCATATTCGGCTTTGTGGACAAATATTATGGGTAAATCTGTTGATGACAAAAATACCAGAATTTCAAATAGCGCCGTTGAGAGCTACTTTAATATTACAAAAAATATAACACTAGGAGGCAAGAGCGATGTAGTACCTACAGAGTACATAAGAAAAAGTTATACGTATATTAAAACTAAAATAACTGATGCAGAAAATACATACAACGCTGTCAAAATACATACTCAGAAAAAAGAAGTAAAGGCGAAACTAAAACTGGAGAAAGAAACTTGGTGTAGAGTTCCAGCAAAAAACAAAAGAAAATTAAACCCTAAAGTAATTTTTGAAAAAGTGTTAAAACAATATTCTTCTTGCCTAGATCATTAAAAGAAAAAAATGTTTAATTTTCATATTATAATCTTTATAAAAATAAATCCGTCACTTACACTTTAACTATAGACTTAACCGAATTTAAAAGTTTAGATCCATCAAAATGTATTTTTAATAATGTTATTGGCATTTACATAACAATTTTATTAAAAGATACACAATTATCAGTATTTGCCTTTTCCTGCGAAGAAGGTAAATTTTTTTTCACAAAGGTAATATTCAACTTCCGTTAGAAAAGTTTAGTTTTTTAATTTTACCAATAATATACCAAAGTCATTATACTTTAGCATACCTTGATACCACAAAAAAATACTTTTATTTCATAAATTTTATTAAGGATAATTCACTAAATAAATCTCAAATGTTTGAAAAATTTATGAATAAAATAAACGACAAATCTTGGTCAAATATAGAAGTAGAACATGACTTTCAGAGGGATAGTTTTAACTGGGGCGTATATATTTGTCTCTACATAAAAGCTCCTCTGGAAAACAAACCTTTAAAGTCTTTTAAATCCTAATTTGTATAGAGATACCATGAAAATTTTGCTTGAAGAAAATGCAGACAATATGAACGAAATCTGCCTTCATTGTGGTGATGTAGCTGAAAATACTATATTTAAGTGTATGGAATGCCAAAGGCCAGCATGTCTTGGTTGTGCTAAGTATCTTTACAAAACCAAAACTCACAAAAATAACTAAAAATGTGTATTTTGTGGAGCATGAATTTTTAACAGTTTTTACCAACATTGAAATTTCCTTTTTTGATGACGTACAAGTGCAGTGAAAAAATTGTAAGTTTCTAAACAAGTAAAACTTGTACTCCATTGCAGTTATTCTATAGTGCAAAGCCATAAATTGGCGTACTCGATAAGAAACTGCTAATTTATTTATTTTCATAAATTTTTAATTGTGCAACATTTATTTATGTTGCCTGCTATTAATAATCTTCAAGCTTTACCTAAAAATTTAATCTGATATTGAATTCAGAAATCTGTGTATCTTATCTGTTTTTTTATTTTCAATATTAAAGTTTTATTTTGACCTTTTTTATTAATTTTCTTATCTAATTTATTAAAGCACTCGTTTTTTCTTATTTTAAATATATATTTTTATTTTTTTTTTCTCAATGTTTAACACACACAAAACTATTTAAAAAAATATAAGAAACTAGCTGACCCGGAAAATACGAACAACTGACAAAAAATTTTACAGAAATCGGCCCAGCCATTCTCATTTTATGAATTAAAAGCTCAAATATAGTTTTTTATTTGACCTTTTAAATAATTATATTTTAATTTATTTATCAAGGAATATAAGAAAAAAATTGAGAACTTAAAATCAGTATACATATCAATATGAAAATTTATTATTCAGTATATATATGTTTAAATTTAAGCTTAATATTTTTTAATACATATATGTTAGTATTTTATAAAAACCAAAAATATAGAAAAAATAACTCTTTTTTTAATTAAAGACACGGGAATATTTTTTTAAATTAAATTTTCACAAAAAACTTCGTGCTATTTTTTATTTAATTATCCCGATTAAATTAATTACCGATATTGATTATTGAGGGTCAAAGCACGTCTCGATGGTCATTTCGTTACCGCTTACATAACTCTTCAGGAAACTTCTGACAAAAGTTTTAAATAAACTAAAGATTTTTGTCCAAACGATAAAGCAAAAAAAAAAACACTACGATAATTTATTTATATGCACAGGCACTTTATTGAGGGTCTTTAATTAAATAATTTGCAAAGTGCCTGTGCATATAAATAAATTATCGTAGTGTTTTTGATACTTTATTTTTCATCCTCTTTTAACTGTATAAAAGAGCAGAAAAAAAGTCTGCCGCAATACAGTAGAGAAAGAAAAATAGAATTACTGTTGGTTATTGTTGTTTTTGCTTAAACTTTGAATTGCTTTATTCTTTGGACTAAAATCTTTAGATTATTTAAAATGTTTGTCAGAAGTTTCCTGAAGAGTTATGTAAGCGGTAACAAAATGGCCATTGAGACGTGCTTTGACCCTCAATAATCAATATCGGTAATTAAATAGGTTAATATAGTCATTGAGTTATAAAATCTCTGTTGGAGTAAAAACATTCACATTACCTATATGAGCATGTAATTTTCGTGTTTACATAAATGTAAATATAGTTATGTCTATTTTTATCGCCCTGTTTATCTATTACACATGTACTTATTATTTTATACTACTATATCGAAGTAAACGTTTTAAATCTTTCGTTCGAATAAATTCTATCAAACTAGAAAGTTCTCGGGTTTTTTTCTATTCATCAAAAAGTTAAACAGGTTATGGGCCTTTGCAGTATTTTTTTGAATACAATTAAATAAAGAACAAAATATTGTAAATATAAAAAAGTTAAAAATTTATTTTGAACAAATATTTTGTTTCAAAGTTTTTTTTTTTCTAAGTATATTAAATCAAAGTATGGCCGAAGTTTGCGAAACTTACGAACGAAAACTATGCAAACTCAAAATTTAAGATGGAGCTGCTGCTGTGCGAAAATAATTTATGGAATAATGTCATTGAAGGCAAATGTCCTGAAGCAATTTGCCATGGCAGAATTGGTACTAGTTAATAAAAGGAGGGCATTGTAGTTGGCTCTAGTGCAAAAAGGCTAACGTTTAGGGATGCTTATTTAATTGTGCGTGGGTGTGTTTTTTAGTTTTTACTGTACTCACTTCAGGCTCCATATATAAATTTTATTATAGTTTTTTTTTCTGTTCATCCTCAAAAAAAAGAGCTAGGATCGGTTGGCAAGAACCCCACCCCATACGGCGAGTCCGAGCAGAAGTATATGCCATCATGCCAGCCCTGCCGACAATCTAGTCATAATTTGAATTCATGTTCAACACCACCATCAGCTGTTAGCCTGTAGTTTTACTAGCAACACTAATGGCACCAAAAGGTTCCTCTACAATGTGCAACACATTAAACTAATTAGAGTAATTTTCCACGCATAACTTGGAAGCTATTCCACTAGTCCGCTATAAATGATCGATAGAGGATAAAACTACAAAACGATCGTGGCATAGCTTGTTTCTTGAAAGACTGTACAAAAAAGCTTATAAGCGGCAAACTTTTTAAATGCCAAAAAATCGCTCAAATATATAAGTTTGGCTTTTCGTTTATATCTCGAAAACTATTTCGTGTGCACATTACAACTATATACGATCGATGGAGAATAAAAATATGAATCGATCGTGGTACAGCTTGTTTCTTGAAAGACTATACGAAAAAAGTTTTTAATGCAAAAAAAACGCTAATATTTATAATTTTCGTTTTAATTTATGTATATAAAATTAATATAACACAAATCGATCGTATTATAGATATACGAATCGATCGTGGTATAGCTCTTTTCTTGAAAGTTATTAAGTTATAAAGCAGCAAACCTTTTAAAAAAAATCGCTCAAATATATAAGTTTAGTTTTTCGCTTATATCTCGAAACCTTTTTCGCGTGCACATATACCGCTATCATTTTGTCCTCTATTAATTGGTACTAGTCAGTGTATGATATTACGAATAGTTATAATTTTAAGCCATTCGTAAAATTTTTCGCGTTATGACTTCTGAACGTAAGTATTTCCGAAAATAATCTATACCAATACGGAATCGTCTTTTTGTTCTATATCAATTTATACAAATTGATGTGTGGAACAGCTTTTGAGCTTTTTGATAAACAGAAAAAAACCGAGAACTATCTTGTTTGATAGAATTTATTGGAATGAAAGATTTTAAACGTTAACTTCAATATTGTAGTATGAAATTCATAAGTACATGTGTAATAGTTAAAAGGGGTGATAAAAATACACATTATTATATTTACATTTATTTACACAGAAAAATTACATGCTAATAAATGTTAAGTGAATGCTTCTACTCCAACGCTCTTCCCCATTTACCTCAAATTGCATTTATTACAAAAATATTGGTGTTTGTTCGGTGACAACAGTTCTGTTAAAATACCGATTTTTATGGAAACAACAATAGGTACTTCAAAAATAGTAGAAAATGATGATGACCACCTTGCAAATAGCATACCTTTAGATGATTCAAAAACACCAAATTATAAAAAAAGCCCTTTTTATTTAAAAACATTAATGTGCACTTTGCGCCCGGCCGAAGGCCTGCTATACAGGAAATCTTTAGAAAGCGAAGCCGGTGTTGGTCATACCATAGAGGAGAAAATCTTTACGTTTAAATTAAAAAAATCGTTTTTTGGACTTTAGCAAATTTTTTTTTATTATGTAATTTTATTTTATTTTGCTTAGTGTGTGAACATTAAAAATCTGTTTCTTAATTAACATAATTTGTTATGATTTCATTAATATATGTATGTGTTGTTAAAAAATAAGTGTGCACCTGGCAAATTCCTAAGAAGATATCAAACTTTATATATATAAAAAAACACCATGTCACAAAGTCGAAAAAGAAACGTTTAATAATGAATTAAAAACATTTGCTGTTCCAATGATGGCCAGATTTTCAGATAGGTGGCCCTGTTTTCAGGTTCACCATAGCTTTAGTTGCAGCATGCCATGTAAAGTAAAAAAGAACAAACTAGAATTATATACAAATTTACTTCATTAATAATATAAAGAATTTACTTACATTTACTTTGTTCGACTATCTGCTTTTATCCAAGCCAGTCTTCTCCTTTAATCCAGTAGCCACAATACACGTCTGCCATACACTTTTTATTATAAAGGGCTTCTTGACAATTATCTGTTACTCCTTTTATTAAATTCGTCTTCACTAAATTGTCTGCCATGGCTTCACACAATAATTGTCTTTGCCTCTCGGGAGGTTTGTACTGCTGTTTATTAATTTTAATTGCATGATAACAATTATTATTTTTTCGTTGCAAACATGTCCGAATGTGGTATCGAACTCAGGACCCTCTGTTTTGTAGTACGCAGCTCTACCAATGCAGCCATTGAGGCTGCTCAGCTTTTGTTGGCTAACTTGTGGTTTTGTTATTCTATAAACACACCATTAGTTGAATTAACTTATTCACCACGCTCATACGGAAACAAAGGGGTTGCCGGAATTTATTATTCGTAACAATATTTTTAAAATGAAAACAATCTTCACAAGTTACCTTGCCAGCGTAAGTAAATGTTCCCAAAGTTGAGTTATGTACATCAAACCAATCGTTGACAAGCTGCACAAACTCTGCAGTTTAACTGGATTGTACATTTCTAACCCAATTGAATAACAGCGCCGAATGGCTCTAGCTGATGTGTTGGAGAACAGCTGTGCTGCCATCTTAACATTTTGCCTACTTAGAAATTAAACAAGAGATGTTAATTGATTTCAAATTAAAAATTGTTAATTTGCTGTGAACAGACGTGTAATTAAAGTGCTCCATAAAATCTTAATTTTTATACGGGTTTTTGAATAAGTGTGTGTCACAGAAAAAGTCATAAAGTTTTCCTTCATATCTTTGTGCAAAAAAAGACAAATAAAAGTTTAAAATATATATAAAATTAAATTAAATTTTTTCTCCTATAACTAAAACCTACGTAAATTTTTCTTGCTTAAACAAATAACAAACAAATTATAAGTAATACGCGCTCTAAAACCAACAATAATCAACAACAAAATAAAAATCTCGATGTTGCAAATATAGGAAATCCCCAACAAAAAACTACAACGTGATGTGGATGAAATTGATTTCAACGAAGAGAATACTAACCGTTTTAAAGACTATCTTTCTCTTAATACTCTAAATAATAAAATATGCGCTGTTCAAACAGACATTAGTGAAATCAAAACATCAATCCAATCCTTAGCCTGTAATATGAATACATCTCATATGCAAATTAAAGAAAAATTTCAAAGTGCTCTCGCAGTAATTACAAATACTCTGCAAAATATAACTAATCAGGTCAGCGACCTTCATAACAAAAATATCGAACATGAGAAAGTAATAAAGGAAATGGATAAACGTATAAACAAACTTGAGCAACAGATAATAAGTAACAACATCGAAAAAAATAAAAGTCAAAATAAGGAAATTAGTGCAGTCGACGTCGTTAAAAAAAATGCTGCTTGACTTGAGGTTGACATCACACTCGATGACATTTGTAACGTTTACCGTTTAAAAAAATAACCAAAGTAAAATAACATGTGAATTCGCTTCAACTAACAAAAAGAAAGAATTTGTGATCAAAATCCGCTCTCAGAGAGTAAATGCTTCTATAATAAACAAAGAAAACACGACTGATGGCCAAACTATAAGCAACGACAACAACTACATCTACAGCAAACTAAAGCAAAAGAATGTAACTGGAAATACGTTTGGGTAAAAAATGGAAATATTTTTACACGTAAAACTGAAAGCTCCCCGGCAATCATAATTAGTAACTTCTCTGATCTCGAAACAATAACACCTCAAATGCAAAAAAAGTAAATCTATCTTCCCTAGTTTTTTTTAAATAACTTTTGAAGATGAATTTTCAAAATAAAACGTTAAACAATTTTAATGAAATTAATAAAGAAATATTAAGTAATCCGTTGTCTCTAATTTATTTAAATATTCGCTCACTACGAAAAATTTTTTCCACTTTACTAATAACAACTCATAAAATAATAAATCAAATCGAAATTATAATCTTTGTTGAAACTAACATATCCGATGCTGAAAATGACTTTTACAGAGTAAATGGGTTTAATTCTTTTTTCTTAAATAGAAAAGATGACATTGGAAATGACAGAGCAGGGGGAGGTGTCGCAGTTTACATCAAAGAAAATCTCACGTATACTAATTTTTTCTCACAAACTCAATCATTTGAACATATCAGAGTAGACCTTAATATAAACAATAACATGCTATCTCTTATTTCAGTCTACCGCCCCCTTCCCTAAATGTCAATGCTTTTATTAAAGAACTTGACGAAACAATAAATAAAATCAAAAAGAAATAGGAGATAATTCTTTTCGGAGACAAGAGAGAAGATCTTATAAATAAATGTGATATACGAGATAAACTTTAGAAAAAGTGGCAAAAGAATAAAAACAATAAACCATATGAAAATAATTATAAAAAATGTAGAAATTCTTTAAATAGAGAAATTATATATGCAAAAAACAATTACTATAGAAATAAATTTATTGAAAATAAAAACAACCCTCGCAATACATGGCAGCTGATTAATGAAATAGTTCCGTTAGAAAAGTTTAGTTTTTTAATTTTACCAATAATATACCAAAGTCATTATACTTTAGCATACCTTGATACCACAAAAAAATACTTTTATTTCATAAATTTTATTAAGGATAATTCACTAAATAAATCTCAAATGTTTGAAAAATTTATGAATAAAATAAACGACAAATCTTGGTCAAATATAGAAATAGAACATGACTTTCAGAGGGATAGTTTTAACTGGGGCGTATATATTTGTCTCTACATAAAAGCTCCTCTGGAAAACAAACCTTTAAAGTCTTTTAAATCCTAATTTGTATAGAGATACCATGAAAATTTTGCTTGAAGAAAATGCAGACAATATGAACGAAATCTGCCTTCATTGTGGTGATGTAGCTGAAAATACTATATTTAAGTGTATGGAATGCCAAAGGCCAGCATGTCTTGGTTGTGCTAAGTATCTTTACAAAACCAAAACTCACAAAAATAACTAAAAATGTGTATTTTGTGGAGCATGAATTTTTAACAGTTTTTACCAACATTGAAATTTCCTTTTTTGATGATGTACAAGTGCAGTGAAAAAATTGTAAGTTTCTAAACAAGTAAAACTTGTACTCCATTGCAGTTATTCTATAGTGCAAAGCCATAAATTGGCGTACTCGATAAGAAACTGCTAATTTATTTATTTTCATAAATTTTTAATTGTGCAACATTTATTTATGTTGCCTGCTATTAATAATCTTCAAGCTTTACCTAAAAATTTAATCTGATATTGAATTCAGAAATCTGTGTATCTTATCTGTTTTTTTATTTTCAATATTAAAGTTTTATTTTGACCTTTTTTATTAATTTTCTTATCTAATTTATTAAAGCACTCGTTTTTTCTTATTTTAAATATATATTTTTATTTTTTTTTTTCTCAATGTTTAACACACACAAAACTATTTAAAAAAATATAAGAAACTAGCTGACCCGGAAAATACAAACAACTGACAAAAAATTTTACAGAAATCGGCCCAGCCATTCTCATTTTATGAATTAAAAGCTCAAATATAGTTTTTTATTTGACCTTTTAAATAATTATATTTTAATTTATTTATCAAGGAATATAAGAAAAAAATTGAGAACTTAAAATCAGTATACATATCAATATGAAAATTTATTATTCAGTGTATATATCTTTAAATTTAAGCTTAATATTTTTTAATACATATATGTTAGTATTTTATAAAAACCAAAAATATAGAAAAAAATAACTCTTTTTTTAATTAAAGACACGGGAATATTTTTTTAAATTAAATTTTCACAAAAAACTTCGTGCTATTTTTTATTTAATTATCCCGATTAAATTAATTACCGATATTGATTATTGAGGGTCAAAGCACGTCTCGATGGTCATTTCGTTACCGCTTACATAACTCTTCAGGAAACTTCTGACAAAAGTTTTAAATAAACTAAAGATTTTTGTCCAAACGATAAAGCAAAAAAAAAAAAAAAACACTACGATAATTTATTTATATGCACAGGCACTTTATTGAGGGTCTTTAATTAAATAATTTGCAAAGTGCCTGTGCATATAAATAAATTATCGTAGTGTTTTTGATACTTTATTTTTCATCCTCTTTTAACTGTATAAAAGTGCAGAAAAAAAGTCTGCCGCAATACAGTAGAGAAAGAAAAATAGAATTACTGTTGGTTATTGTTGTTTTTGCTTAAACTTTGAATTGTGTCTTTGCTTTATTCTTTGGACTAAAATCTTTAGATTATTTAAAATGTTTGTCAGAAGTTTCCTGAAGAGTTATGTAAGCGGTAACAAAATGGCCATTGAGACGTGCTTTGACCCTCAATAATCAATATCGGTAATTAAATAGGTTAATATAGTTATTGAGTTATAAAATCTCTGTTGGAGTAAAAACATTCACATTACCTATATGAGCATGTAATTTTCGTGTTTACATAAATGTAAATATAGTTATGTCTATTTTTATCGCCCTGTTTATCTATTACACATGTACTTATTATTTTATACTACTATATCGAAGTAAACGTTTTAAATCTTTCGTTCGAATAAATTCTATCAAACTAGAAAGTTCTCGGGTTTTTTTCTATTCATCAAAAAGTTAAACAGGTTATGGGCCTTTGCAGTATTTTTTTGAATACAATTAAATAAAGAACAAAATATTGTAAATATAAAAAAGTTAAAAATTTATTTTGAACAAATATTTTGTTTCAAAGTTTTTTTTTTTCTAAGTATATTAAATCAAAGTATGGCCGAAGTTTGCGAAACTTACGAGCGAAAACTATGCAAACTCAAAATTTAAGATGGAGCTGCTGCTGTGCGAAAATAATTTATGGAATAATGTCATTGAAGGCAAATGTCCTGAAGCAATTTGCCATGGCAGAATTGGTACTAGTTAATAAAAGGAGGGCATTGTAGTTGGCTCTAGTGCAAAAAGGCTAACGTTTAGGGATGCTTATTTAATTGTGCGTGGGTGTGTTTTTTAGTTTTTACTGTACTCACTTCAGGCTCCATATATAAATTTTATTATAGTTTTTTTTTCTGTTCATCCTCAAAAAAAAGAGCTAGGATCGGTTGGCAAGAACCCCACCCCATACGGCGAGTCCGAGCAGAAGTATATGCCATCATGCCAGCCCTGCCGACAATCTAGTCATAATTTGAATTCATGTTCAACACCACCATCAGCTGTTAGCCTGTAGTTTTACTAGCAACACTAATGGCACCAAAAGGTTCCTCTACAATGTGCAACACATTAAACTAATTAGAGTAATTTTCCACGCATAACTTGGAAGCTATTCCACTTGTCCGCTATAAATGATCGATAGAGGATAAAACTACAAAACGATCGTGGCATAGCTTGTTTCTTGAAAGACTGTACAAAAAAGCTTATAAGCGGCAAACTTTTTAAATGCCAAAAAATCGCTCAAATATATAAGTTTGGCTTTTCGTTTATATCTCGAAAACTATTTCGTGTGCACATTACAACTATATACGATCGATGGAGAATAAAAATATGAATCGATCGTGGTACAGCTTGTTTCTTGAAAGACTATACGAAAAAAGTTTTTAATGCAAAAAAAACGCTAATATTTATAATTTTCGTTTTAATTTATGTATATAAAATTAATATAACACAAATCGATCGTATTATAGATATACGAATCGATCGTGGTATAGCTCTTTTCTTGAAAGTTATTAAGTTATAAAGCAGCAAACCTTTTAAAAAAAATCGCTCAAATATATAAGTTTAGTTTTTCGCTTATATCTCGAAACCTTTTTCGCGTGCACATATACCGCTATCATTTTGTCCTCTATTAATTGGTACTAGTCGGTGTATGATATTACGAATAGTTATAATTTTAAGCCATTCGTAAAATTTTTCGCGTTATGACTTCTGAACGTAAGTATTTCCGAAAATAATCTATACCAATACGGAATCGTCTTTTTGTTCTATATCAATTTATACAAATTGATGTGTGGAACAGCTTTTGAGCTTTTTGATAAACAGAAAAAAACCGAGAACTATCTTGTTTGATAGAATTTATTGGAATGAAAGATTTTAAACGTTAACTTCAATATTGTAGTATAAAATTCATAAGTACATGTGTAATAGTTAAAAGGGGTGATAAAAATACACATTATTATATTTACATTTATTTACACAGAAAAATTACATGCTAATAAATGTTAAGTGAATGCTTCTACTCCAACGCTCTTCCCCATTTACCTCAAATTGCATTTATTACAAAAATATTGGTGTTTGTTCGGTGACAACAGTTCTGTTAAAATACCGATTTTTATGGAAACAACAATAGGTACTTCAAAAATAGTAGAAAATGATGATGACCACCTTGCAAATAGCATACCTTTAGATGATTCAAAAACACCAAATTATAAAAAAAGCCCTTTTTATTTAAAAACATTAATGTGCACTTTGCGCCCGGCCGAAGGCCTGCTATGCAGGAAATCTTTAGAAAGCGAAGCCGGTGTTGGTCATACCATAGAGGAGAAAATCTTTACGTTTAAACTAAAAAAATCGTTTTTTGGACTTTAGCAAATTTTTTTTTATTATGTAATTTTATTTTATTTTGCTTAGTGTGTGAACATTAAAAATCTGTTTCTTAATTAACATAATTTGCTATGATTTCATTAATATATGTATGTGTTGTTAAAAAATAAGTGTGCACCTGGCAAATTCCTAAGAAGATATCAAACTTTATATATATAAAAAAACACCATGTCACAAAGTCGAAAAAGAAACGTTTAATAATGAATTAAAAACATTTGCTGTTCCAATGATGGCCAGATTTTCAGATAGGTGGCCCTCTTTTCAGGTTCACCATAGCTTTAGTTGCAGCATGCCATGTAAAGTAAAAAAGAACAAACTAGAATTATATACAAATTTACTTCATTAATAATATAAAGAATTTACTTACATTTACTTTGTTCGACTATCTGCTTTTATCCAAGCCAGTCTTCTCCTTTAATCCAGTAGCCACAATACACGTCTGCCATACACTTTTTATTATAAAGGGCTTCTTGACAATTATCTGTTACTCCTTTTATTAAATTCGTCTTCACTAAATTGTCTGCCATGGCTTCACACAATAATTGTCTTTGCCTCTCGGGAGGTTTGTACTGCTGTTTATTAATTTTAATTGCATGATAACAATTATTATTTTTTCGTTGCAAACATGTCCGAATGTGGTATCGAACTCAGGACCCTCTGTTTTGTAGTACGCAGCTCTACCAATGCAGCCATTGAGGCTGCTCAGCTTTTGTTGGCTAACTTGTGGTTTTGTTATTCTATAAACACACCATTAGTTGAATTAACTTATTCACCACGCTCATACGGAAACAAAGGGGTTGCCGGAATTTATTATTCGTAACAATATTTTTAAAATGAAAACAATCTTCACAAGTTACCTTGCCAGCGTAAGTAAATGTTCCCAAAGTTGAGTTATGTACATCAAACCAATCGTTGACAAGCTGCACAAACTCTGCAGTTTAACTGGATTGTACATTTCTAACCCAATTGAATAACAGCGCCGAATGGCTCTAGCTGATGTGTTGGAGAACAGCTGTGCTGCCATCTTAACATTTTGCCTACTTAGAAATTAAACAAGAGATGTTAATTGATTTCAAATTAAAAATTGTTAATTTGCTGTGAACAGACGTGTAATTAAAGTGCTCCATAAAATCTTAATTTTTATACGGGTTTTTGAATAAGTGTGTGTCACAGAAAAAGTCATAAAGTTTTCCTTCATATCTTTGTGCAAAAAAAGACAAATAAAAGTTTAAAATATATATAAAATTAAATTAAATTTTTTCTCCTATAACTAAAACCTACGTAAATTTTTCTTGCTTAAACAAATAACAAACAAATTATAAGTAATACGCGCTCTAAAACCAACAATAATCAACAACAAAATAAAAATCTCGATGTTGCAAATATAGGAAATCCCCAACAAAAAACTACAACGTGATGTGGATGAAATTGATTTCAACGAAGAGAATACTAACCGTTTTAAAGACTATCTTTCTCTTAATACTCTAAATAATAAAATATGCGCTGTTCAAACAGACATTAGTGAAATCAAAACATCAATCCAATCCTTAGCCTGTAATATGAATACATCTCATATGCAAATTAAAGAAAAATTTCAAAGTGCTCTCGCAGTAATTACAAATACTCTGCAAAATATAACTAATCAGGTCAGCGACCTTCATAACAAAAATATCGAACATGAGAAAGTAATAAAGGAAATGGATAAACGTATAAACAAACTTGAGCAACAGATAATAAGTAACAACATCGAAAAAAATAAAATTCAAAATAAGGAAATTAGTGCAGTCGACGTCGTTAAAAAAAATGCTGCTTGACTTGAGGTTGACATCACACTCGATGACATTTGTAACGTTTACCGTTTAAAAAAATAACCAAAGTAAAATAACATGTGAATTCGCTTCAACTAACAAAAAGAAAGAATTTGTGATCAAAATCCGCTCTCAGAAAGTAAATGCTTCTATAATAAACAATGAAAACACGACTGATGGCCAAACTATAAGCAACGACAACAACTACATCTACAGCAAACTAAAGCAAAAGAATGTAACTGGAAATACGTTTGGGTAAAAAATGGAAATATTTTTACACGTAAAACTGAAAGCTCCCCGGCAATCATAATTAGTAACTTCTCTGATCTCGAAACAATAACACCTCAAATGCAAAAAAAGTAAATCTATCTTCCCTAGTTTTTTTTAAATAACTTTTGAAGATGAATTTTCAAAATAAAACGTTAAACAATTTTAATGAAATTAATAAAGAAATATTAAGTAATCCGTTGTCTCTAATTTATTTAAATATTCGCTCACTACGAAAAATTTTTTCCACTTTACTAATAACAACTCATAAAATAATAAATCAAATCGAAATTATAATCTTTGTTGAAACTAACATATCCGATGCTGAAAATGACTTTTACAGAGTAAATGGGTTTAATTCTTTTTTCTTAAATAGAAAAGATGACATTGGAAATGACAGAGCAGGGGGAGGTGTCGCAGTTTACATCAAAGAAAATCTCACGTATACTAATTTTTTCTCACAAACTCAATCATTTGAACATATCAGAGTAGACCTTAATATAAACAATAACATGCTATCTCTTATTTCAGTCTACCGCCCCCTTCCCTAAATGTCAATGCTTTTATTAAAGAACTTGACGAAACAATAAATAAAATCAAAAAGAAATAGGAGATAATTCTTTTCGGAGACAAGAGAGAAGATCTTATAAATAAATGTGATATACGAGATAAACTTTAGAAAAAGTGGCAAAAGAATAAAAACAATAAACCATATGAAAATAATTATAAAAAATGTAGAAATTCTTTAAATAGAGAAATTATATATGCAAAAAACAATTACTATAGAAATAAATTTATTGAAAATAAAAACAACCCTCGCAATACATGGCAGCTGATTAATGAAATAGTTGAAAACAAAAAAAAAAAACTAGCATCATGCAAAACTTTAAAAATGAAGACAACTTTGCAACATTTTTTAATGAAAACGTAAAACAAATAATACACAACTGTGACATAAAAGCCATAGATAATATCAAACCAACAATACAAAACTCATTTTTTTTTTTGGAAATTGCTAATAAGGAAGAAATATTTAACGTTATAAATAGCCTCAATAGTAAAAAAGGTCCTGGAATTGATGGATTTAGGCTAAAAGATATTAAAAACAATGCAAAAATTTTAATGCCCATAATAACAAAACTTATAAACTCAAGCTTAGATACCGCCTATATAACAGAAAACTTAAAAACTTCCATTATTAGGTCAATATATAAAAATGGCACGAAAGCAGACTATAGCAACTATAGACCAATTGCAATTCTGCCCGTAATGAAGATTTTAGAAGAAATGGTGGTCAGACGATTAAACAGTTTTCTAGAAAAAACAAAATAATAAATAAAAATCAGTTTGGTTTTCAAAAAGACAAAAACATTAACAGTTTATTATTGCAAACCACATAAACAACTGCTTAAGTAGAAAAATGCACTGTCTAGTATTGTTTATAGACTTCAGCAAGGCTTTCGACACACTGTCCCATAACAAGCTCATACAAGTATTTGGAAGGAATAGCATAAGAGGCTACACTTTACTTTGGTTAAAAAAATATCAAGAATGTAGAAAATATCGGGTAAAAACAACGTCCTCAGCAATGAGATAGTAACGGATTATGGAGTGCAGCAAGGATCCAAACATGGAACGATTCTATATATCTTGTACGCCAACGACATGCTCAACGCTTTACTAGGAAATCCACGTATGCGTATGCTGATGATACCGCCATTGTTGTATCCAACGAAAATATCAACAACGCTATTGAAATAATGTAAAGTCAACTCGATACTGCTACCAGATGGTGTCACGACAATGGATTAATCATAAACGCACAAAAAAAGAAACTTATGCATATAAATCCACCTCATTTTGCAAATAATAATATCGAAATAAAATTCAATAAAACGGATTGTCTACATACGAGGGCTGCTCTATATATTTCTGGCCTAATAGTGAAAATGCGAATATTTATAATCAAAAATGGTTTTATTGTTTTTCAAAGTATACTCCAGCATGATTTATACACTTTTGCATGCGCTCAAACCAATTGTCGAAGCACTTTTTCCACTCCGATTGAGACGCTTCTAAAACATGGTTTTTGAACACTTCAACAGCTTTTTCTGGCGACGAAAATCGTTGACCACGCATTTTTTTCTTGGTGTGCGGAAACAAGAAGAAGTCATTAGGTGCAAAGTCAAGGCTGTACCGCGGATCACCCATTAATTCGACGTTTTGGCCGGTCAAAAACGCTGTGGTTTGAGCCGATGTGTGAGAGTTCACATTGTCATGGTAAACAATGATTCGTCTTCTCTTGTTGGTTTTTCGAATTTCTCCGATGACTTCAGGCAAACAAATTGTAGTGTACCACTCAGAAGTGACAGTCCTACGTTGCTCAAGCGGAACAGTCGCCACATGACCAGTTTTGCCGAAGAAACAGGCGACCATTTGCTTCGAAGTGCTTCTTCCACGATTAACTTTCGTTGGATTTTGCTCGTCTTTGAAGACCCACACGGTCGATTGTTGTTTCGTTTCGGGCTCATACGCATAGATCCATGATTCGTTACCTGTGACGACCTTATAAACGTCTTTTGAAGCACCGCAATCGTATTTTTGCAACATTTCTTTGCACCAATCGACACGAGCCTTTTTTTGAGCGACTTTCAAATTGTGCGGGATCCAACGAGAACAAACCTTTTTTACGGCCAGGTGTTCATGCAGTATCGAATGTATGCTGGTGGAAGAAATGTCCAAGGATGCCTCTATCTCTCGGTATGTCGCATCTCGATCTTGCATTATGAGTTCACGCACGGCATCAATGTTCTCTGGCACAACAGCCGTTTTTGGACGATCTTCACGGAATTCGTCTTTGAGCGAGCTTCGGCCACGATTAAATTCATTATACCAATTTTTCACAGTGCTATAGGATGGTGCTTCATCGCCATACAGAGGTTTAAGTTCATCAATGTACTCTTGTCGTGATAATCCACGTCGAAAGTTGTGAAAAATGATGGCAGGAAAATGTTCACCAGTTAATTCCATTTTTTTCTATATTAATTTTTTCAAGTCACTGTTAACAACACAAACAACAACAAATAATGGTCGTACGTCAAAACGTTTTAAGCACGATTATGCTTAAAAATTACAAACTTTCCAATAGAAATGTCAGATTGCAATTGGCAGCACTCAGTGTTGCCAGGCCAGAAATATATATAGCAGCCCTCGTAATACCAACAACAACAGTGACACCTGCACTACTCGCATAGAACTAGTAACAGCCTACAAATATCTTGGAGTTTATGTTGATAACCAATTCAAATGGAATGTACACGTCGATTATCTCCAAAAGAAACTTCGTAAGTTCTGGTTTATGCTATATCACCTAAGTAATTGCGCAACTTATAGTGTGATACGACAAGCTTATTTCTCGATAGCAGAATCACATATTAGGCATGGAATCACCGCTTGGGGAAGTGCAACACACTGTAGGCTATTGCAAAGTACACAAGACCGCCTTCTTAAGATTCTTTACAAAAATCAAAATCAACACCAAATATTTATCAACAGAAATTATTACTCAAGAACAACGCTAATAACTATACAAGTAACATCCTTAGCTTCAACACAATTATGAACATAAGTCAAAACAACACCAGTAACGACAACTACATCAGCAGCAACAAAAACACAAGTATCATTATTAGCAACATTACTAATAACAAGGCCAGGTACAAAAGCATTTACAAAACTATCAATAACAACATAGATCAAACCAACATCAACATAAGTCAACACAATACCAGGTACAACGCCAGCGAAAACAACAGCAACAACAATAATGACAAAAACATTAAAGGTAACAACATCATTCATAACAATAGCAACAACACCAATACGGTTAGAATAACCAACGCTTATAGCAACAACAGAAGTTACAATACCAGTAGCAACAATAGCAGATACAACCAGAGAAGAAATAATAACAACGCGGGTCTTATTTGAAGCAATTCCTTCGCAAAAGAATTAAATATATTTAGCATTAAAGGAATATATTATACCACACTTGCTGCTGAATTCTATAACGATGAAAGATTTCGTAAAAAAATTGATCATCAATACAACACAAGACGACGAAGAGAAGGACGATTTAAAGTTGAAAGGTTTGAAAATAACTATGGAAAAAACGCTTAAACGTAATTATACCAACAATTATTAATATACTAACAGTAAATATTCTTTAAATTCAAAACAAACATAAAAGGAAATTAAATTTGTGTTATAACTCAATGTAAAAAAAAACTGTTATGACATTTTTACTTACCTGTTCATTTAACCATATGTTCTTTAGTTAATTTAAACGTTATAGAAACGTCACCAATGAACGTGTACCTAAGTTATTCGTCGAATGTCTTGTGGTTAAACAACTTGTTGTTGACTATCAACCCCGAATCAAGAAAATGAATCCTTATAAGCTTCAGCATCATCATCAGCAAATGAGAATACTTTTTCTAGGGGATTGACTTAATAAAAATTTGTAAAAAAAAAAGATATACAAAATATAAATAGGTGTGTATACCTCCACCTTAAGTTAAAGATTAAAAAACTATTATTTCTTAAAATACTTTTTAACTAATTTCATTCTTAATTAATTTAAATTATTTATTTAATTATTAATATTTTAATTTAAATTTATTTAAGCTATAGATTTTAAAGCCGAAATTTAACATTATTTATAATATCCAAATTCAGATTGTGCGTTTACAAGGGAACAAAGTAAAAAACACGTCACATCGCGTTTTTTACTTTTACCAAAGATAAAAAGTTTCATCATCGGCAAAAGCAGAAAATGTGAAAAGTGACACAAATTTAGTGTTTGTGTAGTGAAAATAAAAACATAAAAACTTACCTGGTGAATTTCCCAATTCTTTCCATAACTTACGATTGGCTGGTCCCATGTCGCAAACTATTGCAACGACTTGGAAACCTACGTTGTGCAGCTCAATTATAATGTTGTTTAAAATTTCAACCGACATTTTGCTGTCGAAATCATAAAACACTGGTTGCTTCCAAGATTTGCGGAGACCTCGTGCAACTTGTAGCAGCATCAGCCATTTCGTCGTACTCAAAGGTTTTCATTACCTTCATCTCGTCGAACGCTAGTACGCAAATCTTTTCTTCAGGTTTCAGTTCGTTAATTCCCGCGTAAAGTCAATGGCTGTTGTTGAAATGCCTTCACTTAAGTTGACTTGGCGACACCAACGCTGCAACATAGAAACATGAGGCAGAGGAAACTCTTTTTGATATAAGCTCTAGGTCCGGAGGCATGCAGGCATATGGCATTAGATATATCTGACCATTTCCAATGGATATTTGCAGAAGGACACATCATTTTCCTAATTTTCCCTTCTGTTGAAAAGGATTGCATCGCATTAATGACCGCGTTTGCCTTATCCAGGCTACATATAAGGTCTTTCACTTCATTTTGCAACCTTTGGATTTTTTCACATATATTTCACGATCTGAAAAATATTCTAGATATGAGCTAAAATTGTAGTTATTTATTTTACAAATGATTACAGTCGTATGCATAATAAAAACTTGGAATTAGTTTGGCATAAGTAGAGAAATTGACTAGGCTCCCAGTGTGTTTTGCCGTACGGCTTGCCGTCAACCAAAACTATATTTTGAAACTATTTTTGGTGTCAAATTGTGTGAAGAGCCTTGCAGAGACTCTGCTTAGTTTCGTCACTTATGCTAGCTTCATGTTATGCATAAGGCCGTTAGTATTTATTCAGCTTAAGTTGATTTTTTCAAAAAGTAGTAGAAATATGTAAAAGACTTACTCAGTTTGTGTTTCTATTTCATAAAACTGTTTTTTTGCTGCGTCTGGTTTTGGCAAAAAGCTACAGTCGTAATTCGTCAGCGCATTACTAGATGACTGTGTCAAACGAGATGGTTCTGCAGTTGCAGCAACTAGATTTCTAATAAGCATGCTTAATTTTACAATACAGAGTTACAATAATTAATAATTCTTAATATGCATATGCTAACATACGTACATACATAACACTTACATAGGCACAGCATTTGGCAGCAGTAAAACACTTCGTCCCTTTTTGAAATAGCTTGACAACGCAAAATGGTCTGCACAAATTATGGCTCTCCGGAAGAAGTTCATGCTGCAAATTTTACTCCACTTGGCTCTGCGGTCATCGTTTGGAACATAAATAACTTCCACCTTCACGTATTTGCTTTTTTTACAAATGCTGCAGCTCCTCATTTTTCTCACAATTAATTGCACTTTTCTTAATGTTTTTTTTAAGCTTCGCTTGTTTATTTGCTTTTTTTATTTAAAAATTTTTAATTTTTCACTCTTTAAACAAACGTAGTAAACATTTCTAACTACAAACCAGCTGGGCGGACGACACCACCTAGTAAAATAAATCTGCCTTGCATTTCCTTTTATTGTTTAAAAAAAACTGTAATTTTTTTTCTTCTACAGCGTGGTATTTTTTAGTACAATATGAGAAAACCATAGTTGCATTACTAAGTACACTAAATTTTGAGTAGATTTTGTCAAAATCTCGTGGCGTAGAAAATTTTCTTTGTATGAAAAATCTATCTAAAATCAACTTAATTTTGCTCGAAATCTCAGTAGTACTAGATTTCGTTAAAATGTAAATGGACTATAAGTTTTTTTAATAGAATTCAAAAGAATAAAAAAATGTCAGAAACATTAAATCCCTATAGTAATGGTATTTTCGATTCGTTAGTTTTAAAAAAGTATGCTCCATATTCGGCTTTGTGGACAAATATTATGGGTAAATCTGTTGATGACAAAAATACCAGAATTTCAAATAGCGCCGTTGAGAGCTACTTTAATATTACAAAAAAATATAACACTAGAAGGCAACAGCGATGTAGTACCTACAGAATACATATATATATTTACATGTATATTAAAACTAAAATAACTGATGCAGAAAATACATACAACGCTGTCAAAATACATACTCAGAAAAAAGAAGTAAAGAAGGCGAAACTAAAACTGGAGAAAGAAACTTGGTGTAGAGTTCCAGCAAAAAACAAAAGAAAATTAAACCCTAAAATAATTTTTGAAAAAGTGTTAAAACAATATTCTTCTTGCCTAGATCATTAAAAGAAAAAAAATTTTTAATTTTCATATTATAATCTTTATAAAAATAAATCCGTCCCTTACACTTTAACTATAGACTTAACCGAATTTAAAAGTTTAGATCCATCAAAATGTATTTTTAATAATGTTATTGGCATTTACATAACAATTTTATTAAAAGATACACAATTATCAGTATTTGCCTTTTCCTGCGAAGAAGGTAAATTTTTTTTCACAAAGGTAATATTCAACTTCCGTTAGAAAAGTTTAGTTTTTTAATTTTACCAATAATATACCAAAGTCATTATACTTTAGCATACCTTGATACCACAAAAAAATACTTTTATTTCATAAATTTTATTAACGATAATTCACTAAATAAATCTCAAATGTTTGAAAAATTTATGAATAAAATAAACTACGAATCTTGGTCAAACATAGAAATAGAACATGACTTTCAGAGGGATAGTTTTAACTGGGGCGTATATATTTGTCTTTACATAAAAGCTCCTCTGGAAAACAAACCTTTAAAGTCTTTTAAATCCTAATTTGTATAGAGATACCATGAAAATTTTGCTTGAAGAAAATGCAGACAATATGAACGAAGTTTGCCTTCATTGTGGTGATGAAAATACTATATTTAAGTGTATGGAATGCCAAAAGCCAGCATGTCTTGGTTGTGCTAAGTATCTTTACAAAACCAAAACTCACAAAAACAACTAAAAATGTGTATTTTGTGGAGCATGAATTTTTAACAGTTTTTACCAACATTGAAATTTCCTTTTTTGATGATGTACAAGTACAGTGAAAAAATTGTAAGTTTCTAAACAAGTAAAACTTGTACTCCATTGCAGTTATTCTATAGTGCAAAGCCATAAATTGGCGTACTCGATAAGAAACTGCAAATTTATTTATTTTCATAAATTTTCAATTGTGCAACATTTATTTATTTTGCCTGCAATTAATATCCTTCAAGCTTTACCTTAAAATTTAATTTGATATTGAATTCAGAAATCTGTGTATCTTATCTCTTTTTTATTGTCAATATTAAAGTTTTATTTTGTCCTTTTTTATTAATTTTCTTATCTAATTTATTAAAGCACTCGTTTTTTTCTTATTTTAAATATATATTTTTATTTTTTTTTTCTCAATGTTTAACACACACAAAACTGTTTAAAAAAATATAATAAAATAGATTTTTGTCCAAACGATAAAGCAAAAAAAAAAAAAAAAAACACTACGATAATTTATTTATATGCACAGGCACTTTATTGAGGGTCTTTAATTAAATAATTTGCAAAGTGCCTGTGCATATAAATAAATTATCGTAGTGTTTTTGATATTTTATTTTTCATCCTCTTTCAACTGTATAAAAGAGCAGAAAAAAAGTCTGCCGCAATACAGTAGAGAAAGAAAAATAGAATTACTGTTGGTTATTGTTATTTTTGCTTAAACTTTGAATTTTGTCTTTGCTTTATTGTTTGGACAAAAATCTTTAGTTTGTGTAAAATGTTTGTCAGAAGTTTCCTGAAGAGTTATGTAAGCGGTAACGAAATGGCCATCGAGACGTGCTTTGACCCTCAATAATCAATATCGGTAATTAATTTAATCGGGATAATTAAATAAAAAATAGCACGAAGTTTCTTGTGAAAATTAAAGAAAAAGAACTCATTTACTTAAAAAAGTTTTTTTTTATTGTTTTTATAGAAGAATACCTCGCACACAATTTTGTATAATTACGATTTTGCCATCTTTTTTTGTTTCCATAAAAATGGGTTCATCCCTTAGAGAACCTTAAATTTTAAAAATTTAAAAATTTCCAAAACCCATCCCAACTCGCGCTGTTAAAAATTCCAAGTATGGACAATTAAAAATAATACTTCACATACAATTCTGTATTATTACGATTTTGCCATATTTTGTTGTTTCCATAAAAATGGGTTCATCCCTTAGAGAAATACAAATTTTAAAATATAATTGCCCAAGCCCGTTCCAACACGCGCCGTTAAATATTTTAAGTATGGAGAACTATCGAAGGACACCTCGCAAGCAAATCCCATTCGTTTTGGTTTTGCCATATTTCGTTGTTTCCATAAAATTTACAGTTTGGATGCATAAACCGAATTTTTATTCCTTTAAGAGGGCTATGTTATCTTTCTAACCGAGCTCTGTTAAATTAAAAGGTTTTTGGCAAATCTAAAAATTTTGAAATTAAAGCCACGCGCACTTTTATAAAAATGCCATCGTTTTAACAAGTATTAAATATATGTATATAAATATTAAATAAATATAATCATTAATACTTCAATGCCATTATTAAATTCAGATTATAAAAAAAATAAATAAATAAAAGTGCTGCACGTAAGATTCTTTTTCTTTGATTAATATAGTTATTGAGTTATAAAATCTCTGTTGGAGTAAAAACATTCACCTCACCTATATTAGCATGTAATTTTCGTGTTTAAATAAATGTAAATATAATTATGTGTATTTTTATCGCCCATGTACTTATTATTTTATACTACTATATTGAAGTTAACGTTTTAAATCTTTCGTTCGAATAAATTCTATCGAACTAAAAAGTTCTCGGTTTTTTTTTCTATTCATCAAAAAGTTAAACAGGTTATGGGCCTTTGCAGTATTTTTTTGAATACAATTAAATAAAGAACAAAATATTGTAAATATAAAAAAGTTAAAAATTTATTTTGAACAAATATTTTGTTTCAAAGTTTTTTTTTTCTAAGTATATTAAATCAAAGTATGGCCGAAGTTTGCGAAACTTACGAGCGAAAACTATGCAAACTCAAAATTTAAGATGGAGCTGCTGCTGTGCGAAAATAATTTATGGAATAATGTCATTGAAGGCAAATGTCCTGAAGCAATTTGCCATGGCAGAATTGGTACTAATTAATAAAAGGAGGGCATTGTAGTTGGCTTTAGTGCAAAAAGGCTAACGTTTAGGGATGCTTATTTAATTGTGCGTGGGTGTGTTTTTTAGTTTTTACTGTACTCACTTCAGGCTCCATATATAAATTTTATAATAGTTTTTTTTCTGTTTATCCTCAAAAAAAAAGAGCTAGGATCGGTTGGCAAGAACCCCACCCCATACGGCGAGTCCGAGCAGAAGTATATGCCATCATGCCAGCCCTGCCGACAATCTAGTCATAATTTGAATTCATGTTCAACACCACCATCAGCTGTTAGCCTGTAGTTTTACTAGCAACACTAATGGCACCAAAAGGTTCCTCTACAATGTGCAACACATTAAACTAATTAGAGTAATTTTCCACGCATAACTTGGAAGCTATTCCACTTGTCCGCTATAAATGATCGATAGAGGATAAAACTACAAAACGATCGTGGCATAGCTTGTTTCTTGAAAGACTGTACAAAAAAGCTTATAAGCGGCAAACTTTTTAAATGCCAAAAAATCGCTCAAATATATAAGTTTGGCTTTTCGTTTATATCTCGAAAACTATTTCGTGTGCACATTACAACTATATACGATCGATGGAGAATAAAAATATGAATCGATCGTGGTACAGCTTGTTTCTTGAAAGACTATACGAAAAAAGTTTTTAATGCAAAAAAAAACGCTAATATTTATAATTTTCGTTTATATTTATGTATATAAAATTAATATAACACAAATCGATCGTATTATAGATATACGAATCGATCGTGGTATAGCTCTTTTCTTGAAAGTTATTAAGTTATAAAGCAGCAAACCTTTAAAAAAAATCGCTCAAATATATAAGTTTAGTTTTTCGCTTATATCTCGAAACCTTTTTCGCGTGCACATATACCGCTATCATTTTGTCCTCTATTAATTGGTACTAGTCGGTGTATGATATTACGAATAGTTATAATTTTAAGCCATTCGTAAAATTTTTCGCGTTATGACTTCTGAACGTAAGTATTTCCGAAAAAACCGAGAACTATCTTGTTTGATAGAATTTATTGGAATGAAAGATTTTAAACGTTAACTTCAATATTGTAGTATAAAATTCATAAGTACATGTGTAATAGTTAAAAGGGGTGATAAAAAAAACACATTATTATATTTACATTTATTTACACAGAAAAATTACATGCTAATAAATGTTAAGTGAATGCTTCTACTCCAACGCTCTTCCCCATTTACCTCAAATTGCATTTATTACAAAAATATTGCTGTTTGTTCGGTGGCAACGGTTCTGTTAAAATACCGATTTTTATGGAAACAACAATAGGTACTTTAAAAATAGTAGAAAATGATGATGACCACTTTGCAAATAGCATACCTTTAGATGATTCAAAAACACCAAATTATAAAAGAAAAGCCCTTTTTATTTAAAAACATTAATGTGCACTTTGCGCCCGGCTGAAGGCCTGCTATGCAGGAAATCTTTAGAAAGCGAAGCCGGTGTTGGTCACACCATAGAGGAGAAAATCTTTACGTTTAAATTAAAAAATTCGTTTTTTGGACTTTAGCAAATTTTTTTTAATTATGTAATTTTATTTTGTTTTGCTTAGTGTGTGAACATTAAAAATCTGTTATGATTTCATTAATATATTGTTACGTTTATTTAAATTTATAAACGTTGTAATTATGAGCTCTTTATTTGCAAAATAATTAAACACACAACTTTTAGAGTTTTAGTTAAATTACACTTTACAAAACTATCAATAACAACATAGATCAAACCAACATCAACATAAGTCAACACAATACCAGGTACAACGCCAGCGAAAACAACAGCAACAACAATAATGACAAAAACATTAAAGGTAACAACATCATTCATAACAATAGCAACAACACCAATACGGTTAGAATAACCAACGCTTATAGCAACAACAGAAGTTACAATACCAGTAGCAACAATAGCAGATACAACCAGAGAAGAAATAATAACAACGCGGGTCTTATTTGAAGCAATTCCTTCGCAAAAGAATTAAATATATTTAGCATTAAAGGAATATATTATACCACACTTGCTGCTGAATTCTATAACGATGAAAGATTTCGTAAAAAAATTGATCATCAATACAACACAAGACGACGAAGAGAAGGACGATTTAAAGTTGAAAGGTTTGAAAATAACTATGGAAAAAACGCTTAAACGTAATTATACCAACAATTATTAATATACTAACAGTAAATATTCTTTAAATTCAAAACAAACATAAAAGGAAATTAAATTTGTGTTATAACTCAATGTAAAAAAAAACTGTTATGACATTTTTACTTACCTGTTCATTTAACCATATGTTCTTTAGTTAATTTAAACGTTATAGAAACGTCACCAATGAACGTGTACCTAAGTTATTCGTCGAATGTCTTGTGGTTAAACAACTTGTTGTTGACTATCAACCCCGAATCAAGAAAATGAATCCTTATAAGCTTCAGCATCATCATCAGCAAATGAGAATACTTTTTCTAGGGGATTGACTTAATAAAAATTTGTAAAAAAAAAAGATATACAAAATATAAATAGGTGTGTATACCTCCACCTTAAGTTAAAGATTAAAAAACTATTATTTCTTAAAATACTTTTTAACTAATTTCATTCTTAATTAATTTAAATTATTTATTTAATTATTAATATTTTAATTTAAATTTATTTAAGCTATAGATTTTAAAGCCGAAATTTAACATTATTTATAATATCCAAATTCAGATTGTGCGTTTACAAGGGAACAAAGTAAAAAACACGTCACATCGCGTTTTTTACTTTTACCAAAGATAAAAAGTTTCATCATCGGCAAAAGCAGAAAATGTGAAAAGTGACACAAATTTAGTGTTTGTGTAGTGAAAATAAAAACATAAAAACTTACCTGGTGAATTTCCCAATTCTTTCCATAACTTACGATTGGCTGGTCCCATGTCGCAAACTATTGCAACGACTTGGAAACCTACGTTGTGCATAGGCTTGCCAGATCCAATTTGCCAAAAAGCTTGACATTGCCCAAAAAAAAACTTGATTTTAAAAAAAAAAACTTGACAAATAAAAACACTCATACTATTGGTTTTTATTTAATTTTTTTTTCATTATTTTTTTCATAAAAATTATTAGAATAAAAACAATATCGTTAAAAGTAAAAATAACAGAAACAATGTGAAAGAAACAAAAAACAATATAAGAATAAAAATTCAGTCGTTATATATTTTAGAGAAAACTTAGGCGTTATTTAAAAAAAATATAGGTACTATCTTAAGAAATATAGATAGTAAAAATATGCTCTATCGATGTGTTTTTTAGAAATATAAACTTACTTTTTTAAGTATTATTACATATGTAGCTAGAATAAATTTGAGAAAAAAAAGTTAACTTACAAAAAACATTGACAAATCACTTTTTCACTTGACACTTGACGCGCATTAAAAAACTTGACAATCAGGCCAAATCAGGCCCGTCTGGCAACCCTAGTTGTGCAGCTCAATTATAATGTTGTTTAAAATTTCAACCGACATTTTGCTGTCGAAATCATAAAACACTGGTTGCTTCCAAGATTTGCGGAGACCTCGTGCAACTTGTAGCAGCATCAGCCATTTCGTCGTACTCAAAGGTTTTCATTACCTTCATCTCGTCGAACGCTAGTACGCAAATCTTTTCTTCAGGTTTCAGTTCGTTAATTCCCGCGTAAAGTCAATGGCTGTTGTTGAAATGCCTTCACTTAAGTTGACTTGGCGACACCAACGCTGCAACATAGAAACATGAGGCAGAGGAAACTCTTTTTGATATAAGCTCTAGGTCCGGAGGCATGCAGGCATATGGCATTAGATATATCTGACCATTTCCAATGGATATTTGCAGAAGGACACATCATTTTCCTAATTTTCCCTTCTGTTGAAAAGGATTGCATCGCATTAATGACCGCGTTTGCCTTATCCAGGCTACATATAAGGTCTTTCACTTCATTTTGCAACCTTTGGATTTTTTCACATATATTTCACGATCTGAAAAATATTCTAGATATGAGCTAAAATTGTAGTTATTTATTTTACAAATGATTACAGTCGTATGCATAATAAAAACTTGGAATTAGTTTGGCATAAGTAGAGAAATTGACTAGGCTCCCAGTGTGTTTTGCCGTACGGCTTGCCGTCAACCAAAACTATATTTTGAAACTATTTTTGGTGTCAAATTGTGTGAAGAGCCTTGCAGAGACTCTGCTTAGTTTCGTCACTTATGCTAGCTTCATGTTATGCATAAGGCCGTTAGTATTTATTCAGCTTAAGTTGATTTTTTCAAAAAGTAGTAGAAATATGTAAAAGACTTACTCAGTTTGTGTTTCTATTTCATAAAACTGTTTTTTTGCTGCGTCTGGTTTTGGCAAAAAGCTACAGTCGTAATTCGTCAGCGCATTACTAGATGACTGTGTCAAACGAGATGGTTCTGCAGTTGCAGCAACTAGATTTCTAATAAGCATGCTTAATTTTACAATACAGAGTTACAATAATTAATAATTCTTAATATGCATATGCTAACATACGTACATACATAACACTTACATAGGCACAGCATTTGGCAGCAGTAAAACACTTCGTCCCTTTTTGAAATAGCTTGACAACGCAAAATGGTCTGCACAAATTATGGCTCTCCGGAAGAAGTTCATGCTGCAAATTTTACTCCACTTGGCTCTGCGGTCATCGTTTGGAACATAAATAACTTCCACCTTCACGTATTTGCTTTTTTTACAAATGCTGCAGCTCCTCATTTTTCTCACAATTAATTGCACTTTTCTTAATGTTTTTTTTAAGCTTCGCTTGTTTATTTGCTTTTTTTATTTAAAAATTTTTAATTTTTCACTCTTTAAACAAACGTAGTAAACATTTCTAACTACAAACCAGCTGGGCGGACGACACCACCTAGTAAAATAAATCTGCCTTGCATTTCCTTTTATTGTTTAAAAAAAACTGTAATTTTTTTTCTTCTACAGCGTGGTATTTTTTAGTACAATATGAGAAAACCATAGTTGCATTACTAAGTACACTAAATTTTGAGTAGATTTTGTCAAAATCTCGTGGCGTAGAAAATTTTCTTTGTATGAAAAATCTATCTAAAATCAACTTAATTTTGCTCGAAATCTCAGTAGTACTAGATTTCGTTAAAATGTAAATGGACTATAAGTTTTTTTAATAGAATTCAAAAGAATAAAAAAATGTCAGAAACATTAAATCCCTATAGTAATGGTATTTTCGATTCGTTAGTTTTAAAAAAGTATGCTCCATATTCGGCTTTGTGGACAAATATTATGGGTAAATCTGTTGATGACAAAAATACCAGAATTTCAAATAGCGCCGTTGAGAGCTACTTTAATATTACAAAAAAATATAACACTAGAAGGCAACAGCGATGTAGTACCTACAGAATACATATATATATTTACATGTATATTAAAACTAAAATAACTGATGCAGAAAATACATACAACGCTGTCAAAATACATACTCAGAAAAAAGAAGTAAAAAAGGCGAAACTAAAACTGGAGAAAGAAACTTGGTGTAGAGTTCCAGCAAAAAACAAAAGAAAATTAAACCCTAAAATAATTTTTGAAAAAGTGTTAAAACAATATTCTTCTTGCCTAGATCATTAAAAGAAAAAAAATTTTTAATTTTCATATTATAATCTTTATAAAAATAAATCCGTCCCTTACACTTTAACTATAGACTTAACCGAATTTAAAAGTTTAGATCCATCAAAATGTATTTTTAATAATGTTATTGGCATTTACATAACAATTTTATTAAAAGATACACAATTATCAGTATTTGCCTTTTCCTGCGAAGAAGGTAAATTTTTTTTCACAAAGGTAATATTCAACTTCCGTTAGAAAAGTTTAGTTTTTTAATTTTACCAATAATATACCAAAGTCATTATACTTTAGCATACCTTGATACCACAAAAAAATACTTTTATTTCATAAATTTTATTAACGATAATTCACTAAATAAATCTCAAATGTTTGAAAAATTTATGAATAAAATAAACTACGAATCTTGGTCAAACATAGAAATAGAACATGACTTTCAGAAGGATAGTTTTAACTGGGGCGTATATATTTGTCTTTACATAAAAGCTCCTCTGGAAAACAAACCTTTAAAGTCTTTTAAATCCTAATTTGTATAGAGATACCATGAAAATTTTGCTTGAAGAAAATGCAGACAATATGAACGAAGTTTGCCTTCATTGTGGTGATGAAAATACTATATTTAAGTGTATGGAATGCCAAAAGCCAGCATGTCTTGGTTGTGCTAAGTATCTTTACAAAACCAAAACTCACAAAAACAACTAAAAATGTGTATTTTGTGGAGCATGAATTTTTAACAGTTTTTACCAACATTGAAATTTCCTTTTTTGATGATGTACAAGTACAGTGAAAAAATTGTAAGTTTCTAAACAAGTAAAACTTGTACTCCATTGCAGTTATTCTATAGTGCAAAGCCATAAATTGGCGTACTCGATAAGAAACTGCAAATTTATTTATTTTCATAAATTTTCAATTGTGCAACATTTATTTATTTTGCCTGCAATTAATATCCTTCAAGCTTTACCTTAAAATTTAATTTGATATTGAATTCAGAAATCTGTGTATCTTATCTCTTTTTTATTGTCAATATTAAAGTTTTATTTTGTCCTTTTTTATTAATTTTCTTATCTAATTTATTAAAGCACTCGTTTTTTTCTTATTTTAAATATATATTTTTATTTTTTTTTTCTCAATGTTTAACACACACAAAACTGTTTAAAAAAATATAATAAAATAGATTTTTGTCCAAACGATAAAGCAAAAAAAAAAAAAAAAACACTACGATAATTTATTTATATGCACAGGCACTTTATTGAGGGTCTTTAATTAAATAATTTGCAAAGTGCCTGTGCATATAAATAAATTATCGTAGTGTTTTTGATATTTTATTTTTCATCCTCTTTCAACTGTATAAAAGAGCAGAAAAAAAGTCTGCCGCAATACAGTAGAGAAAGAAAAATAGAATTACTGTTGGTTATTGTTATTTTTGCTTAAACTTTGAATTTTGTCTTTGCTTTATTGTTTGGACAAAAATCTTTAGTTTGTGTAAAATGTTTGTCAGAAGTTTCCTGAAGAGTTATGTAAGCGGTAACGAAATGGCCATCGAGACGTGCTTTGACCCTCAATAATCAATATCGGTAATTAATTTAATCGGGATAATTAAATAAAAAATAGCACGAAGTTTCTTGTGAAAATTAAAGAAAAAGAACTCATTTACTTAAAAAAGTTTTTTTTTATTGTTTTTATAGAAGAATACCTCGCACACAATTTTGTATAATTACGATTTTGCCATCTTTTTTTGTTTCCATAAAAATGGGTTCATCCCTTAGAGAACCTTAAATTTTAAAAATTTAAAAATTTCCAAAACCCATCCCAACTCGCGCTGTTAAAAATTCCAAGTATGGACAATTAAAAATAATACTTCACATACAATTCTGTATTATTACGATTTTGCCATATTTTGTTGTTTCCATAAAAATGGGTTCATCCCTTAGAGAAATACAAATTTTAAAATATAATTGCCCAAGCCCGTTCCAACACGCGCCGTTAAATATTTTAAGTATGGAGAACTATCGAAGGACACCTCGCAAGCAAATCCCATTCGTTTTGGTTTTGCCATATTTCGTTGTTTCCATAAAATTTACAGTTTGGATGCATAAACCGAATTTTTATTCCTTTAAGAGGGCTATGTTATCTTTCTAACCGAGCTCTGTTAAATTAAAAGGTTTTTGGCAAATCTAAAAATTTTGAAATTAAAGCCACGCGCACTTTTATAAAAATGCCATCGTTTTAACAAGTATTAAATATATGTATATAAATATTAAATAAATATAATCATTAATACTTCAATGCCATTATTAAATTCAGATTATAAAAAAAATAAATAAATAAAAGTGCTGCACGTAAGATTCTTTTTCTTTGATTAATATAGTTATTGAGTTATAAAATCTCTGTTGGAGTAAAAACATTCACCTCACCTATATTAGCATGTAATTTTCGTGTTTAAATAAATGTAAATATAATTATGTGTATTTTTATCGCCCATGTACTTATTATTTTATACTACTATATTGAAGTTAACGTTTTAAATCTTTCGTTCGAATAAATTCTATCGAACTAAAAAGTTCTCGGTTTTTTTTTCTATTCATCAAAAAGTTAAACAGGTTATGGGCCTTTGCAGTATTTTTTTGAATACAATTAAATAAAGAACAAAATATTGTAAATATAAAAAAGTTAAAAATTTATTTTGAACAAATATTTTGTTTCAAAGTTTTTTTTTTCTAAGTATATTAAATCAAAGTATGGCCGAAGTTTGCGAAACTTACGAGCGAAAACTATGCAAACTCAAAATTTAAGATGGAGCTGCTGCTGTGCGAAAATAATTTATGGAATAATGTCATTGAAGGCAAATGTCCTGAAGCAATTTGCCATGGCAGAATTGGTACTAATTAATAAAAGGAGGGCATTGTAGTTGGCTTTAGTGCAAAAAGGCTAACGTTTAGGGATGCTTATTTAATTGTGCGTGGGTGTGTTTTTTAGTTTTTACTGTACTCACTTCAGGCTCCATATATAAATTTTATAATAGTTTTTTTTCTGTTTATCCTCAAAAAAAAAGAGCTAGGATCGGTTGGCAAGAACCCCACCCCATACGGCGAGTCCGAGCAGAAGTATATGCCATCATGCCAGCCCTGCCGACAATCTAGTCATAATTTGAATTCATGTTCAACACCACCATCAGCTGTTAGCCTGTAGTTTTACTAGCAACACTAATGGCACCAAAAGGTTCCTCTACAATGTGCAACACATTAAACTAATTAGAGTAATTTTCCACGCATAACTTGGAAGCTATTCCACTTGTCCGCTATAAATGATCGATAGAGGATAAAACTACAAAACGATCGTGGCATAGCTTGTTTCTTGAAAGACTGTACAAAAAAGCTTATAAGCGGCAAACTTTTTAAATGCCAAAAAATCGCTCAAATATATAAGTTTGGCTTTTCGTTTATATCTCGAAAACTATTTCGTGTGCACATTACAACTATATACGATCGATGGAGAATAAAAATATGAATCGATCGTGGTACAGCTTGTTTCTTGAAAGACTATACGAAAAAAGTTTTTAATGCAAAAAAAACGCTAATATTTATAATTTTCGTTTATATTTATGTATATAAAATTAATATAACACAAATCGATCGTATTATAGATATACGAATCGATCGTGGTATAGCTCTTTTCTTGAAAGTTATTAAGTTATAAAGCAGCAAACCTTTAAAAAAATCGCTCAAATATATAAGTTTAGTTTTTCGCTTATATCTCGAAACCTTTTTCGCGTGCACATATACCGCTATCATTTTGTCCTCTATTAATTGGTACTAGTCGGTGTATGATATTACGAATAGTTATAATTTTAAGCCATTCGTAAAATTTTTCGCGTTATGACTTCTGAACGTAAGTATTTCCGAAAAAACCGAGAACTATCTTGTTTGATAGAATTTATTGGAATGAAAGATTTTAAACGTTAACTTCAATATTGTAGTATAAAATTCATAAGTACATGTGTAATAGTTAAAAGGGGTGATAAAAAAAAACACATTATTATATTTACATTTATTTACACAGAAAAATTACATGCTAATAAATGTTAAGTGAATGCTTCTACTCCAACGCTCTTCCCCATTTACCTCAAATTGCATTTATTACAAAAATATTGCTGTTTGTTCGGTGGCAACGGTTCTGTTAAAATACCGATTTTTATGGAAACAACAATAGGTACTTTAAAAATAGTAGAAAATGATGATGACCACTTTGCAAATAGCATACCTTTAGATGATTCAAAAACACCAAATTATAAAAGAAAAGCCCTTTTTATTTAAAAACATTAATGTGCACTTTGCGCCCGGCTGAAGGCCTGCTATGCAGGAAATCTTTAGAAAGCGAAGCCGGTGTTGGTCACACCATAGAGGAGAAAATCTTTACGTTTAAATTAAAAAATTCGTTTTTTGGACTTTAGCAAATTTTTTTTAATTATGTAATTTTATTTTGTTTTGCTTAGTGTGTGAACATTAAAAATCTGTTATGATTTCATTAATATATTGTTACGTTTATTTAAATTTATAAACGTTGTAATTATGAGCTCTTTATTTGCAAAATAATTAAACACACAACTTTTAGAGTTTTAGTTAAATTACACTTTATTAATCAATTATTTAACGATTTAACTATTCGCGATTAATAATACACGCTGGCAACTTTAATTGTTGTACCACAAGATCTTAACTAGATGACGCTCACAATACGAATGAATCAGCACGTATTGGCGTTGCTTTTATATACCCTATTTTTAGGCGTTCTTGAATGTTCGAGAATTTCTACCGCCATCTATTGCGTAGTTGAAAATGCTGCGTTGCCACTTTTATCTCAGACACATTAGTGAGCATTATTATTTAGTTCTAGAACCTTCAATCATTATTTAAAAATACATGTTGTGTATTTTTATTTAGTTGTTATACAATGCAGGTGTGTGTATGTTTGTGTATTGTGTTTGTTTAGTCATCGCTTTGTGTTAGTTGTTTTGTTTTGCAATAAAGATGTTTTATAGAAACTTCTAGCTTTGAAAACAAACACAATAGGCCATTTCGTTTTACTTTCTTGGCCTCAACTATTTTTAACATCTTTTTATGATTCAAATAAAGCATCTTTGTAACACTGCCGCCCACTTAAGCCTTTTCGTCCCGAATAGGCTCAACATTACCTCTGCCATATTTAGCCAACCGCTCCATGTGAACCACCTTCATTTTGGACCTCGGATTATGATATCTCTGTATCCGGTAAACCACGTCATTCAGTTTCTTTATCACCTTGTACGGTCCCTCCCAGTGGGTTTGCAGTTTAGGGGATAGTCCTTTCTTGCGTTGCGGGTTAAATAGTAGAACCATTTGTCCTTCAGTAAATCCCTCCGTGTTTGCTGCTCGATCATATCTGGCTTTCATCTTATCGCTGGTCATTTTAATGCGGTTACGTACAAACTCATGAAGCTCATGCAGTTCTTCTTGTGCCTGGAGAACGTTTCCATTGTCTTCGTGCACTTGTCCAGGTTTAACACCAAATTCTAAATCTGCTGGCAGTTTTAGTTCTGTCCCAAACAAGATTTTTGCTGGACTACGTGAGGTTGAATCGTGTACAGCAGACCGATACGCCAGTAAAAATTTGGGTATATGCTCATCCCATTCCTTTTGGTGTGAACTGACCACTTTTCTGAGATATTCTTCTAGGGTGCGTTTGAATCTTTCCACCATTCCATCAGACTGTGGATGCAGCGGAGTCGTTCTCGTCTTTTTGATACCATAAACGTCACACATCTCTTTAAATATAGCCGATTCAAAATTTCGTCCCTGGTCTGAATGTAGTTCTAGTGGAACACCGTATCGACACACCCAATTGTTCACAAGTGCGTCTACCACTGTTTTGGATTCTTGGTTTGGAATGGCATACACTTCGGGCCATTTGCTAAAATAATCCATTACCACTAGTACATATCGGTTTCCGACATCACTGACAGGAAACGGACCTGTGATATCAATAGCTATCCGCTCAAAGGGTGCACCTGCGTTGTACTGTTGAAGTTGTTGTGCTTTCCTCCTTTTCTGTGCACAATACTAAAGTCATAGCTCTGCAGACGTTCAACCCAGCGTGCAAGCTGGCCCTCAGGATTCTTAAATTGCATCAACCAACGTAATGCAGAATGGTCCGTCCTTAAGATGAAATGTTGACCATATAATTATTTGTGGTAATGTTTAACACACTCCAGCACTGCTAAATGCTCCCTTCGTGTAACGCAGTAATTTCTTTCGGGCTTAGAGAGCACCGTGCTGTAATAGCCAATGACCTTTTCTATTCCATTTATTTCCTGAGAAAGCACTCCACCTATTCCATAGCCGCTTGCGTCCGTGTCCAATATGAATTTCTGTCCAGCTATTGGATAGGCACGGACTGGTGCCGTACACAAAAGTTTCTTGAGCTCCTGGAACGCCATTTCCGCTGCTTCACTCCAGTGGTATGGTTGCGACTTCCTGGTCAACTCGTGCAAGCTAGCAGCCACTTGAGCAAAGCTTGGCACAAATCTCCTGTAGTATGTGCAAAGCCCCAGGAAACTACGCAGCTCATGAAGATTTTGTGGGCGAGGCCAGGTCTTTACTGCCAGTACTTTGTCTTCATCAGTTGACACGCCCTCTGCCGTTACACGATGCACCAGGTATTTGACCTCCTTTTGAAACAAAGCACATTTCTTAACACTTAATTTTAATCCTGCAGCAGTTATACGCTTAAAAACTTCATCCAGGTTTTTGAGGTGTTCATCAAAAGTCTTCCCCATCACGATTATGTCATCCAGGTACACTAAGCACGTCTTCCAATTGTGACCCTTAAGCACACGTTCCATTAAACGCTCAAAAGTAGCTGAAGCGTTGCAGAGCGTTGAACTGCCATAAACCACCACTTGCGCTAAAGGCAGTTTTCTCCTTGTCTTTATCAGCTATCTCTACTTGCCAATAGCCGCTCTGCAAGTCCAAGGTAGAGAACCATTCCGTTCCAGCCAACGTGTCTAAGGTATCGTCTATTCTAGGCAACGGATAACTGTCTTTCTTGGTGACGTCATTGAGCTTCCTGTAGTCAACACAAAACCTGGTACTGCCATCCTTCTTCTTTACTAAAACTATTGGTGAACTCCACGGACTCGAGGATGGCTCAATGACTCCGTTACGTTCCATTTCGCTGACAAGTTCTTTGACCTCATTTCCTTTTGCTAGGGGAACACTTCTGGGTGCTTGTTTTACAGGCCTCGCTTCGCCAGTATTAATTTCATGTTTTCTCAGCAACTGCTTTGCTTTGTTTCTGTCAGGAGGTGTTAGTCCTGCCACCCATTTTTGCACTTGTTCTGCTAATGTATCTTTTTCTGTGGCTGTTATTTTAGGACATACTGTATTCGCCGCACAATTAATTATGGCTTCTGCTGGCTCACATCGACCCATCTCATAATTCCTGTTAATTATTTTTTCGCTATTGGAGAGATTTAGTACTCTCACAGGAACTCTGCCATCGTCGCAGATTTTTACGAGGGCTTTTGCTGTTATGATATCGTCTTTAAGTTCTTTTGGTTCCACCACCCACAACCGGTTATCCTCACAATCTGTCTCCACACGTGCCCATACTATAGTTTCCGCCTGAGGTGGTAACTTCTGACGTTCAACGGCAAATAGCTTCCTTACTGTGGTCCTGCTGTCATAACCAACATCCAGGGGTATCCCGACATTGCGCCAGATCATTATTTGCTCGCCCATGTGCAGACTAATACCGTGGGCTATCATAAAGTCTGCACCAATAATAACTTCATCCACTATATCGGCAACAACAAATACATGGTCAGCGGTGATGTTTGCAATAGTTATTCTTACCCTGGCTCTTCCATAGACAGTGGCTAAGTCGCCAGTAGCAGTGCGCAGTCGTACGTTATTTTTTTTTTTTTTTTTTTATAAAAGAGAAGTAGCACTTCAGGCATTAATGCCTACTTAGTTTTTCAACCGTGCTACATTCTTTAGGAAAGGGATAGATGAGAGAGAAGACAGGTGGTGAAAGGAGATAGATATAGCCATTTTATTAATTATTTTACTTCACCGGCGAATATGCTATGAAGAAGTACCGACGAAGGAGGCTGCATGTTTTTATGTTAATTCTGAATATGTAATGGTTCCACTGCCCCTTTTACTAAATCGGGCCTTATAATTGACTGAGACGCTCCTGTGTCTATGGTGAGGACTTGCTTACTTCCGTTTATAAGACCGCAAACAGTAAGTTTGCTATTTTTCTGTTGTACTATGGAAATGGAGATTGTGAGGCCATCGGTTGTGGGAGCCAGCACTTGCCCCTTAGTGCTAGCTCGATTTAGTTTAACGGTGACTCATGAGATTTAGTGTTGTTGTCCTTTGGTGGCGAAGCAGATCTTGATCTTCTCTTTGCGGATCTACAGTTGCGCTGAAAATGGCCAGCCTTACCGCATTTAAAGCATTTAGCGCGAGAATTAATTTTTTCTTCCTCCATTATCTGTTTGACTAACTCTTTTATCTCGCTTCTACTTTCTGTGTTATAAGTTTCAGTATCAAGGCATAGCACCTTGTACACCTGTGGCTTCGAGATGAATTTTGCGGTCTCCTGGGCTAGCGCATACGAGATGGTTTCTGCAAAAGATGATTTTTGCATAGCACAAACAGCATATTTAATATCTGGATCCCGTATGCCATTCACAAATGCTTCAATCTTAAACTGATCCAGAAACGGGTGATCTTCGCCTGGGTAAGTGAGCTGCACCAAACGTTCAATTTCCATAGCGAAATCTTGCAGCGTCTCGTTTGCCTTTTGAACCTTACCCCGTAACTCCATTCTGTAGAGTTCTCTTTTGTGCTCACCACCGTACTTGCGTTGTAAGGCTACCATTATGTCCTCATAATTATTTCTGCAGCCGGCTGGTAAGCTTTCGAGTATCTGTGATGCCGCTCCCTTTAAGGCCAGAATTAGCTCTATAGCTTTTTCTTCGTTGTTCCATCTATTTTTGCTGGCCACTGTTTCAAACTGGCACTTAAAAACATTAAAAGGTGTGCTGCCGTCAAAGCTTGGGGTGTTAATCTTGCTGGCGTGCTCAGAGATAACTCTCACCGGTCCCTCTCGAATTTGAAGATCGCTCATTTGCACTCTTAATTCATGTAGCTCTTCGTCTACCTTTCTCTCTAGGCCGCACAATTTTTCATCAAACTCGCTGACCCTCTGTTCTACGATGTTCACTCGTTTGTCGAAGACTTCTGATATTTTTTCAAATTTCTCGTTCACTTTTGCTAAAAGCCTTTCCCCGTTGACGCTAGCACTTTCTTGTATTGCTTCTTTGAGCTTCAGGTTGTTTTCTTCCATCTTCTTGATCTGGTTATCCTGCTTCTGATTGTTTTCTTTTCTTTATTATAGCGGCCAACATTGAATTTAAGTCTATAACGCTGTTTGTTGCTGGGGTACATACTTCAATCTCTTCCTTTTCGTCTTTTTCTCCAAATTCGTATGTGCCAATATCGATACCACGCTGCTTAAATTCATCTATTAACCGCTTTTGCAATTCCGCTTTATTGCCTGCTCTCGGTAGATTTAACTTACTCAGCTCCATTTTTAGCTGCTCAACTTTTAGCTCGTCGAACTTCATTTTAACTATTTATTAATTATTTTGCAATTTCACTTCTGACACCAGTTGTTACGTTTATTTAAATTTATAAACGTTGTAATTATGAGTTCATTATTTGCAAAATAATTAAACACACAACTTTTAGAGTTTTAGTTAAATTACACTTTATTTAATCAATTATTTAACGATTTAACTATTCGCGATTAATAATACACGCTGGCAACTTTAATTGTTGTACCACAAGATCTTAACTAGATGACGCTCACAATACGAATGAATCAGCACGTATTGGCGTTGCTTTTATATACCCTATTTTAAGGCGTTCTTGAATGTTCGAGAATTTCTACCGCCATCTATTGCGTAGTTGAAAATGCTGCGTTGCCACTTTTATCTCAGACACATTAGTGAGCATTATTATTTACTTCTAGAACCTTCAATCATTATTTAAAAATACATGTTGTGTATTTTTATTTAGTTGTTATACAATGCAGGTGTGTGTATGTTTGTGTATTGTGTTTGTTTAGTCATTGCTTTGTGTTAGTTGTTTTTGTTTTGCAATAAAGATGTTTTATAGAAACTTCTAGCTTTGAAAACAAACACAATAGGCCATTTCGTTTTACTTTCTTGGCCTCAACTATTTTTAACATCTTCTTATGATTTAAATAAAGCATCTTTGTAACAATATGTATGTGTTGTTGAAAAATAAGTGTGCACCTGGCAAATTCCTAAGATATCAAACTTCATATATATAAAAAAACACCATGTCACAAAGTCGAAAAAGAAACGTTTAATAATGAATTAAAAACATTTGCTGTTCCAATGATGGCCAGATTTTCAGGTAGGTGGACCTGTTTTCAGGTTCACCATAGCTGTAGTTGCAGCATGCCATCTAAAGTAAAAAAGAACAAACTAGAATTATATACAAATTTACTTCATTAATAATATAAAGAATTTACTTACATTTACTTTGTTCGACTATCTGCTTTCATTTTGAGTACATCATCAAACTTGTAGAACAAAAACGAAAATGAGAAATCCATTTTAATAATTAACGCTCCTTAAGGCGTTGATTTAAATGACGTATTCGAAAATAAATTCGACACTTAAAAAAATTCTTTATTTTTTCAGGCAGGTGCATCGTTCTACTGCTCTCAACTAAACGTTTTTGTATAAACGGACAATTAGATATTTCCTTACCATTTATTTCAAGGAAAATTCATTGTAGTTGTTTTATTTTTTCGAAAAAACAACTTTTTAAGAAACCCTGTTGAAACTTCATCGACCCATTTATATGAACAACAATGCAAAAATTTTAACGCCCATAATAACAAAACTTATAAAGTCAAGCTTAGATACCGCCTAAATAACAGAAAACTTAAAAACTTCCATTATTAGGTCAATATATAAAAATGGCACGAAAACAGACTATAGCAACTATAGACCAATTGCAATTCTGCCCGTAATGAAGAAGATTTTAGAAGAAAAGGTGGTCAGACGATTAAACAGTTTTCTAGAAAAAACAAAATAATAAATAAAAATCAGTTTGGTTTTCAAAAAGACAAAAACATTAACAGTTTATTATTGCAAACCACATAAACATTTGCTTAAGTAGAAAAATGCACTGTCTAGTATTGTTTATAGACTTCAGCAAGGCTTTCGACACACTGTCCCATAACAAGCTCGTACAAGTATTTGGAAGGAATAGCATAAGAGGCTACACTTTACTTTGGTTAAAAAAATATCAAGAATGTAGAACATATCGGTAAAAACAACGTCCTCAGCAATGAGATAGTAACGGATTATGGAGTGCAGCAAGGATCCAAACTTGGAACGATCCTATATATCTTGTACGCCAACGACATGCTCAACGCTTTACTAGGAAATCCACGTATGCGTATGCTGATGATACCGCCATTGTTGTATCCAACGAAAATATCAACAACGCTATTGAAATAATGTAAAGTCAACTCGATACTGCTACCAGATCGTGTCACGACAATGGATTAATCATAAACGCACAAAAAACGAAACTTATGCATATAAATCCACCTCATTTTGCAAATAATAATATCGAAATAAAATTCCATAAAACGGATTGTCTACATAATACCAACAACAAAAGTGACACCTGCACTACTCGCATAGAACTAATAACAGCCTACAAATATCTTGGAGTTTATGTTGATAACCAATTCAAATGGAATGTACACGTCGATTATCTCCAAAAGAAACTTCGTAAGTTCTGGTTTATGCTATATCACCTAAGTAATTGCGCAACTTATAGTGTGATACGACAAGCTTATTTCTCGATAGCAGAATCACATATTAGGCATGGAATCACCGCTTGGGGAAGTGCAACACACACTTAAGATTCTTTACAAAAATCAAAATCAACACCAAATATTTATCAACAGAAATAACACAATCAACAATATCAGCAACGCACAAAATCACTTGAGTAATAACACTCACAACAACGCTAATAACTATACAAGTAACAACCTTAGCTACAACACAATTATGAACATAAGTCAAAACAACACCAGTAACGACAACTACATCAGCAGCAACAGAAACACAAGTATCATCATTAGCAACATTACTAATAACAACGCCAGGTACAACAGCATTTACAAAACTATCAATAACAACATAGATCAAACCAACATCAACATAAGTCAACACAATACCAGGTACAACGCCAGCGAAAACAACAGCAACAACAATAATGACAAAAACATTAAAGGTAACAACATCATTCATAACAATAGCAACAACACCAATACGGTTAGAATAACCAACGCTTATAGCAACAACAGAAGTTACAATACCAGTAGCAACAATAGCAGATACAACCAGAGAAGAAATAATAACAACGCGGGTCTTATTTGAAGCAATTCCTTCGCAAAAGAATTAAATATATTTAGCATTAAAGGAATATATTATACCACACTTGCTGCTGAATTCTATAACGATGAAAGATTTCGTAAAAAAATTGATCATCAATACAACACAAGACGACGAAGAGAAGGACGATTTAAAGTTGAAAGGTTTGAAAATAACTATGGAAAAAACGATTAAACGCAATTATACCAACAATTATTAATATACTGCCAGTAAATATTCTTCAAATTCAAAACAAACATAAAAGGAAAAAAGAACTAAAGAATTTTTTCATAAGTTCACAATGAATTATGTATAAATTAATTAAATTTGTGTTAAAATGTAATGTAAAAAAAAACTGTTATGAAATTTTTACTTACCTGTTCATTTAACCATATGTTCTTTAGTTAATTTAAAAGTTATAGAAACGTCACCAATGAACGTGTACCTAAGTTATTCGTCGAATGTCTTGTGGTTAAACAACTTGTTGTTGACTATCAACCCCGAATCAAGAAAATGATTTCTTATAAGCTTCAGCATATGTGGTACATCAGCAAATGAGAATACTTTTTCTAGAGGATTGACTTAATAAAGATTTGTAAAAAAAAAGATATACAAAATATAAATAGGTGTGTATACCTCCACCTTAAGTTAAAGATTAAAAAACTATTATTTCTTAAAAAAAAATTTCAACTAATTTCATTCTTAATTAATTTAAATTATTTATTTAATTATTAATATTTTAATTTAAATTTATTTAAGCTATAGATTTTAAAACCGAAATTTAACATTATTTATAATATCCAAATTCAGATTGTGCGTTTACAAGGGAACAAAGTAAAAAACACGTCACATCGCGTTTTTTACTTTTACCAAAGATAAAAAGTTTCATCATCGGCAAAAGCAGAAAATGTGAAAAGTGACACAAATTTAGTGTTTGTGTAGTGAAAATAAAAACATAAAAACTTACCTGGTGAATTTCCCAATTCTTTCCATAACTTACGATTGGCTGGTCCCATGTCGCAAACTATTGCAACGACTTGGAAACCTACGTTGTGCAGCTCAATTATAATGTTGTTTAAAATTTCAACCGACATTTTGCTGTCGAAATCATAAAACACTGGTTGCTTCCAAGATTTGCGGAGACCTCGTGCAACTTGTAGCAGCATCAGCCATTTCGTCGTACTCAAAGGTTTTCATTACCTTCATCTCGTCGAACGCTAGTACGCAAATCTTTTCTTCAGGTTTCAGTTCGTTAATTCCCGCGTAAAGTCAATGGCTGTTGTTGAAATGCCTTCACTTAAGTTGACTTGGCGACACCAACGCTGCAACATAGAAACATGAGGCAGAGGAAACTCTTTTTTATATAAGCTCTAGGTCCGGAGGCATGCAGGCATATGGCATTAGATATATCTGACCATTTCCAATGGATATTTGCAGAAGGACACATCATTTTCCTAATTTTCCCTTCTGTTGAAAAGGATTGCATCGCATTAATGACCGCGTTTGCCTTATCCAGGCTACATATAAGGTCTTTCACTTCATTTTGCAACCTTTGGATTTTTCACATATATTTCACGATCTGAAAAATATTCTAGATATGAGCTAAAATTGTAGTTATTTGTTTTAAAAATGAAATACAGTCGTATGCATAATAAAAACTTGGAATTAGTTTGGCATAAGTAGAGAAATTGATTAGGCTCCCAGTGTGTTTTGCCGTACGGCCTGGCATTTGAAATCATTGTAGATTGTTGCCGTCAACCAAAACTATATTTTGAAACTATTTTTGGTGTCAAATTGTGTGAAGAGCCTTGCAGAGACTCTGCTTAGTTTCGTCACTTATGCTAGCTTCATGTTATGCATAAGGCCGTTAGAATTTATTCAGCTTAAGTTGATTTTTTCAAAAAGTAGTAGAAATATGTAAAAGACTTACTCAGTTTGTGTTTCTATTTCATAAAACTGTTTTTTTTTTGCTCCGTCTGGTTTTGGCAAAACGCTACAGTCGTAATTCATCAGCGCATTACTAGATGACTGTGTCAAACGAAATGGTTCTGCAGTTGCAGCGACTGGATTTCTAATAAGCATGCTAAATTTTACAATACAGAGTTACAATAATTAATAATTCTTAATATGAATATGCTAACATACCTACATACATAACACTTACATAGGCACAGCATTTGGCAGCAGTGTTTCGACGAAGTGTTTCGTCCCTTTTTGAAATAGCTTGACAACGCAAAATGGTCTGCACAAATTATGGCTCTCCATAAGAAGTTCATGCTGCAAATTTTACTCCACTTGGCTCTGCGGTCATCGTTTGGAACATAAATAACTTCCACCTTTACGTATTTGCTTTTTTTACAAATGCTGCAGCTCCTCATTTTTCTCACAATTAATTGCACTTTTCTTAATGTTTTTTTTAAGCTTCGCTTGTTTATTTGTCTTTTTTTATTTAAAAATTTTTAATTTTTCACTTTTAAGAAATTTTGAACTTGCACTTGTTTGAAAATTTTTATTTTTTTTTACATTGAAATTTGTAAACAAACGTAGTAAACATTTCTAACTACAAACCAGCTAGGCGGACGACACTACCTAGTAAAATAAATCTGCCTTGCATTTCCTTTTATTGTTAAAAAAAACTGTAATTTTTTTTCTTCTACAGCGTGGTATTTTTTAGTACAATATGAGAAAACCATAGTTGCATTACTAAGTACACTAGATTTTGAGTAGATTTTGTCAAAATCTCGTGGCGAAGTAGATTTTGCTTTGTATGAAAAATCTATCTAAAATCAACTTAATTTTGCTCGAAATCTCAGCAGTACTAGATTTCGTTAAAATGTAAATGGACTATAAGTTTTTTTAATAGAATTCAAAAGAATAAAAAAATGTCAGAACCATTAAATCCCTATAGTAATGATATTTTCGATTCGTTAGTTTTAAAAAAGTATGCTCCATATTCGGCTTTGTGGACAAATATTATGGGTAAATGTGTTAATGACAAAAATACCAGAATTTCAAATAGCGCCGTTGAGAGCTACTTTAATATTACAAAAAAATATAACACTAGAAGGCAAGAGCGATGTAGTACCTACAGAATACATAAGAAAAAGTTATACGTATATTAAAACTAAAATAACTGATGCAGAAAATACATACAACGCTGTGGGGGTTTTAGGGGGATTCTTCCACTTCGATGTGGGTGGGGTCGTCCACACAGTTGTGGGGAAAAAAATATTTAACGACTTACCCGTTATTTATCAGCAACGATGGCGTGGGTTGGTGGCTCCGTCGCGTGGTGACTTAGATGGTTCCGAGCTCCTGACAGGGATGTGCCTCACTCGGTCAAGTTGGGTTTGCTGTCGTTTGCCTGCTGGACACTTCTCGTCTTGGTGGATCTTTCTAAACACTTTTGTAGTTATATTTTCTTATTTAAAAAAAGTAACACATTTGGATGATTATATTTTTTCAAGTAGAATTTATTTATCTTTTTTTTATTAACTTCACTTTTTGATTTTTCGTTCTTTTAAATTTAATTTACATAATTTACTTAATTACGTTTTTTTGTGTTTCTTTCACTAAGACTGCTTGAGTGTGTGTGGGTATTTTTGTTTTATTCTTTAATTTAAATATTTTTCCTTATTCTTTTCTTTTTGTTTTATAATTTAATGATTACGATTTGTTTGACTTCACCATTTGATATTCACTATGCAACTAACTAAATTCCACCGCGCATTCTTTTGCCCTTTTTTTTTTTGTTTTCTGTTTCTCTCTTGTTTATTTACACAGAAGCAAAAAAAAGGGCAAAAGAGTGTTTACAACGCATTCTGCGTTTGCGCTTAAACATCCCGCCCCCTTGCTTGATTGCAACTAGGAGGATGGAAACGGGGTGTTACGATAAATAAGAAATATGTGATTAATAGTAGGGTGGAAGTGCACACCAGAATTACAACCATGTGTGACAAAATAAGTTACAAAATGTTCAATAATCCAAATTTTAAATATTTCAAGCAAAGTTCAAATACAATAAATACTAGCGGGGCCCCGCGGATAAAGTAGTTACCTTTATGTGATGGAGTAACAACAGGGGGTATATTCGTGTTGTGCGGGGGGTTATGTGAGCGAATATTATTTTCATGGGGGTTAGGGGTAGATATAACGGGAGCAGATTGGGGTGCTACAGGGTTACGTATATTTGAGGCTGAATTGCGTTCATGGCGGTGCAGCAGCGAATGGTGGCTTTTCCACAAGCACTGCACACAAATTTGCTTTTACATTGTCTACGCTCATGGGAGGTAGCGACACAATTTGTACAAAGTTTATGTTTTTTAACTATATTGTATCTATTTTCCAGAGACATACCAGGAAACACTGAACAAAATCTAATGGGATGTGAGTGGGGACACAAAGGACATTTTTTGTATTTGTCAATTAACACGCTGGTATTAAAACTGTTAAGTTTTTTCTCATTTGAATTCGGTTTTTTGTAATTCGAAACTTTAGGCGCGTTTGAGACATTCGAGTGTGAAAACGTTGAGCGGATATCTGCAACTGATTCTAATGTCTGCAACCGAGACGTCAGGAACGCATCCATTTGTTTCCAGGCTGGCAACTCTGTGTTGTGGGGCAAAGATAGTTCCCACAAATTGAGCGTGGTATCGGCTAGACAGGTGGAACAAATATAAATAAAAATGGGGTCCCAATTTTTGGTGTCGATTCCTAACAGTGTTAAATTCGTAACGCCCAGTCTCTTTAGGAAGGGGGGAAATATTAAATAAACATTTTAATTGCGCGTTCACCAAAACGCGCTTATTTTCGTACCTTTGTACCAGGTGTTGCCATCCCATCTCGAACCCATCGTTCGTTATGGGGCAAGTTTTCAACAGGTCTCTCGCTTCTCCTTGTGTCTTCTTGAGTAAGTGGCACATCTTTTCCACCGGGGATAGGCGATTATTGTTCTTGTAGAGGGCCGTGAACATATCACGGAACGTTGGCCATGACTTATAGTCAACATGGAAGATCTCTGTATCGCAGGGGGGTACTGATATGAGGGGGTGTTGAGTTGCCTGTTCCTCTCGGGCAAGATGTCGCTTTGTCTTGTTGCGCAGTCTCGATGGCTTCATTTATTTTGGCGATCATTTTGGTATAAACCTCAAAAGTTGAAAAAAAAACGTTTTTCTAAAGTGTCGATATCGATGTCATCTTTCACGGGATCAAATTTTTCGATAGCATCGTCGTATAGCGACGCAAAAGCGTCCCAAAACCGTATAGCTTCTGTTTTCAGGACATCCCACGCGTGAATCGACTTATCTTCAACCGAGCTCTCATCCATATGAACTGAAAGCTTCGTGATGCGATCAGAGACACGGATCAATGATTTAAATGACGCCATTTTATCGTCAAATGCCCAAGTGGGGGGTATTTAGTTACCAAGGAAAAGACTAGATACTTCGCGATATAAAAATTGATCGACTGTTGATAATTCGCGATATAAAAAAAACTGATCGATTGTTGAGTATAAACAGTAGGGGGAATTTTCGCCAACAAGACAATAAAAAAGTGTTCAAATGGTAAAGGGATTCAAATAATTGATAAAAAATTAAAATATAAAATATAAGAAAAATATATTTTTTTTGGTTGCGCCTCGTTTTAATGTGCCCAAACTGTTTGGGTTGACCATCGTATACTTGTACCCGTTTATTTTTGGGTGACCCTCGTATACGATTGCCCGTTATGTTTCGTCAAAAAGAACAAGTGATAGTGACGAGCAGAATTTGTCGACGACAATAAAATTTGCAAATATTTGTTTTTTAAATAAATAAATACAGTTGTGTTCGAAGTTTTGCCCGAAATATATATTTTGTATAATAAATTGGTGGTAAATGCCAAATAAAACAGTTAACGTCTGATTTACTTTTTTACGTTTAATTTATTTTATTTATTAAAACAGGGGTTAGTAAATTTCAAATTTTCCTTTTTCTCCAAGTTCTATCAAACTTTCGAGAGATATTATTTAATTTAATAATTTAATTTAAAATTAAATTTATTAAAATTATTTATTAAATTTAATTTAATAAAAATCAAACACGTTATTAGTTTTCACTTTTCAAATATTTGAACGTCCAAAAAATTTCCAAGATGCACAATATTTGTCCGCTACTGTACTCGTATTTGTTTTCTTATTTTCAACCACCAAAATTATATGTATTCCTAATACACAAGCTTGTTATATATTTACATACGTTTGCATAAATTTTTCTGCTTATGCATGTACACATTAGTTATTATTATATTCATGCGTATATTAACCCTTATCGGACGCGACTTTTCACACGTTTGATTCTCACCAGGTTGTAGTTATTTTTAACAAATATGAAAAAAAACAATACTATGTTATTACAAGAATGATAAACTAAAGATTACGCCATCACTCACACAAAATTAAAACTTTCTGCGCATGTTGAATCAATGACGTCACGCAGTTTCTGTTCCTATTGGCTAACGATTTTCGACTGTCAAACTATTATATTTATATGTAAATATAACGGTGGGACAATTTAACTTTTGCTTCTAAAAAATTATTTATTAGCAAAAACTTTTTTTCAAAAATGTATTTATTGAAAACTCAATAAATAAAAATCATCCAACAATATTTTATTAATTGAAATATTATATGAAAATAAAATAAAGTGAAAAAAGGTTTTTTTATGTTATTGTTTTATTCATTTTCCTTTTTCTTTTGTTAATATTTTGAGAAATTTCAGTATTTAATAATCTCATTCTAAAGTACATTCTACACCTAAAAAAAAGTTTTTTCACTTCATCCTTTCCTTCAATGTCCTTTGCTTCCAATAAGTGTTTTTGGATATACCCGCTCGTAATCATCAATTGTTCTGCATTTAATTTCAAAAAAATGGCATCACACGATTTTAATGTTTTCATTAGTGCATCTGATGGCTTACTTAGCCCACCTTCACTTAGGTGGTTAACCCATGTATACGTCGAGTTCTCTAAAGGATTCATTGCAAGATTGGGGTTTTCGTTTTTTAACCTGTGACAAATATATCCGGCCAAATTCTCTAAACCGTCATACTGTAGGTTTTCTAATTCTATTTCGTTATTTTCGTGTAATATGTCCTCTGGGGTATCAGTATTAATGTTCTTAAATATAGTACCTGTAGAAACCAGAAGGAAAATTAAACACCTTTATTTTAAATTGTATATCAAGATTTACCAGTTAAAGAATTATGTACTTCTAAATCGGGAGTATTGTCGACCTCCACATTTGCATTGGCAGCTAAAATGCCTTCGTTATAGCCCAGAATATATGACCGAAGTCTATATTTGAATTCTTGACGATCAGGATGATCGTGGAGCCCGCCTTTCGATCTAATTATTCCAAAAAAATTTTCCAGGACATCCTGATTTAGGCGATATGTTAAAATAAATTCAATATTATATTTTTTTTTCATTTCAATGTAGAGCATTTTTAAAGCGTTGTTTGATTGAATTATGCCTGTGAAATAATATGTTAGTCAAATAATTTTAAAAGTATAAAATTATACCCTTTTGAAATGGTAACAGTGTATTTTTCCCATTCACACGTATCTCTGAGATCATTTGCGACATATTATTTAAAATATCATTTTGTATTTCTGGTGCCAAACCGTATGCGTGGGATCGTTCTCTAGAATCATGTCTTGGCACTCTTGAATTCATGACATCAAACCAGTTATTTGTCTAGGGAAGAAAAATCACAAAATCATTTATGGAATTATTTAAAAAAAATGTTATTACCAGTTTAAACAATTTATGACACTCGCTCCAATTTTGATTTTCCAAATATCCTAAACTGGCAGCTCGCGTTATAGATTGTGCAATTGTGTAAGAGAAAAGTTTGGTAGCTAGTTTAACCTTCTGCCTTTCAACTCCAACCACATTTAAATTGTGTGCTGATATTTTATGTGTGATCTTTAAATCATTGGAGTGTAAAGACAGAAGATTTAAAATTATATCTTTTTTAACATCCTTGTTATCAATGATGAATCCACTATCAATAAAATGGTTTCTCAAAAGCTTGATTAGATGTGGAACATCATTAAACACAAATATTTTAGTGTCGTCGTATAGAAACCTAAAAATTTTAAAAATACAATAATAATCTGATAGATGAGTATTTGTATAAAACGTACCAAGGATTATTAAAATCTACTTCTAGTTCATTGAACAATTTTCTATTTCCACCACCTAAATCGCAAACAATTGCCACAATTGTGAAACCACACTGCTTCATTGTTTTCAATATATTAAATAAAATAGTTTTTGACATTTGGCAGTCGTAATCATAATATATTGGTTGCTTCCAATTTGCAATTAAACCTTTTTAATCGAATAGAAAAACGTTATATTCAAAAACTTTAAGTTAACATAAGTAACTGACCTCTCAACAAAGCTACTTGGATGTAATTAGCTGGAGCTAGCATAGAGTCTGTTGGCTTGTCGTAGCAGTACTTTTTTTTCGCTTTCATTTCGTCGAAACTTAATACACATAGCTTTTCTTTTTCTGACATTTGGTTAGCCACAGACAATATTTTAACAACAGGCTCCAAAATACCCGTTGTCATTTCCAATTTTTGCGACCATCTTTGCAACGTTCTCACCGAGGGAAGAGGAAAATGCTTTTTCCTTAACAACCTATAAGCCTTGGCACTTGTGGAATACAAAGTAATGGATTGGGCAATATCTGCCTCTGTAAAATTTTGCCTTTTATTCCCATTTTTAAGTTTTTTTATTTGGCCTTTTGTAAATAAACATTTCAATGATTTCTCCAAATTTACGTTTGAAGAACTTAAGCTCTGCACTTGCCGAGTCAAATTTTTTATGGTGATGGCTGATTGACTTTGTGACATTTTCAGAATACCATTCTCCTGGAGCAATGCATCTCTAAAAATAATTTTAAATGAGCATTTGTAATTTTTTTCAAAAACTTACATACATTTTCATTTCTAAACTTTTTATGTACTGTTGTAAACTTTCTTCTTGAATTTCAGTCGTCATTGGAGAGCTTTTTTCGTCGCACTTTAGAATTTCAACGTTGTTTTCAATTTCAACTTCGTTTGCAGTTTCAACTTTGTTTGGAATTTCAGCATTGTTTGGAATTTCAGTTTCCTTTGCTGTATCGACCGTATCTATGGTCGAAACTGCTCCCGGTTTCAATTTTGGTGTACGCCGGTTGCTAAATCCTGTTCTTAACTATTAAGTAAAGGACTGCTAAATTTATACTGTGGAACTTACCCATTTCAAATTTCAAATTTCTTTCAAAATCTTCTTGGGTGAAATGTAAGGAACAACATTTATGGCTTTCCAACATTTATGGCTTTCCACCTGTTGCAAAAGTTTACCCAAGACTTCCTTTGAACTGCATTTTTTGGAAATTTATAAAATGATACATCTACATCATTTTAAAAATTATTAAAATTTCATTAAAAATACGGAATAAATTATTTTTTTTTAATTCCTCACTTGTTTTTTTACCACTATTTTGCTTGCACTTGCCCACTGCACACTTCATGTTGTTATTTTCCGGCAATATTTCTTTTGAGTTTTTCTTTGTTTTGTAGCTTTTTTAAGAAACTTCACTAATTTATTTTATAATGTTAATTTTTTTAACGTTCTTTTTCACTAATTTTTTCACAAAATTCGATGTATATTTCAAGAATAAAGAAATATTTTTTTTTGAAAACTGTCAATGTAATTTATATTGTAGGGCTGCCAACTTTCACGTAATGCACACGTTTTTCAGAAGAAATGTTAATTTTCACATATGAAAAATACTTGGAAACCTTTCAAATAGCCCAACTACGTCATCTAACGGGAAATCATGCGCAAGGCGTAATCTTTAGTTTATCATTCTTGATGTTATTATACATTTATATTCATTTCTTTTCAGTTTTGTTACAAATTATTTATTTTTTGTACAACTACTACATGTCTGAGTTTCTGATAATTATTTATATACTTGTAAGGTATGGTATTTTTTGAAGCAATCTCCAACATGAAGAAATGGTTTTCTCTAGGAACTATAACTCTTCTTTTCTTAGAAAATAACGAAGCGTTATTGCTAAACTCATCACTAGAGCTAAAATCACTTTCAGAAATTTCTTTGATATTTATAATATTTTCTTTATTCATTTTAAGGGCAAAAAATAAATTCAGACATTAAAAAAAAGAATTGAAAGTTTATTGCACAAGTTAAATGCTCTGCTGACAACGACAAACTGAAAAGATTCTTATGCTCAAACGGTAACGGTAAATACGTATTTTGAAATGGTAACGGTAAATTGAAGAAATGAATGCATTTTAAAAACAAATCTCATCAATAGACAGTATGTTTCGACATAATTCGCCTTGTCACTTCACACGTGCCATACGACCGTTGCAGAAAAGTACTGTTGTCTCGTCAGAGGTGACTTACGACCGATAAGGGTTAATGTAGGTCAGTAGAACAACAATTTTTTTTGACTTTACGCTTGCGTATTCTGCTTTAGTAATTTTTTTGGTGGTGACGTCACAAAAGTGATCTCTATATTTTTAACAAATATGTGCTCTCAAAATACAAGCAAATGAAGATGTGTGCATACAACCACACATAAGAATATTGTCTTTATTCTTTTTCTCTGCCGGCAGCGAATTTGCGACGGTCAAAGAAACTTCTCTGCTGTTTGTATTTATGTACGTTTGTAACTTCTTTTTTCTTCACACATGTGGGTAAATACGAATTTGCTTCTTCAATTTTGCTATATTAACAACTCGTTGATTAACCTTGAGCAAATTTGGTGTGTACGTATGTATATATATATGTGCGCATGCCAACAATCATAAGCACATACAGTTAGCCACATTCAAAATTGAACACTCCATATGAAAGTAAAAAATTTATTTTTTTGGGCTTATCACAAGAGAATTTAAGCTTCTTTTATTATTTTTGGTATATATTGATAGGTAGTAATTTAAAAAACTAAACTTAGAATATTCAATGTTAAACACAACAAATAAATTAAAGTATTAAAATTCATTTTTACAAAAGGCAGGTCACATTCAAAATTGAACACTTAGTTAACGATTCATAAAAGTATAGAAAGTTAAACCACTAATATTTCGTTGACTTTCCTTTGTGCTTTATTACTTCTTGCAACCGACGAGGCATGCTTTCAACAAGTGTTTTGCAGTAATTTCTGTCGATTTTTTCCGATTCATTTGAAATTGCTTGCTTTAATTTGGACTTACTACTAACACTCCTATGAGCCACCCTTTTCTTCAGCTCACCCCATATATGCTCAATAGGATTTAAGTCGGGCGATTGAGCAGGCGTTGCAATGACCTTTGGGCAGTTGTACAGCAACCAATTCCGAGCATTCCACGAGGTGTGCTTCGGATCATTGTCTTGGTAAAACAAAGTTTTTGCGAATACCAAGTTTTTCAGCACTACTATGGACGTTTTGTTTTAAAATGTCGATATAGCTCTTTCCGTCTAATATCCCATCAATAATATGTACTTTACCGACACCAGCTGCCGACATGCAACCCCATATCATTACCGAGCCGCCACCGAACTTTACAGTCTTCTTTATATTTTTGTCCTCCAACTCCTTACAAGGCATTCGCCATATAAAACGCCTTCCGTCTGATCCAAAAATATTTACTTTAGTCTCATCCGTAAATAAAACCTATAACCGAGTAAAATTTTGATTAACCAAAACTCTGCGTTTTCAAATTGATATTTTTTGGCAAACTCTAACCTAGCTTTTTGGTTTTTTTAGAAATTAAAGGCTTTTGCGCGGTACACGTGCGTGAAAATTGTGCTTTTTTAGAAGCCGGCGTATAGTTTCTGCGCATACATTCACTCCTCTTTCTTCTTTTAGTTTATTCTTCAAGTCTATAGCTGATAAATTAGGATTTTTTTTACTAGCCTCAGTATAAATCTGCAACACCTATCATCAATTTTCACTCTATTGTTTGCGTTTCGTATTTTGTCATAGACATTGCCTCTTTCTTTATATCTTTTAATCAATTATGAACAGTGGACACTTTTTTGTCAACGATTCTACTTATTTCACGGATTGATTTCTTGTCTTTGTAGTTTTTTATAAGAATTTCACGTTCTTCAATTGTTGTTTGACGCATTTTTGGACGAAAATACTTTAAATTAATCGGTAGCCACGTGTATACTAATGAAAATAAGAAACTTGCAATTTTAACTCAATTTATAACGGTATTTAACTGAAGAAATGTAACTGTTCAATTTTGAATGTGAGTATCACGTTTGCCGCTCTATTTAAACAAACTGGTGTTTTTGTTATTGTTTTTGAAGGAGAATAATAATATTTAACTATTTTACATTTAAGAATGGAATAAAGCGATATGTTAACAGAATATTTAATAGGAGTTTTTTTTCGTTTTTTTTTTTAATAAAATACAATGATCATGCCTATAATTTAAGTGTTCAATTTTGAATGTGGCTGACTGTATATGTATATAAATTTCGCGGTTTCTTATTTTTGCAGGTGCACAAGAAATCGAAAAATAAGAAACCGTTGGAAATGCAATAAAACGCAAGTACCGCTAATAATGGTTTTTGCAAATTATTATGCAAATTTGAAAAAGGGTACAGTCAACGCTGTTTTTTCAAAAGGGTTATTATTATTATTATTTTTTTTTTTTTAATGTGGGGCCCAGCACGTAATGCTTGGGATTTTCCTGTATGGAAACACGGGTAGGGGTATGGGGTTTTGTTCTCCTTTATACGGAGGAAAACTTTATTTATATATATAAATGTATATATATGGGGTCCGGAATGGGAATCCGGTGGGGTTTTTCTCCTTATAGAGGAAAGTTTTCGGGGTTTTTGGGGTACTGGGTTGGATCCGGCTCGAAGGACCAAAAAATGTGGGGGTTTTAAGGGGGATTCTTCCACTTCGATGTGGGTGGGGTCGTCCACAGAGTTGTGGGGAAAAAAATATTTAACGACTTACCCGTTATTTATCAGCAACGATGGCGTGGGTTGGTGGCTCCGACGCGTGGTGACTTAGATGGTTCCGAGCTCCTGACAGGGATGTGCCTCACTCGGTCAAATTGGGTTTGCTGTCTGGACACTTCTCGTCTCAAAATACATACTCAGAAAAAAGAAGTAAAGAAGGCGAAACTAAAACTGGAGAAAGAAACTTGGTGTAGAGTTCCAGCAAAAAAGAAAAGAAAATTAAACCCTAAAATAATTTTTGAAAAAGTGTTAAAACAATATTCTCTTGCCTAGATCATTAAAAGAAAAAAAAAATTTTTAATTTTCATATTATAATCTTTATAAAAATAAATCCGTCCCTCACACTTTAACTATAGACTTAACCGAATTTAAAAGTTTAGATCCATCAAAATGTATTTTTAATAATGTTATTGGCATTTACATAACAATTTTATTAAAAGATACACAATTATCAGTATTTGCCTTTTCCTGCGAAGAAGGTAAATTTTTTTTCACAAAGGTAATATTCAACTTCCGTTAGAAAAGTTTAGTTTTATAATTTTACCAATAATATACCAAAGTCATTATACTTCAGCATACCTTGATACCACAAAAAAATACTTTTATTTATAAATTTTATTAACGATAATTCACTAAATAAATCTCAAATGTTTGAAAAATTTATGAATAAAATAAACTACGAATCTTGGTCAAATATAGAAATAGAACATGACTTTCAGAGGGATAGTTTTAACTGGGGCGTATATATTTGTCTCTACATCAAAGCTCCTCTGGAAAACAAACTTTTAAAGTCTTTTAAATCCTAATTTGTATAGAGATACCATGAAAATTTTGCTTGAAGAAAATGCAGACAATATGAACGAAGTTTGCCTTCATTGTGGTGATGTAGCTGAAAATACTATATTTAAGTGTATGGAATGCCAAAGGCCAGCATGTCTTGGTTGTGCTAAGTATCTTTACAAAACCAAAACTCACAAAAATAACTAAAAATGTGTATTTTGTGGAGCATGAATTTTTAACAGTTTTTACCAACATTGAAATTTCCTTTTTTGATGATGTACAAGTACAGTGAAAAAATTGTAAGTTTCTAAACAAGTAAAACTTGTACTCCATTGCAGTTATTCTATAGTGCAAAGCCATAAATTGGCGTACTCGATAAGAAACTGCTAATTTATTTATTTTCATAAATTTTCAATTGTGCAACATTTATTTATTTTGCCTGCAATTAATATCCTTCAAGCTTTACCTTAAAATTTAATTTGATATTGAATTCAGAAATCTGTGTCTTATCTCTTTTTTATTGTCAATATTAAAGTTTTATTTTGTCCTTTTTTATTAATTTTCTTATCTAATTTATTAAAGCACTCGTTTTTTTCTTATTTTAAATATAAATTTTTTTTTTCTTAATGTTTAACACACACAAAACTATTTAAAAAAATATAATAAAATAGATTTTTGTCCAAACGATAAAGCAAAAAAAAAAACACTACGATAATTTATTTATATGCACAGGCACTTTATTGAGGGTCTTTAATTAAATATTTTGCAAAGTGCCTGTGCATATAAATAAATTATCGTAGTGTTTTTGATATTTTTATTTTCATCCTCTTTCAACTGTATAAAAGAGCAGAAAAAAAGTCTGCCGCAATACAGTAAAGAAAGAAAAATAGAATTACTGTTGGTTATTGTTATTTTTGCTTAAACTTTGAATTTTGTCTTTGCTTTATTGTTTGGACAAAAATCTTTAGTTTATGTAAAATGTTTGTCAGAAGTTTCCTAAAGAGTTATGTAAGCGGTAACGAAATGGCCATCGAGACGTGCTTTGACCCTCAATAATCAATATCGGTAATTAATTTAATCGGGATAATTAAATAAAAAATAGCACGAAGTTTCTTGTGAAAATTAAAAAAAAAGAACTCATTTACTTAAAAAAGTTTTTTTTATTGTTTTTATAGAAGAATACCTCGCACACAATTTTGTATAATTACGATTTTGCCATCTTTTTTTGTTTCCATAAAAATGGGTTCATCCCTTAGAGAACCTTAAATTTTAAAAATTTAAAAATTTCCAAAACCCATCCCAACTCGCGCTGTTAAAAATTCCAAGTATGGACAATTAAAAATAATACTTTACATACAATTCTGTATTATTACGATTTTGCCATATTTTGTTGTTTCCATAAAAATGGGTTCATCCCTTAGAGAAATACAAATTTTAAAATATAATTGCCCAAGCCCGTTCCAACACGCGCCGTTAAATATTTTAAGTATGGAGAACTATCGAAGGACACCTCGCAAGCAAATCCCATTCGTTTTGGTTTTGCCATATTTCGTTGTTTCCATAAAATTTACAGTTTGGATGCATAAACCGAATTTTTATTCCTTTAAGAGGGCTATGTTATCTTTCTAACCGAGCTCTGTTAAATTAAAAGGTTTTTGGCAAATCTAAAAATTTTGAAATTAAAGCCACGCGCACTTTTATAAAAATGCCATCGTTTTAACAAGTATTAAATATATGTATATAAATATTAAATAAATATAATCATTAAAACTTCAATGCCATTATTAAATTCAGATTATAAAAAAAATAAATAAATAAAAGTGCTGCACGTAAGATTCTTTTTCTTTGATTAATATAGTTATTGAGTTATAAAATCTCTGTTGGAGTAAAAACATTCACCTCACCTATATTAGCATGTAATTTTCGTGTTTAAATAAATGTAAATATAATTATGTGTATTTTTATCGCCCATGTACTTATTATTTTATACTACTATATTGAAGTTAACGTTTTAAATCTTTCGTTCGAATAAATTCTATCGAACTAAAAAGTTCTCGGTTTTTTTTTCTATTCATCAAAAAGTTAAACTGGTTATGGGCTTTTGCAGTATTTTTTTGGAACACAATTAAATAAAGAACAAAATATTGTAAATATAAATAAAGTTAAAAATTTATGTTGAACAAATATTTTGTCTCAAAGTTTTTTTTTTCTAAGTATATTAAATCAAAGTATGGCCGAAGTTTGCGAAACTTACGAACGAAAACTATGCAAACTCAAAATTTAAGATGGAGCTGCTGCTGTGCGAAAATAATTTATGGAATAATGTCATTGAAGGCAAATGTCCTGAAGCAATTTGCCATGGCAGAATTGGTACTAATTAATAAAAGGAGGGCATTGTAGTTGGCTCTAGTGCAAAAAGGCTAACGTTTAGGGATGCTTATTTAATTGTGCGTGGGTGTGTTTTTTAGTTTTTACTGTACTCACTTCAGGCTCCATATATAAATTTTATAATAGTTTTTTTTCTGTTCATCCTCAAAAAAAAAAAGAGCTAGGATCGGTTGGCAAGAACCCCACCCCATACGGCGAGTCCGAGCAGAAGTATATGCCATCATGCCAGCCCTGCCGACAATCTAGTCATAATTAGAATTCATGTTCAACACCACCATCAGCTGTTAGCCTGTAGTTTTACTAGCAACACTAATGGCACCAAAAGGTTCCTCTACAATGTGCAACACATTAAACTAATTAGAGTAATTTTCCACGCATAACTTGGAAGCTATTCCACTTGTCCGCTATAAATGATCGATAGAGGATAAAACTACAAAACGATCGTGGCATAGCTTGTTTCTTGAAAGACTGTACAAAAAAGCTTATAAGCGGCAAACTTTTTAAATGCTTTTCGTTTATATCTCGAAAACTATTTCGTGTGCACATTACAACTATATACGATCGATGGAGAATAAAAATATGAATCGATCGTGGTACAGCTTGTTTCTTGAAAGACTATACGAAAAAAGTTTTTAATGCAAAAAAACGCTAATATTTATAATTTTCGTTTTAATTTATGTATATAAAATTAATATAACACAAATCGATCGTATTATAGATATACGAATCGATCGTGGTATAGCTCTTTTCTTGAAAGTTATTAAGTTATAAAGCAGCAAACCTTTTAAAAAAAATATATAAGTTTAGTTTTTCGCTTATATCTCGAAACCTTTTTCGCGTGCACATATACCGCTATCATTTTGTCCTCTATTAATTGGTACTAGTCGGTGTATGATATTACGAATAGTTATAATTTTAAGCCATTCGTAAAATTTTTCGCGTTATGACTTCTGAACGTAAGTATTTCCGAAAATAATCTATACCAATACGGAATCGTCTTTTTGTTCTATATCAATTTATACAAATTGATGTGTGGAACAGCTTTTGAGCTTTTTGATAAACAGAAAAAAACCGAGAACTATCTTGTTTAATAGAATTTATTGAAATGAAAGATTTTAAACGTTAACTTCAATATTGTAGTACAAAAATCATAAGTACATGTGTAATAGTTAAAAGGGGTGATAAAAATACACATTATTATATTTACATTTATTTACACAGAAAAATTACATGCTAATAAATGTTAAGTAAATGCTTATACTCCAACGCTCTTCCCCATTTACCTCAAATTGCATTTATTACAAAAATATTGGTGTTTGTTCGGTGGCAACGGTTCTGTTAAAATATCGGCTATCATTTCCCATGTGCTTTGTCTTAAAAGATAACTTTTCTTCATTTAAAATACATAAACAGCTTTGATTGTCTTTGGAAATTGTTGTCGGTTCAGTTATAGATTGGTGTGAGTCTGTTAGAAGTTGTCTTAACCATTTTGTTTCCTTAGCTGCTTCTGATAACGAAATGTATTCCGCTTCGCATGTTGATGTGGCGACAAGTGTTTGTTTTTGACAGGACCATGAAATTGTCCCGCGATTGTATAAAAATATACGGCCTCTGTTCGACTTTCGCTCAGTTCTTTCTTCTGCTCAGCTAGCATCAGCAAAACCAATTAGTTGTTGATCTTGGTTTTTGTTACTTAACAATTTTAGATTTATTATTATTCTCAAATATTTTAAAATACATAGTGTTGTTTTCAAGCGGTTAAGTTTCCTGTAATTTAAATCAATTGGTGTTTTAGCTGGTCTTGCTTCTTGGAGTCCAACTTTCGCAGTCTTATTTATATAAAGCAATGGGCTGAAGTCTGAAAATTGCCATCAACATCTTTCGATATTTCAATACCTAAGTAATGTTTTAAGTCACCAAGATTCTCTTAAGAATCTCTTTGTATGCAGTAGTCATAAATGCCAGCCAGCTCATAGACAACGTCAGGTCAGGTTCCAGCCCTTAACTACTCTTCGAGACCATCACAATAAAAAAATAGATTAAAAAATGAGAAACAAAGAAACAAAAAAACTTCACCGGACACATTTTTTTTCAAATGGAAAACTTGCTGTTGTTGTTCTCCCAATCATAACCCTCCCAACCTGGGACATTTTTTCCAATACACAAAATATTTAATGCCCCCTATCAATTCATACACACATACTCACTATATCCTCGTGAAAAATATTAATTATTTAAAATTAATAATCGCACGCGAGAAAGTATTTTTATTTATGTGGTTCTTTATTGATTTCAAATTTAAGACTAAAAGCTAAAAATACAATATGCAAATATTTGGGCTACAAAATAATCAAAATATAAAAAGACAAATGCATTGAAAGCAGCGTTGTCAACTTGGTGCGTTTCGCACCATTTTTGGTGCTTTTTTTGAATTTTTTGTGCGAAAATTTCCAGAGTTGGTGCGTGGTTCGTTTTTTTTTTAAATTTTGGTGCCTTTTTAATTTGCGGTAGCACCAAAGCAAAATTAACACACTTTTTTTTTAGTGTGAGAAAAAATGTTTGTACAAAAAATCCACCTGTTTTAATACCATTTCGTTTAAGACGTTCCAAATCATAAGCACAAAATGAAACGGTATTGTTGTTGTATTAATTTATGTTATGTTAAAAAAGAAACATTTCACTGTATGGAATATCTATCCCTTTTATATTTTCATAGTAATTGTTTTTGTAGTAAAGGCTGTTGTCGTATCTGTTGTTAAACAGCTTAGCAAAAGCAGAGTTTTGTCGTGATCAGTTAACTTTTAACCGACTTCAGAAAAAGAAGGAGGTTATACAATTTGACTGAATGTTGCTTTTTTATGTTTGTGCCTGCAGAACTCAGTTATTTCTGAACCGATTTTGAAAATTTTTGGTAATATGATAGATTATGCTTACAAATTGGTCCTGTTTAATAAACAGTTTATAATCTTAAAAATTAAAGGGTGTCCCCATACATATTTTTTACGTGTATTATAAACTGTAAAGGACGATTCTGTAAAATATAAAATGACTGCGTATTACTATGGCTTCCAATAACAAAAACTTATACAAAAATAAATCTTAAAATTTAAGGGTGTCCCCATAATTGATGTAAATTTACTTATATGGGCCTATGTTTTGAACCGTTATAGACAAACGCTTGTAAATTGGGCAGAATGTCGGTTGCTATGGTCCATATAGTAACAAATATTAATACTAAAAATTATCAACTAAAGGGTGCGCCTATAGTTCACTTAATTTTATGTATATGGCTTTTTAACAGTTGTAGACGGACGCTTGAAATTTACAACGAAACTGAATTGCTGAGTCCGCTATAACAACAAGTATAAAATTTGGATTAGGAAGTTAAAGGGTGTCCCAATAGTTGATGTAATTTCAAGTATGTGAACTAACTTTTGAACCGGTATAGACAGAACCCTGAAACTTAAAAGGGACTATATTGCTAAGCCCGCTATATCAACGAGTTTATAATTTAAATTTAGAAATTGAAGAGTATCCCATAATTGATGTAGAATTACTTATATGGGCCTACCTTTTGAACCGTTATAGACAAACGTTTCTAAATTGACATTATGTGGGGACTCGCGTAAGACTGCTTTCTAATTTTTATATTTTACAAAAAATAACGTTTTAAACGTAAATAATGTTTTATCTCATTTCAAAAATGATATCATGCCATTAGCAGTACAATTTGAATCCGATATCAAAATATTGTCTAGTATTGAAAACGGGTGGCGAATGATTAACCTTATGCAATGGAACAATATTGATTCAACATTAGAATTTTGGACTGAAGTAAAATTTTATAAAGACGCACTTAATATTAACCCTTTTCATGCACTAGCAAATACCGCGCATAAAATTTTGTCACTTCCATACTCAAATGCAGAAGTTGAGCGCGTTTTTGTTCAATGAATTTATTTAATCAAATTATTTATATATTTTTTTTACATTTATAAGCCTTTAATAAAATGAATATTGTATGAAAATTTTACTTATTAAGCTGTATGTATGTAATTATACAGAAATATTTTTTTAATGAATGATCGCTGTTTTTTATTTAAAAAGTTGTGTATGCAATATATGAAAAAAAATGTATTATCTAGTCCAAATGAACACAAACATATTTGTTAAGTTTTTTATTTTTGCTAACTTTTATTTTTTAATTTTGTTTGTTTGTAAAAACCTTGAACTTTAAGACTGCTTTATTGTTTAATTTTTAATACAAAAAATTACAGTTTTTTTTTGAAAAATTAAATCAAAACTTGGTACGTTTTCTCTTAAATGGTGCGTTTTTTTCTCCACTTTGGTGCGTTTTTAAATTTCAAAGTTGACAACGCTGATTGAAAGTATTAATATTTTAAATTAACAACAATAACAATGTAACGAGTAAACAAACAAAGGGATTAAAAAACAAATAAAGGTGTTAATAATAGTGATGGCACTTTCATCAGTAATGGGCAGGTGACTACAAGTGATCTCCTTCAACATTCTTTCCCCGTTGAAATATCTGCGTTCCCCGTAGAAACATTGACAACTCGAACGTGAACATCTGTACCAGCAATCGTCCTTGTAACTCGAGGCAAGAGCCACATTAAAGGAGGTGTGTTATCTTCATGAATGATAACTAAATCACCAATTTTGTTGTCTGGTTGCGCTTTAGACCATTTCGAGCGTTGTTGCAGTGAATGCCATAACTGCCAAAACTAACTTTTTAGAAACGAGATTTGCTGCCATCGATTAAGTGTTGATAATTGTGTGTTACCAAGCGTTTGATGCAGAATGAAAACCAAGGAATAACCAATCAAAAGATGAGCAGGTGTGAGTGCTTCGCCATCATTGGGGTCATCCGACATTGGATCTATTGGCCGAGAATTCAAAATGGCTTCTTTTTCCACAACTAAAGTTTGAAGTTTTTCGAATGAAAAACGGGCTTGAGAAACATTTTTAATCAGTAGTGTTTTTGCAGATTTAACAGCTGCCTCCAAAAGTCGACCGAAGTGTGTTTTAATGTCAGCCACATTTTTATCGGAGAGCAGCTTTTCTTTTAACTCTTTAAGCTGACTATGGGCGCCAGCAAAATTTGTTGCACTATAGCAAAAAATGCGTTAAGGTTGGCCACGTCGAAGTTTTGGGAATAACATTTTCAAATAAAAATGCAATTTATTTATTAGTTTGATATAGCAGGTATCAACACGTATTTCGCCGGTTAGAAAAGCCAAAAACATTTCCTTCAAGTATAAAAACAATATGAGGGTTATTTTAGAAACCAATACAGAAATGTTAAGGCTTTAACAAAAATTACCAACAAACAAACCACGTTTTTATTTTGCTTACAACACAGTTATTTTTTTTTTAATTTATCAAGGAAAGAAAAAAACATAACAGTGGTGCCAACAGTTTGCACAAGCAATTGCATATAATTTTTATTTGTAAAATTATTTTGGGAATTTTTATAATACTATTTATTATTTTATGCTAATATCCCATAACATTTTCAAATAAAAATGCAATTTATTTGTTGGTTTGGAATAGCAGGTATCTTTACGTATTTCGCCGGTTGCTAAAGCCAGCTAGTCAGGAAACCTTTATCCAAATTTTTAGAAAATCCAAAAACATTTCCTTTAAGTATAAAAACTTCAAAAACAACATGAAAGTTATTTTTATGAAGTTGTTGGTTGAAAGATCTGATACCAGTTCAAAATGTGTTGCCTTCGAACTAAAACAAACAAAAACAGCAATGTATGTTTTGTAAAGTGCCTTTCCACGAAGACGATATGAAGTCAGAAATGGGCCTCAAAAATCGACACCAGTTACTAGGAATGGTCGTTGAGCTCTGAGGCGATCAACTGGTAGTGGAAGCAATGGGTGCAATTACGAACCCCTTCTCTTGCGTTTATTATCCATACCCTTTGCCGAAGAACACCAATAATTACCTTTAGGCCAGCATGTAAATGAAGTCGATGTAAATGTTCAATGTACAGTTTAACAAACCGATGGTTTTTTATTTATTTTATTTATTTATTCAAAAAATTTAATATATAAAACCTTCAGTGGCCAAAATGAAAATATTTCATAGCAAAAACAATGCCCGAGAGCATTTAATTCAAAATATCAAATTAATAATATATAATTATAATAATTAATGTTAGTTATTAGTATTATTATTGGGTCCCCAGCCGTAGAACGTAGATTAAAATGAAAACCTCAATTAGTCCAATCAGTAGCAATACATAGCAATTATAAAGAAACTGAGTTACAATATATTAAAACACCAATGGATGATTTTTAATTTGAAAACATTATTAGATTGAGAAAAGACAGGAAGATTATGAGGTAGTCGGTTCCACCAACGTGCTACTCTAACTAAAAAAGATTTTTCAAAAAAGGAGCATGAGATAAGAGGTATTAGAATTTGAGGGTTCCTTGTGGAGTGCGTAAATGAAAACGATTCATAAAGAGAAAGTGATCTACCAGCTCTTATAATCTTATAGAAAAGAAGTAAATTACTGCATATGACAAATTTATCGAATTTGCAACCAAGGAAACGATGAACATGAGCAGAAATATGCTCACGACACCGAACATTGTAAACAAAACGTACCACAACATTAAAAATACGTTTAAGCTTATTCGGAATTTTAGAACAGGTACCAGAAAACACCTCAAGTTCATATAAAAGTTGAGATATTAATAAAGAATGAGCCAACATCCCCCTAACACGCAAAGGCAAGTATATAAAAAGAAGTAAAGAAGGCGAAACTAAAACTGGAGAAAGAAACTTGGTGTAGAGTTCCAGCAAAAAAGAAAAGAAAATTAAACCCTAAAATAATTTTTGAAAAAGTGTTAAAACAATATTCTCTTGCCTAGATCATTAAAAGAAAAAAAAATTTTTAATTTTCATATTATAATCTTTATAAAAATAAATCCGTCCCTCACACTTTAACTATAGACTTAACCGAATTTAAAAGTTTAGATCCATCAAAATGTATTTTTAATAATGTTATTGGCATTTACATAACAATTTTATTAAAAGATACACAATTATTAGTATTTGCCTTTTCCTGCGAAGAAGGTAAATTTTTTTTCACAAAGGTAATATTCAACTTCCGTTAGAAAAGTTTAGTTTTATAATTTTACCAATAATATACCAAAGTCATTATACTTTAGCATACCTTGATACCACAAAAAAATACTTTTATTTCATAAATTTTATTAACGATAATTCACTAAATAAATCTCAAATGTTTGAAAAATTTATGAATAAAATAAACTACGAATCTTGGTCAAATATAGAAATAGAACATGACTTTCAGAGGGATAGTTTTAACTGGGGCGTATATATTTGTCTCTACATCAAAGCTCCTCTGGAAAACAAACTTTTAAAGTCTTTTAAATCCTAATTTGTATAGAGATACCATGAAAATTTTGCTTGAAGAAAATGCAGACCATATGAACGAAGTTTGCCTTCATTGTGGTGATGTAGCTGAAAATACTATATTTAAGTGTATGGAATGCCAAAGGCCAGCATGTCTTGGTTGTGCTAAGTATCTTTACAAAACCAAAACTCACAAAAATAACTAAAAATGTGTATTTTGTGGAGCATGAATTTTTAACAGTTTTTACCAACATTGAAATTTCCTTTTTTGATGATGTACAAGTACAGTGAAAAAATTGTAAGTTTCTAAACAAGTAAAACTTGTACTCCATTGCAGTTATTCTATAGTGCAAAGCCATAAATTGGCGTACTCGATAAGAAACTGCTAATTTATTTATTTTCATAAATTTTCAATTGTGCAACATTTATTTATTTTGCCTGCAATTAATATCCTTCAAGCTTTACCTTAAAATTTAATTTGATATTGAATTCAGAAATCTGTGTCTTATCTCTTTTTTATTGTCAATATTAAAGTTTTATTTTGTCCTTTTTTATTAATTTTCTTATCTAATTTATTAAAGCACTCGTTTTTTTCTTATTTTAAATATAAATTTTTTTTTTCTTAATGTTTAACACACACAAAACTATTTAAAAAAATATAATAAAATAGATTTTTGTCCAAACGATAAAGCAAAAAAAAAAAAAAAAAAACACTACGATAATTTATTTATATGCACAGGCACTTTATTGAGGGTCTTTAATTAAATATTTTGCAAAGTGCCTGTGCATATAAATAAATTATCGTAGTGTTTTTGATATTTTTATTTTCATCCTCTTTCAACTGTATAAAAGAGCAGAAAAAAAGTCTGCCGCAATACAGTAAAGAAAGAAAAATAGAATTACTGTTGGTTATTGTTATTTTTGCTTAAACTTTGAATTTTGTCTTTGCTTTATTGTTTGGACAAAAATCTTTAGTTTATGTAAAATGTTTGTCAGAAGTTTCCTAAAGAGTTATGTAAGCGGTAACGAAATGGCCATCGAGACGTGCTTTGACCCTCAATAATCAATATCGGTAATTAATTTAATCGGGATAATTAAATAAAAAATAGCACGAAGTTTCTTGTGAAAATTAAAAAAAAAGAACTCATTTACTTAAAAAAGTTTTTTTTATTGTTTTTATAGAAGAATACCTCGCACACAATTTTGTATAATTACGATTTTGCCATCTTTTTTTGTTTCCATAAAAATGGGTTCATCCCTTAGAGAACCTTAAATTTTAAAAATTTAAAAATTTCCAAAACCCATCCCAACTCGCGCTGTTAAAAATTCCAAGTATGGACAATTAAAAATAATACTTCACATACAATTCTGTATTATTACGATTTTGCCATATTTTGTTGTTTCCATAAAAATGGGTTCATCCCTTAGAGAAATACAAATTTTAAAATATAATTGCCCAAGCCCGTTCCAACACGCGCCGTTAAATATTTTAAGTATGGAGAACTATCGAAGGACACCTCGCAAGCAAATCCCATTCGTTTTGGTTTTGCCATATTTCGTTGTTTCCATAAAATTTACAGTTTGGATGCATAAACCGAATTTTTATTCCTTTAAGAGGGCTATGTTATCTTTCTAACCGAGCTCTGTTAAATTAAAAGGTTTTTGGCAAATCTAAAAATTTTGAAATTAAAGCCACGCGCACTTTTATAAAAATGCCATCGTTTTAACAAGTATTAAATATATGTATATAAATATTAAATAAATATAATCATTAATACTTCAATGCCATTATTAAATTCAGATTATAAAAAAAATAAATAAATAAAAGTGCTGCACGTAAGATTCTTTTTCTTTGATTAATATAGTTATTGAGTTATAAAATCTCTGTTGGAGTAAAAACATTCACCTCACCTATATTAGCATGTAATTTTCGTGTTTAAATAAATGTAAATATAATTATGTGTATTTTTATCGCCCATGTACTTATTATTTTATACTACTATATTGAAGTTAACGTTTTAAATCTTTCGTTCGAATAAATTCTATCGAACTAAAAAGTTCTCGGTTTTTTTTTCTATTCATCAAAAAGTTAAACTGGTTATGGGCTTTTGCAGTATTTTTTTGGAACACAATTAAATAAAGAACAAAATATTGTAAATATAAATAAAGTTAAAAATTTATGTTGAACAAATATTTTGTCTCAAAGTTTTTTTTCTAAGTATATTAAATCAAAGTATGGCCGAAGTTTGCGAAACTTACGAACGAAAACTATGCAAACTCAAAATTTAAGATGGAGCTGCTGCTGTGCGAAAATAATTTATGGAATAATGTCATTGAAGGCAAATGTCCTGAAGCAATTTGCCATGGCAGAATTGGTACTAATTAATAAAAGGAGGGCATTGTAGTTGGCTCTAGTGCAAAAAGGCTAACGTTTAGGGATGCTTATTTAATTGTGCGTGGGTGTGTTTTTTAGTTTTTACTGTACTCACTTCAGGCTCCATATATAAATTTTATAATAGTTTTTTTTCTGTTCATCCTCAAAAAAAAAGAGCTAGGATCGGTTGGCAAGAACCCCACCCCATACGGCGAGTCCGAGCAGAAGTATATGCCATCATGCCAGCCCTGCCGACAATCTAGTCATAATTTGAATTCATGTTCAACACCACCATCAGCTGTTAGCCTGTAGTTTTACTAGCAACACTAATGGCACCAAAAGGTTCCTCTACAATGTGCAACACATTAAACTAATTAGAGTAATTTTCCACGCATAACTTGGAAGCTATTCCACTTGTCCGCTATAAATGATCGATAGAGGATAAAACTACAAAACGATCGTGGCATAGCTTGTTTCTTGAAAGACTGTACAAAAAAGCTTAGAAGCGGCAAACTTTTTAAATGCAAAAAAATCGCTCAAATATATAAGTTTGGCTTTTCGTTTATATCTCGAAAACTATTTCGTGTGCACATTACAACTATATACGATCGATGGAGAATAAAAATATGAATCGATCGTGGTACAGCTTGTTTCTTGAAAGACTATACGAAAAAAGTTTTTAATGCAAAAAAACGCTAATATTTATAATTTTCGTTTTAATTTATGTATATAAAATTAATATAACACAAATCGATCGTATTATAGATATACGAATCGATCGTGGTATAGCTCTTTTCTTGAAAGTTATTAAGTTATAAAGCAGCAAACCTTTTAAAAAAAATATATAAGTTTAGTTTTTCGCTTATATCTCGAAACCTTTTTCGCGTGCACATATACCGCTATCATTTTGTCCTCTATTAATTGGTACTAGTCGGTGTATGATATTACGAATAGTTATAATTTTAAGCCATTCGTAAAATTTTTCGCGTTATGACTTCTGAACGTAAGTATTTCCGAAAATAATCTATACCAATACGGAATCGTCTTTTTGTTCTATATCAATTTATACAAATTGATGTGTGGAACAGCTTTTGAGCTTTTTGATAAACAGAAAAAAACCGAGAACTATCTTGTTTAATAGAATTTATTGAAATGAAAGATTTTAAACGTTAACTTCAATATTGTAGTACAAAAATCATAAGTACATGTGTAATAGTTAAAAGGGGTGATAAAAATACACATTATTATATTTACATTTATTTACACAGAAAAATTACATGCTAATAAATGTTAAGTAAATGCTTATACTCCAACGCTCTTCCCCATTTACCTCAAATTGCATTTATTACAAAAATATTGGTGTTTGTTCGGTGGCAACGGTTCTGTTAAAATATCGGCTATCATTTCCCATGTGCTTTGTCTTAAAAGATAACTTTTCTTCATTAAAATACATAAACAGCTTTGATTGTCTTTGGAAATTGTTGTCGGTTCAGTTATAGATTGGTGTGAGTCTGTTAGAAGTTGTCTTAACCATTTTGTTTCCTTAGCTGCTTCTGATAACGAAATGTATTCCGCTTCGCATGTTGATGTGGCGACAAGTGTTTGTTTTTGACAGGACCATGAAATTGTCCCGCGATTGTATAAAAATATACGGCCTCTGTTCGACTTTCGCTCAGTTCTTTCTTCTGCTCAGCTAGCATCAGCAAAACCAATTAGTTGTTGATCTTGGTTTTTGTTACTTAACAATTTTAGATTTATTATTATTCTCAAATATTTTAAAATACATAGTGTTGTTTTCAAGCGGTTAAGTTTCCTGTAATTTAAATCAATTGGTGTTTTAGCTGGTCTTGCTTCTTGGAGTCCAACTTTCGCAGTCTTATTTATATAAAGCAATGGGCTGAAGTCTGAAAATTGCCATCAACATCTTTCGATATTTCAATACCTAAGTAATGTTTTAAGTCACCAAGATTCTCTTAAGAATCTCTTTGTATGCAGTAGTCATAAATGCCAGCCAGCTCATAGACAACGTCAGGTCAGGTTCCAGCCCTTAACTACTCTTCGAGACCATCACAATAAAAAAATAGATTAAAAAATGAGAAACAAAGAAACAAAAAAACTTCACCGGACACATTTTTTTTCAAATGGAAAACTTGCTGTTGTTGTTCTCCCAATCATAACCCTCCCAACCTGGGACATTTTTTCCAATACACAAAATATTTAATGCCCCCTATCAATTCATACAAACATACTCACTATATCCTCGTGAAAAATATTAATTATTTAAAATTAATAATCGCACGCGAGAAAGTATTTTTATTTATGTGGTTCTTTATTGATTTCAAATTTAAGACTAAAAGCTAAAAATACAATATGCAAATATTTGGGCTACAAAATAATCAAAATATAAAAAGACAAATGCATTGAAAGCAGCGTTGTCAACTTGGTGCGTTTCGCACCATTTTTGGTGCTTTTTTTGAATTTTTTGTGCGAAAATTTCCAGAGTTGGTGCGTGGTTCGTTTTTTTTTTAAATTTTGGTGCCTTTTTAATTTGCGGTAGCACCAAAGCAAAATTAACACACTTTTTTTTTAGTGTGAGAAAAAATGTTTGTACAAAAAATCCACCTGTTTTAATACCATTTCGTTTAAGACGTTCCAAATCATAAGCACAAAATGAAACGGTATTGTTGTTGTATTAATTTATGTTATGTTAAAAAAGAAACATTTCACTGTATGGAATATCTATCCCTTTTATATTTTCATAGTAATTGTTTTTGTAGTAAAGGCTGTTGTCGTATCTGTTGTTAAACAGCTTAGCAAAAGCAGAGTTTTGTCGTGATCAGTTAACTTTTAACCGACTTCAGAAAAAGAAGGAGGTTATACAATTTGACTGAATGTTGCTTTTTTATGTTTGTGCCTGCAGAACTCAGTTATTTCTGAACCGATTTTGAAAATTTTTGGTAATATGATAGATTATGCTTACAAATTGGTCCTGTTTAATAAACAGTTTATAATCTTAAAAATTAAAGGGTGTCCCCATACATATTTTTTACGTGTATTATAAACTGTAAAGGACGATTCTGTGAAATATAAAATGACTGCGTATTACTATGGCTTCCAATAACAAAAACTTATACAAAAATAAATCTTAAAATTTAAGGGTGTCCCCATAATTGATGTAAATTTACTTATATGGGCCTATGTTTTGAACCGTTATAGACAAACGCTTGTAAATTGGGCAGAATGTCGGTTGCTATGGTCCATATAGTAACAAATATTAATACTAAAAATTATCAACTAAAGGGTGCGCCTATAGTTCACTTAATTTTATGTATATGGCTTTTTAACAGTTGTAGACGGACGCTTGAAATTTACAACGAAACTGAATTGCTGAGTCCGCTATAACAACAAGTATAAAATTTCGATTAGGAAGTTAAAGGGTGTCCCAATAGTTGATGTAATTTCAAGTATGTGAACTAACTTTTGAACCGGTATAGACAGAACCCTGAAACTTAAAAGGGACTATATTGCTAAGCCCGCTATATCAACGAGTTTATAATTTAAATTTAGAAATTGAAGGGTATCCCATAATTGATGTAGAATTACTTATATGGGCCTACCTTTTGAACCGTTATAGACAAACGTTTCTAAATTGACATTATGTGGGGACTCGCGTAAGACTGCTTTCTAATTTTTATATTTTACAAAAAATAACGTTTTAAACGTAAATAATGTTTTATCTCATTTCAAAAATGATATCATGCCATTAGCAGTACAATTTGAATCCGATATCAAAATATTGTCTAGTATTGAAAACGGGTGGCGAATGATTAACCTTATGCAATGGAACAATATTGATTCAACATTAGAATTTTGGACTGAAGTAAAATTTTATAAAGACGCACTTAATATTAACCCTTTTCATGCACTAGCAAATACCGCGCATAAAATTTTGTCACTTCCATACTCAAATGCAGAAGTTGAGCGCGTTTTTGTTCAATGAATTTATTTAATCAAATTATTTATATATTTTTTTTACATTTATAAGCCTTTAATAAAATGAATATTGTATGAAAATTTTACTTATTAAGCTGTATGTATGTAATTATACAGAAATATTTTTTTAATGAATGATCGCTGTTTTTTATTTAAAAAGTTGTGTATGCAATATATGAAAAAAAATGTATTATCTAGTCCAAATGAACACAAACATATTTGTTAAGTTTTTTATTTTTGCTAACTTTTATTTTTTAATTTTGTTTGTTTGTAAAAACCTTGAACTTTAAGACTGCTTTATTGTTTAATTTTTAATACAAAAAATTACAGTTTTTTTTTGAAAAATTAAATCAAAACTTGGTACGTTTTCTCTTAAATGGTGCGTTTTTTTCTCCACTTTGGTGCGTTTTTAAATTTCAAAGTTGACAACGCTGATTGAAAGTATTAATATTTTAAATTAACAACAATAACAATGTAACGAGTAAACAAACAAAGGGATTAAAAAACAAATAAAGGTGTTAATAATAGTGATGGCACTTTCATCAGTAATGGGCAGGTGACTACAAGTGATCTCCTTCAACATTCTTTCCCCGTTGAAATATCTGCGTTCCCCGTAGAAACATTGACAACTCGAACGTGAACATCTGTACCAGCAATCGTCCTTGTAACTCGAGGCAAGAGCCACATTAAAGGAGGTGTGTTATCTTCATGAATGATAACTAAATCACCAATTTTGTTGTCTGGTTGCGCTTTAGACCATTTCGAGCGTTGTTGCAGTGAATGCCATAACTGCCAAAACTAACTTTTTAGAAACGAGATTTGCTGCCATCGATTAAGTGTTGATAATTGTGTGTTACCAAGCGTTTGATGCAGAATGAAAACCAAGGAATAACCAATCAAAAGATGAGCAGGTGTGAGTGCTTCGCCATCATTGGGGTCATCCGACATTGGATCTATTGGCCGAGAATTCAAAATGGCTTCTTTTTCCACAACTAAAGTTTGAAGTTTTTCGAATGAAAAACGGGCTTGAGAAACATTTTTAATCAGTAGTGTTTTTGCAGATTTAACAGCTGCCTCCAAAAGTCGACCGAAGTGTGTTTTAATGTCAGCCACATTTTTATCGGAGAGCAGCTTTTCTTTTAACTCTTTAAGCTGACTATGGGCGCCAGCAAAATTTGTTGCACTATAGCAAAAAATGCGTTAAGGTTGGCCACGTCGAAGTTTTGGGAATAACATTTTCAAATAAAAATGCAATTTATTTATTAGTTTGATATAGCAGGTATCAACACGTATTTCGCCGGTTAGAAAAGCCAAAAACATTTCCTTCAAGTATAAAAACAATATGAGGGTTATTTTAGAAACCAATACAGAAATGTTAAGGCTTTAACAAAAATTACCAACAAACAAACCACGTTTTTATTTTGCTTACAACACAGTTATTTTTTTTTTAATTTATCAAGGAAAGAAAAAAACATAACAGTGGTGCCAACAGTTTGCACAAGCAATTGCATATAATTTTTATTTGTAAAATTATTTTGGGAATTTTTATAATACTATTTATTATTTTATGCTAATATCCCATAACATTTTCAAATAAAAATGCAATTTATTTGTTGGTTTGGAATAGCAGGTATCTTTACGTATTTCGCCGGTTGCTAAAGCCAGCTAGTCAGGAAACCTTTATCCAAATTTTTAGAAAATCCAAAAACATTTCCTTTAAGTATAAAAACTTCAAAAACAACATGAAAGTTATTTTTATGAAGTTGTTGGTTGAAAGATCTGATACCAGTTCAAAATGTGTTGCCTTCGAACTAAAACAAACAAAAACAGCAATGTATGTTTTGTAAAGTGCCTTTCCACGAAGACGATATGAAGTCAGAAATGGGCCTCAAAAATCGACACCAGTTACTAGGAATGGTCGTTGAGCTCTGAGGCGATCAACTGGTAGTGGAAGCAATGGGTGCAATTACGAACCCCTTCTCTTGCGTTTATTATCCATACCCTTTGCCGAAGAACACCAATAATTACCTTTAGGCCAGCATGTAAATGAAGTCGATGTAAATGTTCAATGTACAGTTTAACAAACCGATGGTTTTTTATTTATTTTATTTATTTATTCAAAAAATTTAATATATAAAACCTTCAGTGGCCAAAATGAAAATATTTCATAGCAAAAACAATGCCCGAGAGCATTTAATTCAAAATATCAAATTAATAATATATAATTATAATAATTAATGTTAGTTTTTAGTATTATTATTGGGTCCCCAGCCGTAGAACGTAGATTAAAATGAAAACCTCAATTAGTCCAATCAGTAGCAATACATAGCAATTATAAAGAAACTGAGTTACAATATATTAAAACACCAATGGATGATTTTTAATTTGAAAACATTATTAGATTGAGAAAAGACAGGAAGATTATGAGGTAGTCGGTTCCACCAACGTGCTACTCTAACTAAAAAAGATTTTTCAAAAAAGGAGCATGAGATAAGAGGTATTAGAATTTGAGGGTTCCTTGTGGAGTGCGTAAATGAAAACGATTCATAAAGAGAAAGTGATCTACCAGCTCTTATAATCTTATAGAAAAGAAGTAAATTACTGCATATGACAAATTTATCGAATTTGCAACCAAGGAAACGATGAACATGAGCAGAAATATGCTCACGACACCGAACATTGTAAACAAAACGTACCACAACATTAAAAATACGTTTAAGCTTATTCGGAATTTTAGAACAGGTACCAGAAAACACCTCAAGTTCATATAAAAGTTGAGATATTAATAAAGAATGAGCCAACATCCCCCTAACACGCAAAGGCAAGTATAAATTGTTTGTATATATCCTTCGCAGAATACCAAAAACTCTTGAGCTAAGAATATCAATATGGGATACAAAAGAAAGCTTAGAATTAAGCATAACACCGAGGCATTTAATGCTTTCAACGAAGTCAATACTAACACCAGCCAAACAAATATCAAAATTAGGAAAAAAGCATTTAGTTGGTCCAAACATTATAGCTTTGGTTTTAGAAGGGTTAATACTAAGAGAATAATCCAAAGTCCACTCAAGAATACGCTGAAGACAAAAGTTAATGTTGCTTACCAAAACGTCATCACAGTCCATGCGACTAGTAAATAAAAGAAAGACATCGTCAGCATATAAAAATATTTTACATAAAGTAGAATCAGTATTACCAGGAAGATTGTTAATACATAAGATGAATAATAGCGGTCCAAGAACGGATCCCTGAGGAACTCCCGATGATAGAGATTTAACGCTAGATACTAAGCCCTTAAGCTGAACAAATTGAAATCTACCACTTATGTATGAAAGAATTAGGCTACACGCGGTTTTAGAAAAATAAAAATCATCCCTAAGTAGTTGAAAAAGCCGATTGTGGTTAATAGAATTAAATGCTTTAGAGAGGTCAAGGGAGACAAGAACATTAAATTGATTATTATTTGCATGTTGACGAATTCTATCTGTGATACTTAAAAGCAATGACGTGGTATTATAGCCTTTTCTAAATGCAAATTGTGCTCTATATAATTCTTCAGATGCAAATTCGAGTATTAATGGAAGAATAGAAATAGGCCTAAGATGCTCCAGCCCGTGTATCACCCTAGACTTAGGAATGGGTACTACTCTAGCAGTCTTCCAGCATCAGGGAAATATACATCTATATTTAAAATAGAGTTAATAAGATGAATAATGTAACCAGACAGAAAAGGATAAACAAGTTTAATAAAACTAATTGAAATATTGTCAACACCTACAGACTTGGATTCCCACTTATTCAAATCATCAACCACTTCAACACCAGAGACACAACGAAAAGAAAATGAACTCAAAGAATCCTTAAAACTTTCTATATCCAAATCTGAATCACCACTGTGAGCAGCATTACCCCCGAGACAAAAAAATCATTTAAAGCATCAATATTACCACTATAGGATATAGAATCACCATCCACACAACCCGCACTCTTAAGTATTTTCCAAGGACTTGCAGAACCTAATCCCCAAAGTATTTTAGAAAAATGTTTTCTTTTAATCTTACGAATTACATTTTTGACTTTATTACGAAGCCAAAGCAGGAAAGCGAGCATCAAAGGGAATGGGAGCTTTTGAAAAGCGTCCACCGACCTGAATTATGTTGAAAATGTTGATATTTATATTCATCTGCTGTATAAATGGAGCTAATTTTTGAATAGATGGCTGAACCGAGTTGTGGTTAAAAGTATTTGTGTTTCTGCAGCAAATACTTTGAACATGTGAAACTATTCTCCAATAAGTATTTTCCGGCCCAACAGGTATAAGGTGAATAATATTTTTGACTCCTAACGACAGATTTCCTGTACGTCTATAGGAAATACGAAAATCATAACTATTCGAATAATTTTATAATATGAAAAATGCTTATTAATAACCATATCTATAACGGTCCTGCCAGTTATATGCGTTGTACACTTGAAGACGACTGTTTTTCTCTTTTCTAAAATTTCTTTAGGATCGGTGTTGATATTTTCGGGCCAATTATTAGCACTATTATCAAGAAATTCAGGGCCAGTAAACCAAATTGTACTCGACAGATCAGCGGCGCAACAGCCGCGGGATACAATGTCAGCTGGGCTCATTTTTGAAGGCACATGCCTCCAAGTTACTTCTCTTGTCTGTTGCTGCAACTCCGAAATACGATTTGCCACGAAACAATTTAATTTTGATAAAAGCATTTTCAACCATTGCAAAACGATCTTTAAAAGGAAAACTGAAGACATAAATTTAGAAATTTTACCTTGTATTTTACACCAAGTTCGACTAAGTAATACTGCAGCACATAGTTCAAGACGAGACAAAGACTGGGCCTTGACGCAGCTACCTTCGATTTGGCAAATAACAAATTCGATTTATAACTACCATTAACAGCAACACTATAGTACAAGCAGCAGCCAAATGCGCGCTGTGAAGCATCTGCAAGGCCGTGTATTTCGCCAAGCATGTTTTCTGATGTGAAAACGTACTGAGGTACTTTGATGTAACGAATGTATTCAAAATCATCTGTAATTTAGAACTACATATTTGCCAAGATTGGAGTAAAGGGATGACCCAACCAGTGTTTTGGACCCATAGTTTTTGAAGTAGAATTTTACATCGAATGCCGATTGGGCTTAAAAGACCAAGCATGTCAAATATTTTGGCTACATTTGACAAAATTGAGCATTTTGTAGGTTTCCGCATCTCCGACAGATCGCAGCGAAACATAAATATATCCTAGCTAGGATTCCAGGCCATTCCAAGTGTTTTTGTGATGTCATCTTCAGAGTTTTAATGGCAAGTTCTTCACTGTTGTTGTTGTTGACAAAGTCCGGGCAATAACTGTTCCACTTGGCAAGCTGAAGACCATGAGCGCTTAAAACTTTTATTATTTCAGCTTTCTTAACTGCTAACATTTCGAGACTATCAGAACCAGTGAGAACAACATCTACATATAAATCCTCACGAAGTACCTTCGCACCGATGGGAAAAGTTTATCTGTTTTGATCAGCTATATATACAAACTTCTTCTTGCTAAAAACGGTGCCGCTGAGAGCCCATATGTAACGTTGTTTAGACGAAACACGCTAAGTTCATCCTGTGTATTAAATCATCAAAGAGTCAGTTGAAATTTACGATCACGGTCATTGATTAGAAATTGGCGGTACATTTTGGAGCGAATCTCTTCAATCGAAACGAAAAAAGAGTAGTAATTAAATCTTGCTGTATTGTTGGGCCAACCATGAGTATATTATTCAAAGAATAATTCGAAGTTATACGAGCTGACCCATCAAAAACTACGCGAAGCTTTCTTGTTGTACTATGAGGCTTGAGAACACAGTGATGAGGTATGATATAATGTGGACTAGATATAGCACCACTGTAAAGTGACATGTGACCAAGTGCCATATATTCGTTTATAAATTCGACATACATAGATTTTAATATAGAAACACGATCCCAATCTACGTTCGAGCGATAGAAATCTATGTTTACAATTTTCAAAAGACACACCTAAGCAATCAGTACTTTGTTTAAATGGCATTCGAACTAGCCCAGTAAAAAATATACGGATCAATCAAGCAATAAAGGAGAATTGACTTGTTCATCCGTTTGGAGTAATAAGCGAGCTATCGAAATTTTTTTTTGTTTTATTGTTTATGCCTCGCTTAATACTCCAATAGATTAATGGGGGATATATCAGTTCGTTTTTGTTTTTTTTTTTTTTCTTTGACATAATTGTTAATTGTTAATGTTTTCGTTTTGTTTTTCTATTAAGTCAGTTTAGTTTTAAAAAGTGAAAGACGTGTTTAACAAAAAAGCGAAAAGGTACGGGTATAGTAACAAATTTGTTAAAAATGTGTGAAAATTTAGTTTCTAAGCGCCATTTAAGACGACTTGTTGGAAAGAAAAAAAATTCTGAACTTGTAATCGGTAGACTTTAAGTGAACAAGAGGCATCAGTACCTTACAAAGTCAATGAATTGTCATTCATTATGATATCAGTTCAAACAATATCAGTGAAAATTTTAATGCGAAGCTCGCTTCTTGGGTAATGAAAATCGCGTTTCGAACGAATGCTGTAATTCACTACTCTACATTTTCAAAAGTGAAGGTATGGACGTTCCACTATGCAGAGAAACATTGTTGAAAGCAGTGAATACTTTCATTGTGGTTTAGAAAGAGCACTGATGATGCACGGCCAATACATATCACCTAATGCAAGTGACGAACAACTGATCGATATATTTGTGGATAGAATGCCGCTTTATGAAAGCTCATCAAATTCATTACGGATTGTGGAAGAATACATCTAATTAAAGAATAAAAATTTTCCCAATTAATTCTTTGAAGAATTAAATTCGGCAGAACAGCTGATTAAAACCGAACCTGATTCAGAAGACTGAGTTTTTTTTTAATGCAACCAGTTACACAATTATTCAAAATTCTTTGTTTTTTATTTTAATTTATTTCAGATTTCGTATATTAAACTGAGGTTTGACAAAATCAAAATTGAAAAAGCACTACGCAAAATGATCGGCGAAATATGCTGGTCAAATTAAATTGGGATGGATCAAAACATATGATAGCCTTAAACAAATACAAATTGTTTAACTTTTTTTATTTCGGTAATAGCTGAATTTTTAATATCATGCCTTTAATAATATATAAGGTGTTATTTTTTCTTCAATTTTCTTGCAGAAGCACTTAAAGACACGTATCAAACATACCCGGAATATGAAAAATCTTACAAGGTGGCATTTCGTAAGTATAAAGCAACAAAAAAATAGCAACATTTAAAAAAAATTTAAATAAATGAATATTTTCTTGTTTTTATAAAAAATAAAATTTGTATTTTATGTGGATGTTTACTCCATTAATGTTATATTAGGAGACAAAAACGATTACTCCCTCTGTCGTTATTTTCAAGATCAAATAGAGTACTCCATAAGGAGCTTAAAAGGAGTGCTCATGTCTGCGGACATGCTATGTTAAAAATCCAATGAGGTTCGGAGTTTTATGGAGTAATCCATTACTCGCAAAGGAGCGCTCCAAGATTACTCCTTGGATGATCCTATTTTTTACTGGGAGAATACGTCCATTGTTGTCAATTTTAGTATTTTGAAAGAAATTTTTTTTGTATTCTTAAACTTCCTAAAACCTTTTTAATGTGCTTTCTATACTTTCTGTTGAAGTATCGACACCCAAGTTGCAAGTAACTGGCGACGGGTTGTGCTGGTCGCTGAATTTACCACCGACTATCTATCCAAAAACTGTGTTGACAAGAAAAAATGCAGCATTACTACGAACGGCTATGTTGCACCGAAATAAAATGTTTTACACAATTTTTAATTTGTTGCGGCTCTACAGGCCTAAAGTTCTTATTCCACTTTGTATTAATAAATTATTTTTTATTTAAACGCTTTACACTACTGTCCTGTCACGGTCGCCAAAAAAAGCAGAGTAAAAAAATTAATTATTTAAAATAATTTCTGTATTACAGGCGATCAATCGTCTGAAAAATTTTTATAGAAATAACTCAAAAAACAGTTTTTTTATTTATGTGGTTCTTTATAGATTTCAAATTTAAGACTAAAAACAAAAAATACAATATGCAAATATTTGGGCTACAAAATAATCAAAATATAAAAAGACTGTTAATTTAATGCAACAAAATCATCAAAAATATAATAATAAATCAATAATATTTAAAATTAACAACAATAACAATGTAACGACTAAACAAACAAAGGGATTAACAATAGTGATGGCACTTTCATCAGTGATGGGCAGGTGACTACAAGTGATCACATCCAACAGTAATAAAACTAAAATTACATTAAAGATAAATAAAAATAAAAGTAGTACAATTATAATTCTTTACGTATAAAAAAAATATGACTAATCCAGAATAAAAAAAAAATTATATAAATATATAGATATATATATATATATATATATATATATATATATATATATATATATATATATATATATATATATATATATATACATATATATATATATGTATATATATATATATATATATATAAATGAATGTCTGTCTGTATGTTTGTGCTTTATAGGAGGCCAAACCCTTGGACCGATTTTCCTGAAATTTTCACAACATGTTACTATGACTCTGGAAGAAATAATAGGCTGTATGAAGTTTTAATTGGACAAAGGGGCGCGGCACCGCCCATATAACCCAAAAATTTAAATCGCCATATTTTGGCCATTTTTTGACCTACGTCGACGATATTTGGTACATATGGTATTGGCATAATTAGGAATACGTACCAGGAGAAAAGTGGGTGGGACCCCGCCCCTTTTTATAAAAATTAAAAATCGTAATATAGTCTTAACTACTGGACCAATCGTCATTAAATTTTCGCAATACTTTTAATTTTATTTAATAACGAGTGGTGTAGCGAAGCACACCGGGTTCATCTAGTATATTATATATTATAAGCAACCAATACTTCAAATAATAATTTTTTAGGGACTTCTAGAGCTTCACCCCAACTAGGTCCGAGACCAACCTTTATAATATTTTTTATTTTAATTCATTTTGTTTGTAGATCTATAAAATCAAACAAACAAAATTTGGCCGCCTTCTATTCGTTTCAGGCTGACACTGTTTTACCTGGTAGGCTTCTTATAACCATACAATTTCCTTATTTTTCAGGCCTGTCTCTGTATATATCCTCCTGGGACGTGAGATAGAGGAACCTCTCTCTCTCTTTCTATCAACAAGGATAAAAATCATGATTTTCTTTGTAACTACTAAAAAATAAATAAACTAAAAATTTCACCTTTCTATTCTTTTTTAAAACTTTTACTTCAAAACATAAATTGGGACATTCAGCCATGATGACACTATAATTTTATGAACAGGACTGTATTGTTGTTTTATTACACCATCCAGTTTTTATATATATACCTTATCTATTTTTACCATATGTGTTTCTTTTTAAATGCTTCTCTAATTCATTTGCGCTATTATTTTACATACTTTTTGTGTATATTATAAAAAGGTTTTTTCTTTTTACACAGTTTTGTACTTCTTTCACATTTATTTTTCTTATAATATCCTTTTGTGCTGCGATCCTTTTCCTTTTTTAGGACCTTTGCATCCTTTTTTTATTAAAAAAAAACTTCACGATTGTTCTTTAATTTAAATGTTTGCCCTTCGTTAACTTTTTCTTGAATAGTCTATTTTTCCTAGTTCCATTTGTCAAGCTGACTTATTTTAAAATAGATATTTTATAAAAAAAGTAACTCTGTAATTTATGACTACTTCCTTCTTCATTTACATGACAAAAGTATTTAATGTTATGCCATAAATAAATATATTTGGGTTTTCCTGAGCACTTCCTATTAAACTTATGGGCTAACCATTCACTTGAACATAACTAAAATTTTCCACTAATACTGCGTTTCCACTGCCTTGAAATCAACTAGTTTTGAGAAAAACACTTCGAAGTGTTTCCATTGAGCTGAAGTGTTTTGTAAATTCGAATTTATGACGTTACACTGACATATTTTTGCGTAAAAGAAAAAAAAAACTATGTTATTTTTTGTAAAAAAATCGTTTTTATTGTTAAATTAATTTTTGTTAATATATATTTTTCTTCTTATATTTTTTAAACACTTTTTTTTAACAAAAAACATTATTGCTTTCAAACATTTAAAAGTATTTGTCACTTTTTCGATAAAAACATCCAATATGAATAGATAACTCGGAGTTGAACTTGAATATCCTAGACACATCACAATGTTGCAAAGGCAAAATTAGTTCGAAAAAATAAATTTTCGACATGATTTTAAACAAATCAAGTGATTTAAGTGGTTTTTGTAGCATGTAAAATGTATGGAAAATCAAGTAACAAAACACTTGATTTGAGCAAATCAAGTGTTTTAGACAAAATCACGTAAATGGAAACAATAGCAATGGAAATGTAAATTGGTAACTAATATGTTATATCTGTGACTAATATACATATGTAATTGTTGAATAAAATAATCATGATTACCTTTTTACTCAGGTCAACATTAAACAAAAAAATAAATAAATAAATAAACACACCCGGCGCAACAAAACTCCGGGGCAACCAAGTGTACTCCAGTTGAAGCAATTTTTTTTTTCAGGTTTTCTGACTATAGTTGTTCGGTTAGACCACTGGCTGTTGCTTTCTTCTATTATCTTTAAAGCTAAAATATTATCCAGTTCAGCATATACTAAGTTACGTTACAATTTACATCATATTTGAAGAAGTACGGTCCAATGATGCCACCAGCCCATAAACCGCACCAAACTGTGACTTTTTCTGAATGCGTCGGTAGCTCTTGAAATGCTTCTTGCTTATTTATGTATCCATTAAACTGACCATAAAATGGAAGAAGCGCGCGATGAACTTTCTTAACAGAGCACGCATGTTGATAATGAAATTCAATAATTTGCAAACGTTGTTCGTTTGTAAGACGATTCATGGTTAAATTGTAGACCAAACTGAAGATGTTTGACAGTGAAACAAAAAACGAAACGTGCGTCAGCTGTTTAAACCAGTGTTGCCAAAAAGATAATAGCTACAAATCACCCTTTATTTTTTGTACAGCTGGTGAAATTGGATAAGGTTTATCCTTTACCGGATGTTTCCTTCTACAAGTTTGATCTCATGTTTTTCTAACCAGTGTTGCCAAAGAGATAATAGCTAAAAATCACCCTTTATTTCTTGTGCAGCTGGTGAAATTGGATAAGGTTTATCCTTTACCGGATTTTTCCTTCTACAAGTTTGATCTCATGATTTTCTCACTTTTACATCCTAATCCTCTTTCTTCAAAAATTGGAAATTTCTTAATTACAGTGTCTAATTGTTCCTGTTATATAAGGCTTAATATGTGCTTGTTCAATTTACTATCATCTCCTTTCATTTTCTTATCATTTCTACATCTATTTCAACATAGGGGCTATTTCAAATGCCTGCGAAAAATCAATACCAGTTCAGGGCACAAATAAAATATGATTCGATTTTTCTTTCCATTGTTGACCTGTAGCTGTGCTAACGTTGCAAAGAATCGGTTGTATGTCCATATTCAAATTTTTGGCTAACTCGCGACAATTTTTTCTAAGCAGGCATACCGCCGCACCAGAGCCAAAAAGGCCTTTAAACTTATTTCCGTTAATAACTACTTCAGCATATGGTCTAGGATCTTTAATTGTAAGACCGCGATATATTGCCTCGATGTTGTTTTCTAGCAATATATTCGTTTCTAAGTTTTAGAATATTCTCGTGTTTTTAAAAGTTTGATCCAAAGACTTTGATTAGCGGGGGTTGGGTATTAAACTCCTGGCTTATTGCGCTTTTCATATCCCTTTGCTTTGATCGTAATTATGTTTTACTCAAACTTTTAGCGCTCTCGTTTTCTCCAAATATGCGCTTCTTAAGCTTAATATAATTTTTTTACGCATATCGAGTGGTAAAATGTGTCGAAATTTGAAAACTCAGCCGATTTATTGTCTTCATTTAAAATGGTTTGGGGCAACTTCGTTGAAACGTGGCATTCCTTTTTTTTTAAATTTTCTCAGCTTCAACACATTCCATACGTAATTGCTTTAGAGAATTTAAAACCATTGGGTAAACAATGCGGGCTACATTTTCCTTTAAATTTCGTTATGCTATTTTTATCATTTCATTTTCAAATACAGGTATTTCCAATCTTGCTCTAATCATCTATTGTCTCTCCAGGTTGATTTATAGATTTCGATATACAACAAGAATGAATTGAAAACCATAATATTGTCTTTTACAAATGTCATAATAAGAAAACTTTTGTAACTGTTTTATAACTTATATAAGTATACACAACTGAATTTTATTAATAAAGTAATCGTTATTGAAATAACATCCTAACAGAGGTTATGGGCCAAGTCTTCACGTGGACCGCAATTTAGAAGTATTACTACTGTATAAAATTACTTTGAAGGATGTCTGGATCTGTGGCGCAGATTGAAAAATTGTCTGGTGACAACTATAGTACTTGGGCGATTCAAATGAAAAGTTTTTTAGTTAGCCAGGATTTGTGGTCCGCTGTTGTGTTACCATGCAAGCCAGATGCGTCAACGGGTGAGAAAGCTCTTGGTCAAAAATGGACCAAAAGGCATTGGCATCAATAATTTTAAGTATTAAGCCATCGGAACTATTGCACATTAAAAAGTGTAATTCAGCAAGTTCGGCATGGACGGTTTTGTCTAGTTTATACCAGGCGAAAGGGCCTGCTAGGAAAGCTAACTAATTTAAAAAGTCAGTTCGTTTTCGTTTTGACAGTGGGCAGAAGTTGGCTGAGCAAATCAATAAATTTTGCAGTACAATTGATGATCTTAAGGAAATAGATGTCGAAATATCAGATGATATGCAAAGCATTTTATTTCTTTGCCGCTTGCCGGAAGACATGGACAATTTCGTGGTATCTTGATTGTGAGTGAAAATTCTTGAAGAAGAACATAGGAGAACTGACAGAGAAGAAAAGGTTGATAATGTTTTTGCAGTTAAAACACATGGTAAAGTTTTAAAAGTAACCATTATCAATCCCCAAGCAACAAAAAAGTGGAAGTTCATCGTCGTAATAAAAATGTAAGGTGTTATAGCTGTGGGAAAAATGGGCACATTAAATCCCAATGTAAAAACGTAAGTACCACAAGTACAAACAACAGGCATGTAGCAGTTGCTTTTACTTCAAGTCAAGGCGAATTCGTTAACAGTAAAGAAAGCTGGATTCTCGACAGCTGCGCGCCGTCACAAATGTGCAGAGATTATTCTGCTTTCACAAACATAAAACAAAAATGGAGCGTCATCTTAGCTACAGGAAAAAACGTAACAGCTACGGGCTTTGGTAATGTTATGCTTACATCAAATTTTGCTAACATCACACCTAGTAATGTTCTTTATATACCCCAACTACACACAAATATTTTATCTGTGAGTAAAATGTTAAGTAAAGGTCTTACAGTAAATTTTGCCGGTAATAAGGCTGTAATCACAAAAAATGGTAATCCTGTATTTGAAGCAAATTTAAAGTGTGGAATATTTATATATGAAGAAAGAGTAATGGCAATAAATGAAAGTAAAATTACAAAATGTCAAATATGGCGCTTCGGTCATTTAAATTATAAAGATTTGCAGAAACTACAAAAGTACAACCTTGTTGACGGTATAGATACTAATTTAAATAAAAATACCGATCCGTGCAAAATTTGTGGTTTATGCAAAATTACAGCCAAACCGTTTAAAACGTATACAAATTTACGAACAAAAAGTTTGCTAGAAATAGTTCATAAGGATATTTGTGGCCCGATTCGAGTGAGCTAGTGAACTCACTCGTGCTTCCGTGTATTTTATAACCTTCATCGATGATTTTTCTAGGTATATCAACGTTTATTTTATAAAAAGGAAACCTGATGAATTGAGTGTTTTTAAAATGTACAAAGAAATGTGTGAAAATCAAACTGGCTGTAAGATTCAAAACCTACGAAGCGACAACGGAAAAGAGTATATTAACAATGAACTCCAACAATTTTTAAATGAACACACAAATAGAACTCTAGCAGAACTGTCAAGATGTATGCTTAAAGAAAGCAAATCTCCTTTATTTTTATGGTCTGAGGCCATTAATTCCGCTGCGTATATACGCAATCGTTGCCCCACAAAATTACTTTCACATGTTACACCTTTTGAATTGTGAAACGGTAGACGACCCAGCGTCAAGTATTTTCGCCGTTTTGACTGCAGTGCAATCGTACTTAATAAAAAGGCAAAAGCAAAATTTCAACCAAAAGGTAAACAATGTGTGTTTGTAGGTTATTCTGATGAAGCGAAAGCTTACAGATTGTACGACAAAACAGAAAGAACTATAGTAATTGCAAGAGATATAGTTTTTCTTCAGAATGATTTTGACAAGTCGGAAACTAAAGTTTTGAGTAACGATTTTGATTTATTTACAGCCGATTTAAATGTTCAAAGTAAACGTGGATAAGTGTGGTGAAAATAATGAACATGAGTGTGAAGAATCGGAAAATGCAGATGATAAAAATAATGATGAGAAAATTTCGGCGCATAATAGTAAAACTGAAACCGGTAAAACAAATGAAAGTGGTGCCGAAAGCAGCACTAATAAAAATTTTTAAAGCGCAGATAGTACCCCTAATGTTGGTCGTGAAATACCGAAAATCATTCGCACAGAACGAAAAAAATTTATAATTCTATCAATGTATTAAAAACTTATGATGATGGTATAATTATACCAATGTGTGTGAATGAAGCATTAAATTACACATATTATTCTAAATAAAAATACGTGGACGTTCTAAGTGGGTATTCAGCTTGCGACAACAAAAACTGCATTAGAGCTAACTCAACGATATACCAAGGTATTGTTGGTGAACTAATGTGTATTGCTATTTCTATCAGACCTGATACTATCCACTCAATCTCTTAACTGGCACAACGTAATAAAGAGCCACATAAAGAACATCTAGCAGGCCTCAAACATGTGATGCGGTATATATCCACTACTATTGATTTAAAGTTACATTATCGTAAAACCGGGAAACCTATTATAGGTTTTGTTGATACTGACTGGGGTAGCAACGTACTTGATCGAAAGTCATATACAGGCTTTGTTTATATATTAGCTGGTTGTGTTTTTAGTTGGGAGTCCAAGAAGCAGGGTGTGTAGCGTTGAGCAGTACTGAAGCTGAATACATGGCATTGGCGACAGCTGCACAAGAGGCCATTATTTAAGAACCCTGATTTCTGAACACTGAAATGTGATGTGCGGCAAGTTTGGTCGATGTTGTTTTGGGGGTTTGCTTTATTTTTCGCACTATTGTTTTGCTCTCACGATCAGTTAAAGCTCTAGGACGGCCTGTTCGATTAGCGCTATTGTAGCTTGTCTCTCCTTTAAAACGATTTATAATACTGCGAACTGTAAAACGACTTCGTTCAATTATTTCACCTATCTCAGCGTATGACTTGCCTTGATTATGAAGATGTTGTATTATTTTTCACTGAGATTCAGTGGTTTCTTTTTGTTTTGAACTCATTTTAGTATTCACAAATTATTTTTTTGAATTTTTTAAGCAAAACGTCAATGTAAAAGATAAAAATTAAGATTTATTGTATAGATAAAAAAAATTTTGCTGAACAGCGCTGACAGATTTCCAAAAGGTTGCCCGTAATCAAACCATAAATCAAAATGCTGGCTATGTGTGCCATAACTTTTGTTCCGCAAAATTTTTCCCTTTTTTCTAAAACAGTTCTAAAAAATATTTCTGCCATATATAAAAAGAAAAAAACATTGCTATTAGTTCGAACACTATATAGCGTATTAAGAATACAGCTTTTTTCGCGTAATATTGTTTTTAAATGGCATTAAAATAATGATAAAGCTGAGTATGCTTGCTGTGCCAATAGTTTTGTGCGGGACTGTATATATATAATAAAAAATTAAATTTTTTATCTCCGCCCTTTCGAATAAAAAAAAAGTCTAAAATCTTAAAATTAGTCTATCAAACGAAGCAACATAAGAAAAATATCAATAACTATACCCATACATAACTAACCGAAGCAATATTAGTATAAATGTGGACAAAATTTCTTATTTTGCTAAAAAAAAATAAAACAGCGAAAATCTAATAATAATACTAATATTAGTTATCATAACCTATTTGTAAAGTACCGTATATACTCAATTGTTTTGTTTCAACTAAATACTATAAGTGCCAATAATATAATAAACAAAAATACTAACAAAAAACAATAATATAATAATAATACGTTAAATAACATAAATGTCTATGATACCAAATAGTCAACAGAATAACTGATTTGTTGTATCCACTAAACAAAAACCTTAGTTTTAAACATATTTAAAATATGTTTTATTTTAATTAATTCAACTAATAGTAATATCCGAGTGTGGTTAAAATAGTGTGAGGATAGTTCATGTGTATGGATAAATACCAATCAATGGGAAATCCCATCTAGTACTTAAAAAAAATTATTATCACGGAGAGGAAAAAACACAAACAAACAAATTTCTAAAACAAAAGTTATGTACCATAAGATATGTTGGATGTAAAACAAGCAGAGTTCAGAAAAGTACACTCACTGTACAAAATTCTCGAACATAAATTAAAAACAAACAACTAAAACCAACCCGAACATTTTTTTGTTTTCATAACAATTATGTGTGTTACTAAATTTTTAAATTTTCCGAACACAACCACGAAGGTGTTCTATTAAAATATTTTTTTTGCGCACTCGAACGCGAATGTTCCACTAAAGCTATTGTTTGCGAACGCGTACTCTACTTTTAGCACGCGTTCCGAAAAAAAATTCATTGAAAAAGTAAAATAACTTCGTGGTTGAAAAAAGCGCACAATGAAAAAGTAAAATAATTTCGTGGTTGAAAAAAGTGCACAATGAAAAAGTAAAATAACTTGGTGGTTGAAAAAAGTGCACTATGAAAAAGTAAAATAACTTGGTGGTTAAAAAAATAGTACATTGAAAATAACTTCGAAGTTAAAAGAAGACTACATTGGAAAATGAAAATAACTTGGTGGTTGAAAAAAAAAAGAATACAGTAAAATTAAAATAACTTCGTGGTTGGAAAAAAGAAGCAAAAATATATGCGTGTACGGACGGCAAATATAATAACATTTTTAATTGAAGGTTTTTTTAGTTAAAATTTAAGTATACCATTGCAGATTGTTTTTGAATATTGGTAAGTAGTAGAGTTCCTTGCAAATTCAATAAAATAATGTGCAATAAGTGGTGTTATATTAAGTAAGGATTATTGCAATTATACCTAAGGAAGGAATTTTTTATGTTTACTGGTATCATAAAATAATTAATTTTGGGTTTTGTGTTTTGTCATTTAAGTTCCTTGTAAATTCAAGCGAGGGTCGTTAATAAAAATATGCAATAATTAGTGATTTAAAAAGTAAGGATTAGGGTAATAATTTGCTTATCTTTAACATTATTGCAATTATACCTAAGGATGGAATTTTTTATGTTTACTATTAGCATAAAATAATTACTTTCATTTGGATTTTTTGATTGTCCAATTGTTTTTCTGCTTTAATTTGCATGTGTTATTTGTTGTTGTGGTTTTTTAAAGCAGTAGATGTGCTTGGCTTATAATTTAGGTATGGGATGTTTAGTAGTGTATTTGTTATTGTTTTATTACTCTCTTCATTGATGCTTGCCTTATTTTTTGTTGTTTAATGGTAAATGCGTTTTGCTAATGTTTTAGGTACGGAATTTTACTTGTGAATTTGTAATTGTTATCTTCATTACAGATTGTGTTGTTTTTGTTTTTAAACGGTAGATGTGCTTTGCTTATGTTTAAGTAGGGGAATGTTTAGTTGTGAATTTTTAACTGTTTTATTACTATCTTCATTGTAGCCTGCATTATTTTTTTTGTTGTTAAGCGTAAATGCGTTTTGCTTATGTTTTAGGTATGGGATGTTTAGTTGTGAGTTTTTTATTGTTTTATTACTTCTTAATTGATGGTAAAACACCAAATTATTGGTACTAAGAACAAGACTATAGAATTCGTGGTAAAAATGAATTTTTCTTGTTAACATTGCAAAATGCAAAAAATTTAGATTTTCTACCTTTTTCTCATATATATGTATGTAAAATAAATGTAAATGTTTAATATACCAGAACAACAAATAATACATATAAGGATATATATATATATAATAAAAAAAATTATAACTAAAAAAACCTTCAATTAAAAATGTTATTATATTTGCCGTCCGTACACGCATATATTTTTGCTTCTTTTTTCCAACCACGAAGTTATTTTAATTTTACTGTATTCTTTTTTTTTCAACCACCAAGTTATTTTCATTTTCCAATGTAGTCTTCTTTTAACTTCGAAGTTATTTTCCATGTACTATTTTTTTAACCACCAAGTTATTTTACTTTTTCATAGTGCACTTTTTTCAACCACGAAGTTATTTTACTTCTTCATTGTGCACTTTTTTCAACCACGAAATTATTTTACTTTTTCATTGTGCGCTTTTTTCAACCACGAAGTTATTTTACTTTTTCATTGTGCTCTTTTTTCAACCACGAAGTTATTTTACTTTTTCAATGAATTTTTTTTTTCGGAACGCGTGCTAAAAGTAGAGTACGCGTTCGCAAACAATAGCTTTAGTGGAACATTCGCGTTCGAGTGCGCAAAAAAATATTTTAATAGAACACCTTCGTGGTTGTGTTCGGAAAATTTAAAAATTTAGTAACACACATAATTGTTATGAAAAGAAAAATATGTTCGGGTTGGTTTTGAACAGAACATTGTGTGTTCGATGAGTGTACTTTCTGAACTCTGAAAACAAGTATGATTCAATGTTTCAACATCTTTCTTCTCTGAATCCTTGTTCAAGACAGTTACTAAATACTTAAAATCTACTCTGATCCAACAAACCATATTAAACGTACTGTGATATCACAGACCCCTGAAAAAAAATCTGGGCGGCTACCACAATACCTTTGTCTGATGCTGTGAACATGACATAATTAGAATACATCAGACCTCCTTAATTTTCTAAAGGAGCGGATACTCTAAAAATAACATTATACTCAGCAACAGCGTTGCCACTTTGGTCCAATCGGACCAAACTTGGTAGTTTTTCGTTTTAAAAAAACAGTTTGGTAGTTTGGTTGGTTTGTTGAATTTTTTTTAAATTTTTGGTAGGTTTTCCTCCTGTAGCAATTTTTTAGCATAGTAAATTTTTCATCTTAAAAATTCAGAACATAACATAAAAAAATGTAACTTTTAATAAAATAAACAATAACTTTGATGTGTTACCACTATTTTCAAAAACTGTTTTGGGTGTACTAAAAAACATCTGAGATGATTAAAGCTATAACCATCTCTAGTTTAAGAAACGCGAACTATTTTATGAAATTGAAATTAACAATATTTTTAAGTGAAGGTTTATTTTCAAGTGTATGTATTAAAAAATTAATAGACAAAATGGAAAAGTAATTAAACTTTATTAATTCTAAATATGTATCTTTTAATTACATAAATATTTACTAATATTGCATGTATTTTTTTCAGATTTTTATCAAAAACTCCAAAATTAAATGAAAATAATATAATAATATAATTTCAGAAACGACATTAATCAACTAGGTAGAACCACTCTTAAAATATTTGTTTTAAAACATTTTTAAATAATATAATACTTTTAGTGAACATTGTAAAGAAACAGTCAAAAGAAAATTTAGAACCAAATGGTTGAGCGAATTTGATTGGCTCCAGGAAAGGGATGGGTGTTCATTCTACATAGTATGCTCTAAAACTATTTTGAAACCAATGAATTATATGTGATATTTTTTGTATTTTAAATTCCTTTTGTTTTTTTATCTGTATACATTTTGTATACACATACATACATCCGTTATTTTAAATGAAATATTGCTTTTATGTTGTTGTTTTATGTATATTTTTATGTTTTTTATAAAAACTGGAATTTTTTATTATATTACTATACGAGTATAAGCCAAAATAAAAATTTTGATTTTATTGAACAATTGCATTTTAAAATTTTTGGTAGGCTGTTAACGGTTTTGGTAGGATTTTTGAAAATTATTGGTAGGAAGTAAATTTCTTGTGTGGCAACACTGCTCAGCAAACACATCCAAAAACAACATAACATACACACGCACAACATACTTTTATGCTCTAAACACATTCGCAACAGCAAGACACACGAACACACGACAGCAAATGACGCTAGCAACATTTGTCGCCTTGTACGCAGCTACATTAATATTTTGAAGGCAGCAGCTACATAATAAAAATACGAATTAACTGTATTTCAGTGATGTTATTTAAGCGAAATCGTTTTTTAACTATTTTGTAAGAGGCTATTTAAAGAGTAGAATAATTTGTTTGGATTGTCTTTAAGACAAAAAATATATAGAAGTATTTCTTAGAAGCAATAATAAAAACAGTAGTGTGTGTCACGTAGTTTCTTGTCCACTAAAATAAAACATACTAAAAACAACAGTTTTTGATATCTATTAAAACCAATCGTGTTATGTATTTACAGATATACCATACGACAATTGAAATTAATATTAGTACTTCAATCAGCAAGTTTTAAGAACAGAAGTAAATTTTTAACTAAATGTTGTCCACACAAAAAAGGAATTTTAGTTTTATGTACATCAGCAAGTTCTAAGAACAGAAGTAAATTTTTAACTAAATGTTGTCCACACAAAAAAGGAATTTTAGTTTTATGTACATCTGCCATGACAATTGTAGTATTTTTAATACGTCGGTGTGGCAATTCTAGTTTTTTTTTTTAATTCAAATTTCGAAAAATATGTTTTAAACAATTATTGAATCTAAAATGTGCTGACAACTGTTTAAGTACAATTATACTGGTAAAATTGGGTGATTTTACATTGGTTTCTCTATTTTTCCTTAATGTTTCATGTACTGAAATTATCCTTTTACAGTTTTATTATAGATTTACACCTAAATGTTTAAATAAATAATTTTTATATTTTTATTGTTCTTTTCGTTTTTCATAATAAGAGATTTTAAGCACTTATTATTTTACATGCCTTATAGTACTGACATTACTAAACTGTTTATTGTCGCCTATAAAAATAGAAATTAGTTTAATTTGACTGCAGCGGCGAATTCAGCCCAGACAACAACCTGCCTCCTTGTTGCCTTGCTGTCAACAAATTAATCATTCTCATACAAGGCAAATTGAATACTAGGTAAAACTAGTAGCGCAGGTGATCGAATTCGCTTTACACATTTCTCCGAGCTAACGTCAAAATTTATTTACATTTTCGTGACGCGCCATTTAAAAAAACTAAAAAATAATGAACTTGAAAATAAAATTGAATAATTAATTTGAAAAAAGTAAATGTGCAAAAAAACGTTGTTTAAAAAGTGAAAAGTTTGTGTGCCAAAAAGTGCTATAGGAATATAAAAAAAAAGAACAAAAAACTTACTAAAAAAGAAAACGTTTCTTTATAAAACATTTGTAAATTAAAAACATTTTAAACAAAATATACATTTTTAAAAATGTGTTATTGTGCGGTTGGCAAGACAAAGTACGTACGCGGGTGTGGAACTTTGTTCGATATGCCAAAGGACACTAAAAGAAAAGTGAAATGGAGTAGCATTTGTGGAATCAATTTTTCTGCAGCGGCGCGTATATGTCTAACATGCCAGTGATAATAAACAACTTACCTACATATTTTTCATTTCATTGGACACCACAGTGTACAAATATATACGCCTTAAATCTAGTTTACGGACGCAGCTTAAAAATTAAAGAAAAAAATTCTACGGGGTGTAAAATTTAATTTTATGCCTTCAAAGTTCGTATGTACAATATGGAATATATCGAGTATTTTTGGTGAAATAAGACAATAACTTTTCAATTGAAAAGGAAAATAGTAAAAAAATACAATAAAAACAGATAACGACCAAAAATATATATATATATATATATTAAATAAATTAAGTTTAGTTTAGTTTAAGTTTTTTTTTTAATATTTTCCTTTTAAATTGAAAAGATATTGAAATTACCTTTCCAATGATACCCATATTGTCTTATTTCACCAAAAAATACTCGATATATTTCATATTGTACATACAAACTTTGGAGGCCAGTAACTCGAAAACTAAGGGTCAGCCTCAAATTTATCACTTAACATTTTTTGCTTAAAATTAAATTCTACACACCGTAGGCAACCTTTTTTTAGTTTAAAGTTGCGTCCGTAAACTAGAATTGTTCCATATATACAAAAACTTTTTAATACATTTGTTTTTATTTTCTGTTTTTTTTTATATTTTTCGTCAGTTGTTAACTGACAAGTACAAGTAAATTTACACAAACAAAATACATGCGTTTTTTGTTTTTGTCCTCATGCGATTACCTAGTATTCAATTCGCCTTGATTCTCATATAAACACATGCATGGCGAAATAATACAGGTGAACGCACGGGCGAAAAAGCTCATCAGCTGTATACCTTGCAGTTGTCAAAAAAAATTTCAAAAATAATTTGTTAAATTTTTTTGTTTTGATTGCTAATAGTAAACGAAATAATTATTAAAATTCCTAGAGAAATCTAGTGTAATATGGAACCGTATTTGCAGTTCCTGATGTGTATAATCAAAATATGCGTAAAAAGATAGTGGCATTATTGTTAACACGTTTACAATGTCTTGCTTGTGGAAGATTATGTGTTCCTGCATGTACTGTTGGCGGCGGTAATGGGACAAAGAAAAGCTTTTTATTGGGAGATAAATGTGAGATAGCTTTAAGGTCTCTTTTTCACACTGAACTGTTGAATGTAACAAAAAAAAAAAAAAAAAACGTCGTTTAGAGAGTTTACAAGTTCGCCATAATTAACAATCAGATACAGAACATTGTTTTGATACCGACTTTCGTCAGATTTATTCCCGCTACTAGAGCAACTGCCGGTGATGAACTTGTTGTGGTAAACGATGAAAGATGGAGATTTTTCTGTTAGTGTTCAAATGGTCAACGAACGAGAATTGAACGATGCATGTGATTTGGGAAAACTAAAGGTACAATATAATTTTGGCCACACTGCCTGGATTTTAATTTTTATATAACTTCATTTTTAAAATTTTTTTATTCTGATAATTACAACCACTTTTGTTCCTCAAATATACTTTTTTTATTTTGTTTTTTTAAACAATAATTTTTGACAACGCACTAACGCCTGTTGTTTTTTGTGCTGTTGGATTGTTGTAGCCGTGCGGTCACCTGTATTAATTCGCCTTGAACACGTGCATTCTAAAGCTGTAAACACATTCGACACAGCAGCTACCGACTACAAAATGTCAAAGTTAGAATGCATATGTTTATATGTGAATGATTATTTTGTTGACAGCAAGGCAGCAAGGCGGCAGGTTGTTGTCTGGGCTGAATTCGCTGCTGCTGTCAAATTAAACTAATTTCCAAGGCGAATTTACAACAGGTGACTGCATTAGAATTCGCCTTGATTTTACGTGCATTTTGTTTTTGTAAACATCTTGTTGAGTTGTCAAAAATTTCTGGCAAAATGTGTGTATGTATTTGTTAAAAAAAATGTGAGCAGCAGATAAGTAAGTAAGAAAAAATTAATTTAAGTTTGCAAATGTTTTTAATATATATTTTTTTTCAATTTTCTCTAGGCTCCCCTTATTTTAGGACTTTTTGGACCAATATTTGCATCGTTTCGCAGCCTATTTTCAGCAGGGTGATATGGAGAACAATCATAAAAACTGGGGCCAAAGTTGTTAATTACACGCTGGACCAATTGTATGGGGTGAACCTGGCACCAATAGTCAGCATGCGTTTTATCAATTGATACACCAGGGCACACGATTGATTCCTTGCGATTTTATTTCCCCAGCTGAAACACACAATCCCATTGCATGTGATACACACCATACGACTCTGTTGGCCAATTTTTTTGCTCAAACTGAAGCTTTAATGGCTTGGAAAACTGCTGAACAGGCAAGAGCTGAGTTAGTCGAGTCTGACTTATCAGGTGAAAAAGTGGAACATTTCTTGCAGAAGGTATTAACTGGTAACCGTCCCACTAATTCGACTGTCGTGAAAAAAATACATCTTTCAGTTTGGGTGCTTTAATTGGTGAGTTTTTCTTTTTATTTCGAGTGTATATATTTAAATTGTGTTTATCGTTTACAGCCATTTACGAACATAAAATCTTTACCCAGGGTATAATTTGGGATATCAATGGGCAAACAATTGGTCAAAGCTATTGAACCAGAGTTGGCAAAAAAAAGTTAAGATAATGGTCTCATCAGTTTCAACAAGTCATGTTGGAACTAAAAAACTACAAAAAACTTTAAAAATTCTCACTAAATTGGTCTGGTGCATTTCTGTTGGTCTAATCGAAAGCTACTGGTTTTATATCCTTTTTCAACATTTGAAAAAAAAAACAAATTAAAATGTAATTATTTCCGTAAAAAAATATATGTCATTGTTAATTTTTTATTATTAATATCAATATTATTTAGAAATATCATTTAGAAACAAACAAAAAAAGTAAGTAAAAAGCAGAATTATATTTCCATAAATTTATCACCATCGTCACTTCATAAATTCATCCACCGAGGATGATTCGTTCATGCCATCTCCTAAATCTAAATTTGTGTAATCTATCCAAATAAGTGCGTTGTCCAACATCAATGGGCACTAAGGAAACAAGTTTGCTAAAAAAGAAGAAAATATTTGCAAATTAGAATTTAAAAAAAAAAGCAAAAAGTTTAAAAAGTGGACATTATTAATACTTTCCTTTTTTCGTGTTCCATATTTAACGTGTTGTCCAACATCAATCGACACTAGGGAAACAAGTTTGCTAAAAAAAAAAGAAAATATTTGCAAATTAGAATTTTAAAAAAAGCAAAAAGTTTAAAAAGTGGACATTATTAATACTTTCCTTTTTTCGTGTTCCATATTTAGCGTGTTGTCCAACATCAATCGACACTAGGGAAACAAGTTTGCTAAAAAAGATTTGAAGTCTCACTAATTTCATTTATAGAAACTTCCATCTCTTGTACTTGCCTAACCGTAGGTTCAGTATTGGGCAAGAGAGATACTCTGTTTCCAACACGTACAACGCTAGTTGGCGCAAAGTGGTCGGAACATACCAAAGAATTTGGTTTAAACATCTTGCCACAAATTACACTCCACTTTGTTCTGGTGTTTTCATCTTTGGGAACGGTAAATAAATTTTCTTCTCCCTTCGAATATCCCTTATGACACACAGAACACCAACGCATTTTATTTTAAATAAAGTTTTTAAGAAAAAACACAAGTTTTTTATTTTAAATAAAGTTTTAAATATTAACACAAGTATTTCTTTATTATTTTTTTGATTTTTGTCAAGCATACTTTAATTTTTTTAAGCACAAATCAGTTCTACAAATTTTTTGACCGTTTTTTTTTTTTGGCGCAACCACATACAATAAGAAAAAAAAGCAACAATTTTGACAACTCGAAAAAGAAAACAGAAAACATATGTTGACCGTATGGCCTGATGCAGTCACCTGTTCAATTCGCCTTGCTAATTTCTATTTTTATTGGCGACAATAAACATTTAAGTGATGTCAGTACTATAAGACATGTAAAATAATAAGTGCTTAAAATCTCTTATTAAAATATAAAATAAAAATTATTTTTTTTAAAGATTTAAGTGTAAATCTATAATAAAACTGTAACAGAATAATTTCAGTACATGAACTATTTAAGGAAAATAGTGTTGCTGGTGAAGACAATAATTGATTTGGAATACAAAATACCATTTGTTAAATTCTTATCTGTCTCACGTAAGTGCAGTTGGATAGATTTGAGTAAAATTTTATGAGGAGATCCTTTAGGACCTTGGTTCAAACACATATTTTCTTTTTTCGTAGAAAAATAGAGAAACCAATGTAAAATCACCAATTTTACCGGAATAATTGTACTTAAACAGTTGTCAGCACATTTTAGTTTTGTATATAGAAAAATTTTAACACTTTTTACATACTTTTCAATAATTGATTAAAGCATATTTTTCTAAATTTGAATTTAACAAAAAAAAAATTAGAAATGCCACACCGACGAATTAAAAATACTACAATTGTCATGGCGAAAGTGTACTAAGAATAATTGTAAAAATTTCTGAGGAATGTATTAAGATGTACATAAAATTAAATTCCTTTTTTGTGTGGACAACATTTAGTTAAAAATTTACTTCTGTTCTTAGTATTTGCTGGTTGAATTTATTAATTTCAATTGTCGTATGGGATATCTGTAAATACATAACACAATTGGTTTTAATAGATATCAAAGACTGTTGTTTTTAGTATTTTTTATTTTAGTGGACAAGAAACTACGTTACACACACTAGTGTACTTATTATTGCTTCTGAGAAATACTTATATATATTTTCAATCTTAAAGACAATCAAAACGTATTATTCTACTCTTTAAATAGCCTCTTACAAAATAGTTAAAATATTTTTTTAATTATAAATCGGAGCTGCTTCTTTAAAAATCGCTTAAATAACATCACTGAAATACAGTTAATTCATATTTTTGTTATGTAGCTGCTGCCTTCAAAATAATTATGTAGCTGCGTACAAGGCGACAAATGTTGCTAGCGTCATTTGCAGTCGTGTGTTCGTGTATCTTGCTGTGGCGAATGTGTTCAGAGCATAAAAAAATGTTTTAACTATTTTGTAAGAGGCTATTTAAAGAGTAGAATAATTCGTTTGGATTGTCTTTAAGATTGAAAATATATAGAAGTATTTCTCAGAAGACATAAAAAGTACAGTGGTGTGTGTCACGTAGTTTCTTGTCCATTGAAATAAAAAATTCTAAAAACAACAGTTTTTGATATCTATTAAAACCAATCGTGTTATGTATTTACAGATATCCCATACGACAATTGAAATTAATATAAGTACTTCAACCAGCAAGTACTAAGAACAGAAGTAAATTTTTAACTAAATGTTGTCCACACAAAAAAGGAATTTTAGTTTTATGTACATCTTAATACATTCCTCAGAAATTTTTACAATTATTCTTTGTACACTTTAGCCATGACAATTGTAGTATTTTTAATTTGCCGGTGTGGCATTTCTAGTTTTGTTTTAAATTCAAATTTCGAAAAATATGTTTTAAGCAATTATTGAAAAGTATGTAAAAAGTGTTAAAATTTTTTCTATATACAAAACTAAAATGTGCTGACAACTGTTTAAGTACAATTATACCGATAAAATTGGGTTATTTTACATTGATTTCTCTATTTTTCCACGAGTAAAAAAAAAATTCGTGCTTGAAGCAAGGTTCTAAATGATCTCCTCACAAAATTTTACTCAAATCTATCCAGCAGCACTTACGTGAGACAGATAAGAATTCAATAAATAGGTATTTTTTTATTTCAAATCAATTATTGTCTTCACCAGCAACACTATTTTCCTTAAATATTTCATGTGCTGAAATTATCCTGTTACAGTTTTATTATAGATTTACACTTAAATCTTAAATAAATAATAAATAAATAATTTTTATTTTATATTTTTATTGTTCTTTTCGTTTTTCATAATAAAAGATTTTAAGCACTTATTATTTTACATGTCTTATAGTACTGACATCACTAAACTGTTTATTGTCGCCAATAAAAATAGAAATTAGTTTAATTTGACTGCAGCGGCGAATTCAGCCCAGACAACAACCTGCCGCCTTGTTGCCTTGCTGTCACATATTAATCATTCTCATATAAACACATGCATTCTATTTCTGACATTTTGCAGTCGGTAGCTGCTGTCTCGAATGTGTGTAGAGCATAATTCAGACATTTTGCAGTCGGTAGCTGCTGTCTCGAATGTGGCATTATACTACCAAATGATTAGTTCAGTTTTCTACACCTCCACGCTATAAACCAAAAGTAACTTTTAAATCGGTATAACAAAGAATTTTGATTCAAGAAAGCCTTATATATCGAAGTCTGTACAGTGAATTTTCGAAAACTAATTTTCATGACCTATTGGCCTATGACCCATAAGGTTATATACAACTATACTTAGTTCCTTTCTAAATCAAAACATTATTGTCTTGAGCAATTATATAAAAACCTACTTCGATGACCTAAATACTAATTTTCTTATATATTTTTTTGCTTTGGCGCCATATTGTTAGGAATCTCTTTGTACGCAGTAGTTATAAATGCCAGCCAGCCCATAGACAACGTCAGGTCGGGTTCCAACGCTCAATCAATTTCCAGAGGTTTTGCGAAGAGCAACTGTTCTTTATAATTTTAAGGAACATTGGGAAATTATTGCGACCGCTCTAAACGCCCTTGGCCCATAAAATAGAACGAGCGATGAATGGCAAAAGATATGGTACACAGTGCTTTACAAATTCATGTTTGACAAAATTCTTTTTAGAGGTAGTCATAAACAAAATAGAATATAAAGCTACTGGAGGCGGTATATTTAAGCAGCTGGTACTTAGCACCTTTGAAGAAACTATGAAAAATCAGCTTTAGTTCCAAAAGCAAGTCAAGGCAATGGTTCAAGAAGTCTCAAGTGAATGGGAACTTTTAAAAGTCATAGAAAACGCCTATTTAAACGTGCTTAAATCATTTTAAATGGTAAGTCAAGTTCTTCCAAGAGGCCCGCTTGCATTTGTTGATTGTTGCTTTATTCAGCCGGAAATAACTTTCGAACCTTAAGTGAAGACACACTATGTCATTTTTTGAAGCAATTTTTGTATCAATTCTCTTTAAAAGTTGAAGCGATATTCGCTATTTTAAACAAAACATAATCAACATCCCCTCAAAACTAAAGCTAAGTTATATTGCTACCCCTCTTCACCACCAAACAAAAATTTCGTGCTAGCTTCATGAAAAATTACATAGTGTAAATGCCGTAATAGTAAATAAATCAACTGGCTCAAATATTAGATATATGTGTTATCTCTTGTTGACATTATCGATAAACAGCCAACGTCGACAATACTATTAAAAAATACCAAATAGTTATTGATAATTTGTTGAAGTGATTTTGACTCAAAATTTAAGACGATGTTGCCGACGCCGAACAGAATAGGTGTAAATATAATATTAACCAGTCCTGGGGGATGTCAAATACGTTTTGTAAGTAATTACACATGAATTTTTTAATTGCAATTACATTAATTATTTGTAATTGAAATTAAGCTGTTTTCAATAACAATTACCTTTAATTTGTAATAAAAAATTACAATTAAATATAATTGAAAAAATTCAAGTACATAGTTACATAATTGAAATAAAATTGTGCCTGCAGAACTCAGTCATTTCTGCACCGATTTTGAAAATTTTTTAGTAATATGATAGATTGGTCCCATTTTTAAAACAGTTCATAATCTTAAAAATTAAAGGGTGTCCCCATCAGAGAATGACAAAAGTATCATTTTAAGTACTCTTCAAGTATTTGAGGCCAAACATGTATGAATTGCACTAAACACATTCGCCACAGCAAGATACACGAACACACGACAGCAAATGACGCTAGCAACATTTGTCGCCTTGTACGCAGGTACATAATTATTTTGAAGGCAGCAGCTACATAATAAAAATACAAACTAACTGTATTTCAGTGATGTTATTTTAGCGATTTTTAAAGAACAGCTCCGATTTATAATTAAAAAAATGTTTTAACTATTTTGTAAGAGGCTATTTAAAGAGTAGAATAATTCGTTTGGATTGTCTTTAAGATTGTAAATATATAGAAGTATTTCTCAGAAGCAATAATAAAAACAGTAGTGTGTGTCACGTAGTTTCTTGTCCACTAAAATAAAAAATACTAAAAACAACAGTTTCTGATATCTATTAAAACCAATCGTGTTATGTATTTACAGATATCCCATACGACAATTGAAATTAATATAAGTACTTCAACCAGTAAGTACTAAGAACAGAAGTAAATTTTTAACTAAATGTTGTCCACACAAAAAAGGAATTTTAGTTTTATGTGCATCTTAATACATTCCTCAGAATTTTTTACAATTATTCTTCGTACACTTTCGCCATGACAATTGTAGTATTTTTAATTGGTCGGTGTGGAAGTTTTATTTTTTTTTTTTTAATTCAAAATTCGAAAATATGTTTTAAGCAATTATTTAAAAGTATGTAAAAAGTGTTAAAATTTTTCTATATACAAAACTAAAATGTGCTGACAACTGTTTAAGTACAATTATACCGGTAAAATTGGGTGATTTTGCATTGGTTTCTCTATTTTTTACGAAAAAAAATCCGTGTTTGAACCAAGGTTCTAAAGGATCTCCTTACAAAATTTTACTCAAATCTATCCAGCAGCACTTACGTGAGACAGATAGGAATTCAATAAATAGATATTTTGTATTCCAAATCAATTATTGTCTTCACCAGCAATTTTTCTTAAATATTTCATGCCCTGAAATTATGCTGTTAAAGTTTTATTATACATTTACACTTAAATCTTTAAATAAATAATTTTTATTTTTACTGTTCTTTTCGTTTTTCATAATAAGAGATTTTTAGCACTTATTATTTTACATGTCTTGTAGTACTGACATCACTAAACTGTTTATTGTCGCCAATAAAAATAGAAATTAGTTTAATTTGACTGCAGCGGCGAATTCAGCCCAGACAACAACCTGCCGCGTTGTTGCCTTGCTGTCACAAATTAATCATTCTCATATAAACACATGCATTCTAATTCTGACATTTTGCAGTCGGTAGCTGTTGTCTCGAATGTGTTTTGAGCAAATGAGTATCGTTACAGCTTCAACAACATATCATACACAACATATTCATACCAATTTCATCTTAAATATGTACAAGTATTGACAGCTAATGAGTAGACACATACTCATACTTTATTGCACGAAGCACAAATAACTATAAGTATAAGTTGGATTGGGTATTTTCTATACTCATACTTATAAGTATTGAGTAGAAATAAGTATAAGTATGTAAATACTCTAAGTATACTTATAAGTATTTCTTCATAGGAATATGACATATATTGTTTTATAATGGTGTGAACCAATTTTAATTTCAATAAAGACATATATTTTTTTAAGTTAATATGATATTTTCGTGGCGATTACACATTAACTGTTAATGTTATAAATATTAATTTAAAAAAGTACTTTAATCTATTTACGACAGATTTGTAATATAAAAGCGAGTAAAATTTATATTTAATTCAATCTAATTAATAAATTGGGTAAGAAGAAGTTAATTGCAACGTAATCTATTTGAAAATCAGTTTCTTTTACATTTATGTTTTAAATAATAAATAAACATTTATTGAGTAATTGGTCATGAATTTCTACATTTTCTATTTCCATTCTTTTCTTACAAGTATAATAAAATTTTAAATAAAGAATAAAATATAAATAATCAGGCATGTTCTGACAATCGCAAATCGCGTGTAAGGTGTTCTGTAGTTCAGAATCGCAAGAAATTTGGCGACTTCAAATCGCAAGCACATACTGAAGTAAAGTTACTTAAATTTTACTTAAACTTATAGTAAAAAAATATGTGGTTGTTTTATTTTTAAATTCTTATAGAATATTCAGTGCTTATTAAATGTGCGATTTAAGTGTTAAGGGGCCTTAAAAATTTATTTAAATTACTTTTTGGACGATATGAGTTCCGAACGTGCATGTTATAATTAATAAAAAAAAAACAAAAATATTTTGTAAGTACTGATTACTTACAACGTGAGTAACCTTTTACATCAAAGATGCTTAATGCAATATCCCTAATAGAAAATCCATTTGTCGCCAAAATATTTCTTGGCTTGCGTTATTTTTTTAAATTAATAAATGTACATGGGATTGAAGTATTCATTGAATTGTCAAAATCTCTAAGCGTCCGTTTTTTAATTCGTTCTTTTAATTAATTGCACTTTTTTAAGAAATGAAACTAAGGAAGGCAGCTGCAGGCATATTTTTGTAGTTTTCTTTTGTTTATTTATGTTTTGGACCGTAAAATCATATGTTTTTCTTTTGGAACATAAGTTTGAAAAAGAGCAAATCGCAAGCAAAACGAGTGAGTTTTAGAACATGTAGAACAAAAACTGGCGTTTTTGAAATCACATGCGGCTTCAAAAACATGCGAGTGTCAGAACATGCCTGAATACTCGTATAATCTTTAAAAATTTAAAAAAAAGCACTGATAAATTGTCCTATATTTATATTTGTGCACAGCAATTGTATTTATTTTTACATTATTAATAAATAAACTAATAAAAAGCAATAAAACCGCACAAGAAATTCCAAAGTAAATGAGTCTAAGCAACTAAAAAAGTGAAAATTATTAATTTTTCACCATCGTATCAAGAAAAAGTAAATCATGGTAACAAAAAAGATTAAATATAAAAAAATACAAAGTAAAAACTCTTTACTTAGTTTTATTTTACAAAAGAATCAGGAAAAACATTAAATGACTTAAAAGAGTTACGCAAAATATTGTATGTACGAGATACTCTAACACAAATATTTTAGTCAACCTTAATAATGACAGTTGTTTATTTCTATTGGATCTACTAAATTTAAAGAAAGTAAGTAATTAGGCATTTGAAGTTGAAATGTCTTGTAAATTTCTAAACTTTATAAATTCGGTAAAAGAAAATCCTATGGAGAAACACGAGCTGATATTCTGAGCGAGTATACCTACCTATTAACTCCATTGAATGCAAATTTAATTCTTCTCATCACATATCCCAGGGTGCCTGAGTAAACCTCTAATCCATGCAGAAAAATCGGAGTTATAAGGCTATTGACAATTATTTTTCTTATATAACTTTGATTTTTGAAGAATAAAAAGTTATTAGTAGGTATAGATTCTATTCTTGAGCTATTTAAGCCTACAGTTGGAAAGTAATTAAAAACTCAATTTAATTACAAGAATAGAATCTATAACTACTAATAAAATTATTGGTCAACTATAATCATCATAAATAAAAAGTTATATTTACAAAATTTTATTGTCAAGAAACCTCAATTTCTCATATATGCGTATTTTCTTAAAATATTTATAAATAACAGTTAATTTTGGCCCCTAAACTGTATCAATAAGTAAACAAGTCATAAGATGACTTTGAAATATACACATATATATAGGTACTTTTCGTACTTATAGAAAGTTTTAATAATTAATTATTCATTAAGTATTTCTTAAAAGTTATGTCGTTTAAACGTATTGTTTTAACGAGAATTATAAAATTTTTAAGTAAAATTAAAATAAAAAACAGATAGTAATGATGGAAAATATATAAATATTTAACTGACAGTTGAATAAATATATAACATTTAATTTTAATTTAATCGTTTGATCCTAATAAAAAAAACTGATTTAGATTTCTATTTAATTTCTTCTACCTTTTTTATCCATCTTTTGCTAATGTTTAGTTATAATCAAAATGTTGAACATTCTACACATTTTTATATACAAAGCTCCTATAAGTACTTATTTTACTTATAAGTATTTCAACTACTTTATGAGTATTTTTTAAAAATTAATTTTTTTTATCAGAAGTTCCATATTTTCATATTAAAAATATAACAATAAAACAGCCTATAATAAAAAAACAAATTTGTATGTTTGCATATCATTTCTTTATATAAAAGTATTTTCTTTCAACAGCCTTAAATCCCATTATTTAACAACACTGCTTTATTTTCGTGAGCATTCTTTGTATATGTTCTAGTGCACTCGATGTTTCCACTATGATTTACCGTTTTTTTTTACTTCATTGTCGCCTTTTGTTTTGATGTTCTACTCTGTGTTAAAACACAAGCACTGACAAAGCTGTAAATAGAAACTTTTCGAATGGTGCTTGTCATGGCGAAAATATACCAGGTGGCCGCAATGGCGAATTCATGAATTTCGCCGTAAACTCTAAATGTCAAACTCCATATATAAAAAATATGTATAACAGTTTATTGTATGGAGTTTGACATTTCACGTTTGCGGCAAAAATTATGAATTCGCCATTGCGACCACCTGGTATTATTTCGCCATGGGTGCTTGTTTTGTTTTAGTGAGAGCCATGTTTTGTTATGCTTGTTTTGATATTTATATATACAATGAAATTCTGTGTTTGGAAGTAGTGTACACTAGAGCATAGAACTTTTAAAACATTTTGTGCAGCTCTTTAGTATGTACATACATATCTATATGATTTACGTCTTTCGTTGCATTCTTTACCCAACTGCCTAATTGATGTTAATTCCTTGCTACCTATCAATTGCTGAACTCTTTTTAAAAACTTTTGTATAGAACTTATGAAAAAATATTATTTATTCTGATCGATTACAGGCAGATTTTTTTTAAGTTTTATTACTAGATATTCGTTTTTCTGAAACCCCTGAAATGTAAAAGACAATTTTACTATTATATATTTAATAAAAAAATATTAAAATTTTTTGGAAAAAAATTCAATTAACATTTTAAATATAACAGAAATTATAATGGTTTTTTCCCTAGTTTTGTGCATTATCAAATTTTAAAGTTGACGACACTGTAGATAGTACGTTTTATTTTGATATTTTTCATATTAAAATTTCTCTTTAGCCGAATTCTGCTATTAAAAACTTCAAGCAAAGACTATAAATATACTAAGATGTTTCACTGCCGTACATTCTACATCCAGTGCATATTTTGTCGATGGACGTACTGCTACTGCCACTTTAAGAGTAAAATCACAAAGAGAGATTATTATTCTCAGCAAACTTGTTACTCTCATCTCACATTAATTCATTTGTATATACGTGCATACGAATTTGTATATATTTACAATATAAAATATTCAACGTAAACCAATGTTACCGATTGTGTATTTGTATGGTAACAATATGTGTTTTGTTGTTGTATAAGAGAAATAACATCGACTTACACCGAATATTAAATTCATTTATTATCAATATGCTAATTTATTATTCGGAACCTTCTCGATTTTAATTTACTTTACTTTTTTAGTTACTGAATGTTTGCTGTGTTTTTGTATACTGTCTTTTTGTTCCTGTCTTTTTCTCTTATTGATTCAATAGAGTTCTTATTTAATCAATTTGGCTTTTGATATAAGACTTTCAAGTTTTCTATACAAAATTTGGGTAAAATCTACTAATGAGCTAAAATAGCAGTAGTGATATGGCCATATAAATATACTTTCTACGCAGTAATATTTTCAATTTCTACTTTTAAATAATAAATGTTTCATTAGAATATCATGAAATTAAAGTAAATTAAATTCATTTATTATCTAAATTTAATTATGAAGTAATTAAAGATAAATTAAATACCATAATTATTAACATTAATTAATTTGTTTGAATAACATTTATTAACATTTATTTTATTAACTTTTATCACTATTCTAAGAAGAATACTAGTTTAGCGTCTCAGTTGTAGTGAACATAGTGCTTGAATCTTATATATAAAAATGGTGTAAAAAATGCATAGTAATTCATAAAATGAGAACAGCTGTGCCGATTTCTGTAACATTTTTTTTTTCAGTTGTTCGTATTTTCAAGTAGAAGGTTTTTACGGAAGAAAATTTTTGAAAATCCCTCCAGAAAAGTCGGAAAATTGAAGAAATAAAAAAATTGGTAATTTTAACAATTCGCTCGGGATAATTAGCACAATATTTTTTAAAGATAATAAATTTAATTCCCGTAATCTAATTTTAATTATTAACTTGCAAGTGCCCACATAAAAGGCATTAATAAATTATCGTGGTGTGTTGTGATATTTTATTTGCTGTCTTAATTTGACTTATACTTATGTTGCTAAGAAAGCATTGCTCATGGGAAACACATGAGTGCAAAGTAAGAAGTACTTGGAAAGTCTAAATCTTAAAGCGCCAGTAATTTATTTTGTTTGGCAAATTTAATTTATAAATTTAGCTATCAAATTCATATTGAGGTTTATATATATTGAACCTATATGCAGGTTAAATAAACTTAACAAAATATTTAATAATAAATATACATAAATAAGTGCCTTATTTTATTACCATTGTTTGAAATTTCTTATAAATCATATTAAGTATCAACAAGAATAAATGCTAAAAAAAATTACTACGTAATTTAAGGTATGATTAGTTCGGTGCGATTATGCATATGTTTAAAAATACACTAGTAAAAATATATAGTTACCCTACAATAACAAGAGCAGTCATATAGTTTCGTTTTTAAGATTATTTTACAAACAAATTTTAAATAAGTAGGAAAAATAGAATTCAGAAATAAAATTTTATGAAGCACATTCTTCTTTATATGTAGATATGAAAGTATGTATGTAAGTTTCTATATGTTAAATGTGTGGTTTTGTCTCTCAATACTTTACTTTAACAAAACAATTCTTATGAACATCCACACACATTTTTAAACGCATGTGTGTATGAATCTGTCTTGTTTACAAAACTAATATTGTGCTCTCTTGAGTTTTGGTTGCGCTCACAGAAATATCTCCCCTCTTATCTCTTACCCCCGCTACCGTGAAACTGCTCATAATTTTTGATTTTTTAAATGTTCAAAGTGCAACATCTTTATAAATTTATTGTCTTTGCTTCAAGCATGTTTTAAATGTTGTACTTCAGTTTTCATAATATATACCATTTTGTTCTAGTTCTGTTTTGTTTCAATGTTGTTTTAAAACACTTTTGTTCTCTAATTCTCTATTTTGGTGGCAAAGCAAAACATTTGTGTTTGGAAGTATGTGTTTGAAAATAAGAGTGTTCTATACACACACTGCTTGAAATTTACGTGATTGTTTATAAGACATTTTTCTTATGCTTGTGTAGCCCTTTAGTACATACATAACATAATAAAAAAAGTACGAATTTAAACAAAATTTTTATTTGCTTTAAATAAAACTATTTTTCATCATTTTTATTTGTTAAACTTTGTCGCCTAATTGTTAAAATAATACTAGGGACTGAAAAAAACTTTTCAACTGGTGCTGAAGATGTTAAGGTTTTTCTTAAAATATATTTCAATTAATTGAACAAAATTTCTTTTAGCTGTAAGACTATTAAACGGTATAACTTTTAATATTTCAAGCAGGTACACTATTGTAAATAAAAGTATTTTACGAATGCATATGTATGTCAGAAACTCATGGGTAAAACCCGGTGGATGACGTGATGGCAACGCTTTTGTTTAAAAGAAAAGGATGGTAATACCCGACTGAGCCGGTAGAGAAGGCGTGAAGTTCACCATCAACCCATCTACGAGCTGCTGTACAAAAAATATAACTGAGATAAACTAAAAAAAACAACAACAGTCATCAAAAGGAAAGTCAGGGCGCCAGAACCTATCCTTCCTGCAAACCTCCCCGTCATCGCCGCCGCTCACTTCTTCGGTCTGCAGCGGATGTTCTGCTGCTTGGCCAGCCCACCCTCTTCCGTGGCAAATTCATGGCCTAAATATCAGATTTTGCCCCTGACTTATTCCTACAGATTTTTAAACTTTAACTCACTTACCTTTTTTGTTATTAGTGCATTTTCCTTATTGCATGAACGTGCTAAAGTTACACACCATCATCGATGGGAGGAATGGTCGGTCGTATGGTCCGGTGGTCGTTTAAATCGTCCGCAAGAAAAACTTAAATCTTATAACAGTAAGCAAACCAAATAAATTATGAATCTCGCAAGAACAGACCCCAGCCTGAGCTCAACCCAAAGCCTGCATGTGGTAAGTTAAAAATACCGATTCTAACCACAATAAACTTTTCCGATATAAATTTTTCATATTCTAGTACGGTCCCTTCCGTGACTTCCACTGTCTGTTCGGTAGGCTACTGGTAACCTCCGCGGCTTAGCCGCCTTTCACAGCAACAACTCCTTAAGGAAGAACACTTGCACTTTAACTTTATTTTTGCTCCTTTTTTTCTTGACACAACTCGTTTACTCCTTTTTTATACTTTTATTTTTACACTTTCCTTATCTTCCTTTTTTTCAGGAATTTGTTCTTCTTATTTCAACCATCTCCAATAAAAAAAGCTTACCGTACCACAATCGGACTACCGTTTTTGTTTTCTTTCCTTTCTCCTTTTTTTTTCCTAATCATCTTCGCTTTCTTTCCCGCCATTTTTCCTGACATCTGCCATCTTTTTATATCAAAAACTATAACCATACTAACAGACCAGCTGTTTCTAAGGTTGCACTCGAGTGCAGTTAGCGTATTGTTCCTGCACGTTCCCTCTACCTTTGATTGCAACTCTTTTTAACCTGTTCAGGGGTACATCACAAACCCTACCATTTCTTTTTGGTACACCCTATATAAAAAATTCAAAGGGAAACTCAGATCAATCGCACTTTAATGTTGTTAGCCTGACTCTGTGATAACCTTAATATCATCCCGTTCCACTTTTCATATACAGACAAAGTGAATCAACTACCAGGTGGCAGCGAATTCACTATTTTTCGCCTTGCATTTACATATATATCTACTGTCGTCACTATTACAAGGAAAAACCAATGATAAGTAAAATACTTGATATTTGGGCTAATAAACCCTGTAAAGGTGTAACGAAATTATCTAAAATGCTTGGCAGATGTACGCGGTCGACTGCGTAAGAAAAAAACCCAAAATTTGAGAGTTGCTACAAAAAAATAAAAATAAAAAACAGTAGCCCTAACACCAAAAATAGGAACAGTGAAGAAATCTTATGTTTTTACTCTATTACACGACAAATCTACTTTTAATGTACCACATAATATAAAAGTATTAAGTTAGTTTGATTGTTGCATAAATGTTTGTACTATAGCTCATCCCTTAGGTATTAGTGTCAGATAAATTTGACAGCGGCGGCTGGTCATATACCCAGGCAGCGGCTAAACAAAATATTGGTTGTCTCAGAAACGTTTAAAATTTCGGAAGTATACAAAAATCATAAAAACTATATCTTTACTTTATATTTTGGGGTAATCTTGGGAAAACCCAAAACGGTATTGGCCGTTATCATGGACGTTCAATCCCAGATATAATTCGAAAAGGATAGTAAAGTACTTGCTAAAATATTGAGGATAATTGTATATACATTCTTTTATTTTTATCTCCTCCATTTTTTTCCATTAGCTTTGGCTGTGTATCTGCATTCTATTCTCCAGTCCTAAATATTGAGGTCAGTTCCGATCCAATAAGTTTACTCATATTTCTAGCCCTTTAGCTTGCATTAATTAGAGCAATATTCTAGTTTAGCCGGCAGTCCCGTGGTTGGCTACGACAGTGGTACTCTATTAGGGAGCTACTGCTATGTCCTAAAGAGCATTTTCCTAATTAAAACAAATTAATTTTCGAAATTTTGCGACTGCCGGAACTTTTTTCCCAATCCCCCTGAAGTATTGGTGTCAGAAAACCTTTCGACGGTCATAGTTCTAGTTTGCAAATCTACTGAAATGTTATTTAATATAATATTCTGTCTGATGGCAGTCGACAATTCATTTCGGATACAACTTGCCCCTAATTCGCAGGTAAAGAAACGGCCCCCGTCGCCTTGGGAGAAAAATAGGTCACTGACCACCGAATAACATTTCAGGTACAAACGATCGCCGTAATGAAGAAAAGTTACTAATTGAAAGGAAGTTGTATATATAGAAAATATTTTAAACGAAAAATTTTCTTGATTAATTTAGTTATCTCTATAACTATCTACAAATTAATAGCTTTTAGCTAACCTGCATAGTCAGGTCATTGCCTTTTGTCTATTACACACCAACGTAGGAAGTAGTTCAGAGTAATACACCTAAAACTAAACTTGAAGTACACTACATGATTTCTTTTTGTTCATTTCATTTGTTGTTGGAAATTAACGTTACACATTACTTCTGTTGAGTATTTTTAAATAAAGTGAAATAACTTAGTCTTCATTTCTTAACTTTGTATGTCAACTTCTTTAACTTTTTAAGTATAGATTCCACTTCAACACTTAAAACAATAGGAACTACTAAAGGGCCAATTTAAATTAAACAACAAGTCGCTTGCTATGACCTACCTTTGCGTATGAAACAGCGAGGTTGTTAAAAATACATCCTAGAAACGCACTGTGTAAAATACCGAACACGGATAATAATAGTCTGCTATGGTTTTGCATAAAAAAATGTAAATTTAAATATGCACCTAACCTTTGAACTGATTCTAATAAGTAGATTAATAAACAATCCTTCAAATTTTCCATACTAATAGCAATTTTTTCTTTTAGAAACATTAGCTTCTAGTTGATTAATTCAGATAAATAAAGACATCGCTGCCCAGTTGCTCCATCAAAAAAATTCTTACTCTTACTAAGGGCATTTATGCATGTATGTATTGACCTTTGACAAACCAAAGCAAATTTCTTATATTATTTTATACTACATGTAACTTTTTTTCGATTCCAGTCAGAACATTCTTACAACGCTTAGTTATAGAAACACTATCACATAGAAAATCAATCCACAGCCGGTCCAGGCCATTTTTAAAAAATTACCTTGCTTTCCTAGAAGAACACTAAAGATTAGACTTGAAAAAAAACTCTATAATTGGTTTTGCAAGACACAGAAGCTCATTCTCGTAATACAAAAAGAAATGTATGTCGTAAATGTAACTAAAAAAATCTAATATTACAGATTAGCAATAGCATTAGAATTTAATAGCAAATAAAATATATAATTCTGTTCTTACTTCAGACCACCAACTAGTTTACGCAATTTTATAAATAAAGAAAAAATCTACAAAACCCTAAAATTCAATTGGTTTATACTTAGATAAATATTTAAGAAATTAAAGAATTTAAAAGAAACAAATATATATAATATATATATGTTTCAAACAAAATGTCGTAGGGAACAAACAAATTTTGAAAAAAAAAGCTATTACAAGTTAATTTCAGGATACGAAGGTAAATTCAAGAAACAAAAAAAAATCCTCCTTTTTTTGAAACTTTGACGAAAAAAGCGAAAAACTTACTGCTTGATGTCCTTTGCGTGGTGCACCCCGATTGTTTTTCCCTGCAGGTCCTTTAGCTCGTAGTAAAATTTCCCCATCGGACGAACAATGCGACACTTCAAATATTTCGCGCGAATATAGTAGCTTTTATCTATGTTCTCCCGGATTTTGGTGCGGATAAGGTCGCCATTACACAGTTTCGGTAAGAAATTTACCTCGACCTCTTCCATCAACTCTAGCTTTCGTGCTAATTTATAAACACTGCCATGTGTTAACATATTCGTCCCAAACAACGCGAAGCACGGAGTCATGCCGATTGATGTGTGTACTGACGACCGAAGTGCACACTCTATTTCGGAGAGATGGTTGTCCCAGTCACTTTGGTCATCCTCCAGGTATGACCGAATGGCGGCTAAAATTTATTGTTTGACTCTCTCCGACGCGTTTGCTTGGGGCGAATATAATGCAGTTTTCATGTATTTTATTTTAAAGGCATCAGTCATTTCTTCAAATTCTTTAGACCCAAAATGACGGCCATTATCGGATCAACTGGGGTACGACAAATTTATGAAAAACTTCCAACACCAGAAATCGAACTACATTTTTGGTTGTTGGCTTTCGCCATGGCCTTCAGTAAAACAAATTTGGAAAAATGATCGAGCACAATAAAGATAAAATAATTACCTGCTTTGGAGCGTACGTATGGGCCCAAAAAGTCAATATAAACTTTTTGAAACGGACGGGCTATCCCTACTGTTTCTTTGCTCATAGGTGGTCTAAGTATTTGGTTGCTTGGTTTATTCTCTTTACAGATCTCACAATCCCTAACAAACTCGTTTATTTGAGCCGTCATATGGGGCCAGTAAAAATACTCCTTGACGAGCCGCAGAGTTTTATAGAAGCCACCATGACTCAACGTTGGTGGGATATGCGCCTTTACTATGATATCTCCGGTGAGTTCAGACGGTACCCACAATTTCCACGAAATATCTTCGGCAATTGGGACGCCCTCATAGTGTAAGGCACGTTTATAAATAAAATTATCTATTACTTTCAAATCAGATAATTGCTGTTCATGGTCCTTAATTCCTTTTAGCAATTCCCTGTATTCCTCCGATATAAAGGCTGGTGAATTTAGATCGATATGATGTGCGAGGTCGGTACTTATGACGTCCAGGTCGTAGCGCGAGAAAGTGTCTGGCACAATATTCTTGCTTCCTTAGCGATGTTCAGTATTGAAACTCAATCGAGCTAACCGTCCGCTGAGCTCTTTATTAGACATTAACCATTTCAGGCTCGAGTGATCGGTAATAACCTTAAATGACATGAGCTCTATATATGGCCGAAACTTTTTAATGGGCATTACCAATCCCAGATACCTCCGCTCCGTCACGGAGTAGTTGCGCTGTGTAGGTGTTAACTTCTACGGCATAAACGCGATTGGATGCACCCCTTAAATTTCGTCCTGATGAAATATAACGGCACCGATACTGAAAAGTCGTGATAAAGTAGCACGGGACGTGAGGTAAGCGCCTTTTTCAATATATTAAATGCCTCTTTTGCCCCATCAGTAAAAACAAACGATTTTGACATTATCAATGTGTCAAAAATTGGTGTAGCAATTGTCGCGTAGTCCTTAATAAAACGACGGTACCAGTCGGTAGTTTCCATTATTCCGCGCATTTGTCTGGGCGTCTTCGGATAAGGAAAATCGAGTATCGCGGATATCTTAGCGGGATCAGGCCTTAACTTGCCCTCGCCGACCACTATCCAAGGTACCGAAGTTCCTTAAGACAAAAGTTTGATTTCTCTACGTTTATTGTAAATTTTGCATTCGAAAACCTATCAGAAACCCGCTCAAGTATTTTTACGTGCGTGCGGTAGTCAGGAGTTACTATAAGCAAATCATCTAGATATACAACCACTCGATCTCGCACATTGGAAGGAATCCCTTTAGACGGCATAACCTTTGGGATGCGTTACACAACCCAAATGGAATGACCGTGAAATAAATAAGTGGTCTCCCCGGCACTGTATAGGCAGTCAAGGCGTCTTTTAAATCCACACTTGATATAAAGTGCGTGTCACCCACTCTGCTGAGCAACCCCTCGATATGTGGAAGTGGATAGGTGAGTGAATAGATCTTCCGCGCATCTAAACAAAGCCCGTTTTTCGATCCTTTGCGCACTAGCGTCACTGGATTATTCCAGGGCTTTGACTTGTCTCAATTACACCCATTGTAAGCATCCTATCCAGTTCCGCATACATAAAATTTTGTACAGCTGGCGACACTGAGTAATGCCTCTGTTTGAGGTGTAGCTCAAGATCAGTTTTCCCAACTCCCTTTTCTACAAACGAAGGAAACTTGGCGTTAGTAGCTTATAATAGCCTTCTGTCTTTATCACAACGAACATGCATTAAGGGTTTAAGAGATTTTCGCCCGCCTCTTCACTCCAAAGCATGTCATTTGTGGTCAAGCTATCCAAATTAACAACAAGATGGAATTTTTTCATAAAGTCTACACCCAGAAATAACACTCTTTTCAAGGTCGGTAGCAGGTAGAAAATTACGTCACTCTCTACTTTATTGAACTTAACTCTTGCTATACACCGTCCTTGAATTTTATGAGCCCTAACATCTTCCGTCCTCATTTTCGCCGGAAACTCGTGAATTTTGACACCCGCCTTCGTTGCGAAATCGAACCCACCTTTGCCAAGAACTGTTACCGTCACGCCACTATCTAAAAGACCCTCAATTTCCACCCCGTTAATAGAGATTCGAGTATACAACCGGGTGTCATCGCCTTCGTATGAACATACGTTGGCGATCTCACGCCTAAGTGCTTTTCGTCCTCGATAACTTTTCCTAGCCTTTTCAATTCTCGTCTACCCGTAAATTCTTTTCGAAGCCTCTTCGTACTCTTTAACCCTTACATGTAATGGTTTTATTTCCCTAATTTTGCTCTCTCCTGCCTTTTCGCTTATCCCTACTTAATTATTATCTAAGACTTTAATGGCCCCGTTATCTTTTACCTCCCCTAGGCCATTTTAATCTTCAAGTTGGCTTGCTGGGCGAGAGGATTCGGACATTGGTCCCCAGTAAACTGGTCCGACCTCCGGTTTCCCGAACATTTTGGACACTTTGGTGTTACGGTATTGTCCATACCGCACTTAAAACAAAATAGCCGCCTGGTCTGTGATGGACAGTCCATATAGCCATGACCAGGTTGTCGGTAATTCCAGCACAGGTATCTGGCGCTATTATCGGCTTCCACTTAAATTTCTGGAAGGACGCTTTCGTCACACTCCAGGTCATTAACTCGCTGAACCTGCCTGTCGCTGGCTGAACAGTAGTAATTCTGCTTTTTTTGCTTTTTGTGCGAAAATGGCTTAACCCAAACATACGTATTGGGAAAACCAGATGCGCTCCTGGTGTACACAAGTTCACCTTCATGGTGTCGATCAACTCAGACTCATAAATTGGGTTGGTTTGATGGCTGCGCAGTTGGACGACTGAATTATAAAAATCCTTAAACATCTCTGCCTAACACTTCTAGCCGTAATGCTGCTGTAATCGGTAGATGTTATATAGCTTCCCTCTTCTCTTGAAGGAATACCGGCCTCTTAATGTGGATTCAACTGTGCTGAATTTGGACTTGCTAGATTATTAGTTTGATTGCTGATCGTGGCGGTGGTGAGAGTTGTAGTTGTTGCCACTCTTGGCTGTACTCCGACATTATTACCCCCAAGGATTGGCCTAGAGGAACTAGAAGCTGTATTGCCGGGCATTCTACCTGACCTAGTCCTTATCAAAACATTAACTAGTTACCCAACTCCTACTAATTCCAAACTTGGGAAATATCAAACTATTAATAAACCGAGAAAAAACCACCCTAAAAAATAAGGGAAAACACCCCCGAAATTAAGAATGCTAAAAAAGTAAAAAATAATATTAGAAAAAAAGTATATAAAAAAAGCAGTTCTGACGGAAGCAAATAAAATGTTAGAAAAATCGAAAATAATAATAAATTTAAAATAATAAATAGATAATAAATTCAAAAAAGCAAAAAAAAAGAATAAGAAATAATGTAAATGAAAATACCAAAAAAAGAACAAAAAGTGATTAAATCGCAAATAATAAAAAGGGAGAATAACAAAAACAAAAAAAAAATGATATTAAAAAAAAAAGTAATAAAAAGTTATTCGATCGTTAACTTAAATCCTGATTCGAAAACGATGAACAATTTGCCTGTTGGCCTAATTCATGTAATATTCAGCGATCTTTTATAGCGAATTTTGCTTCGATAAAAAAACGGCAGTGAGTCTTTTCCAAACCTGTAGGAAAAGCCTGTCCAAGAAATAAGCCATTGACGATATAGAGCATTTCACAGAAAGAACACTTTCCAAGGCCCAGACCTCCTGGTGAGCTATGAAGAGAACCGGTAGCCAATATTTACCCTTGGTGAGTCGGCGTTAGGAATCATCATTATTGAATTATTTCCCTCGACTTACTCATCCCAAAAATCATACCTGGGCAAGTATTTGACTTTAATTTATTTTCATCTACTTTACTAACGTGATTTCTTGCATTTTACTCTTTCCCCCATGTCGTTGCAGCAAACATTACCAGAATAAAAACTCCAACATAAAGTGACTTACGAATGCCCTTGAGAAGAGACCAACAGCAAGCCTTTCTGGTTTTTACCCAACAGAACCACCATCCTCAGTGTCGCAGCTACTGAACGACCCTAATTGAACTGAATCAGCATGACTTACGCTGAAAAAGATGACCCGTGTTTGGTCAAAAATCTAAAAGGTGTGCAAAACTAGTGGAAAGGAAACCCGATTTTGGGCCCCCATTGTTGGGCGCCATTTTTGTAAAACCCGGCCATTTGGGTAAAACCCGGTGGATGACGTGATGGCAACGCCTTTGTTTAAAAGAAAAGGATGGTAATACCCGACTGAGCCGGTAGAGAAGGCGTAAAGTTCACCATCAAATCATCCACGAGCTGCTGTACAAAAAATATAACTGGGATAAAACTAAGAAAAAACAACAACACTCATCAAACGGAAAGTCACGGCGCCAGAACCTATCCTTCCTGCAAACCTCCCCGTCATCACTACTGCTCACTTCTTCGGTCTGCAGCGGATGTTCTGCTGCTTGGCCAGCCCACCCTCTTCCGTGGCAAATTCATGGCCTAAATATCAGATTTTACACCTGACTTATTCCTACAGGTTTTTAAACTTTAACTCACCTTTTTTTGTTATTAGTTCATTTTTCTTATTGCGGTAGTCGTTTAAAACGTCCCCAAGAAAAATTTAAATCTTATAACAATAAGCAAACCAAATAAATTATGAATCTCGCAAGAACAGACCCCTGAGTTCAACCCAACGCCTGTATGTGGTAAGTTAAAAACACCGCAATAAACTTTCCCGAACATAAATTTTTCTTATTTTAGTAGAGTCCCGTCCGTGACGTCCACGGTCTGCTCGGTAGGCTACAGTAACCTCCTCCCAGGTGTAATGTATTCAACACTGCCCTTCACAGCAACAACTCCTTAAGGAAGAACAATTGCACTTTAACTTTATTTTTGCTCTGTTTTTTCTTGATACAACTCTTTAATTCCTTTTTTTTATACTTTTATTTATCAACTTTCCTTATTTTCCTTTTTTTCACGAATTTATTCTTCTTATTTCAACCATCTCGCAGTTACCGTATTGTTCCTGCACGTTCCCTTTACTTTTGATTGCAACTCTTTTTAACCTGTTCAGGGGTACAGCACATGTACATATAATGTACAATATGTATTGTATAGATACGATGTATAGTGTACGAAAAATAGTTCTGAAATATAATCTTTTGAAAATTACACCTCAAAAAAGAGTTCTATATTCCTCTGAGCTTAAATACAACTTTAAATACAAATTTTTCAAATTATTCGAAGCGTTTCATTTTCGGAATTTTAAGATACACTCAATAATTTTAAGAACATAAATGAAGTTTTTTCAATAACGAGTAATGATTATTGTTGAATTTCTATTACTTTTAATTTGTAATTAATTGTAATTGTGACTGAAATGTAATTGAATCCCCCCAGGTGTGGTATTATCTAATGCCATTGTCATATGTATTTTCATTTCGTTTTCATTTTTCGGTTAAAATGTTTCCCCTTTTCCCAAATTGCAAAAAAATAAATAAAGTTTTTTATTTGATCTTTTTAATTAATTAAATTTTATTTAATTTCTAAGCAATAGGTCTTTTTTATTTTTTATATATGTATATTTTCGATATTTCGCTACTCCAAGTTAACGTTGACGTCGGCGCTGCCAACACAATAATTTAATAAGTCAAACATAGTCAGCAATTTAATATTTTACAAACCAACCAAATTCAATAATTGCCTACTTGCGATAATTTCATGATAATCATAATTTCAGTGGCTTCACATTCGCTCGTGTTGCTGCATTGGCATTTGTACATGCAGAAACAACGTGAATGAAAACAATGAGCCAGGTTAGCAGAGAAGAAGTGCCAGAAGTTTAAATCAGTCTTAGCTACGCGTCGTAATCGTTGAGTCGTCCAAACAAAGTGTGTGAAGTGAAATTAAGTAGGAATATTTGTAATATCATTAAATTTAAATAAAAAATTATAATTGCTTGAATTATATTTTATTGTTTTAATAGGCGCTGTGGTTGCACCCTAATAATAATTTTTTAAGTAAATTACCTGTGAATCCTTTAACTGGCGCCCGAGCAGGGACCTTGAAAAAAGGTACTTCATAAAAAATAAAAATTGTAACGTTTCTGCGATCTCTACGGAGCCCTCCAAGAACAAAAACAAATCTCTCCTGCGATATCTACGGATCACTCCAGGACTAATAAAAAAACTAAAAGAAATAAAAATACAATAAATAGACCTAATCCTCCTTCACCAAACCGATACTCGTGGTAATCCTAACACAAAAAATTACAGAAGGTTATCGGAGTTAAAGTGGAGTGATCCGTACCCCAGTAGGTACCCGCGATAATCAAAGTGGGGCACCAAAAAGGAACCATACGGAGCTTCCATGAGGACAAAAGGGTTCCCAGGTTAATTGCGTCGCGCCACGTTGCGTAGCTAGGGCTCATTAGCTCTAAGGGAAAATTAAAGAAATTAATTAAAAAATATGACTCGTAAATTGCGCGAATAATCCTAAATGTAAAAATTTTTTATTAAAAAGAAAAAGAAAAGATTTAAAGAGTCTTGAATCAAAATTCATTGAAAATTAAAAAAAAAATTATTAAAAAGAAAAATGAAAAACTTGAAGAGTATTGAAAAAAATAAAAATTTTGATTTCTTAAGTAACCTAATAAAAGGAAAATGCCTAAAATCATTACAACCAAGTCTAGAGTGCAAGAAATAGGAAGTGTGGTGAAATAAAAAAGCAGGAAACACAGAAAACATTATACGAGCAATCCATTTAACTCCACAATATCAGGTGAGTGAATGCTTTTTAATCTATTTATTTTTTTGTCGTGTCGTGCTTACAGCTTACAGGAGTAAATGAAGGCAACTCTAACCAGTCTCACTGGTGCGGTTAATCTCCTATTAGAACAGTTTAGGACAATCGAGGCTAGGTTAGGCAATATTGAACAATCACAGGATATAACAGAACTCAGAACCAGGATAGGACTCCTTGAACAGCCAAGGCGAAATGAAGATGTAATTATAGTGGAGGAAGTTTCGATTCTTCCACGGACTGAGGATGAGCTGCAATCCATCAGCGGACTCCCGGATAGCATCAAGGAGCTACGTACGTTCGCCAGGAACCCTCTGCATTATGTTTCGTGGGTACACTCCGTTGAAATGATATTGAAAGATTTCGAAATCGTAAAAAATAAGCCAATATATCGCTTTATTGTTCAAAGTATCAGGCAAAAAGTTTCTGGCGAGGCCGACGCTGCGCTAGTGTCCTACAACATATTTGACAGAGACTGGAAGGACATAAAAAAATATTATTCCTACATTACGCCGATAAGAGGGATGTGCAAACGCTTTCTTTATTTCAAGGGTTATCAAAGATGAGTTCTATTCGGCAGTGAACTACCAGTTGTCACTTATTATCAACAAAATAAAGACGGAAGCGTACAGTGAGAAAACGGTAAATGCCTTGATAGCGGCACACAGGAATCGAGCTTTGGACATATTTATACGTGGGCTTACTCCTGAATTATAGAGAATGATTATAATTCAAAGGCCAAAAACACTGCCGGAAGCATATTCAGCATGTTTGGAACTTCAAAACCTAACAATAAGGAATAATCTCCTGCATACAAGGACTACCAATCGGGTAACTATGCAGGCTCCATCCCCGCCTGCTGCTACCGCTCCACCAAGGCCATCAAGGCCTCACTTTTGCACCAATAGACCAAATAACTTTGGGAATTACTGGCAGTGGAGGGATAATAGCTACGTTTCAGCAATCCTAACTTAGGATACAAGCCGACACTCTACCCTAGGACTCCAAGGTGAAGCGCGAGCCAATAGAAGTAGACCGTTCAATTCAAACTAAAAGGGTAGACTACATGAATCGCCCCAATTTTATAGGAAAGACAAACTACCCCGCCTTTTTTATCTAGACGCCGGCCAGTAACATGAAGCATACCCTCCTCCAGAAGACGAGCTAAGCTTGATGCCGATGGCGAGTTAAATTTTATTATGGAAGACCCTCGAGCCTACCTTACATAAACTATACGAAAAAAGACAACAGAACCATCCAATTTTTGATCAATACCGGTTCGAACAAAAATTTCTGCAGCTCAAAGCTTTCTGCCGGAAGTGTGTCATTGCTTAGGCCACTTAGAGTTAAAACTGCGGGGGTGGGTATAATTGAAATAATAAAGAAAATAGTAGGAACATTTTTCGCAAGGTATGGTATATTAGATCCCCTTACATTTTATATATTACCAGGTCTAACTTCTTTCGAAGGGATAATAGGAGACGATAGCCGCAAAGAATTGATGGCAATAGTTGATAGGTAAGAAAAGTTGAAAAATAAATCAACGAACTGTTATCTGAATGAATATTACGTCCATCCAATAGCCCCTATAACTCCCCAATATGGGTTGTCACAAAAAAGCTAAAAACAATACCGTCTAGTTGTCGACTACAAATGCCTTAATGCCGTTACGGTTCCCGACACGTACCCCATTCCGGATATCAACGCCATTCTATCGAGTCTGGGTAACGCTAAATACTTCACGACAATCGACCTTACTTCAGGATTTCACCAAGTTCCGATGAAACCTTCAGATATTCCCAAGATGGCGTTCTCAACGACGAATAGCAAATTCGAGTTCCTTCGCTTGCTTTTCGGATTGAAGAATGCACCAGCGATCTTCCAGAGAATGATTGACGATGTCTTGAAAGAATATATAGGGAAGAAATGTTACGTCTACATAGACGACGTCATTGTATTTGGTCACAGGAATTACTCGATAATGTTGATACGATCTTTAAAAGATTAAACAAAGCAAATTTAAAAGTCAACATAGAAAAGACTCAGTTCATGAAAACAGAGGTAGAATTTCTGGGATATATAGTAAGTGCCAAAGGAATAAAACCTGATCCAGGAAAGGTAAAAGCTATTAAAAGCCTGCTACCACCCAAAAATCTCAAAGAGCTTAAGGGATTTTTAGGGATGACTTTATACTATAGGCTTTTATTAGAGTCTACGCTTAAGTAGCTAACCGCTGACAAACTTGACATGGAATGAAAACGTTCAGGTAAAGGCCAATCAATTAAAAAAAGTACCTATAGAACTACATGGTTAAGCGCTTTCAGCTTTTTAGATGTTAAAGGCAATCCTAACCACAGTGGAAGTTCTCGCTTTCCCTGAATTTGACAAACCCTTCAATCTTACAACGGATGCTTCAAACTACGCCATCGGCGCCGTCCTTCCACAAGGTGAGATCGGCAAGGATAAACCAATAGCCTATATATCACGCTCACTCAAATTATCCAGTGTGGGCACTGGAGCGCAAAGAACATAAAAATTTCCACTGACCATCAGCCACTTACCTACGCACTAGGTAACCGGAACTTTAATTCCAAACTAAAGCGATGGATAGCGCGTATAGAAGAGTATAATCACGAGCTAATCTACAAACCTGGTAGATCAAACGTCGTCGCAGCTGCTCTATCAAGATCAAAAGCTAGTGTTAACCACATTAGTGACGTATCTACCGAAACTGCTAGTGAGGGTCATTCTCCGGCTACTAGAATAGCATCAGAGATGGGTGCCAATGATTCACAAGTTACAGAAACAGCTTCAGAAGGAAGGGATGACGATGCTTTATCAACTGGTTCAGTCGCTCAGAGCGCAAATCAAGATGCATCAGATCTCATCCCATATGTAGAAGTTCCAATCAACGTCTTCAGGAACCAAATACTTATTAAGATTGGTCCTGACTTGGAATCACGGGAGGTACCACACACAAACTTCTAGCGGCATTATTTCTCAATACCCGAATGGAATGTTGAAAAACTCTCGGATATCCATAAGAGAGGCTACACCCCAGTATAACAAATGGTATAAAAATCCCGGAAGGCTACTTGCCAACCTGTTTGCATAATTTCTCCAGATACAAAAATAGGATCACACAAAAAGTTGTATCAGACATAGCTCAGAGAACCGCCAATTTTTTTTTTGACATTTCCATCTACAAACCAGCTGGGCGGACGACACTACCTAATAAAATAAATATGCCTTGGTTGCAATCTTGTAAATGTCAGCAGCAGTGTTGCCAGTTTTTTAGAGCATTCTCGCCAGATGTTGAATATCTCTAAATATCGGCACTTGGTTCTATTAGTAATAAAACAATTCGCAATTAAAAAGTTGACAATAAACTTCAATAATATACAAGTTTTCTGAAGATCGATCAAGCATTTGTTTAGCGGTTAAAATTTTTGTGCAAAAATCAATGCCGTCCATATTCAAAAACAAATTTGGTAAATGTATTTCCTCTTTTAATTTTTTAATAACCCATCGAAATTTTCTTTATTATATATATTTTTGTTTGTCAATGCCATTTCTCATTTAATTTTAACAATTTTTCATCTTTTATCTCACTGCCTTTTTCCTTAAGCGTCTTTTCCATTTGACCATTAATTCTAAAATTAATATATATTTGTATGTACAGTCAAAGCGAATTTGGCATGCCAATGTACACGCAATTTTAGTCAAGATCAAGGTGAATTGATAACCAGGTGGTATCATCAGAATCAGAGAAAGACCCTAGAGAGCTAAGTTTTACTACCATCGGAAATAGAATTTTCTTAAGATTCCAAAAAAAAAAAAACAAAATATACAATTTTGTTCTCTTCATATGCTTAAACCCACTTTTCGTTTTTTAAATTTTTTCCTTACTACTAAGATTAGTGAAAAATGGAAAAGAATAGTAAATAATAGTTAACGGTCTATCAGGTCATGGCGCATGTTGTCCCAAAACTGTGCTCGAAAACTTAAAAAAGAAACTTACAACTATGGAAAGAAATACGAAGTGTTGCTATGTAATAATAACTTTATATGTATTTTTAATTGATTCTAATCATCTGATCTAGAGTGTACATAAGTACGTATATATAAACCAAATAAAAAAGAAACATTTTTAAATTATTCCAGCAAAAATGTATTTTTGTTCCAGGATTCCACTACTTGTAATGTTATTTTTTTATTGAATTTGGCTTTAGGTATAAAACTCTGAGATTTTCCTTACAAAATATGGGTAGAATCCACTGATGAGCTATATATGAGCAGTAGCGAAATGGCCATATTGATATGCTTTCCCCGCAGTAATACATTTAATTTTTTAGTTTAGTTTAAAAAAGTAAATATTTCATGAGAATATCATGAAATATTTATATTTGAAGCAATCAATCACAATTAATGTAAATTATTGAAATGTTAATTTTTATTAAACATTATAAATATATTAAAAAAAAAAAACTGAATTTATTTTTGTTTGTTAAATTTTGTGTTGTTTGGTTTGGTTAGTCTTATGAATTTTCCAAGAATCGACCCTCTTGCCATTTAAAAATTTGTATCGGCAATTGGCGAGAAATCGCCATACCTGACAACACTGTAATTTTTATGACTCTTTCTTTCAGTGTAAACGCCAAGTTAGCGGCTTAGTCTAATTTAAGGCGTCCTAAACCTTTGCGTTAGCTGCCGCCGTTGAGTTCTCATCCACATTTTTAAATTCCATGAACTATTTATGTAAACAGTGAAGGAAATATGATAAGAATTAATCATAGCCGAATTATTTTACGTTTTTATTCAATTAAACATGTAGCTAAAGAACCAATTAAATATACAGCAACAATCAACTTGCCAAAAACCAAGTTTCCAACACGTTTATCGGCAACTAAAAGGCAAGAAATCGAAGATGAGTTAATTTCGGTAAATACATTGTAAAAAAATTAATTTAATCAATGATAATGTTATCAGATTCTTTCAGAAAACGTTTTCTCAAACTTACCAGTTTCAAAATGATAATCTGACGGAGCCGCCATATGTGCTACATGACGGTCCACCGTATGCAAATGGTGACTTACATATGGGGCATGCAGTTAATAAGGTTAGTAAAGGCTTCACAAGAAAACAATTTTCTAAAACTTGTTTTTTTAGATTCTTAAGGATATAACAATAAGGCATCATGTGGTAAGAGGACAAAAGATACATTATTTTCCTGGTTGGGACTGTCATGGCCTACCAATAGAGCTAAAGGCTTTAGCCTCCACTATTAACGACACCAGTGCAAATGAACCATATGTTATAAGATCGAAATGCAAGTTCAGTAATTTATACAAGTTAAAACTAATATAAAGAACGTCAAAAATTTGTAGCACGTCAATTTGCTTTGGATGCCATCAACAATCAGAAGACAGAATTTCAATCATGGGGAATTTTATCTGATTGGAATAACCATCAAAGGCTATATTTTACTTTTAATCCTGATTTTATATGCAATCAGCTGAAATTATTTTTCGACTTTTTTAAAAAGGGTTTAGTTTATAGAGATTTAAAACCTGTTTACTGGTCTCCATCATCAAGGTATCTTTCTTTTTTTACGTTTTAAGATCAACGTAAATGTGTGGTCTGAATTCTTTTAGAACAGCATTAGCAGAAGCAGAACTGGAATACGACAACAATTTTGTAAGTCCTTCGGTTTATATACGTTTTGCAATCAAATCTCTGCCGCCATCTGTTAATCTTGAAAAGTACCAAACGCTTTTTGCAATAATTTGGACAACAACTCCGTGGACATTGCCGAGTAATCAGGCAGTTTGCTTTAATTCCAATTTAGAATATTCAATAATTGAATTAAAAAGAAGTAACGCCGAAAACCATTCTATAACTGATCGTTATTTAATAGCATCCTGTTTAATTGAAGACTTTGTAAAAAACACTAAAACTGAATGTACTGTGCACCAAAGTATATCAGGTCTGAACATAAAACACACGCATCTATCATCTAATATAGTAAAGTTTTTAAATATCTTTTCATTCGACATTTTAGGAAAAGATTTAGCCCACTGCACTTATCAGCATCCAATTACCAGGAATGAGATCTCATTGCCTTTTTTTGATGCTCCTTTTGTACAAGACACCAAGGGAACAGGATTAGTACATACGGCTCCAGCTCATGGTCCTGATGATTTCCTTATATGTTTAAATAATAAAATAGCAGTGGTAAGTTTGAGGTTTTAATTTAATATCTTTATTGTTTTAAAAGTGTTTTTATGTATACATTAACGATACATATATTTGTGCTTTATATACAGGTTTCCTTACTTCTACTTACAAATAAACCCATAAAATTGATCAACTATTGATAGTAATAACAAAAACAAAAAATAACACATAATTCAGAAAAGAAATAATAAGTATTTAAAATATTCACTGATATCTGTCAAGCAAACAAAAGGGTGCAATACACGAAATTTTACAAATTGAAAATACTTTTAATCGTTGGGCGTTCTATATATTTTTCAAGCCTTGCAATATCGCTGGTTCTTTACGCTTACTGCATTATTTGTTTCTGTTGAATTGTTTGAATTATTTTGCTATTGGAAATGTAACTATAAAAAAGGAGTTAGATCAATTTACCTAGCTTCTGTTTTGTTGAATTCATTGTTAAGAAATAAATATGAAATATAAACATCTGGGACTATGAGGACCAAGTTGCCCCTAAAATCTAAGAAAATACAATTTCTCTTAACGGTGTGAGAGTCAGTTGAGAAACTACCACCAATTCTGATAAAGGAATCGATTCCGCAAAAGCTTATCTTGATGCTCCACTGTATCGCAGAGGATAAGCATAATCGGTTTGCGCTACTCCTTATCATGATGTATTTTCAGACATAGATTTAAATTCTGCATAATGTAGTGTTCGAATCCACTAAAAGATCATATCCTAGACATTTCCAGTAAATGCTTTAGAATGATGATTTCAAAAGTTATGGTGATTTTGGAATCTAGAAAATTGAAGGAGTTGTAGATATTTTATTAATCTCTGAGCTAAAACAAAATTGTAAAGCGGCTATTATACGATGAAACATCGCCTGTAAGCACGGCCTGATGAGAGAGAGTGTTTTGCTATTACACGATCAGGTCAAGTTTGTCAAACATCAGTGCGCAAGCAGATTCTGAATAGTAAAGTTCGTATTTATCATAGCGCATGAATTAGTTGCAATATGTTTATATTATTTTACAACATTAATTGGTGCATTTGTTTCTACTTTTTTTTAATTTTTCTAAAAGCTTTTTTTTAAGATTTTAGCTTTAAATTTTCACTTTTTATTTGCCATAATTCCGGCAAACTTCCATATACTTTAATAAATTCTTTAAAAATTCGAATATTATAAATGTTTTTTTTAGTTATTTAAAAAAGAAATATACTATTTTATTGTTTATTTTATTTAACATTTTATTATGATATTAGCAGAAGAAGATAAAACTTAAAGCTAAACTTACTATTAAAATATATTCAAACCTATATTCAAACTTGCATTATAATAAAAAATTCAATACCTTATTGTATTGTATTATAAAAATATGAGTGCAATATCATTTATTTAAAATAAAGCAAGTTTTAAATTGTTAATATTTTATTTTCAACCTAGCAATTAATAAAAATTTCAGTGTAATATAATTTACCTATTCTAATAATTTGTCAATACATATTATCTTTATTTAACTCATGCGCTCTAGCCAAGCCATCTTTACTGTTCGCCGACAAAAACACAAATGAAATTTACAGTGTGTATGACAAACACGCTATTAAACGAGTATGATGGCCTGATGGCAAACAAAATATCAACAATTTTTGATTTTCATCCAGCGCGGCTTACAAACACGAAATTTACCCTATTACACGGGTTTGATGGCTTGTCATCAGGTCGTGCTAATAGGCGAAGTTTGATCGTCTAACAGCCGCTTAATGGATTTTGTTACTCAACGGAGTTAAATAAGCAAAAGCCCCGCATGAAAAAAAAATATAAAATAAAGCAAAACAATGGAATGGAATTAGAAGGGGTAAAAAATGTTTATTTCGTACCAACAAGTATCTAAAACTGACCGCCTCTTTTGACATTTAAGTTAGGCATTTATTATTATAGTGAGATAGAAGCTTATGCTGCTATACACAATATGCATTAATTATTAATTATTAGTCGCGTGTTTTTCCATCAAGTAAGAGTGACTGTCTAAATGAGATGACTGTCTCATGAGATTCGCCCAGTGATTATGCTGACGACTTTAGCAAATTTTTAGCAAACAAATTTCATACACAGCTAAATAAATATTTTGAAAATAATAAATTAGTTTTATATTATATATATAAACGAAAATATTTGTGAGAAATGTGAAATAATACTATATGCAGATGACACCTTGATATTTAATAAAGCAGAATCGCAAGAGTTAAGGTACGGTCACATATGGCAAATATTTGCCTAAAATTTGTTTGCTTTTGTTTGGCTTAAATTTTTTCAAAACAATACAAAATTTGTTTTGTGGTCACACTACGCACATTTATTTGCCTATTTTTATTTGTTCAAACAGCTATGAAATAATGTGAAATAAAATACTGACAAACATGTTTTATGTGCGGTCACATTTAAAATAATATTTTCCTTAAAAATATATTTGATCAAACTGTAAAAAAACGTAAATTTATTTGCTCACAAACTGCTGCGCATGGGATGTCTTTATTGCCATTCAATTTCTTCGGCATTATTTCGAAGTAATTGCAAAGAAAATGTTTAAAATATTATTAAATGCTAATTATAAATGATGAAAAATAGTTGCTACTCTTAAATATTTAATTGCAGTATAATATACATACATAAGTTCAAAGCAAACAAGTAATAACCATTTGTAGATGGAACAAAAATATACAACTGTAGAAAAATTTTTTTCATCTAGGCAGACTCTAGGCGCATCTTTTTAAAAGGCTCAAATTAAGTTTTTATTCTCTTCCTATAATATACTTTTCCTATACCTTGTACGAGAATTTAAATCCCAGGTTTTAACATAAAAATAAAATATCCACCGCTGATAGCCATAGACTATAAAAGTTGGTCAAATAATGATGGCTGATATTATATCTATGTACCCGCATGTACTATGAATACAGATTCCATTAAAATAACTACTACACATAATGGCAATGTGAGATGAAAGTTTATAATGAATAACTCCCATGTATGAAAGTTACAAATGAACAAAGCCAAGCAACAATATAAAATTTTTCATATTCTATTCTATAAAGAAGCTACAAAAGGTGTTCTAAAGAAGGAGCACAATAAGAGGATGAAGCTAAATAGGAATTAGATCCCACTGCTTAACAATAAATTTGAATAATCATTCATTACACTTGTTTGGTTAAAATTTCTAAAAACTTTTAATTTATTTAATATATTTTTCAAACTACAGCTGTTTATTTGTTTACTTGATATAAGTGTAGACAAATTATATGTTGAAGTAAAAAGTCGCTTAAATTAAAAAGCAAATTTCGCAAAGAATAAAACTGCAAATATGCAAGATTTTAATTGGGATACAAAGTTCTACAATTTTAAAGAAATTTTAATGTTTCAGATTTCTGAAAATGGAGGAAAAACTCTTGTACATATATAGTTTTTAAAAATTGTTACATTATAACATACCGTCAAACGAATATATTTATAATGAAAAAAAACAGTTTACATTAACTGCAAAAATAATCTTTCAGCTTAGTACTTACAGAACATATCTCTTTTGATTGCAAATCAAAAGTTATGAAAGAACACTTTAGGTGCTTAAAATGGATATTCATTAATGACTCTTAGCTCTATTCAGACGCTTCGAGTGGGGCTGAAGAATTATTTTGGTTTTGTTCTGCACATAGCCGACTTTTTTCGTCTCTTTAAGCCGTTAAAATGCGTGGGCACTATGCAAATCTTAATTAAAGTTTAATTTATGTTGGTTAAATTTAAGCGTGCTTAAGTCTTGTTTAATATAAATTAATTGATATTGATTCTTGAAGTGAAAGCATGTTGCTTGTTGTCATATATAACTTCATTTAAAAGTTATCTATAAGCATTTTAAAACAAAATGCATCTCAACCTTATCATGGGCTTATGTTCAGATACATAATAGTATATAATTTATAACTTTAAAATTCTATAATTCCCGAATTATAGCTTCCGGCAATATTACTTGCCCTCAGCATAAGTAAAGATATATTTGCTCCAGTCTAGTTTAATATAAAATTCCAAAATGAAAACAAAAGTTACTTACGTTGTAGGAATGACTATTTCAAGAACAAAATGTTGAGTAAATAATTTAGCGCCAACGCATATTTTTCAAGTTATATAATTTCTTGCGACTTTACTTTAAATCAATACTTAACTAAAAATTTATAAAAGAACATTTAATAATCTCCAATAATATCTTTTTTATATACAATTTTGAAACTTTGCACCATTCTGAAGCGAAAATGTCGAAATATACCAAATTATATATAAAATACTTTGATGATATATAACTCGAAAAATATGTGGCCCGACAACTTTTTTAATTTACTATTTCTTCCAAAAATTACACTTTATTATTTTTTATCTATAATTTTATTATTAATTGCTTACAGTATTTTGTTTTTATTTAATATACATATAAGTTTAAAATTATCAGCGAGTTTTTCCGAAACTTAATAATTTAGTTTAAATACTGGGCAACATTGTTGATACAGCTGTTATTTGTCTCTGTTTGTTCTTACAAAAACTTTGTAAGAACAAATATTTATTTGCCTAAAAATGAGTCAAATATTTGACGTCGAGTGGTCACACTATGTTCACATTAGAAGCATTTTTGTTTACTGGCAAATAATTTTATTTGCCCAAAATCAGTTGTGATGTTATTTGCTTCTAATAAATATTTTGTGGTCAGACTACGGCAAATAAATATTTGCCGATTTCTGTCAAATGTTTGACTAATGTGACCGTACCTTTATGTTATGATAATCTAAAAAATGATATGGACAATGACTAAAAATAAATAAATAAAACTGAACGAAAATAAAAAAGTGATGGAAATTAATATGAATTCTAATACAACATTTAAAATAAATAATGTACTAATAGAAAAAGTAAATAATATAAAATACCTGGGTTTTCTAATAGACAAAAATTTTAACTTTAAAGAGCATGTTGGATTTTTCAAACGTTTAAGAAACAAAATAACAATAATAACTGCAATAAACATATAGGGTCCGCCAAACAGTGTTGCCCAAACGGTGGTTTTCCCGCTAGAACTGGTGGTTTTTTGATATAAAAAGCGGGAAGTTAGAAAAAATCCGCTAAGTGGTTTTTTCAGCTAGGAAAAGTTTTACTTGGCGGATTTTTAGTGTTTTTTAAGCTACAATAGGTTTTATTTGTTACAAAGTAAGCTCAACTGTGCATTTCTAACGTTTTATATAAATATATATATTATCCGTCTCTGCCTTGTTTTTTAAAACTCTTAAAACAATTAATCTAATATAAAAGTAAATAACGATATATATTTTAATTTGGCCGTTAAAAACCTTTTTTACTGATGGATACAGTCATTTCAGATTACCAGAAAATCGGGACATTTTAGAAAAAACTGATAAATTAGTAGTAAATAACGTATTTATAAAAAAAGAGGATGTCTATCAATATTTGGAACAACTGTTTAATAGCTCGAAACAATTTTTAATAAATGCTATAAAGTGGAATAAACTAATAGATACTATAACTTTTTGGTACGAAGTTTTTGAATATCAAAATTCGTCAGGAAATAAAATTTTCAAAGAGCTCTGGTATATTGTAGATGTGGAACGAGTTTTTAGCCAACTTAACATAGCTTAATCAAAGCTCAGAAATCGATTTCAAACCAATATTGTAAATGCTATTTTAACCGTTAAGTATGTCAATTCCTCAAGAATATAACAAAAGGATATAACAATGCGTGCTTTTCTTACGTTATCTTCATTTTTTAGCCTATGTAAGAGATGATTGCAAAAAAAAAACTAAAATAAAACACTATTACAACCAAACGAAACCTAGAGTTGATGCGCTTGACCAACCAGTTGCTATCTACACATGTATGGGCTTGACTAAGCGATGAACTTTTGTCCTTATTATTAAATATGATAGACGTATCAACAAGTAACTTCTACGTTATTTGGACTGATATGCATCCCACCTGGAATTTCAAAAAATTTTTAGACACAGGCTTTATCTGGTAGAGTTGTCATATCAGCTAATAAAAGAGCATATTTTGTGGAGGAAAGTTTTTGCCCTTAGACAATCAGCAAGAAATCTTGTTAAAAATATATAGGAACAAATTGATCGTACAGGTGGCTCGCAATATTCTATATAAAAAAGTACAATTTCACCATTGTCCAGTAACTTACCAAATAAACGACAGAGGTGTTGCAGACAAATTCTTAAGTTAATATACATTAGAATTAAAAATAAAATCATTTATCGCCGTCGGCATAAAAAATACTGTTTCGACTACAAGGTTCCGAAAAACTTAATTGGAACCTCTAATATTTATTCCAGCTCTGAAAACGAAACTAAATATAGAGATAAGCAAAATTTTAACTAGAAATGGACAATTATTGCTATATTCATAAAATAAGTTTATTTTATGAATACGGCAATTAGTATTAAAAAATATTATTAAAATATAAATTGTTTATAAAATTTTTAGCCGTTTATGTCAGCGTTTTTTTTTTTTGAATAGTTAGCGGTTTCTAGCGTTTTTTAAAGTAATATCTAGCGGGAATTGGTTCTATAGTTTTGGCAACACTGCCGCCAAATAACTTTTTTTTAATGCTATAAAAAACAGTGTAGCTTCGGCTGTGTGACACGTAGCGCCGTCCTCAAGGCATATTAAACAGGTGAACGCATTGGATCATGCGGTCAACATATGTTTGCTGTTTTCCTTTGCGAGTTGTCAAAATTGTTGCTCTTTTTCTTATTGTATGTGTATATTGTGTGTGCATGTGTATTATAAGTATGTGTTCAATTGCTTGCTTATTTTTCACAAATACAAACACACATATTGCCAGACGTTTTTCACAGCTCAAAAAAATTTTACACAAACAAAATACACGCAAAAGCTAATGCAGTCACTTGTATCAATGTGCCTTGGCCGTCCTGTTGAAACCAAATGTTGCCAATATCCTCTTCAATTTTTGTGAACAAAAATTCGTTCAATATTGCCCGATAACGATCGCCATTGACTGTAACCGCCACTCCTCATTTTCGAAGAAAAATCGCCCAATTATGCCTCTGGACCAAAATCCGCACCAAACAATGACTCGTTTTGGGTGCACCGGCTTTTAAATGTATGCGTGCGGGTTTTCTGTGCCCCAAATGCGACAATTTTACTTGTTTACTTATAAAATCAAAAATGGAATGCTGCCTAATTGTAAAATCAGTTGGTATATGTTGCATAAGTACAAACATATTATCTACGTATACTCGTAACAATGATTTCAGATTAACTTTAATAGTCTTAGTCTTTTTAATTCAATTCCGTTAGAACTAAAAATTTAAAATTATGTTCATGTGTTTGTTTTTTTAATAGCAAAATTTGCTAAATAAATAAATACTAATTCGTTAAACGGCAATACGATGATCTGTGATGCTAACCCGGAATATAAGTTTCTATACGGATATCTACAATTCCTATCTGTTAGTCGCCAACCTTCTTTCTGCCTCTGCGGGCTGTCTCGCAAAAGTTTTAGGTATTCTTATAGTCTCCTACGGGCTCTCTATTTTGCTGCAGAAACTTCTCTTATATTTGCATTTTGTGTTCCTATATTGAATTTACTACAGAAAAAGACGGTTCCTTGTTTTTTTTCGCTTGAAATCAAGGAAATATCTGAAATCTCCTGGGATAGCAACTAAAATTTAATATAATTGAGACATTGAGTTTGCTTTGGGTAAAAGACAGGAACTAACTTTGTTTTTCTTATTACCTAGCCTATTGCGTTGAGTCCAAGTTTTAACTATTATTTTACCATGGCTCTTGTATTAGCGCTGCAACCTCTCGACTCTGCAAGACGAATGGTCAGTGCAGAAGTCAGTGAAGGTCAATTTGAAATACAACTATTATCAATATTCGGGTCATATATGACGGTGATCGTCTAAAACAGAAGTGAGTCGTCGTCCTTTGTTATTCCAGTGGTTTGAAAAACCTGACTCTGACTGCGAGCTATTGAAACTGCGGTGTCGTACTTTCCCTTCTTTCCGTTTCACTTAGTTTCTAGGTGTTTTGGCGTTGGGCTTGTCATCACCTCGACGAACTGCAGCAGGAGGCTGACCTCACATTCCTAGTTGATTTTTACCAACCTCACTTTAAGGCCTATTGATGATGCGGGACTGCATCGGTTTCGAAAGTTTGCTGAGCGGCTTCTGCAATGGTTTTTTTTCCTGATTGTTACTTTTTATTCGCATCATTACCCAGCATGGTAGGATTTGTCTCCATTTAAAAGTACGTGTGGTGATCTGTCTTTAAATTTTACGAGTAACCTACTGGAAGTGCCTGGGAAGAAATCAGCGTATTTAATTTTTGATTCGCCCAGCACGGCTTTCCCATGATTACCTTCTGTTAATTTGTCTAATTTTAACTTGTCCTTTGTAATGATAGTTTCATCAGTTTTGTTCCTGATTTTTAGTTTTTATAACCAGTACCCCGTTTCTGTATTTCTCGCATCGTAAAAGTTTTCACATCAAGTGTGAAACAAAAAATTTCATCGTTTCTCGATTTGCGAGTAAAAAGTGTTTCTAGTTCCTAATGCGAAAACAGACAAAATTGATTCTGTTTTTACTGGAATAATTCCAGTACTAGTGTCAAATAAAAACAAAACGTCAAAATAAAGAAATAAATTATCAAACAATATAAAAGTTAATAAATAAAATAAGTTTTAAATAATATAGCGAAAAAAATTTATAGTGCGGCCTTAATAACAGCTGAACAGAATGATCGGCGAAATATTATTAAATTTTCTATTTTTTAAATAAAAAGATATAAAACATAAATAAATGCATGAATACTTATTGATAATACTTTTTTATTATTCAGTTAAATTGCTTTTTACCTTTTCGTCTAAATTAGACTCCACGTTTACACAAATTTAAAAATATATTTTTAATCTTACTTGTTTTCGCACTGTTTTTAACAGTTCTTGCGTGAGACTTTTCACAAAATATTGGTACAGAAACACTTTTTCTCGCATACTTCCAATAACTGTTGGAAAATAACTTAAATGACATATAGTTCTCGCATTTTAAAGATACAGAAACACTTGTGTGAGAAACCCCATTTTTTGTTTCAATTTACATCGTTTTTCTAAAAATTTACTTGTTTCATGCGAAAACTTATACGATGCGAGAAATACAGAAACGAGGTACAGGGGTTTAAATTGCTAAAATTGAAATGAAACAGATACATACAAAATGCTTGTGTTTGCTAAAACAGCGACTTCGGCAAACACACATGCGTAGTCGACAGTCACAATCATGCAAAGTACGACTAACGACTGAAATATTTCGCAGTAAATTTATTGATAGCAAAATGAACTGTCAATGAAACGACTAAAATAAAACATATTTTTTTTGATAGTAATATTATTTTAGCAAAGAGGAATTTTGATATTGGAAATCTTTCTCAACATGGTGATGAACATACTTTTGTAGGTTACGAAATAAACATTTTTGAACTTGACAGAATTATGAGTACGTTAAAAGGTTCTACACCGTCACGAGATAAGATAATCACCCTTATTGTGCTTGGCGTAGGCTTATTTCGACTACGACAATTTTGTAATAGATTAATGACAATTGCTAGGAGCTATCTTTAATCTATTACAAAACTTAAAAAAACGCAGTTTTTGCTACGAAAACGCCAAACACAATAAGGGTGAATGTATTCAATGATTAAAAATGCTCCTACAAAGTTAAAATATCGTCTGTGTAATTTATATAATAACATATTGACATAAGGAGTGTTTTCCCAAGATTGGAAGATATCGTCGGATATCTTTGTTACCAGTTCTATTCAAAATATTGGAAAAAATTTTGGCAAAAAGATTCTGGAGGGTAACATAGTTCTATGTTTCGAAAATGCAACTTGCTTTCATTCCTTGACCTAGACTTCATACTATATGCTATCAGATGGAAGACATATTGCGCAGTAACTTGAAAGCTCGTCTTCACAGTCTGGTTATATCAGAAGATATAGAAAAAGCTTTTGACAAAGTTGTATCGATTTTTGTAATTCAAAAGGTATATAAGATAATAACTGGGGTGTATCTAAAAACAGAATGGAACTTACTAAATCGTTTTTGTCTATATTTGCGGTTGCTTCAGGAAGTTTGCCTAAATTTAAAAAATTTGGATATAGTTGTTCACGAGTGGGTAAAGGATAGAGGTGCTATTATACCGATCGAGAAGGCGGAAATTGTTCATGTTTGCAGGAAACGAGAGTGCGTTATTATTACCATAAACAGCAGGAACTTTGATATAACCGTTACTAACCAAATGAGAGTGTTAGGTATATTGTTCACTAGGAATTAATTGTAGACCACACATATGAAATATCTGTTATCGAAGTTGAGCAAGGTAAAAAACTTGTTTAAACTAACTTCCTCACGAAATAAAGGACCACTTGAAATATGTCGATCTCTGGTCACTACATGATATCACAGTTTACGAATGGACTTTAAAGAAAAACCAAAAAATGTTAAAAACTGCTACGAATAACTGGTACAGAACTACATCTGGCTTACTGAGATCAAGTGCGTTGAACAACTAAGCCTTGAGGCTGGTTATCAAAACTTTAGATATATTTTGGAAAAAGAGTTCTGTCGGAATAGCATTAAGAGCTATAACGATTCATCAGATGAACTACATGAAATGTTTTGGAAACATTTACAGTCCCATGACATTTGTTACCCTTCATCTGTCAGAAATATCATCATGCTACTTAAGAGACAACATTTTTTTTACCATCTAAGCTTAATGGAACATCTTTGATGACCAACGTTGTTTTGACGGATACAAGCTTAAGTTTTTATAACAAAACCACATAAATAGCCTAATTTTTAAGAAAAGTCTTAAGGAAAAACTCAAATCTTTTAGTCCTGAAATGATTATTTATACAAATGGTTCCTTTAATAATGGCGTAAATACATATTCAGTCGTCAAGCAACTTGGACTAGGATTTTTTGAGCTCGTTTGCCGTACAGTGTGAGAAAGAAAAGAACCCTAAGGGGACTTACTGCTCTATCATTAACTTGCTAAGCGATCCCATTACATATTGAAGGAAGCGAATATGCGGAAATAACTGACATTCCATGTACACCGAAAGTAATTTTTAATCAGTTTCGAAATAAATAAAAACGACTTTACCCTACACGGCCAAATCCCACGTTTAATTCTAACTTTACTAGATCTGATTGCGTAATGTTAAGTCGGATTAGAGTTGGCAAGGCTCTCTTCCATACGCAACATTATTTTAACCATAGGGACCCGGCAAGGTGTTTTAACTGCAATCTTGTTTTATCGGTAGCTCATCTTTTGACTGAATATCCTCCAACTGGAGAAAATTGCGTGTATTTACCTCATATAAAGCGTAGTCTTCGAAGCCATGGCATTCAAGATGTTTAGTTAGTTCAATATTCATAATCTAATTACATTTAGTATAAAATTTTTATAACTATTAAAATAACATGTTCCTTTACTGTTCGCATATGGTCAAGTTACCCGGCGCCTTTTGTATATTTTGTAAATTGACTGAGTCTTATGTTGTATTTGCTTAACGCATTTATGATTTCTGCCGCTAAATTACGGGAAAAACTTGATGCAGTGCCTTTTATTTCGACCATACCCAAAATTGTCGACATGATTGCATTGTCTTTTATAAAATGCGCACTGAGTCCAAATATGTTGCGTTACTATCTCGTGGCACTATCAACTTTAAATGATATTGACGTATGAATAAGCTCGGTTTCTTTATATTTTTTATGTCAATAACCACTGATTTTAAAACTTGTTTGCAGTTGCTGCTGTTTAAATGAAAATTTTTATTGAATTGTTCACCCAAGCCACGGCAAATTGGGTCTACAATGTTTCTCATGTAGTCTGAATTTATAACATTAAATGGTAAACTATCTTCGGTTACCAGGCCGATGTAACTTCGAAATAATTTGTTCTTTAACAGTTTGTTTTCGAAATTGTTTTTAAATTATTCCTTTGGAAACAGTGGTAGTAGTTTCAATCTCATTTATGGAAATATCATGCATTTTAGTACATGTGATTTTAGGTTAAAAAGCCTATTTTTAACTGATTTCCGCATATTTTGCATTTTCACTTTCTTCAGAAAAAATTAATTTTTCCAAAATTAAACTTTTGTTGAGCCTTGATGGAACCAATTTTCTTTGAACTGCAATCAATTCTTACCATATCAACTTGTTTCGCATACCACAAACGACTAAATAGCAAAATCAAATGACTTTCGCATATTCATTCCCTAACAACTACAACTCAATTCTTTAAACTACCGTTAGTCTTTAGTCATTTTCATCAGAATTATTGTTGCTATTGCTATTTGGAAATCATTGTTGTTGCATACGAAATCATTTTATGTGCAACTGTTTTATTTAATTTTTTTTTTTAAATTTATATTCATGGATGAAGCAGTCTTTCATATCTTGCATATCTTTCGACACTATGTATGATGATTTAAATTTTATCTAGCTGTTCTAGTGCCTTGGCGAAATTGATTTCAACACTAACACGAACGAACAGACAGCCATCGCTCAATCGACTTTGCTATGGTCGGAAATGGATATTCTTAGAATACTGTACCACCACAACACGGAAAAATAAAAATAGTGTGATTACGAAAGTCCCCTACCGCAACAACGCTGTAAAATATTTTTTCAACAAATAATGAACATTAAAGAGGACACAGACAATTTAAGCGCCAGTTATAAACTCGCAATAATTTGAACAAAAGTTTAAAATTAAATTTTTGTGCTTGTTAATTTATGGTTAATGTAGTTTTTTTTATTGTTATTACTATCAAAAATCTTGACTTTATTAATGTAAACTGATGTCATAGTACGACCCTTTGAGAAAATAAACAAAAAATTCACGAAACTTTGGGGAAATATGTAATAAAAAATTGTTTTTTATTTACATGGATCACTTTAGGCATTATTAGCTTAAAATCTTAGATTATACATACAAAAACATTTTTTGGTTGAAATAATGTCACTTAAACATAACATTTGCTTATTAACAAAACAATTAATGTTATTCTCATTATTTATATTTACTTACATACGTTCACAATGCTTAAGTTATATTCATATTCAATTATGTAAAAAAGCTATTGCAATTATTTATAGTTGGATTTAGTTTCTGCCTTTTTATAAGAATGTTATGCACAACGATAGATAAAGTTTTTAGTTTAAGTATAGCTTTCTCCAACTAATGCTTAAAACTTCCTTCAACTCGATTGATTGATAATAACGTAGCTACACATCCACAAATGAGGTAATCTCTGCTACAAAAGTTCAGTTTCGAGGATCTTCTGAAGTTTTACTGTTTGTAGTGCCTAAATAGATTTAGTCCAAAGATGAAAACACTTTCAGAATATATTTTTAAAATTTTTTAATATTCCATTTTATTACTATTCTTCTTTCCATTTAATTTCTAGAAATCTCTTGTTAATGAAGAAGGTGTTTACAATCATGACGCCCCGAGCTTTTTAAACGGTAAAAGTGTGCTAAAAGAGGGGAATGATTTGGTATTGCAAAAATTAAAGGATGATGTACTTTATTCAGACACTTTAACGCACAACTATCCCCTCGATTGGCGCACCAAGGCACCAGTTATAATCAGAGCTAGTGAGCAATGGTTTATAAATACATCAGAGCTAAAGGAGAGAGCTCTTAAGGAAGTAAGGAATACCACAATAACCACTTAATTTTTTTTTTTTATTTATTGAAAATTGCTTTAAGATTGAAAAAATTCAAATATATCCACGCGTTAATGCCGAGGCCAGTAAAAATGCCTTACGAACACAAGTCATGAAGCGCCCCTATTGGTGTATTTCAAGACAAAGATGTTGGGGAGTACCAATTCCTGTGTTTTATAATAAAAAATCAAAAAGTGTTATATGCGATGAGTAATTACCTCAGCCTAATGTATAGAGATTTTAGAATACATTTATTTTCATTACTTGTAGAACAATTTTAAATCACATTTGCAGTTTAGTAGCTAAAGAAGGCAACATCGATTTTTGGTGGTCAAGACCTGTAGAAGATATTTTACCTAAAAATTGTCTTAAAAACTTAAATGTAAACGTTTCTGATGTGGAAAAAGGAATGGACATATTTGATATTTGGTTCGATTCCGGTAGTTCCTGGTCGCATGTCTTTAAAAATAAAGAAATAGCGGATCTGTATTTAGAAGGTTGTGATCAATTTACTGGCTGGTTCCAATCCTCTTTATTAACTAGTATTGGAGCTAGAAACTGTGCTCCCTATAAGTATTTAGTTTTTAATTACTTTTATATATTAATGGTGATTTTATATAATATATTTTCAGGGCTCTTTTTGTCCATGGCTTTGCAGTAGATGAAAATGGCCATAAAATGTCCAAGTCCCTTGGAAATGTAATATCCCCTACAGATATAAGAAGAAGTTACGGTGTTGATGTCTTAAGGTATAAAGAAACACTTTTTTCCAAGTTGCTTTATTAATTTATATTACTTTTAGATGGTGGGTGGCTTCGCATGGTACGCAGCATATGGCCATAATAGTTAGCAATAAGTTAATGAAGCAGTCTGAAGAAAGCGTTAGTAAAATTCGTTCAACTTTACGTTTTATGAATGGAGTAATTGGTGAACGAACTAATAAAGTTAATTCTCAAACAGTTGATAAGCAAATTTATTTAAATCGTTATTTGCTCAGCAAACTCTACGAATTTGAAAATGAGGTTAGTAAAATATACAAAAAATGCTAATTTGTATTTAATTTCTGTACCTATGTTATTTCTTCTTAAGATTTTCAAATTATACAATTGTTATGAATACAACAGAGTTGTGGCAAATATACAAAACTTCGTAACCAATCAAATATCTGCCATTTATATCAATTTAATCAAAGACCGCTTGTACTGCGGAACAGCAGCGGAAGTTGCTGACATACGTGGTACAATGGAGAAGTGTTATTCAATACTAAACAAAACATTATGGCCCATAATTCCATTATTAGTGGAAGAAAGTTGGAGTTATTACGGTAAATCAAAATTAAAATTATAAAATGTTCTTTAACAATTTTCGTAATTTTTACTTTAGATGATCGATCACCTTTTTATCAACAAAAGGTTATTTCTGATAATAGTTGGAAAAATTCTTTAGTAGAAAATGTTGTTGATACTGCTCTCAATGTAAAAAGATTGATAAACCAAAAGACTACAAACAAGAATCCTTGGCTATTGAGTGTTAATCTGAAATGTAACGAAAACACCACTAAGTTGTTACAGCACTTGCATCCAATACTTCAAAGCCCTATAACTGATTCCGAATTATGTGAAATATTGCAAGTAGGATCAGTAACGCTTCAGCAATGCCCAGTTCTTTCCACGGAATACAACGTAGAAATTAATAAAATAAAAAGTGCATTATGCCCCCGCTGTCGCCGTCATGCTATTACATATCAAAATGACGTTTGTGATCGTTGCGGTAGAGTCTTAAAAATAAAAAATCAAATTGTTGGTTGTATATAAAAAAATTAAATATATTTTGTCATAACTAAAACCTAATCTAAAAACTTTGTAAACATTTTAACAGAGAGTCTCTTAATTTTAAACGCAATGACTGCTTGCCACCGCATACAATATGCGTTTCATTTTCTTCGAATTTAATCGTTGTGTCTTCATTGATGAGGTGTAATGTTACAACGTTGCCTTGCCTTTCCATTTTAATATTGGTAATTCCATCCTGAGTAAGACGTTTTATTAACATATCAACGTCTAGTGCGCCATATTCGTACTTAACTTTTTTTAAGACATCTTCACGTGTCGGAGGTGGAAGCTTGTTGCTACCACAGGGTTGCTCGTTGGACTCATCCAAACACGGTTTAATATTGTGAACTTTATCCTTTACTTGTAATATGCCTGTTAGGGTAGAGATGGTCACGCCATTGCCGACGTCACGCGGTAATATTTTTTGAGCCATTTCAGAAGTAAGGAACACTCGATCTAATTTCCGTTTCAAAGGTAAACGTATAATTTCTCCACACTTGAATGTTATAATTTTTTTGTCCTATAAAATATGTTTAATTTAAAAAAATATAACTTTATTGTTCAGAAAAACCTCGCATAGTACGATTAATCGGTTTTACTATTTTGCCGTACTATTTAAAACCGGACTAATCGAAGCACTTGGGCCTCGTGCGCCTATTTACGAAATTCTTGTTGTTTTACATGTTTTATGTTAAACGTGTCGGATACATTAGCGAGCGTGTGCCGTGCATCATGTTTTTATATTAACGTTTTCATTATAAAGGGAAAATCGCGACAAATGTATGTTATCATAATGAATTGAAAATGCCGAAAAGCTTTTGTTTTCATAATAAAAGATAAAAACCGAAAATTTTATATTTTTATAATAAAGTGAAAATACCAAAAATTTTATTTAAAGAAATGAACATTTATAAGTTTTTTTAGAACAACGTTTTCAAAGAACAAATAATTTATTTCAAACCCGTACTATAAAGAAACCGTACTGATCGAAGCAGTACTATGCGAGGAATTCTTGTATTTAAAATATGGTCAATCGCATACTAGTTTCACAAATATTATAAAGAACGACACTGAAATAATAAAAAATGAGAGTTTTTCTGTATTATTATTTTGCGAATTGTAATATTCACAACTAGATAAATTTGTAATTATTGGTTCCTTTTTTAGAAAATTCAAATTAGTTTATGTTTCTGATAAAATCCTAATAAACATTTTTTCAATCCATCTATAAAAAATAGTGTCTTACTAAGCCGCTTTGAGTATTTTAGTAACCCAATTTATTACTGCAAATTAACTGTAATTTACTGAATGACTGAACAAGTTTCTATGGCGATTGGCTGACTGCTAAGGAAACTGAATCTAAAAGAAATGTTATTTGAAACTTTATTGTCATAAGAAATCTAGTATGTTATACAATTTATATTTCTAAATAAAATAGCTACACGTAAAGAGTGTTATCATTTATATTCCCATCATCGAAAGATGCTTTTTCTATGTTAAATCTTTCATCCAAATTGAAGCAATAAAAGAAATTAACCATGGTAAATTGTCCCCTAAGGTAAATTGGCCGCTACTGTTTAGTGGCCACAGAGGTCAAATACCTTCCTTAATGGTTGCCCTATTGGCTTCCTTTGGGTTCACTGACATATATATCAAAACACAAACCATTAACTTAACAGGAAAACATGCCGCTTTCGAGTATATTAGTCCCCTACTTGCATCCCTTGGGGTTTGCACGGTACTCGGGTGGTTATCTCCTCTTTAGAGTTTAATGGCCACCCTCTAGATTTTACTTGTCGCCACGTTATGCACACTAGGGACCCTAGGAAAGGTCTTTCACATATAAAAACAAAAAAAATACGAAACAACAATCGCGTCTTCTCTCAAGGCGTTGAGACGCGATGTCTGTTGACCCCATACCTTTATTCTCATGCTACTCATTCTAATGTTTAAGAAGCTTACCAACGATGGATATTTCAAAAAATTGTTTGTTGTTGGAAAATGTGTACATTTTGTTAAACGAATGAAGCACGGATTAATGAAAAAAATTTTATTGTAGTTTAGTTGAAATTTGAGGGGGCTTTTGTACAGTAAAACCAGTGATTTCTGAAGATACTGTTTTGGTTCATATTTGTGTTTTTCTCTCATTCAGATTATTTTTTTTTTATTAAATAAAAAAGAAACCAAAAGCACTTGAGTTTCTTTCTGAAAGTAAATAAAAATAATGCATACAACTTACTGGTTGTTCAATAAATAGATTAGATGCATTGGGATGTGGTTTTGTGTAAGACTCAGGGATGACTAGAACGTTAGGTTTAAGTTCCTTAATCAGTTTGTTAGCTTGTTGGTAATTTAGAGACGTATCTATGGGACAATAAAATGCCTTCATAGCCAGTGGTTGAAAAGGTGCTAGAACTTGCAGGTAAGGAAAGTCTGGTTCTGCAAAAAGTTATTTATGTAAAAAAAAATTAATAGACATAAATATAAATTTTAACGAATAACCTGTAAAAATTATGGAATTATTGGGGTTATTTCCCCACATTTCAATGAAATGCACAGCATCTCCAAATCGTAAACTTGGATGACCACAAAATACCACACAGGGCTTCAGCAACAAAAAATAAAATAAAACATGTTTTGTAGTATTAAATAAATTTATAGATAATAAAAAAATATAAATACCTGTCTAAAGTCTCTACTGAATCCATCTGAAAAAACATGTTTGTAATGTTTTAGCTTCGAGTTTCGCAAGTAGAAGGCGTGAGGAAAGGGATCATCTGGTAGATAAACTTTATTTTGTTTTGCTGAACTTAACCACTCAGCGAGAATATTAGAATATGCCAAAGAGCTATCAGCAACCGGTGAAATAAAAAACATTGGAACGTTATTTAGTCCAGCATTTTCCAAATTTTGCGTAAGACACTCAAACAAATCATACACAACACCCGATGGATAGCACGGTATAAGAGCCGAACCATTATTTCGAATTGTTAGCGCTGCAATTAAGGATATTCATTTATTTAAAGTATACTTTACAATTTAAATAAATATAGTATTTTTAAGACGGCGCCGGGTAACCAGATCAAATGCGCTCAAAAATAGTAAACACTATATATATATACATATATATGTGCACACCGCCTACAACAGTGGACAATCTTCCTGGAATTTTCACCGTTTGCTATCAGATATGGGGTTGGTAAAAATACGGTATTTCTTATGTGTCACTGGTCCCTTCCCACACAACGCAAATATTTATCGTGTTACTTGGTAACGGTAAAAGGTAGCACTTTAAAATTAAGTCTTAAGCAAAAAATAATGGCTACAATTAAAAGGGGAGTTTTTGATATTTGTTTCATTTGTTTACTTGTAATACACAAACAAATAAATAACGAATATAAAATTAAATGCACAATTTTAAAATGCCTATGAGATCAAAAATTTCATCATTAAAATGAAAAACGCTGCTACTTTAAAAGAGAATTAAAAAATGATACATAAAGTCTGGCCTAAGTGAAATTATAAATGATGATAGTGCACAAAATAATTTTAATTATTAAGAAAAACTTTGCTTTTTAATTACTGGGTTATATGCGAAGTAAGAAATCACAAAACCGACAAAATTATGAATTTTCTTTATTAGCATGATTACTTCTATATTAATCTATGAATTTTAGTTGCATTATACACTTTTGAATTTGCGAAAAATATTACTTCAGAGATTTGCAAGGGTAATAAAGCTATTTGCTACACCAATGGCAAAAATGCAAAATTATGCACTAGTTAACGTAAGCATCCAGTATGCAAAATAACAGACGACAGCTAAACTTTACTTCCAAACAAAAAACACGGTCAATTCAATCGGTAAGTGGGTTCAACATCAAGCTAAACTTATTAGAAATCATTTCTCGAAAAATTCACAGTCTGAGGATTTCTTGTAAAACAACCGAAGGCAAATCAATTAAATATTGATAGTGGTCTACCAGTTCTAATAACATTATGTAAGAGATTCAAACAACGAAACATCAGAAAATTAAGAAATTTCGTCCCAAAATTTTTTTTCATAGTTTTATTTCGAAAGCAAGTCGATATTTTAACAGTATTTAATGATAGTTCATTACAATACGCCTGAAATTTGTTTTACAGGTACTCTGTAAGCAAAAAGCTTGTAATAAATATAAGGAAAATTCTTAACGACAAGATATTACAAAGCTAATAAATAAGAATTTCCCTTTTAATAGAATTTTTAACAATAAAATTTTTACTTTTTATAAGACTATAACGTATTATCTTAAAGAAACAATGAATTTAGTACAGCACCAAGCTTTACAATAAAATAAGAAAAAATAAATCAGCAAATTTTAGCACAAAAGAAAACATGGCCTTGCTCCCGGGGCTAACTTATCTTAGGAGGAGAACTCATAAAATATACTTAATCACCCCTATCGCGAATGATTTTCCACATTAAATTTTTTCACATCCACATTTTTGCAACCGTGAATAATTTCACCCGAAAAAATCCACTTAAAACGTAATTCCCCTTAACGTGAATGGGGGTTTTCACACTGGAACAATTGTGCTGGCATAAAATCGCAGTTTGTAGGCATTTTCGGTGAGGAGAGTGGTTTTTGGTTGGCACAATTTTTTCAACCAGCTTCAACCCCGCACAAGCAGAACAAAACTAACACATACACACTTATGAAAACACAGGTTCTGCGTGTTTTTTTTGCAGAGCGATTTTTAGTGTTTACTTGTCCATCGACGAGTAAAGATAAATATGAAGAAAATGATGTAATTATGTACATGATTGAGATTTGTTATGATTGAATTCAATTTTCTTATATTTTATCAAGGGAAATTAACATGCTGTTTCTGGCGATTAATATAGAAATAAAAATAGAATATAGAAATAAAAAAACAGTGCTTTTTATATAATTTTTTCAGACGAGTTGTTCGCCTGTAATACAGAAACAGCACTTAAGTTTAAAGTTAATTAAGTTGATTTTTATATGTATTTTACAGGGAAAAACGTTGAAAACGAACTTTTTGTCAAATATGAATAAAATATTAATTGAAATCTTGTGAAAATGTGGCATAAGTTAAGAAATTATTCCTAAAATTAACTGCCAATTCATCATAACTTATTTTATCCAAGTATGTTCCGCAATTTATGCATGTGTTTAACGAACGAAAGGCAAACATGAAATAAACAAAGAAAATACTAACACACACAAAGCTGTGTATACGTGCACAATTTTATGCCAGCATAATTAGTCTAGTGTGAATACGAAAGAACAAAAGTTGTGCGGATTAAAAATTAATCGTGTGTGAAAACCCCCAATGTTTTATTTTTGTGCCAAATGTGGAATTTTTCATTGTTTTGTTCACTTTGATTGAATAAATCTAAATTGCAAACAAGTAAAATAAAATAAAAAATCTAAACAAAAGAAAAATAAAATAAAGCACAAAATCCCCATAACCTGTACTATCCTTTGAGTTCCAGGCGTAGTTTTGTTAAAAACGGTGCCTTTAATTAATAATGGTTTTATATAAAATAAACTTAGGTTTACTGGGCAAGTTTTTATTAAACATCTCCTTTGAAAATGCAGCCATTATTTTAAAATATTTTTTGGATTATCGACAAAAGGTATCCCTCTACATCATCGAGAAAAAGATTTAATAGTTTACTTCCTGGAACAAAAAATTTTTGCATGTTCCTGATGCTTTGCGGATTCAAATTGCTTTACCCTTAGAAGCATTTATCTTAACTCCCCAATGATTATAAAATTGCTTTACAAGTTGAAGGTTATTAGAAACTTGTCTTAAAGCGACAATAGGAGATTCACTATGTGAATAGAGGAGACAATCATCAGCATTGAATTAGGAATAATGTGGGAAAGTCAAACATAAAAATATTCTAAACATGAGCTAAAATCGAACTTTGAGGCACACGGATATTATAATTACTACTGTTGTAAAGCGACTACAAAGATTAGAGACTATATCATTTTGCAACTGTACAAACATACACATATGTAACAAACTCACCAACATTCATGCACAACTCGCCCAATTTCGTATCTGGATTTACAGTAGGAGCCTGTGTTAAGCCTGTCATAATTAAAACATCGGCATGTTTTAATGCCGATTGGTTTATCGGTCGCGGATGAGTTGTTAATGTTGAAGAGCCACTAACGTAACATATTTTTTCATGTGCTGTACCAAGTACCCAGTTACTTGAACCTAGACAGTAGCCGGAACTTACGGGAGTAGCTATAAATGCCCCTAAAATGTCCAATTTTTCATCATAACCCATTATAGTCACTCTGGCAAGACTATTTTGTACATCGCGTAAACTGAAAATAGTTTTCCACTTTTTCGGGCGAAACGCCTCACATAATGGTGACGGCAATAAATGTAACATATCTTTCCACAATTGAGCGGTACTAGCCTTTGGAGCCACTTCAATGTATTCCACTAATTCTTCAAGGAAAAACCTACCAATCTGAAGCGTAGGTTCTGTGGCATATACTTTTCCTTTAAAACCGGTGTTTTCAGTTATATACGGCAAGGCCAACATATTAAGATAATTTGATATTAATATTACGTCAATTTCACTAAAATCCATCATTTTGTTCATAGGTAAAGTGAATTCTGGCGACGAGTCAACAAACACACGACCGCAACATTCCTTCAATTCACCATCCATTTGAGGATCATGTTCACGGTTCGGTATCCAGTTGGGTAGGTTTGAAAGTTTCGTACTCTGTACAAAAGGCAACGGCAAAAAATTTAATACCGTTTGTTCAGTTAGCCCACAATCCAACATAATTCGTAATCCTTTGAAGGTGATAACATAGCATGGTTTGGCCAGGTCATTACTAAGGCAGTACTGTAAGAAACCATTCCAAGATAATAAAAAACGGATGAATACTTTAAATTATGTACTTACTAATCGCATTTGGATATAAAAATTAGTCTTTTATCTGAGTTGAATGTACTTTAAATTAATTTACAGCCAAGAAATTTAAACGGAATCTTTATACATTAAATTACTATATAAAATAAAAAGATTCAATCAGCTGTGTATCGTTGCCATTCATTGGTCTACACCAGAGTTGCCACATGAGAAATTGACTTCCTACCAATAATTTTCAAAAATCCTACCAAAACCGTTCACAGCCTACCAAAAATTTAAAAATGCATTTCTTGCACATAAACTCTGTTATACTCATTTGGCTTTTTTCCGTAATTGTTGAGATGGAAGTTTATCTTTTTAGAATAAACACCCATTCCTTTTCTGAAGCCAATCAAATTCGCTTAACCATTCGCTTCTAAATTTTCTTTTGACTGTTTCTTTACAATGATCACTAAAAGTATTATATTATTTAAAAATGTTTTAAAACAAAAATTTTAAGAGTGGTTTTACCTGGTTGATGGTATGTCGTCTTCTGAAAATAAACCTTCACTCAAAAATATTGTTAATTTCAATTTCATAATATTGTTCGGATTTCTTAAGCCATGGTTATAGCTTTAATCATCTCTATGCAAAAAGCAGAGATGTTTTTTACTTCACCTAAGACAGTTTTTGAAAGCAGTGGTAGCACTATTCAAAGTTATTGTTTATTTAATTCAAAGTTATATTTTTTTTAATTATATGTACTGAATTTTTAAGGTGAAAAATTTACTATTACTAAAAAATTGCTACAGGAGGAAATCCTACCAAAAATTTAAAAAAATGCAACAAACCAACCAAACTACCAAACCGTTTTTTAAAATCGAAAAACTACCAAGTTTGGTCCGATTGGACCAAAGCGGCAACGCTGGTCTACACTACCAAAGGCCTCGTTACTCTTACGTAAACGCACACGTATCCTCAACGATTTTACATATCAGCTGTTAAGATTTGTTGTCTCTTTATAAGCAGTGCTGTCAACAAATTGCAACATGTAGAATTTATAGCGTATTTTGCTTGATGTTAATTTATAGTGTAATTAATAAATTTAATAAATGTATGTTAAACTATAACGAAACTCGTACATTTATGTTGTTTTTTATAAGTATTACTGCGATTATAATTATTACTGCTGTGATATTAAAATTATTAGTTTTTTATTTCTTTACTATTATTAAATTGTATTATTATTAGTCATATTGAAATAAATATATTTATAACTGTTACCATAATTGGTACTTTTAGAATCTGAAGGATTCATCGGTAAATTAATATTTAAAAGTTAAATTTCTTCTAAATAGTCGAAAAAATGGACATATTTACAGTTAGTAACCAACTTTTAGATACATACGAAGAATGCTGACTGAGGTTGTAGGGAACAATAAATTGGGTTTTATGCTGCTAGTATTTAATGTTTACTGTTCTTTTTCCAATTAATAACCAACATAGCCCTATCTAAACAATAATTATTCATGAATAATAATGCTATAATTATATACATATATTTATAATATGTATGATTCATGAGAGATTCAATTAAAATAGCAGTTACGACTACATAATTGAAAAGTTTTAATTACAAATTAAAGTAATTATAATTAGGCAATAATCATTACTTTTAATTTAACAAAAATACAGAAAATGAACTTCTGAAATGATTAGGATAATTTAAGCTGAAGTAGATAAATCAAAAGCTGTAAATTATTTAAAAGTCTGTAGCAACAACACAATTTTATTATCAGAGGAATATTAAACATTATCTTTAAAGTGTTAACCATTAAAAACTTTCAATATTTTTGTAAAAAAAAAAGTAAAGTTACTTGCGAACCCATCTCTATTGAAAGTATTCATATTTTGAAATTTCAGAACGCTGTAGTGGATAATAGTATACATCAGGGTTTCGAAAGATTTCTATTACCGTTACGTTTTACTAACCAGTTCATTTTTTTCTATTACATGCTGAAAATAAACAACTGAACTCAGTTTTTTATTTTACTGAAAATAGTTAAACTGAACACAACAAAAACTGAAACCAACTGAATTCAGGTTACTATTTTCAGCAGCAAAACGAACATGCAACCGAAAAGCTAGTTCGTGTTAGTTAAGCAGACGTAGTTTTGTTTTTTAGTAACGCAACACAACTCAAAATGTGTGTGGATAATCTGGCTGAATAGTTTGATTGTGTATTTGTACACAGTTTTTTTAACAAAAAAATATATTGTCATTGTTTTGTAGTAGGTATAACCCTGAAGATAACGTAACTAGTCCATACACGCATGTAAATTATACTCCATAAGAGACTAGGTCTAGTCGAAAGGTAACCCAGGTGTATAGAGAAAACATGATACATTTAACATTACGATGTCTTCGGTCTGGACCATTGGGAATAGTTTCAAAACTACTCTATGTTACTACACGAAGGAACACCCCAGTGGATTTGTTTTAAAACTACTCCATATCACTACTCTATGAAACAAAGATGAGGGCTAGTTTCCAAGTTACTCTTTTCTAAATAATAATATTGAGTAATTTTAATTTTTAAACAATTATAAAAAAAAAAAATAACCAGAAAATCTATTCTTTCTAAATTATTTACACACAAAATTTAACAAGACATTTGCCATCAAACTTTTATACAAACAATATGAAATGAAAGTATTTTCTATTTCCCTGAAGATAATATTAGGCTACGTGGTCCATTAAGACTAAAACGGACTAGCTACAACATGGTCCTATGTAATGCAGTCATGGATCATGTTATTTTTAACCGACTTCAAAAAAAGAAGGAGGTTATACAATTCGGCTGAATGATGCTTTTTTTATATTTGTGCCTCCAGAACTCAGTCATTTCCGATCCGATTTCGAAATTTTTTTGGTAATATGATAGATTATGCTTACAGATAGGTCCCGTTTTAAAAACAGCTCATAATCTTAAAAATTAAAGGGTGTCCCCATATATATTTTGAATTGCAAAGGGCACTTCTGTAAAATTTAAGATGACTGCGTATTACTATAGCTCCCAAAAACTTTATACAAAAATTAATCTAAAAATTAAAGTGTGCCCCCATAATTGATGTAAATTTACATATATGGGCATATCTTTTGAACCATTATAGACAAACGCTTGCAAATTAGACAGAATGTCGATTGCTATGGCCCTTATAGTAACAAGTATTAATATTACAAATTACAAATTAAAGCGTGCGCCAATAGTTCATTAAATTTGATGTATATGGCCATACTTTTGAACAGTTGTAGACAGACGCTTAAAATTTACAACGAACCTATATTGCTAAGTCCGCTATAACAACAAGTATTAAATTTGGATTTGGAAGTTAAAGGGTGTTCCAATAGTTAATGTAATTTTGTGTATGTGACCAAACTATTGAACCGTTATAGACAGAACGCCGAAACTTAAAAGGGACTTGTATTTCTAAGTCCGCTATATCAACGAGTTTAAATTTAAATTTAGAAATTAAAGGGTGTCCCATAATTACTGTAGATTTATTTATACAGGCCTTACTTTTGAACCGTTATAGACAAACGCTTGTAAATTTGACGCAATGTCGATTGCTATGGCCGTTATAGTAACAGTTGACAATATTTAAAATTATAAATTAAAGGGTGCACTAATAGTTCATTTAATTTGGTATATGGCCATAATTTTAAACAGGTCTGGACAGACGATTGAAATTTACAAAGAATCTGTATTACTAACTCCTCTATAACAACAAGTATAAAATTTGGATTTGGAAATAAACGGGTGTCCTAATAGATGATATAATATGGTATTTGTGGCCGGGCTCTTCAACCGTTATAGACACACAGCTGAAATTAACAAGGGACATGTTTTGCTAATTCCGCTTTAACAAGAAGCTTATAATTTGAATTTAGAAATTAAAGGGTGTTCCCAAAATTAATGTAATTTGCTCTATATGACCGTACTTTTTGATTCCTTAATTTGAGACAGAATGTCTACTACTTTATTTTGTATAATAAGAAGTGTAAAAATGTTATATTGTAAATTAAATAGTTGATATAATCTGATGTATATGAGCAAACTGTTGAACCGTTACAGACGGTTGAAATTAACACAGAACCTGATTGCTAAATCTACTACAACAGCAAGTACATAATTTGAATTTGGAAATTAAAGAGTGATCCTATAGTTGCTGCAATTTGATGTATATTACCAAACTATTGAGCAGTTGAAAAAGTATTGATATAAGTAAGATATAAGTGTGTCCCAATAGTTAATGTAACCTAGTTAATGTGGCAATGTACTTGAGCTGTTATAGGCAGACAAATGAAATCTGTTTTGAAGTCATTTTTTTCGCAAGAATTATCCAACAAGAGTTTGTTGTTACACGACAGGTGTTCGCGTGTTAACGATTGCATAAAGTGTTGTCAAAAGCTGCACAGTTCGTGCAGTTATGCTGGCTGCAGACAATGCAATTTGTTTCTGCAACACGTTTCACATTCAGGTTTCATGTTTTGACACAAATACTGAAACCAACAGTAAAAACATAAACGCAATCTCAGTTCTGTTATTTTATATTATAACATTGACATCGCGCGGAAAAATGGATGCAAAAATGAATTCTGTTTTTAACTTTTTCAATGCTTGCGTTTATATCAATATTTTTATATTCAATTACCAATTTTTCAAATGCTGCTGCTTCTATAATTTTATTTTTATATTTATCACTTTTCACATCCCATTTTGTTCTTTCTTAATTACTTTACAGCTTGTTTGTTGTCAATGTACAAAACACATAAAATAATGAAACAGCGATACAAACAATGCAATCTGTTTTAAAGCAACCAAAAAATATCAAAACATTTTGATGTTAATGAAACCTGGATTGCAATCCGAAGTGAAACATGAAACACAATTACAATTTAGACGAAGCAATCTGTTGTCTGTAGCCAGCTTTAGAACTGCGTAGTATGATATTTGTTGAAAGATGTAGTGATATATAGAACCTGTTCGTAAATGCAACACTGCGCTGCATAATATGATTATTATTATGCGATGGTTTTGCTAATCAGCTGCGCATGATGTTTTTATTTGCAAATTTGTTTGTTTGTATTTACGAAAGAAATAAGTTAAGAATGGAAAAATGATTAATTAATAGAAATTAAAAGCTTACTTAGTTTTCCTTTATCGAATGTGACACTAAACACATAAAAGTTAAAGAAATATGAAAAAAATCACATTTAAGTACTTACTTTTCCGTTGCATCGGCCATTTTTGTGATTAGTATTTGCAGTCGTTTGCGCATAATAAACTGCTGTGTTGCATTTTCGACCGTGTTACATTTGCAGTGTTGCCTTTGTTTGCATTTTTGAACATACTGCGCATAATATGCAGCGCAGTAGAGCTGTGTCGTTCGCGAACGAACGGGTTAAATTGACCGAATCAATGAAGTGAACGGAATGATCCGGTCAATTAAATCTGGTCCTTTCGTTCAATAGTGTACGGGTTAAATTGAACGGATGACTTAATTGAACGAAATGAGCCAGATAATTAACCGGCTCCTTTCGTTTAAATTGACCGATTGAACGAACGAATCAGTCTTTGATAATTGACCGAAAAAGACCGGTCACTGAAACGAACGGCCGGGCATATGTCTACAGCGCAATGCTGCATTTACGAACAGGCCCATAGTGATATATAGATATAGTATAGATAGATAGATATAGTGATGCCATCCATTGTTTATTTACGTAAACAATTTTGTGTATATACATACATTGATAAGATTATAATTAAGATTTAAAAAGATTAAGATGATAATTAATCTTAATAGAAGTCGCTATTTCGCGCGCTACAGTTCATATTTCTTTTTATTAATAATACGTACATTTTAAAATTTTTCCCAATCAGGATTTGAACCATCGATCTTATAAAAGAATGAAAAATTACTTATTTTCGGCTTTTGGTTAATTTTTAATTTAATTTCTAAAAATTTTTAGAAAGAAATATTATTTACAAATGTATGCGGACGTTTCCAAAGAAAACAAGAAAAATTAGACGCTAGCAGAATGAAATGCAGCATTTTTTGGACCGCCACATCCTTCATCAGCATTCTTTGCATCTATCTGCCATATGTTATGTGCGTCTTAAACATCATCTATTTAACCAACTAATCTTAATGTTAATTTGGTAAGACGAAGTCCACACACAACTTAAAGCATTTCTTTGTCGTTCACTTTGTAACTCATCTTGTACATTTGTTGTTGCTTTTGTACTCTCCTTTGGATAGCCACGAAATACAACTTTTTATTTTTAATTATTCATACTTGTTTGCTCACAACATTATAGATGCTGTTTTAGTATCATTTTCAGGGATAGAACGATACCACTAGGGAATCGATATTTTTACTAGATACAGTATCGATCGAAAAATATCGATACGTACTCAATGTCGAACAAAAAGTATAGATACCTACTCGTATCGGTCGACTATTTCATAAAATTAAGGCAAAGAAAAATACATATGTATTGCTGGTCTCATGCAGCGTGACCGTTGTTGCTACTAAAGTAGCAAATTGCTATTTTTTCGAATGCTTGACCCTTTTAGTGCCCCCTTTTTAAAAAGAGCTAAGTGTACCACTTTTTGATATATTTTACCCTTTTTGCCCCTTTTTTTGTTAAATGGCACTTCCGGTTTGATTTTTAGATGGTTGTATTTTAACTGCCATCCCTAAATTAGCGCCTAAGACGCAAAGCAATGTAATTCATAGCTTTTGCGCTGGAATGTCATCCCTAAATAAGAGCGTCAACTTTATGTCTTTAATAGTAATTTTAACTCATTTTATTTTATAAAACCTGCTGTATAAGAATAAAGAAAATAACTTAATTGTCATTACTTTTCAACCATAACAAAACAAACCAACAAGCGGCCAACTTCACTTTCTAACGCACTGTCAAAATTGGATTTATCAATTGCTAAGCATTGACGCCGTGCTATTTAGGGATGCTTCATACATTTTGTATGTACATGAGAAATTTTGGCAATGGTGAATTTTGCAACACCTTTTTGTTTGCAAACACTTTGAAAAAAATGCCTCCAATATAGAAAAACTACGCATCATTTAAGAAGGTTTATCTCCTATAAATAAAATTTATTTAGAATTTTTGTTGTTTATTCTTGAAAGCATGTTTATCTTGTTTTTTACCCACCAAAAACATTTTATTACAATTGTTTAAACATTTTCTAAAAAAGAATATATAAGTAACTCACAAAAAAAAAAAACATAGACTTTTAATATTTTATACTTTAAGGAATTTGTTAACATACAAACATATCGGTTATGAAGCTGAAAGTGTAATATGTGTTGAAGAGTTTTTAAAAATTCTTTTAATTGATATTAAAAGTAAAATATTTATATTTTATCAAAAACAAGTACGAGTGCTATATTCGGCTATGCCTAATCTTATATACCCTTCACCATCTACATAAATCTAGTTTAGTGAAGTAACTCTAATTAAAACAGGAAATATTAAGGTAACAGAGAATTAAAAAAAGAACTGGTACTGCATATCTATAATTTTACATAAAAATGCCATCGGCTTTTAATGGGTTAAGCATTTTAAAAACATTTTAATATATCCTTAAATTTCTTTTCAAAAGCTTTAAAATGATACCCATATTGATATTTCAAAAAATTTGAAAATTTGAGGGCCTTGTAACTCAGAAAATATGGGCGAGCGCCAATTTTTTCACTTGATCTTTTTTCCTTATTTTTTAATTTGCTATCGTCCCATATACTATTTTTTTTTGTTGGACTGACTTTGTTGTTCCATATGATATGAAAAAATTAGAGGTAGGCGTGGGGTTTTGCCTGCTGCCTCGAAGGACATGGACCGATCATGCTGACTTCCAATAGCACCTCTTTCGACGCTATATCTGATCGACTGACAGTTTCTTTTTTTTACGGTTTGATTTTTAATTCTTAAATAAATATATACTTATATATACAAGGCAAATCATGTACCAGCACTTGGCATCGAGAGGAAAGTATCGAATATGTACTTGTATTTACTCGTATCGTTTCGTCCCTAATCATATTGACTGTTATAAGTTAAGTATGAATGTAAAAATGTTTAGAAATTAAATTAAAAATGAACCAAAAGTCAAAAATTAGTCAATTTTCATTCAATAATTTTAATTTTATCACTTTGTATTGTACAATGTACATACACAAAATTGTTTACGTAAATAAATAATGGATGGCATCAGAGTTACCACTATATCATCTTTCAACAGATATCATACTACGCAGTTCTAAATGCACTAACTGTACAGCTTTTGGCACACTTTATGCAATCGTTAACACTGCATTACATAGGACCATGTTGTAGCAAGTCCATTTTAGTTACAATGGACCACGTAGCCCAATATAATCTGCAGGGAAATAGAAAATACTTTCATTTCATATTGTTTGTATAAAAGTTTGATGGCAAATGTCTTGTTAAATTTTATGTGATTTTCTGTTTTTTTTATAATTGTTTAAAAATTAAAATTACTCAATATTGTTCTTTAGAAAAGAGTAACTTGGAAAGTAGCCCTCATCTTTGTTTCATAGAGTAGTGATATGGAGTAGTTTTAAAACAAATCCACTCGGGTGTTCCTTCGTGTAGTGACATAGAGTAGTTTTGAAACTATTTCCAATGTTCCAGACCGAAGACATCGTAATGTTAAATGGATCATGTTTTCTCTATACACCTGGGTTACCTTTCGACTAGACCTAGTCTCTTATGGAGTATAATTTACATGCGTGTATGGATTAGTCACGTTATCTTCAGGGTTATAGCTACTACAAAACAATGACAATATATTTTTTGTTAAAAAAACTGTGTACAAATACACAATTAAACTATTCAGCCAGATTATCCACACACATTTTCAGCGTTTTGCGTTACTAAAAAATATAACTACGTCTGCTAAACGCACAAGAACTGGCTTTTAATTTGCGTACTGTTTATGTGCAAACTAAAAATTCAGCCGCTGTGTGTTCGTTTTGTTGCTGAAAATAGTAAGCGGAATTTAGTTGGTTTCAGTTCTGTGTGTGCTCAGTTTAACTATTTTAAGCAGTCAAGTTGTTGAAAATAAAAACTGAAACTATTTTCAGTTCAGCTGCCAGTAAAAAAAAATTTTTGTGGTGCTGAATTTTAAACCCTGGTATAAATTTTACATATATATTTCGTTGTATTATTTGTTTCACTATGTTTCTGTTTGTAAATATAAATAACGCCAAAATTTTGTATTTAAATAGGAATATTATTATCTTTACATTTTTATTACGTGTAAATAATTGATTATTCTTGAAATTAAATATTTTTTAACTATAAATAATTAAGAAAAGCATTCCTTTAATAATTTTTTTTTGTAATTACTTAAGCAAATAATTGAATTTTTTATTTTTAATACATGTAAATATAACTGGATCTTCTAATTACAAATTGGCCCCGTTTCTGTATAGAAACCATAGATAACAAAAAATTTTATTGAGTTTTTTACATGTCCATTGAGTTTCTTACTTAATTATCGCCATCGCTTGCTTAAAACGTTTTTGTTTATTAATGCTATAAACATAATCATGTCCACCGACCATCGACTACAAGATGTCAAAAATAGAATACATGCGTGCTTATGAGAATAAATATTTAGCAGCTACACGACTACCGACTACACGGCTACTTTTGTAGCCCGTAGCCAACTTACCCCCTGTTTACATTAGACAATGCTGTCATGACAATAACAATACATGCAGAGTTTTTCTCTAATACATTTACACATTTCAACTGTCTGAATTACTGTCTTGAATATTTTGAAGACAGTAAATAAGACAGTGATTTGACGTATGCCAACAACTTTTTTTATAATTGCTTTAACTGAATGAAATTTTAATTAAATTATTATTTAAATTACTAAAATTTTCTTTGCATATAACAATAGAAATGGAAAAATAGCAGGAAGAAACTCTCTAGCTATTTTAAATTTTCCAAGAACGTGCTCATAATGAATTGTCATAATTATTGTCTGGACGCCTACACCACAGAAGCTATTGTCAGTATTTTTGACAACTAATGCGTATTATTTCATTGTCATGACAGCATTGTCTAATGTAAACGTAGCGTTAGGCTAATTTCTATTTTTCTTGGCTACAAAAAACAGATTAGTGGTGCCAATACAATAAATGCATGAAATGGTGTTTTTAAAATCGCAATACATTAAATATCGCTATTAAAAACGCGAAAAACGTTTATAGTGGCACCATTGAAAAATAATAATCATCTGTTAATTTGTTTACATTTTTCATCAGTTTATTACTTTATCTCGAAGGGGGAACATCTGCGCGCGAGAAGATTTTTTTTAAAAAAAGTGAAGTTATAATTAAAGTCGCAACGCGCACAGTTTTTATTCAACAGGATTTTCCACTTCCTATACGAAGGTATAAGTTGATGTGCAGTTCCTGGAGAGACTAATAATATCAAAATACTTGTGGGTACCCTGGCGCTGTAGTTATATACCCCTGCCATTATTAAATTAAGATTAAAAAAAAAAAAATACATTTTTCATTTACTTTTTGTTTGTGAAATTTTCCATTTAGTTCTTTTTTCATAAATTTCTAATTTGTTTCATTTATATTTATTTTTTGTGTTTTTTATTGAAATTGATAAGTATATAATAGTAACTTTTACTGTTTATATACATTTATTATATTGTTTAATGTAAATGTTTAGTTCAATTTACATGCAAATATGGACGTGGACACTTCATACACTGGTCTTTGTTTCCACTATTTTAGCAGTAGTACTTATAAAGTTAATTAAATTTTCTTGAGACATTTAAATTTTTTTTACACAAATTCACTTAAAAAAATCAAGTTTGTTTTGTTTTGGTTAACTTAAATACATACATGTATGTCAAAACAGATGTTTTTTTTTGTAGTTAGTGGTCGATGGTCGTTAAAAAAATTAAGTAGCTGGCAACTTGGCTATTTTTGTAGCCAGCTACTTTTGTAGTCGGTAGTCGATGGTCGGTAGCCTTTGATTGTGTTTATAGCATAACTTTACAACTAAGAAACATATTAAACGTTTTGGTATAAACAGTAACTAGGCAACGTTGAACCCATCTGCAACGTTTACGTTATACTAGGTGGTTTACGTGTATGCAACATGTGCGTAAGAATAATGAGGCCTTAAAAATGTGATCCATGGCGAAATCATGTACCAGTTGGTGGTAGTGGCGAATTTATACATTTTCGCCGTTGCAGGAATTGTCAAATTTCATATAAAAACTGATTTTTTATCCATGGAGTTTGACATTTGTACTACCACTACCAAGGCGAATCAATTACCAGGTGGCAGCGTAGGCGAATTCATTTATTTTCGCCGTGAACACTACTGTCAAACTCCATATATAAAAAATCTGTGTACCATTTTTTTTATATGAAGTTTGACATTCTTTTCTACCCGCAAAAAATAATAAACTTGCTAACGCTGACACCTGGTAATTGATGCGCCTTGACCACCACCTAGTACATGATTTTCCATGATGTGATTATTATTTAACTAAGTACTTTATACACATAACTTAGCTAAGCTAATTAATTATTCTTCTGAGCAGATTTTGACATTATAATTAAATGGGCATTTTCGATTAATTTGAATACAGATTGTTGTTCATTGCCATGGCGAAATAACACAGTTGAATGCACAGGCTAACAAAATCATCAGCGATGTGCGTTGTAGTTGTCAAGGCAAATTGAGCTTATAAGGAAAAATTGTCAAAAATAAATTAATTTTTGAAAAATTCTGAAATTTCTCTTATGTTGACTGTCAATACAAAAGAAAATATAATATTTCCTTTAAGAACAGTAACCATCATTTGATCCATCAAATGACAATCACTGATAACGAAAATATCCATCATTGCGTAAAACAAAGTATCTATCACATTCTTAAAAAAAACGATGTAAACATTTGTTTACGTTTGATATCTGTAAACAGCGTAGCCAGTAACTTTTTTTTACAAAAAATATAATTTAATTTTTGATTGGTCTTTAATTTAATTACGAAACTTTCTCTAAGCTGCATCTTAAACTTTGCTTATCAAGTATTTATAAAAACAAGTTAAAACTTAGTCCATTTCATACTATGCCATTTCCGATGTAATTTTTTTAATCTCTTCTCAAGTTGCAGCGATATGCGTTATTTTAAACAAAACATAAGCAACAATAACATCTTCTAAAATTTCATGACATGTCACATTTTGTACCCCTTTTGCTTCATCTCCACACAAAAATTTTACGCTAGTTTAATGAATTTCATAGTGTTAATTGGCTCTTAGATTTAATAAAAAATAAAAATCATTCATATTAAATGCCAAAAGCGCCCTTTCAGTATAAAATTTTTGTATTGTTACGTTTATTTAATTTATAAACATTTAATTTATTGAGTTCTCTTATTTTAAAATAATTACACAATACTTTTACAGCTTTAATTAAATAACACAATTTATTTAGGCGATTATTTACTTATTCGGGATTAATACACCAAAAATACACGATGGCAACTTTACTACTTTTGTAACAGTTAAACGGTTGAACTACAAGATCTTTGCTAAATGAATTTCAGTTGATTTTGATTACTATTATCAAATTATTGGCACAAAGCAAAAACCAGCTAAGTAAGTATTTTTATAAATTTAACGTAAAGTATATGAATAAACATAAATTTGTATAATTCATTAACCCGTAAAGAAAACAGAAATACGATCGCGCCACGTCTGGACAGCTGCAGTTTTACGTACATTTTTGCAGTGACCGACCACAACTGCAAGTTGGAAAAAACAGCCCAAAGTCGCCGCGGAAAATGCAGGAACTCTCGAGTCAGCTCACCGATGGGTTAAATGCCATACGAGGCCCGACTCGAACAACCGCCAAATGGAAAGAAGTAAGTGATATTTACTGAGTTATTTTTGTGTCCATAAAAGGCAAAAGCAATGACTTTACCGTGCATTTGACTTATGTACGTATGTATGTGATTTTGCAGACTGGGAGTTTGGAAACGTCAATTGCACACACGAGCACGGCGCACCAAAATGAGCCAGCGAGTAACTGGAGGAGGACCATGCCCAAAGCCTCTGACGGAGTTTGAAGAACTAGCCTTAAGCACTTTCGGTATGGCAGCAGTTGAAGGTGCAACGAGCACAGGAAGCATTGGCCTGCCCCTTTCGCTACAAGAAGTGACCATCAAGTGTGCATTGCATAGTTCTGGTGAATCGCTATCAAGTCCTGCTGAGTCTGTGTTTACTCAAGCTGTCAGCAGAACATTGTGTGGTTCATCGTCAAATGTTTTTGCGGCTGAAGAAAGTTTTTCGGGGAACCAAGTAAGCTATATTTAAGTAAATAGTTTATATTATTCACAGATTATACTAACGAATGGGATGCCAAGGGTACGTATTAATTTTTTTTTAATTAGATTTTTTTATAACAAATGAAATAATTTTTAAATTTAATCATTGCTTCAACATTGTTATTGCCATCGCTCCCACTCATTACACTGAATTAGCGGATCTTATTAAGAATCTGAGCAAAACGCATCAACAAATATGTACTTATATAAAGAAAAAACACTTAAACAAAATATGTTCAAAATAAATTCGAAAGTTTTCACATTTCTCTTACTTTACGTAACAGGGATTACTTGTTATTTAAATAAGTATTTACCCCTACGACAGAATGGAGCTAGTTGGAAATCAAGTCAGGATGAGCAAAATTTAACATATATCTGACCATTTCGAGGAAATAAAATCCTACCCAATGTATCAAATGTTCAATTAATGGTTCGGGGTGTGCAGGTAAAAAAAGATGATTTAGAGGATAAAGTTACATTATTCGTATTTTCATTTAACACACTTGACTTGACCAAAGATATTTATCTAAAAAAATTTGAAGAAAGAAAAATATTTGAAATAAAATCCTACCCAATGTATCAAATGTTCAATTAATGGTTCGGGGTGTGCAGGTAAAAAAAAGATGATTTAGAGGATAAAGTTACATTATTCGTATTTTCATTTAACACACTTGACTTGACCAAAGATATTTATCTAAAAAAATTTGAAGAAAGAAAAATATTTGATCGTGTTTTAATTATATATACATATATGCGGAAATATTAGTACTTGAAGCGATAAAACTGTAATATTTAACGATTTAATTAACACAGTACCTAAGAAACTAACCGGGGTACAAGGAGTTTAAGCTGGTGTGCAGGCACAAAATCTGGATAGACAAGTTAATACCTGTCGAAGGACTGGTCAGTGTCCTTAGTTAATATGTAGACACGGGAACCGGTAGCCTATATATAGAGCTGCCCATCTCTGTAGCAAGTTACTGGTTGGGTCCCCTGTGTCGTAATCTTAGATTTGCTACTTCGTTCTACCAGAGAAGGATGCTAGTCGACGAATTGTGTGGCAAGACCATCATCAGTCTTCCAAAAATCAACGTTCAAAGTTGAAAATAAATAATCTGAAAAAGAAAAGAAAAAAATATGAAAAAGCTGGGAAGAGAAGGAAAGGCACCGCTGGCACAAATAATTATTCTTAAACTTTAATTTCTTTAAATGCTAATAACAGTGATTTAATATGATCATTAAAATATGTGAGAACATATAAAAATTTACTTATGTTAGATCTCCCTTTATTTCTATATATATAACTTGTATTTTGTTAAAATCATTTGAACACCAAAAATCAAAGAGTATTGTTTTAGAGAAATATCCAATTTTAAAGCGTACGCTACTGAAAATATTCCAGGAATCTATCTAAATTTTATTGCGATGGATAAAAGTTTGTAAGAAAAAACTAATAAATAATTAAAAATAAAAAATACTGCCATTTCTCGCCCTATAAATTTGTGTATTTCATATCTGTGGTAACTCTGAATTATTTAGTATACTGAATAGAGGCGCCATTTTGAGAAATTATTGCTAACTAGCAGTGCCCACGACTTCGCCAGCATGTTATTTCTAATTTTCTTAAAATACAAATTTAGAAAAAAAGTCCGCATACATTTGTAAAATATATTTTCTTTCTAAAAAAGATTTTTAGAAATTAAAAATAAATGAACTTAGCCAAAATAATTTCTACTCATTTATAATATTTACAGTTCAAAAAATAAAAAATTAAATTATAAGCACGCACGGCACAGCGCGCATTCATACTTACTTCATAACCACAGAAAACTAACATCTGTGTTCATAATAATCAACACCGAGTATGCTTAGTGACAATCAATTTGATACTGAAACAGCATCTATAATGTTGTGAGCAAGGCGAATCAATTATTTATCGGCATTTTGCCGATTTTTCGCCTCAAATATATCAATATGCCGTTGCCGATTTTTACTCCAAAAATTCCGATTTTTTGATAAACACTGTAACAAGGTTACTTTATTTATTTTAAAATAATTTTTAATTTTGTGCAAAATTAGAATACTTCCAACTGTAGAAAGAGACAACTGTTAATAAGTTCTTCACTTCTACTAAGGAGAAAAAGGGTCAGGCTATTTTTCTGTTATGGAAAAACAGTTCTAAACTGTATTTGAGCTATTAGAAAATAAAAAGTTCTCGCTGGCGTGAATGAAGCATCCGATATATGCAACACCAAGTCATTGTGTTTGGCTGTACGTATATGTAAAAATTACAAATGTAGAATTATTTCTTCCGATTTATAAAAGTAGATAATGCTAGTCCAAATGTTTGTACAAGCTTTACAAAAATCACGAAACTACAAGTTCAATTTGATAGGATTCGGTTATTATGAAATATGCTTATTTATTATATTGCTGTCGCTTGAAGCAGTAGTTGTTTGAATACTAGATTTGTATAAGGCCTTAAGAATTTACTTTTAATTTACTGCTAATGTTGATCAAATCGATAAAGCGAAAACAATTATAAAAAATTTAAACGAAACAAATCAAATATATTTATCCTCTTTATATATATATATACTTGAAATTCTTAATAGTATAAACAGAATATTTAAAGGTGAGTCAACTGAAATACACACCTATATATCCATATGAAAAGGCTTCTAAGAACTGTACTAAGTAATTTTATAAAAATCGATGACTTTTATTTAACATAATTTATGAATAGAGCATTTTTTTAATTTTTTGGAATTTGTTGCTACAAAATTTAGGTATGTTGTCAAAAAATGTTACAAAAAAAAAAAAAAAAAATAAAAAAATATATTTGATGAAAAAAAGTGGTTGCAATTTTCAGAATAAAAAAATTATAAAAATTAAGTGAGACAAAAATGAAAATCCAGGCAAAGTGTGACCAAAATTCTATTGTACCACTAGTTTGCCCAAATCACATGCATCGTTCCATTTTTGTACGTTGACCATTTGAAGACTAACATAATCTTCCACGAGTACTACGTCAAGGAATTGACAAAAACTGTCTATGGATCTAATAGAAACATAACAGTAGACAATTGGTTCACATCAGTACCACTAGCGAAATCTTTACTATGTGAACCTTATAAGTTCACACTAATGGGGACTCTGCGTTCAAATAAAAAAGAAATTCCTACGGAGTTAAAAAATTTTGAAACTCGAAAATGTGGAACCTCAATGTTTTGTTATGACGATGAGTTAACGCTTCTGTCTTACAAGCCAAAACCAAATAAAATGGTTTATTTGGTCTCATCGTGTGATGAAGAGGGTGCAGTAAACTTAGTTTCAAAAAAGCCATATATGGTAGAATTTTAAAATAAAACGAAAGGAGGTGTGGATACGTTCGACCAAATGTGCAGCGTAATGAGCTGTTCTAGAAAAACCAACCGGTGGCCGATGTGCCAATTTTATGGAATATTAAACATGGCTTTTATTAATAGTTATATTATATATAAGCCTCTAAATCGTCACGAATTAATGAAGCAGTTTCATTTTTTTCTTATCCAGCTGGCTGAAAGACTTAAGATATCAACGTTGAGAACATCTGTGAAATCTAACATTGTGAATATACTGCCGAATACCACTGAAAATATTAACATCGCTTCTGAAGAATCAAAAGAGAAAAAACGAAAGATATGCGCTCTTTGTCCATCATATAAACGACGAATGGCAAAATCATCTTGCTCTAAGTGCAAAAAAAGCCTGTGCGGGGACCACAAAATAGAACTTTGTGCCTCTTGTGTAAACTGAAGACTTACACTCATGAAATTGTGTACCTGTATTATCTGCTATATTAGTTTTAAGATATATATTCATTTAATGAATTACTTTTTTTAGTTTTTATTATATTATATATTTATTATATTATATTTGTTTTTTCAAGTTATGTTTTGTACAAAAAGCCAAATGAAGTAGTGCTGTGAAACTTTAGTTTTTTAATAAATAATATAATTAACAAATATTTTTTTGTTGTTATAATTTTCGGTAATAACCGTCGTCACTGGCTGTGTACTTTGGATGTTCGGCGAGCGCTTTCGATGTGATAACATCATTTTCAAGCCGCGTGTTTATTAAATATTTTTTTGTTTTACTTCGTTGAAACAGAAAGCACTTAATACAAAAAAGGGGGTTTTAAAAGTTGTTTATAATTAAAACAGTTTTTACACCCCTTTTTATAAAACCGACGCGTCGTCGATACGACGAAGAATGGACTTTACGCGATGAAAATAAGTATGACCTTCCAGGGTTAAAAATGACTGAAAACATAAGCAAAGAACCATTGGAATATAAAATTTAAAGTCATTATTATTAATCTTAGTCAAATTGAATACTTTTTAATATACTTTATATTATATAAAAGTTAGTTTAAAAACACTCTTAAATTGCTTCATATCCTTGCCTCAAGCTTGAAGAAAATAAGGTGTATGAATAAAAACACTTTTTTGGTAAAAGTCTTAAACGCACATACGAAGTATTTTTTGTAAACACAAATTAACAATAAAAGTTCAATTTTAACAAATCTAATTTAAAAACAAATTTTTCACCAAATCACAAAATTTTTGCAAATTTTTAATGCGGCGATCACAGTTTGTTGATCTATCTTCGAAAAAATGTGTCACCACTTATTTATGAAAATCTTTTTGTCAAACTTTTGAAAGGCAGTAATAAGGATTAAAATATACTAATAACTCCCGATAGAAATCATTGCATATTATTGCAGGTGCACATACGGTTAGTTGTGGGAAATTATAAATAAATTTTTTTTAGGTCTGGATTGATTGGAAAGCCAATTTTGGCGTTAAAGTAAAAGTTCGAACTTAATTTCGAATAATTCCAAAACGAGTGATTTGCAGTACACCAAATAGTAATTTCTTCGGTTTTAAAAATTGCTCGTTTTTTTTAAAACGATTTGGTTTACAGAACAGAGCCGATTGTATCTCACTTTATAACCCGCCTATGACCTTGCTATTTTTTAACATTGCTCACGAAATCTTAAATTTGTTTCCCAAAATTAATGAAAAAAAGCTTTAGTTTTCATTTTAACAAAAAACCATATTTATTTTAAGAGCAAAAATTAAGAAAAGGTGTAAAAATTGAATTAAATTAATTCAATGAGTATTTAATGAATTAAATGTTAAATATTTATTTTAAAAAATTATTAATAAAAAGTTACAATTTTTTAGTTTGAAAACAAGATTATTTATATAAAGAAATAAACTCACCTCACAGAGGGATATTTTGCTAATCTAGCTCGATTTTAAGCCAAAAAGTAATTATAAGAAATGTTAAAATTTAAGTAGCAGTTTTACTGATGAATATCGCTTTTTATAGTGAATTTTCATGGCTTTTACTTGCGACATCGTTTTGGGACACTGTAAAAATCAAGAAAGTTGAGTAAATTGCATACGTTCTTGTTGACTTTATACGATTTTGAGAGTTTTGCGATATATTGTTTGGGGCAAACGAATAAAGATTTTGTATTGAGATCTTTATCTGTAAAAGGCTGTATTAGCATCTACTTATATTAATTTTTAGAAAATTTTTGTTTTCAACTTTTATGATAACAATTTTCTTTCGAAATTAAAAGAAGAATTTTTTTTGTTAAATTTTTTTATTAAAAAAAGTTATAAGGTTTTTGCGCCATTTTTACTGCGATTTTTTTAAATTGCACTTTTTTCTGTTTTTTCTCATACGACCAAGAAACATTTTTATATTTATAAAATGTTTGTGTTTTTAATAATTGAAAGTAGATTTTTTTTATTTAAATCAGTGTGAATGAGGTTGTTATTGGAAGAAGCGGCTGAGGCACGAAACGAAATTTACGGCTTTACGGGCAGAATTTCGCTAGAAAGTTTTTAAGGGTTTAGTGTAACATATATATTGTTAATCGGCTTTTGCTAAGTTCGGGTTTACTAGTTACTTATGAGACCCACTCCAAAAACGGTCATTACCTTTGTAAAAGTAGCAAATTCGTTCATGCTTCCACCTGTACCCACCATCATCTTGCAAAGATGAAGTTTTTTTTAAATAAATTAATTGTTATAATTTTAAATTAAATTTATCGTTACGATCATATATAAGTTATAACTATGAATAAATTAATTATCTTCAGATAAATAAAATACTTTAAAGTAAGAAATTACATTTTTTTAAATTTTCAAATTCATCTTTATTTACTGTTTTTATTTACAATTTTTTTCGAGATCTTATCACTAAATATTACAACGAGATAAGTATATAAAGAATCATAGACAGTAATATATTTTTAATATTATTTAATAATGTTTAAAGGAAATTACTAAACAAGTTGTAATTACTAAACAAAATGACGGGAAAATTAAAAAAAAAATGAATTTTTCAAAAGTATGACTAATTCCAGCATCCTATAACCATAGCAGATTTTTCTTCCAAGTTCTTAATCTAGGGGCACTCAGTAAATTTTGAATGCCAATATAATCCAAAAGAAAAAGTAATGTTTGGCCAGATTGGCAAATTACTCTTATGTGCGCAGCCCTGTTGTCAAAGGAGCTTGATATTGAATGTAATGTAGGCCCTAGAATCCTAAAAAAGGGATTTAAATAAACTGGTGTTCAATCCACATTCTATTATTTAGTTAAAATTTATCTATTTTAATATCTTTTTTATCTTTATAAAGATGTCGTACAAATACATATTTTTTTTTTGAACCAACAAAGGAAGTTATAACTTTTTCATTTATGAAGGAGGAAATCTTTCAAATATAATATTTAAGTTTTAAATTTAATAAGATTAATCAACAGTAAAACATACGACAGTAAAATCTACGACACTTCAATATTTTGTTTCTACACAGTTCAATAAAAGTTTTGAGAGTGAAAATCATGGCGAAAAAATACAAGGTTGTCGTGATGGCGAATTCATTAGTTTTCGCCGAAAATGCTAAATTAATGAATTCGCCATCGAGGAAACCTGTATTAATTCACCATGGTGAGTGAATATTTTTTGTAAGATTACAAAAGCCCCAAAGTCATGGCACATTCAGTTATTTTAAAATTTAAAATTTTCAAAGTGCTAAGGAAGTGTATAGTATTTATTTAACTGACCTTTAAAGAGTTCTCACAGATTGAAGTATAGATCTAAACGATCTTTTATTGAATAATAAGTACGCACTTCTAGCAGCGTGGTTGCCCAATGTGTTTAAGCTAAATATTCATTTAATTCAATTCATACCATTGATGCAAATCGGAACTGAATTTCAAAAATACTGGGATTTGGGATTTTGAAAATCCCGATCCAGGAATTCCGGAACTTTCGGACCACGAAATCTTAAAAACTTTTGTATTTTAAGTTTTTTTTCGGAGTTTCCTATAATTAAAGGTACTTCAGTTAATAACTGACTGTTTGGTGTTCTGCAAATTTCCTGATTTAATGTATTAGAAATTTATTAAATATTAAAACGTGAATTTCACACTGGCATTGCATGATCACACTGATTGTAAAAGTTCACTTGCAGTCACTTTTAACAGATTTTTCTAGTAATATGTTCACTATTCATGTTGACTTTTCTTTTTATACCCTTCACCACAAAAACGAATGAAAAGAATTAAAAAATAAGAAAAAAACATCCAGTTAAAAAATTGGCACTCGCCCATATTTTCCGAGTTACGGGGCTTTGAAATTTTCAATTTCTTTAAAGTATCAATATGGGTATCAATAAAAGCTTTTAAAAATATCTTTAAGGAAATACTAAACATTTAAAAAAATGCTTAACCCATTAAAAGCCAATGAAATTTTTATGCAAAATTATTTATACGAAGTCTGATCAAAATATAACCGTTATTTTAAAATTTTGTGAGTTACGTACATATGTTCGATTTTTGCATTTTTTCTGTTATATTGGTGCAAATGTTGGCAATATCAGCCATTTTGGATGGTCAGTTTGTTTTTGGCGAATGCAAAGGTTAGTCGTGTTTTGGTGTTCTCTTCAATTTTTACTATTCGGAAAAAATGCATCAAAGCAACTGTATTAAGTTTTGTGTAAAAAATTAAATTCAATGCGCAAGCACATTGAGCAGAACACAAGTTCAATTGTGTTATAACTGGTTTAAGGAAGGCCGAGAAAATGGCAATGACGATGCTCGTCCTCGTCGCCCGAGCACGTCAACAATGATTTTGGATAATCATCGAATCACTATCAGAGAGAATGCTGATGATGTTGGCATATCGTTCGGCTCATGCTAAGCAATTTTTATGGACGTTTTAGGCATTAAACATGCGGCAGCGAAGATTGTTCTAAAATTGTAAAATTTTTAGAAAAAAAAACATCGTCAACGACGATTCAGATTTCCTCAAAAAGGTCATAACTGGTGACGTATCATAGGTGTATGGCTATAACATTAAAACCAAAACCCAATCATCCCAATGGACGTTGAAGTTATGCGCTGTTTGCGCGAAGCAATTCGTCAAAAACGAACAGAATTGTGGAAAAAACGATCATGGATTTTGCACCATAATAACGCACCAGCTCACAAATCGATGCTTGTGCGCGAGTCTTGGGCCAAAAACAAAACCGTTATCATGCTTCAACCACCGAATTCACCGGACGTGACCCCCACTGACTTTTTCCTCTTCCCAAAACTGAAGACACTGATGAAAGAAAAGCGTCCTGCTCTGATTAAGGAGATACAAGAAAAATCAAAACAGGAGTTGCTGGCGATACCAAACAGCGCGTTTCAAAAGTGTTTCGAGGATTGGAAAAAACGCTGGTATTAGTGTATTATTTCTGAGGGAGATAACTTTGAAGGGGACAGGATAGTTATTGATGAATAAGTTAATACTTTTTTAACAAATTTGTACTACTTACTTTTTTCTTAATTACCTGTCTAGATGAACATAAATAGCTAAGGGTATATAAGATTCGGCATAGCCAAATATAGAACTCTTACACTTTTTTTAAGCAGATGCTTATTACTGCAATGGCCATCTGTGCACAACTACACAATGTTTTCTTGCTCCCATTTTAACTACAGAAAATATTTAAAAGTTAAGAATGATATTCCGATGATTTTTACAAAATTGTTTCGGGGTCACTTTTAACACAAAATTGCTCTAAGTAAAAGAAATAAAAGCCTCATAACTTCTAAGAAGTTGCCTTTTTAAAAGGAAAAATCGATCAAATTCAACTGGGTAATTTGCCCCAAATTTTTTTGCTCTTAGACTCAAATGGCTTGAGTCATTTTGAAATTTATATCTTGAATTCGTGTTTAATCAATGCTGGTTTACCCGTTTGCCATTTATAATTCCCAAATATTACACCTTGTTTGTGGTAGCAGTGCGTTTTATTCACCTTTGATTTACCATGCACACGTACAACAATGAAGCTTGTTTCTTCGGATATGTAAGGGATTGCAGGATTTTATTTTTGTAAATTTTTTTTTATTTCTTCTATGGCAGATATTGGCAGATAACTGATAATGAAGTATTTTCAAGCGAAAACTGATTTTAATTTAACTTTTCGTTTCGCTCAAATCTTTTTGAATATACATAATACATTTGTATAAATTTTATGTGCAATATAAAAATTATGAAATGTTGTTGTACATTAAAATTAATGTAAATTTAACAAAATTTATTTTAAAAACGACGATCGTCATAAAACTTTTTAATTTAATATTGTTACAAAGATGCTTTATTTAAATCATAAAAAAATGTTAAAAATAATTGAGGCCAAGAAAGTAAAACGAAATGGCCTATTGTGTTTGTTTTCAAAGCTAGAAGTTTCTATAAAACATCTTTATAGCAAAACAAAAACAACTAACACAAAGCGATGACTAAACAAACACAATACACAAACATACGCACTCCTGCATTGTATAACAACCAAATAAAAATACCCAACATGTATTTTTAAATAATGATTGAAGGTTCTAGAAGTAAATAATAATGCTCACTAATGTGTCTGAGATAAAAGTGGCAACGCAACATTTTCAACTACGCAATAGATGGCGGTAGAAATTCTCGAACATTCAAGAACGCCTAAAAGTAGGGTATATAAAAGCAACGCCAATGCGTGCTGATTCATTCGTATTGTGAGCGTCATCTAGTTAAGATCTTGTGGTACAACGATTAAAGTTGCCAGCGTGTATTATTAATCGCGAATAGTTAAATCGTCAAATAATTGATTAAATAAAGTGTAATTTAATTAAAACTCTAAAAGTTGTGTGTTTAATTATTTTGCAAATAAAGAACTCATTAATAAAACGTTTATAAATTTAAATAAACGTAACAACTGGTGTCAGAAGTGAAATTGCAAAATAATAAATAAATATTTACAATGAAATTTGACGAGCTAAAAGTTGAGCAGCTAAAAATGGAGCTGAGTAAGTTAGATCTGCCGACAGCGGGCAATAAAGCGGAATTGCAAAAGCGGTTAATAGATGAATTTAAGCAGCGTGGTATCGATATTGGCACATACGAATTTGGAGAAAAAGACGAAAAGGAAGAGATTGAAGTATGTGCCCCAGCAACAAATAGCGTTATAGGCTTAAATTCAATGTTTGCCGCTATAATGAAGAAAATAGAAGAAAACAACCAGAAGCAGGAAAACCACAAGCAGAAGCAGGAAAACCAGATGAAGAAAATAGAAGAAACCAACCAGAACCAGATAAAGAAAATAGAAGAAAACAACCAGAAGCAGGAAAACCAGATGAAGAAGTTAGAAGAAAACAACCTGAAGCTTCAAGAAAAATTTCAAGACAGCTCTAAAGCAATGCAAGAAAGCTCTAGCATCAACGGAGGAAGGCTTTTAGCGAAGGTAAATGAGAAGTTTGAAGAAATATCAGAAGTCTTCGACAAACGAGTAAACATCGTAGAACAAAGATTCAGCCAGTTTGATGAAAAATTGTGCGGCCTAGAGAGAAAATTAAGCGAAGAGTTACATGAATTAAAAGTGCAAATGGGCGATCTTCAAATTCGAGAGGGACCGGTGAGAGTTATCTCTGATTAACACCCCGAGCTTTGACGGCAGCGCACCTTTTAATGTTTTTAAGTTTCAGTTCGAAACAGTGGCCAGCAAAAATAGATGGGACGATGAAGAAAAAGCTATAAAGCTAATTGTGGCCTTAAAGGGTGCAGCATTACAGATACTCGAAAGCTTACAAGCCGGCTGCAGAAATAATTATAAGGACATAATGGTAGCGTTACAACGCAAGTACGGTGGCGAGCACAAAAAAGAACTCTACAGAATGGAGTTACGAGGCAGGGTGCAGAAGGTAAATGAGACGCTGCAAGACTTCGCCACGGAAATTGAACGTTTGGTGCAGCTGACTTATCCAGGCGAAGATCACCCGTTTCTTGATCAGTTTAAGATTGAAGCATTTGTGAATGGCATACGGGATCCAGATATTAAATACGCTGTTTGTGCTATGCAAAAATCATCTTTTGCAGAAACCATCTCGTATGCGCTAGCCCAGGAGACCGCAAAAGTCATCTCGAAGCAACAGGTATACAAGTGCGATGTCTCGATACTGAAACTTATAACGCAGACAGTAGAAGCGAGATAAAGAAGTTAGTCAAACAGATAATGGAGGGGGAAAAAAGTTTTTCTCGCGCTAAATGCTTTAAATGCGGTAAGGCTGGCCATTTTCAGCGCAACTGTAGATCTGCAAAGAGAAGATCAAGATCTGCTTCGCCAGCAAGGGACCCAGAAGTGTTCCAATAGCAAAACGAAATGAGGTCAAAGAACTTGTCAGCGAAATGGAAAGAAACGGAGTCATTGAGCCATCCTCGAGTCCGTGGAGTTCACCAATAGTTTTAGTAAAGAAGAAGGACGGCAGTACCAGGTTTTGCGTTGACTACAGGAAGCTCATTGGTTTCACCAAGAAAGACAGTTATCCGTTGCCTAGAATTGACGATACCTTAGACAAGTTGGCTGGAACGGAATGGTTCTCTACCTTGGACTTGCAGAGCGGCTATTTGCAAGTAGAGATAGCTGATAAAGACAAGGAGAAAACTGCCTTTAGCGCAAGTGGTGGTTTATGGCAGTTCAAGGTGATGCCATTCGGGCTTTGCAATGCTCCAGCTACTTTTGAGCGTTTAATGGAACGTGTGATTAAGGGTCTCAATTGGAAGATGTGCTTAGTGTATCTGGATGACATAATCGTGATGGGGAAGACTTTTGATGAACACCTCAAAAGCCTGGATGAAGTTTTTAAGCGTATATCTGCTGCAGGATTGAAATTAAGTGTTAAGAAATGTGCTTTGTTTCAAAAGGAGGTCAAATACCTAGGGCATCGTGTAACGCCAGAGGGCGTGTCAACTGATGAAGACAAAGTACTGGCAGTAAAGACCTGGCCTCCCCCACAAAATCTTTATGAGCTGCGTAGTTTCCTGGGGCTTTGCACATACTACAGGAGATTTGTGCCAAACTTTGCTCAAGTGGCTGCTAGCTTGCACGAGTTGACCAGGAAGTCGCAACCATACCACTTGAGTGTAGCAGCGGAAAAAGCGTTCCAGAAACTCAAGAAACTTTTGTGTACGGCACTAGTCCTTGCCTATCCAATAGCTGGACAGAAATTCATATTGGACACGGACGCAAGCGGCTATGGAATAGGTGGAGTGCTTTCTCAGGAGATAAATGGAATAGAAAAGGTCATTGGCTATTACAGCAGGGTGCCCGAAAGAAATTACTGCGTTACACGAAGGGAGCTTTTAGCAGTGCTGGAGTGTGTTTAACATTACCACAAGCACTTATATGATCAACATTTCATCTTAAGGACGGACCATTTTGCATTACGTTGGTTGATGCAATTTAAGAATCCTGAGGGCCAGCTTGCACGCTGGGTTGAACGTCTGCAGAGCTATGACTTTAGTATTGTGCATAGAAAAGGAGGAAAGCACAATAATGCTGATGCCCCGTCAAGACGGCCATGCAATGTAGAGTGTAAGCACCGCGTCATTGATGTGCGGCTTACCCAAATTGGGTCAAGGGAAGATTGGTCGAAGACCCAGAATGACGACCCAATTTTGGCAAAGATTATATTGGCTAAGCAAAACAACAGGAGACCGAATCATACTGAAATATCGGCAGAGAGCCAACTAGCCAAGTCGTACTGGGCCCAGTGGAATAGCCTGAAAGTAGATGGCAAAACTACAACGGACTTAATTGTCGTGCCAACTTCTAAAAGAAATGAGATACTAAAGCAGTTCCATAATGGTCCCAGCGGTAGCCATATGGGTATAACAAAAACTCTGGAAAAGATAAAGCAGAGATTTTACTGCGTAGGTTGCCAACAGTACGTAGCCGAATGGATAGCTTATTGCGAAGAGTGCATAAAGGCCAAGGGTCCTGTAAGAAAAAGTCGTAGCAAACTTCAACAGTACAACGCAGGTGCACCCTTTGAGCGGATAGCTATTGATATCACAGGTCCATTCCCTGTCAGTGATGCTGGAAACCGATATGTACTAGTGGTAATGCATTATTTTAGCAAATGGCCTGAAGTTTATGCCATTCCAAACCAAGAATCCAAAACAGTGGTAGACGCCCTTGTGAACAATTGGGTGTGTCGATACGGTGTTCCACTAGAACTACATTCAGACCAGGGACGAAATTTTGAATCGGCTATATTTAAAGAGATGTGTGACGTTTATGGTATCAAAAAGACGAGAACGACACCGCTGCATCCACAGTCTGATGGAATGGTGGAAAGATTCAATCTTACCCTAGAAGAATATCTCAGAAAAGTGGTCAGTTCACACCAAAAGGATTGGGATGAGCATATACCCAAACTTCTACTAGCGTACCGGTCAGCTGTACACGATTCAACCTCACGTAGTCCAGCAAAAATCTTGTTTGGGACAGAACTAAAACTGCCAGCAGATTTAGAATTTGGTGCTAAACCTGGACCTGTGCACGAAGACAATGAAAACGTTCTCCAGGCACAAGAAGAACTGCATGAGCTTCATGAGTTTGTACGTAACCGCATTAAAATGACCATCGATAAGATGAAAGCCAGATATGATCGAGCAGCAAATACGGAGGGATTTACTGAAGGACAAATGGTTCTACTATTTAACCCGCAACGCAAGAAAGGATTATCCCCTAAATTGCAAACTCACTGGGAGGGGCCGTACAAGGTGATAAAGAAATTGAATGACGTGGTTTACCGGATACAGAGATATCATAATCCGAGGTCTAAAACGAGCGGCTGGCTAAATATGGCAGAGGTAATGTTGAGCCTATTCGGGACGAAAAGGCTTCAGTGGGCGGCAGTGTTACAAAGATGCTTTATTAAAATCATAAAAAAATGTTAAAAATAATTGAGGCCAAGAAAGTAAAACGAAGTGGCCTATTGTGTTTGTTTTCAAAGCTAGAAGTTTCTATAAAACATCTTTATAGCAAAACAAAAACAACTAACACAAAGCGATGACTAAGCAAACACAATACACAAACATACACACCTGCATTGTATAACAACTAAATAAAAATACACAACATGTATTTTTAAATAATGATTGAAGGTTCTAGAAGTAAATAATAATGCTCACTAATGTGTCTGAGATAAAAGTGGTAACGCAGCATTTTCAACTACGCAATAGATGGCGGTAGAAATTCTCGAACATTCAAGAACGCCTAAAAATAGGTTATATAAAAGCAACGCCAATACGTGCTGATTCATTCGGATTGTGAGCGTCATCTACTTAAGATCTTGTGGTACAACGATTAAAGTTGCCAGCATGTATTATTAATCGCGAATAGTTAAATCGTCAAATAATTAATTAAATAAAGTGTAATTTAATTAAAACTCTAAAAGTTGTGTGTGTAATTATTTTGCAAATAAAGAACTCATAAATAAAACGTTTATAATTTAAATAAACGTAACAATATGTTTCTTTATGTTTTATATTTGTTGTTGTTTGATACTTTGATTACAGTTTTGGGCGTACGAGCAAAATTTTTAAAGAAATCTGTTAAGTATACGTTGTGATATTTTTATATTGTGATTATATTAACGATTTTAGGAGGTGAAATTTGGTATGACTATTTTTCTTAGGAAAGGAACTGTTTGTACGAAATTTCGAGAGAACTAAAAACTATAATAGTTTAGAAACTAGCGATCCGATAAGATTGAAATTTTACACTTGAATATATTTAGTAACATATTGCCTATTTAAAAAACTCGGTTGAACGCCACACTCATCCCCATACAAACAATCAATCGTTATAACTTTGGAATTAGTAAACAAATACGAACTTCAGTATGCATGTGAATATATTTAGTAATATTGTTTGTTATTTCCAATTTAAAAAAATCGGTCGAACGCCACTCCCACCTTCCATACAGCCAAAATTTAAAAATTGCCATAACTTTAAAATTAGTTGTCAGATAACAACGTCAGTTTGCATGTGAATATTGTTACGTTTATTAAAGTTATAAACGTTTAATTTATGAGTTCTTTATTTGCAAAATAAATAAACACACAACTTTTAGAGTTTTAATTAAATTACACTTTATTTAATCTATTATTTGACGATTTAACTATTCGCGATTAATAATACACGCTGGCAACTTTAATTGTTGTACCACAAGATCTTAACTAGATGACGCTCACAATACGAATGAATCAACACGTATTGGCGTTGCTTTTATATACCCTATTTTTAGGCGTTCTTGAATGTTCGAGAATTTCTACCGCCATCTATTGCGTAGTTGAAAATGCTGCGTTGCCACTTTTATCTCAGACACATTAGTGAGCATTATTATTTACTTTTAGAACCTTTAATCATTATTTAAAAATACATGTTGTGTATTTTTATTTAGTTGTTATACAACGCAGGTGTGTGTATGTTTGTGTATTGTGTTTGTTTAGTCATCGCTTTGTGTTAGTTGTTTTTGTTTTGCAATAAAGATGTTTTATAGAAACTTCTAGCTTTGAAAACAAACACAATAGGTCATTTCGTTTCACTTTCTTGGCGTCCATTATTTTAACATCTTTTTATGATTTTAATAAAGCATCTTTGTAACAATATATTTGGTAATATTGTAATATATTGCCAATTTTCAAATAAATGGGACAAACGTCACACACACCTCTCATACAACAAGCGACAAGTTCTTCCACTAGCCTTCTTTTTGTTCTCATTAAATCCTCCTCATAAAAAACTTTTGGTCCGCCCCTACCACTTGTATTTTCTTCCTAATATAGTATAACACAATTAAGTTTTATTTCAAAGTTACAACTTTATACGAAAATTTACATTACAAATGAATTCACCAATTCATGCGATAATATTTAGATCAATTGCTGGAAAATTTTGAAAGAATAAGCCTTATTTTTTGTTGTTCCCTTTGCTATAATACACGTTTAAAATGAATTTCTACAAAATCTTTAGCATGACGCATTACACCTCAGGGTCTGTTTTGCTTTATATATAGCCACAGTTGAATGAAACAATTGCAAAAATAATTCGGGCAATATCGGGCAACTGAACTTTAAATGTATCAAAATTTATACTTGTAGCTACAAAATACAAAAAAAAAAAACAGGAAAAGCGTTATTTCTATTTTCTTTTGAATTCTCTACGAAAGTTCACGGTTGGTGAAAAATCTTGACAATGCCTCACTTCTATCTTTTTTTAACGGTATCTTACATATGATCATTATTTCTAAACAAAATCAGAGTTGTTCTTATAATTATAAGTATTAATTCCAACCCTGTTACAAATTTTGGTAGTCGTTACATTCAAATACTTAAGTTCTTAGTATTATATATGACAATAAAATTTGGGATTTTTCGATAAATTCGTATGATGTAAACAAGCCTTAACTCTGAACCACTGTATCTTTAAATTTGTAAACGTTTTACGAAGATCATTTCAGATATCACCTAACCAGAGTGTTTTGAAAATTAGATTAAAAAAATCGTTCAAATTCTAACATTGACTTTTATCATTTTTGGCCACCTTCGTGACACAGTGCAGCGTGTTTAAATAATTTTTAATACATTGTTACAAAGATACTTTATTAAAATCATAAAAAGGTGTAAAAAATAATTGAGGCCAAGAAAATGAAACGAAATGGCCTATTGTGTTTATTTTCAAAGCTAGAAGTTTCAACAAATCATCTTTATTACAAAACAAAAACAACTAACACAAAAAGAGAAATAAACAAACACAATACACAACCAAATAAATACCAATGCTCACTAATGTGTCTGAGATAAAAGTGGCAACGCAGCATTTTCAACTACGCAATAGATGGCGGTAGAAATTCTCGAACATTCAAGAACTCCTAAAAATAGGGTATATAAAAGCAACGCCAATGCGTGCTGATTCATTCGTATTGTGAGCGTCATCTAGTTAAGATCTTGTGGTACAGAGTGTATTATTAATCGCGAATAGTTAAATCGTCAAATAATTAATTAAATAAAGTGTAATTTAATTAAAACTCTAAAAGTTGTGTGTGTAATTATTTTGCAAATAAAGAACTCATAAATAAAATATATATAAATTTAAATAAACGTAACAATATTTTATAATATTGAATATAAAGTCTGATTTTATGATACTGAATTTGTGTATTGATGGGTTGACTTTTATGGTTGCGTTAAAAATTCGGACTATATCTTTTGTTAATTTTAATATCAGTACTTTTACCATACTTAAAAACACACATGTACATTATACATTGTTTTAAAACAACAAAATAAAATTTTAACATTTTGTTAAACAAAATGCATGCAGTTATTTTTGTATGACGTTGTTACTTTTATTTAGGCAATTTTCGCAGACTTTGTATATAAATTTTTGCGTGGCATCCAAAAATATTTTAATGACTGCAATAAAATGCGCAGTGGTAGTATTAATATATCGGCTAAAGACGAAATATTCATTAAGAACCAATGTGTTGTTGACCTTGAAAAGATATCTTTTTCTGAAAAGTTGTTTGTCTTATTTTTCCACTTTGATAATAATACAGAAGTGTCGAATTGTTACTTTTGAGATCAGTATTCTCCGCAGAGTAGCCAATCTACATCAATACTTTTTATAATTTTGATAGAATTTTTGCAAATTACAAAACCCTTGGACTTTGACTTCCTTTTACTGCCCAAAAAAAAAAAAAAAAATTTATTTAGATCAGTGTACAAATCAGTGAGTATTATTAGTGAATTATTGGTAATATTGGGAATTTTTACACAACAACATGTAAATGTTGCCTTCAATATTTACTGCTATATTAGCCCGCAAATTACCAACAGAATTATAATAATATGTATTAAATGCTGCAGCTTTCTCACGATTTGACGACACATCATTTTCTTTAGTCAATAAATTCTTCGAAGATCCTGCATTTTTACCAAGTTGCTTTAAAAAAAAGAAGGAGGTTATTAACTCGTCTGAATGGTGTTCTTTTATGTTTGTACCTGCAGAACTCAGTCATTTTTGAACCGATTTTTAAAATTTTAATTTTTTGTAATTTTATAGATTATGCTTATAGATAGTCCCGTTTTAAAAACAGTTTATAATCTTAAAAATTAAAGGGTGTCCCCATAGAACATACATGTTTTTTAAAGCGTATTATGAAACGTGAGGGGCACACTCGAAAATTTAAAAAACTATGTATCACTATGGCTCTCAATAGCATAAAGGGATAGAATAATAAATATAAAAATTACAGGGTGTCGCCATAGACGCCGTAAATTGACCTATATGGGCCTTTCTTTGGAACCGTTATAGACAAACGCTTGAAAATTAGACAATATTCCGATTACTATGACCGTTATAATAACAAGTACAAATTTTCAAAATTATAAATTAAAGAGTGCCCAATAGTTCATTTAATTTTATGTTTATGGCCATACTTTTGAACACTTCTAGACAGACGGTTTAAATTAACAAAGAATCTTTATTGCTAAGTCCGCTATAACAACAAGTATAAAGTTTGGATTTGAAACGTAATGGGTGTGCCAATAGTGGATATAATTTGGTGTATGTAATAGAAATTTAGAACCGTTAAGACAGTTAAAATTAACAATTGCTATGTCCACTATAACAACATGTATACAAATTGAATTTAGAAATTAACGGGTATTCCCATAAGTGATGTTATTTGAACTATATAGTTCGAACCGCTATATACAAACACTTGAAAATTAGACGGCTGTCTCATATAGACAGGCGGATATTATTTACAAAGAACCCGTATTACTAAGTCCGCTAAAACTATGTGTATAAAATTTGAAATTGGAAATTAAAGGGTGTCCCAATAGTTAATGTAATTTAATGTATGTAACCAAATTTCTGGACAGTTATAGACAGAGCGCTGAAACTTAAAAGAGACTTGTACTCCTAAGCCCGCTATATCAACAAATTTATAACTTGAATTTAGAAATTAAAGGATGTTCCTATAATTAATATTGTTACGTTTATTTAAATTATAAACGTTTTCTTTATGAGTTCTTTATTTGCAAAATAATTACACACACAACTTTTAGAGTTTTAATTAAATTACACTTTATTTAATCAATTATTTGAAGATTTAACTATTCGTGATTAATAACACACGCTGGCAACTTTAATCGTTGTACCACAAGATCTTAACTAGATGACGCTCACAATACGAATGTATCATCACGTATTGGCGTTGCTTTTATATACCCCTTTTTTAGGCGTTCTTGAATATTCGAGTATTTTTACCGCCATCTGCTGCGTAGTTGAAAATGCTGCGTTGGCACTTTTATCTCAGACACATTAGTGAGCATTATTATTTACTTCTAGAACCTTTAATCATTATTTAAAAATACATGTTGTGTATTTTTATTTAGTTGTTATACAACGCAGGTGTGTGTATGTTCGTGTATTGTGTTTGTTTAGTCATCGCTTTGTGTTAGTTGTTTTTATTTTGTGATACGGATGATTTGTAGAAACTTCTAGCTATGAAAACAAACACAATAGGTCATTTCGTTAAACTTTCTTGGCGTCAATTATTTTTACATCTTTTTATGATTTTAATAAATCATCTTTGTAACAATATATATTTACTTATATGGACCTAACTTTTGAACCTTTATAGACACACGCTTGAAAATTGGACAGAATATCGATTGCTATGCCCGTTAAAGAAACAAGTATTAACATTTAAAATTATAGTTTAAAGGGTGCCCCAAAAGTTCATTCATTCAAACTGTTGAACCGGTTGAAATTGTTAGAGGGCGAAGTGTAAAGAATACAGCCCTGCATATTTTCATTCTTTATTTTACTTTATACTATTCTTCTTTTTGTACTATTATATTGTTAACCTCTTCATTCTATCGTTATCCTTCAAAGCAAATAAAAGACGCTTAAAATTAGCGCTGAAAGAAAAGGTTTTTGCGTTTTATTTCTTATAGGTTATGGGCCCAGAAAAACGTGCTCATACTTCGAAGAGTAATTTTTTACTATAGAAAATACTGGAATAATGATGAGTTCACTTATACGCATTGAACCATTAAATGCGGAAAACTACGACACATGGAAGCTTCAAATGAAAGCGATTTTGGTCAAAAATGATTTGTGGTCCTATGTAGATGGCACAATTGTTTGCCCTCAGACAGAGGCTGACGCTGCTAAATGGAAGCAATTTGACCAAAAGGCATGTGCGGACATTACGCTGTCCATAGCTCCTTCGGAGTTAAATCAAATTACGGCATGCCAATCATCAAACGCAATGTGGACAAAACTGAAGGAAACTCTTGAACCCAAGGGACCAGCAAGAAAAGCCACACTTTTAAAACAAATTGCATTGGCACGAATGGAAGAAAATCAGAATGTCAGAGATCACCTAAATGCGTCATATGAGACATTCCGATGCGCCCTAGAGACAAGGGATGAATTGCCAACGCCAGAGATGTTGAGAGTAAAAATTTTACAGGAAAGCCAATCACGTAAAGCAACTGAAAGCCAATCACGTAAGGCAAAATGCATTGTATGTGAAAACAACTAAAGGTGGCAGCAACAATTCAAAATCAAATAAAGCTGATCCAAAACGTAATGGTCATAAGAAACAGTCAACGAATTGCTACAGGTGCGGTAAGTCGGGTCATTTTGCACGAAACTGTAAGACCAAGAATATTGAGAGGCAAACCGGTACAGTTGGCAATCAGCAGTCAATGTTTAACACGGTAGAGGCGGCATTGTTTTGTGCAAAGAAAGAAAATAGCTTCTGGTGTTTAGACAGCGGTTGTACTACCCATATGAGTGCCAACAAGGACAACTTTAAAGAATTTAAACCATTGAACAGAACGTTAAAATTGGCAAACAACAGCGAAACAAATATATCTGGAGTGGGCAGTGTCAACATTGAGGTGAAAAGAGAAGGCTATGGATCAAGAATCAGCCTTGATGAGGTAATGTATGTTTCGGATTTAAGGACAAATTTGCTGTCGGTCTCTAAAATTACAGATAAAGGCTTTGATGTATTATTTCATCGTGATGGCGCTGCTATTATGAAAAATGGAGATCATTTGTATACGGCCAAGAGAATTGGCAATCTGTTTTATTTAGAAGACAAGACTGAAGTTGCAGCGGTAGCCGAAACTAAACCTGGTAACATAGACAGGTGGCATTATCGTATGGGACACCTTAATGAGGCTGACTTGAAGTTAATGATCCGGAAAAACTCAGTCTATGGTATACCGTCCATAAAGGGGGAGAAAATGTCTCCATGCGAAATATGCTTGTCACAGAAGCAGACGCGAAAACCGTTCTTAAAATGTGTCAACAACAGAACATCAGATATACTGGAAATTGTTTATAGTGACGTTTGCGGTCCCATGAGATGTAACTCGCTATCGGGGGCAAGATATTTCATTACATTTATCGACGATCATTCACGATATTGTGAGGTGTTTTTCTTGGCACATAAGTCAGAGGCATTTAATGCCTTTAAGAAATATAAAAATACCGCTGAAAATACCACAGGAAGAAAAATAAAGTATCTTCTACGTTAACAATGAATTTAACAAATATCTAGAAACTTGTGGTATAAAAAGGCGTCTGACTACCCCTCATACACCCCAACAAAACGGCACATCCGAGAGAAAAAATAGAACACTTGTTAAAATGGCTAGGTGTATGCTGTCACATGCGAGAATGCCTCAAGAATTTTGGGCCGAGGCTATTAATGCAGCATGCTACATAAGAAATAGATGTCCAACGAAGTCTCTTAAAGGCAAGGTTCCACTTGAAATTTGGATACAAAGAGCACCAAGAGTTACCCATATGAGAACATTTGGATCAAAGGCATTCGTTTTGATTAAAGACAAATCGAACGGGAAATTTGATTCCAAATCACAGGAATGTGTATTGGTCGGTTACTCAGCTGAAGCAAAAGCTTATCGTTTGTGGTCCCCTAGTAAGCAATGCGTAATAATAAGTCGTGACGCTAAGTTTTTGGACGAGATGTATTTCAAAGATGAAATCGATGGTAGTGGAAATGACACTAAGGCCATTGAATTTCTTTTTCCTGTGGAATCGACTTCAAAAGATAGTAACTTCACAATTAAACAGCCCATCCATGATGAAAATAACAGCGAGCAAACAAGTCCGAATAATAACGGACATGAGGACGTTACACGTTCGAGAAGACCTGGTTTGCGGCCTAGAAAAAATCGTAGATACCAATATGAGGATAAACAAGACACCGGCGCGTCAGATGAAAATTAACAATTTGAAGACTGTGAGGCAGCAAATATAGTCATGATGGGTGATCCAATGAATATAAATGAATCTCTTGTTGGAAAAGATCGAGAAGCATGGGTTTGTGCCATTGAAGATGAATATCTAGCACAAATAATTAATAACACCTGGGATATAGTAGAAAGACCAAAAGAACGAAGGGTTATCCACGAAAATGGATCTAAGGATACATCAGGTGGATGTGGTCACGGCGTATTCAAATAGTGAACTCAGACAAGATGTTTTTATGCATATTCCTGAATATTTGACTGGAAAAATTGAAAAGTGGTTCATATGTTGGAACATCAAATATTAAAAGTAACAGGGCTAGAGAAACTGCCGTTGAGTGGCTACAGAAAATTAAGCACGGCAAAAACCCCGTTTGTAGACTCAAAAAGGCGTTATATGGACTTCGACAGTCAGGCTTAGAATGGTATCGAAAACTTACCACCGAATTAGAGAAAATATCATTAGTGGCATCCAAATGTGATCCCTGTTTATTCTCATCACGCAAGAACGGGAGATTCTTGATGTTGGCAATATACGTGGATGATATATTGATAGCATCCGACGATGGTAGTTGGGTGAATGATGTTAAAAGACACCTTGCGGAGTGTTTTGAAATGAGAGACATGGGCCACGTTAAGTCTTGCCTCGGTATACAGTTTAGGCAAGACCTGAGTAAACATCAAATATATCTGAGCCAGGAAAACTATACTAGGGAATTATTGCATAAGTTTTCTATGGATAATTGTAAGCCTGCACAGACTCCTATGGAGGCGAATCTGAAATTGGAAAAGTCTATTGCTTCGAAGTTAATTATGAAGGCTTATCCATATCAGAGCTTAATTGGCGCACTCATGTATCTCTCTGTGATGACACTTATCGTGATATTGCCTACGCCGTTAATTTTTTATGTCAATTTAACTCATGTTATGATTTGGAGCATAGGAAGGCAGCCAAAAGAGTTTTGAGGTACCTTAAGGGCACATCGCGTTTGGGTTTATTATATCAGAAGGACAGTTTCGATTTGTTTGGTGTTGCTGATGCAGATTGGGGTGGAGATCCAGTGGACAGACGTTCTTACTCGGGATATGCTTTCATACTTTCTGGAGCAGCTATCAGCTGGCAGGCGAGAAAGCAAAGAACGGTAGCCCTATCTAGTACTGAGTCTGAGTACTTAGCTTTGTCTGAAGCTACTAAAGAGGCTTTGTATTTAAAAGGAATACTGAGCGATATTGGCCTGGAACAGAGTTCAATAAAACTTTATAACGACAGCCAAAGCGCTCAAAACCTTGCGAAATCTTCCGAATATCACCAGCGCACTAAACATATAGATGTTCGGCATCACTTTATAAGGGAAAAGCTTAACCATGGTAATATCGAATCGTTATATATGCAGACAGAGGAGATGCCGGCAGACATATTAACTAAAGCTGTCCCAATTCAGAAACATCGTTCCTGTGCTGATGGCCTTGGAGTCATTGCGTCAACTTGAGCATTCTTCCCACTTCGAGGGGGCGTGTTAGAGGTCGAGTTGTAAAGAATACAGCCCTGCATATTTTCATTTTTTATTTTACTTTATACTATTCTTCTTTTTGTACTATTATATTGTTGACCTCTTCATTCTATCGTTATCCTTCAAAGCAAATAAAAGACGCTTAAAATTAGCGCTGAAAGAAAAGGTTTTTGCGTTTTATTTCTTATATATAATTTGCATTTGAAAATAAAAATGTGTCCCAATATTTAATGTAATTTGATGTATGTGGCCATACTTTTGAACCGTTATAGACAGACACATGAATTCGGTTTTGAAGTCTGTTTTTTGCAGGAATTATCTTTGGTCATCTCTGCATTTCGATAAATTATGCTAAATTAATCATTAATTTATTATTACATATCTTCATCACTTTACTTATTCTTTTGAGACGTTCTACAATACTTGTGTTGTTTTTATATCTTATTCTTGCTTTAAAAATCTGTATAGACGGTTGTCAGATCTTACAATATTGTCAGAAAAATATAACGATATCGTTGTCAGATAAAAGTTAATGAAATAAAGTGAAAAATGCTTTAAAAAACTTTAAATTAAAATTAAAGCAGAAAGAAGAAAGTTAAAAAAATGCACAGCGACGGTATTTCACGGGATGATTTTGATGGTGGGAAAAAACTTGCCTGTTTTCAAGCACTTTAAAAATGGCATACACATAGTTCTTCAGGAACAAAGCTCGAATAGTTGAAACTGAAATACGGAACAAGCATTGTAGTGACTGACATTTTTCATTTAAATTGACTTACATGGTCCTATCTTTTGAACATTCATAAACAAACGCTTAAAAATTGGGCAGAGTGTAGATGACTATCACCGTTGTAATAACAAGTATAAATATTCCATAAAGAGATCATTTAATTTTATGTTTATATATGATGGTTGTAAAATGACGATTGATATTTACAAAGAACCTGTGTTGCTAAGTCCTCTATAATAGCAAGAATAAAATATGGATTTAGAAATTAAGGTGTATTCCAATAGTTGATGTAATTTGATGTATGTGACGAAACTGACCAAAACTTTGAACGGTTATAGACAGGCAACTAAAATTAACTAAAAGAGCAAGTATACAATTTGAATTTATAAATTAAAGGGTGTGCTCATACCTGATGTATTTTTACATGTATATAGCCCTATCTTTTGAACCGGTTTATACAAGCACTTGAAAATTATACAAAGTGACCACTAATTTAAGAAATATAAATGTGGTCAAACTTTTGTACCTTTTTAGACAAATAGCTAAAATCTGTTTTGAAGTTGGTTGTTTTTGCAAGAATTATTTTGATCCTCGCTGAAAACGTAAGATGTTACAATCTTTGCAGTTTCTTCGTTTTGATAAATATCTATTTGTTTTGATAAAAATTTATAATATTAATTTGTACCTTTTAAAATAATTTTTATTAAAAAAAATTGTCTTTTGAATTTTTTAGTTCTGACACTTGGCAATTCTTACTACCGTTTGAACTACCAATTTGTTGTCTGACAATGTTGTTAGATCAATTTATTGTCAGATAATTGTCTTACAAATTCCTTGCAATCGTGTGAACTGACAATTTAAATTGTGTTTACAATTTTTATTTGCGTTGTCATTGTCAGTACATTGTTAGGTCTGACAATATTGTAAGGCCTGACAACCGTCTGTACAGAGCTTAAGGAACATATTTTTAAAAGTTATTAAAGAATTTAGCGTATCAGATATCCAAGGACAAACTTTATTTCTGAGGATTGTATACTTTTTAATTGTAGAGTAACAATCTGTTAATGCTGCTGTTAGAATATCCACGAAGTTTTTACATTGGTCTGAAGAGGTACCCATGTAAACTCGCAAATGCTCATCTAAATAAGAACCAAATTAAGTATAATCTATTTTGTTAAAATTCTACACTACCATCTCAGAATGGAAAAAATTTAAATTTCTGTAAAATTGCAAGGAACACAACTAATACAAGTTTTACTTTTTGGTATGGTAATTAAATCACGACTTAACAAAAAAATGTACTCTGAGAAAGTATTTATCGTAGGCTGGCTACTTTTTTCTTTAGGATACTTTTGCATTCTCGAAAGGAGTTCCTCCATCCGGTTTAAGAAGAAATGTTTACCTTGAACATTTTGCAGACATATTGTTATATATCCAGATAATTTTTAGTTTTAATGGACAACACATTGTATTTCAATTTTTTATTAATATAAATAGAGGTTCCACAATATCCATTTTTTATACAGCGATGAACCACATCAAACCCATTTATTGAATAAAGATATACAAGTGATTTGTTAAACCATACCTCAATAATTTCTGGCATAACTGACATATCACATAACTCTGATTTAAATCTATTAAATTTAAGTAATGACGAAATCCTGTTTACATTAATTGAAAATGCACGTTAAAAAGAAAATGGCGTTAAAAGAATTTAAACTATAAAAATAATTTTGAATCATAAATTACCAAATTTATTAAAATTACAATTCTTCATCATTATTATCACCGACATCATTATCATCGTCATTGCAATCAATGGCTGTAGACCGAATAGTTTTTTCACACCTCCAACTATGGCCCTTATTGTGAATTGCATTCGATTTTCGATCTTCGCAGGCTAATGAAAATCGAATATCGAATGTCAAACTCGTGTTTTGAGTTGGTAGCACTGTTGAAAATTTCGCTGTCCAACGAATTTTCAATCGAACACAATTTAGCTTTCGATGGTTTGTGTCAGTTTGTAAAATTTATTGAAAATGTAAGTATTTGTGAATTTTATTTTTAATAGTGGCAATAAATTATTTTAATTACATGCAGGTCTGAGGTAGTAAGTACAAAACAACAATTGGAAAAGCTCGTTTCTCTAATGGATCAAAATCCACAGTTGGCAAAAGAATGTGCACAAAAGTATGAGCGGCAACTTGTTGCTGCTTTTGGCTAGCTCCAACGTGTGTTCATCCTAATCAGACACATCATCGAACCATAATTCCGTCGTAGTCATTTTAATTAATAATTATTTTAATTTTTCGTTTATAAATTAGTAAAACAATATTTCCTTAGAGTGACAGCTGATAAACATGTACTATTGTGAATAATCAAATTGAGTAAAATTCACAATAGCACTAATTTTATCGAATGTGCGCCATAATACCAAATGAAAATTCCTTCGATCAGTTCTTTCGACTACAGTCAAAGATTGAAAGTTGCGGATAATAGGCATCTATTTTTCAAAGCAAACTATAACAATCATCCATAGATTTCAGGTATATTTGTCTGGAATTTCAATTTCGTTTTGGCAAAAATATTGCAACCATTAGTAAAAACAAAACTATAGCCAACGTTCTTTAAATATTTAGCATAATTAAATAACTCCATTTAATCTTTAGTAAGAAAATGATTAATATAAACACCCTTAGTATCTACAGTACGCATGAGCTAGCATTTTCCATACATAAAGGTACTTTTGGTGTTTCTGCTATAAATTTAACAGCAACCGAATTGCGGTTTTTGCTTTGTTTTTTTTCTTTTTTGGTATTTAATAATGCTTGTATATATTAGCAATATCAGCTATATATATTAGCAATTTTAGCTAAGGCAAGAACAACATCTATTGGTTTTTCAGTATCTTCAATAATAACTCCATTATCATCATTTAAAAACTAAACACTTGACTTTAGGCTTTTTAGTTCTTTTTGTAAAATATCATCTTCCTTTTTAAGCGATTTAAGTTCTGTTTTGTTTTTTACACATTCTTTAATAAATTGTCAAACTGCGAAGACATATTTATTCTTTCTCACAGGTGATCTAGTTTTTCTGAGAAATCATCTACATTTAAGCTCATTTCTAAATACAAATTTTATACTTGCTGCTACAGCGGACTTCGCAATACAGGTTCTTTGTAAATTTCAACCGTCTGTCCATAACTGTTTAAAAGTATGGCGATATACATGAAACAAAATGAAGTATTGAAGCACCCTTTAATTTTTAATTTTAAATAATTAAAATTTTAGTAATTTAATATTTAAAACCTTTGACCGTTCCGTAATCGACATTTTCTCAAATTTTCAAGCTTTTGTCTATATCAGTTAAAATGATAGGCCCATATGGGTTAATTTATGTTCTCTAAGACACGCTTTAATTTTTAAATATATTTTTGCATCAATTTTTGCTATTGGGAGCTATAGCGATGTGCAGGTTTGAAATTTTACGTCTTATTGTGTCTCCTAAATTACTAAATTCTTTATATAGTAAAAAATGAAATTAAACAGCGCAGGTACATTTATGCTTAACTCAAAACAATTAATAAGATACTGAAAGAGCATCTATAATATTGTGAGGAAACAAGCACTGAATGATTAAAAATTAAAATTGTATTCGTGTTAAACCTATGGTTAATACAAAGCAAAAAAATACAAGGCGCGTTGCAGAGAAAAGAAACTTTTTGGTTTGTAACATTGTAACATTTGTACAAATAATATGTTTTTAGAAATTAAAATAAATGAATTTAAGCCGAAAATCAATTTCAATTCATTTATAGTATCCACAGTTCAATTTCTAATTTAATAAAAAATTAAATTGTATTATATTTAAAAAAAAAAATCATTTCAATACCATTTAAAGTATACAATTTTCAAAAAAAAAAAAAAAAAAAATCAATAAGTGAACGGATTTCTCTTAGTTATAAAATCTCTCATTTAACAAAAAACAAGAAATAGTTATGGCTGCTCAGATATTATTCAAACACCCCGATGTGCAAAGGCTCTTTGAGTAAACAAAATTAGCCGAGTGTTCCCAGTTTAATATTTTTGGGACAAGATTAAAACTCTTTCTTTGTTACTTAGCCTTGAAATGAATATTTATCTTAGGAACTGAGAATTTGAGGCGAGAGAAACTGGACCAATCTTGTACCAACAGCTGCTTTGACGTGAGGAAATTTAAAAATGCTTTTAAAGAAAATAAATTCCAGGGCTCGATTAACCTTGATAAATAATAAATCTGATTCTTTTGATTGTGATGGAATTATTCTACCTGCTAAATAATAAAATTATATTCATGTTTTTAATACAAAACTAGACCTAAAATTAATTTCGAGATATGTAAAATTTAAGTTCGCTGCCGGACAGATAAAAAAATTCTGCATCGTATAGTGAATTTTCAAGGCTTTTGGTTACGATTTGTCGTTTTTCGACATTGTTAAAGTCAGGAAAGTTGGATATACCGCATACGTTTTTATTGTCTTTGTATTTACTGTTTATTTGTGAAAGGATATATTAGCAGCTCCTTATACTAATTTTTAGAAAAATTGATTTTTTTTTAATTTTTCTGATAAAAAGTTCGTTCGATCTTAAAAAAGAATTTTTTTATTAAATTTTTTTGTAAAAAAAAGTGAAAAGTTTTTTTAAAGTGATCTCTATCGCGATCCTAAAAATGTTATATGTCACTAAAAAATTTACGATATATACTTTTATACTGTAGAAAAAAAAAACGTTGCGCGTTTTTGCGCCTAACTCAATATTTACTAGTATAAGACCCACTACAAAGAAAAGGTTATTACCTTTCTTTTATGCTTCCACCTGTACTTAACGCTAAAGAGGATTCAGATTCGAAAGTAGTCTTTGAAGAATCAGACGACGAAGGACCATAGCACTCATCATCATCTTAGTGCAAAGGAGAAGTTATCTATACAAATAATAAAACCGCAACGGCGTCATTTCTGTACATGAAATATTTTTTGAAAATTGTTTTGGTGGTGTTGATCGTAATCGATATGGAATACAAAACACCTATTTTTGGAATTTATGTTTGTCCGTTTGTCTGTCTGTGTTCGCAACATGTAAAAACTTCTGGATGGATTTGAACAAAATTTTATAAGTAGATCCCTTACAACTTTGGTTCTAATATAGAATACTTTTTTTTTCGTAAAAATAGGTGGTTTCGTGACAAAATAAAGATACAACTGGGAAAATACCCTATTTTACCGGTGTAATGGTACTAAAACAGTTGTCGGAACTTATTATTTTTGTAGATGGAAAATTTTTAACACATGACATGGAGTGGTTGCAGGATTTTTAAGTTGAGCTAGATTACCACTACTTGCCACTATAGATAACCATGAGACGCATGCTGTTCAATTTGGCTCAAGGACAGAGTCAAATACTTTTAGTCATATCGTTAGCTCTACAAACAATACCCACATAAGAGTACAATTCCCAATAAACAAGTGTAATAAATACGTCAAAGATAAAAGGCTTTGATCCAGAAAAAAAATATTTTTCCGATTTATTTAAATAAAATGCATATTCAAAATATTTCTTATTTGAAACGGATCGTAAAAATAAATTTTTATATTCTAAAAACATATTTTAATTTTAGTTTACTGAAAAATCCACAATTATTGCAAACAAATCATTATTATTATTATTTGAATATTTTTTATTGAATTATTAGCTAAAGTTAAATAAAATACAAAAAAAAATTTAAGCAAACAGTTTATTTAAAGCTTCAGTAAAAAAAAGAAATCGATCATTCTTCGAATCAGTCAGTTAAAAACAGTGTTTGAATTCCTACTTTACCTACCTTGTTTTTTAAATACAGCTACGACTACAGCTCCAACTTTTTCAAGTAGAAGTAGCAGTAGACGCTGCATTATTCCGAAGCATTAAAATTTTTGAGCTACAGCTACTTTTCAAAAAAATAAAGCGACAAGTAGAAGTAGCGGTAGACGCTGTTTTTTCCGAAGCATTAAAGTTTTTGAGCTACAGCTACTTAAAAAAAAAATAAAGCGGTAAGTAGAAGTAGCCTCTTTGTTACTTCAGTTACCGTGCAGTCACACGGTCAAGTTTCTGTTTAATTTTCTTTCAAGAAATTTACACATACTGCTTGTCAAAATTCACAAAAATTGAAAGCTGTGACGTAGGCTGCACGCAATTTCAAAGCAAGTTTTTAAGTAAGATGTTGTAAAGAAAAAAAATTATTTGAAGGAAAAAACTTCAATCAGCTGTTCCCTTGAATGAAATTTGAAAGACTCAATTGAACGAAAACTTGAAAGCCAATTCTCAGCAAGTTTTTAATGTGAGAGTGTATTAGTAAAAAAATGAGAGAAATTTTAAAAATTGAATGAAAACTTGATCGTCTGACACCCTAGTTAAAGTATTGGTAGGAGTACAAAAAGCAAAAATATTCTACTTCATTTTTTGCTGCAATTTGAAAAGTAGCCAAAAACGAAAACATTATTTCTGGCTACTTTGTGTTGATAATGAACATACCTTTTGGCTACTTTATATGAATACTTTATGCTTGGAGCTACGCAATACAAATATTTGCTTCTGGCTACTTAGCGACAATAAGAAGAACGAAGAAAGAACGTGTGTTATTTTGTTTGGATTTTTCTTTTGGAATTTGTTTCACACTCTCGACAATGGGGCAAAATAAAGTAAGTTGAAAATAAATATGAAACTTTTAAAATCATGAAGCCCTTTTCACGATATGTAAAAAAGGGATTTCATGAAAAAGCGTCTCTCAATCATAAACGATAAATTTCCAACTGAATATTTTCATTCGATAATAGTGCTCAAACTGTTCTATATGGCAGCTCTGTAAACATAATATTGGCATCACTCTAGGGAAACAACTTATTTCCGTTCTTATGACAGCTATTTTTAAAGAGTTTAAAATTATTAATTAATAAAAATGTCAAAAGAATTTAAATTTGAAGAACATTTTGAAAAAATGAATGAAGTTATATCGTGGAAAGCATTCAAAAGTGAAAAAAATGTTTAATTTAAAAAACATCTAAATAGAGTTCATAAAATAAATTTCGAAAACAAAAATCGTGAACAAAATGTTGAACCAACAACTTCAAAAGCAAATAAAATAAAAAACATAAAATGTAATATAAGTAAGAAACTTTTAATAAAATAATTACGTTGGACTAGTAACTGAAGAAGCTGCTTGTTGAATTCTCCTAGCATGAGAAATATAATTGATCCAATATGTAAAGCCGTTGAAAAAGATACCGGAAAAAATTTTTGCTTAAATGCGACAAATTGTAAAAAGAGATTAAGAATAGTTGCTGGAAATATAAAAATGTCGATTTCCAAAGAGTGTGAAAATCGCCTACTTCCATTAAAAATTGACAGTGTGACACGGCGAAATATTTGGGTGTTTCTGCTCAAAATATAAAAAACGATAAAGTAAATTCAAGAATATTGGGCATGGTTGAGTTAAAAGGCCAGAATTCAAGTACATCAAAAAGTTTACCAACAGAAATTTTAAATGTTCTCGACAAATACGGTATCAATTTATCTCAGATTGTGTCTATTACTAGCGATAACGGTAGTAATATGATTAAATCTACTAAAATTTTATCACATTGTCTAAGTGAAGAGGATGTCTTCGAAATAGAGGATAATGAAATATATTTTGAAATTGTCTCATCTATGGATCTTAGCACTCAAATTAATGTTGAGGAAATACAAATATGTCGTTGTACTGCTCATACAATTCAATTATGTGCTTTAGATACTACAAAAAATGAAAACATTAAACAATATATTATAAGTAGCAGAAATATTGTTAAATATTTTAGAAAAAATTCTAATGGATTTAAAAAAGTTTTTGAGATAAAACACATAAAGTTACCTCAGTTGGACTGTCCAACCCGTTGGGGATCAACGTACACTATGATAAAAGACATCAAAAATGCGAAAGAAATTATAGAACCGATCGAATCTATAAAAGATAAATCTAGTGAAGAAAATTTTACAATAAACGAAGAATTTTGGGAATTCATTAACTCGTATAATTTGGCTCTTAACCCCCTCCAAATTTCGATTATCAAATTTAAGGAAGAGAAATTACATTACGGTGATTTTTATGCTCAATGGTTAAGATGCAAATTGCTTACATCTAAACTAATAGATGAAAATGATTCTAATAATGAGTGCTTCCTGTATAAAATTAGTACAGTGCTATTTAACAGTATAGAAAAACGATCGGAAAAACTTCTTGCAAACAACGGTCTCTTAACTTGCCTGTATCTAGATCCACGATTTCACCATACGCTGCAAGAAACGCAAAAGCGTGAAGCTATATAATACCTTAAAATGTTATGGGTAAAGTTAAGTTCTGTTAGTGATGTCAATTCTTCAAATAACTTTTTAACCAGTGCATTTTCAACTGAACCAAAAAATGGCGATGAAGATAGCGACGTTTTAGATATATTTTTGAAAGTGTTCCTAGCTGATAACAACGATACTTTAGACGTTGACACAATAATAGAGAAACTTAAACTGCCTTTCGCTAGCGCCTCCACAAATGTACTTAGTTTTTGAAAGGAAAGAAAACACAGTGATCCGGAAATTTATGCACTTAGTAATGTTTGCTTTGCAATTCCTCCAACACAGGTATATTTATTTTACTTATGTTTTACTTTAACCACCTTATATTTCGCATTTATTTAGGTCTCCGTTGAACGGGCATTTTCATTGCTTAAGTTAGTTTTAGCTAAAAACCGAAATCGCCTAAGTCAAGACACTCTTGAAGATATATTATTAGTGAAATTGAAGCAATTGATGACGTAACACTTTTTGAAGACACTAATGAATAAAATATGTGCAGTTTTAAATACATTTAATTTAATTATTTGACTATATAATTTCTAACTGAATTTAATTTTTTACTTGTTTCTGTAATTGAATTTTTAGTTATGTTGCCTATTCCTATTGTAATGCAGTTTTTTTTTAATAAAAAGAAGCAAAATGTATTTGATTTTGAACATGGGGACAATATGGGTAACAATCATAAAACAAACCGAGTCTTATTTTGAGGGGGTTAACGCAATCATTAATTCTTAATTAATTAATTTGCTCTAATATATGTATCTACGTACGCAAAAAACAAACGAAAAATTTACAGAAGAAGATGGAAATGCTTTTACATATTTTTAACTAACTTCAAAAAAAGAAGGAGGTTATACAATTCGGTTGAATGTTGCTTTTTTTATATTTGTTCCTCCAGAACTTAGTCATTTCTGATCCGATTTTGAAAAATTTAAGTAATATGATAGACTATGCTTACAGATTTGTCTCGTTTTAAAAACAGTTCGTAGTCTTAAAAATTAAAGGGTGTCCCCATACAACATACATATTTTTTACTTTTATAACCTGTAAAGGGCGATTCTGTAAAATTTAAAATGACTGCGTATTATTATGGCTCCCAAAAACAAAAACATATACAAAAATAAATCTAAAAATTAAAGGGTGCCCCCACAATTGATGTAAATTTACTTATATGGGCCTATCTTTCGAACCGTTATAGACAAACGCTTGCAAATTGTACAAGTATTAATATTACAAATTTAAAATTAAAGGGTGCGCCAAAAGTTCATTAAATTTTATGTGTATGGCCATTCTTTTGAACAGTTGAAGACAAACGCTTGAAATTTACAACGAACCTGTATTGCTAATCTGCTATAACAACAAAAATTTGGATTTGGAAGTTGAATGGTGTTCCAATAGTTAATGTAATTTTATATATGTGACCAAACTTTTGTACCGTTATAGACAAAACACTGAAACTTAAAAGGGAGATGTTTTGCTAAGTCCGCTATAACAAGAAGCTTATAATTTGAATTTAGAAATTAAAGGGTGTTTCCAAAGTTTATGTAATTTGTTCTGTGTGGCCGTATTTTTTTAATTCGTTGTATACAAACACCTTAATTGAAGATAGAATGTCCACTACTTTATTTGGTATAATAAAAAGTATAAAAACGTTATATTAAAAATTAAATAGTTGATATAATCTGATGTATATTGGCAAACTGTTGAACCGTTGCAGATCTACTACAACAGCAAGTATATAATTTGAAATTGGAAACTGAAGTGTGACCCTGTACTTGCTGGAATTTGATGTATATTGCCAATCTATTGAACAGTTAAACTCTAGTATAAAGTTTGCAGATATAAGGGTGTCCCAATAGTTAATGTAAACTAATTTATGTGGCAATACACTTGAACTGTTATAGGCAGACAGATGAAATCTATTTTGAAGTCGGTTTTAAATTAAAAAATTTATTTATTTTAAATTAAAAAAAAAAAAACTGTAATAGTATTACATGTTATTTTAATTGTTTACGAATTTACTTAATTTTGCTCAATTGTAGAGAGTGTGAAACAAATTCCAAAAGAAAAAACCAAACAAAATAACACACGTTCTTTTTTCGTTCTTCTTATTGTCGCTAAGTAGCCAGAAGCAAATATTTGTATTGCGTAGCTCCAAGCATAAAGTATTCATATAAAGTAGCCAAAAAGTATGTTAATTATCAACACAAAGTAGCCAGAAATAATGTTTTCGTTTTTGGCTACTTTTCAAATTGCAGCAAAAAATGAAGTAGAATATTTTTGCTTTTTGTACTCCTACCAATACTTTAACTAGGGTGTCAGACGATCAAGTTTTCATTCAATTTTTAAAATTTCTCTAATTTTTTTACTAATACACTCTCACTTTAAAAACTTGCTGAGAATTTGCTTTCAAACTTTCGTTCAATTGAGTCTTTCAAATTTCATTCAAGGGAACAGCGGATTGAAGTTTTTTCCTTCAAATAATTTTTTTTTTTTGGTTTTCTTTACAACATTTTACTTAAACACTTGCCTTGAAATTGCGTGCAGCCTACGTCACAGCTTTCAATTTTTGTGAATTTTGACAAGCAGTATGTGTAAATTTCTTGAAAGAAAATTAAACAGAAACTTGACCGTGTGACTGCACGGTAACTGAAGTAGCAAAGAGGCTACATCTACTTAACGCTTTATTTTTTTTTTAAGTAACTGTAGCTTAAAAACTTTAATGCTTTGGAAAAAAAAGCGTCTACCGCTACTTCTACTTGCCGCTTTATTTTTTTGAAAAGTAGCTGTAGCTCAAAAATTTTAATGCTTCGGAATAATGCAGCGTCTACCGCTACTTCTACTTGAAAAAGATGGAGCTGTAGAGGTAGCTGTATTTAAAAAAAGGTAGGTAAAGTAGGAATACAAATACTGGTTAAAATCACCTCCACCCCTCATTTATCTGTGCGTTCTTGCCACAGAAACCAAATATTCTTGTCAAATCACTTGTTGAAAAATAAATGATTGATTTTTAAAGGAAAATGTTAAAAAATTGACGGACACCATGTACTGCAATATTGGCGGTTTGCCCGTTTTACTGTTTTACACACGTCTGAAAGAACAATGATCTAAATACATATATGTAAAGGTTTTACAACATACATACAAACAAACATACAGACAGAAAATCATTCTTTCAAATATGCATACGCTAAAAATATTTTGCTTAAATTTTTCCTTAGCAGGTTAGTTTAGAAACACGATTAGTGTCTGTTAACATTGGTTCTGTATGCAACTGTATGTATTATACATACATATCAACAAAATGTTGTAAACATATACAAAATATCTAAACAATGTCTCTAATAACCAAATGAATCATGATGTGCTTAGCAACATAGTTGTAAATAACAAGTCAACATTGTCATTCACGTGCCATCATCATCAACATTGAAGCAGGTTCCTGTGATGTTTCTCTGTTTTATTTTGTTTTTGTTAGCAGAGCTTTTCATTAATACTTTGTATAATCTGCTAAACATTTTTCATTCAGTTGTTTGCCAACATTCTTCTCGTGTGTTTGCTTTAATAGTAAAAACAAGAATTCCACACAGAGCATTAGTCGAAATAAAAGCTTCGTGGCATTATAAATTAAGAAGAATGAAAAATAATTATTAAATAAAAGCACTTAAGAAGAGTAGAGTCATTTAAGTGACGCGCGTTTTTCTTAACGTTTCAAATTCAAGCACAAAAATAAAATGCGACAGACACGGTGGTACAGGGTAAAAAACTTTTCAATCTGAAAAAAATCGTATGTTATGTAGACAGTGTACACTTGCCTGTATTCACGGTAAAAAAAACCGTAGTGCTTTCATTTTGGAAGTTGATATAAATAATTGTTTATTGATTTAATAATTTTGTTTATTATTATTGTTATTTTTGGTGAATGTTTTTTGTGTTGTTTGTTGCTAAAAATTTTAATTATTTAACTAATTTTTCTGAATTAAAATAAAACAAAATAAAAAAACAAATGAAATAAATATGATAAAAAGTATAACAAATAAAACAGAGTTTAAAACAGTTGCCAGTATTTTACCCAACATAATAAAGTTTAAGGTAAATTAATTAAGTACACAGATGCTTATGTCGAATGTATGGGTATTTGTGGATGAGATTGCAATCCATTAATTTATTCAAAATCCAAAATTATAAATCGTTATATTCGTACAGGGATTTCCGTTTCCGTTTATGTGAAAACAAAATATTTCTATTTCTTACGTGGTTAAAACATAAAAGTTCAAGTGCTGAAATTTTTTATTAAATATAATATATGTACAAATATACATATATTGATATATTTACATGCATTCATACATACATATATAATGGTGGCTGATTAATAAGAGTTTTTCTTTTTAAAAATTAAAAGAACTGTACATATAAAAATGAAATCCATAGCTACACATGTTTGTGTATTTATTTAAATTCATTAGTGTAGATTTATTAAAAGGCCAAAATGTTTAAATAAAACCGAGAAAAATTTAATGAAATTAAGATAAAGCAATTATAAAAACAGAAATAATAATAAATGTCTACAAATTAAAAATTTAAAAAAATTAAAACAGAACACTAAGAATCAGTAGCAAAAATAAAAAAATAAAAAAAAAACAGAAAAAAAAGAAAGAAGAATAACAAATTTCAATTTTATGTTTTTTGCATTGTATTTTGTACACGAATACATTTGTATAAAGCAATAATTATAAATAAATATAAACATTTAACGAAATATTAAGATATAAAAATAAATAATTTTTAAAATTTATGAATGTGAATTGCGTTGGCATATTTGTATATCGTGCCTTTTGTTTTCTTGTGTCATCTCTTTTAATTAAAAAGATTTTTTGTAACATTACAAAAACAAACACCGAAAGAAAAAAATTCGAAACTATTCGTAACGAAATAAATCATAAGGAAAAATCGTCATCAAAAGTGATTTATGTTTCAAAAAATGCGGCAACAAATAAAAAGAATATACTTTAAATTAAAACACAATCGCATATATTTGAAAAATAATTTTTTATTGAAGGGCTATCATTGACTTTCGTTTCATAAAATCATCTAAAAGCCACTTAAAATATAAAAGTTTAAGCAAAAACCCTCATTCATTTCTTTTTCATTAATCAATTGGCTGGAGCAACTGTTGACATTTTTCGAAAATCGAAGAGAAATTAATTTTGTGCCAACGAAAACTCTTCTTTTTAAAAGGCTAACGTGCTAAAAAATTTAAGAAGAATATATGCCGTTATTTGGACCACCTGTGGATCTTCATTTTTTGTTATTAGTTTTAGATTTATGTTTTAAACAAAAAATTCATTTGCGTTTCCGAATATGAACCTAAAATATGTTTTTATTTTTTATTATGAAATCTTATCCGGTATTCAAGACACAAAAGGTGTTATAAATTTATTATATCTGGAAAAATTTTTATACAAAAACGCGATAAGAAGATAAAAATAATAAAAAGCTTCGTTAAATCAGTTGAATATTTTTTTTTATAATACTTGTATTATGGCAATTTGTTTTAGTAGTTGGAAAAACTGGTACCGATACGTGCCGGTTGCTTAAATTTTGTGTTGTAACTTAACTTATTTCCTATTACTGGTAAAAAATTGAAGCTCTACTGTTTTCAGAACAATTTATATATTTTTTTTTATAAAGGTCAAATTTCTCGGAAATTTCCTGCTTCATAGAGCACAACTCCTGTGAGTCAAGCTGAGTCAAAACACAAATTTACTATTTTGTAGTCCTAACTCTCCCCTACATTTCTATATATATATGTCCATGCATCGGGACTGCACTTTTTGAGCTATTCGGTACAAATACACGTCATATTTTTTGAGAAGTTATTTGTATGTGAAAGTGGCTATTATGCATATATTTTGATGAAATTTTGTACAAGAGTTCTAATTGACCCAAAAAATAATTCTGTTGAAATTAGAAGAAGTTAGCCCATATTTGGACCTAGTCCACATAGAAGGGTGTATCAAAATTTTTACAAAAATGAAAATAGAACTCTCAAATTATGTGGTATCTGGCAATTCATTTGGAATAGGTAAAAAATGATTTTATTGCCATCTAATATTACACAACTTAAATACCTGAAAATTGCAAATAAATTTAAAACCAATGGAAATAACTGGTAAAACCAAGTACCTGTTATATTATGTTTCAAAAGGGGAAAAAAGATCATGTTGAAACTTCGAGCAATAGTATATTAATCCATGCATTCATTTTTTTCTTCATTATTGTTTAAACAATGGCTAAATTCAGTTATAGTGTTCTATCTGATATATATATTGAACGGAAAGATTAATACGACATTATTTTACATATAATGAATAATCCATTCTTCAAAATATGCGACAAACAAGAAATTAAAATCAAAAAAATCAAAAGTTATAGAGTTTTGACCGCTATCTCGCGAAATTGACCACTGTGCGCTGATTGTTTAACTACACTTCTCCTATAATGGATATGGTCAAGCAGTGGCTTTTGCTGATATGAGACATCGCAAAACAACAAAAAAGCTGTTTTGTTCTCATGGAATGATGTTTATGGTGTCATATGCAGCAAATGTTTCCAATGTTTTGATCATTAACTCTCTTGCATTACTAATCATGATGGGCCCTTAGTTCGTGGGTAAATAAAGTCAAAGGTCTATATTAATAAGCCCACAACCATCTTTGAATATTGAAAAGGAAAAAATAGTAATAGGATTTTAATTATTTTTATAAACTTAAGATCTTTATTTAGGTTCCGTACACAAAATGTAAAAATGTTACCATATTGTTGTTTTTTTTTGCACAATGTCTGTCCGTCTGTCCTTCTATCGCAGCACTCCATTTCTGCAAGAGTAATTTTAACTTACATGGCTTTTGTTGTTCAATCGTATTAGGTAGACATTTAGAATTCAGTATATACAAGTATGTCCACTTTAAAAAAAAATGTAAAAGACAAATGTAGAAATTAAAGGATATTTCCAAAATGCTATGAATTTGACGAATGTGGCTTTATGTTTAAAACCGTAATAGCCAGACACTTAAAATTTGCTATGTCTGCTCTAAGAAAAAATTAAATTAAATTAAGAGTATCCCGATAGTAACGAGATAGCATGTTTGGGTTGAGACTATAAATTTACGCAGCGTATGTATTGCTATGTCGCTATAAAAATTAAGATAAAAGGTGTGCTAACAGCAAACGTTTTTACAGGGTCTTATTTTAAATTTATCCAAAGTACGACTTACTATGTCCGCGTATAAGTTAAACATATACTTGCCGGATTTATTATTTTAGTTGTCTTTATTTGGTACTCCTTTATGTAGCGTCATCAGGAAAAAAATAAGAACAAGAAAAAATTAAAAAATTTGAAATTAAAATATGGCAAAATTGTAAAGTTTTTTTTAAAATTTTCATTTTTCAATGCCTGAATTTCAATATCAAATCTTTTAAAAATATACCTAATAGATGAATGGGTTTAAATTTTTTTAAGCTCTTTTCCTTAGCGAGGCTGATTTTAAGCAACTTCCACATGTATAAGGATCCAGGATAACTCAAAAAATTTCATTACATTGGATAGAATGATTCTAAATAGGATTACCATTCAAAATTAATTACATCATAAATATTTAACAGTAAGAAATAAAAAATAATGTTTAAGGTCTATAAAGTACGTTTTAAAAGAAATGGACTTCAAAATTTCATAAACTCATTATCAAGCCACAACGCAATACGTTTTTATGTTTTATTTGTTGCTAAAACTTTTTTTCCATAAAATTAAATGCAATTAGTTAAATTGTTTTTATCTATATTTTTGTTTTCGTTTTGGTTTTTGTTTTCTATTTAAAATGTCAATGGTTGCGGCAATAAAATTAAAAATCCTTTAATCTAAAAATGACTACCAGAATAATCCACTGTAATAATTTGGCTAGAAAACGGTTTAATTGAAACAACACAATTATTGTAAATAATAAAAAGAAACCCAGTAAACTTAATGAAAACAAATTAAATTGGCGATGAATATTAGACAGCGGTATTCGAATTTAAGAAACATCTGTGGGTAAGTAAACGGAAGTTCAAGAATGACTTAAATATTTGTAACGACAAAAGGTATTATTGACTTAAGGTTATCTGCCATATTTATAAAATACAAAAATAATTTTTAATGAATAGAAATTATTTTGGCTTAAGTTCATTTTATTTTTAATTTCTAAAAATCTTTTTTTAGAAAGAAAATTTATTTTACAAATGTATGCGATTTGCAAATTTGCATTCGTGTTCAATCTTAGATTGAAACAAAGCAAAAACAAATGTACAAGACGAAATACAGAGAGAACAGTAAAGAAATACGTTGGTTTGTGTGTAAATTTCGTCTAACCAAATTAATGTTGATATGAGTTAGGAGTATTCTCGTATTCTTATTTACAAAGTTAGTTGGTTAAATAGATGATGTTTATAAAAATACACAGCTAAGGTAGATAGATGCAAAGAATGCTGATGAAGGTCGTAGCGGTCCAGAAAGTGCAGCATTTCATTCTGCTAGCAGGCTTATTTAAAAATTGAATCAAAAAACATATTGACACGATTTGTTAAAATGTTAAAAAAGGAAAACGGATTTTAAAAACAACTTCAACGATTCTTAAATAACCCATTAACAACTGAGTCATAAACAGGTTATAAGTTTATGGTTTATAGCGGTAAACGAGTTTATTTCTGTGTTGCAACCTGTTTTCCCATAAAAAGCATAAACCAGTCATTAAACTGTTTATAACATAAACCAGTTTAAAAACAGATTGCTTTACTATAATTTGACTGAAATACTAGTTAAATAATACATGGACGGCAGTTTTACAACAGCTCAAAGATGAAGGTATCAGCTGTTGATGGATTTTTACATTTTTAATGCAGCTTTTAAAGAAAGTTTCTAACGGCTAGCGATCGGAAAAACCTTTTACATACAAATAAAAAAACATTAGTATATAAAGAACGAAAACAGTTTATAAACAAAATATGGGTTTATATGAATTTCTCTTTTTGGGACAAAATTAAAGTCTTGTTATTCACAGTTTTCTTTTTTACGGCTTAAGCAGTCGAGCAAGTCAAAGTTTAATTTGGTTATTATTATATTACATATTGATAGCATAGATCTTAACTTGGTTAAGACTGTTGCAAGTGCACTAAATGCATGTTGTTTTTCAGGTACAGCAAGTACCACTTGTATTGGCTTTTCACATAAATCAAGAGTTTAATATATAGATACATTCCAACGTGTCTATCGTACATGTATTTTTTGCCGCGCGTACATGAACTAATTTTTATTTTTTCATTTACGTTTTTTCCGTACACGAACTTAAAATGAAGCTACACGTAAATTTCTTTATCGTTCATGTTCTTTTTTAGCCGTTTGAGGTGTGTTCCGATCGAACAATACTCGTATGTAAACTTCTAATGTTCGTGTAAGCAAATAAATATTTAAATTAAACATATATGTACTTGATTGCGTTCGGCACAATTCAAAATTTAGAGACACACATAACTGGTATGGTAGAAGCTGTGTTTTTCTTTTACATTTATGTACGATATTTTTATACAGTATTGTATTTTTCTAAACTCTGATATTTAATTAATACTCGGAAAGAACCTTAACTAAAAATTTGTTTTCTTTTTTGCAACAATTTTAAGAAGAAATTTGTTAGGATGCGGCAGCAAGAGTGTTGGTTATGGCGATTTCACGTCATTTTAAATTTTATTCTATTAATAACATCTTGATGATCTTCTGCGGCAGTTATATTTTTATACATAGTCCGTGACCATGAATATGTAGTAGTTGTTCGAATTCTAGAATAACATAAGAGCCTAAAAGTTTATCTTGCTTATGTTGCCAGTATCGTTGACATCTATTTTGCTAAAGAAATTTGTGTTAGTCAAAAATTGTATTTCATTTTATTTTGCTTGGCTTCTTTTTTCATGTAAAAAAGATTTCACTGTAAAAACTTTGTGTAAAATTCTTTTCCTAATTCGGTTACTACGAGGGCTGCTCTATATATTTCTGGCCTAATAGTGAAAATGCGAATATTTATAATCAAAAATGGTTTTATTTTTTTCAAAGTATTTTACAGCATGATTTATACACTTTTGCATGCGCTCAAGCCAGTTGTAGAAGCACTTTTTCCACTCCGATTGAGACATCTCTAAAACATGGTTTTTGAACACTTCAACAGCTTCTTCTGGCGACGAAAATCGTTGACCACGCATTTTTTTCTTTATGTGCGGAAACAAGAAGAAGTCATTAGGTGCCAAGTCAGGGCTGTACGGCGGATGACCCATTAATTCGACGTTTTGGCCGGTCAAAAACGCTCTGGATTGAGCCGATGTGTGAGAGCTCGCATTGTCATGGTGAACAATGATTCGTCTTCTCTTGTTGGTTTTTCGAATTTCTCCGATGACTTCAGGCAAACAAATATTAGTGTACCACTCAGAAGTAACCGTGCTACGTTGTTCAAGCGGAACAGTCGCCGCATGACCAGTTTTGCTGAAGAAACAGGCGACCATTTGCTTCGAAGTGCTTCTTCCATGAACAACTTTCGTTGGATTTTGCTCGTCTTTAAAGAACCACACGGTCGATTGTTGTTTCGTTTCGGGCTCATACGCATAGATCCATGATTCGTCACCTGTGACGATCTTTTGAAGCACCGCAATCGTATTTTTGCAACATTTCTTTGCACCAATGTTCTCTGGCATAACAGCCGTTTTTGGACGACCTTTACGGAATTCGTTTTTGAGCGAGCATCGGCCACGATTAAATTCATTATACCAAATTTTTCACAGTGCTATAGGATGGTGCTTAATCGCCATAAAAAGATTTAAGTTCATCAATGCACTCATGTCGTGATAATCCATGTCGAAATTTGTGAAAAATGATGGCACGAAAATGTTCACGAGTTAATTCCATTTTTTTCTATATTAATTTTTTCAAGTCACTGTAAACAACACAAATAATGGTCGTACGTCAAAACGTTTTGAGTACGATTATGTTTAAAAATGACAAACTTTCCAATGGAAATGTCAGATTGCACTTGACAGCACTCAGTGTTGCCAGGCCAGAAATATATATAGCAGCCCTCGTAAGAAAAAAAAACAGAGTTTTGAGTAAGAGTGTTAATACTTTAAAGTTCTGAACATGTTTCTGCATTGACGTAAATAGACCTGTTCGAGGAGACCTTGGCCAGCCCAAAAATACCTAAGACTCTTTCAGAATTTTTTCATCTTAAGAAAATTGTTTTTATAAACACTTTATGTGATTTAGTAACTGGTATTTGATAAATTTTAATTTTAAAAAAAGGTAAAGAATTCTTAATTGGAAAAGTATTTAAATGATTTATGATGAAAAATTCCAATTCAAGTTGCTAATAGGAAGAGAACTCTTAAAAAGTTTGTAATGACGCTGTGAACTGTGTACCATTATTATTTATTATTTGCTTTTTGTCTTCTTTTTTATCTTTTATTTAATCAATCAATCAATTTTATGGTTAAATTAGTGGGAACCGCAATTACCGTTTTCATGATGCCCGTTATCTACATCCAGGCAATTTTTTTTAAATTTGTATAAAACCAACATACAAAATTAACATTAAAAAGGAAAAACACACACACACACCCACTTCTTATTTACTTTCGTCATCATTTTATGACATTCTAAAAGTTAAGAAAATCATCATATTCCATTTTTTTCATTTAAGTAAACATTTTTTTCTGCCATTGCACAATATAATAACACAACCCATTAGTATGACGTTGTTTCTCTTCAAAGATGTTTCAACTGACAGTTGGTCATAATATTTACCAAAAGCATCCCTTGTTCTAGTTGTACGATAATAAAAACGTATCATTTATTTGAATGCTGAATTTAATTTCGTAATAAATGTAGTCACAACATTGAGTGCTAGAGTGTTATATTTATTCCATTTATTCTTGTTTAAAATGTGGCTTCAGTTCTAAGAACATAAATTCATAATATTGATTTTAAAAATGTATGTCATTTAAATAAAAGGAAGATAAAGGGGCAATATTTCCGTGCCTAAAAATAAAACAGTTGAAAATTAGTGGTGCTGTTAGTGGAGTGAGGGAATATGATATTTTTGAGCGCCATTTGTGTCAGTAAAAATAAACAAAATATTTGTTAAATAGAAGCTCATATTTTCTATGGAAAATATTAAAGTGGCGTTAAATTTAATTCTTAACTTTTATAAGAATCAGTTAGTTCATAACAAGTGAACAATCTTAAATCTGCTTAAAATCCAGTAAATTTTTCTTTTCATATTTATAAAGAAAGAAAATAAATTTTTATTTAAAAATGTTTGAGTTTATTTTCAAAGAACAAAGAAAAAATTAGACACTAGACAAATTCAATGCAGCACTTTCTGAATCGCTTCGTCCGTCATCAACATTCTTTACCTCTATCTATCTTGGATTGTGTGATAAATAAGATAATTCCTCGTATTCATAAGCAGGCAATATTTTGTTTTAATTGTATTAATCGACTCATATATTACTTTTTTGGTTTTCTATTAAACGTCAACACACACGCAATATTTGTTTCTGCAATTTTATAAATTTTCTTTTAAAGTTCGTGTCCACACATTCACTAAAGCAAAAATTATATTCGCTTTCTTATCGATGAGCAACTTGTTAACTGTTTTAAACAATAGCGAATATCTTTAAAAGTGTTACTGAACAGCAAAATCAATTTAACTAACCAATGCACTACAAGTACAGTTAAAAATTTTTAATTAAAATTATTTAACTTTCAGCCTCGGTCGTGAAAGAACTATACCTTCGATTTCAAAACTTTTGAATTCTTCTTTCTTTGTATAATTTCTATTTTCATTTTTGCAGCATCACAAAAAAAGTCTACATACATATTAAACAGTGTTTCATATAAAAGGTCCCTCTAAGCAGAACAACTGTTAATGAATATCTGACATTTCCTACTTTATACTCCTGTTCCACACGACTTACACTTCATTTAACTCAGCCATGCTTACTTGAAGACGCACAGTGGCGCCCGTAGAGCAAACGAGGTTGCAAAAACCAAAATTTTTATGAGCGCCCACGAAGTTTTGAATAAACCCATGTTATAGGAAACTTTTCAACGATTTCAAATATGCCACTCTTAATAATATCACATTTTTAGTTTCGAAGATATAACCGTTCAAAGGTGACCGACTTTCGTTTTTCAAAAAAACACACAATTTTTAGTCAATTTGTTGCGATTTCAGGTATAATATCACGAAAAATAGGTAACGAATCGCCATATTTTTTGTTTGTATTGATTGATGTACTTATTAAATGTATAATGATAAAAAAAAAATTAACTGTTTGCTTTGTGTTTCTCTTGGTAAATCACTATTTTTCAACTTTGACGGAAAATAAAAAAATCTATATTTTTCTATATTTGCCATATTTGCAAAACCTGTTCTTTGATTATTTCTTTACATAATTCAAAAGGTTTTATCTGCCTTTACGTGCCCGTTTGGCTTCTAGAGGTAAAAAAGGTTAAAAAGACATGGTTGCAGAAATTGTATGGCGTCCATCCCTTATATGTTTTGACTGACAGTAGTTTTTTTTAGTAGTAAATTTTTGTTTAAATTTTTTTTGTTGTAGTAAATTTTTAGGCATGGTAGCATAAGCCTATATATTGCAAAATAAGCACAATGCCTGGTTTAGTCTACGACTCAAAGTTGGCGGAACAATTAATGAAACCATTAAAGAATTTAAGTACTGAAAACATGGCGTTGAACAATTTAAAATTATTTGAACTGTTTAGAAAGTCAACCACACCAAAGTTTTTCACGGAAGCTGCGGAAGCGGAAATATTGAGAGAAGCGAAATTATAAAAAATAATTTTATCTGATATATGCAAATATGAAGGCAAAATGGGTGAAATCTAATCGAACCATTCAGAACTTCAACTCCAAATACGAGGATTGGCTTAATGAAGACACCATCCTTACTATATTGGCAGTAGATAAACCCACCACATCAACCAGAGGAGCAAAAGGAAGGCCAAAAAAAAGTATTGAGGAGTGTTAAATTTTCACAAGAAAGAGGAAACTTGCCGATGCCACCAATGACTTTACCACGAAGCATTTATCGGACGCGCTAGCAATTAAATATACAAAGGATAGTGAAAGAGTTAGGTCTCATATAACCAAAGCTGTTGCTGATGCAAGCCAACTGCGACTAAAAAGGATTAAGGAAAGCATTCCCACACCTACAAACGCACACATTAAAAAGTATGGTTCCGAAGAAGCCTTGGCCTTGTTTATGGACTTAGAACTTTCTAAAGAGAAATATGAGAAACTACGGGCATCTTTAACGCGACACGGCGCTGACGTTTTACCCGGATACAAGCATATTACGCAAGCCAAAATAAATTCTCGACCACTGCATACGGAGTTTACGGAAGTCTCTGCGAAAGCCAATCTGCAGGATCTCATGGGCCATACAGTAAAACAGTGGTTGGAAAGTCTTCCTGAGAAGTTGACATTGATCAGCAAATGGGGCTGCGATAGATCATCCGGACAAAGCGTTTATAAGCAAAGGATATCTTCCGATGACGCTACAATATCGGACGCAAATATGTTTATGGCATCTGTTGTTCCTAAAATCTGATGTTTCCCTACACTGGAGAAATCCACGTCCGTCATCAGTGCATTATTGCCGACCAATAATGTTTCTGGAATTGAAAATCAAATCTTGGATGATCTTGGATGTTTTAAACTGTAAAGAAAATGTCAATTCTACAAAATATGGAGAATATGCGTCGAAAACTGCATCTCTTTTAGCAGAAATGTATCCACAGAAGAAGTTGACCCCGACCGTTAATAAAATATTGGCGCATGGCAAAGATATAATTGAGTTCCAGTCTTTGCCAATTGAAGAGCTTTCTGAAGAAGCACAGGAGTCTCTTAACAAATTTTATAAAAAATATATATTTCAGAACATATTCAAAACATCAAGGGTAAGGCAAAATGAGGACCTCTTCAACATGTTGGCAGCATCTTCCGATCCACTTATTTCTTCCCTGCGGCATGTGAAGTCACGAATAGAGTTAGAAAATAATTATAGTTTAGAAATGCTTAGTCTTTTAGATATACCTTCTCTTACAATTTGTGATGAATATTTTAGAGAAAATTGAAAAAATTAATTTAAAAAAAAAATTATTTTTTTTTAATTTGTTGGGTAATAATTTAAAACATAAAATCCTAAGAAAAAAATAAAAACTATTTAAAAATGTAAAAATAATTTATTTAAGTTATCATAAAATTGATTTTTCTACTAATTTTAACTTTGATAACCCATAAGTAGGCCCCTACAAAGCGTAGCACCCTTTCCAAGCGCTCATTTCATAGGCTGAACAGTTATCTATCATATGCTGTTTAAACTGTTTAATTATCTTATTCGGTTCAAAAGATATGATTTTTGCAACGAAAAAACTCAAATGGCGCCATTGTGCGACGATCCATAGAAAATTTCCTTCGTTTTTTGCTTTTTCGTTGTTGGGAATTTTGGTTTCCTCTTTGATTAATTCTGAGCCCTTCTGTTACATTGTTATGTCAATTGTGAAAACAATTGTTAATCAATTCAAGTGATAAACTTATAAAGTAATGCTTTTACGCGATTCCGCCGAAGACAGGAGCACAGTCCTGGAGCACAGTCCTAGATTGCAATAAAACTTATTTTTCCATAAGTGGGCATATTCGTGACATTATTGGCTTGACTGATAACAAGGAATTGTAAAATTTAAAATTTTCGCCTTAACAAAACTGCGCATTAACTACGGAAATAAATAGTAAATTTTTTTTTTAATCTAAAAAGGATTATTTTTTCACCAAATTGGGTGTTCGTTGCTTAAAAATTCTTCTTGTTGAAAAATACGAATGCAAAACAAAACAAGTTTTGAAATACAGAACCTTTTTTTATTTACTTTTATCTTTCTCTTCTTTAAAGTGCCATAGGAAATCCTGTCCTGTGTTAAAGGAGGAAAAACATCGATTTACTTTTGTGGTTGTTTCTTTTAATGCGTCAATGTGTGTTCAAATATGATTAGACAGTAAAAATTTTACTTAATTTGTTGAAAATGTTTAAAACAAAATTCTTTTGTATTATAAATGTATTTTGGATTGCTACACTTGCCTTACCGTACTGTCTTCACGCATAATGTTAAGCAATGGTTAAGTTCATGTTTCACTCGGAGATTGTTTACTATTTAAATTAATCAATTTTTCAGTACGCGATTATTTTTCTTTAAAAGTGGCCTTGTTGTTGCAAATATACCGTTGCTGCCAACAAGATTAGCAGTAGATCTGTGAGTGCACTCAAAATTAAAATATTGCAGTAAAAGCAGTATTTTTAACCGACTTCAAAAAAAGAAGGAGGTTATCAATTCGGCGAAATGATTTTTTTGTTTGAATTTGCAAATTTCAGTCATTTCTGAGCTGATTTCGAAAAGTTTTTATAATTTGATAGATTGTGCTTACAGATTGGTCCCGTTTTGAAAACAGTTCATAATCTTATAAATTAGGAGGTGTCCCCATACAACATAAGTATTTTTTAAGGGCATTATGAACTGTAAAGGGCACTTCTGTAAAATTTAAAATGACTGAGTATTACTGTAGCTCCCAATAACAAAAAGTTATACAAAAATAAATCCAAAAATTAAAGGGTGCCCCCATAATTGATGTAAATTTACTTATATGGGCCTATCTTTTGAACCGTTATAGAAAAACGCTTGCGAATTCGACAGAATGTCAATTGCTATGGCCGTTATAGTAACAAGTATTAATATTACAAATTATAAATTAAAGGGTGCGCCAATAGTTCATTAAATTTGATGTATATCGCCATACTTTTGAACAGTTGTAGACAGACGCTTAAAATATACAACAAACCTGTATTGCTAATCTGCTATAACAACAAGTATAAAATTTGAATTTGGAAATAAACGGCTGTCCCAGTTATAGACAGATAGCTAAAACTTACAAGGCACCTTTATTACTAAGTCCCCTACAACAACAAGTTTAAAATTTAAATTTACAAATTAAGGGTGTTCCCCAATTTAATGTAACCTATATGGCCGTATTTTTTGAACCGTTATATACAAACACCTGAAAATTAGAGAGAATGTCCACTACATTGTTTGGAATAATAAGACGTATAAGAATTTTAAATTTATAAATTAAAGGGTTTTACAATAGTTAATACAATCTGATATATATGGCCAAACTGTTGATCCGTTATAGACAGACGGTTGAAATTTACATAGAACCTGAGTGCTAAATCTAGTACAACAGCAACTATATAATTTGAATTTGGAAATTAAAGGGTCCCCTAATAGTTGCTGTAGTTTGATGTATATTCCCAAACTATTGAACAGTTTAATAAGTATAAAGTTTGGAGATGGAGTATAAGGGTGTCCCAATAGTTGATGTTACCTAATTTATGTGGTGTGGTACTCTTGAACCATTATAGGCAGACAGATAAAGTCTATTTTGAGACGTTGACGTTTGTATAAAAAAATTAATTTTTTTATGTAAAATTTTTTTATCTTTTGTTGGGGTTCTGCTTCCATTTTAATTAAAACAACGATTACATATTAATACCTTTTGAAGATCTTTTTTTCCGAATTTTTAAATCTACCTAAGTACATACATATCTATGTACATATGTACAATTTTCAAAAGTTATAAATTTATTTTTCAGAAAATTATTATTTTTTCATTTTGGCAAAAGTATGTATTGAAAATTTTTGTGTCAAAAATTTTATTACTTTACTTAAAAAGTTCTACTAGCCCTCAGGGTAAGTGAAATTTCATTAACCTTAGAACTGTCAAATATTCACCTATAAGAGTACTTCGCTACCGTTTAGCCCTAAAAAAAATATTTGTTTCAAAAGTAAGCTTTTTATAACCAGCCTACATGTTGCCTAAAGTCTTTAAGTGTTTTTACTTTTCTTCACTATAATAAAAAATTCTTGATTGCTATACAAAACAAAAATAAAGATAAAGTTCACTTTGAGGGACACTCATAAAACAAATAGCAAAAAGGGAATATTTTAACGTTTCCTGCAAACTAAAATATTTTAAGAGCAACAGACAATCTCCACAGAAGTATTGTTTAGATTTATTTGTTCATGTCATATCTTTTGTTAAAGATATTTATTCCGTATACGCTGCGATAGTCTTACGTTTATTTAAAACTGATGTATGTGTCGTTCGAGTACTAAAAGTATGTATGTGTATAAATATATATATATATATATATATATATATATATATATATATGTGTGTGTGTGTGTGTGTGTGGATGTGTGTATGTTGTGTTATAATATATTGAAAAAGAATTGAATTTTATGCCACTTGATAAGTGGTTTCATTGTTCGCTTTTTTATATATTCTTGAATGTGTATGTGTCTTTCAATGTATTTGTATTTTATTTACAATCAGTAGACATTGAATTTTAGCGTACTTATGAAGATGCAAATCAAATCTTTTTTAAACTTAAATGTTTGTCAGTTCTTTAGCAAGTGTATACAAATATTTAAGATAAATCTTCGTTCTGATTAAACAGGATGTCTAACATAAATGTTAACATTTTTTTAAACAAAAATCAAAAAGTTTCATACCCATATTGATTTATATACAAATGGCTATTTTACATCATTGGTGACTTAGTTTACTTTATACTTTATACATAAAATCTTCAGGTTTGGTTTTTTCAATTAAAGTCTTACAGTTTTCTCTTAAACATATTCTACGTGTAAACTAAAACGAAAGTTTTCGAAAATAAACAGAAAGTTTTACTTTTTTGTAACTTTTTAACGTTTAGCTCAAATATTGTTGCCTAATGTCAGTTTATTATTTTGTTAAAGCACCTTACGGTAACTGCCTTGAATTCCATCTCGATACCGTAACGCTCTACAAAAAAAAACTTCCACGAAACATTAAAAAAATTCTTGGGATGAGTTCTAACAGAATATTGTTGAATTCATGGCGAAAATATATAATTGCTAGAGATGAAAATCAGGATTAGACCTGCAAAAATGAAGTTAGTTTAAGTGAGTCTACATGCTGAACTTTTTGTACAACTTCGGGGTTGTTAGAAAATGATCTCATATTTATCGATCCGGTAAATTATTTGTTAGTAATTCTTACTTGGCGAAAAGCAATTAACCGCTAACCGTATTTAAAAAATCCACTGCATGCAGTTGAAAGCAAATCCAGCGTCAATCTCGGAAAGGGGGAAGTTGACGCCCAATTGTGATTCACGTCTCACTTTTGAATTAAATAAAAAATGATTTCGAATACATAGTTAATTAGTTAGTTAGGAGTGGCAGCCTCTCGCGACGAAGCTCTTGAGCACAATCGAATGGCCCGTTGTGATACCACAAGGAAAGCGGCGCGATTCTCCTTACCCAGCCGAGAACCATGAGGATTCACGGATGAACTTCGCTATGTCCCCTATAGAGTGAGATGATAGCTCCGTAAGAGTTCCAAAGAAAGGAGAGCCCAGAATTCTTAGTCTTCTTTGAGCCAGGGATAGGCAGTGGCACAGGAGGTGCAGTATGGTCTCCTACTCTTCCTCCGAGCCACAGCTGCGATAGAAATCATTAAAGGGCAGACCGAGTCTTTCAGCATGCCTGCCGATTAGACAGTGTCCAGTAAGTACCGAGACCGTGATACTTATGGAATTTCTGTCCAGTCTGAGCAGCTGCCTGGTCCGCTTGAGGTCCAGTGTAGTCCACAGTTGTCTAGAGACATAACAGGAACTTTCCTCTACCCATAATTTGCGAGCCAAATTGAGGTAGTGGTTCTTTATGGCTATTTTTACCGTTGCCAGAGGAATTCCAACATCTGGTAGCGAGGAGACGTTAGGAAGCAATGTGCCTTGTTTAGCAGGATCATCGGCCTCACAGTTACCCTGGATATCCCTGTGACCAGGGACCCAAATCAGGTCAATCTGTGATCGCTCCGATAGAGTGTTGACCGCACCAAAAAACAGCACCATAGAGAATATTTGGCTGTATAACTGCCTTGTATAGCCAGGAGATGATCCGAGGCTGAAGGCCCCATCTTGGTCTTGGAATACATAACTGATTTAAAAAAAAATAACTTGCTTTAAATAGCTTTTTTAAATAAAGTAAAGATAAAATAGACAGTTCTTACAGTCAAGAAAAAATAAATTTTTGAGATGAATGATTTGTTTCTAATATCATCTAAGATTTTATTTAGGTTGAATATAACTAAGATTCATGATTAATAAAATTATGAAATGAGTTTTTACGTAAGGATTCGGAGAAAATCATGTTTAACATGATTAAATTTTATTTAATAAATATTTGGTAATAATTGGTTGCTTTAATTTTTTGCTTAATTTCCCTAAGAATGCAGAATATAAGATATAGATACCCATAAAGATTTTCTTTTATACACTAAAAGATTTTTACTTCTCTGTAGAAATTAAGAATCAATTGAAAAGATCTATATTTGTAGTTTTTCTGAATGTTTTTCTCGTAAACAACTCTCTAAATTTCCTTATTTTTTGCTTCTTGAGCTTCTTCTAACAACAGTCCTATAGGAAGAATGCAAGACCTTATTATTTCTTTTGCATAAAAAAGGATTTTATAGACGCTAACTGGCATATTGTATCATGAGTATTCCATTAAGTATAAATTTCATGTAACAACAATAAAACTTTCAGAAGCATCTTCATCAATAGGGTAACCCCTACCTAAAGTTTCCAAAATAATATGAATGAATAATGATTCCTGAACTCTTTTTTGCTACTCTTAAGAACCGTCTAGCAATATTATTACGATATCACGATGTCTTTCACTTTTTATCTTCTTTTCAGTTAGTCTAAAACAAATAATATTTATATTTGCCTTAATATTTGAAGACTATATATATTTATTATTAGTAAATAAGACGACTTTCCGATGTATGTATTTTAGTTTTTACCCATTCTTCAAGAGGTCTTACTGGAAAAGTAAAACCAAATTTATGACGGTCGCAAAAATGAGCAAGTTTTTTTTTATTAACCTTAAAGTGAACACTTGAAAGATTAACCGATACACCTGAACTGTTCGGAGTAAACAACTTTAACTCTACTACTGCTATATTTGGATATGCCGAATCTTATATATCCTCCACCATCTATGTAAATCTAGTTTAAAAAAGCAAATATTGGGGTGACAGAGAATTAAAAATACAAAAAAAAAAAAAAATAGAGCTGTATATATATAATTTTACATAAAGAAGTCATCGGTTCTTAATGGGTTAAGTATTTTAAAAAAATTTTAGTATTTTCTTATAGATCTCTTTAAAAGCTTTTAAACGATACCCATATTGATATTTTACAAAATTTGAAAATGTCACAGCCCCATAACTCGGAAAATATGGGCGAACGCTAAATTTTTCACTTGATGTCTTTCTTTTTATTTTTCTATCGCTCCATTTATTTATTTTTTTGATTGAAGTTACTTATTTGTTCCAAATAACAAAATAAAAAATTAGAGGTAGACGTGGTATCTTACCAGCCGCCTTAAAGATCATGCTGATTTCCAATAGCACCTCTTTCGACACTATATCTGATCAATTGACATATTTATTTTTTTGCTGAGGCAAACTTGATTTCAACACTAACACAGACGGACAGAAGGACATAGCTTAATCGAGTTCGCTTTACATCAGAAGTCAGAATATATGTATATACTTTGTGGGGTCGGAAATGGGTATTGTTGAAATTATACACGAAATGACAAACTTATATATACCCCTTTTCCACTTTTTGTAGTGAAAGGTATAAAAAGAAATACTTTATTTTTTGAACCTTCTGAACGTCTGTGTGAAAATATTTTTTTTGACACCTGCAAAAAGAATAATTAAATAGAAATTATAATATATTTTCTTGAAATTAAGTTAAGACAATAGAATCACCGTAGCCTTTTCAATCATAACACAAAGCCATGCAAAAAATAAGAAATATGAATAGTTTTACTTATTGTAATTTGAAGCTTGTTAAATAATCAGGAGGAATGCTTTCAGACATATTTTTTTTGAACTTTTTAACCAAAAATTGATGTTTAAATATTTTAAAATGTGTTTGTTAACTTAAGGTGCACTCACACGATGTGTACAAGTCATATGGAATGTCAAAATTTCTATTCATATGTCATTTGGTGTGTATGTCAAAATTAGTGCTTAGCATTCAGTTTATAATTTTCATGTTCAATCTTGTACATGTTACGTACACAGGACACAACCTCTTGTTGTTTAACAGAAAACTTAAAACAGTGATGTCTACTATTCATTTTTTTTTTGCAATTATTATTAAGAACAAATAACTACAAGCATAATACATACTGCCTTTTCTGCATATTTTTTGTTGTTTATTTTTACATTCTAAGTTGTTAGTTGCCCTAATAAAGCAATTAACATATAAGTTTTGCTTATTGTACACGCCAAATAATGATATGTAGTGATAAGTGTTATTTATTAATTGTAAAAAACACATTTTTAAAAATTTCCATTGTAGAAAAAATTGTTGTAAGTTTTTGCTACCTGTGTGGGGACACATGCCTTTATTCTTAAAAAACCGTAAAAACCCACATATATTTATAACAAATACACAAAAACTAATTATTTCCACGAAAAATCTTCTTTCTGTTATTTGTTATAAATTTTACATTGGAACTGTCACCATTATTATTTTTTCTTTTAAGCATATTCGTTCGAATACCTAAGAATAATTTTCAAATAATCGTCGTACCAAAAAAGTGGACATGATATTTGGAGTACACTTCCACTAAGAAAAAAAAAACAATTTGAATTATAAGATGGTAATAAGAATAATAATTCAAAATAAATAATTTGGCGCTAAGTTTAGTTTTTGTTCTTTAAAAAAAAAACAATATGCGGTAATAATCTCCAAAGGTTTCTGTTTTTTCTGTCGTCGTTGACGTATATATGGAAATATCCAAATATTATTTTTTAGAATTAAATTTTCAAAAAAAACTTCGTGCTATTTTTTATTTAATTATCCCGAATATATTTTAGCCTACGTTTAATGTTATAAATTACCTACATAAGTTCAAAAATATTTTCTTTCTTATTTTCAGAAATCCAACTTTTATTTTAAAAATATTTAGAATTATAGTCGCATTCTTAGCGATGAAAAATTTGCTAACCATATCAGCTGGTTTTTAGCAGCAGCGAATATTATTAAAAGTGTTACAGAATAGCAATATCGACAATTTTGTTGTTATGTCAAATTAACTAACTGATAATCGTCAAGAAAAGGTAGTTTATCGCACTACTGATCTCGAATGGAAATATCGAAAATAAATTTTAATCCGTAAAGTAACCGGTTTCAGTTTTTAACCGACTTCAAAAAAAGAAGAAGGTTATACTATTCGGCTGAATGTTGCTTTTCTTATATTTGTGCCTCCAGAACTCAGTCATTTCTGATCCGGTTTTAAAAAATTTTTGACAATATGATTATGCTTACAGATTGGTCCCGTTTTAAAAACAGTTCATAATCTTAAAAATTAAAGGGCGTCCCCATACAACATACATATTTTTTAGGTATATTATAAACTGTAAAGGATGATTCTGTAAAATTTAAAATGACTGCGTATTACTATGGCTCCCAAAAAGAAAAAATTATACAAAAATAAATCTAAAAATTAAAGGGTGCCCCCATAATTGATGTAAATTTACCTATATATGGGCCTATCTTTTGAACCGTTATAGACAAACGTTTGCAAATTGGACAGAATGTCGATTGCTATGGCCGTGATAGTAGCAAGTATCAATATTAGAAATTATAAATTAAAGGGTGCGCCAATAGTTCATTAAATTTGATGGCCATACTTTTGAACAGTTGTAGACAGACGCTTTAAATTTACAACGAACCTTTATTGGTAAGTCCGCTATAACAACAAGCATAAAATTTGGATTTGGAAGTTAAAGGTTGTTCCAATAGTTAATGTAATTTTGTGTATGTGACCAAACTTTTCAACCTTATAGACAGAATGCTTGAACCGTTTTAGAAAAGCGCTTGTAAATTTGACTTAATGTCGATTGCTGTGGCCGTTATAGCAACAGCTGATAATATTTAAAATTATATATTAAAGGGTGCACCAACAGTTCATTTAATTTGGTATATGGCCATACTTATAAACAGTTGTAGGCAGACGATTGAAATTTACAAAGAGCCTGTATTACTAACTCCTCTATTACAAAAAGTATAAAATTTGGATTTAGAAATAAACGGGTGGTCAAATAGTTGATATATATGTGTAGGTGGCCGGACTTTTGAATCATTATAGACAGACAGCTGCAATTTAAAAGAGACGTGTTTTGCTAAGTCCGGTATAACAAGAATCTTATAATTTGAATTTAGAAATTAAAGGGTGTTCCCAAATTTAATGTAATTTGTTCTATATGGCCGTATTTTTTGAACCGTTATATACAAACACCTTTATTTTAGACAAAATGTTGACCACTTTAAACAAGACTCAGACTAACGTATTGCACAAAATGGACCACTGACTTGTATGTAGATGTTGATGTTCATACGGCAGCTTTATACGAAGGGCTTTTTTTTGTGGGAACATGCAAAAAATTAATTTAGTATAAAAATTAGATATTAGTATCAGCATGTGTGTGTGTGTAAAGAGTATGATTGCTCATGAATATACATTTTTTTTTTTTTTTTAATTTTTTTATTTTTGCAATCTATTTACAAAGAAATAATAAGCAAAATTTATAACTACTTATACAATCTAACAGAGCGTTAGGTTCCTATGAATCTAACTGTTATATATTTACAATGTATTAAAATTAACATAAAATGAAAATAATATAATTTTTATTTTTTTATTTTTTACATTCATTCCCGTACTGGAAGTTATATTAAAAAAGGGAGATCTAGTATGTGTAATCTTTTTAAGCGTCTTACTTCATTACTATCATCCAACAATGATATTGCAAGTAAATTTTGGTGGTTACTTAGTCTTTGCTGATAGTTAGTACTATAATTTTTTATTTCATCTCTAACAATCTTTATATCAAGATCACGGTGTATTGTATTGTTTCTAACAAACCAAGGTGCATTCGTTAACAGTCTAAGTGTTTTAGACTGATATTTTTGAATTATATCAACATTAGAGTATGATGCAGTTCCCCATAACTGTATCCCATAGGTCCATACTGGCTTAAGAACCGTTTTGTAAAGCAGAAGTTTGTTGTTAAGGCTTAATTCTGACCTAGGACCAAGAAGCCAATACATCTTTTTTGTTTTTATTTCAAGCTGTTTTCTTTTCAGTTTTATGTGGTCTTTCCAAGTCAAGCGTCTATCTATTGTAAGTCCTAAATACTTTACATGATCAGACTTAGGTATAACACTGCCATCAAGGTAAACAGGGGGACAGTCCCCATTGTTCAGAGTGAATGTGACGTATTTTGACTTTTCTGCATTTACTTGTATATTCCAATTTTTTAACCAATCGCTTGTTACATCAAGCTGAGTTTGTATAAAATTGGCTGCTAAAGCAGCGGATTCAGTGGCAGCTAAAATCGCAGTATCATCTGCATACGTTGCAATCAAAACGTTTTCGTTTGTCGGCATATCTGCGGTAAATAAAGTATACAGCGTAGGACCTAACACGCTCCCCTGAGGTACGCCCGCTTTAATGTTGCCAATTTCTGAGTTTTCGCCATTTATGCTAACAAAAAAGCTACGATCATGTAGGTATGATTTAAGCAAAAGATAATAAGGAGCTTGTAAAACTTGTTTTAACTTGAATAAGAGTCCATTGTGCCAAACCCTATCAAAGGCTTGTTTGATATCAAGAAAAACTGAAGCGCAGTACTTTTTGTTTTCTAGAGAATCACTAATTTTGTTGACTAATCTATGACACTGCTCAGGAGTTCCATGTTTGTGCCGAAATCCAAATTGGTGTTCGGGTATTATTTCAGAAGACTCTAGTACCGGCAGAAGTCTTTTTTGAAAAAGCTTTTCAAATATCTTAGACAAAGTAGGTAACAAACTGATAGGTCGATATGATTTAATACAATGTTCTGGCTTTTGTGGTTTGTTAACCATTATAATTTTGGCATGTTTCCACTGGGTAGGAAAATGTGACTGCCTTAAAACAGCGTTAAACAACATCGTAAGAAAAATAAAGGCTTTTCTCGGCAAATTTTTTAGAACTTTAGCGTCTATATTATCATATCCTGCTGATTTCTTTGGATTGAGTTTTTTTATTTCAGCTTTAATTTCACTAAGCCTAAAAGGTTTAATGGGTAGACTCAATTGACATGGAATATCTAAAAAAGATTTAATTGTGGAAACTTGTTCTTGTGTACAAAATGAAAAAGGAGTAAATATGTCTTCAAGGTGGCTTTTAAAAGCAGCAGCCTTACTCTTGCCAGAACGGCACCAATCACCATTTATGTTTTTTATTGGAGCATTACGCTTTTGAGCATGTTTTAGATATTTAGTTGCTTTCCAGAGATTGTAATCGTTGTTATTTACTGGACTTAGTTTAGAAAGGTATCTATTAATTGATTCATTTTTTAATACCCGTATCCTTCTTTTTAAATGACTAGCTGCATAATTAAAATTTGTTTTATCCTCCGGCAACCTTGATCTCTTCCAGATTTTTCGCAATCTTCTTTTAACTGCAATCAGCGACCTTATTTCGATCGACAATCGAAAGTTTGTACTATAATTTAAATTTTGCGGTGTTGCCCTAAACGAAGCGTCATGTATCACTTTTGAAAACATTTCTACGGCTTGGTCAATTTCATCTCCGGTGTTATAGGACGAACTTAGATCAAGTTGAGATTCAATCCAGTAGTGAAAAAGATTAATGTCAGTTTCTGTAACGACAAGCCTGGTATTTAACTGCTTCATCTTACATGCTGTGGTAAAAGTAACAATAATTGGGCTGTGATCAGAGCTGAGATCATTACTAGATACAATATCTAAAGAGGTTTGTGGAATACCTTTGTGTATAAAAAAATCTAAAACATCAGGTATTTTAGTTACATCAGTATGTAAGCGATCCCGTTGAAAGCACGCTGTGTTTATATTTATTTAAGCATTTGAATAGCTCTTTACCTTTTGGGTTAGTTAGACGTGATCCCCACCATTGGTGTTTTGCGTTGAAATCACCACCCACTAAAAATCGATTACCAATGTTGTTGAAAAATTGTTCATACTGATCACACTTGATGTTGTATCTTGGGGGAAAATATACAGAGTATATAGAAACACTGCTATTGTTACAAGTTAATTGTATTCCTGCAGCTTGCAGGTGTAACTCAGTAACAGGTTCTAAGACTTCATAAGAAAGACTTGATTTAATAATAATACCAGCACCTGCATGTGCCCTGTTATTAGGCTGGTTGGCAGCTATGAAGTCATATCCTCTCATAAGATGGGTCTCTGAGACTAATAAAATGTCGATAAAATTATTTTTAAGAAAGACTTCTATTTCATTAATATGGTTCAAAATTCCATTCGCGTTCCATTCTGCTATTATAAGATTTAATTGCATAATTTTTTCATTAACATGGACATCATGTTCATTAGCGTATTTGTTAATTCGATTTGTTTTTCAAGCATCGCCTCTATTTTTTGAAGAACATTATTAACATTGCTATCATTGTCATTTGCGCCTTTAACTGCTTGTGCATAAGTAAACTGACCATTTTGGATTGTTGGCGTAAAGGTAGTGTTATTATTGTATTTATTCTGCTCAGGAACATTTCTAATGGTTTTATATGAACGTTTATTAACAAGCTTTTGGTAAACTTCGCAGCCCTTGTAGTTTGCAGTGTGATTGCTTAGACAATGAACACATTGAGGTGGAGTATTTAGCGATTTAGTACATTCAGATGTAGAATGTTCTAAACCACATTTAACACATCTGTAGGGTTTTTTACAATAAGCCTTTGTGTGACCAAATTGCTGGCATCTGAAACATTGAACAATGTCGTCAAATTTTTTGGGCGCTTCTACGATAACAGTTGCATGAGCAAACGTTTTCAAATCATAAATTTTATTGTTATTAGGATTTGGATCCAGGTCGACAAAAAACATGGGAAGTGGCTGCTTTGTGGTGCGACTTATGACGTTTCTAACACTCCTTACCTGATGCCCTAATACGAGCAAATGTGCCTTAATATCTTCAATAGGTGTTGAGGGGTGAAGACCTTTAATAACTGCTCTGAAAGCTCGCTCTTGTTTGAGTTGAAAGGTATGATATTTTACGTTGTTTTTGTCGAAGTAATCTACTAGTTTTCTGTACGAGTCAACTGTCTTAATACTTAAGCGGACCTGACCATCTCTTAAAGATTTATAATAAAATAAACTACTCTCTACCACTTTACTTAACTTATTAACCATTTTGGCAATGTCATCAACATTTGGAATAAAAATTGGTGGCGGTTTCGGCTGCTGAGATTGTTGGAGTGTTTCTTCATCTTTATCGTTTTTCTTATTATTAGAAGCCAGAGCAGCAAAACGGTTTGAAGTTGAGGGACCGGATTCTAATTGCTGACGTTTTGGAATGTTTATTTGTGGTGGTTTGATGCTAGACCTCTTACGGCTATTTTCAGGGATTCGCTGCCAGCTGCATTCATTATCATCAGAACTGCTGTCACTTAAATTAATATTATCAGTTTGAATATCTTTGCTTCATCACTTTACTGGTTGGCATATTGATGTTTACGTATGTAGCTAATTTTTGTTGTTATCAACAAGAATGCTACCTAATTTAAAGGACATTTGCATGTGCTTTTTATTGTAGATATTTGTTGTTTCAATTTTCTTGTTTTTTTTTCTACTTAGTTTTGAAATATTTTATTGCTTTTTTTCACAATTGTTATTGTAGAAAGGAATGTAAAAATATTTAAGCCGACAAGAATTAACTTTTGTATTATTTTTACGTCTTCTTTTGATCGCATTCAAATAGAGACTATGAATATACATATAAAAACATACAAATTGGGGTGGCCTTAAAATTGAGTTTAAATTTTCGGGATCTTTCTGCAAAAATATTTAAATAGTTGAACACCTTAAAGTTAAGGACTTTCGCAATAACTAAAATCTCGTGTTCATTTCAGGCCACCCTAATATACATAAGCAGTAAACTGAGCATCAGCGAAAGTATAAATAACACAAAATAATAAAAAAGACTAATTTTCTACAACAAGTTTTTATGTTGTTGTTGTTTTCTTTTTATGTTTTTGTATTTTTCGTGACAGTTTCAAGGCTTTTGTTGTATAGATTTTTTATGCACTTTACACGACACAAAAAAGTAAAATAGTGAAAAAGTATTTAATTGATCCTTAGAACATAAGATAAAAAATACTCGGAAGAAATTAATGTTACACAAATAAAAATATGTAATGAACGCACAAATTATTTTGGTTTTCTTCTCATTTAAGTTTTCATTGTCTTAAACAATCAGAAAAAGAAAATAAAATTACGAAACATGATTTAAAAAGTACTAACGTCATTATTGTGTAAAAAATAACAAATAACGTATCTCCTTAATGAAGCTTAAGATAAAATTCATCGCAACGAGAATCCAATTATTGATGGCACACACTATTAAGATACATCGAAACATAGCTTGAAGGTTATATATTTTTGGTTCACATTTCTTTTATGCTATAAACACAATCAAAGGCTACCGACCATCGACTACCGACTACAAAAGTAGCTGGCTACAAAAATAGCCAAGTTGCCAGCTACTTAATTCTTCTAACGACTATCGACCACTAACTACAAAAAATAAACATCTGTTTTGAAATATGTACTAAAGTTAACCAAAATAAAACAAACTTGAGTTTTTGAGTAAATTTGTGTAAAAAAAAATTTTTTCAATGTCTCAAGAAAATTTAATTAACTTTATAAGTACTATTGCTTAAATAGTGGAAACATAGACTTCAGTGTATCAAGTGTCCACGTCCATATTGCATGTAAATTGAACTAAACATTTACATTAAACAATATAATAAATACATATAAACAGTAAAAATGACTGTTATATACTTACCAATTGCAATAAAAAACTCAAAAAATAAATATAAATGAAACAAATTAGAAATTGATGAAAAAAGAACTATATCGCACTTGATCAACAAGAGGGTATTAACTCAAAATTTTAAAATTTTCAGTAGAGTCAAAAAACTGTTTGTGGCCAAATTTTAACAGAATTTAAAAATTCAAATATACCATAGGAAGCAAATTCCATTTAAAAATATATTTACATCGTTTTTCCTCGAAATCTGTGCCAGTATTGCAAAAAAAATCAATTTTTTGAGTTAAAACCATTTTTCTGAAAGTTTTCGATCATAAATGAAACAAATTTTATCAACAAGACAGTATCAACTCAAAATAAAACCAAATTGAAAAGAGACTCAACTCAAAATAATACCTTTTTTATGAAAATTTATGAATCAGTTCCATGTTAACTCTTGTATTAACTCGAAATAATACCTTTTTGTTGAAACAAAGGTAATCACTACATTATCATGAATATGGTCTCAAAAGTGGTTTTCGAGATGAAAGAGTAAACGGAATACGTTGAAATTTTTACAGTAGATAGATATTGATGTTGTTAGCTGATTTCTTGAAAAAAGTGACATTTCAAAAATTTTGAGTTAATACCCTATTGTTGATCAAGTGCGATATGGAAAATTTGACAAATAAAAAGTAAATGAAAAATGCGCCAAATAAAAAGTAAATTATAAATGTAAACAAATGAACAGATGATTATTATTTTTTAATGGTGCCACTATACGAGGACTGCTATAAATATTTCTGGCCTGGCAACACTGAGTGCTGCCAAGTGCAATCTGACATTTCCATTGCAAAGTTTGTCATTTTTAAGCATAATCGTACTCAAAACGTTTTGACGTACGACCATTATTTGTGTTGTTTACAGTGACTTGAAAAAATTAATATAAAAAAAAAAGGAATTAACTCGTGAGCATTTTCGTGCCATCATTTTTCACAACTTTCGACGTGGATTATCACGACAAGAGTGCATTGATGAACTTAAATCTTTGTATGGCGATGAAGCACCATCCTATAGCACTGTGAAAAATTGATATAATGAATTTAATCGTGGCCGAAGCTTGCTCAAGGACGAATTCCGTGAAGGTCGTCCAAAAACGGCTGTTGTGACAGAGAATATTGATGCCGTGCGTGAACTCATAGTGCAAGATCGACATGCGACATACCGAGAGATAGAGACATCCTTGAACATTTCTTCCACCAGCATACATTCGATACTGCATGAACACCTGGCCGTAAAAAAGGTTTGTTCTCGTTGGATCCCGCACAATTTGAAAGTCGCTCAAAAAAAGGCTCGTGTCGATTGGTGCAAAGAAATGTTGCAAAAATGCAATTGCGGTGCTTCAAAAGACGTTTATAAGATCGTCACAGGTGACGAATCATGCATCTATGCGTATGAGCCCGAAACGAAACAACAATCGACCGTGTGGGTCTTCCAACGAAATTTGTTCGTGGAAGAAGCACTTCGAAGCAAATGGTCGCCGGTTTCTTCGGCAAAACTGTTCATGTGGTGACTGTTCCGCTTGAGCAACGTAGAACGGTCACTTCTGAGTGGTACACTACAATTTGTTTGCCTGAAGTCATCGAAGAAATTCGAAAAACCAACAAGAGAAGACGAATCATTGTTCACCATGACAATGCGAGCTCTCACACATCGTCTCAAACCAGAGCGTTTTTGACCGGCCAAAACGTCGAATTAATGGGTCATCCGCCGTACAGCCCTGACTTGGCACCTAATGACTTCTTCTTGTTTCCGCGCATCAAGAAAAAAATGCGTGGTCAACGATTTTCGTTGCCAGAAGAAGCTGTTGAAGTGTTCAAAAACCATGTTTTAGAGGTGTCTCAATCAGAGTGGAAAAAGTGCTTCGACAACTGGTTTGAGAGTATGCTAAAGTGTATAAATCATGCTGGAGAATACTTTGAAAAACAATAAAACCATTTTTGATTATAAATATTCGCATTTTCACTATTAGGCCAGAAATATATAGAGCAGCCCTCGTAAAAGTTTTTAGCGTTTTTAATAGCGATATTTAATGTATTGCGTTTTTAAAACCACCATTTCATGCATTTATTGTATTGGCAGCACTAATCTGTTTTTTGTAGCTAAGAAAAATAGAAATAAGCCTAAGTTGGCTACGGGCTACAAAAGTAGCCGTGTAGTCGGTAGTCGTGTAGCGGCTAAAAGAATTATTCTCATAAGCACGCATATATTCTATTTTTGACATCTTGTTGTCGATGGCCGGTGGACATGATTGTGTTTATAGCATTAAGGTTATTTATTTGGAAAATCCAAAAGGCTTGCTTATATCCACTTAACTACGCAATATGTTTCATATGTCGTTAAAATACCTTAACTTGTGGCTGGCATGAGTCGTGATTATGCTTCATCGCTTTCAACTATAAAAGAAATTTTGTTAAACCAAACACCAAAGAGCCTTTTTATACCCTTCACGACAAAAATTGGAAAATGGGTATAACTAAATTTGTCATTCCGTTTGTAATTTCTACAATATCCATTTCCGACCCCATTGAGTATATATATTCTGAGGCACTAGATCAGCTATTGGAAATCAGCATGATCGGTAAATGTCCTTCGAGGCACCGGGCAAAACACCAAGTCTAGCTTTAATTTTTTCATATCATTTGGAACAATGAAGCAACTCTTGTCAAGAATATAAATATATGTGGCGATAGACAATTAAAAAATTAGAAAAAAATCAAGTAAAAAAGTTTGCGCTTACTAACATTTTTAAAAATGCTTAACCCATTAAGAGCTTATCATAAAGGAAATGTTTTTGGCTTTTCTAAAAATTTGGATAAAGGTTTCCTGACGATCTGGCTTTAGCAACCGGCGAAATACGTATAGATACCTGCTATTCCAAACCAACAAATAAATTGCATTTTTATTTGAAAATTATATGGGATATTAGCATAATATAATAAATAATGTACAAGCTTTAATTTAATTACACGGTTTATTTAGGCGATTATTTAGTTATTCGCTACTGCGACTAACTGCGCTAAGTGCCATTTACAATCAGAATGAATATCCCTGTATTTTCGTTGCTTTTATGTACCCAATGTTAACGGGTTCTTGAATATACTAAAACAGTGATTCTCAACCTTTTTTTTAGTTTCGGCACACCTTTAACGATTTTGAAATTTGGCGGCGCAAAAAAAATGATAAGCCTTAAAAATATTTACTTGCCACCTATAAAACATTGCGTAAGATAGTATATGCAAAGCGAAGTTAAGTCAAATACGAAAGTTTCCGTTACGCGAAATGGATTATCAACCCAGTCGAAATTCCTTATATCTAATTTTAGAAAATTATGACCAATTCTATTTTCTATTCTTTTCAAGTTATCAATAATAATTATTTTTAAGGTGTGCTTTATTCTTCTATAAAGTTATTTGTTTTTTTATTCCCACCAGCTTATCGGTTGAGTTTTAGATATTTTTATTAGGCCTTTGTACACTTGAATTTATTGTAAAAATTAAAAAAAAATATCTGATAGTAGGCCAGTTTGGTGCATCATAATTTATCTTCAACAGATTCGTAATTTTTATCGTGTTCCAAACACATTCTCATTCCATATTGTAATTTCAGCAAACGAGATAAACTTTTTCTCTGTACAACCACCTTACAGCAATAAGGATTAATACTTTGCATCCATAAATTGTCATAATTTACTAAATAAGCGACTTTTTAATGGTCTTGAAGCACTTGTAATAAGTGCTTCTCGGTGCAACAAAAAACAGACAGCTAACATAGCTTCATTCAGTTCTTTAACATGCTTGTATTTTAAAGATGAAGACTTTCAAAATTAGCTTTTTTGTTGAAAGCGAAAGATGATAAACCACCAGGTGACGTTGAAGTTTGCTCGGACAAAGACAATATGTTTATCTTTTTATAAATTGGCCCTGCCAGCAAATGAAATAATACTAAACTGATTCACATATATTTGCCAATTTTAAAGAAAGAAATTGTGCAGCAAATACTTTGTAATGTACATCAGTTTAAGTACATCAGCTGATATTTAACTTCGCCGATTTTAGAATACAGATATCCAAGCTTTATGCCGCCGTTAATTAATTAATTTTTTTGGCGCCACAGAAGTATTGACAACCGAGTTTTTTTGTGATTCATAGTATTAAATAATATAAACATTTTAATAAATCCAAAATTTGGCGGCACACTTTTAAAATTTCGTGGCAAACAAAAGTGCCGCGGCACAGTGGTTGAGAATCATTGTACTGGAATTTTACCATCCATCTGTTGTGTAGTAGATCAAGCGAGATAATAATGAATTTATTATACATGCTGTGTAGTTATTCTTACTTAGTTGTTATGCAATGCGTGTGTGTGTGCTGCTGTATGTTTATTTCTTGCTTTGTGTTGGTTGTTTTTGTTTTGTGATCAAGAAGTTTTGTAGAAACTTCCAGCTTTGTAAACAGAGACAATAGGCCATTTCTTTTCACTTTCTTGGTCACAACTATGTTTACTTCCTTTTATGATTTAAATAAATTTAAAACAAAATTGGATTTTATTGAAATGGGTCAGTAGCAATGTCTCAGGTAACTTCAGAGGCTAAGGTGCGTTGTGAAAACTCCGACCAACAATTTAATTAATTTTATGTAACAATTTTCACAGGGCTAATTATTCTAACATTCAATGTATACTGATAGCTTATTTATTTTGAGCAGTTTTTTAATGAAGAGAAAAAATATTTGGTACATTATATTGCCCTTTTCACCCATTCTATTGTAAAAAGTTCCTTCAAAACTTTCGAACAACATGGTAGGTGTAATCCAAATTTCATCAAAAGAGGTTGCATTTGCCTTTTGTTATCGATTTATTCTGTAAATTTTTTGACTTAAAAAAACTAAACACGTATCTGCTCTTTTTTCAAGAGTTAGGTTCGCTTTTATTTTTATAACAAAGTTTAATAATATGAAGAATAGATGCACGTACTTTTAAAGGTAACAAAATTACAAATGCAAAAAATTCCAACACCTAATTAATGCAGAGAAAGGCGTCTTGTCTTTTTTTTTTAATCCATTTTTATTACCTTACAGCTTTACTTAAGTAAAAGCGGAAAGAGGAACGTTTTCTCCCGCATAGCTTTTACGATGAAATGCCATACCTAAACACAAAATGATAAAAACAGGGTTACTAAAAAATTAAGGCTAAAGTCTAGTCCGTAACACAGCTTAAAAATGAAAAAAGTTGCCTACGTGGTGTAAAATGGAAATCTCAGCAAAAAATTACCTTTTCAATGATTTCCATATTGTATCTTTACGCCATAAAATACTCAATATATGCAATATTATACATTAAACGTTGGAGGTACGTAACTCTGAAACTAAAGGTCAGCCCGAATTTTCACTTAAAATTTTTACTTCAAACTTTACACTCCGGACCCTAGATTTTTTCCAAAAATACATATAATTATGATTATTATCTATTATTTCAGAAAGAAAACCAATTCTAGTGTTTGTTTAAATTGAAAGTTTACAAAAAACAAAAATTTGTTTCGTTTTTGGTTATTTCTACTTACTATTATTATTAAAAGCCTTGTCAAAATCGGATTTTCCAGTTGTAAAGCGTTACCGCCGCGCTATTTCGGTATGCTCATACAAAATGTACAGGCACGAGAACTTTTGACAGCAAAACAACGCTTTCCGCCCTTGTTCAGGTATGGATGTTAGAAATTTAGCTTTTAACAACTTTTTAAGAGGAATCTTAACATTCAATGTATGAATTAACGATTTAAAAATTTTTTTAATTAAGCCATTATGTAAACTTTTTTAAATTTATTGATGTTTGTTACCCAGATTATGTGACTTTATATCTTTGAATTCTTTTAATATGGTACTGATATCCATTGACATTTTAAAGAATTAGCTGCTAATCATAGAAATCCAAACTGAGAAAAAATATTTAAAATTTAGATTTTCAATAATGTACTGACACAGTAATATCTCACAGTAGTACACAGTAATATCTCAATAAGCTTTAATGATATGAGTACAATCTGTCATATATTCGGTTTTCTAACACCAATTGTAAAAAATTGTAAATATAATTTTTATTAAGTCAGTTGGTAGGCCCGACCCGAATTTACTCTATTTCGTTTTATTAGCCAAACCTAGACAAAGTATTAATGGTAATTTATGTTTTTACCGTTTAATATTATTATTACCTCTCCTGCAGTGCGCAAAAAAGAGCTTAATTAGCTTATCATTTTAAAAGTATTTGTATATTTTATATTTTTTAAGCATTAGGTCAGTTTATTAATAAAAAAATAAAAATATATTGCTTATTATTTTTTGTTTTCAATATTTCGCCATACCGTTGGGTGGCATCTTCCTGTTTTCTGAAAAAAATATATAAAAAATAAAATAAACTATTTTTCATACTTAAAACCTAATCAGTTTACATAGAAGTGGGGCCCCATTTTTAAATTGCCCCAGGGCCCTTGGTTACCTAGCTACGCCACTGATTATAAATGAATAAAAATTGATTTTGGCTTTAGTTCATTTTTTAATTTCTGAAAACCTTTTTTTTTACAAAAAAAAAAAAAAAAATTATTTTACAAATGTAGCGGACGTTTTGCAAAGAAATCAACACTAGACACCAGCAGAATGTAAGCTGCATTTTTTGGATCGCTAGATATTTCATTAGCATTCGTCGTATCTATCAACTTTAATTTTTCTTTCTAAAAAAAGATTTTTAGGTAATAAAAGTGAACTTAAGCCAAATTTAATTTCAATTCATTAAAAATAATCTTTTGTCATCTTTTTTTAATTATTGGCTTAGTTCAGCTAAACGGCGACGTATAACAAGAATACAGCAGGACAATAAAAACTGCTTTTATTTACGGATAAAGAAATAGAAAAAACTAAAGAAAAAACAACAACTACGTATCAGTATTTAAGAAGCGAAATGAAAAAAATTTTAGCCACTTAACTGGTTGAGTCAATTGTTTGTTGCTTTTTGCTGGATTCTATTTTGCACATTAACATAAAATAAAGCTAATTTCAAATTGGAAACACAGAAAAGAAAAAAGGTTAACCGAACTAAGAACCAACAGTTTTCAAAAGTTTGTAATTTGGTTAAAGTATTTGTTGGATAGATTTTACATTTTTGCAAAAATTTATTTCAATTGACATTTTTAGTAATTTTTCGGATGTACGAAGTTTTATTAAAAAATTGTTGTTAAAACTTTGTAATTAATATAATGGGCGACCTTACATTTTCGTAATAAGTAAGATACCTACAAAAAAGACGTTAAAGGTTTAATTTTATAAGCTAAGATGGCAAAATGGTGTTTGTGTAATGTGTGTGTTTCTAAATAACTGAAAATAATTAATGGTTTAACATATTTCAGGACTATCATAAGGGATGATTAAACTATTTTAAAGCAAATATTTTTCTTAAGACAGGGTGTGATAGTATATTCTTTGACAGAATTAGTACGTTACCCAATCTAGAATTTTAGCTAAGAGCAATAGATTAAGATTTTTTAATTAAAATAATATTTTTTGATTTTTTCCCAAACTAACATTTTTTTGATAAAATTATTAAATATATTTACTCTTTCTTAAGCATTTTTATTGTAAATTAATGCTCTAAGACGAAAAATTTATCAGTGCCTCTAATTAATAAATAAAAAAATGGTGACGTTTACCTGGGTATATTTATCAAAGTTTTGACACAAAGATTAATGGTACTGAACTAAATGAATTTATTGATAATTGTGACTCTTACAACGAGTTCACGATTTCACTTTAACAACGCACAGTGGCATGAAATACAAAAAAAAAAAAAAGAAAAGTCTGGAACTTTTAAACTATTTACCCGATTTTCTGCGATTAAGAGAGGAGGTAATAAGCTTTTCGCGTAATGCATTTGGATACACCCTGTTTCAGTAGTTCAGGGTAGTTCTACAGGGCGTCAAATTAGGCAACGTCGAATTCAAAAAATGTTTCAGAGCTTATACCTTTATCAAAAGTAAACCGATTTCAAAACTTTTCTATTTTTTAGTTATCTAAATAGAATATAGACCTTTAATAGTTTTGAAGAAATTCGACTTTTAAATTTAAAACACAAAATTTTTACCTTGGAATTTTTTCGTTTTTCACCTGCAGTTTTCTTTTTTAAATACAAGAACTATTTTAAAAAGAGATTCAAAAAGCTAGTACCATAAGAAATAACTTGTAAAAATTTTTTTCTTTAAATTCACTATTTTTGTGGGAATAATGTTTTAAATTGAAATTTCAAAAAAATTCAGAGTAGATTTTTAACGTTTTTTTTTATAAAATTATAAAGTTTTTAACATTTTTTTTTTGATAAAAAGCCATGGGTTATCCGTCTGATGTCTTTTTATGGAATTCTTGTGAAGCACCCTACAGTCATCATTGTTCGAATATGAACAATTTTTTTTTTAACAAAAATCTAAATGTTAGAGAATGTATTTGGTTTTAAGTAATTGGCCAAATTTTGCAGACATCCTACGCATAAATGGCGTCTGGGGAGGCGACTGAAGAAAAAATTACTTTTGGGATTTTTTTTTTTATCTACACAAAAAAAATATATTTTTAATTACTGTTCATTAAAATTTTTATTAATTTTAGTTACGTACATATTGAGTGCAAGTGTTTCTGTGCTTTCGCTAGTGGTTGGTATCTTTGACAGAATAAGGCAAAGTTTCTAGCTGTTACAACTCCATTTTTTATAATTTTTTTGGAAAACGACAGTTCTGGAATGCGCTTGGAACTGACCTGAGCCGCTTCATAAATGAAAAAAATTCCTTTAATGTGGAAGAATATCGGAGAATGCTACAAACTTTGTATGAGTTTCAAGCACCTAAAAGAGTAGGGTTGTTAACTGTTGATATCTGTATTGAAACTTTGTTCAATAACAATTTGTTATTTTAAATCAATTTTTCTTTTTTAATATTGTTGTAAACTCTAATGAAAAGAAAACTTTCATTCTAATAAAATTTTTCATAAAACATAGAAAACAAGTTTTACTTTTGCTATTTATTTAAGAAGTGTAACATCCCTTGCTGCTTAGGCTATGAAAGTTTTAGCGTTCTAATTGTAACGGTTTGAAAAACGAGATATGTATTTGAGGAAACCATGTCCATATAGGAACAAATTTAAATTTTTAATCTTTTCCTGTCTATATTTTTATTATCCTTGAATCTCTGACGTTTTCATAATTTGGGTAGGAAGTCCAAATCCGAAATCCGGAACGTATACTTTGAGACAACCAATGGCATTGTCAAGGTTTATATTTTATTTTTTAAAATAAACATCGATTATCCGAAAAGAAGATTTGCTTTGACTTTGTCGATGTTTTCAGTCAGTTTTTATATTTAAACTATCTTTTTTTTAAAATAAATTATTATTTTCAGTTTGGCTTATGTGCGTAAACCGTTAACTGAAAAGAAAACAGTAGATATCAGGAAATATAAGATATTTTCTAGGTACCGAAACCTTTCTTCGAATAAATGTGTTATAAAATATGAGATAAAATCGAAATTTGACCCAAGTTTTATTAAGAAATCGTTTACTTTTCGTCGCAGAAGATTTGTTGCCTTAATATTTTTAAGAATTGTGTCTAATTGAAAAGTTCTAACATTTTCCTTTTTTTTAGTGCGATTATATATCAAATTTAAAACTTAAACTCACTGCACTTCGGCTATAGCCATGGAACGTACCAATACACTCGGGTATCCGTCTATAACTTCATTCGTATAATTACAATATAAATATGAACAGGATGAGAAGTGTAGAATGATTTACTTGTTGATTAGCTGATTAGTTGAGACGTTTTGCGTATTTTTCAACAGAGTAAAGTAGAAAATAATAAAGAAGTATAAAACCAAACATAACAACTTGGAAAAAACGTAAAGAAACCTCTCAAAAGTGTGTCTAACAGATTGATGGCTTACAATTTTTTATACCGTCTGGGGCCTTTAAACCTCATTAAAAAAAAGACAGCATAGACAAGCAGACAGACAGTCAGCCACCACCTAATCGACTTTCCCATGTATTCACAGTGTATATATACTTTGTGGCCGTGAATTGAAATGATAAAAAAATGATAAAAAAAATTACAAACGGAATAATGAATTCTTTCCACCCGTAATGACAAAACACGTAATCATATTTTCAACAGTAATCTTTTCTTCACTTAAATAATTTTGCAATACGTCGTAAAATTGAATTAAATCAATTTCTTTGCGATTTCTTACTCATAAAGAAATGAAAGACAGAAATATTTGCTTTTTTGGAAATCGCTGTATTCGTTCGATGAACTTTCAACTTCAAAGTCTTTGTCTTTCCACCAGGTATTCAAAGTTTTTATTAAAATAGATAAAAAATTGTTATGAACTGTGTTCTGAAAATTGTTATATAAAGCGGAAAATCATGAAGCCGAGCAACAATATTCAATTTAAAACCATACAGTAAACAATGAAATTTCTTCATTTAATTATTTTGAGCTTCTATGCAGCTGAAGCATTAAGTGCAGTGCTTACTTTTCCAAATAAACGTATTATTAATGGGTCGGCTGCTGTACCGAAGCAGTTTCCCTTTCAAGCTGGCTTACTTGTTGTCAAAAATAACTCGGACGTTTGGTGTGGAGGTTCTTTAATTTCTAACATTTTTGTGTTAACGGCTGGACACTGTCTAAAAAATGCTTCTAGAGGAATTGTGTTCTTAGGGGCCAATAATATAGACAATCACAACGAAACTGGCCAAGTGAGAATAAATGTTAACGCAGATAGCTTTATTATACATAAGCTTTACAATGAAGCTACATTACATAATGACATTGGTCTTATTAAATTGGCCGTGCCGGTTAGCTTCAATGAATTCATAAGTAGCATACGATTACCCAAGATTACTGGACTCCAAAGTACGTACTCAGGAAAAACTGCTACAATTTCAGGCTGGGGCTTAACCAGTTCCACTGTTTATAACATAACGAATATACTTCATAGTGCTGTAGTGAGCGTCATAACGAATGAAAAATGTAATAAATTTTACTTGGGTGCTATAGAAGATGACAATCTGTGCACTGACAGTTTAAAATTAAAGTCAACTTGCAGTGGTGATTCCGGAGGTCCTTTGGTTATCAGCGAGAACGATGCAAATGTTCAAATTGGAATTATTTCATTTGGGTATAGAATTAGCTGTGATGTAGGATGGCCAGCAGGATATGCCCGAATAACACATTTTCTACGTTGGATAGACGAAATAACAGGAATTAGTTACAAATAAAAAATAGCAAAGTTAAAAAGAGTGTTACTTAGTTTACGAATAGCAAAATAAAATAATGTATGTGTGATAACTTATTTGTATTATCTTGTAACAACATTATGCACAAACATTTGTCTTTAAATTTAAAGTTTGTATTTAGTAAGAAGTGTTTGTATTATAAAAAGTTTTATAAGAAAACAGCTAAAAAAAACAAAAGAAATTTTAATATCGTTAAAAAAACGCTGTTATTATTAAATTACCATATTAAAATGCTTTGAACAAATTCCTTTGATAATGCGAGCACCTGTAGGGTATGGTAGGTCTCACTCCATATGTGGCAATTTTGCTTATTTACAAACCCGTTAAGCCAAAATAGAGCTTCATCGCTGAACACAAGTTGGCGATAAAACAACGGGTCAGTTAGTTAGGCCAAGATCTTTGCGTACAATTATCCACGTAGTGGACGGACAGAGCATCAATTCCTGTGACCGAGGACGAATCGATAAATTTGGATCTTCTTTCACACTTTCGTTTACAGCAGCGATATTCTCTTCAGTACGCACATTCCTTGGACGTGTTGGTGTTATTCACAGTTCGACGGATAGCTTGGTCAAACGGACGATTATGTGCCCCATTAAAATTACGAAGTCCTCTATAAGTTGCTCGATTCGCAAGTCTATTCATAATTATTTGCCAGAGTTTACTGAAAATAATAAGAAAAAATTTTCTTCAAAATTGAATTTTTAGTTTTATTTTTTATAATTTAAAGTTCTATCGGGCTTAAGAAAATCCGATATATTGCCCGGAAAGAAAAACTAAAGAAAAAATATCATTCGTTTACATTTTGCAATAAATGGTAACCTTAGAAGACGATGCTTATTTACTCTGCATTGCTTGCATCTGAAGCTCTTCGCGATAAAAAGAGAAATAGTTATTGATTTTCATTGCAAATTTTTTCAGTTAGATGAAATTCATTTCGATCATCATCATCACAAGTCAACAATCTCATATTTTTATTTGCAGTTCATTACTTTTCTATACAAAGTAGTGATACTTAATAATAATTTTATCAGTTATTATTTTTGATAATTTTTATTAATTGTTATGACATAACTGAACCCTTATCAAGAAATATTCTACAAAAAGCGATATAAATTTGCTTTCAATTTTTTACCATTTAATAAATGTTATTGACTTGTGAGTTTAATAAACTTTACGTGTGCATATTTACGAAAATATTGTGTTTTTTGTTTTAATTGCGAATCATGATAGAAAAATGTTTTTGATTGCTTAAAATAAACGTAATTTTAGATATTAAATTAGCAGCCGAAATGAAACATTTAAGATAAGGCCAAGCAACTTACTTATGTTGTAACGACTTTCTATTAGTTTAAAGCGCTCTACTTATAAAACTTTGTTTCCTTCATGAGAATAAAAGGTTTCTTTAGTTAATCACATAAAAATCTAGCCTTTTTGTTAGCAATCAAGGGTCATGTACACATAATGCTTAATATTATTTTCTCTGTTTACTTAGTGATTCTGAATAAATAGTCAATTTGTGGTATAAGTCCCCAAGAATAGTTTTTAATCAACAAAAAAGTTGAGAAAGGAAACAATAGAAATATCTGACAAAATGTAACCGATAAAACTTCTAAAATCATTTGAGTCTGTTTAAAATACATGTTTTATAACAAAGGCTATTTTTGAAAAGTGAAATTTATATTGTAATAAACGATGTAAAATTGACCAATGACTGGTGAACGAATAAAACAACAACAACAACAATAACTCTTACATAAGAACCGACTTAAAAACAAAGTACATACTATATAATACGTTCTGTGTAAATGTAAAGTGTCCCTCTATAACAGAAGAAAAAAAAAATTATAATTTTAAATATTTATACTTGTTAAAATACCCTGGATACAGTAATGGAAATTCTATTTAATTTTTAAGTGTTTGTATATAATACTTCAGAAATAGGGCCAAATAGGTTAAATTGCATTAACTATTGGGACACCCTTTAATTTCCAACACTTTTTTAAAATGCATACCAACATATATCAAATTACATTAACTATTGGGCCACCCTTTAATTTGAAAATTTTAATATTTATACCTGTTATTGAAACGGCCTTAGTAATCAACATTTTGTTAAATTTTCAAGCGTTTGTCTATAACGATTCAAAAGATCGGCCAATATAGGTTAATTTACTTCACCTACTTTTTGCTTTTGGGAGCTACAGTGATATGAAGTTTTTTAAGTTCTAAAGTGGTGCCCTTTACGGTTTATAACACACGTAATAATTATTTACATTATATGGAAAGTGCCCACTTGCAATATAAAAAATAAATTAAAAAATCTGTTTTTAAATATTAACACTTCGAATGGAAGTTATAAATGCTCGTTGTCTGCAATTTAAATAAAAAATTACAGTTTGCTTTGCGTTGAAAAATGTTCTAATATGGGACTTTGACTAATTTTCAGAAATATTTCAAATACTCACGAATGCATTCAAGGTGTTATATTTACAAACGATCTCTTATGGCAATAAGCATTTCAAAATATCTAATAGTAATAAATCTTGAGTTTACTCAAAATCTTAGCAAAAATTCTATTGTTAAACTCACAAATTCTTTTTTGTGAAGTTTTTATTATTATTAAAAAAATAAGCAATATTAAATAAAAGCAAAAAAGGTTATATGCGCTTACATTGATTTCAAAATATAATCCAATCTTTTTTATTGTATTGATTTTATGATTTCAAATTGATTTAATATGAAAAAAAAACAAACCAGCAATCATTAACGCGAAACAAAATTATTGTCGATTGCAAACTTTTATAGGTCTAATACATGGTAATAATTTTTATTAAGTAAAAATTACTCAATGTGCAAGAGATAAAAGATAAAGTCATTAATACTGTTTGAAAAAACCCCACACAACTTCACTAACGCGAAAATTTACTATAGAGATATTTTGCCATAAATACAATTAAAGGTCAGGATTCACTATTATACACAATGGTAAAATTTAATTACACAGAACTCTGACAGAATTCTGTCCTACTTAAAAATAGTTCCAAAATGGCTTCGCATGTGCCATACTTTTATACAAAAAGATGCAAAAAACATATGGTGTTAATATTTTGTTGTTTTTTTTTTTCATAAAAATATTTTATGGATTATTTCAAAAGATTATAAAATCGTACAGATCTGTCAAAAAGTCTGTCACACACATACACTTTAATTCACACTATCGTATATTTTGAGCACACATGCAATTTTTGACAGATCGTGTGACTGAGTATTATAGTGAATCCTGGCCTTAAGAGAAGTCTAATGGTACGTCACTTCTTCATTGTCATGCAACTGGTATATTTTTATACCTTGGCCTTGAAGTGTAAAATTAAATGCAAGAAAGAAAGAGAAAAATGTATAAGAACAAATTTATATTTATAATGCACTTAAATGTAATATGGTCATCAATATCCGTTTTTAGAACAGATATTTAGATATTGGTGCAGTATCGTCTAGACATATTGAGTATATGAAAGCCACACAATAAAGAAATGTTAAGAGGAATCCTTGCAAAGTTTTGTTGCTCGATTCGAGCACATGAAATGTAAAAAAAATTATTTTTCATTGGCACTTTTTTGACAAAAATATAATTTTAATTATATTCTTGATCTTGAGTTTTCATAAAATACATCCGTATGACGGCTTTATTATTTGCCAAACTGGGTAAAAGGTCTGCAGGTTAAAGTAAAAAATTTTTAACTGCTTCAAACTGTTCATATTCATTCTATTTATTTAAATGAGAGAATTTTTCTCTACTTTACAAGTCAACAATAAAAGGACTAATAAACGAATTGAATTGTTAGTACCTGACAGTACGTTTCCATTTCAATATAGTAGAAATCAAAAACGAAAAGAAAACTTGCGTATCTACTGACATAAATATTTATATATTTAAATAAATATTTATATAAATATAGAAAAAGTGGCAAAGCGTACAAAAGAGCGCTCTGTTGTTGTTCTGGTATCGTAAAGAGGTTAAACGGGTTTCTAATAAAAGCAGGTCAATTAATATTAATGTATATAATTTATATGAAAAATTTCTTTTTAAGCCGAATATTTCGCTTAAAGTCGCACAGAGGGGTATTTAGGCAATCTATCTTGGCATTAGGCCAAAAATTAATTTTGAGAAGTTTAAAAATTTGAGTACGCAGCTAGATAAATAGCATCGTATAGTGAATTTTCAAGGCTTTTGCTTGAGATTTGTCGTTTTAGGACACTGTTAAAATCAGGAAAGTTAAGTAAATTACATACGTTTTTATTGACTTTAACCGATTTTGAGAGGTTTGCAATATATTTTTTGTGGCTAAAGGAATAAAGATTTTGCATTGATTTTTTTCTGTGAAAGTTTATTTTAGCAGCTACTTATATAATTTTTAGAACTTTTTTTTAATTCTTTCGATAAAAAATTTTGTTTGAAATCAAAAAAGGATTTTTTTTGTTAATTTTTTTTGTCAAAAAAAAAGATAAAAGGTTTATGAGAGTGATCTCCACCGAGATCCCAAAAATGTTATATATCACTATAAAATTTACGATCTCTACTTTTATACTTTAGAAAAAAACGTTGCGCGTTTTTGTGCCTAACCCGTTATTTACAAGTATATCTTTCATGCTTCCACCTGCACTGTACCTGTACGCTGAAAAGGATTCAGATTCGAAAGAGTTCTTCGAAGAAGGACCATGGCACTCGTTATCATCTTGGTGCAAAGGAGAAGTTCTTTTAAAAGATTTAATTGTAACAATTTCAAATAAAATTTACCGTTACAATCATAAATGAGTTATTTTATGAAAAAATTATTTATTTTTAGATTAAAAAAAAAATACTGTAAAGTAAAAAATTACAAAAACATCGTTTCAATAATAATTTTTGGAAGCGGGGAGGGGTAAGTCATTGAAAAGCTTAAGAATGAATATTTTTAGGAAATTGAAAAAAGAATTAAAATTTTTTTCAAATTTAATTTTTATGGTTTTGTGGTGTGTGTAATACATTTCATTTAATAATTACATTATTTTTTTCAAATAATATTTTATTTCACCGCCCACAAAAATGGGCGGAGTGACATTAAAATTTCTAATTGCTAAACAAAATGACTTGGAAAGTTAAAAAAAGTTGAATTTTTCAGAGTTAGGATCAGTTCTTCTAAGGGAAACTTTTTTCTCCTTATTCCGATTTTGTTATTTTGAAGCTTTAATATTCTATGACCATAACAGATTTTTATGCAAAATTGAATTAATCTAGGTGTACTCAGTAAATTTTTAAAGCCTATATAAACTAAAAAAATGTAATGTCCGGCTACATTGGCAAAATACCCGTCTGTGAGTCGGTCAAAGGTTTGTTGCTCTAGATAGAATTGGCGTTTATAAGTGTCTTTTATTAAAAGGATAATATTTTATACGGATTCATAAAATTTACATGGATTGTTTATTAGCTGACATTTTTTCAATTACTCCAAACACAACCAGGCTTTTAACATTTTTTCACAGTTCTGGATGGCGGAACACAAGAAATTTGGTGTTAAGATACAAATATAAAAATTTTTACAAACAAATTTCAAGTGCATGAACGTTGAAAGTGTGTTAGTGAATACATAAAATCCACATAAATTCATTACTTTGACAACATTTATCTTACTTACTTTTTTTTTGTAAAGGCCATTGACTGGCACTTGTAAAAGTGAAACATTAACATCATCTGCTTGGTAGTAGGTCATGCGCCAGACATTAATAGACAAGCTGTCAATGAATCTCTGTCTACTACTACTACCACTTCTACTCTCTGTCTATTACTACTGCCTACGATGTGTTAGTGCAGGTCTGCGCAGTTGGACATTTTTTACCTCATACACGAGGAGGGAAGAAACGAAAAGAAGACCAGTAGATGAAATTAGCCAAGCAATTCAAGTTAGCAGTTGTTACCCAGATGCCAGAAAAATGGCTTTAACCATGAAGTATAAGCTACTTCTGCGAAAACTGCACATACTCTCACCCCAGTGTTGCCATTTTTTTCGAGATTTCTCACGAAATGGCTTTTACAATATCGCCAAATCTCGCCAAAATATATAAATATCTTACTTTTAATACTTTTTAAGAAAAGTTTTAAAAAAGGAATTCATTTGAAAAATGTTCAAAGGTTTTATTTGAAATTTAAAAAACATAAAAATAAAACAACAAAACTAAATCAACATAGAGTTAAAAAAGTGGGGTCAATCAATATACAGGATATAAGTAATCTTTATAATTAAAGCTTAAACCTCGACATGTTTATTGAAATATTTTATCAAATGTTAAAAATAAAAAATGATTTAAGAACAAATTAAAATTTCCATAATAAATTTGTTCGTTGTTATTATTGTATTTTGTATCCTTACTGCGGTACATTTCATTTGTATTAAATCTACTTAACATATCTTCCGTAGTAATGAATGTTATTTACATTCATGCATAATATTACTACCAGTAAGGAATTGAGAAGTTAAAGCATTACTTTTTGGAATAATTATCATATAAAGTACGGCTGTCGACAACTCCTTAAGTTAGTAAGTACCAGCAGCATCGTGGTAGTCGTTAGCTTTAGGCCAGAATTCATATAGGCTTTTTTGGTCCTTCATATCGAAACATGGAGTCCAATTTATAAAATGAAGTTTCCCCATTGTGTTTTACAAGTACCAAATGCGTAATGAGGGTCTTCAAATCTTTTAAAAATTTTTCAACTGCAGAAATATTTAATTTAAGATACAGAGTTACAGCGTTTTGAAATTAAAAATTAATAATTAACTTCGAAAGTAGACATGTTTTCTAGAAGTCGATCGAGCCTTTCTACTAGGAATCCTTTTTTTTAATATAGAAGACAACTTTCTTGTTCAACTTAGTTTAAAATTTTGTGCAAAAATCAATGCTGCCTATATTTAAAAACGAATTTTGTAAATGTTTTTCCTCCATCAATTTTTTTATTAATTCATCGGTATTTTCTGTACTATAACTTTTTTCTTGTCGACGTCATATCTCATTTAATTTTAGCAATTTTGATTTTGTATATTACTGCATTTTCCATTTAACTTTCGATTCTAAAATTAATATATATTTTTATATACAAGCCAGATAAAAAGGTGCGTATAAATGTAGGACTCAAAGCAAATTTAACTAATTTAAATAAAGGTCGTTGAGAAAATCATAAAAAATAGCTAAAAATTTCGCCAAGTATATTAATGCCGCCACGAATCTCGCTCCTCGGCATCAGGGTTATCAGATTAGGGGATTTATTCCCAAATCGGGGATTTTATTTTCAAAATATGGATGAAAATCTCAGTTTGAGGATTAAGGAATTCTTTGAAGTTATATTTTACGTTCTAGAGATTTAAAGAGGTTATTTGGGGATTTTTTAAAATTCTACATTTAGATATTGGAATTTACTATTATTAATTAAATTTTACATTTTTGCTACGTATAAGTTTCCTAGTATGGTAAGGTCAAACCAGGGCGAAGTAATTACCATGTGGCAGTGTAGGCGAAGTCAATCATTTTCGCCGAAATCATTACTCTCAAACTCCATATGTACAGATTTTTTTTAAGTATTGCAGTAATGATTACCAGGCAAAAAAATAATGAATTCGCCTACGCTGCCACCTGCTTATTAAATTGCCTTGAACAAAACACTGTTAAAAATTATGACATGTAAGTCTCTTCGTAAATATAAAAACTTAATTCGCTTTCTTTCAACAATGAACTTAAAGAAAAGTAAAATAAGAATTAAAGTGCAACATGAGCTGCTCGAATCTTTAATGAGAAATTATACACATTTTGAAAATAATACAATTTGCTGTAACACTTTTGTTCTGTTTTCAGAAATGCTTTAATTGTTTAACTCCAGAAATTTTTACAAATAAATTGCTTAAGACAATGAGATGGAACATTTTGATTTAGAACTTTTTGATTTTAGTAATCAACTAAACTAAACTAAATGAATTAAATAACAATAATAGTATTATTTGTAGTGAAGATTTTTGGGGATAGTTGGAATTGTTTTTCTGTGAACCCTGCTCGCCATTTGAAAATTTTTATCGCCGAGAAGGAATCGCCATAACTGATAACACTGCCTGACTCTGTTCCAGGGGTTAATTATAGTCAGCTTCTATACATCCGAATGAATGGGGCTAGATACCCTAAGACTAAGTCTGGAAGAGGCTGATACGTTATCGCTGCACATCATGCGGGCTCGTACATCATATGTTGATGTAGATGTCATGCACTTAATCAAAACTAAAAGCCACTGAGTGGTGCGGCACTTGGAGATGAAAAAATCATCTTATCTTAAAGTACGTTTGAACAGTGTTGCCAATATTATTCTTATTACTTAAAAAAAGGATCCGAAGGAGAGTGAAATTATATAGAAATATTTAATATTATATACAGTTGCAGAAGTACAGACGATTCTTTAAACATTAAATATGTTTCTCTATAATAAAGCATAAGTTTATTATATTTTATTCGCTGTGTTTTAATGATATATGTAATTTCAGTTATGTTTGTCAAGCCGAAATCAAATACACGCCCCCATAAGTTCTAATAGATACTGATAACACGTATATAAGTAATGATTATCATAATGTACAAATTCTTTCTGTCTTTCTATTTCCAGTTTTATTTCATTCTCTTATAATTATGCAAATTTGCTTGCCAATATGTTAGCAAAAGTTGCAATTGCAATTGCAACTAAACCCCTTAAAATCCAAAACTTTACTACAAGATGCAAACTAATTTAAAAACGTTACACACGTTTAATTTTTATTGTTTTTGAATAATATATTTTTACGAAAATTATTTAAATAAACTAAATATTTTTCCAGCTTAAAAGATATAAAAAAAATGTAGCTGAGAGTCAATTGCACAATTACATGCATGTGTATTTACATACTTACATATATATACATGCATACATGTATATTTTTGCATTGCAAACATTTTTTATTACTAAAGTCACTAAGTTGCTATCTCCTGTCGGGAAGAATTCTTCCTCATGGAAGAAACATCGTTGTAGAAACATGTTGCCAGTTATATATCCTACTATAAAAGGAAAGGAGGTGGCAAAAAAAAATATATATTATAGGAACTGTCGTAAGTTTGTATTCTAGAACACGATTTTTAGTTTCACTTCTTTTATTTATTATCTTATAGTAAAAATACTTTAATGCATAAAAAATATTAAAATTATCTCTTATAATGTTCCAAAATATTAAGAGACATTTCGCGAAATTAAAACATTCCGCTCTCTTTCCTACCATTAAGTTGACATTACCTTATCAGCCTTGCAAGGGTAAGACATAAAAATTAGCGCCTTTCCTTTACAAAAGTTAAATTCGACTGAGTGTTGCAGTTTTAGGTTTGAACTTGCACCCCTCAGTCATTTCTGACCTGAGTTTGAAAATTTTTTTGTAATTTGATAGATTGTGCTTACAGATTGGTTCCGTTTTAGAAACCGTTCATAATCTTAAAAATTAAAGGGTGTGCCCATACAACATGCATGTTTTTAAGTGTATTATGAAGTGTAAAGGGCACTTCTTTAAATATTAAAATGACTGCGCAATACTATAGCTCCAAATAGCAAAAAGTAAAATTAAAGGGTGCGCCAAAAGTTCCCTTAATTTGATATATATGCCCATACTTTTTAACGGTTGTAGCTTGAAATTTACAATGAACCTGTATTGCTATATAATTTATATATTGAAATAAACGGGTAATCCAATAGTTGATGTAATTTGGTGTATGTGGCTAAACTTTTGAACCGTTAAAGATAGACAGCTGAAACTTATAACGGACCTGTATTGCTATTTAACCTATATTTCTTGAACCATTATATACAAACTACTTTGTTTGGTGTATTAGGAAGTATAAAAAATTTAATTCATAAATTAAAGGGTTTTACAATAATTGATAGAATCTGATGAATATGGCCAAACTGTTGAACCGTTATAGAGAGACGGTTGAAATTAACCTGAACCTGATTGCTTAATCTAGTACAACATCAAATATATAATTTAAATTTGGAAATTAAAGAGTGTCACTATAGTTTCTGTAATTTGATGTATATTGCCAAACTATTGAACTGTTGAACAAGTATAAAGTTTGGAGATATAAAGGTACCCCTATAGTTAATGTGATGTAATGTAATGTATGTGGCCATATTCTTAAACCGTTATAGGCAAAAAGATGAAAAATGTTTTGAAGTCAATTTTTTTCAAGAGTATTTTTGTTAAAAGTTATATTTTGAAATCTTGTTCATTAAATTGTAAGTTTATGTATATTTAAAGAAAATAACAGAGCAATAAATAAAATAAAACAAGTATAAGTGCTATATTCCGCTATGCCGGATATACCCTTCACCGTCTACCTAAATCTAGTTTAGTCAAGAAACTTCAATAAAAAAAGCAAATGTTGGGGTGAATTAAAAAATAAGAACAAAAATTAAGTACTATAAATATTGTTACGTTTTTCCCTTTTTGGTCAAAACAAACGTACGGATTCTTTTGATTGCAAATACCACTGGCTCATTATAATTTCTGTATTCTTTTACTTATGGCTTTATCTGGCTATACTTTTTGATCCTACCGGTCTTGTGAACTCTTGGTCTCGTATTTACTAAACATGCGTTATTACTACAAACGCAGCCATCACAGCATCGCTACACTACTGTGTTACTCCGGCGAGACATGAACTATTCTATGCCTTGTTTAGTAACTTTAACCATCCACAGACATCTCCACTACTCCTTTTATCCAAGCGTGTCATCTCCTTTAATCCAATAAATTGTCTGCCATGGCTTCACACAATAATTGTCTTTTGCCTCTCGAGAGGTTTGTACGGCTGTTTGTTAGTTTTAATTGCATTATAAAAATTATTATTTTTTCATTGCACGCATGTCCGAATACGGTTTCGAACTCAGGACCTCCTGTTTTTTAGCACGCACCTCTACCAACGCAGCTATTGAGGTTGCTCAGCATTCGTTATCTAATTGTGGGTTTTATTCTATACACACACCATTAGTTGAATTAACTTATTCACCACGCTCAAACAGATAACAACAACAGGGGTTGCCAGATCTTATTATTCGTAACAATATATAACTTTGCATAAAATGTCAGTTTTTCTTCAAAGATCTCTTAAAAATCTTAAAAATGGTACCCATATTGAGATAAAAAAAAATTAAATTTCAGAGCCCCGTCACTGGAAAAATACGGGCGAGGCCAATTTTTCCACTTGATATTTTTTTTCTTATTTTTGGCGTGGTGTTTTGCTGGCTGCCTCGAAGGGTGCCGTGAAATAACTCCCAAATGAAATAGCTTCCAATGCAATAATTCCCATTGAAGTAAGGCCCAACAAAAATGAAATAACCCCCAAATTAAAAAAACGAAATAACTCCTAAAGCCCAAATGAAATAAGACCCAAAACTTAAACGTTAATTAAAAATAAAAATATTAAAAAAAAAAAATAACTCCCAAATGAAATAAGTCCCAACAAAAATTACATAACTCCCAATACAAATTATATTTGCACTAGGGCACTGTTTAACTGTTTTTACCTCTATGGTATAACAGGTACCTCCCAATGAAAGAAGTCCTTAATTTTAATATCATACCAAATATCATAGATTTATGATACAGATACAGATGATACAGATAATGATACAGATAATATTTTGTTGGCGAATCCGCTGTTCCATATACCATACATAGATCATTGAGCCAACCCGGCATGTAGAGCCGGCCAGAATAATGGAATAAGTCCTAATTAAATAGCTTCCATTAGGTTACTCCTAATAACAACAGAATCCAGTTAGAAGTTGTTTCATTTGGGAAATGAAATAAAAAATTATGAAATAACCTCCAAAAACTTGGGAGGTAATTGATTATAGAACAATTTCCAACTTGTATGGGGTTTTTAATTTTTTTGTTATTTGATGTTTTTTGCGAGTTATTTCATTAAGAAGTTATTTCACGGTACCGCCTCAAAGGACATGGACCGATCATGCTGATTTCCAACAGCACCTGCTTCGACACTATGTCTGATCGCATGATATTTTTATTCTTTTCTAGCTGATCTAGTGCCTCGGCAAACTTGATTTGAACACAAACACAGACGGACAGACGAACATACAGACAGACGGATATCGCTCAATCGACTTCGCTATGCATAAGAAGTCAGAATTTATAAACCTTATGCGGTCGGAAATGGATATTGTAGAAATTACACACGGAATATCGAATTTAGTTATAACCTTTTTCCACTTTTTGTGGTGAAGGGTATAAAACCTTTTTTGTAATAATCATGATCATTTAAATCAAGACTCAACCTTGGTGGAAGAGTGCACGCTTTCACTATTCAAGAAAAAAATTCATATTTTTCTTTAATACCGATATTTTTAAATTATTAAAATAGCAAATTCTGTTAAAGCTCAATATTTCAGAGAAGAGATTTAAATGATTCATTAAAAAATGTTCTACCTTAAATCGATTAGTTGTTTTGCGAAATCGTAAAAACAGTAGACAAAGTGGCATATTTCAAGGCAATAAAACGACACATTTCTTCTAAACTTTTGTACTGTCAGCAATGTGTTTTCAAATTTTTCAAGCGGATTAAGTAAATTTGCTAACAATTTTCGGAAGTTTGAATAAAGCACTTAGTTTCCGCACTTAATAAGTGCTGCTCATATTATTTAGCAATAGGACAAAATTTTGTGACCGACATTCTATTTCAAATAATGAAACAAGTTCTTTTTCAGTTATACACATACTTTATTTTGTGGCCAGATATAACAATATTTTACGTGGAGCTTTTAAAAATTACGAAAAATAATACTACGCTCTTGTCAAACTCCTTTCATTTGGAATGAGTGAAGAATGGGATATGGGAGAAGAGTTTTTCTCTACTTCTTGTCGTGTAATTATGAATTTAATTTAATTTGTATAACTTGTGCTGACATTTCGCTTATGCTGTTAAAAAAATAACAATATTTCACTAATTTTTTATTGTTGACTGAAAACAAACCACAAAAAAAAAAAAAAATAAAACAATTTTTTTTAAATATTTATAAAAAACTTTCTCAGAAGCACACAACAAGAAATTGTTAATTCCCAATTGAATATACCAAAAAATAATAAAATGACTTTAAAAGCAAACGGAAACTCTTTAGAGGAAGAATGCGAAGTTTCGTTCTTCACTTGCCTGCCCAGCCTTGGACAAATAATTCCAAAGTTTTCGAAATGAATAAAGCAAATCATGTATTACAAAAACCAGAACATAACATAAATCAAATGATAAGAGTCAATTTTACACTAAGATAGTAAGAGTGCTATATTCGGCTATGCCGAATCTTATATTCTCTTCACCATCTATTTAAATCTAGTTTAGTGAAGTAACTCAAATCAAAAAAGAAAGTACTGGGGTGACAGGGAATTATATGTATGAAACAAAATTAAGTCCTACATATCTAGGTTCTTAACTTCAAATTCAATTTTATAAAATTCAAATTCAATTTTTAAAACTTTTAATTCAATTTAATAAACTTTAAACTCAATTTTAAAAATTTCAAATTTGTTATCATTCCTTTTAATATTGACAAAACTAAATATAAAAAATAAGAAAACGCAAAAATACAATTCAATTCAATCTCTTAAAAAATTTAACAAATGAATTAGAAAATTAATTAGATTCTAATGTAATACATATTCAACGGCAGCCTGTGGTAGTTTCGTTGTCATATCTACGTACATAGTAATTGATAAAATCTTCCGATAAAATTTGTTACGGAGGCTTCAATAATATTGACTGAACTTACGTATCGCTGGTTTCATGTAGAAAGGCCCTAACTCGATTTTTTACGAAATTAAAATTTTTCGTGATTCCAATACATTTCACACAGATACACCTTCTCACAAAATTTGAATGCAATAGTATCAAAAATAATGGGTTTCTAAGTACTTGCATTTTTAATATTACATTGTTTCTATAATGTTTTTACCTTCTTCTATAAAGTTACTTACATATATACGAGTTAGGGCCTCTCTACATGAGACCAGCGATATATTGTTTTGAGCATCAGCCAAAAGGTCTCTTGGTTTTCGAAAAAACGTTTTCTATCGGGTTTATTATAAACGAATATGGTAGAAGAAATACAATGCATGGGTTGTTTCGGCAACTATATCTCGTACTTCTGTTGTTTTGTGAATTTTACAATTATAAAGAACTAACCATGCTCCAGTAATGTTACTTTTTTGTAATTTTTTAATATTGAAATTTACTAACAAATTAGCAATGTAGACATTCCGTCCTCTTATATTAGAAACAATCACATGTGCACCAGCTTTAGTTCTACGCATGTGACAGTTGAAACCTGATACATCTATTAAGATTATCTTGTCCCTTCTTTGTGGACAATTTCGTGAAAAATTAGTTGCATGTGTGCTGAAGAGTGCTATCAGAATTCAGTCGGCCAATATTTGTTGCAGCGGTTTTAAGGTTTATTGCTTTATTTACTATGCAGATATGATAAAGAGAAGAGATTTTCTTACTTTACTTATTTTTTGTTTTTATTTTTAGTCTTAGTAACTTTAATTTTTTTTACTTACCCTGGAGTTAATGTCGACGTCGTTGACGGCGTCAAATGTCAAAAAATAAGTTGAATCGTATGAAATTGTATGAGAGCAGTTAATCTCAACGCGTTGCAACGCCGTAAAAGTTCAATCTGTTTCAACTTTATCGGCGTTGAAACGCCGCTCAGTGGTCAATTTCGCGAGATAGCGGTCAAAACTCTATAACTTTTGACCGGATTGGTATTTTTTTACGCAATTTATTTTGTTCAATAGGAGGGACTTTAAGCTTCAATTTGCGTGTTCAAACGTAAAAATCAACCGATAGGAACGTAAGTAATGTGGAGTTAAAAATACATTTTAATTTTTTGTTGAGTTTCCATGTAAAAGTTGAATATTTTTACATTTTAAATACGCATTTTTTTATAATTTCTTCTTTTCCTCAATCGCATTTTACAACCAATACTTATTTATTATTCCTAAACTTAATTTTGGTCAGAAAATGCCAACATTTGGCCCCTGACATTTATTTAGTCTCAATATTCACAGTGGCCAAAGGTAGGTTTTTTTTGGAAGAAAGCTAATTCTTGTGATGATTAAACTGAAAAATAGCACTGAAATTCCCAACAATATCAATACCATTTGGATATATTATATACAGAACACAACATCGATAAAATTTTTAGTAAACTTTTACTATTGATTTAAAGTGCACATATATTTTATTTAAATGTATTAATAAAAATTTATACTAAAATTAGAAACAAATTATAATCTTTAAACTAGTATTAATTAAACAAAATTAGTAAAAATTTCTTCCAAATAGCTTTGATTTTCATTTTGCAGTAGTTGTTTAGCTTCTTCATCTAACTCTAATGAGGTTGATTTCCATTTTTGTCGAATACTGGACATATACGGGTCTGATGTGCACAACAAAATATTAATAAGATCTTCATTAGTACAATATCTGGAAATTTTTCTTGTATTGTGCTCGCGAAAGAATCTGTAGTCTTTGTTCCTTTTTTCTTGCGCTTCTTCTGAGAGATCTCCAATTGGAAGCATATTGTGCTGAATTATTTGTTCGCCATGGAACAAAATTTTGTGAACTGTGGTTGGCATATGTCTCCAAGAATATTGCTTATAAAGGGTTGCTGTCTCATTAGCATACTGACCAAATTTTTTTGCATCTATCTTTTTGCTACATGCTATAACTTCTAATATGATTTGGAATCGTCGTATTAAATCATAATCTACTCCAGTTATAGAAGCTGCAGTTTCTGGATCGGAAAAAAATCTCCTTGCTCTGTTTCCATCATTACAATTTCCTTCACCTTGCTTTGGCTGGTCAATTATAAGGCCTATCTCACGGTATTTTTCTTGAATATCTTTTTTTTTGCTTTCTTTTTTCCAAATTTTCTTTGTTGTTTCTCACTGTTTCGCCTAACGGGCCAAATTCCAAATCGTATCCCAATTTAAGAATATGCTCCATAAAACGAATTCTAGCATGAAGAGGTGACATTCCAAATTCATATGCTTCATTAAAACTATCGTCTTCTGTTGGTGGTTGGCTCAATTGACTTGATGTTTTTTGGCATATGGTGCAGCTTGACGAAGACTTTGTTTCGGTTAAAGCTTGTGCAACTTTTCCATCGATCATTGTAAGTGACATTTTAAAGTTAACTTCGATGCATTGATCATTAAATTCAAATATCACGGGTTTAAGTTCTTTAATTTCATCTCTTATTTTGCCAACTTCTTCAGTTATGACATCTTTAGTTTCTTTTTTGTAAGCAAACTTTATTGGTCTACAAAATTTTGTTGACGATGGAATTTCATTCTTCCATACATCTATCTCTGCAGCTCTACTAGATGACGGCTCTGAACCAATAAATGTTTTTGTTAAACGTAATGGAACGAAAGAAATCATGAATAAATTGCCATCTGATGAATTTTCCGCATTGCATTGTTTGTATTGTTTCTGGCCAGAGGACCCATCACATTCCCATTTAGAAATTAAAGTCATGCTGCAATTTTCAAACTTCTTTAAATAGTCAGCACCAAATGTCTTTAGTAATCGTTCTGCAGTGTGTTCAAGAAGATCCTGCAATTTTATTTCTGCTGAACTTGAAGTTACACTAATAGCAGTTGGTGAAGGTAAGCAATCTTTTTTGGCAGAAACTATATCTCGATATGATGGAAAAATTCCAAAATTTTATTCATTGGTTCGCTTTCGCAATTCTGTATATTGGTTTTTAGTCATTTTCAAATCCAAAAATAGTGCAAATGCTTCTTCTGGAGTAAATTTATTTTCTTCAGTTGCTGTCGGCATACTTTCTAAAATTCTTTTTGTGCGTCTGGGGCTTGCTTCCACTATTTTTTTAATGATAGCAATTTTACTCTTTTTAGTTTTCGATGGTTGAATTTGATGCAGAAATGAATCCTTTATGATGCTACAAGAAACTTCTTCATTGATATGTTTAAGCCTGCGTCTTCGTGATCTTTCACAACAATTATCAATTGGCTTTGCTGGTCGACCACCTTTTCCAGTTTCCGTGGTAGTTACTGATGGCTTTTTAAAAATAAGTTTATTTCTTAGCCATTCTTGGTTGCGTGAGTAAAACAATTTCTTGTTTCTGCAACATTGATTGTACCGTTTTCTTAAAGTATTTAAAAAGTTTTTTATTTTTAAGTTATGAATTTTAATTTCTTGTTTGTCGCATATTTTGAAGAATGGATTATTCATTATATGTAAAATAATGTCGTTTTCATCTTTCCGTTCAAAATATATATCAGATAGAACGCTATAACTGAATTTAGCCATTGTTGAAACAATAATGAAGAAAAAAAATGAATGCATGGATTAATATACTATTGCTCGAAGTTTCAACATGATCTTTTTTTCCTCTTTGAAACATAATATAACAGGTACTTGGTTTTACCAGTTATTTCCATTGGTTTTAAATTTATTTGCAAGTTTCAGGTATTTAAGTTATGTAATATTAGATGGCAATAAAATCATTTTTTACCTTTTCCAAATTAATTGCCAGATACCACATAATTTGGGAGTTCTATTGTCATTTTTGTCAAAATTTTGATACACCCTTCTATGTGGACTAGGTCCAAATATGGGCCAACTTCTCCTAATTTCAACAGAATTATTTTTTGGATCAATAAGAACTCTTGTACAAAATTTCATCAAAATATATGCATAATAGCCACTTTCACATACAAATAACTTCTCAAAAAATATGACGTTCATTTGTACCGAATATCTTACCTTGGGTCAGAAAAATTGCTGTAGCTCAAAAAGTGCAGTCCCGATGCATGGACATGTATATATAGAAATGTAGGGGAGAGTTAGGACTACAAAATAGTAAATTTGTATTTTGACTCAGCTTGACTCACAGGAGTTGTGCTCTATGAAGTAGGAAATTTCCGAGAAATTTGACCTTTTTAAAAAAAAATATTTAAATTGTTATGAAAACAGTAGAGCTTCAACTTTTTTTTCCAGTAATAGGAAATAAGTTAAGTTACAACACAAAATTTATTTTGTCCAAAAATCTGTCTACTTTCATATGAGTCTAATAACTTTAAAATCGGAGAACAAAAACCAAAAGAAGTTTTGGCCGCTATCTCAAAATATTGACCACAGTGCGCCGTCAACGACGTCGACATTAACTCCAGGGTTAATGTTATTTTTCTATATTTTTTAATTCTCTATTTTATACATATTTTTTTTTTTTGATTGAAGCTACTTCATTGTTCCAAATGATATGAAAAAATTAGAGGTAGGCGCGGTATTTTCCCCGCTGCGTCTAAGGACATGCACCGATCTTGCTGAATTTCAATAGCACTTTTTTCGGGACTATGTATTTATATTTTTTATTGTTTTTTGGAAACTTGATTCCAACACTAACACGGACGGACATCGCTCAATTGACTTCGCTATGCATAAGAACTGAGAATATATATTAAAGGCATGCATGAGTATACGAGTACAACAAAGTATTTCCAAAATAGCTATACTATGGAAATACCATATACTACATGTGTAAATGAGAGAACTGGTATAACCCATATTGTCTGCTTTTGCTTTTACACACGCACATAAAACCATTTAAAGTGCAGCAGTTACATATTGTTCCATACAGTTAGTGAGAGAATTATCTGTTTGATATTCTCAAATACTTGTTGTACCACAGGTATTTTCGTTTACTTGTGGTTACAATAAGTATTCAAAGAGAGTTTTATAAAGACAATACGTCATAAAGGAAAAACACAAATGTTGTGCTTTTTACTGATGTTTATTATTGTCCTTTTAGATTTTTGTTTTAAAATTTTTATGAAAAAAAATTATGTGTTTGGTAAACTATGTGATGAAAAAAGCATAATGGAAACGTTTTATTTTTATTAATACGAGTAATAGCCTCAAATTTTTTAAATTAAATATGAAATATATCATACAAAAATTGAAGTACGTAATTTGAACTTTAAAATTTAAGTTTTTAGTTTGTGAAACCTAAAGAAAAAATTGAGTAAGATAAATTATAATTATAAACGTGACATTTAGACTAAACAGATCTTAAAATTGATATTTCTTATCCTAAATAATTTTTAAGGACGTTTGATATTCAATTAGTATGAATTCTCAAGATTTTGTTAAAAATCTGTTTAATACATACGTATGTCTGTATGTATGTATGTATGTATGTATGTATGTACATGTATAGTCATTATTCTATTTTTAATTTTACAACAAAATTCGAGTTTTTAGAAATTTAATTGTAAATCTAATAGCCTTTCCATCATTTCCAAATAAAGTCAAATTTTGTAAAGTGAGATTACTGCTCTGTATATTTAGTAATCTTTTTACCTGGAAGCATTAAAAATTGAAAAACCGTTGAAGCAAAGACTATAAATATACTAAGATGTTTCACTGCCGTATATTCTACATCCAGTGCATATTTTGTCGATGGACGTACTGCTACTGCCACTTTAAGAGTAAAATCACAAAGAGAGATTATTATTCTCAGCAAACTTGTTACTCTCATCTCACATTAATTCATTTGTATATACGTGCTTACGAATGTGTATATATTTACATTATAAAATATCCAACGTAAACCAATGTTACCGATTGTGTATTTGTATGGTAACAATATGTGTTTTGTTGTTGTATAAAAGAAATAACATCGATTTACACCGAATAATAAATTCATTTATTATCAATATGAAAATTTATTATTCGGAACCTTTTCGATTTTAATTTACTTTACTTTTTTAGTTACTGAATGTTTGCTGTGTTTTTGTATACTGTCTTTTTGTTGCTGTCTTTTTCTTTTATTGATTCAATTTAATCAATTATTTAATTTAATCAAATTTGGGTAAAATCCACTAATGAGCTAAAATAGCTTTAGTGAAATGGCCATATGAATATACTTTATATAGTAATTCATAAAATGTATAGTAATGCCGATTTCTGTAACATTTTTTGTCAGTTGTTCGTATTTTCAAGTAGAAGGTTTTTACGGAAGAAAATTTTTGAAAATCCCTCCATAAAAGTCGGAAAATTTGAAAAAAAAAATTGGTGATTTTAATAATTTGTTCGGGATAATTAGCACAATATTTTTTAAAGATAATAAATTTAATTTAAAATTCCTGTAATTTAATTTTAATTATTAACTTGCAAGTGCCCATATAAAAGGCATAAATAAATTATCGTGGTGTGTTGTGATATTTCATTTGTTGTCTTAATTTTCTTTTTCATCATCTTTTAAATGGATAGAAGATCCGAAAAAAAGTCAGCCTTATAGAGTATATAAAGAAAAATATAATCAGGTGGCAAATTACGACACTCGATATCGATCGAAATTTCAATAGAATTTAAATGTAAATTTTCATCGATATCGAATGCCGTAATTTGCACCCAGCGTTGATAGTTGTTGTTTTTGCTTAAACTTTGTTTTTGTATTTACTTTATTGTTTGAACAAAAAATTTTAGTTTATTTAAAATGTTTGTGAGAAGTTTCCTGAAGAGCTTAGTAAACGGTAGCGAAATGGCCATCGAGAAGTGCTTTTACCTTCAATAATCAAAATCGGTAATTTTAATAATTTGTTCGGAATAATAATATTTTAAAGATTAAAATTAATCTTTTTGTACGAAATTATGGGTGAAATTATTTCTTAATGGCTTTCCAAATGAAAAATAGAAAGTTCTTGGTGTAAAATATGGAAAATTGCGAAAAATGCGATATTTCAAAGATTTTCTTTTTTTTATGTGTTTATTTTTTTTATTAATGCAGAATAATAGATATAATTAAACCTTGACAAATTCTGACATATACATCGGAAATGTATATCCGTTCTAAGAACTATAAAAACACGCATAAAGGTCTTATAAATACTATTTTGTAAAAACAGCAGCTAAAAACATAAATATATATTACGAAGCAATGTGTATAGTGTACTAAAATTGTTATGTCTGGTTTGACGAGAATAACTCTTGTCACAAGAACAGGTTGGAAGTTTCGAATTTGCTTATACTTATGTTGCTAAGAAAGCATTGCTCATGGGAAACACATGAGTGTAAAGAACAAGTACTGGAAAAGTCTAAATTTTAAAGCGCCAGTAATTTATTTTGTTTGGCAATTCTAATTTATAAATGTAGCTATTAAATTCATATTGAGGTTTATATAGTGAGGTTTATATATATTATACCTATATGCTGGTTAAGTAAACTTAACAAAAAATTTAATAATAAATATACATAAATAAGTGCCTTATTTTATTACCATTGTTTGAAATTTCTTAAAAAACATATTAAGTATCCACAAGAATAAATGCTAAAAAAATTACTACATAATTTAGGGTATGATTAGTTCGGTGCGATTATGCATATTTTTAAAAATACTTAAATAAAAATATATTGTTACCCTACAATTACAAGAGCAGTCATATAGTTTCGTTTTTAAGCTTATTTTACAAACAATTTTTAAATAAGTAGGAAAAATAAAATTCAGAAATAAAATTTTATGAAGCACATTCTTGTTTATATGTAGATATGAAAGTATGTATGTACGTTTCTATATGTTAAATGTGTTTTTTATCTCTCAATACTTTCCTTTAACAAAACATTTCTTATGAACATCCACACATATTTTTAAACGCATGTGTGTATAAATCTGTCTTGTTTACAAACTAATATTGTGCTCTCTTGAGTTTTGGTTGCGCTCACAGAAATTTTTTCCTCTTATCTCTTACCCCCGCTACCATAAAACTGCTCATAATTTTTGATTTTTTAAATGTTCAAAGTGCAACATCTTTATAAATTTATTGTCTTTGGTTGAAGGAATGCGATGGATTTTTCGGAATAATTCTTTTTTTTACTTCCTATGAAATGTTACTGCATATTCTATCATATATTCATTATCTTCGGAAATCCCTGCAATAAAATTTTATTGCATTTTGCTTATTTGCAGTGTTATTTGCTAATTTGTAAAAAAAAATAAAAAATTCAATAGAAAAATTTGCAGAAAAGTGGTGTAAAAAACCATCTTTTTCGCTTATTGCTGTTTGAAAAATTTCTTTTAATTTTTTAATGGATTTACCATAAATTCGTAATGAATTTAGCAATGTAAAGCAGTGCATTTTCTTCAGTCTCAGTGCGATAGTTTCAGTGATAAAAATAAATTATAAAATTAAACAAAAATTATACTTTAAATTAAAAAAATGCAAAATTTTGAAATTAAAGAAAAAATTTCGTTTAATTTTTATAAAATCAAGGAAAAAAGAGGGCGAAGCAAAATATGGGATTCTTTCGGTACAATAAGAGATGAAAACGATGTCGAAATAGCTAATTTTGTTGCTTGCAAAATATGTAAAAATGTGTATTAATAGAATAAAAATTCCTTGTCAAGTTTAAACAAACACAAGTGCTATGTGACATTAAAGGATCAAAATGAAAATAACTTGACCGAGCCAAACCGAGAAGCAAAAAAGATTTGCACCGGCGTTTTGACGGATTGGATTCTTGGAGATATTTGCCCATTCTCTTTGGTCAAAGCTGAAGGTCTAAAAGCGTATGCAAAATTAATGATATGCAATGGAAATAAATTTGGAGCAACCTAAAAGTAGATTCGGTCATACCACACCCATCAGCAATACATTAATAATTCACTTCAAATTAATCATATAGTAACAGCTTCGACAAAATTGGTGAAGTTTTATAAAAAAAATTGTGATTTAAGCACCTCTCAAGAGTTTTTCACCAACAAGGTGGAATACCGTTTATTTCAACTTGCTTTCTATAAAATCGAATTTTGCTGATATACAAAAACTACTACAAGAGAAAAATTAAGTAGAAAAACTTTGCGTTATAAAGGAATATTATCTAGAGCAACTTTTAGCTATTTTAAAGCCGTTCATGGATGCTTCTAAAGAATTTGAAGGCAGCTCGTATCCAACTATTCATTTAGTGCATCCCTATATTCAGAACTTAAAACAAATTTGCTCTAGAATTAATGCCGATGAGCACAGCTTTATTACAGAATTTCGATCACAACTGCATGACTTATTACTTTCCTTAGTTGAGAGTAATATTACAATTTATCACAAAGTAGCAATATTTTTGTTTCCACACGCTAATCAATTAACTCAATTTAACTTAGAAGAACAGACAGAAGTATTAGCTAAATGTAAATCATTATTGAGTTACTATTCCAATGAAATGGTTTTAGGTAGCGCATCTGTTGAAGTGAATTCGTCAAAAATATAAACCCAATCAGTGATTGAAAATGATTAATGAAATATAAAAAAACCAATGTTCCTTTACATAGCGATTTTAATGTTTTAAAATGGTGGAACGATAGAAAAAATGAATTTCCATTTTTATATAGATTAAGTAGTCGAATATTTGCTATACCAGCATCTAGCGCACCTTCTGAAAGAATATTTTCGATTGCTCGTTGGCTAATAACAGATAAACGATCAAAACTTGACTTAAGTGGAAAATCGTTTAATGAAATTTTATTTGTAAATGTTAATTGCAAAGACTGATTTGTAATTAATGTTGTTTTTTATGTAATTTAGTTTCTTACTTTTTATTATAATTTTTTATTGTTTTTATTTACTAATTAATCTTTTTATCATTTTATTATTTCTGGTTAAATTTGAATTCCTGTTACTTTTATGAAAATGTTTTAGTTTTTAATTTTTATATAAGATTTTAGGAAAATATAAACTGAATTACTTATATTTTTTACACCAACATAAATTTCTGAACTTGCTTTTTAAAAGCTTGCTTTTTAAATAAGTTGATTGGTTTTATTTTCATTTCCGAATTACCAAAAGATATATGTGACGTGAGATGATGGAAATTCAATCAAAAGTATCTATCTTTTTATAATTTTATGAATCTGCATATATGTACATACATCTGTGGACTTATGACGTAATGTTTAAAGAATTTGTTTTAAAATTTTGTATAAAAATTTGTTTCATGAAACTATTATAAATGCAGCATATATCTTCGGTGAAGGCCAAGATGTCTTTCCGTCATATATTTAATATTGTTTAATAAAAAAATAGAATTATTAACAATAATATATTTGTTATGAAAAAAACTTTTGCACAATAAATATTATTGAAATGCATAGGACACTTTTTTAAGTCATTTATTTGCTGTCGTAAAAATTTTTTATTAGTTCCTTCACACAAACATATTCCCATACAATACACAGGTATATTTCTTGTCGACATACAATAAGTACTTATGGTGCAAGCATGTAGGCAAGCAGTTATTGTCAATCTCATTCTCTCATGACTCGCTCACACCACAACTGGTTTGAGAGAGTTACAATACCAACTTGTAACAGAAATACAAAATAACATATCTATACTCACTCACAACAAAAAACAAATGAAAACTGGTGTGTTTGGTTGTAACTGTGCACGTCTTTAATATATATCGCACTTGTTCAACTAAAGAGCGTCAACTCAAAATTTTCAGTTTTTCACTTTTTGTTAAAAAACAATATATATATTGATCAACTCTAACCACTGTAGATTTTTCCCGTTCTACTCTTTCTTAAAAAAAACCCGTTATGTCGCTCACCATGTCTTCCGAATACTTACTTTTTTTTTTTATCAACAAAACAGATATATTTTTAGTTGTACTTACATGTTTTAACAAAACAATAAGAAATCGAGTGTTATATTAAAGTTAACAAATTATTTTTAAGATGCCATATTTTTTTTATTATATTCCTTTAATATTATCATAAACAGTTTTTTGTCTCTACTGAAAAATTTAAAATTTTGAGTTGAAACCCCTTTATTTGAACAGGTGCGATATACTTTGGAAATGGGTATTGTAGAAATTACAAATGAAATGACAAATTTACTGCCATCTTTATATTAGCGCGTAAAACGTAACGCCTTCTTACTTCGCGCTTTTAGTAAAGGGCTGCACAAAATGTTTTAAAAGTTCTATGTTCTAGTGTACACTACATCCAAACACAGAATTTCAGTGTAAATATAAATATCAAAACAAGCATAACAAAACATTGCTCTCACTAAAACAAAACAAGCACCATTCGAAAAGTTTCTCTTTACAGCTTTGTTAGTGCTTGTGTTTTAAAACAGAGTAGAACATCCAAACAAAAGGCGACAATGAGGTAAAAAAAACGGTAAATCATAGTAGAAACATCGAGTGCACTAGACATATACAAAGCATCCTCACGAAAATACTTTTATACAATATAGAAATGATATGCAAACATACAAATATGTTTTTTTTATTACAGGCTGTTTTATTGTTATATTTTTAATATGAAATTATAAAACTTCGGATAAAAAATTAATTTTTAAAAAATATTTTTATAAAAGGATAGATACTGAACCACGTGTTATTAATTTTAATTCCTTACTATCAATTGCTGAACCCTTTTTAAAATTTTTTGTATAGCACTTATAAAAAATATATTATTTAGTATGACCGAATACAGGCAATTTTTTTTTATATTTGTTAAGTTTTATTACCATTCGTTTTTCTGAAAACCCCGAAATGTAAAAGACAATTTTACTATTATATTTTTAATATAAAAATATTAAATTTTTTTTTTTAAAAAGTATACTTCAGTTTTGATATTCCATATCATTTTTGTTTTAGTTCTGTTATGTTTTACTTCAATGTTGTTCTAAAACACTTTTGTTCTTTAATCTCTATTTTGGTGGCAAAGCAAAACAATTGTGTTTGGAAGTATGTGTTTGAAAATGAGAGTGTTCTATACACACACTACTTGAAATTTACCTGTAGTGCGATTCACTACTCTTTTTTTTTAACGATTTTCGGCTTGTTAAATTAACTTAACAACAAAATGTCGATTTTGCTATTCAGTAACACTTTTAACAATTTTCTATATTGTTAAGAAAGCGACCATAATTTTTGCGTTGTTAAATTTGTCTACAAAATAAACAACGTACAACTTGTGTTTATGAACATTCATACATACATATAAGCCTATACACAGAACATATACATTTATTTGAACGAAAAATAAAAACACAGTTTGTTTTCAGTTTAAGTATATTAAACATTTTTTTTAAACTTAGCACATTTACGCATATGTAAAAATTATTTAAAAAATAAATTTCTTATTAAAAAAGATTGCACATAAACATATGTTTCGACCGTATTTAAGAAGTGGTAACCGCAACTCTACACCAAAACTATTGTTATGCTTTTCCTTTTGTCAAACTCCATACACGCATATAACAAAATACGTATTTATGTGTATAAATTGACATCTAAGAAATAAACACATGCATGTGCCTCGCTTGAATTCACATGTTTTTATTATTCTCTTTTGTGTTTTTCGTTTAGTTGTTGACGGAGATGCCACTCAAATGCAACTTGTGTCTATTATAGTTTAGCGGAAGATAGTGAATCGCTTCATCGTTATTGCAAACAACATTAAATGTTGTCATAAATAACTATTGTCGTGTTGTTTAAAGTTAGTGAATTGCACTACTGATTGCTTATAAGACATTTACATACCTAAATAACTTTGTGTCTTTTACAGTAATGTTAACTCATTTTATTTGATAAAATCCGCTGTATAAGAATAAAGAAGAGATAAAACCGATAGATTGCCTTGAAAATAACTAAATTGTTATTACTTTCAAACCATAACAAAACAAAACAAACCAACAAGCAGCCAACTTCACTTCCTAACGCACTGTCAAAATTGAATGTTCCAATTGCTAAGCGTTGACGCCGTGCTATTTAGGGATGCTTCATACATTTTGGATGTACATGAGAAATTTTGACAGATATCTTGCACTTTACGCGCTAATTTAGGGATGGCAGTTCGTTATATATTTCTTCCACTTTTTGTGGTGAAGAGTATAAAGATATTGTTTTTAATTTTTATTTACATGTACATATACATATATGTATATACTTCTATACATATATTTGTGCAGACAGTATTTATTCAACAATATTTTTAATCAAAAAGTCCAAAGACGATATGGCATAACATCCGATAACAATTTCACTTTACGATCATTTACACTGAATACGAGGGCAGTTGCATAAGACATTTTGCTTGACCGGTGCATACAAACTTTCCCATGTGTTCAGTTTCTGTGATATTAAGTAGTAATCTATCTATTAATCTACGAAATTCTCGTAACAGTGATACATTTTGATAATTTACATTCAATAGGATACCAATTCCATAAGGTGTTTTGCAACTACTTTTATAAAAGTCTAAGAACTAAAGAAGATTTTTTATAAGTATTTGATGTGAGTAGACGTTTTTAAATTACTTTTTGGAACCTCTATTTTAAAAACTTCATTTTTTAATTTATTATGAAGACAATAATTTACATAAACAAAAAAGTTATTTAAAAATTTTATATTAAATTTTTACTTATTTTAATTTCGGAAACTGCCTTTTGTTAATCAAACTGTATACATACATGCATATATATATATTTTGTTTGCAAATTCTAAATAATTTTTATATTTCATTGATTGATTTGTGTTTTTTAACCGACTTCAAAATAATTCTTACAAAAGAAGAAATCTCACTTCAAAACAGATTTCATTTGTCGATCTATAGCAGTTCAAGAGTATGGACACATACATAAATTACATACATAAATTAGGGCACCCATATATTCCATCTGCAAACTTTATACTTGTTCAACTGTTTAGCAGTTTGGCAATATACATCAAAAAAGAGCAACATTAAAAAAGCAATATTCAGACGAATTGATAACCTCATTTTTTCAAGGAATTTTACAATAATTTTTATATTTCGTTGGAAATGGCTAGAGGCGGAACCTTTATAATTTTTTACCTAATTTTTCTTTTATTCGCATTTGCTTTAGGTGTCTTTAAGATAGCATAAAGAAATTTACTTGTACATACAGAAGGGAATTTAAATTAAATAAGCAAAAAAAAAAAGACCACCAGCTTTTTGGTGAAAATCATTAATAACTTTTTAACGAAAAGCGCTATCAGAACAAAACTTTAAATCTGTTTATTTTAAATTTTATTGAGAATATAGCAAATGCCTTAAAGTAATAATCCTATAATTAATAAGAGTACTAAGCCAAAAAATTCTAGGTTAAGGTCGGCCAAAATTAACAAAAAAAAAAATTGTATTCTAATCAAAATTGCACTGTAGCCAAATCAAGAGCTATTGCGTTTGTTAGTGGCGAACCAAGGTACAATTATTTTACTAGGTAGCAGCTGCTCTACAACAAATAACGCATTGTAAAAACAATAAAGCTTTTTATTGTTGCTTTGTCCGGTGGACACGTCAAAATGCAAAGAGAAATAAGAGAGAATTGCTTGTAAATCGTAAAAATGGCAATTTTTGAAATTTCCAACTTAGAAACAACAATAAAAAGCCATGTTATTTTTGTAATAAAAGCAAATAAAAAGAGAAATCAGCTGGGCGGGCGACACTACCTGGTAAAAGAAATATGCCTTTTGTCGAAGGTTATTTTGATCAATTCGACATGTACGCCTCAGTCTTTTCATCTAGGAAATGTGGTCGGAATGGCAAATGAACATTTTTATAAATTGTTTATTTAAGTACAAACAAAAATCGTACATGAGTTCGGACTCAATACTCTGTTTCCACTAGGCTAATGGATTTCACGGTTACTGAGCTCAACTTTGGCAGAGTATCCGCAGTGTTTGGTTGAACGGGATTAGATGGTTCTAAGAAGACTTGGGGCACTGGCGAGGGAGTTAATTGCGTTATTAGGGCAAGATCGAGCCCTTGCGTCTCAGAGCGGAAGCGTCTCCTTCTAAACCTCAATTAACGTAACTTATTCCACTTCTCCTAATTTACGTTCAGCACCTTTAAATTGATTGCTTGCGTATTAAATTTTAATGCTAATAGCAAAAACCTGCTCAAGACACTTAACTATACCGTACGTAAATATTTATACTAAGACTGCTGCTAAAAACGTCCCTTTCTCACATTGAAACTTTTAAAACCAGAATACAAAAATCTGTTTTATCCTTTTTCCTTAAATACTGCAAACATTTTGTTTATTTAAATATATTAACATTTTAACTGATATGATAATGTTTAGATAACTTTTTGCTTTCAGTTTTGATGTTTGTGACAAGAGTATTTTAGCAGTCCAAATAAAATGGATACCAAAAATTTTATAGGTATTTGCTTTATATTGATACAAACATTTTAAACGCAACACAAATTGTGGTCATCATTTTGTCTTTATTTTGCATTTTATACAAAATGAATGTAAACCCACGACACCAGTAGTTATTGTTCCAATTATCAGTGGGCTGTAACTCATGCTGTGTAGTAACCAGTTCTTAAATTCTAATTTTGTGAAAAACACAAAATGAAAATATTTTCATTCTCAGTAAATGTTGCCAACAAGACAAATGGCCTCAATATTTTGTACACATAACAATGCAGCCTTGGTTTTTCTTCAACTTATTTGGCGCCAAAGTACATATAAACAAAGAATTGGACGAGAAATATAGATTCCAATAAGTCTAGCGACTGCAATAAAGAATTCTTGTGTACTCAAACATACATTTACTTTTTAATTGTGGAAATAACACATTAAAATAAATTTTTTATATGCCAAGGAAAGTGTGTGGGAGAATTGGAGCAATACTTCTTTCTGTAGAATTAAAAAGCGAAAACATGACTACTTTTGCAATCATTTAAATAAAAGAGAACTAAAAAAGCGGCGATAAAAAGTTTAAATCATTTTTTTTTAATTAAAGTGGATCTACATTTATTGATAAGTTTAATTCGAAAATGCTTATCATATGAAGAATTTGTTCGATCCAAAATAATTGTAAACACTTTATAACCCAGCATTTAATATTGCATAACTTTCTAATGCGACATTAGATTTAAATAAGAGTGACCTTATTTGAAAGGAATTACTTTCCCTTCTGCAACATGTCTTGACTGGCAAACAAATTTAAAGCAGATTTTAAATACGCTTAAAAATTATTGCAGTTTTTTTTATTGCTGATACAAATTTTTTAAATTTTGCCGAAGGGACCGTTGAGGGGGGATTTTTTAAAGTATCGATAGTTCTTTTGGAGCCCCAATATATAAGGACGTGCCAATGGCCCCTCTTATTTTTGCGGTCACATACGACATTCACCTTTTTATGTCGTTTATGTTAAAATTCAAAGGCTTTAATTTCTGAAACTATTATTATATTTGATTCAATGTGTTACCACACAACGTTCTGGAGGCCGTAAAATAATTCGGTATCAAAAAGCCTATTTCAGTAACTATGTCAATTACTTTAATTTTGCTTTAACCCTCGACCTGTTTATAAAACAAATATTTTGTCTTTTTTTTTGTGTGAAACAACTTTATTTTGTTTAAATAAAACCACGGGAATATTCAATTAAAATAATAAAATTTTATACAAATTAAATTATACGTAATTTTTTGCCGTACACAGTGGATAAAGAAAATTAACGGTCTAATTTATAAAAAGCTCCTATTTTAGATTTAAAATTTACAATAGTTATTGAACACTTTTCGTTTAATAAATCATTTATAAAAATTTGTATTAACAAACACACAGCAGTTTAATAGCGAATCTACACTTCTAACGTTTTACCTGGCAACTCCAATTATCATTTTATACTTACTGCTTTTAAAACCCAATTTTCAGTTAACCCGAAGACCGAAAATGGATTTCTCTTTATATTTATTTTACACCAAAAAAGGAACCTTTTCAGTAAAAATGTTTGTTCTGGTTACTGCAAAATATACGAACAAGAAACGTACTAACAAATTTGTAAATAAATATGTTTTGTAAGTTTTGGTGACAGATAAAACGAAGAGTATTCGAACAAAGAGTTTTATAACGAATTGTTTACATTTTTTTTATGTACTTCCCTATTAAAATAAATTTGTTTTAGAGACGTGCTTTTACCTTTAATAATCAATATCGGTGATTTAAAAAATTAATCGGGAAAATAGCACGAAAAAAAGATTTTTTGTGAATTTGTTTTTATTTTATGCGTAGTAGCTACAAAGTTCAAAAAATTAGTTTTGAGGAAAAAATCTAATGTGGTAAAACCTTGGAAACCTCATGTTTTTAGAGTTATATAAAATTCGCAATTTTTCAAATATTCGTAGGGTGACTGGCCCAATATGGATGACACACGAAAGATTTTTAAAACAGATTCCAGGATCCTTACAAAAATATGTTGGCCCATTACAAACCAATTATATGTTTTTTAAGTTTTTAATTAAAATATTTAATTTTGATAATATTTGTACTTTGTTAAACTAAATTTGCGCTTTTTGTAACAAAAATATTTTGCTATATGTATATAATTATATATGTTTGTGTTTTAGGGAAACTAAATCCAATATGCGATATGTATGGCGCCTGATAGAAATTTTGATAAGGTCTTCAAAGTGTTCAAGATTTAATAAAATATTTATAAACACTTTAGCGATAGATAACTTTTAAAATATGGGTCACCGACGATTTTGTCATTTTACATTTTCTTCTTGAAATTACTTTTTCTACCTCAAAACAAGCATTTTTTTAACAAAATATTTTAATAGCAAAATTCTGTTTGTTTTTAGTTTATAGTGGGGTAGAGGCTACAATAAAAATTTGATATTTATTAGAGGCTTACAAAAGGTTTTATAGGCTATTTAACGTTTGTAAATACTCTTTTATCGACTTTTGCATAATAAAGGCTTGTAAACTCTTAAAGTATATTTATGAATTAGACTGTAAACCATTGTTGCTTATTGTTGTTTTTTTTTGCTAATCTTTGATATTTGTCTTTAATTTATTGTTTGAACAAAAATCTTTAGTTTATTTAAGATGTTTGTGAGAAGTTACCTAAAGACCTAAGTTAGTGAAAGCGAAATGGTGATGTGTTTTCACCCTCGATAATCAATATCGGACTTAATAATTTATTCGTGATAGAGAACACGATGTTTTTTGTTTTATTCAACAAATTGATCTCTGCACTAGTATGTTTACCGCAGATATAGCAAAACAAATCTAATTTTTTCAAACAATTGGACATTTTTGCTAAAGTAAATCTTACACGTAAACTGAGTTTCTTTCTTAATTAATTTAGTACAACTATGAGATGGTCAATCTTTTGAAACTTGAATGCAACTGATGCTGTTAACAAAATTACTTGAATATTTAAACGGGCAAGAAAACACACAGAAAAGGACTCAATTTTCGTAGAAGAGGAGTTTTTAATTAAAACATTTTAATTTTTAGTGTTCAATAACTATCTAGTTCTATTTATAATATGGAAAACATCGATATTTATTATTGCAGTAATTCATACATACATAAGTATTATTTAACCTTTTTTAACATTCCCAAATGCAATTTTAACAGATTTTTTACAACCCCAATTATTACCCTTTTCACATCACATTTGAAAACATTTTCAGTTTCAACTGAAATTATATACCTATTGCAATACCACTGATAAATATTCTAGTACCTGGTTTTATTTAGGGACATTCCCAAATTTGTGGAATTTTAACAACCACAATTCCTAATTATATTATTTTGTACATCCAAATTGACCTGATTTATCATAAAATTTAATTGCTTTTTCAAATTTTTGAATTTTTTTTTATATTTACCTGTATTTTTTTTTTTTTTGTTTGTCTATGGTCATTCTCGAATTGGTTTTTTCTAAAACAGATTTTTTAAAACCACAGTTATTATACCTTTTCACACTTAATAAAATCTGGTTTATAAAAGGGCAGTAAGTAATAACGATTTTCGTAAAAGCATTCATATGCTTATCGCTGAAATATGCTGGACATTGTATGATAATGAAGTGGAATTGGCTAGAGCTAAAAAAAAATGTAATTAATGGTATCCAAATTTGCTTTAAAACAAAATTCTTAATAATAGCGAAATTAACCCTAAGCTCTCTTTTGTTGCGTCTTATTTCTGACTTTATGGTTAAATTTTCCTTTTTGGTGTATTCAGGGACTTATAGTAAAATTTAACATTTTTGTGGAATATTTTAACCCTCTAAACCTCTGTTTTAATGGTGTGTTTTGATATTTTTTAAAAGAAGGACAAAAAAGACACATATCTTAAGGAGTTAGAGGGTTGACATTTCTACAAAAATGTTCTCCGTAACATTTTACATAAATTTGCTGAACACATTTTATACCTAAAATGTAAGGGTCACATGGTTTCTTATGCCGTTTGACAATAAGAATGTGCCAGAGCTGGGAAATTTTAACCCCCTCTCAAATGAAATTCAGATGTAAACTTTAAAAACGCCGATACACGTATCTCTTTTTTTCGTCTCCTCTATCAGAATTTATAGCCCGGATCTTGTAATTTTTTGGTGTGTTGTACAGTGTAATCAACTAAAATATGACCACTAAAGTAAAAAATGCTACAGAAATAAATATATTTTTATAAAATATACATATATAACAATTTAGGTTTAGAGCATTAGGCTCTTGAGTCACTTTAATAATTTATGTACAAAAATAATTTTTTTTGTTTGCTTAACGCATTTCCTTAATAAAAAAAGCAAATAAATTTCTTTTCTGTGACTTCAAGAACGCAATAAAAACAACAAATATTAAGATAAAAAAATATACTTATTTCATTATTGTTGTTTCTCATATTATTGCAGATAACTGTGCATGGTGTGCAAGAGAGCGTACGAATGGAAAATATGAACAGCTTAACGACTAACTGTGGAGGCAGTTAAGAAACAAAAGAAATAAAATTAAATAGGAAAAATCAACAAAAAGGTGATAACTTTACTACCATCACATACCACCACATCCCCGTTACAGCAAATAGAGGGCAGAACGAGCTGATTGTGTATGCATTGGTGCATGTATAAATACTGCTTTGATTGCGATGGCAAATGTTTGTCATTTTCAAACAACTAAACATAACAATAACGAAGAACTCAAAAAGAAAACTTTTTAAAGGGACCTACAAGAAAAACCATTAAACAGGAAAAACAAGCATAGGAACAAATACAAACAAATATGTGCAGTGATTAAATGTTTTTAAACTCCAGCTACCCCAGATTGTTTATGTGTGGTAAACAACCAGCGCCAACTAGTAAAGAAAATAATTTTCGAAGAAAGAACAACACAATCAACTTCACATTAGCGAGGATAACGGGCTGCCAATTTTCCTCCTTAAACGCACCTATATCATGAGTGGCCTTTAAATATCTATTTAAAATGCTTAAACCCGATTGTTATGTAATAGTAAAGCAGTTGAATCACACATGAAAAACAAACGATAATTCGTATGTAAAGCAAAAAACAGAAATCAAATATAAAAATTTCAACTAGAATTTTTTAGTTTCATAAACTAAATTGTTCAGTAAGAATGATAATGTTTAGCAGTATAATTATTATCAATATCTGTGTATTAAAAAAGTTTCAAAGGAATATTTTTATAACATTAAACCCGCGGTGCATAAATTATTTAAGCTACCGCTTACACATTTAATTAAATCTGAAATTGAAAAAGTGAATGTGACCAACAAAATATTGTTAAAAAAGTAGTGTTAAATATCTGCAGGTTGCACAATTTATTTAAAACTATTAAATTTTATACCTCTATCTAGTGCTCAATTACAATATTGTTTTATATTTATTTTCATATATTAACGGAGCAGTAAATTAAAGGATGAAAACAATAATAAAGAAAGTGACACAAAACGAAAAGAGCAACTGTTAATGAGAAAAGATAAAGCAATTCAATACAGCAAACCATCAACATCATTTTATTAAAAATCTCCAACAGTAACACAACCAACGACACTATTACTATTTAGAAATTACAAACTACTAAAACTTGCAAGTTGTACTGTTATACTTCTTAGCTGTTGAACGTTAAAAGATCAAAATAAAATTTTTATTAAATTTCGCAGAATTTCCCATTGTCAAGAAAACAATAGAAATAATAATAAAAAAATATTATCATAAAATAAACAAACGAAGGAAGACATCTCTTAAAAATTTTCATATAAGATGAAAAAAAATAAATTGAATTGAATTCTTCATGTAAAAAATTGTGATAAGAATTTTAAGAATCTAAAAAATAAAAATAATTGAATGCAAAGAAAAATTAACAATAATAAAAGTAACTTAAAAAAAATACTCCTAAATTAATATTCAAAACGAAGTTAAAAAACATTCAAGTAAATTAAGGAATTTTTTTAATGATAATTTCAAAATAAAAACAGAAATATTTTTGTATCTTTTAAAAACAATATTTCGCAATTGCGAAATAAAGACATTATTTTTAATATTATTATTTATGAATAATTTAAATTATATTTAAGTTAAAAAAAACAAAATAAAGAAAAGGCGCCATAGGTTTCTTTTAAAGAATTCAAAATGTTTTTATCAAGTGCTTTTTTGCCACATTTAGTTAGAATTAGTTGGTTGCTTTTAAATTAAAGCAACAATTTTAAATACACAGAACTTTAAAAGAAGTTGGTTTACAAATGATAAAACACAATTTAACGGATACTGTTTATCCGTTTTTAATGCGAAAACTGCAAATGCTTCAAACTTCACAACTGTTACCGCAACAACAGCAACAAGTGTTACCACCGGCTAGTCTCGACAATGATAAAATTGGTGAATTCGATTCGGCACCCATCTCTATACACGACTTTATCGACAGTGTCCACACCAATGCCAAAGAACATTTCCTGCTAAATGACAGTTTAGTAACGGGGTTGGCCGACAACAGTAGCCAGTTGTATAACACTACGAATTTAGACACTTATTTTGTAAATGAAACACGCCTTGCTGACTTTTATGACCAGGAAATATATTTGCCCTGCGAAGACGTCTACAATCCAAACGATCATAATACGATAGTCGAATTTTGGGTTTGTGGCGTTTGTCTAAATATAGTCGGTGTCCTTGGCATTGTAGGTAATATTATATCTATGATAATATTGTCTCGTCCTCAAATGCGTTCTAGCATCAATTATTTGCTCATTGGCTTAGCATGCTGTGATACTGTTTTAATTATAACATCTGTTCTGTTGTTTGGCATACCGTCCATTTATCCCTACACTGGACATTTCTTTCTTTACTACAATTACATCTATCCCTTCATATCACCGGTACTGTTTCCAATAGCTCTAATATCACAAACGGCCAGTATTTATATGACATTTACTGTAACGTTAGAGCGTTATGTGGCCGTTTGCCATCCTCTGAAGGCAAGAGCTCTGTGTACATATGGACGTGCCAAAGTTTATGTGATAGTTTCGGTTTTATTTGCTATCCTGTATAATCTGCCTCGATTTTGGGAGGTCCTGCCCATTGAAACTAGTATTCCAAATAGCACAGTGATTTTACATTGTGTACGACCATCGGCACTAAGACAAAATCAAACATACATAACTGTTTATATACTGTGGTGTTATTTCATTGTTAACTATGTCATACCATTTCTAACACTCGCCATACTCAACTGCCAGATATACAGGCAGGTAAAGAGGGCGAATCGAGAACGCCAACGATTATCACGTTCTGAAAAGCGAGAAATCGGTTTGGCGACCATGTTGTTGTGTGTAGTAGTAGTCTTTTTTGTATTTAATTTTCTGGCCCTGGTACTTAATGTGTCCGAGGCATTTTACAATTTTATTGATCACTCACTGGCGAAAATTTCCAATCTTTTGGTGACCATCAACAGCAGCTGTAACTTTCTTATATATGTTATCTTTGGCGAGAAATTTAAACGTATATTTCTGTTGATTTTTTTCAAACGCCGCCTGAGCCGCGACCAACCCGATCTTATACATTACGAAAGCTCAATATCCAACAATGGTGATGGCACTTTAAATCGTCGATCTTCAGGCCGTTTCTCACGACATGGTACTCAGCGGAGTACTACAACCACTTACTTGATGACGGGATCGGGAAATAGTACTGTAAATAATGGCCGCATAATGAAAAGTGCCAGTATGGCTGGTGTTGTTAAAATCAAACGGGGTAGAGCTCCTTCACCAGGCCCAGTAGTATATTATCCGGCGCGAGACGTTCAACGCACCTCGCCGATTATGATTATGTCAAATAATAACACTCCCTTAGGTTGTGATTGGATTGATGCAAAAAATGATCAAATGACTTCAGGGTTCTGAGATATCGATGTATTTTTCCAGCTTTGCAATGAGCATTTCATATATCACGCAAATTTCATCATTAACAAATAATATATCATTTAAAAAACAAAACTTGTACTTATTAAATAAGGATTAAGGATGTGTAAATATTTAAGTAAAACAACTGAATAGCTTTAATAAATATCATAGATATAGATTGGTCGATTATAAAACCACTCTACGATAATTATATAAATTGTGTTAAAATGAATAATATTAAATAAATATTTTGCAAAAATTGTATATAAATATTAAAAATTTAAAATAAATAATTTCTCTATTAAAATTTATTCTCATAAAAAACTGAATATCGCTGGTCTCATGTAGAAAGGCCCTAACTCGTATATTTGCAATTATCAGAAGAAAGTAAAAGCATAATAGAAACTGTATTTATCACAATATAATTGCATTCAAATTTTGTGACAAGGCGTATCTGTGCAAAATGTATTGGAATCACGAAAATCCATGGTAGGGCCTTTCTACATGAGATCAGCGATATTGATATTTTTCTTATTTTCATTACAGTTTGGTTTGTATGAAAGTCGGCAGATAAACACTTTATAGTGATTACAACTACATGTTAACACATTGTTGACCGGCAATTTTACTGAAAAGTTATCTCATGTCAGCGGCTATTATTTCGTAATTGGAAGTGGAAGTAAAACAATAAAAATAAACTTTAATAACTTAATAATAACTTAATAACACAGTTACCACAATTTGATTCACATTAACTCGGACAATCAAATAAAGAATCCGCGTATAATTCCTTGAAAGGTTCTTCATTACGTTCCGTCATCGTTTTTTAAAGTTTTTTTTTAATTATTAGCCTCCTTCGTCGGTACTTCTTCTTTATATCATATTCGCCGGCAAAGTAAAATAATTAATCATCTGTCTATCTCTTTTCTATCCCTTTCCTAAAGAATGTAGTACGGTTACTAGTAACTAAATAGGTTATGTCTGAACTGGTTCTTCTATTAAAAAAAAAGCTACTCGTCTCGCTCAGTACATAAAGTATTGTGTCATGGTCAAACAATTATTGGATCGAATATTCTCAAAATAAGCAAAAATACCAAATTGGAAATTTTTCTCTTTTGCCCATAATGTCCCCTTCATTGAATACTTTCAGCAACAATTCGGAGTATACATAGCTTTTTTATATCGATTCTTCGTCAGTCTCAGGAATTGCGGCTCTGTTCCCTCTGGCCTACACCCGTATAAGATCCAGCAACTGCAGGAATTAAAGCAATGAGACCATTATATGCGTCGTTCTTTTGCCAATTTGGCTCTAGAGCAGTTAGTTATTGACCCGTTGTCAGTTCAGCAATGAGGTTTATTTTGGCTTAACGGGTTAATAAGCAAAATTGTCGTATATGAAGTGAGACCAATCCACAACATAGCCTACAGACTGCATTACATTCACACGCTGGTTCAAAAATGAGGCCGGATCTCTCATTACGGTCAATGGAGATCGTTTCCGCACCATGAATATTGATTTTTTGTTTGAAAATATGGATGACGACGATGGACGAAATGTGGTTTTAACAAGATGGCGCTACGTGCCTTTTGACGCCTTTGGATTATTTGTTGTGGGGCCACGTAAAGTTATGGTTTATGCTGATAAAACAGCAACAATTGACGCTTTGGAGGCCAACATTGTTCGTGTCATGTTCTGATCTTTCGTGTTAAAAAAATTCTTCATTACAATTTAATTTTTTCTGTTATTTTGTACAATTTAAAGTTATATCGGGTTTAAAAAACACCCGATATATAATTTCCTTGTATGTCCGGATGTATGAATCGGATTTTCTAAACGGGAGCTGTTCGTGACTTCAAATTTCTTCAATTAAAATGTTAATTCAGAAACGGGATCTAGCTCTTATGAAGCAATGTTCACCTCTAGTCGTTTTTTATATTAAAGCAGTGCGTAACAATATATTTTCGCTACCTGCGGAGCCATTAGAGTGTACTTTCTTTGACGTGATTGGCTATTCATCGTGAATGTGATTATCTTCATTTTGTGTAATACCTGCCGCATTTATTTTGGAAAGAAGGTGAGGATTCCTACTTAAGTTTAAGGAGCGTTTTGCCATATGCAACAAAACGTGATGCTGCTTCTTACAATAAAGACATCTCGGAGAGATTTGCTTGTGACAAGAGGGTTTGTTCATTGCGTTGGTGTAATTTCTGAAACTGAAACAATCTTTTAACATTCTGCTACCTGCAAGGGGTTCTACTGCCTCATATTTGCCGACAAGATTTTGTAATATTTGGGACCACTTTACACCGTACGCCTTACGTCTGCATTAAGAGTCGGCATATAACCACCTTACGCAGAAGAGCATGTAAGAAAAAATAAAAACGTGGTCCATTTTTTGGTGTTTTTTGTTAAAGCCTAAACATTTTTTATAAGCTTCAAAAATCACTAGAAGAAAACTGCTTTTGGCTTTTCTAAAAATTTTGATAAAGTTTTCCTGATAAACTGGCTTAAGCAACCGTCGAAATACGTTAGATACCTGCTGTTCAAACCAACAAATAAATTTCATTTGCATTTGAAAATATTATAGGATATTAACATAAAACTTTACGAGGAGATTTCAGTGATTGTTCCGAAAGTGAAAGTGTAACATCTGGTAGTTAAGTAGAGATTAAACGTAGAACAAAAGGGTCACCACTTTTAACTTCAATACCTAATGTGCTAAGTGTTGCGAGAGAATCGTTGAACAAAGATTGAATCTAACATATTTGCCCTATTCACAAGCCCCCTAGTACGTGCTAAGTGCTAACAAAATACAACGGTGCTAGCTGTGTTGTTGGTAACTTTCATGCAAACATGCGATACAACACTTAGTACTTTTTTTCATATGTTTTTCAAACGTTGTATTTGTTTAAATGTTTTATGTTTAAATGAATTATTATTTTTGTGTTCATGTGTGAATTATATTAAATTAAATTGAATTAAAAGATATTTTATTAGTTTTATTTATTTAATTTATAGATTTGACTGATTTATTAGAAAGTTGAAGTTGAAAGTTGCCAATATAATAACTGTTCTTTAAGATTTAATATTGCTTAATGACTCAATTTCTAATATTTTGTATGGTACCGCCATCACCTATACCAAAAATAGATGCTACCTTACGAACACAAGCACCATTTCCTGAAGATCCCAAGCAGTTAAGTACACTTTTAAGCTGCAAGTCAATGCGTAGTTGAAGCTTTTCGCCGATTGTGTGAAAAACCTCGTCATTTTTTATAAGGTTGAATATATAGGCCAATTCCTCTGGCCGTAGTCGTATAATATGAAGAAATCTGTTTTCATCAAAATATCTCAAAACCCGATTATGCCATAATGATGATTTTGGTAGCCCTAAATGTATAATTCTGCGACTGGCGAGCAAGTACATTAGGTTCATCCTAAAAATGTCTTGAATTTCATCCTCACACAAAAAATTTTTTAATTTACTTTTTTCTGTTTTCTCCCCCAATTTGGCTTATAAATAACAAATGATGAATAGCACTTTTCTTCTTCTTATTTACTTTTTGACGTATGGAGTACAATGTACAATGGCACACTAATACAATGGTTGTTCACAAAGAAGTAAACAAAAGGTAGTATGCAATACTACCTACACCTTAGCAGAGCTTGTGAATACGGCAATTGAGTCACTATCCTCTTTAGTTGCGTATGGTATATGAAAATAATTTTAATTTGGTTATTCACCTAATTTTAAGAGCGTTCCATGCAAGTTTATACTTTTCGTGGGAAAGTGAATATCTTCTTACTATGGCACCTTCCTCACCTCTCGTTTTATGACATAACTTCATGACGGGAGGCAGTTTCGTCTGAGTAATGTGAGGTGCAGGCTTATTCTAAATTGCGATGCGAAAGAAAATTGGTATTCTGTTAGACTTTCGCAATAGCATTCGCAATTTATTTCAAATTTTGGCAACGCTGCTCAAATAAACCTGAATGTCAACAAACGTCAAATTAGAAAAACAAAAAATAAAGAAATAAATTGTTTGTGTTTGGCTGTGAAAATTGTTAATTGAATTAATTTTAGGAAATTCTGTACGAAAAAAATAAAATAAAAAAAGATTCTGTGGCACTGTGGTTCGAGGATGAAGAAGGGCGTGAGCAAAATGAAAGGATATAGAGATGATTGCTCAGAAGCAATTGTTGCCCACAAAGAAAGGTGCGTCCGGTAATCCATTTACAGAATCCGTCAAGTTTAAAAATTTCAAATTGCTGCTCTAAGAAAGACAGTGAATTATATATTGATGGGCTACCGCCAATGTCGGTTTTATTTCGTCTAAGCTTCGTTTGGTGTGTACTTTAAAATCGGCCCAATCTTCTTAAAGTTGAAGTCAAATAGTTTTGAACTGGTTTATATATTTTATACTTTTTTCCATCCTGCAGCTTCTCTAGTAGGTGTTCCATTGATATTTAAGTCTTCACTTAATGTTGACAGAAAAGTTAGCGTCTAATTTTTCTTGTATTCTTTGGAAAACGTCCGCATACATTTGTAAATAATTTTTCTTTCTAAAAAATGTTTAGAAAATTAATTAAAAAGAACCAAAAAGCCGAAAATAAAGTAAAATTTCATTAGTTGACAAAAAATATTTGCCGACTGACGTGCATTTGGTGTTTTTAAAAGCCTCTTGAAATTGGCTGTGCTTATTCATAAATTCTATCTTTTTTTAATATTGACGCGGTTTGGTGGTCTTGTTGCTTGCTTCCCTAAATTAAATAATAAATATGTAATGAATAAATAGAAATAGATGTTTGTACTTTGCGAATGCTACTTTGTTGTCGACTAAATTTTGCAAATTTGAGATGTGCTTTCGCAATTTAGAATACCGACTTGTCAACTTTTAGCATTTAAAATGCGATTAAAAAAGAACTTTGCGAATATCGCAATACAGAATAACGACTATTCGCGTTTATGTATTTTCGCATCGTATTGATTTTGTCATCGCAATTCAGAATAAGCCTCCTGCTGTAGAGATCTCACGATGTGAAACTATTCATAGCTTCACTAAAAACCTGTGTGTCACCTGTGTATGTTTTATATAGTTATTTGAACTGTCTGATACGAAGGTTTGAGTTAACGCTTATTCTTGCCCAGCAAAAAATTTTAGAAAAGGTAATCGAGTGTGAAATTAAGCATTTTTGGAGGAAGGATTTCCCAACTAAAGTAAATTTTTTAAAGTATTTTCTTTTGACTTACTGAGCTAATTAAATTATTACTTCCATTTTTGCGAACTAATATAATGTGCTTTGTAAGCGAGCTGTAGCCAAGGTGGTAAGCACGTTGACTAAAAATCTGGTTGCCCTGGGTTCAACCCATGCGGCAGTCAAAAAATAAATAATGTTTTTTTTCTGTTTAATGGTATATATACATATTCAGGTTAACATTAAAACATGCAGCCTCCTTCGTCGGTACTTCTTCTTTGTAGCATATTCGCCGGCGAAGTAAAATAAATAATTAAATGGGTATATCTATCTCCTTTCACCACCTGTATATCTCTTACCTATCCCTTTTTCTAAAGAATGCAATACGGTTACTTGTAACTAAGTAGGTTATGCCTGAAGTGCTACTTCTCTTAAAAAAAAAATATGGCAGTCACAAAAGTAAGTTATTATATTGCAATTACTATTTAAGGTCTAATGTCAAATTCTTTGCTGGGTGAGTTAGTACCTCATATTTGCTTTCAACGGAAGGCTTGAGTATTATAAATGAAGTTAGTTGGGTTTGTTCCGCCAGTAAATATTATGCTGTTGTTATACCTTTCGGTGAACACCGACATCACTGGCTGTTTGTTTGTTACATTTTTCGAGCCCTTTCGATGTTAGAACATTATTTTGAAGCCATGTTTTGATTAGTACTAATCACCAAGGTTTTTACCGAAAGTTGTTGGCGAGGCAAATTTGATTTCACAGAAAAAAAATAAATATGTTAATTGATGGACCATGTCCTTCGAGGCAGCAGACAAAACACCACGCCTACCACTAATTGTTTTATGTCAGTTGGAACAATCGAGTGATAAAATTGGCGCTCGCCCATATTTTCCGAGTTACTGGGATCTGAAATTTATTTTTTTTTTAAATATCAATGTGGGTATCATTTTAAAGCTTTTGAACAGATCTCTTTTAATTTTTTAATTTTTTGTCACCACAATATTTGCTTTTTTGATTGGAGTTACTTCACTAAACTAGATTTACATAGATGGTGAAATATACTAAGATTCGGCATAGTCGTGCTATATTCGGCTTACTTTTAGGTTATGTAAATTCAGTGCAGAAAAACAAATGGTTTTAAGAAAGGTGAGATAATAAGAAAGATTTTTACATCAAGTATTTCATAAAGTAACTTTGTAAACGTGATTTTCGGTGTTATCGGTAATATTTTACAGTAAAACAATAATAAATTCAAAACCTAAAAAAATATTAGTTAGCATTTAAAAAAAAAATAATTTTCGATTGAAATTTTGTTAGTGTAAGTGAAGGTATAATAGAGATCTTTTAGCGTGGAGTGCTAAAGCCGTATATAAGACCTTCTGTGAAAGTAAGGGAAAAAGTAGAATCGTATTAAAAAGAAAGTCAAACCAGGCTCTTATGAAGGTTTGGAGTAAGAAAGCTTTTTTTACTGCGAGGAGAATTTGCTTATGTTTAATTGCACAATTCAATTTAAAATAAGTATATTTATGGTGCTTTAAGTATACTCCAACTTCAAGGTTTTCAATACCTTTGGGTTTTAAATATTTTAGTTTGAAATCTAAGAAAAAAACAACCTATTCCATAAGCTGGAAGAGTTCACTTCTAATTTAATCACAATCGTGAGTGATTAACGATTGTTACGTTTTCTGGTTCCATTAAAAAACTTTGCGACTTTAACTGTTTTTTTATTGTTTATTCAACAGCGTTTCAGAAATAACTAATGTCTGTTGCAAAAAAGCCAAATCCCTTAACAGAAAACAGTATAAACCAACCATTAATTCGAGGTGCGTTTAAAAAATTATGGAATTGTTTAAAAATGTTCTTGTAACGACTAAAATTTATTAATCAAAATGTCTTTATGGCCTCGTTAAAGTACGAAAAATTTTAATCTTTAAGGGCCATTATTATAACTAGAGGTTAGTAAACGGCAGGATTTTGTTGGGCGATAAAAGGCTTTGCTAAGTTAAACATTTCCTTATTTTTTCAGGCCAACTATTTACGGCGCATTCAAAAGTTGTTTTTTTCATTAACATTAAATAACTAAAAATGATGATATCAAAATAATAAGATTTTTTATGCCAATTAAATAATTTGTTTAAAAATTAGGTTAATTAAAACAAGTTTTCTTCGTTTTATATTTAGAAGTTTATTTTTTATGTAAGCTAAACTGCTTTAACCAAATTAGGTGCATTACGTAGGTTATTTCGTTTTCTCTTCTAGCAGAACTTAACTTTTCAAATGGCTAATAAAACAAAGCCACTATTAGAGGTCCACAATTATTTAAAATAAAATAACGGAATGAATAAAACAAATCAATAGTTATGTTTAATAACATGAAATTAATAAAATTTAAATAAGTTACACACAAACAAGTTTAAATTTGTTGATAGAATACGAGTGTTTTCCTGCAGTAACAAGAAGTAAAATCCAATTAAAAGACTTTTACAAGTTTTAAATGAATCTGTATTTGTTATTTGTATTTGAAATAAGAAAAAGAGAATATATTTATATATATATATATTTTTTTTAAGCCCCCCTCGTGCTATTTATTATTATAAATCTTGCTTGTTCTCAATGAATTCATTTGATGGACACTAACAATTGGGGTGTGAATTATGAGTACAAATGTTTTAAGTCGCCATCAGTTGTGAATGTAAACACAATAAAAAGTCCAAGGAATTAAGGATTCAAATACTGGCAGGGATTTTATCAGTTCATTTAGTCTGTTAATGGATTTTCTTTGTATTCTGTTGAATAAAGCGCGCATTTATTTGTCATTAAAACTTGAAAGCATTTTAAGGAAAACCTTGATATAGATTTTAGTATAAAATTATTTTTTAAGCACTCTGTAGAAAACTACGTTTCAAAAGCTTTTATAAAAATTTTAAATCACAAGTTATGGTTGTTTCTTTAAACAAAAATGTACAAAATAAAAATAATTAAATCGATATTATATATATATTTTACATATAAAAATTGAATCATTCTTTTTTTTTTGTAAATAAGTAAATGCTTTTTGGTTAAAATGTGATAGATTTTGGATTTTTCGGAATATAATTCGGATTGAGCATTTGACGTTAACATACCATTTACTTGAATCCAGATAACTGGAATATTTATATGTGTACAATGCAGTAAAGACTTTATTTCAAAATAAAAGAACAAAATTGCTTAGTCTTTTGAGTACTTTTAGGGGCGGTTTCTGGTCGCTCATTTACTAATACAACGTCATAACTCAAAATTTACTTATATGGGCCTATCTTTTGAACCGTTATAAACAAACGCTTGAAAATTGAACAGAATGTCGATTGCGCTGGCCGTTATAAGAACAAATATTAAAAATTATTAATTAAAGGGTGAGCCAATGGGTTATTTAATTTGATGTATGTGGCCATACTTTTATACAGTTATAGACAGACGCTTAAAAGTTACAACGAACCTGTATTGCTAAGTCCCCCATATCAACATGTATAAAATTTGGATTTCAAAGTTAAAGGGTATCCCAATAGTTAATGTAATCTAATTTATGTGGCCATACTCTTAAACCGTTATAGCCAGACAGCTTGTCGAAAAGGAGATTCGATTCGTAGGCTTTGTCGATTTTTGCTTTTCCGGTATTTTTAAAATTATCAACAATAAACTATTTTGTGATAGATCTAAAAATATTAATTTTATTAAATGTTATTGATTCAGTTTGCGGTGCCTTTCTATGTGACATAATAACAGTTAAAAATAATAATAAAAACGAAACAACTGGCGTTTTATTCAATCTGCAAACTTCTGTTTAATATTTAAAAATATAAAACTAAAAAAACTTTGAATTAGTGAAAATAAAATGCACTTTACTCATCAGTAGAAATTCTATTTTATACCCTGAACCACAAAATTGGAAAAAGGGTAAGTCCAAGTTTATTTTTCCGACCCCACAAAATATACATATATTCTGAGTTCTTATGAATAGCGTACCCGATTGAGCGATATCCGTCTGTCCGTTCGTGTTCTGGTTGAAATAAATTTTTAATTTTGTTTACTACTATTTTTATACTCTGTCACCCCAATGCTTGTTTTTTTGATTGGAGTCACTTCTCTAAACTATATTTGCATATACGGTGAAGGGTTTATAAGATTCGGCATAGCTTGCTTTTACTCGATTTTTTCGGACGTATGGTTGTCTTTTTTCTAAGATATTGGACCTAAAGCTTCAAGACGTAGACAATATTAGAGAAAATTAACCTTCGACTGCGACATACATAATACACATTTTTTAAATAGAATTGTGTTTTGAGTTATATATTTACGATAAATAAGAGCGTAAGTCACGTTGTGCATTGAATAAATATTAATTAAATAAGCGTTAATAAGAAAATTCTGTTTTTAAGTAGATTTTATGATTCTGTAATCTAATGCTTCTGAAGACTGAATACTGGATGAAGCAACAATCAAACCGAATATGAAAGAATTCGGAAGTAGACAAGTTAGTAGAACTGATAAATGGGATGGTGATCAGATTCTGTACAAAACCATTAATATCAACCGTAGACAATTAATTGGAGACTATTAGAAAATATTTCAAGTACGATTGAATGGAAGGACAACTCCATAATTCGGATAACGTAGTTTCAATTTTTATGAAAGGCTCTAAGATGGAAACTGGATACAATCTTCTCTGAGAAGCTTGACCTTTCGGTCTCCCTCGGACTACTACCCGACGCCTGTACAAAGTTTCAGACTAAAATGTATGCATTCCTGGAGCAGCAAAGAGCAGCAAGGGAACTTGTAACGGGTGCGACGACTATTGAAATTTTTGTACATGGTCGGGCTGCCTTCAAGACCCTTTATTTGAAAGTGGTGAAGTCTATATGTGTACTGGCGACACCATGTAAGAGTGGTATAAGATCCTCGATATGAGGACATTCGTGGTTCTGAGCTGTTGCAGATGCATAGGGGGATTAAGGAGCCCCTGGCCAAAATTAGGAATAAGCTAAGGGAATAGGCGCTAAAGGTGGTGGTTGAATTGAAAACCTTCTTTTTTAAGTCGTTTAATAAATTATATTTTGCAGGCCAGTGCATGTAAATATTTAAAGTACACATACAAGTTATTATTGAAAAAGCGTATGAGCTGTGTTAATGACATATTTTTAAATAGTAGTGTCTTAATAAACCTAAACGTATGAAACGAAATGGAGCTTAAGCACCTTAAAAGCTGAAAGACACTTTATTCTTAGAATATGTTGTAATTTTTAATGTGGCTGTTAATTCATGGTGCATGAGTCTCTTTTTAAATGCGATCAAGGAAAGACGTATAAACAATACAAAAGTTAATTTTGTCGGCTGAAATAGTTTTACATTCCTATCTACAATAACAATTATAGAAGAAAATCAAAAGAAATAAAATATTTTTAAACTAAAGTAACAAAAACAAGAACATTAAAACAACAAATATCAACAATAAAAAGTACACGCGAATGTGCATTAAATTATGTAGCATTCTTCTTGATAACAACAAAAATAAGCTGTATGCGTAAACATCAATAGTAAAGTTATCAAACAAAATATGAACAAAGATATTCAAACTGATGATACTAATTTGAGTGACAGCAGTTTTGATGATAATGAATGCAGCTGGCAGCGAGTCCCTGAAAATAGCCGTAAGAGGTCTAGCACTAGAGCTGCAAAACTATCGATGGCAATATCGATAGTATCGATTGTTTTGTTTTAAGCAGACTATCGATATTTTTTTTCGATAGTGATACTATCGACAAAAAAAGGCTACTAAAGACAAAGTCAATAAAAACGGTATGACGAGGACATTGAAATGCAATATGCACTATCCAAATTTCGCCACCTGTAAACCTTTTATAATAATGGTTATCATTACATATGTACTAATGTATATAAAGTGAAAATCTATTTATTATTTGTTGTAGATTCTAACAATAAGGAAGCTAACGTAGTTTATTATTTTTTTTGTTCTGACGCCTGTACATACGTATATAATCAAATGTGAGCTCCTTTTTAAATGACTTCAAAATAAAAGAAGGATGTCATCAATTCGACTGCGGTTTTTTTGGTGTTTGTGCCTGTAGAAAATTTCTAAAACGATTTTGAAAATTTTTGGTAGTATGATTGAATATGCTTTCAGATTGACTCCGTTTTAAAAACAGTTCATAATCTTAAAAATTAAAGGGTGTCCCATACAACATACATACTTCTCACTTGTATTATGAACTGGAAAGGGAACTTCAGTAAAATTTAAAATGACTGTGTATTACTATAGCTCCCAATAACAAAATTTAATACAAAAATAAGTCTAAAAATTAAAGGGTGCCCCCATATAGATGTAAATTTACTTATATGGGCCTCTCTTTTTAACCGTTATAGACAAACGATTAAAAATTGGACAGACTGTCGATTGCTAAATTAAAGGGTGCGCCAATAGTTAATTTAATTTGATATATATGGCCATATTTTGAGCAGTTGTAGACAGACGCTTGAAATTTACAACGAACCTCTATTGCTAAGTCTGCTTTAAGACCAAGTATTAAATTTGGATTTGGAACTTAAAGGCTGTCCCAATAGTTGATGTAACTTCAAATATTTGGCCGAGCTTTCGAACCGTTATAGGCGCTGAAACTTAAAGGGACTTGTATTGCTAAGCCAGCTATTTCAACGAGTTTATAATTTGAATTTAGAAATTAAAGGGCGTCCCATAATTGATTTAGATTTACTTATATGGGCCTATCTTTTGAACACATAGACAAACGCTTGCAAATTGAACAGAATGTAGGTTGCTATGGCAGTTATAGTAATAAGTATTAATATATTAAATTATAAATAAAAATGTGCCCCAATAAATAAATAAATAAATAAATACCTTTAGAACTTGTATTACCAACTCCGCTATTACAATAAATTTAGATTTAGACATAAACGGGTGTCCCTATAGTCGATGTAATTTGGTTTAATTGGCCGAACTTTTAAACCGTAATATACAAACAGCTGAAATTTATAAGGGACCTGTATTGCTAAGTCCGCTATAACAAGAAGCTTATAATTTGAATTTAGAAATATAACAGTGTTCCCAAAATTCATGTAATTTGACCTATATGCCCGTATTTTTTTACCGTTATATATAAACAAACTGTAGAACCGTTATAGAAAGTCGGTTGAAATTTACACAGAACCTGATTTCTAAATCTACTACAACAGCTAGCATATAATTTGAAGTTAAAGGGTGCCCCTGTAGTTGCTGTAATTTTATCTATACTGCCATTTGAACAAGTATAATATTAGAGAATATAAGGGTGTTCCAATAGTTAATGTAATCTAATTTTTGTGGCCACCCCCTTGAACCGTTATAGCCGACAGATAAAATCTTGAAGTCCGTTTTTTTTTAAGAATTTAGTTAAAGCAATTCTTTTTAGTTAACTACAGTAGTTGAAAGAATTTTTATGTCCTGCACCACAAAATGTGAAAGTCCTATAAATTATATATATATATATTCTGACTTCTTATGCATAGCAGAGTCGATTGAGCGATGTGCGTCTGTCTGTCTGTCCGACCGTTTGAGTGTTTTGATTTAAAGAAAAGTGTCAATCGGTCAGATATAGTGTCGAAAGAGGTGCTATTGGAAATCAACATGATCAGTCCATGTCCTTCGAGGCAGAAGGCAAAATACCACCCCTACCTCTAATTTGTTCATTACATTAAAACAATAAAGTAACTCCAATCAAAAAAAATAAATATATAGGGCGATAGAGAATTAAAAAATTAGAAAAATGAAAAAATTGGTGCTCGCCCATATTTTCCGAGTTACCGGGCTCTGATATTTTCAAATTTTTTAAATATCTATATGGGTATCATTTTAAAGCTTTTGAAAAGATCTATAAGGAAATACTAAAAATTTTTAAAAATGCTTTACCCATTAAGAGAAGATGTCAACTCAAACAAGAGCGAGCTTTTAGTGCAGTTATTAAATGTCTTCAACCTTCAAGACTAATTGAAGATATTAAAGCATTTTGCTCGCATTAGGACATCAGGTAAGGAGTCTTAGGAACGTTAAAGTCGCACTTCAAAGCAGCCACTTCCCATATTCTTTATCGACCTGGATCCAAAACCTAATAACAATGAAATTTATGATTTGAAAACGATTGCTCATGCAATTCTTGTCATAGAAGCACATAAAAAGTTTGACGACATTATTCAATGTTTCAAATGCAAACAATTTGGTCACACAAAGGCTTATTGTAGAAAGCCATACAAATGTGTTAAATGTGGTTTAGAATATTCTACATCTGCACGTACTAAATCGCGAAATACTTCACCTCAATGTGTTCATTGTCTGAGTAATCACACTGCGAACTACAAAGGCTACGAAGTTTACCAAAAACTTGTTAAAAAACGTTCATATAAAACCAAACTGAGCAAAATAATTACAATAATAACTCTACCTTTTCCCTAACAATCCAAAACGGTCAGTTTGAATTATATTCAAGCAGTTAGAGGCGCAAAAGACAATGATAGCAAAGTTCGATTCGATTTTATATTTATTTTCAAAAAAAAAAAAACAAAAAAATTACAAAAGAAGCTTAAGCACAAATACATTTAACAAAAAAAAAAAATATTCTTCGCATACATATGTATTTTTCAAAGACTTTTACATTGACAAAAAGATTGTACATTTGCATTTAACATCATGCGCATAAGGTTTACAAAAATTTGCATTTAACTCCCCAAAAAAAGTGAAGCTCTTAAAGTTTATTTACAAAAAACAAAAAAAACCCAATAAAAAACAGTCGAATTAACAAATACGTTAGTGAACATGACGTCTATATTAATGAAAAAGTTACGCAATTAAATCTTATAATAGCAGAATGGAACGCGAATGGAATTTTGAACCATATTAATGAAATATAATTCTTTCTTAAAAATAATTTTATCGATACTTTGTTAGTCTCAGAGACCCATCTTACAAACAAATCTCTTTTTCGTATAAGTCTTTCTTATAAAGTCTTAAAATCTATTACCGAGTTACACCTGCAAGCTGCAGGAATACAATTAACTTGTAATAATAGCAGTGTTTCTATATACTCCGTATATTTTCCTCCAAGAAACAAAATCAAGTGTGATCAGTCTGAACAATTTTTCAACAACATTGGCAATCGATTTTTAGTGGGTGGTGATTTCAATGCAAAACACCAATGGTGGGGATCACGTCTAACTAATCCAAAAGGTAAAGAGCTATTTACCTACCCAGTGGAAACATGCCAAAATTAAAATGGTTAACAAACCTCAAAAGCCAGAACATTGTATTGAATCTTATCGACCTATCAGTTTGTTACCTGCTTTGCCTAAGCTATTTGAAAAGCTTTTTCAAAAAAGTCTTCTGCCCGTACTAGAGTCTCTTCAAATAGCACCTGAACACCAGTTTGGATTTCGGCAAAAACATGGAACTCCTGAGCAGTGTAATAGATTAGTCAAAGAAATTAGTGATTCTCTAGAAAACAAAAAGTACTGTGCTTCAGTTTTCTTGATGACAAACAGGCCCTTGATAGAGTTTGGCACAATAGACTCTTGTTCAAACCAAAACCAATTTTACAAGCTCAACATTATCTTTTGCTTAAATCATACCTACATGATCGTAGCTTTTTTGTTAGCATCAATGGAGAAAACTCAGAAATTGAAAACATTACTTTATTTACTGCAGATATGCCAACAAACAGAAGCGTTTTGATTGCAACGTATGCCGATGATACTACTTTATTAACTACTTGTGAATCCGCTGCAAACTCAGCTTGATGTAGCAAGCAATTGGTTAAATGATTAGAATGTACAAGTAAATGTAGAAAAGTCTAAATATGTCACATTCACACTGAAGGATGGGGACTATCCTCCTGTTTACTTTGATGGCTTTGTTATACCTAAATCCGAGCATGTAAAGAATGTAGGACTTGCAATATATAGACGCTTGACTTGGAAAGATCATATAAATTGAAAAGAAAACAACTTGAAATTAAAACAAAAAGGATGTATAGTTATGTAGAACTGCATCTTACTCATATATTGACATAATTCAAAAATATCAGTCTAAAACACTCAGACTTATAACGAACGCACCTTGATTTGTTAAAAACAATACAATTCACAGTGATCTTGATATTTTTATTTTGTTAGAAATGAAATAAAAAATTATAGTACTAAATTTACCTGCAATATCATTGTTGGATGATAGTAATGAAATGAGACGCTTAAAGAGATTACACATACCAGGTCTGCAAGTTTAAAATGTCGTTTATTTCTTAAAATATATACACAGTAATTTAAAAAAAAGTATAATATATTTTATTCAAAGTACTGGCCCTCGCTTTGTACACATTTTGTCCATCTCTCTGGCAATTTGTGGATACCATTCCAAAAGAATGCTTCATCTTTATTTGAAATCCATTCATCGAGCCATTTTCTTACATCCTCCAAATTGTTAAAGTGTTACTCAGCCAATGAGTGTCCCATCGATGAGAAGAGGTGATAATCAGAAGGCGCCAGGTCAGGTGAATACGGCGGGTGGGGTAGGAGTTCCCAACCAAGCGAAGAAATCGTTTCCTTAGTCAATCTGGCTGAATGTGCAGGAGCGTTATCATGCTGAAGAATGACTTTGGCGTGCCTGTGAGCCCATTCTGGGCGTTTTTCGATCAATGCGTGACTCAAATTGATCATTTGTTGTCGGTAGCGGTCGGTATTGACTGTTTCGCCGGGTTTGAGAAGCTCGTAGTAGACTACTCCCTTCTGATCCCACCACACACACAGCATTGTCTTCTTCCCAAAACGATCCGGTCTTGCACACGATGTGGATGGTTGTCCTGGCGTTACCCATGATTTTATTCGTTACAACTCGATGCAAAAAACCCTTTCTTTCGTGGCGTAAAAGCAGCATTTCGCACACATGCCGCAAATGCTCTTTATTTGGCTTAAAATTAGACATTTTTAACACCAAAGAAAGGTATGATACGTCCACGTAAACGACTTAAAAACAACTGACTTTTGTAAACAAATGACTAACAAACAAAATAGAGATAAGCAAATCCTTCAATAGGCTAAGAGCGCATTCTATTGGAATTAAAACGACATTTTAATCTTGCAGACCTGGTACTAGATCTCCCATTTCTAATGTAACTTTAAGTATGGGAAATATTTAATGTAAAAAAATAAAATTATTTTATTTCTATTTTATTTTAATTTTAATACACTGTTAATATTTAAAGTCATAGTAACCCAACACTCTGTTAGATTGTTTAAGTAGCTATAAATTTTGCTTATTGTTTCTTTTAAATATATTAAAAAAAAATTATTTAAAAAATTTATTCATGGTGCTTGAAATTACTTAAGTAAATTTTCTGTCATCTTTGATATTTTAAAGTGGCAGATTAAATGTATATAATTAAAATGTATATAAATACATTAAATACATTAAATGTAAGAGGCTGTGTGATTTGTTTTTAATATGTTTAACATTATATTGTCATTGTTGATTTTGATTTTGAAATAAATAAAACTAGGGAAGTAAATTCTTTCCTTTTACTTAAAGGAATAACCACGAAATCAAAAAAAAAAAAAAAAAAATTTAAACAATGTCTTTTGCAATTAATTTCACCAAGGATTTAAAATAATATTAAACAATACAAAAATATACTTAAATGTGAGCTAGTAACATTTAAGTCTATTACAAGGAAATTAAGATTACAAACGAAAAAAAGTACAATAAAAAGCATATTGAGAATCAAACGTAGAAGTTTTATGTGTTACACACGGAATGACAAACTTAAATATACCCTTTTTCTAATTTTTGTGGTAAAGGTTATAAAAAAACAAAGTAAACACTATATATTATTTTACATAAAAATGTCATTGGCTCTTTATGGGTTAAGCATTTTTAAAATTTTTTGGTATTTTCTTAAAGATCTCTTCAAAAGCTTCTAAATGATACCCATATTGATATCTTCAAATATAGGGAGCACAATCGTACTTTGTACTTTATGAAAAGTTCAGAGGCCCAGAACTCGGAAAATGTTGGCGAGGGCCAATATTTATACTTGATGTAATATTCTAATTTTTTAATAAAAAATACTTCACTAAAGTAGATTTATTCCGGATGTTTTGACCGCTGCCTCGAAGGACACGGACCGATCTTGCTGATTTTCAATAAAAAAAATTTTCGAAACTATGTCTGATTGATTGTCGTGTTTAAATTTTCTCTATCTCTTTTTGTACCTTTGCAAAGTTTATTTCAACCCAAACACGGACTGGCAGACGGAAATCGCTCAATTGACTTCGCTATGCATAAGAACTCATGATATATACTTTATGGGGTCGGAAATGTATAGTGTAGAAATTACACACGGAACGACAAATTTAGTTATGAACTTTTTTGATGAATACGATTAAAGTAAATTTTGAAATTAAAGCTTTAATCTCGAGATCAAAATAATTTAATATCAGTAAGTGAACCGAAAATTTGCAACTCATCACAGAACTGCAAGAGTGTCTGTTTTTAATACTCTAAGTATACTCATCTTAAATGCGGTTGCGGTGTGATCCCCACCCAGCGTTGCCACACAAGAAATTTACTTCCTACCAATAATTTTTAAAAATCCTACCAAAATCGTTCACAGCCTACCAAAAATTTAAAAATGCATTTCTTGCATATAAACTCTGTTATACTCACTTGGTTTTTTTCCTCGTAATTGTTAAGATGGAAGTTTGTCTTTTGGTGATATTTAAGATGGGTGTTATGATTTAAAATAGTTTTAGAGCATACTATGCAGGATGAACACCCATTCTTTTCCTGGAGCCAATAAAATTCGCTCAACCATTCGATTCTAAATTTTCTTTTGACTGTTTCTTTACATGCAATATTAGTAAATATTTATGTAATAAATAGGTACATATTTACAATTAAAAAAGTTTACTTTCTTTTCCATTTTGTCTGTTAATTTTTTAATACATACACTTGAAAATAAACCTTCACTCAAAAATATTGTTAATTTCAATTTCATAATATTGTTCGCGTTTCTTAAACCAGAGATGGTTATAGCTTTGATCATCTCTATGCAAAAAAGCAGAGATGTTTTTTATTACACCTAAAACAGTTTTTTGAAAACAGTGGTAACACTATTCAAAGTAATTGTTTATTTAATTCAAAGTTACATTTCTTTTTATTTTATGTTCTGAAATTTTAAGGTGAAAAATTTACTATTGCTAAAAAATTGCTACAGGAGGAAAACCTACCAAAAATTTAAAAAAATGCAACAAACCAACCAAACTACCAAACTGTTTTTTAAAAACGAAAAACTACCAAGTTTGGTCCGATTGGACCAAAGCGGCAACGCTGTCCCCACCGCATTTCTTTTGTGCGAGTATTTACTATACCCATTCCATTTGAGTATAAGTGTCTAGCATACTCAAGTAAAATGTTTGCAATGCTGGCTTTACTTTATTCGTACTCATACTCACAACAAACACCAAGAGAGAGATTTTAACGTGTGTAGTGAGAGGAAAACAAAGTTATCAGATCAGAATTATTAAATCAAACACAATATCAAAAGTCGCCAATGTCTAAATTAGCTAACATACATACTTCTTTGAAATTATGAAAGTTTATTTAATATATAACAGAAAATAAATTAAATAGAACCCGTAAAATTCGCCATATTTTCATTTATTAAAAACACAACAAAAGTTTACTAATAACTCAAGAATAGTTCATTGTTTATTATATTACGTTTTTGTTAGGGTTTTTTTTAAGTCACACAGGATAGAAATTTAAAAATTCTATTCGTTAAGCAAATAGATTTTTAAAAATAATAATTAGGTATAAAAGCAATAATTATATTTAACAAAATAAAATATGTAAACTAAAAACTTTATTTTATTTACTATTATTTATGATGTCTATGTCTATTCAGTCAATGAAATATTACATCTGCATATAAACAGTTTTGTTAAAACTTAAAAAATTAAGTAATTTTTCTTTTATTTACGGATTGATTTTATCATTTTTTCCTAAATACTGTTAGTAGCACGTTTATGACAACAAGGCGCATAAACTGAAAATAATTGTTCATAAAAAAACAGCAACAAAATAAGTATACCTGCTTTAAATAGTGTACAAAAGCTGTGCCTTTAAGCGGGTTTTATTGCATTTTATTCATTAAATATGTATTGTATTTCATACCTATGAAAACGGTTGTTGTCTGTTTTTCTGTTTATAATGTTTAAGCAATAGATTTGATCAAATTTTGTTTTTTTTATTGTTTATAAATAGATCTGCATACAATGCAGTATTTCATAAAACGGCAGTAAAAAACTTTAATAGGGTAAAAATGTGGCAACGTTGCTTACAAATAAAGAGAATTAAAAAATTCTCTCGCACGAGTATAAAAAAATACTTAAAATTCTGATTGCGATATTTTTGATACTCGTTTTTACAGGAATGGGTAAAATAAGCACCACAACTTTTTATTGCGGTGTTTAAAATACTCGAGTATGAAAAGTATAGAGTAAGTATAGAGTAAGTATGCGGTGTACTCATGGGTTGCGGTGTACTCGTGCAGTTCTCTGAAACTCATTACTTTCATGTCAGTCTTTCTCTTATGTATCCTTATTGTGGTAGATTTATTATGTAGTAAAACTGTTCAACATTATTTCTGTAGAAATTAAAAACAAGTTCATTTTGCATTTTATATCTCAATTTAATTTTATTAGAATTTATCACAGAAAAATTATTTCCGCACAAGCATTACTTGTGAGAACTACCAACATCTGAACGAAGTGATTTTCAGCATCATCGTTATGAAAGGAAATTTTCTTCACTGTGTTTAATAAATACCTAGTGTGCTAAGGGATTCAAGGGAAATGTGGTTCACTCGCCGATGTATGTATGTACATATGTATGTATACATTTTTAGTCAACTTTAAATATAAAATAATAATTATTTCGCCAATTGCCACATTTGGCGACAAAACTCCATAATTGACAACATTGATACTGAGTAGTCTACCGTTTAAACAAACTTACTAAAATACAAATTTTTCGCTTGTTTTGGGAAAATGTTAGTTTTTGTGAGTAACTATCAAATTCTTGAGAATTTACTGTTAGTAAATTTTGGTGTGAAAGTCCAAAAACGAGCGTATTATTTTGTCCACAAGTAACAAGGTGCTATTTTGTTTTTTTGGATTGATATCCTGAGATTGTTCACATACAAACAAAAGCAAATCATATCAGTGTAGAATTATGTAAAGCATTTTGTTGGTGGATATTGTTTCTAGTTGAGTAAATGTCAAAGGTATGCTGGTAAGATACCCATTAGCAAATGTTGCAAACGAATGATGCACTGGAGCACAAGAAACAATATTTCACAAAAGGTACAGAGGCAGTTTAATTAAATTTACATGTTAAAAATAATTGCATTTTTGTCTGAGCACTTTGTAGCTGTATTCAAAATACGTACACACAGATATTATTTTAAGACAAAAGCCAAACAAATCGATTGAAAGGGATTTCATACAAATTTATCATATATTCTCTATGATAGTAACGTTATATGTGACCTGTTTTGGTGGGAGTTCTAGTCAAAACTAATTTTAATGATTCGTTAGAAATAACACCACTTTGGTCACCTTTTCTACTAAATTAACAATAATACATTGTATAATTAATTGGCATAAATAAAAATGCGAAAATGAGTATAAACTTAAAATAACAAATACTTTAATAAAATTGAGTTAAATAAAAATTGTAATTAAACTTGGCAAACAAAATAATAAGGCCACGTTTACACTATGCCATTTTTTAAGGCAACTTTTTTTCATTTCTCTTTATAAGTTGCAGCGATATTCGCTATTTAAAACAAAACATAACCAACATAAACTCATATGTCTAATATGAGTACCCGCCAAACTGCTAAGAGAACAGCTTCTAAAGCAGACCTCGACAGCTGTGATTGCCAAACAATGCAAAACTCGGACTCACAGACGTATGGCTGGAAATGGTTGGACACAAAATTGACCAAACAAAATTGTTACGTGGATGACCAACTGGCAAAGTTTGAAAATCGTGTAATTGAAAGTGAGAAAAGAATAACATCCGTGTTGAAGTCACTAATACAAGATACTGATAATCCAATTTTAAATGAACTGGATAAGCGTTTCTGCGAGTTTCGTGAAGAGCTGTAGGACATTACAGGCTCGAAACTGCAGCTACGAAAGTTATAGCATGTGACCTGCGCATAAATGGTATTCCCTTTATGGACGGTGAAAATCTCCACAACGTTTTTGAATCCCTTACAAGCCATTTTTCGGCTTCAAAATAACCAAAAACCTAATGATGCGGATGCGGCCATAATTGTAAAATTAGGCACACCTTATGACAAAAATTTCTTCTTGAAATCGTTGAATGGATATAAAAAGGAGAAGAAATCAAACCTTAAACTGACAATTCTCGGGTTTATTCCAACGTCTGTCAATCAAAATGCATTCCTCTACTTTCATGAAAATCTCACCAATGATAATTTTATAATACTTCGTGAAGCAGTCCGCTTATAAAAACAAAATGTTCTACAATCTGCATATTCTTACCGAGGCTTGGTGTATGTCAAACGTCTTTCTTCCGATAAGCCCACCTGCATCGAACACATAGATGGACTTAAAAACTGTGCTCAACGCGTCATGGTGAATGGTGTTAGTTAATGTATTTGTTATACATACCCTGCAGGAGGTTAAGCGTTTATTGTCGTTAAGCTACTGGTACCATTACTAGTACTGCAAGCACTAGTTCAAAAGATGATAGAATATATATAGAAAAATACTAGTACTTCAAGTAGTTCATTTGTAGATTGATTTGACTTGCAGAATTTCATATTAATTTTTGATGATGTTTTAACGCGAATTGCTAATTCGCATTTCCATTTACTTTATTTTTAGTTGTTATAACAAATTTAAAACAATTGAAGGATCGCCGCGAATAACGTTGCAAATGACAAAATAATAATTTTTCAGGAGAGCAAAAAAACGTATTTAAATGGTTTGATTATCTCCACTGACTGACTCATTGTCATTGTGTTTTGACGGTGATAAAATGCATAATTTTAATGTTTTCTTGTTGGAACAAATGTGAGAGAGTAAAATTAACGGTAATCTGCAAAAAAAAAAACAGGTTTTGCAAAATTTGTCTTTTACAACGTTATTCGCGGCTTTGCTTCAATTATATAAGTAAAGCTCGATTTTCTTGTGTGTAAAAAGTGACATTTAAAAAAAATAAATTAAACTAAAAAATAATTTTAAAATTTTTTGAACATGTGTTTTGTTTAAGATTGATGTTTGAATGTAAAACTAGCGATCTTTTTTTTTAAAATACGACGATGAGTGATGTAATACAATCTTTAATACCTGCATGAAGTTGAAATTATGGAAATCAATATATTGTGGAATTTTCTTCTTAAAATACAAAAAGTTAATTGTTTAGTTTATGGTGAAGTATCAAATAAAACACATTTCTTAAATTAAAGGATTTTGGTATATGGAGGAGTAACAAACGTAACTCAAGTTGCACAAAATTGCTAGTGGAATTCGTGTGCCCTGAACAACATGTTGAAAATTCCGAAAATTGCTTCAAGAGCCATAAATTAGTGAGCTTAAGACAAACAATAATGTTAAAATGTGTAACACAAATATGTAGATATTTTTAAAACAAATTAAAAAAATAAATTTCTGTGTAAAAAATAGAGTACTGTGCAATGAAAATCCTCGAAAAAATTTAATTTGTGAAGAAATTGTAAAGCGACTTGAACTATACTTTAAAGAAAAAATAAGTAATAAAATTAACCTACCGACAAAAGATTACGAATTATCAAATCAGTCTTTGAAAAAAGTTAAAGAAATTGTTTATACAGAACAAACCTACAATAAGCTGTGTTAAAAGTTTTTGTCAATTTTGTCTGAGCAAGGCTTGGTTTTTTTGCTATCTGTAAAAGGTCTGTTTGGACAAACGAACAAAATTGAAATCCGAAGTGTTTCATCAGACAGTTTTTACTATTTAGAAATAGAGAATCAGCTTAAAAAAGTAAAAAAATGTTTTCGGAAAACCAAATTGCATAGAAAATTATTTGCTATAAACCAGTTCCTAATGCAGAAGAAATGGCACTGACATCCACCTTGAATCTATTGTACTAGTTCTTATTTAAAACCAATAATACTAGTTTTTCATGAGGAACTAATTGTATTAGTATCTACTTAGAATCAATTATACTAGTACTCATCTAGTACTAATAGTACTAGTATTCGCCTAGTATCCATCTAGTACCAATGGTACTAGTAATTTTCCTAACACACTCAATATTAATTTGAGCATTAAGATGGTATAGGAAAGTTTACAGTTGGGAACTAGTACTGGCGATTTTTGTACTAGTACAATACTCGTTTGATACTAGTTCGATCTCCTGCAGGGATACCTATGCCTTTTTCTATGTTCAAATATTAAATGCTTCATTTTTATACATTTATATCAGCATGTTATTAGTTTTAATTGTCAAGTCGCTAATATTTGATTGCAAAATTTTTATCTCCAAAATCAAAACACATTTTTCTGTAAATGCGTACAACGTTGTTTCTTTATATCACAACTTCATCTTTTAAGCAAATGGATGATTATTTATCTAGTGAAACTTCCCAAGACGTAACTTTTAACATGGTCAGAATCCTAGCTGAACAAAGGAAAGGCTTACAAATATGTCATATAAATGCACAAAGCTTAATGAACAAGTTAGATGAATTTGGATTAATTTTCGAGAACTCTTTTGTTGATGTTGTGTGTGTGTGTGAAACATGGTTTCCCGCTTTCACCCCAAACAAACTTATTGGCCTTGGCGGGTACAAGGTGTTCAGATCCGACAGGATTTCTAGGAACGGAGGCGGAGTTGCTCTCTACGTTAAAAACAGTTTGCATTGTAATGTAAGTACCAGAAATGATGACGCAGATGAAATTGAATTAATTTTAGTGGAAATCTACTCTTCCCATGATGATAGATAAGAATTTTACTTGCAAAGGTATACCTGATACCGAGATTTTTTTATGACTGCGAGCTTTTTGCCAACTGTAACTCAGTAAGCAAAGCTAAACTAAATATTTTATTTAACAATATCATAAGATATGTTTACAATTTAGATATTCGTGAACATATATCACCATATTCTAAACGACTGCTTGGAGTATCTTTTGGGGACTATCTAAAGATTAGAGTTATTTTATTTTTACACAACATCATTTATTCTCAGCAGCCTAAATACTTATTTAAGCCTATTAAATTTGCAAGCTCTTCCAGAGGAAAGAACATTATAATCCCTAAACATCACAGCTTAGTGTCCAAATGGCAGTTCATGATAAATGCCGCACGTCTTTGGAATGTAATTCCACACTCTCAGCAATTAAACAGCAACGCGGGTAATAATACGTTAATTTTATACTGTTTCATTTTTATTCTCATTGTAATTGTATTCATATTTTTTATGTATGTATTTTTAATTTGAACTTTTGTATTTTTTATTTTCTTTATTTTGTGTTTTTAACTTATATTTTTGCTATTATATACACATACATATTTATGCACTATAACTATAAGACTTGTCTGGTTGTGCATGAAACCGATAAATAAATAAATAAAATAAAAATAAACATCCCCTCATAACTGAAGTTATGCTATATTGCTTACCCCTCTTGTTTCACCGCCAAACAATAATTTCTAGCTAGTTTCATGAAAAATTGCATTGTGTTAAAGCCGTAAATGTCGATTTTATTTTTGCTTGAAAAATGTGTTTATTATAATAACCAAATGAGTTGATATATTATTCCGCTATATTTCAATTTAGAAATTAAATTGACATAATTTAACCTAAGTGCCCTATTTGTTGTAGAGGGTGGCTTTTGCTATAATAAAATACCTAAATAACTTTTTGTAAAGTTTATGCAATTTATTTTTAATTAATTCATTTAAATCATAGTACATTTCTATTAAAGTAATTCATGAAGGTTTGAAAGTAATTAATTTTAAACGACCTCCACCCTCGGTGACACTTGTGCGACATCTTATCATTGATGAAACTGCACACCATACTGTGATGGGAAATGGTAGCAATTGCATCTGATGGAGTATCTGTCGGATAGAATTACTCAATATTTAACAATTTTGTTTGTTAACATTTCCGTTTAGATTAAAATCGTTGAACATAAAATTGCAGTTTAAAATGTTTACATCCTCTGCCACCATTTGAATGATCTCTTCCTAAAATTCCAAGCCGATCGGGAAGTCTGCTATATTAAGTTTGAATCTTATATGGTAATAAGTTTATGTAAAATTGTCTGCAGTGACTGTCTACTGATAGCCATTAGAGTAAATAAGCTTGTCGAAACTCTAGGATTGAATTATATGGCAGGAGCAACAGCAACGTTAGTTGCCTGTGGGAACTCAATGATAAGGTTATCCCATGCTCGTCAAAATTATTCACGAGCCTCATTAGAATCTATCTGCTAGAAAGAGTGTCGCTAAACGTGCGCGTATATTCTCTTTGGACGGAACTACGTTTACATTGTCCAAGTTTTCCATTTTCTTTAAATCTGAGGATTAATCTATAAAATGAATAAAACTGAAACAGGTTGGTTACACCAAAAAAAAAATTATTGTATTTTTTTGGTTGCAACTTTCATAAGCCACCCTGTTACACATTGCTGAATTTGCTATAACAGCAAATATAAATTAGGATTTAGAAATCAAGGGTGTCCCAATAATCAATGTATTTGATGTGTGTGGCCAAACTTATGAGAGACAACAGAACTCTGTTTTGAAGCCGGTTTTTTTTTGCAAGAATTAGTTGATATGTTAAAATAACCAAAAATTATCGTTTTTATGCCATGAATATTCAACTTACATTAGAACATGCACATACTCGTAACAATATAACATAATTCTCCTAGTCGGTTTTGGACGTAAGATTCGTGTCGGCATTAATACTTCCTTACATAATTATAATAGAAATGAAGTTGTAAAATATAACTTCATTGTAAAACATTTTAAATTAATATGGTAAAAGGTGTTTATTCATTTCTATAAGGTCAAATAATCATCTGTCGAATAGTCATCTGTTAATATTTAAAATGTTAAACAAAACTTGAAAGACATGACTAATACAAACATAACTAGACCACAAGGGTCATAAAATGTAAAGTAAACCAATTGGGAGAAACTTCAAAATAATTATGTTTGGTAAAAGAAACTGTAGGCAATTAGTAAAATGTACAATAATCATACCAGAGTGTTTTAGACTAAAATCCTTTTTGAGAATTAATTAAAATATTTATCATGAGGCTCACATGTCATAATGTGTTTATGGTTTTAATTTATACCTTTAAGATTTTATGTGCAGAAGGGCTTTGAATTGATGTTGACATTAAACAAAAGAAAAAAACATGAGAACAGCATCAACACGAGACAAATTTCATTCAGATGCCGTCTTAATCCACATCCCTGCTTTTATTTTTTTAATACTGTTACGAATAGTAAAATCTGGCAACCCCTGTAGTTGTTTCCGTACGAGCGTGGTGAATAAGCTAATTCAACTAATGGTGTGTTTATAGAATAAAAAAAAAACACAAGTTAGCCAACAAAAGCTGAGCAGCCTCGATGGCTGCGTTGGTAGAGGTGCGTGCTGCAAAACAGGGGGTCCTGAGTTCGATACCGCATTCGGACATGCGTGCAACGAAAAAAATAATAATTGTTATAATGCAAATAAAATTAATAAGCAGCAGTACAAACCTCCCGAGAGGCAAAAGACAATTATTGTGTGAAGCCATGGCAGATAATTAAGTGGAGACGTCCTATTTAATATAAGAGCAACAGATAATTGTCAAGAAGCCCTTTATAATAAAAAGTAAGAGCACTAGCGATTAGCGCGGGGATGTGAAACAGCATTACAACAGTGTATGGCAGACGTGTGTTGTGGCTACTGGATTAAAGGAGATGACTGGCTTGGATAAAAAGGATTAGTGGAAATGTCTGTGGATGGTTAAGGTTACTAAAACAAGGCATCGAGTAGTTTATGTCTCGCCGGAGTAACACAGTAGTGTAGCGTGGATGGCTGCGTTTGTGGTGATAACGCATGTTTAGTAAATACGAGACCAAGGGTTTACAAGACCGTTAGGATCGAGAAGTAGAGCCAGGAAAAGCCATAAAAAAATAAAGTTCGAAGACAGTACTTAGCCACAGTGGTATTTGCAATCAAAAGAATCCGTAAGTTTGTTCTAAAAGTGAAAAACGTAACAATACTAATCAATAAACTTTAAATACAATTCTTTTATAATTTCACTTGAATGTGTAAGAATAATTTTTTATAATTGTAAACTTCTTTACATATATGACCAATAATAATTGAAATTTAAAGTTTTTAATATTCATTTCGTAAATCTCTGTTTTACTTTCATAAACATAGAGTGTGTGTTGTGATATGAGATAACGATGAACTATTGTTTTTAAAACCCTACTGAAATTCTATGTTGTGTTTTGTTTGCAACATTTGCAAAATGACAGTAAGAACGAATATTTTGGTTTAAAATAAAAAATATAAATAAATAATAAATAAAAATATCTGAAGCCGCTTTATGCCAGCAAAATAAATGTATTAAACAGGAGAATTTTGTGAAACTATTGACCAAATGCGTCAATGAATTTTAAATTTTATTACGATTCGGATGTAAATATTTATTTTTCAAGTCTCATTCAAATTACTTCATAACAGTTTTAGTATCATGTTTATTATTGACTTGCAAGCACAAAATTACAATGAGGTGTGTTGTAAACTTATATTCATGATGTACCATAATGCTGGCATTAATTTGGAAAAATTAAACACTGATGTTTAGGGTATGTTTTTACTTAACACGATGCAAAAAACCATTTGAACCACTTACTTATATAGCAGCGGGTGTTACGATAATTTCTCATAGTCTAACTTGGGCCTAATCGGTAATCAAAAAGCAATAATCGGCGAATTTACAACCGTAGTTAAACATAAAGCTTAAAATCGGATAGAATAATTACATCTGTAACATGAAGCGTTTAAATAATGCAGTAAAGTTTTGGATTTAACTGTTTGCTGAAGAAAAATTAATTAACCAGTAAAATTTTACTGGATACTGCATTTTTTTACTTCTATACATAATGGATTAACAATATTCTACAGTATGCCCAACTATGTACGATAACGCATGTTATAGTCGCGAATATTGTGAATTATTAGCAGTTAATGTATGTCGTAAGGCCTCATAAGTCTCTACTTTCTCTTTCTCTTCCTGTTCTGTTCCGTGCCGTTCTGCTTTTTAAATTATTTTGATTAGTTTTTTTGTAACAACATATCAGCTGTTTATAATAAACAAAGAAAACACAATGCACAACTCAACAAAAAAAAAAAAAATTACAACTACAATTTTCTACTCACACGAACGGAACAGAATAGAACGTCAAAGTAATAAGAAACCACAAGTACATCTTTTTCATTTAACAGAAACTAAACAGCCGATTCGTCACGGGACGGAAAAAAGACGATACGTGTCATACGTTCACGGACGTAACAATTCTATCCTTTGGTCTTAGTTCGTTTATTTTTTATTTCTCTATACGAAGAAAGACAAAATTGTATTGAAAGGGTGTGATAATTAAAAAAAGGGCAAATTAGACACTAAAAGAATGCGGAGAATATCTACGGTGACCATTCGGCCCTTTTTTAAAGGTTTGTTCTTTGTTTTTCACACGCTGTCCTTTAAAAATTTTGAGGAAAAAGGTGTCCTTTTTTTCTTGAGTTGTTCTTTTTTACGTATTTTCTTCCTTCGAACTCGAAAGTTATGTTTTATACTATAACGTAAAAAATCAGACTCAAATTGCCACATTTGAACACAACCAAAATACTGCAAATATGTAGCAACATCGTCGCCAAAACACTTTACTTTAGCGGCGGCTCATCTGAAGTTTTTTCGTTTGTACCGACCACGATTTTCTTATTGTAGAATAACGTTATTTTGTGTCAATAAGTTAAGGCAAACACAGGTGTAGTGAAAAAAAAAAGAATCAAGCTTTGTAACAACAGGAGTTGAACGGTAGTGATCTTTCCTGCAAGCATTTGTTATTATTTAAGTAAGTTCTTAAGAATTGTTTATTAATATAAAAACATATAAAAACACCCCTTATTTACTTTAGATATGTGGGCAAAGCGAAAATGTTCTTTTACTAGCGAGCTACAGGAAAAAAATCATAAATAGAACGGTTAGTGATGCTACATCTGGCATCCGTCAGGAAATGTACGCAGCTGACATCATCTGTTTAACACATCACTTAAAGTGAAAAGAAAACAAGAAAGATGTCATTACCCCACTTAATCAAATAAACACACCTTTCTATGCTTTCCTCTTTGTACTATATATAGATATATATATAAATATATATGTACAAACTGATTTTCTTTGTTAAATGAGCAGTGCCTTCGCCTTAATTTGCTTTACTTATTAATTGAAATTAATTATTTATTTAAATTTGTTTCTTAAAATCAATTATAAATGAAATTTAAATGCAAAAACTGTTTAATGGCACTCAAATTGAATGATAAAAACAAGAAGGTATAGATATTTGATTTTATGATTTTTAACTTATATCTTTCGCGTTTTATATTCGTTATGCTGAGTACAGACAACGCAATTTGTTCTGCAACACGTTTCACATTCAGGTTTCATGTTTTGACACAAATACTGAAACCAACAGTAAAAACATAAACGCAATCTCAGTTCTGTTATTTTATATTATAACATAAACATCGAGCGGAAAAAATGGATGCAAAAATGAATCCTGTTTTTAACTTTTTCTATGCTTGCGTTTATATCAATATTTTTATATACAATTACTAATTTTTTAAATTCTGCTGCTTTTATAATTTTATTTTTATATTTATCCATTTTCACATCCCATTTTGTTCTTTCTTAATTACTTAGATGTTTACAGCTTGCTTGTTGTCAATCAACTAAACACATAAAATAATGAAACTGCAATACAAACAATGCAATCTGTTTCAATGCAACCAGAAAATATCAAAACATTTTGATGTTAATGAAACCTGGATTGCAACCTGAAGTGAAACCTGAAACACGAATTCAGACGACGCAATCTGTAATGAAATGCAACAGATTTCAGAAACACGTTGCATTGTCTGTAGCTAGCTTTATGATCCTATATATTTTATAAGCTTTTTGCCTTTAAGTAGGTAAATAATTTTTCACAAAAATTTTAATTTTAGATGTGACATTGTATTTAACAGATAAATGACCCAAAGAAATTTTCAATTATACACGGCATTTTCCTGGTTAAAAGTGTAAACAAGTTGTACTTAGGTTAATTAAGAAACTGGGGGAAAGATTGCTAAAGCTTTTTTAACCGAAAATGTGGCATCTTTACTTTTGTGGACGTTATGTTAGCATCAAGTGCACTAATTCACCCTTTGAAGGAATTGATTTTACTAATTGCTTAAACTAAAAACTTTTCAGAGCGCTAATTACCTAAATAGTATTTACAACCAATTCACAGAATTTTATTATTATTACCACCAACCACGCTTAAATTCAACTAATGTACGACGCCATGCTAATATACAACCCTATTGTATACTTCCATGGTAAAAAAAAAAAAAAAATCACGTGCATAATTAATAGGATAATTGAGAATTTATATAAATTAATGTATATGAATGTTTTTCTTTCTTTTGTTATTTATTTTTAATTTGCAATAAATTCACACCTCAGGTGTGAAATTAAGCAAAACCACAACAAGACTTTCTCGAACCGTTTTACGAAATAAATTAATATCTGTTTGTGGTATCAATTAAAAGGCCAAGTAGCTAGTAGCAACACATGTATGTTTGTACGTATGTGTATTTTCATAAGAATTTTGTGTGCGTGTTAAGTACTTGAACATTATTATATTTCTGTGTAAATACATACATACTGTGCACCATGTTAAGAATATTGTCATTTATTAATACTTATTAATATTAATTAGTAAGATTTTGTCTCATTCTATTGGTTTTCATTTGTTCATTGTTAAATAAGAGCTCTGAACATTGGTAGAAGTCAAACATGTTAACAGCAAAAGTAAGTGGGTTCTAATAAAACTGCAGCATTAACATTTTTACTTTAAATCTTTGGGAAATATCTTTGTATTGTTATGCGACTCAGGTGGCAATCGACCACAAACGGATGTGTGTGAAAAAAGAAAAAAGATGTCGTCTTCAAAATCGAGCGTGTATCGCAAACAATTTCCATGAATAAATTACCGCAAGAATGCCCTAATACCACTACTTCCCACTTCTGCATGCTGCCGAGTAACTCTTAACTAGACTACTAAACAACTTTCCTTGTACACGCAGAGAAAAAACATAATTGTGATTTCATTACAATAACCAAAGTCGAAGAATTTTTAAAAACAAATGTGTATTTATCATAATTTTACGTGTTTAACAAATCATATTCAATAAATCTGTTGTAATTCTTCATTTATAAGCCATTAGAAACAGAGATAGTTTCCAAATCAGTGGCTGAAAACCGTTGTGAAGTGACTGCAGATGAAGTTAAAAAATAATCACCTCTGTCACGGATATCTTATCTATCGAAATATTACAAACAAAACAATACATACTATGTCATTTAGTTTGACTTATAAAAAATGTTAAGACAAATAAAAAAAAAAATAAATTGATAAAATAAAACGAAAAGTTATTTGCAGCTGCAAGTAGATTTATGTTAGCAAATTAATTATTTTTTGATTTGAACAAAAATATTTTTTGTTTTCTTAATCTCTATATCGAATTTTTCATTATAGTTTCACAACATCAAAAAATTTGAATTAAACGTTTCTGTCTTTACAGAATTACGTTCCTTGTAGAATTTGTATATTCGATACTTTTAGAAGACACCTTGTTCACACTTCTAACAGACACATATTCGACACTACCAAAATACTCGATTTGAATCCTTCTTAGAGACGCTAAATAGTGTTGCAATAGTTGAATCACTGTAGTGGAACGTTCCTTCCCGACTGGGGATACTATTTAGATAAGTATTTGATATTATTTGAAACGAATTTTAACGCCATTAAGTAACTTCTCTGCTATGCTCATGTTAAATTATGGATTGATCGGCGGAGCCCTCTCCACATGGCTTAATTATTATTAATGTTCTTCTGCCAAAACAGCGACGACAGCACATTTTGAGCGAATTTGTTAAGGTGCACTGAACAAAATATAAGAACTAAAAAAATTTGTTTATTATTGAAACATCACAGGAAAAAAAGACATGCAAAAAATAAGAAATTCATGGTTTCTACTTAAAATAAACTGGTTCAATTTAGGGAAAAAAGCGCGTGATATTAACATTAGCTTGTCATTGGCGAGTATGGGTTAACATTAGCAAATTGGCTTCGCATTTAAATGAATGCTTAAAACCAATGATCAATGATTAAAATACGTTTTAAAATTTTTATATTTAATATATTTAAATTAAATGCAAGCAAAATTATAAGCTTGAATAGTCTTTATTAATATATATATATATATGTTCTATTTGGTCCAGAAAGTGCAGCATTTCATTCTGCTGGTGTCTAATTTTTTTTTGTTTTCTCTGGAAAACGTCCGCATACATTTGTAAAATTAATTTTCTTTCTGAAAAACATTTTTAGAAAGTAAAAATAATTGAACTAAAGCGTTGAGTAATTCAAAGTGAGCAGACGTGCCCTGTTTAACTTATTTTGTGATTTAAAAATAAAAATTAAAAAAAAAAAAAATAACAAAAATAAATTTCAAACACATAAGTGGACTAGTGATTATTAATCCCTATACACTTAACATAGGGATTAAAAGTCATATAATAACAAACATAAACAACAAACAACCAAGTGGATAAGTGATTATTAATCCCTATACACTTAACATAGGGATTAAAAATCATACAATGACTACAGAAAGTGAAGACAGTAGCGTAAGTGATGATGATTTACTTAACTGGCAAAAAGTAACAACAAAACGTAAAAAAAACACAAAAATTACAAATATTGTAAAAAAACTTAAAAGTTTTGATGAACCAAGCTGTTCTAATACCAGTAAGTTTACTGTACTTGCTGATGATAATGAAGATCATAATGACAATGATAATGAAGCTGATGCTGAAACTACACCAAAGCCGCCACCAATTTTTATTAATAATGTTAATAACATAAATAAAATGATAAAATGTGTAAGTAGTGTGATTGCCAATAGTGAATTTAATTACAAGAGTTTAAATGACGGTCAAGTTAAACTTAATTTAAAAACAGTTGAATCATATCGTACATTAACTAAATACTTAAACGACAATAATTTTTCCTATCATACATATCAGTTAAAAAGTGAGAGATCTTACAGATTTGTTATTAAGGGTCTCCATCATACCACCAAAATTTCAGATATTAAAGCAGATCTTCATGTTAAGGGTCATCTTGTAAGAAATGTTATAAATGTTAAAAGTAGATTTAGTAAACAACCATTACCGATTTTTTACGTGGATATTGATCCCAGCTCAAACAATAAAAAGGTATTTGAAATACGCCAAATAAACCATTGCATCGTGCAAATTGAAGCTCCTAAAGTCACTGACGATATCGTCCAATGTCACCGTTGTCAACAATTCGGACACACAAAAACGTACTGCAAGAAACCATTTGTATGTGTGAAATGTGGACTTTTTCATCCTACACCTGATTGCCCAAAAATAAACGACACTCCTCCAAGATGTGTACATTGCTTGCAACAACATACTGCTAGCTACAGAGGATGTACAGTTTCCCAAACCCTTTTAAAGAAAAGACTAGCTGAGCGAAGACCATACATCAATAATCAGTATTCTATGAACAGAAACGATTTTCCTCATATGAATCTCAATTTTAATAATAATAACAGCAATGTAAATACTGGTTCTAATAACTTTAATGCTGGCGAAACGTACGCCAATGTTGCGAGTCAAAATGTTAATAATAACATTATGAAAAATATTGAACATCTTTTAAATAAACAAATTGAATTAACAAATACACTTATGAATATGATGTCACTTCTTATCAACAAATTATGCAAGTAAACTTAAGAATTGGTGTTTGGAATGCGAACGGAATAACGAATAAATTGAATGAAATTGAATTTTTTATGAAAACACAACATATTGATATCTTTCTTATTTCCGAAACGCACTTAACAAAAAAGTCTTATGTAAAAATAAAAGGTTACGATTTTATCTTCACCAACCACCCTGATGGTAAGGCCCATGCTGGAGCTGGCTTATTTATAAAATCTGCAGTTCGATATGAACTTGCAGACGAATGTCGTAAAAATTATATTCAAGCAGCTGGTATAAAACTAATCTGCAATAATAGGCCTATCAATATTTACTCAATATATTTTCCCCCTAAACACAGCGTAAAACGTGAAGAGTATAAAAGTTTCTTTAAAGGACTAGGTCCTCGTTTCATTGTTGCTGAGGACTATAACGCGAAGCACCCTTGGTGGGGTTCCAGGCTTACTAACCCTAAGGGAAAGAATTTATATAAGTGTATATTGCAAAATAACTTTAGTACTTTATCAGCCGGCAGTCCCACATACTGGCCTACAGACCCTGCTAAAATACCAGACCTTCTTGATTTCGTTGTATATGGTGGCATCTCCAGGTACTCACTTCACATCACAAATGTTGATAGCTTGAATTCTGATCATTCTCCCCTTCTTATCAACTACAACGTCAATGTAGAGATAAAACCTAAAAATGTCAAATTAATTAAACGAAACACGAATCTGAAAGTCTTCAGAGAACGGATAGAAGGCAGTCTGAACCTCAATATGGTAATTAAATCAGTGAATGACTTAGACGACGCTGTTGAAATATTGACTTCATCGATTCACGAGTCGGCTGTTTTATCAACCCCAGACATAGGGCCTTCTAGAAACATAGGTCTTAAAGTTCAAGCTTCAGCAACAGCCAGAGAAATGATCAGACAGTCTAGGCACCGTACAAGAAATCCAACTGACAAAACCAACTGGAATCTTGCTATTAAATTATGCTCAGAATTCTTGGCAAAAGAGAGAAACGAAAATACTGCTCAGTATCTCAGGAAATTAAAGCCACAAAACAAAAACAAGGAACATGATCTTTACAATGCCACTAAGTATCTCAAACGCCCAGCAAAAACAAACGTTCCTATTAAAACTGATAATGGTTTATGGTGCCGAACTGATATACAAAAATCTACCGCCTTTGCAGAGCACTTAGAGAAAACTTTTAAGCCTCAATGCATTAATGATAACGACAGCGATATTCTGCATTTCTTAGATGTGTGTCAAATGGATCTGCCAATAAAACATGTCACTCCGAATGAGACAGAAGCGGAAATAACTTCCTTAAATAACAACAAGTCACCAGGATATGATAAAATAGATGCGAAAGTTATAAAATCATTACCGCATAAAGGAATTGTCTTTTTAACACTTATATTTAATTCTATTTTACGACTCCAACACTTCCCCTCCCAATGGAAGTGTGCAGAGATAATTATGGTTTTAAAACCAAGTAAACCAAAAAATGTAGTATCTTCCAATAGGCCAATTAGTTTACTGCCCATTTTCTCAAAAATTTTTGAAAGGCTTCTCCTAAAGCGCTTAATACCTATTTTAGAAAAAAACAGTATCATTCCTGATCACCAATTTGGCTTTCGCCATAAACATGGAACGCCTGAACAATGCCACCGAATATGTAAAGCTATAATTGACTCCTTCGAAAATGAAAAATATTGCTCTGCTGTATTTTTAGATATACAACAGGCGTTTGATAAAGTTTGGCATACTGGATTGCTATATAAACTAAAAAATATTCCAGCACCATTTTATATGTTTTTCCTGTCATATTTAAGTAATAGATACTTTTATGTAAAAATCAACAGTGATGTTTTGAACATTTATCAAATAGAAGCCGGTATACCTCAAGGCAGCGTACTAGGACCAGTGCTGTACACTATATTCACATACGATATGGCAACTACAGAAGACCTAACTGTAGCAACATACGCAGATGACACCGCGTTTATATCCTCACATCAATCACCAACTGAAGCTTCAAGATTATTGCAATTACAACTCGACCATCTACAACACTGGTTTACTAAATGGAATATTATAGTTAACACCCAAAAATCTAATCACATTACTTTTACGTTAAGAAGGGAAAACTGCCCACCTGTAAGCCTCTATGGCTCCCCAATACCCAGCAAAGAAAATGTCAAATATCTTGGGTTTCATTTGGACCGACGACTTACATGGAAAGTGCACATAAATGCCAAGAGAAAACAACTCGATATGAAATTTAAACAAATGTACTGGCTTCTGGGGCCCAAATCACAACTATCACTCGAAAATAAGGTACTTCTTCTAAAAACAATATTAAAGCCAATTTGGACCTATGGCATAGAATTATGGGGAACAGCCAGCACATCAAATATAGAAATTTTGCAAAGATTTCAATCTAAGGCCTTAAGATCAATTACAAACGCTCCTTTTTACGTTACCAATATAGCATTACATAATGACCTCCAAATACCTTTTGTAAAAACTGAAATACAAAAATTTAGCTGCAACTATTTAAAAAGACTCAGCAATCACTCTAACACACTGGCAATCACACTATTAGACGAGACTGACGAAGTACGAAGACTTGAAAGAAAACACATATTAGATCTCCCATTTGTATAAAACGTGATACTATAATTTAATTTATAACTATATTTTGTAAAAATGCATGATGCATATCTTATATTGTTGTTTCCGATGGGAATCAATAAATTATGTTAATATTTATATTTTATTCAAATTTGCTTATTACTGTAAAATAGATCGCAAATAAAGAAACGGGAAAAAAAAAAATTTTAATAATACACAAATCTCTCTCATTAACTCATTCGTAAATTCAGTACCTTTATCTGTTTTGAGAATGTTAAACAAACCGTATTTTAAAATGACTTGTTCTACTAGGGTTTTTGCTACAGTTTTGGCGTCTTTCGATTTAATTGGGCAAGCTATCACATATTTCGTCAGTTCACATTGCATTGTAAGTATATATCTAAAGTCCTCTGACGGTCTTAGTGGTCCAACTGTGTCCATTACTACAATGTCAAAACTACTTGATGGTGTATCTGTTACTGAAAAAGGTTCTTTTGTATGCCTTACTTGCTTATTCTTTTGGCACGATTCACATGTTCTTACATAGTTTTTAACCATTTTATTCATGTTTTTCCAAATAAATCGCTGTTTTAATTTTGTTAATGTCTTTCTTAGTCCACCATAAGGTGAATTATGAAATTCTTCTATTAATCTGTACTGTTTTATGTTATCATTTACTCTTTTTGGCATTCTGTATATAATTATATCGACGTCATTATTTTCTAATTTATTATATTCTTCTTTCAACTTTTCCACCGGTATATATTTAAATATTTCATCATTATCATATAGTACTTAATTTTTATTCTCCAATTTCCTAATTTTCAATAAAAGTTTCTCCATAAATGTAATTTTATCATTATATTCAATCTGCAGATTATTATTATCATTACTTTCATATATATTAATTTTAGTTTTTAAAGCTTCTTTATTCATTAATTGATATACATTCCCACATATGGAGGTTAATTGATCAGTCTCCTGTTGAGATATGTAATTCTTTTTTCTTTTTCTTTATTTTAATTTTATCTTCTTTATTTTTAGTATTCTTATTAAGCATGCTACGTGTTATTGCCAGAGTTTTTCTTTCTTTTTCATCAATACAGAGTGGAATTATTTCTTTTAATATTTTTGAGTTTATTTTAATACGAGATAACGCGTCTGCGTTAGTGTTATTTGCTCCCTTTTTATATATAATATCAAAGGCATAGTCTGATAATTCGAGTTGAATTCTGGTCAATTTTGAAGATGGATTATTATGCGAGAATAGTGCAATAAGGGTCTATGGTCTCTTACTACAGTGAATTTTCTGCCATAAAGGTATGGTCTAAAAAATTGTATTCCCCAATGAATTCCTAATAGTTCCTTTTCAATAACTGACTTATTTCTTTCATGTTTGTTTAAAGATCTGCTTGCATATGATATAGGCAAGTCGTTACCAATTTCTCCTTGTGAGAGTACTGCTCCTAAAGCTACGTTTGAGGCGTCTGTGGTCAGTACAAAAGGGTTCTCAACATCAGGATATTGCAATATAGGTGGGTTCTTTAGTTTGTCTCTTTTTTAATAAATTATTTAGGCAAGTTGCTATTTTAGCAAAGTCCGGAATGAATCTTCTATAGTAATTACAGAAGGCTATGAATATTCTAACTTTATCAGAATTCTTTGGAATAGGATACTGTTCAATAATTTTATATCTTGCTGGGTCGGTTCTTATACCGTCTTTTGTAATAAGATGTCCTAAATATAGGACTGCTGGTTTTAAGAAGCAACATTTGTCAGCATTTAGTTTTAAATTGTACTATTTTAATTTACTCTTATGAGATTTTCATTGTGGTGTTTAAGGCTGCAACCAAAAATAATAATATCATCTACATATAGGAATGCTTCAGATTCCAAACCAGGTAATGCTATGTTAAGCATTCTCTGAAAACTGTTTGATGATATTTTTAGCCAAAGGGTAGTCTATTGTATTGGTAGTGACCGCTGTTAGTGGAAAATCTGTAACTGCTCTTAAATTTGTATCTAGTTCTATCTGATAAAACGAACTTGTCATATCCAGAGTTGAAAAAAATTTTGCTCGTCCTAGTTTGTCTAAAACGTCTTCTAGTCTTGTTAGGGGGAATTTGTCGTTTACTATTTTGTCATTTAAACGTCTGTAATCCATTTCTTTTGTTTCTTTATGTTATCTTGTTAGTTTAGTTTAAAAAAATAAATATTTCATGAGAATATCATGAAATATTTATAATTGAAGGAATCAAGCACAATTAAAGAAAATTATTATAAAAAAAAATTCCAAATAATAAAGTTTCTTAGTAAAATATCTTATATTATACATTTTGTACCCTATTACTAACTATTTTCTTTATGTAATTTCTTGTTAATTTCCACAATCCAA